>CAKJTW010000064.1:3676250-4899166 GCA_917880005.1 Nanger dama
GTTCCCTTCTATCCACCCGGCCACCGCAAGGCGCTCAGGAAAAGCTGCTGAGTGCAGTCGGGGGGGTGATGGAATGAAGGCAACAGCTGGGGGTGGGGGGTGGGCAGAGGACGGAAGGGGCTCCCTTGATCTCCACTTCCCCCCGCCGTCCTTCCAGACACCAACAGAGATGCTGTGACCTGTGCATCCAATACCAAAGAAAGCCGTGCAGCAAAGGCTGCGGGGTCAGCACAACCTCACAGGCAGATTTGCCGCCTGTGGTTTCGGGGGAAGTGATGTCTCTTTTAAGTGATGCGATCTGCTTTCCTTGCTTCATTTACCAAGGGTGTCAGGCTACCAGTCACCAAACAGGCACCGGGGCGGGGGCGGGGCATCAGGGGACATTCAGAGGACACGGCCACAGGCCGTCAGAGCAGAAGGCTCTGCAGGAGCTCGGAGGCCGGGGCCCTCACGTTAGGGAGGGGAAACTGAGGCCCAGGGGACGTCCCTGGTGCTGCGCCCCCTCCTGGCTGCTCTGGGCTCTCCTTGGGCCTCCTCCCCTAGCAGCCCGGCCCCTCTGCCCTGCGTCCATGCTCTCAGGGCCTGGTATACAGTAAGCACTCCCTGGATGCACATTTCCTTTCTGACCTTCCTTGGCTGGCAGCTTGCAGAGTGGAAGGACCTCAGGGCCTGAACAGAGAGAAGATCAACACAAGATCCACCCCTGTCCCCTCTTGGAGGACGAAGATGGCCTGGACCAGGAGACAGGGCTCCTACTGGGGCCCCGGGGGCTCTTCCCGGCACAGAGAGGACGGGGGTGCTCTGAGCTCCTGTCACGGCCCCTCAGGGTTTTCCTGGCCACAGGACTCCCCGGAGCTGTGTCCAGGAGGCATCTGCAGCCTTTGCCCTGTGTGGCCCTGAGGATTCACCCCCGGATGTGGAGCCGGAAGCAGCGTGTGCTGCGTGGGGGGCCCGGGACCTGGCAGGGTGGCTCCGGGAAGGGCTGAGTCCGAACCGGACCGGTGCCCTCAGTCCAGACCATGCATCTGTGTCTGCTGCCTCCTTAGAAGCTCGTCCCTTGACGTGGTCCAGCCGGTGGAGAACTTTCTAGCTGCCACCCTGGCCTGCTGCGCTTATTTCTGGGTTCACCCTCTGAGGCTGCTTCTCGACCCTGGCGGTTAGGAAGCCAGTGTTCCCTGTCTTTGCTTCTTATATTCTACTTTCCGACCTCACTGGAGTCACTGCTGTGGGTCTAACCTCTTGTCCATGGGCCCAGAGGACAGGCTCCTAGCAGAAGGCGCCTGGCGTGGAGCCTGGCTCAAGGGCAGTGGTGCCCAGGCACTGTCTGAGTGACAGGGAGAGCTGTGGAAACACGCCTGGCATTCATTCATTCATTCTCATTCACTCCTTCACTCATCTATTCACTCTCTTTCACTCACTCACTCACTCACTCACTCGTTTACTCCTTCACTCACTCACTCATTCATTCACCCTCTCATTCATGCACGCACGCACTCATTCATCCATTCTCTCCTTCATTCACTCAACATTCATTCATTCATTCATTCTCATGCACATTCACTCACTCACTCATTCATTCACTCACTCACTCATTCATTCACCCTCTCATCCACGCACGCACACACTCATTCATTCATTCATTTTCACTCATTCATCCCTTCACTCCTTCATTCACTCACTCATTCACTTATTCATTCACTCTCTCATTCACTCACTCACTCACTTATTCATTCATTACTCACTCATTCATTCATTCACTTATTCATTCACTCACTAATTAGCTCATTCATTACCACACTCATTCATCATTAACTTACTCCTTCAGTCACTCACTCATTCATTCCTTCACTCCCTCATTCACTCACTCATTCAGTTACTCATTCATTCACTCACTCATTCCTTCACTCACTTTTTCATTCACTCACTCATTCATCACTTACTCATCACTCATTCATAAGCTTAGTCACTCATTCATTCACTCTCTCACACACAGCCGCCAGGCTGGGATACATCTGCTGAAGGGTCACATGCATCATCCAGCCCAGGGTCTGGGGTCCAAATTCTCCAGGCTGCAGCTGGTGCTGGAGCAGAAAGAGGGATAGAGCCCTGGATTCAGGCAGCTATGAGCCCTGGCCTGGGCCTTGGTGGTCCCTGCTCTGTGATGGGGCAGATACACTGTCTCTCTGACTGCCACACGCCCCATCCACGCCTGGGTGTGCACAGCCCCAGCCTGGCCCTTCCGCCCCCAGGACCGGTGGCCGGCTGATGGGCCTGCCCCAAAGTCTTGCTCTCTGCAGTTTCAAGGGGCACAGCAGTCCCTCCAGGGCAGGGGGACTTCCTTTCCCAGAGCAGCCTGTGGTGGGTCTCAAGCTCCAGGAGGACATCTTGCAAGTTGCGAGCAACTCTTCCCTCTCCTCGGGTTCATTACCTCCTCTGCAAAGTGGGAGTGCTGACCTCTCAGGGTCACGATGGTGATGAGAGGAGTTCAGGGCCTGGCAGGGGAGAAACTGCCACCAGGGCAGCTGTGGACAGAGCGTCAGGGCGGAGCTGCTGAGAGCTGGTGAGGCTGTCCCCTCTCTGAAGGGTAAAAGGGAAGCCAGACGCCAGCCACTGCCTGGCAGTGGACTTTTAAAACATGTGATTTTATTTGCAATGATTCTTCTAACTCACATAAGCCTTATTTTAGAGTTTTATTTGACTGGCACACATTTAGAGGCCCCTGAATAAGTCTCTAGTTTAATGGGGTAGACAGACACAGTCACAACGCATGTTTCTTTTCCCCCTTATGTAAGTTGTAAATGCCCTCTCTCTCTCCCAGCTAGAAACTTCTTTAGGGACCAATAACTATCAACCATGATACCGATTATCCTTCCATCCACTCACCCAGCCATCCTTCCATGCATTCACTTGCCATTTTGTTTTCCACATTCCATCAGGCCATCGGACTATTATTCCTTCAACTGTTCAAGTATCCTCTGACCCATCCTGCCACCCGTCCACCCTTCCATCCATCCATCCATCTGTCCTTTCATTGGTCATCCATCCGCCACTATGTTCATCCTTCCATCCATCCATCCATCCATCCATCCATCCATCCATCCTCCTATCCACCCTTCCATCCATCCATCAATCTATCCTTTCATTGGTCATTCATCTGCCACTGTATTAATCCTTCCATTCATCTATCCATCCATCCATTCATTTAGTGAACACCTATCATGTGCCCACTCTGGACCATGCAGACATCCCTCAGGGGAGGTGCCAAGAAACCTGGGCTTCCTGGGGATGCTATTGCGCTGTCCCAGTGGACACATCGTGGCCCCAGGCCTGTGGCCGTCAGGTTCCACCCTGAGCCTGGAGCTTCGCGCAGGCGGTGCGGCTCCCACGGTCCAGCCACAAGGGCGGTCTCCTACCTGCACCCATGACCAGGCCGGGGGCGCTGTCCTTGGTGTGCACGGTGCCCGACACATAGGGGTTGTCTGCCCAGCGCAGGTGCAGGTGCAGATGGCAGTCCGGCTGCAAGGGGGGAGAGGGAGTTGCGGTCAGCGCTGGGGAAGGAGCGGCGACCCGACAGAAAGCAGGGCCCAGGCGGACGCAGCCCCATGGGTTCTGGGCGGGAAGGCAGGGCCAGAGTGTGTTAGAGGAGGGGGAGGAAGGTGGGGGAGGAGGCTTGGAGGCTGACCCCTGGGTGAAGGTCATCAGGTTGGAGCCAAGTGGGCTTCTCCAGAGGAGGGGCCTCCCGGCTTGGGTGCTGGAGAGTGGGTTTCCCAAAGCGGTTCCTGAGTGCAGAGCTGGGCCACAGAACGGGACTCCAGGAGCCTGCACGACCCATGGCCACATTCAACCACCCAGAACCTTCACTGGGGGCCTCTCAGGTGACCAAGGGCATCAGGGGACAGCTGTGGGCAGCCTGTAAACTCTGCATCCTCTGGGAGAGCAGGCAGTACAGGGGGTGTGTTAGAGCCCAGGTACGTCAGCAGAGTACATCAGGGACGCAGGCTGGCTGGTGCCTTGGCTGAAGGGGCAGAAACACTGGCTGTTGGGAGTCCTTTAGCACGCCTCACGCCGCTTGGCAGGCGCCCTTGGGCCAGCACCGAGCCACACGCTTTATGAGGTGCGTGTCATGGAAGGCTCTCAGCATCTGTCCTGCCATCCCCTGAGGCACTGTGTGTTTAAGCAACTTCTCACGGCTGGGGCTGGGGCCACAGCTGGGGCTGCCTGGTTCAAAGTCCACACTGTGAGCCCTGCGGGTGGGATGGGGGCTGGCATTTCCAGGCAAGCCAGGCCAGCGGCGCCCAGAACGAGGAAGCACCAGCTATTTCTTGTCCAGCATTGTCAGAACCCCCGCATCTGTCTTTGCCCCAGCCGCCTGCCCCCCGCCCCCTACTCTGCTGAGATGGTAGAGGCCAAGCCAGCTCCCCGGGGTGGGACTGGGGGTCCCAGAGGAGTAGACGGGCTAAAGGATATATCCTCTGGACTGACCCTCCTGAGTCTCCCCAGGCCTCGGTGACTCACGCCCACAAGCCCCACCAGCCCTCGGTCACATCTGCATAGAACACAAAACCACAGGACCTAGGACAAGGCCCCAGGTCTCCACACAGCTCCCCCAGGCCACCAGACACGACCCCAGGGAGTGACCCGCCTGCCATCAGCCAGGACTGCCTGCTGCCCACCCTCCCAGGGTCATTCCATACTCCACCATCTACCAAAATCCATCTGAGAGATCTCTTTTCTCTACATTTAATGTTGCTTTAACACTTTCTTCTGGCCCATGAACTGCGTACGTTTTATACAGATTATCCAAAGTTAAAAATCAAAGTGATCAATAAATTGATATTGATCTGGGCCAGGTGCCCAGGGCCTGACCCAGTGAGAGAGGAGCTTGATTGGTCTGTACCAGAGTTTTAAAATATATATTAGTTTCATCACACCCTGCATGATTTCATTCATTGCAAATGTCCAGAGCAGGAAGTCTATAGACAGGAAGTGGACTTCAGGGCAGGGCATGGGGTGGGGAGAATGGGGTGGTGACTAAAGGGTACAGGGTTTCTTTTGAGTCTAAAGTGGACCGTGCTGATGGGTGCACAGCTCCGTGATGATTCCAGAAACCACTGAATTGTCACATTTTAAATGGGTGAATTGTATGGGATGTGACCGGCATCTCAGTCAAGCTGCTAAAAAATAAAGAGGTGGAAAAATGAGCTGGAAGAGCCCCACTTTTAAGCAGACTTATTGGGCTTGAGACACTCCCCAGGGCAGCCTGAGGTTGGCAGGGCCCCATGGGCGGGTAGCTTGGTTACTGAGTCCCCCAGACAGGAGCCCTCCAGAGAAGGGGAGCGCTTGGTTGAGCAGGATAAACTTGACCCGCTGTGGCAGGTTAAGCTGCAGCCTGACCTGGATTTCTCCTGGTTTCTTACAACTGAGAAGCAGGTTGGTGACCTAACACCTTCGGGGCACCTTCAGCCCCCTCTTCTGGGGGCTGAGGGTGTGTCTGGGGGAGGGGTGCCCATGACCTCTGTGAGCAGGGCCAGTCTCCAGCTGCAGAAGGAAGCTCGAGGCAGGAGGAGAAGGCACCTCTGCAGGGACTCAGCCCGCCTTGCCGTGTCCACGGACACGCTCCTGGGCCGAGAAGGTCCGGTCCAGGCACAGCCCTGCTCTGGCGCCCCAGGAGTCCCGGGTGCCAGGTCCTGGGTGGAGTGGCCACACTCCCCAGCTTGCAGCCAGCCTTCTGCACGTCCCCTGACGCTCTGTGCTCACAGCATCACTATCTCTGGGAGTGGTGAGGCCTGACTTCCCTTCCCCTTCCCCAGCCCACTGCGGCTGTCTTAACTGCTGGGCGCTTGATGGGGGCATGGATGGCATACTTCTCAGGGGTCCCTGTGGTCCCGAGTGGCCCACAGGACCCTGGCAGGCCTGCGGTCCCCTTGAGCCACACAGGTCCTTCCAGCAGGGAGTCTGACTGGGGGGGCGGGGGGGCGGCCGGGGGCGGCCCGGCGGGGCCCCCGGCGGGGGGGGGCCCCTGACACAAGGCCGAGCCGTGTCTGCACTGAGCTGATGAAGGGACGGCAGGCCTGGAGAGGCCGACCCACAGGGCCCTCAGCACCTGCGCATATGATGGGAGGGACGCACCGAGCAGCAGGCTGCTCTCGGGGTGCAGAGTCAGACATGGCGGGGCCCCCCAGGGCCACTGAGGGCACGGGTGGGAAGACCTCGAGGGCAGGCTGGTGCCAGGGGAGGCGGTGCGGAGCGCCCGGTCCTGGAGAGTGGGCCCGGGCACCTGCAGGGCCTGGGTGGGTGTGACGGGCTGAGGGGCAGGACCACACTGCTCCAAGGCACCCCTTCCTTGGCCCCCTCCACACGCGGGAGCTGGCTGGCGTGCTAAAGGGTTGTCTATCAGAGACTGTAGACTGGCTGGAAGGCCCCGCTGTTGGCTGCTGTGAGCGAGGGGACCTGCTCTCCTGCACACCCCACTGCTTGGCTCAGCCAGTGTCTTAGAAGAGCGGCCACGGATGGCGAAACGGACAGGTTTTCATTCTGAGCCCGAAGGTCAAGAGAGGCAAAACTACCTCCAAGGGCAACTGATCATCCGAAAAACAGGTCTGATCCATGCTCGTCTGTTAAAAAGTCCCCTTCAGAATTTGCTCTATGGCTCAGGAAACTCAAACAGGGGCTTTGCATCAACCTAGAGGGGTGGGATGAGGTGAGAGATGGGAGGGAGGTTGAAAAGGGAGGGGATATATGTACACCCATGGCTGATCCGTGTTGAGGCTTGACAGAAAACAGCAAAATTCTGTAAAGCAGTTATCCTTCAGTTAAAAAAATAAATAAATAAAGAGACTCCTTCATTTCCCCGTCACTAGAAGGCGATCTTCCCAGCCAGAGAGCTCGTCATATGACCCAGCACAATCTTTCTGACCCAGAGTTAAAAAGAAAACAGAAGACTCAGAAATCCCACTTGTCGGAATCCCCAGTGGAACTTTTTAACGTGACTGTAAGCCAAAGGATGGGGAGGAAAATGCCTGACGCCGCCACTTCTGAGCGACGCGGTTACAGGGGTAATTTATTCCCCTTTCTATACCTTCCTGCCTTTACCAGGTATTCTGCAATAAGCAGGAATCACTTTTCCGATGAGAAGTAAAACCTCAAGCGTAGCCTGCCCTGTGCATTGAGAGCTGGCGCGGCCGAGTGAAGGCCACAGTCAGATTAGAGACCCAGGAGGAGGGCCGCGCTGACCGCCAGCACGCCCCGCCCACGGCCGCCAGGGCTGCTCCCGCAGGGGACGGAGCCGAGGCCGCAGCTCCTGCCTTTCGGCCGAGCTGGGCATCCCGACGCTTGTCCTCTTTCCGCTGTGCCCATCGGGCTCTTGGCCTGACTGCCTGTGGCCACACACCTCCCAGCTGGCTCCCACTTTTATTATTTTAAGGCCGGGGCGTAAATCTCGAAAGGTTATCTCCTTGCTGAGCTGCATAATTGCAGACAAGAATCTATTCTTAGCGAAAACTTGCTTTGACAGATTAATATGGCTTAACTTTGTCGACGATGATACAAAAATTAGGCCTTTCACAGCAATTCTCTTCTCAGAAGTGCTTTTACAAGTGGCAGGTAATTAATTCTCCCCGTAGGTCGACAGGTGCTATTATCCCTTGTTGCTAGTCGGAGGGGGTCTTACGCAGAAGCCAAGTGTAGCCCCCTAGGGTGAGGTCAGGGAGTGAAGACCTGAGGCTCTGCCTGGACGGCGCAGAGCCCCGGCTGGCCCTGGGGGCAGTCACTGGCTGGTCAGGGTGGGGTGCCTGCCATCTTGAGGGGCCCTGCAGAGATCCAGACAGGTCCCCAGAGGGCAGAATTGCTTGCCGTTTTGTGTATTGATGTAGTCCCAACACCCAAAGAGTGCCTTTCCATAATAGGTCCCGGGACAGGTTTGTTGAATGAATTCTCATGTAAAATAGCACCATTGCGCTTTCTGCTCACAGAGGCACAGCAGTGGATGGGGGCCACTGACTGGGAGGAGTTTCCCGTCGAGGCCAGTGGGAAACAGAAGCATGTGTGCCCAGTGAAGGCTTCTCTGTAGAAGGGACACGCAGACAGGGTTTTCAGGTGTCAATAGGAGTTCACTGAATGAAGAGGAAAAGCCTTCCCCACCCCGAGGGCAGCCAAGACACGGGGGCAGCCCACACTCATGTTCACATAGAAAGGCACATTGGAAGGCCAGGGTCAGCTTGGAGCTCGTGAGATTGGACTACGTCCTGGCCCCTCACTGACCCAGCCCCGCCCCCCGCTCCCACAGGCAGAGTGTGCTGCCTGGCCCTGGACACTGGCCACCCGGGCTTGGCAGGGGCAGCACAGGCGGGCTTTCGACATCCTCGCGATGCTTCTGCTTGCCCTCCTGCACCTCCACGACGGCCCAGAGTGTGCCTGGGCTGGTCCTGGGAGGAGAGTGCCAGATCCCTTCCTAAATCATAGCCCCTAGGTGTGCGAGCAAGCCCAGCCTCTCACAGGTCTGAAAGAGTGACTGCCGTTGGGGGTGGTTTGTTACACAGCACTGCTGTGAGCAGAGCTGACCGAGACACTCCCCTCTCTGACCTCTTCAGTAAAGCAAGGAGTTTCTTGCTGCCTTCTCCACCACATCCAGAGAAACAGGTGGTTCATGCCTCTCAGACGGCCCTTCTCAGACGTCAGTGTCTCTGAGCCCTGGATCCTCAGTTGTGTCCGGGGCCCACCCCAGGGGAGCTGTGTGCAGCCAGCAGGGCACTCACAGGCTGGCAGTTGGTGGGTTTCCCGTTCATGTCCGTGCTGGGAGGCCGCAGGCGATCCCAGTCTCGGCCTTTGTTGTAGGTTATGAGCGTCACCACCTTCCCGTTGACTTTCTGGTTTGCCAGGAAGACTCCTTTCACCCCTCGGACCTGCGACAGAAGCACGAGAAGGATGGTAAAGGCCTGCCCAGCCCCTTGTGAGAGCTCTGTGTGCAAGGCCTCGTTTGTCCCTGCCAACAGCCCTGAGCCGAGGCTGGCTGTACACCCTGGAGGTTAGTGGGGCTCAGGGCACAAGGGAGCAGAGATGCAGTCTGAGCTCTGACTGGGAGATGGTTCTGTCTGACCCCACTTTCCAAGTGCATTTCACAACACCGAGCTGTCCTCCCAGGTCCAGCCTCTGCTGTCAGATGGCGAGCAGGGCCCTGGTCCTTGGTATGCATGCGCATCTCGGTCACCCCGTCTTTAGCTGGGGCTCCTGACTCAGAGTCCAAGTCCCTTGCCTCCTTCCCAGGGGACCCACAGGGCCTGGAGCAGTGGAGTCGCTCTGGGCTTCCCTCCAGGGACTTCATCAGCTCAGACCCACAGGAGGTTGCCACAGGAGGTTGAGGTTGGGGTCCATGCTGGTCCCAGCCTGCCCTGGATGAGGGTCAAAGATCCCCAAGCTCCCTTTCTCAGGGTTCCTGGGGGCCCAGGGAGGTGGGCCACACACACGCCATAGCCATCACTGAGTCGGCTCATGAGAAATGGTCAAGCATCAGCACTTTCCAGTGGTTCAACCTACTGATCCTACGGAGAGGAGTTTTTCTGGCAAGTTCCTTGGGCGTGGAGGCCTGGGACCCAGTAACTGAGGCCCGCTGGTGTGGCCTGAGTTCCTTGGAGCCCCCGTGGGCCTGAAGCAGCCGTTGCTGCTCTATAAATAGCATGAACCCGGGGCAACTGAGGCCGGAGTTACAAGATTTATCTGGAGTCCCTGACAAAGGGGGGCGCTCGGGCAGCGGTGGTGCTCACAGAGCCCCCGCGTGGCGGCCAAGGGGGGGGTAAGCGGCACTGCTGTGAGTTCTCGGGCTCCACAAGCTCGCTGCTTTCCTGGGCCTCCGAGGCAAGGGCCCGCCAGGTGGGGAGCAGGCCGGGGAGGAAGCCGAAGACTCTGATGCAGATTGAGCGGTTTGCGCGTTTTCTGCGGCTTCTGCGACAGGTGACAGGCGGATGGGGCTTAAACTACACAGGATGGTGTGACAGCTCTCGGGCCGGAGGCCCAACAGGAGTGGGCCCCACGGGCTGAGAGCAAGGTGTCGGGGGGCTGGTTCGTCCTGGAGGCTCCAGGGAGACGCTGGGTCCTTGCCTTTCCCAGCGTCTAGAGGCAGCCGAGGTGCTTGGCTTGCGGCCCCTCCTCCATCTCCAACGCCAGTCGCACTGTGGCTCCCTGGCTGTGCTTCCATGATTCCGTGGGTTTTCCTGTTCCCTTCTGCTCCTTGCACTCCGAGGACCCCTGAGATTGCAGTGGGCCTCATGGAAAGCGCTGGAAACTCCTCTCATCTTCTGTCTGCCAACTCCATCCCCCTTTGCCTGTGTCTTCTGCTAGGAGGCTGCTGTCTGGGGTGGGGATGGCGGTCTGGCCCTAACTCCACAGATGATGTTTCACGGATGGTCTTTCTGGGGGATGACCTGGGGGAAGAGGACCACGGCCCCTTCTCTCTCACTCGTGGTGACGTCACTGCCTCGAGCCCATCTGTGCATCACTCGGGGGCAGGCATCCAGCCTGCCCCGTGCTGGGTCCAGACGCCCTCCCTGATGTCCCAGGGGCAGATTCGATGCTGGTTTGCCCGGTGATGGCTTGACGGGAAGCGCTCTTTTATATCCCAACTGGTCTCCATGAAAACACTCAGCAGTAAATAACCCGGACCCTCCTGTCCCAGAGAGGTAGGAGCAGGGCCAGTCTCCCTGGGTGGGTCTGATCAGCTGCGCGCCAGCTTCCAGAGCTGACACGCCTGCTCCACGTGCCCACCCTTCTCACGACTGTGCTCGCTTTCTGAGGCTGACGTGACCAAGTATCACAAAGTGGGAGGGGGCGGGGCTCAAACAACAGAAATTCTGTTTCCTCACAGTCGGGAAGCCAGAGGCCCACGATCCAGGCACTGGCAGGGCGGTCCTCTCTGAAGTTTCTTGGGGAGGCCCCTACCTCGTCTCCTCCAGCTTCAGGGGTCTCCAGGTGTTCTCTGCTCCGTCTTCACAGACCCCCTCTCTGTGTGCCTGTGTCTCCTCTTCTGATCCTTATAAAGATGCTTGTCATGGGTTTAGGACCCAACACAAGCTCATCTCAAGACTCTTCAGTTCGTGACGCTGCAAAGATCCTTTGCCCAAAGAAGCTCAAGGTCATGGCTTTGATGTGGTTTTACCTTTTTTTTGGAGGAGGGAGGGTCACATTCAGCCCATTACAGTGGCATGGCTGTCTCCTAGCTGTGGTCAGGACTTCTCAGGGTCAGGGCACAGGACTGGGGACCCCCATGAGAGGGTTAGTCACGCAGTTGTGTCTGACTCTTTGAGACTCCATCAACTGCAGCCCACCAAGCTCCTCAGTCCATGGGCTTCTCCAGGTAAGAACACTGGAGTGGGTAGCCATTCCCTTCTCCAGCCTAGGGGATCTTCCCAACCTAGGGATCAAACCTAGGTCTCCTGCATCGCAGGCAGTTTCTTCATCATCTTGAGCCACCAGAGAAGCCCCCGTATCCCCTTTCCTAACCCAAGCTTCCACACAAGGAGCCCCCAGAGAAGGGCTGTCACTTGGCCTAGAACCAGGACACCTCCCCCACCCCCTGCCCACCCCGAGCAGTGGTGTGAGTTCACGGCCCTTGAACGTCCAGGCCTCTCCGGCCAGTGTTTGCCTGTGATGGCTCGGACAAGACATTTTTCCTGGATCTGCCGGTAGATGAATGATAACCACGGAGATGATGCAACTGGCACACGTGCAGCCTCTCTAGGCCAGGCCTTCCCCAGCACGATCTTGAATCCCTAGGAAGGGCCACTGCTGTGGAAACTGTCGAGAGCTCGCTGGGCGCCAGGCTGCTGTAAGTGTTCAGTGGAAACAGAGGCCTCCTTCTGGGCCTCCAGTCAGCACAGAAACCCTCTAAGGAAGGTACCACTGTCGTCCTCGTTTCACTTCGAGGAAACTGAAGCACAGAGAGGTTAAGTAACCTCCTTGAGGTCACACAGCAAATACATATCAGAACTGGGATTTGAGCCCAGGCAGTGGGGCTCCAGAGCTGTGCTCCTAACCACTACCTGTGACTCACATTAGGTGGATTTCAGAGAAGCCAAATCACTTACAAGGAGCCCAGCTTTGGGCCTGGCCACGCGAGCGCCCTCCAGTTCCCATGGCCTCCCGCTGTCTGGTCTTTGGCATGAACTGCTGTTTCCTGGCTCCTCAGGTCTGGCTAACTTCAGGTTGGTCTTAGATCCATCCACATCCCTTCCTGCAGGAAGCACTCCTGACTCCCATCCCGGGCCGGCTAACTGCCACTCACAGTGTCCTCCAGATGCTGACTCCCCGGGTGGGAACCACTGCTGGGGGCTGATCTTCCTGTAGAGTATGAAATTCTGGGAGAAGTGGTCCTGCGGATGGGGGATGGGGCCTGGAGCTGGCCGTGTGCTACAGGTGGTACAGATACCCACAGGGGGCCAGGACGTCCTGCGTGTAACTGCGGTGTCTGTGTGCCCTCATCCTGAGTCAATGACATGCCCTCCCTGTGTGTAACTTTCAGCAAATGGCCCTGAGCCGTGGGCTGTGTCCAGCTGGGCCAGTAAACCCACAAGGGGTTCTCACTGTAAACCAATGCTTACATTCATCACTCCCTTGGAGATGGCGGTTCTGTGCTGCTGTTGACAACTCAGAGGTGGAGGTTGCAGCCCTGGCTCTGTCCGGGAGGCCTGCTCCCACCCCAGCTGACCTGCTCTGTCTGCTTAAGGCTTGGCTGGTCACCCATGGGACACTCTCCCCAGCCCGGCAGGGACAGCAGAGTCTGGCAGGCCCACCACCAGCATCTGCTGTGAGAACACCCTGGCCAGGGGCTCCCCGAGGGAGGAGCTAATGGTGAATGACCCAGGGAGGGAGTGCTGGCCAGGAGGGTGGACAGAGCTTGGGATGACAGACCTGGGCTGGTCCTGGTTTTCTCACTTCCTCCCCAAGTACCTGGGCAGGTTGCCTGCCCTGTCTGAGCCTCTGGTTCCTTACCTGTAAAGCGGCTGAGGGAGCCCCTCCCTGGCTCTGGTGCAGACAAGGAAGGATACACGAGGTGGCCTTGAAAGGCCAGGTCCCAGTTGGGCCGTTGTGGGTGTGGGGCTGACATGTATGGAATCAGGCACATGGGAGCCAGGAGCCGCAGTTCAGAGCCTCTGACCTGATCAGGTCAGCCCCTCGGCATCATGCGACAGGGGCACGTGGAGGCTAATGTGGGACACAGATGGGGTGGGAGCCCCAGGGAGGGCACTGGGGGATCTGGGGATCTCAGGCAGGGAGGCCCCCAACCCCCAGCCTCAGAGACAAGAGCTGCAGGCCAGGGCGGAGATAGGGAGCTAGAGAGAGCCGGGCAGAGGGGAGGTTCGCAGAGCGGGGTGGAGGCCAGCACTGGGCGGGGGAGGCAGCGAGGCCAGCAATGGGAGGGCCCCATCCTCTGACCCTCAGCCTGTTCTCGTGCAGTGGCTTCAAGGCACGCACGGCTCCGCAGATGACAGCTGACGAGTAAGGTGATGGTGGGGACCGCTAACCTGAACCTCAACTCAGCAACATGTCATCCCCACAAAAGAATTCCATTCTTCTCATGAGCAGTGTTAGACACTGCTCCTTGACTGGATTTTGAATTTCACCACAAAGAGTGAGTTTTTTCTCTTGCTCTGAAAGTACCTGCATGGTATCCTCTAGATCTGCAAAGCCTAAATTAGGGCATTTTTGCAGGGTGGGATGGGGGCCGGGGCGGGAGTGGGAGGAGCTGGGGTGGGAGTGGGTGGAGCTGGGAAGAGTGGGTGGAGCCGGGTGGAGTGGGAGGAGTCGGGTGGGTGTGGGTGGAGCCAGGTGGGAGCGGGAGGAGTCGGGGCAGAAGTGGGTGGAGCCGGGTGGAGTGGAGAGGAGCCTGGGCGGGAATGGGAGGGGGCAAGGGAGGGAGTGGGAGGAGCTGGGGCGGAGTGGGAGGGGCCGGGATTGGAATGGGAAGGGCCAGGGCAGAAGTGAGAGGGGCCAGGAGGGAGTGGGCGGAGCCCGGGCTGTGGGCCCAAGACGCCCCTCAGGTCCCACCTCCAGGATGTCGATGACCACGTTCTCCTCCGCCTGCCGCGAGCTGCGCACGTCCTCCAGCACCAGTGAGTAGCGCACGCCGCGCGTGTCTGACTGGTACAGGTTGTAGGTATCGGTCTGGTACCACTCCTGCACGGCCACGAACACCTGGTCTCGTCCGTGCTGATGACCTGCAGATCCTGGGGGTGTGGGGAGGTGGGGTCAGTGCGGGCTGGGGGCCAGTGCGGGGGAGGGAAGCTGGCCTGGGCGTAGGGGGTAGGGGGATGGGGCAGGCCTAGGGGAGGGGTGGGCCGGCCTCAGACCTGGTGGGATTGGTGGGGGTTGGCCACAGCCTTCTTGGCGTTAGGCTGACCTAGATTTTCATCCCGACAAGTCCCTTTTCCTCTCTGGGCCTCTGTTCTCCCAGCTTCAAAATAGGGGTCATGTTCCCACCCTCCACATTGGGTGGGGATGCTGCCCAGGCACTGGGCGGGGCGCAGTGACACCTCCCCCCACCCCCTGCCCCTGCCATGCCATCTGCTTGTCCCTGCAGTTAGGAGGAGGCTGAGACTCCCATGTACCCCAGACCATCACCCCTGGGAGGCGGGACCGGTTTCTTTCCAGGCCCCTCCGCGACCCCATCCTGAGGACCAGATAAGCTGCCTGTCAGTTCACTCACTCAGCATGTGTTCACTGCGTGCCTGCTGTGTGCCAGGTGCTGTGCTAGGGCCCTGGGCCCCGCTGGGGACCCGCACTGGTCTCCGCCCTCCAGGTTGTACACTGGGAAGGAGGGCTGGATTAATTTGCTTCAGCCTCACGCCCAGGGCCTCCTCGACGGCCTGCTGCATACAGAGAGCTGCCCTTTGCCCACAGTTCCTCCAGGCCAGGACACCCCTGCCCTTGGTCCTCCCGCTGGACACACAGCCAGCAAGGCCCGTGCAGGGCAGTGGCCGGCTCAGGGCCTGGCGGGGGCTGAGGGCAGGCGCCTGGCAGCAGGCAGGCAGGAGGTCTGCCCTGAGAAGGTCAGCGGCCGAGGCCAGAGCCCGCCTGCAGCAGGACCTTTGGCAGCTCTTGAGTGGGCCAGGCACCCCCTCTCAGGATTTGTTCCAGATTTGACAATTCAGAATTAAAAAAAAAAAAAATCCATAGTTGAATAAAAAGGAAGAAGAAGAAACCCAGGGCTAAGCTGAATTCTCTTGTTTTCCTTTTCACTCCCAGCCAGCGCCAAACGCTGCGTGGGAGCCACATGAAAAGGCATCTGAACAGGCCTGTTTCAAAGCCATAACGAGCTTTTATGCTGCAGCCTCTCCAGTTCGCCTTCTATCACTCCTAGACTTTTATTGCCCCTCTGGCGGAGGAGCTGCCAAGATCCAGGAACCAAGGACAGATGGCAGAGGGGGCGGGGCAACGCTGGTCACGACCGCTGCTCCGCCCACCGCAGCCAGTGTAGTTTGGGGGTCTCTTCCCTTCACAGACTTTCAGTCTGGTGAAGAGGCCGCCTGGGCAGGCTGCAGGCCGGTGATGGCTCCTCCCCTCCTGCCTGTTCCCACCCCCCACCTCCCGGTGCTGTGCAGCTAAAAAAAAGGGCTTTGCAAAGAGGGGGCAGTGCTGTGAAACAGCTGCGATGCACCCTCCCTCCCAGGGGCAGCCCTGCAGCACGGCGAGGCCCTGGCCCATGGACCCCAGCCGCTCACAGCCAGGGAGGGCTTACAGAGCCAGGGCCACAGGGCCTGGCGGCTCCCTCTGTGAGATGGGACAGCTGGGTGATGGGGAGTCGGAGGGCTGCGCCTGAAGCCTGGGGAGTGAGGCATCTCTGCTCCTCTAGCCCACCTCCCCTCTCCTATTTCTCCATGCTAGGCCGCGGTGTCCTTCCGGGTACCGCTAATCCTGCAGCTCCGCACGAGAAACCTTCTATCGGCCTGAGGTTCCGAGCTCACGCAGTGCCCAGCATCAGTCACACGGGATCGATCAGTGTTTACCGCTTATTACCTGCATTCTGAGTTTGTCTCCCCCACACCCGGGAAAATGTTTACAAAACCTGAGTAAACGTTTACTAGAATTTGGGAAACAAAGGAAAATGCATAAAGGGAGTAAAAGTTGCCTGTAGTACTGCTCCTAGAGAAACCTGATATTAACATTTAAAAATGTTTACTTCTGGGCTTGTTCCCAAATGTGCTTCATATGCTTTCTCAAGTATGGTTTGCAGCTTGCTCTTGGGTGTTATAGGAGGAGCATGTTTCTCTGTTGTTACAATTATTTATAAACACCACTTTTAGTGACTGCATGATATTCCCTTTGCGGACATACCATATTTCACTGGATATTTCCCCACTTGGTGAGCTTTTTAGCATCTCCAGCATGATGTGCAAAATAGTCATAAACATTCCCAGACATAGATCTCTGTGTTCTCTGTATTATCACAACATAAATCTAAAAGGGAAATTGCTGCATCTGAGAGAAGGAACATTTTTAAAGTTCATGTTACATTATGTTCCTTTCCCCCAAGCAGAGGTAGAGGGCGCTCGTTTCTCTCCATGCACTGAGACCCGTCTTAAAAATCCTTGGTGTTTAGAGAGTGATAAGTAATATACAAATTTCCCCTAAATTATTCATATTATTCTTCTTTTAAAAGGAAAGTTAGAAGCAGAGACATTTGTTGACTCCATTTCTAAACAAAAGACATTAAGATATTACACATATGTGTATGTGTTTCCCTGTGTTTATATACTTATACGGGCTTCCCAGGTGGCTCGGGGGTAAAGGGTCTGTCTGCCAGTGCATGAGATGCAGGAGAGACCCCTGGGTGTGAAAGATCCCCTGCAGGAGGAAATGGCAACCCACTCCAGTATTCTTGCCTGGAAAATCCCATAGATAGAGGAGCCTGGCCAGATACAGTCCATGGAGTCCCAAAGAGTCTATGGGGTCACAAAGGACATGACTGAGAGGCTGAGTGCGTGCACACACACAAACACACACACACACATCTATATGTCTGGAGAAATATGTGGAAACATCAGAGTTGCCAATGTTTGTTATGTTTGATTATAAGTAATATACACTGCAAAAAAAAGTGACTCAAATGAGATAGAAACTCCTTTTTCCCCAAATGTAAAAGGATTCCAGAGGTAGACATCCCAGTGTAGAAACAGGAATCACCAGGGACAGAGTCACCAGGAACAGAGGCTCCTTCTGAGTCTCCATTCTCCTGCCCAGTTCTGCCCCATACTGATGGTCCAAGATGATTGCTAGAGCTCCAGCCAGCCATCTTGTCAATGTGCAAGGCAAAAGGAGGGGAGAGAGGAAAGAGAAGGGAAAGGAGGGAGAGAGGAAAGAGGAGGGAGAGGCTAGTCTTTAAAATAGGGCTCTGAGAAGTCTCCCAGACCTGACGGTTCCACTGAATCTCATTGGCCAGATTTCAGAAATGACTGCATGTAGCTGCAAGGGAAGCTGTAAACTTTAGTCCCAGCTGGGGAGCAAGGCACCAGCTAAGATTTAGGGTTTTTTAAACTAAGATGAAGACTAAGAATGAATATACAATGAACAAAGTTAGTGGAGGTGATGGAGTTCCAGCTGAGCTATTCAAGATGCTCAAAGATGATGCTGTTAAAGTGCTGCACTCAACATGTCAGCAAATTTGGAAAACTCAGCAGTGGCTACAGGACTGGAAAAGGTCAGTCTTCATTCCAATCCCAAAGAAAGGCAATGCCAAAGAATGTTCAAATTACCATACAGTTGCATCTCATTTCACATGCTAGTAACTGCTGCTGCTGCTGAGTCGCTTCAGTTGTGTCCGACTCTGTGCCACCCCATAGATGGAAGCCCACCGGGCTCCCCATCCCTGGGATTCTCCAGGCAAGAACACTGGAGTGGGTTGCCATTTCCTTCTCCAATGCATGAAAGTGAAAAGTGAAAGGAAAGTCGCTCAGCTGTGTCCGACCTTAGCGACTCCATGGACTGCAGCCCACTAGGCTCCTACGTCCATGGGATTATCCAGGCAAGAGCACTGGAGTGGGGGTGCCATTGCCTTCTTCAACATGCTAGTAAGGTAGTGCTCAAAACCCTTCAAGCTCGGCTTCAGCAGTGTGTGAACTGAGAACTTATAGATGCACAAGCTGGATTTAGGAAAGGCAGAGGAACCAGAGATAAAATTGCCAACATCCACTGGATCAGAAAGCAAGCAAGGGAATTCCAGAAAAATATTTACTTCTACTTCATTGACTACACTAAAGCTTTTCACTGTGTGGATCACAACAAACTGTGGAAAGTTCTTAAAGAGATGGGAATACCAGACCACCTTACCTGTCTCCTGAGAAACAAGTTTGTGGGTCAAGAAGCAATGTTAGAACCAGACATGGAACAACATACTGGTTAAAAATTGGGAAAGGAGTATATCAAAGCTGTATACTGTCACCCTGTTTATTTAATTTCTATGCAGAGTACATCACGTGACATGCCAAGCTGGATGAATCACAAGCTGGAATCAAGGTTGCTGGGAGAAAGATCAACAACCTTAAATACGGAGATGACAGTGCTCTAATAAGAGGAACTAAAGAGCTTCTTGATGAAGGTGAAAGAGGAGAGTGAAAAGGCTGGCTTAAAACTCAACATTCAAAAACTAAGATCATGGCATCTGGTCCCATTAGTTCCTGGCAAATAGACGGGTGGGGGGAAAGTGGAAGCAGATTTTATTTTCTTGGCTCCAAAATCACTGTGGATGGTGACTTCAGCCATGAAACTAAAAGATGTTCACTCCTTGGAAGGAAAGGTATGACAAAACTAGACGACATATTAAAAGCAGAGACATCCCTTTGCCAACAAAGGTCTGTATAGTCAAGGCTATGGTTTTCCCAGTGGTCATATACTGATGTGACATTTGGACCCCAAAGAAGGCTGAGCATGAAAGAATTGATCCTTTTGAACTGTGGTGTTGGAGAAGACTCTTGAGAGTCCCTTGGACTGCAAGGAGATCCAGCCAGTCCATCCTAAAGAAAATCAGTCCTGAATATTCATAGGAAGGACTGATGCTGAAGCTGAAACTCCAATACTTTGGCCACCTGATGGGAAGAGCTGATATTTGAAAAGACCCTGATGCTGGGAAGGATTGAAGGCGGGAGGAGAAGAGGTGACAGAGGATGAGACTGTTAGATAGCATCACTGACTCAGTGCATATGGGTGTGAGCAAATTCCAGGACACAGTGGAGGGCAGGGAAACCTGGTGACTGCAGCCCATGGGGTTGCAAGGAGTTGGACACAAGTGAGTGACTGAGCAACAAAAATTCCAGCAACAGTTGCCTTGAGGAATGAAGTGAGTTGTCACGGAGAGGAGGAATGGAGTGGTGGACAGGCAGAGATGGTATATACATTTGCGTTATTCCGTTAGTTGTAGTGAAACCATTTTAAAGAAGTACTCTTGGAAACCTTAGAAACATTTTAGTAAGAATGACAGGGGAAATGTCCTCATAGATTTTTACATAAAATTTATGGAACAGCTGAATGGGCCAACATCTTCACCAAATTCTTTCGGCACTCTGAATGCTGCACCTCACTGCCTTCTGGCGCCAAGCCTTCTGATGAGAAATCTGCCTATAAGCTCACGGATGGCCCCTGGATGTGAGGAGTGGCTTGTCTCTTCCCGCTTCCAGATCCTTTCTTTGTGTTCCCACAGCTTGACTATAGTGTCTTGGTGTGGAGCTCTTAGTGTGTATGCTGCTTGGAGCTCACCAAGCTTTTAAATATCTTCATAGTTATATTTTCGTCAGTTTTAGGGAAGTTTCGGGCTTTCAAATAATTCCTCTGCCCCTTTCTCTTTTCCCGGGACTTCCACAGTTTGTATATTGGCCGACTCGATGATGGCCCACAGTCTCTTAGATGGAGTTCACTTTTCTTCAATTTTTTTTTTCTTTCTGTCCCCCAGGTTTTATCATTTCAATTGTCCCATTGCCAAAGTTCTCTGGTCCTTTCTTCTACTTGCTCACATCTGTTTTTGAATCTCTCTAGTGGATTGTCCATTTCAATTACTATTCCTTTTAGCTTCAGAATTTCTTTGTGGTTCCATGTGTTCTATCTATTTCTTGGTACAGGGGCACTTTAGAGATACTGTGGGTTCCGTTCCAGACCACCCCAATAAATCAAACATCACAATAAAGTGAGTCACACAGATTTCTTTGGTTTCTCAGTGTATATAAAAGTCACATTCACACTATACTGTAATCTATTAAGCGCACAGTAGCATTATGTCTTACAAAATATATATACCTTAACTAAAAAGTATTGTTAAAAAACAGGTAACCACCATCTTGGACTTCAGTGAGTCATGATCTTTTTGCTGGTGGAGGGTCTGAACTAGATGTTGACAGCTGCTGTGTGATCAGTGTGGTGGTTGTGGCAACTTCTTAAGACAACAGTGAACAGTGCCGCCTCTATTCACTCTTCCTGTTCTGAATAATTTCTCTGTAGAATGCAATGCCGTTTGATAGCATTTACCCACAGTAGACTTCTTTCAACATTGGTATCAATCCTCTCAAACTCTGCCATTGCCCCATCAACTAAGCCTGTGTAACATCTAAATCCTTTGCTGTAATTTCAGCAATCTTCACAGCATCTTCACCGGGAGTAAATTCCATCCAAGAAACTCCCCTCCCCCCCCTTTATTTTTGCTCATCCATAAGGAGCACCTCTTCATTCCTCGAAGTTTTCTCATGAGCTTGCAGAAATTCAGTCACATCTTCAGGCTCCACTTCTAATTCTGGTTCTCTTGCTGGTTCCACCACATCTGTAGTGACTTCCTCCTTTGAAGTCTTAAACCTTTCAAAGTCGTCCGTGAGAGTTGGACTCCACTTCTTCCAAACTCCTATTGATGTTGACACTTTGACCTCTTCTCATGAATCACAAATGATCTTAATGGCATCTGGAATGGCAGATCCTTCCTAGAAGGCTCTCGATCGACGTTGCCCAGATCCATCCGAGGAGTCACTGTCTATGGCAGTTATAGCCTTGTGAGCTTGAAAGTTGAAATCACTCCTGGATGCATGGGTTGCAGAATGCACATTGTGTCAGCAGGCATGAAACCAGCATGCTGCCATGACTCTCACTGTGTTTCCCCATCAGAGCTCTGGGGGCCAGCTGCACTGTCAAATGAGCAGGGATGTTTTGAAAGGAATCTTTTTCTGAGCGCTGGGTCTCAAGAGTAGGGCTCAAACAGGGAGCGAACCATACTGTAAATAGAGACGCTGTCCCTCAGGCTTCGCTCCATTTACAGAGCACAGGCAGAGTAGATTTATCGTGATCCCTCAGGGCCCTGACATTTCCAGAATGGTAAATGAGCACTGGCTTCAACTGAAAGTCATCAGCTGCATTAGCCCCTAACGACAGAGTCAGTCAGTCCTTTGAAGCTTTGGTGCCAGGCACTGACTTCTCCTCTCTACCTATGAAAGTCCTAGATGGCATCTTCTTCCAACAGAGGCTGTATGTCTACAATGACAGTCTGTTGTTTAGTGTTCAGTTCAGTTCAGTTGTCACTCAGTCGTGTCCGACTCTTTGCGACCCCATGAATTGCAGCACGCCAGGCCTCCCCTGTCCATCACAAACTCCCAGAGTTCACCCATACTCATGTGCATCGAGTCGGTGATGCCATCCAGCCATCCCATCCTCTGTCGTTCCCTTCTCCTCCTGCCCCCAATCCCTCCCAGCATCAGAGTCTTTTCCAATGAGGCAGCTTCCTTAATTAATAACCTTAGCTGTATCCGGATAACTTGTGGCAGCTTCTATTAGTGCATCCGCTCTTGCTTTGTCACTTTGCACAATGATGTTATGGAGATGGCTTCTTTCCTTAAACCTCATGAACCAGTCTCTGCCAGCTTCAGACTTTTGTCCTGCAGCTTCCTCACCTCTCAGCCTTCATAGAACTGAGGAGAGCTAGCGCTTTCCTTGGGCTCCCCTCGTGTCTCAGATGGTAAAATGATCTGCCTACAATGTGGGAGGCCTGGGTTCGATCCCTGCGTTGGGAAGATCCCCTGGAGGAGGGCGTAGCAATCCACCTTGGTATTCTTTTCTGCAGAATCCCCGTGGACAGAGGAACCTGGGATTGCAAAAGTCTGACATGACTGAGCTACTTAGCGCAGCACAGCGCTTTGCTCTGGGTGTAGGCCTTATTTAATGGAACGCTGTGGTTGGTGTGATCTTCTATCCAGATGATTCTGACTCTCTCCATATCAGTGATAAGCCTGTCTAGTTTTCTCCATATCAGCGATAAGGCTGTTTGTTCATGTATTCATAGGAGTAGCACTCTTAATTTCCTTTAACTGTTGCTTTCAATTCGCAGCCTGGCTGCTTGCTGTGAAAGTTCTGGCTTTCAGCCTGTCTTGGATTTCAACAGGTCTTCCTCACTAAGTGTGATCATTTCTAGGTTTTAATTTAAAGCGAAAGAAGTGTGACTCTTCCTTTCACTGGAACACTTAGAGGCCATTCTAATGTCAGCTTTGTATGCCTGAGGGATAGGGAGGTCAGAGAAGGACAAAGATGGGGGAATGTCTGCTCAGTGGAGCAGTCAAAGCACACATAGGGTTTATCAATTAAGCTGGCTCTAAGCAACTATAGCAGTCACATCGAAAGTCACTGATCATAATGAATATGGTAATAATGAAAAGGTTTGAAATATTGTGAGATTTACCAAAATATGATGCAAAGACCAAAAGCAAATGCTGTCGGAAAAATGGCCCAATAGACCGGCTCCATGCTGGATTGCCACAAACTTATAATTTGTTAAAAAGAAAGCAGTATCTGCTAGGTGCAATAAAACGAAGGATGCTTGTATTTCCAATGCATGAGTACATTGCTTTCCTGACCATCTCCCCGTTTCTTTCACTTCTTTGAGCGTCCTGCAGGCAGTCACATTAGTCTGCATCTAGCAGGTCTGCCGCCGGCCCTTCTCAGAGGCTGCTTCGGCTGGCGCTTCCCCTTTGCGCGGATGGCCCCTGCTTTGCTTGCCTTGTGGTCTCCGTGCTGTTGAAAACTGGGTATTGGAGTCTGGTAATGCAGCAACTCTGGAAATCAGATCCCCCCTCTCCAGAGTTTGCCGGCTTTTTTGTTTGTTTCTTATTTTGATTTTATTGCTGCAGGCTGTGTCTGTCTTGGGAATCAGCCTGAGGTGTAAACTGAAGCTCTCCTCGGGTCTTATCTGAGCATGAGCTTTTTCCTGGGCATGCTTGGTGACTTTCTAAATCCCTCCATACGGCGGTTGCTTCTGAATGTCCTCATCCTTAAACTGTTGTTCAGTTGTTAAGTCATGTAAGAATCTTTGTGACCCCATGGACTGCAGTATGCCAGGCTCCCCTGTCCTTCACTATCTCCTGGAGCTTGCTCAAATTCAAGTCCACTGAGTTGGTGATGCCGTCTGATCATCTCATCCTCTGTCCTTAAATGTTGCCTCCCAAAAGGGAGAAGAAGGAAAATAAATGTGGGGATGGGGTGGAAACAGGCTCTGGCTGTAAGACCAGCAGGACCCTATGGGGCCTTCCCAGGACAGACCCTGCCCCCGCATCCTCTGCTTTAGCTCCTCTCTGAAGGACTAAGATAATAGTGTCTGATGTACAACTCCTGAGTTGTTTTACAGATGCTGAAACAACCACCAAGTGGAAGAAATTAAGTGCTTCATGATCACGAGCATATAGTCCCAGACCTACTGGTGCCCAGGGATTAGCATCATGAATCCTGCAAGCTGTGTGTCCACGGCTCCAGAAACACATGCACGGATGCTATCCTGCAGCTGAGGGGGAGGTCGGGAGAGACGTTTAGCTGCTACCTTGGGAAGAGCCAAAACTGTGGAAATTAATGACTTACCCTCCAAGCCTTCCCCTGGAAGCTGCAAGCCTTGGAACAGACCAGAAGTTCCAAAATCATTACATCAGGAGGGCTCTGCCAGTGTGATTGTTGCCTAAGCACGGACTCCGTGCTTCCATCCCACTCCACCCTCTTCCCTGATGTCACTTTCTCCTTTATTTCTACACTTCATGGATGTTATTTTATGCGAACATATTACAGATAAAAGACTATTCCACTTTAAAGTAAATCTGCATTCACTTCATGCTTATGAATGTTTTTATAGAATCAGTAGTTATTTGGGTTTTTCCTCTCTTTTGTCTGTTTGTAGCCTTTGCCTGCTGTTTTTTTCTTTTCTCTTAGGGAACTTTAGTATTTTTAAAAAATCTCTACAAGTAAACAATCTAAGCAAAGAATGCTGACAAATATAATAAAAACTGGTTACCCATTTTAGTTTTCAGAGATAGGAGAATTAAAACGACAGAATGAGGCCATTTATACCTTTTTAAGAAGAAGGAAAATAGAATTGATACAACACAAAATTTGGCAAAGCCATGTTAAAACAGGCCTATTCTGACTTTGCTGGTGGCAAGGTGGAACCCTTTTAGAAAGCAACTAAGCTCCACAAATGTTTATATCCTTGGTCCAGAAATTCTTCTTAGACTAACTTGTGAAAATAAAAAAATAAATACCTGTGGGTGCAAATATATTCCTGGCAGCACAGTTTATAACTATGAAATATGGAAACAACCCAAATACCTAAACAACAGGAGTCTGGCTTAGCTGAACAAGGCACGGTTTCCTGAGTTGAAAGTTTTGCTGTCATTTAAAAGGGGCTATCATGTATCGTTCCGGAAAAATTCTCCCAAGATGTTGTCATGTGAAAGCCAGGCTGCAGAGAGAGCGACTGCGATGATGCAGCTGCAGAAAAGCCACCTTCGCTTGGGGCCAGGGGCCAGGGGCCATCAAACAGGGCGGGGGAGGGAGGCTGTGCTGAGTTCCCTTCCGCTCTGATTTCTGTTGTTTTCATGATGTTACTTGGGCCATTAATGAAAGAAAAAAAAAATGGAAATGGTTTGGGCAGAGGAAAGAGGCAAGAGTCACAAATTCACCGTATAAAAACAAAATCTGATTAGGAAATGCAGTTAGGTAGCTCTCCACGCTGTTGCTGGGAACACGGGGTCTGGCTGCTCTCCTGAATTTGGTGGAGAGGAAGCAGCCTGCCTCCTGGGTGGGCAGCGTGCTCACATGACTGGATGTGGCCTTGGGACACCCCCCGCTGGGCTCGGGCTCGGGGGATGATCCCTGAGGGCAGCCTGACTTGTGCACCACCTGCCACCCCCGGCTCATCCCTGGTCCTGGGCGGGACCTCTGAGTGAGGACACTCAGCGCCAATACGAATGCCACCCCTAGGAGGAGGTCCTCGGGCATCCTTTGAAGCTGGGTGATAGGAAGGACTGCCCCCTCTCCCCTGGCCCCCAGCCTCTGCCCTCCAACCAGGTCTCTCTGGGGCCAGGACCTTTGCACCTGCACCGTCCTACCCCTGAACAGCTTTCCCTCAGACTTTGGGCTTCAGAGCAAACACCTCCCTCAGGAAGCTTCCCCCACCCTCTGTCACTCTCTGGCTCGGCCTCTTATCCCCTTACAGCACACACCACAGCCGGCAATTATTCCACACATTTGTCTGCCCAACTTTCTGCCTGTTTCCTCTGAAAACCCAGCCAGGGAAGGAAGCTGTAGAGTCATTTCCCAGCTTATATGTGATGCTCAGTAAGCGTGTGGGTGAGGAAAGGCTGCCTCTGTTTGTGTTTCTGAATTATGCACATGGAGTGGAAACATCCCCTGGAGGGAGACGTGGCCGGAGGCTGGTCTCAGATCCCCTCACCCTCGACCTCAGCGTGAAACATGCTTTGGCTTCTTACCAGCTGTGTGGCTTCAGACAGGGTACTTAGCCTCTCTGATCCTCAGTCACATCCTCTGTAGAACTGGAATGCCATACCAGGAGGGAGGGGACTATGGAGTTCACTCTGAAACAGGGCAGAGTCTGGGGGCCAGGGGAGAGGGGGCAGTCCTTCCTATCACCCAGCTGGGTCTGGGTCTGGGCAGGGTCTGGGCAGCCTCCATGCCCCTTGCTTGCCAGGACTTCCTGGTGGCTCAGATGATAAATGCAATGCAGGGGACCCAGGTTCGATCCCTGGTTCAGGGAGATCCCCTGGAGAAGGGAATGGCAACCCAGTCTAGTATTCTTGTCTGGAAAATCCCATGGACAGAGGAGTCCAGCGGGCTACAGTCCATGGGGACACAAAGCATCAGAGACGACTGACCAGCTCATACACACATACACACAAGGGGAAGGAAGTAGCATTGATTGAGCACCTACTGCATACTAGGCACCATAGTAGGCAGCTGGAATGCACTGGTGAATGAAACAGAAACTGCGCCCCAGCCCCACCCCCGAGCGTCAGGAAAGAGAAGTGCGAGGTGTGAGCAGGACCAGCCTGGAGGCTCAGTGCGAGGAGATGCTGCTCTGAAACGTCACATGTGCAGGAGTCTGGGGAAAAGGAGGCACAGGCAGAGGAAGGAGCGTGCTGGGGGCCCTAGCACAGGACGCAGCGGGGCCCAGGGAAGGGTGGAGTGCAGGGGAGGCGAGCCACTGCAGGAAGCAGGCCGCCCTGCTCTTGTCCATCCTGACCGGGCCACCACCAAGCACCTGCAGGCCCCCAAGTCAGTGCTCAGGGCACAGCTCAGGGCCAGGCGGAACGGGGAACCTGCTCTTACCTTCGGCAACGCATACTTTGGCAGCTTCATCAGGACAAATTCACTGCGACGGTAAGAGATGTAGTACTTGGTCTGGTTTGTTGTGGTTGCCTAACAGGAGGGGAAAAACACTTTTTAAGGGGCTAGGTTTCCAGTTTAGCCAGACAGATCTTCATGAATGAAGAACTACACATTGTGTCTCAGCTGGTGAAAATGCCCTTTCATGTTGTTAACATGTGCTTTGCCTGAAATAGACAGACTCCTATTCATCCTTCAGAGCCCCATACCAAATGACCCACCTCTGGGTAGTCTTCCTCCACCTCCCTCAGTTAGAACTAATCTCCCTCCCTTGTGCTCTTTCAGCACTTTGCTTCCCCTATATCTGAGTTACAGGACAAGGGAAAGAAAATTCTGTTCCCCAGAACTTCTCTTAGTGAAAGTACTTGGTGAGCTGCTGAGTGGAGGAAGAGATGAGACAAAGGTAAGTTCAAGTCACACAAGATGCCACCAAAACACAACAGGAGAAGCAGAACGACAGGCACGGCTCCTGGGACGGCCACGTGTATGACGAAAGACAGTTCATCGGCATCAAGACCAGCAGCTCCGTGAGCTGCAGTCACTTCCATTTTACAGATGAGCAAAGTGAGGCCCAGAGCTGGAGTAACTTGTCTCCCATGGGACATAATGGAAGAGCCAGGAAAAGAGCGGCGTTTGCTTCTTTAGGGGAAGGGGCAAGTGGGGAGGAGGGAGAGGGGAAGAGGAGCAAGGGGGCAAACAGGCAATGGGAGACGAACTGGGCCAGGAGCTGGACAGAGCCCTGTGGCCCCTGACCTCAGCCCCAGCCAGGCATGCACCTCTCCCATCTGATGCAGACAGTGTCACCAGCGGCAGACCAGGCCTCTGTGACACAGCTGAGAACCGTTGCGGTCACGCCTGAGCACCGCCAAGGCTGAGCACAGGGGTGGCTCCTTCACCCACTGCAACTCAGCTTCCTGAGCCCCCACTTCTAGATCTGCCCCTGAGCTGCCCGACCATGGTGCCCCCTGCTTCCTTAGAGCACCCCAGTCCTCCCTGAGCCCCCCTCGCATGGCCCACCCTCAGCCTGGCCAGGCTTCCCAGCACCTGTAACCAAGCCCCCCACCCCGACTCAGGGGCCCCTGCTGGGCAAGGACCAGCCCAGCCCGTTCAGCCACAGCTGTGCCCCCAGGGTCTCAGGCTGGGGTGGTGGCGGACCAAGCAAAGTGTTTCGAAAACACTCCATGTGGGATTGATTGTCAAAGAAGCTGATGCCACTGCTGTTCCAACACTCAGCAGATGTTTGAGAAATGCAGCGGGAGGTGCTGAGTACACCCTCCCTGCAGACTGCAGGGTCCACGGTAAACAGTAAAGGAGGCCAGTGTGGCCTGGGCTGCAATGAAGGAAGGGAGAGAGAGCTGGGGGCACTCCAAGGAGGCAACCAGTGGGCCTGAAGTAGGCGGGAAACCAAGGAAGGCTTCCTGGAGGAGGGGGTACATGACAGAGTATTGGAAGAGGAGGTGGAGAAGGGGCCGTGAGCACTCCAAGCCCAGGGAAGAGCACGTGCAAACAGACAGAAGGTCCGGGAAGCCGGGGGCCTCAGCAGTGGGTGAAGAACGCGAGCAGTGCTGGGAGTCAGGGCTGGTGGTGGCAGGAGCCTCTCACTGAGTGCCCTAATGGGGGCCACGACACACCCTGCCAGCCCCAGCCCCCACTCCACAGGAGGTGCTGGTCCACTGTGCTGGGGAGGTGAAGTGTCGCAGATGAGGGAGCCTTCGGTGGAGAGAGCACCCAGCCAGTGCCCTTAGGGACCGTCTCCATTAGAGCCTGTGGTATTATCTCCTGGGATCCGAGCGGGCAGAACAGGGGCCAGTGGATGAGAGAAGCGGAAACACTTTCTCTCACTGCTGTAATGATATTTCCAAAGATTTGAGCTGTCTCGGAGGGGATGGGCTGTTTTGAAAGGAGCGAGTTCCTCACCAGTGGAAGTGATCAAGAAGTGGTATGACCAGCTGCTCCCTGGAACCTCTGAACAGTCAGATCCCACGGTTTTGGAGGGTGGTCCCAACTGCCAGGCAGCAGGGCTTGGTCCCTGGGCTGTGGACGGCTGACGCCCAGTAGCCAAGAACAGTGACCGGAGAACCCACACCAACTCAGAGCCACCAGAGCCAGATGGAGCAATGCGGGCTCAGGTCTGGGGGCCCTGAACTGTGGGAGGGTCCAGGTGGGCAGAAGGGAGAAGGAGTGGACAGCAGCCCTGCGCCAGTGCTCTGGCCTTGCGGGGTTTGGGGTGGGGCGCCTCACCACAGGGGCAGCGGGAACTGAACTAAGTAGCACTTGAAGGTAAAATAGCCGTTTCACGGCTGCCTGATGGAGTGATTCCATTTCCCCTAGAGTGGCTTATATTCCACATCACCTCCTGCCAGTTTCCAGGAGTCCTGGAAGAAAGCGCACCTTAACGAAGACGTAGTCGTCCTGCACGGTCAGAGAGCCATGGTCGATGGGGCCCGCGAAGGGCGTCGTCCGTATGTTATCGGAGCAGTTGTGGATCTGGCAGGTGACGTAGCGAAAACCTGCAGGAGATAAGAAGCAGCCACGCGGGGCGTCAGATCTCAACATACCCAGACGCTAGCTGACGGGGTCAGATGCAGCCCCAGACATGACGAAGTGCTGAACCTTCTCACTCCACCTGTGTTCCGATGCCACCGCCGCAGATGTTGTTTGTGGGTCTGAATCTTAAAGGGTTGGCCCTGCAATTACTACGCCTGCTGCTGGGGTGGGGGGGCTCTGTGCTCGCGCTCTCCTGTGAGCTCTTTCAATCCTCAGGACCATACTCTGGGGGGCGGGGGGTCCCATCTTCCAGATGCAGAAACTGAGGCTGAGTGAAGCGTCAGCCGGCCAGCCTCCAGGCTTTTCCCAGAGAAAGGCTCAATGGCACACAGCTATGTCTGCGTGTTTGTGCATCACACACGGCGCCTCCACACTGCCATGGCGGTCGGTCATGGGCAGCATAGTCTGCACGGCCAGCCAAGCTGGAACGTTTGCCAGCTGGCCTTGGTGGGCAGCGTTTGCTGACCCTGGGCTAAAGTCGTGCGGGAGAGCACAGCTGTGTGAGCAGGACTAGGTCTGTGCTTTGCCCGGTGCACCCTCTGCCGCTGGCTTAGGCTGCCTGCAGACACACGCCTGTACCTCCCTGGACACCTGGGCCCCCTCTGGGAGAGGGGCCGCAGAGCAACCCCCAGAGGTGTGGGCAGGGGATCCCTGTGGCGTAAACCACTCTTTGGAGCCACACTGAGGCTGCCGAGGTGAAGTTTCTGACCGTGGGCTGAGAAGGGCGGTGGGCGCGTGGCTCTCGTGAACAAGCCCCAGTGAGTCAGCAGCGACCGCCCTCCCGTCCACAGCCTGCAGTGCCACCCCAGGGTCCTTCCGGGGACAGGGGCCCAGCCTTCCCGCAGGGGCAATGGCAGGGGCCAGGGTGGCCTTGGGGAATGGCTGGTGGAGGGTAGGTGGGGCAGCCAGTGCAGTGGCCCCTAAAGGCTGGGATTCTGTGCCACCAAGCTCGACTGGATGGGGTTCTGGTGGGACTCCCAGGCAGGGGTGGCTGGGGGCAGGGGGTGATTTGAGATTTTTGCTTGGAGGGTGGCAGGGCTGGGGTCTGCACCGGCTCCAGACCCCATGACGGAGCTCAGGAAGTGAAGCAGAAGCAACAGCAATGCTGCCCTGCTCCCTCAGGACAGGGGCTGGGGCGCCAGGGAAGAGCCGAGGGCCTGGACGTGGTAAGGGGACCTCCCAACTCAATGACCCACGCCGCCCCAGGCTGAGCACTACGCATGGGACCCATTCCACAGAGAAGGATGCTGAGGGCAGAGCTGAGGTCACTTCCAGGGTCACCTGGCTGCCACAGAGAGGGCTGGGAGCTATCTCCAGAGCTTCGGTCACCAGCCAGGACTCCGGTGCCTGGCACTGAACCCACCCTCCGTGTGCTGTGTCCCCCCAGGGACAGCAGCTTGCACTTGTTGGCACCCACTGTAGGTGAAGCGTGGCCCTGCCCAGGTCTGCATGCCAGTAGAAACCAAGGAGGTCCTGCCAGGCAAGGGGCAGGGCTGTGTCTTGTCCACAGGTGGGTCCTCAGCAGGGTCAGCCCTGAGCCTGGTCCACAGAGGGCTCAGCCAGTGTTTGTTGAGTGAAGACACAACCTATAGGTCCTACTGGCTGTGATGTTCTAGAACATTCTGTGGTTCTGTTGGCAGTGAGCACAGAGGAACTTCCTCATAACAGGCATGGTCCCTGGGCTCATCTGCCAGGAAGGCTTCTGCCCCCCCTGAAGGCGGGGGGAGCCATCAGAGTCCCTGTCCCACCTCAACACTCAGCAAGTGCAGGGCAGGGATTGGGGCTGAGAGATGGGGAAGCACTCAGTGCTCAGGGACCAGAACAAATCGCCCTCTTAATAGACTTTTCCACTGGAGCGGAGCTCCTTGACTTCGATTTATCCCTGGCTGGAAAACAAGCACATTTTAAATTATGCCACATCGCAACACAGTGAGGTCAGCTGTTCAGGGCCAGTCGCCAAGGACAAGGGCAGCCGAGCCTGCCGTGGGGAGAGCACTTGGAGAGCCCGGCCCCTACTTCCTCCCTGCTTACCTCCTCCGAGGTCCTGGGCCTCCAGGTGGACCAAGTCAGGGTCAGCGTCCACCCCAGACACAGCCCTGGAAAAGAACGGCAGAGGTTGGCTTTGGAAACGAAGCCCCCAAGCCCTTCCTCCCGGGCCTGCCTGCTGCCAGAACCCCTGGGAGCCTTGTGGCCTCCTAGGTCCAAGGCTCAGGGGACACGGCCCTCCCCAGAGCCCAGCTGCTCCTGGGAGGCCGATGGAGCCCCCACCTCTGCCTTGCTGGGCATTCTTCCATTTACAGTAGTTTAGAGAAGACTTGTGCGTCCATGTCTGTATGTGTGTGTATGCACGTGTGTGTGCACACGTGTGTTAGTGATCGAAATGATCTTAGGAGGCAGGAGAAGCCTGGGAATGTCACCCTAGTTTGGGGGCTTCCTGATAGCTCAGGTGATAAAGAATCTGCCTGCAATGCAAGAGACCTCGGTTCGATTCCTGGGTCAGGAAGATCCACTGGAGAAGGGATAGGCCACTCACTCCAGTATTCCTGGGCTTCCCTGGTGGCTCAGGTGGTAAAGAATCCGCCTGCAATGCGGGAGACCTGGATTCAATCCCTGGGTTGGGAAGATGCCCTGGAGAAGGGAAGGCGACTCACTCCAGTATTCTGGCCTGGAGAATTCCAAGGCCTATACAGTCCATGGGGTCGCAGAGTCAGACACGACTGGACCAGGGGTCCAGGCAGCACAGGACACAGCGGGGACCGTGGCTGGTGACAGCAGAGTGCTCAACAAGGCGGAGAAGAACGGGACGAAGACGCATCACCAGGGCTGGGGCTACGTCCTGCATGGGGGGCGAGGCCAGTGTTGTCCCCTGCCCGCCCAGCATGGCACCTAGCAGGTGAAGGGCAGGTTTGCCACCTGGAAGGACACTTCAGGATGATGTGCTGTGGTCCAGGGTTTCCCGGACTTTACTGGTTCCCCGTGTCAACTGGACGGTCACCTTCTGTCTGTCCACCCCCTTTAGAACCTTCTGTCCACTTCAGCTGTCTCTTAGGCGAGAACATCCAGGAGGTCGTGGGTGTGATGAGCTGACTGCATGTGTTATGATGTACATTCCAGCCGATATGACTGTTCTGAAGGCGTCCACCGGCTGGCCCTCTCACGGACACCGGCCTGGCTGGTGCAGCACGGTTACTTTGCCGGCGGGCAGACTGAGAATCTGGCGCTGAGTCTCACCGCATCAGAGTGAGTGCCATCAGCGGCGCCATCAGCGCTGCGGACAGGCATCCCCACGGCCCCTCCAGGCCAGCGACGTCCCCGCAGAGCACTCAGCTCCCACTGCGGACAGGCATCCCCACGGCCCCTCCAGGCCAGCGACGTCCCCGCAGAGCACTCAGCTCCCACTGCGGACAGCGCCTCACGCTGGCCCCCTTGGTTCTCAGCCCAACGCCCAGCAGGCTTGGTGCCGGGGTTCCTGTGCGCTTCCTCTCCTCCAGGGGCCAGGTGGTCCCTGCTGGACACGGGAAATCCACAGACGCTCGGGTGGTAGGAAGTGCAGTCGGAGTGTTTCAGTGTGGGAGCCAGCATCAATCACGCCGACCTTCCCGAAAGCCTCGAGTGCAAGGCGAAGTGTTGATTTAGGCTTGCTGAATAGGCCATCTGTAAGCTCCTTGGAAGGAGGCCTCCTGCCTGACATTCTCCTCTCTTTTCTGAATAAAGTCAGACATTGTTCCCTACCAGGAGCACTGACGGGTCCTCAGCTCAGCAGAGGAAGTTTAGTTTGACCATCCGTCATCTGTGAATGGGGTAATGACACCCGGCCTGTGGCTCACTCACTCATTCACTTTCTCATGCACTCATTCATTCACTCATTCATCTATCTCACTTTTCATTCATCTGTCATCTGTGAATGGGGTAATGACACCCGGCCTGCGGCTCGCTCACTCATTCACTCACTCATTCACTTTCTCACGCACTCATTCATTCACTCATTCATCTATCTCACTTTTCATTCATCCATTCACTCCCTCTCTCATTCCTCTCTCTCTCTCCACCAGAGTCTCTCCCCTGCCACTTTCCAGCGGGCCCACACACCAGGCCCAGCAACAGGCTGGGAGCATGGTGAGCCTGAGGTCCCTGCTCCTAGAAACCCTCAACTGCGGGTCTTGAAAGACCACATGAACCTCTGCACTTACACAGCTCAGATGGAGCCTGGCTCCCTGCCGGACGGGACAAGCGTTGCCCCCTAGACCTTCTTGTTTGTCAAGGTCCCCAAAGCTGGTGTCTGGGGAAGGCCCCCGGTCTGCTGTTTGGAAGCAGCAGTTGCTTGAGAAGACCTGTGGCTGAGCAAACTGTTGGAAAAGCCCATAGCTCTGGGAGCCTGGGGAGTTGACAGTTACTAAGGAAAGCTCTGATGCAAAACAATTCCGATGAACCCTCAAGACGCCCAGTACCCGCCTCCAGGGCTGCAGCGGTCACCCCCTCACCTCCCCTCAGGACAGAGGCCCTGCCTCTTGCCCCCGACCTGGCAGGCACTGGAGCTCATGGAAGAGGAAGGCTGAGGCTTTATGGGTGGACCCGGGCTGGAGTGCCAAGGCCAACTTGGAAATGCCTGGGGAGTGCAGGAGAGCAGACTGCTTGGCAGAGCGGCCAGGGGCATGGCCATGGGCCTCAAGCAGAAGCAGCCGTGGCCTGGGGCTGCTGCTCCCGGGCGGTGCGGCTGAGGACACGCGCCCTGGCCTCTCTCCGCTTCCTCCTCTGTAACATGAAGGGGAGACAGTCGGGGTTGTTGTGTGGATTTCATAAGATGATGCACTTGGACCCGTGGTCCGCGCCTGGAGGACGGTCAGTGTTCACAACGTGGCTGCTGCTGGGAGGCCTTCACGATTCTGTCCCAGTGCCGTTGAGAGACTAGCAGGGAGGTGATGAGCCAGAGTCATCACGGTCCCAAAACAGAGTAGGTGTCCCAGTCCCTGACCATGGCCCCAGGAGGTCAAGCTAATGAGCTCACTTGCTTAAGCGTCTCAAACCATGAAGGTGTTAGAACATGGGGCTTTGGCAATTCCCACTGTCAGGTCAAGGAAGAAGCTTGGGGAAGAAATCATTTGACACTCTGCTTTCAGTTTCTGCGGGCTGCTTCTCTCGGTGACCCCAGAGGTTTCCCTGGGACTGGACGCATCAGTGGAGCTGCGGCTCTGCTAATCTCCCATTCCACCAGCTCCGAGACCGCCCCCCTCCCTGCCCCTCCTTTCCTGACCCCTCCCACCTCCTAGCCCCTCCCCTCCCGACCCCCCCCCCACCCCCAGCCCCCTCCCCTCCTCCCTCATCCCTCCCAGCTTCTGACCCCTCCCTCCTCGTGGCTCCTCCCTCCTCCTGGCTTCTCTCTCCTCTTGACCCCTTTAACCTCCTGACCCCTCCCCTCCTCCTGACCCCTCCCATCCTGACCCCCTCCAACCTCTTGACCCCTCCCCACTTCCCTGAGCCCGTGTTGACAGGAATGACAAGACCTGAGACTGGTGCCCTAGTTTCTGAGGAAGACCCGGGCCCTCCCGAGGGCAGGCATGTGGTGGAAGGCACACGGACAGGCCATTGCCCCAGGGGAGAGACCAAGGCTTCCTTCTGCGGCCTGTGGCCCTATGTCAGCCATCTAGCTCCTGGTCCTGATTGGCATGAAGACACTGAAGAGGCAGGGGGGTGGGCAGGGAGCTGTTTCCACGTGCTTGTCCTGCGGAGACAGGACTGCGGCCTGGCGGGGAGTCCATGCGTTACTGTGTGGCCCGAATGAGATGCGAAGAAGAGAACATGAGTGTGTGTGTGCGCACACGTCCACACTCAGGAATCACACCTTGGTAGAAGAAAGCCTGTCTCTCTGTGCACGTCTAGAGGCCGCGGGAACCCCGCGCTCGGCTCCCCCCTCCCTCTGCCCGCGGACCTCGGCCAAGTCATCCTCCGTGGGCCTCACTCGCTCTCTCATCCAACTCTCATCCAACAGGCATTTCCTCAGCACCGGAGCCCCCTCCCTGGGGTAGTGAGACGAGAGCTACCTACGCAGACCAGACCGGTTTTGATCAGCTCCCAAGAGATAATAGAAATGGGGAGGGGGCCGGGGTCGCTGGCTGGGGATGCACAGCTGGGCAAGGAGTCAGGGGCTGAGTCAGGACCAGGCCAGGGGGAGGGAGGGGGGGAAAGGGGAGGAGAGAGGGGGCAAGGGAGGAGGGAGGGGGCAGGGGAGGAGGGAAGGGCAGAGGGCAGGAGGGAGGAGGCAGAGGGGAGGAGGGAGGAGGCAGAGGGGAGGAGGCAGGGGGCAGGGGAGGAGGGAGGGGACAGTGGGGAGGAGGCAGGGGAGAAGGGAGGGGGGAGGGGAGGCAGTGGGAGGGGCGGTGGGGGAGGAGGGAGGGGGCAGGGGAGGCAGTGGGAGGGGCGGTGGGGAGGAGGGAGAGGGGCAGGGGAGGCAGTGGGAGGGGCGGTGGGGAGGAGGGAGGGGCAGGGCAGATCTGCGAGGGGACAGGAGGCTTGCGAGCGTGGGTGCTGTGCCAGGGAGCGGAGGCCCAGAGAGGGAGACTCACAGGTAAACAAACACACATGTGGCCTCGGCAGTTTCTGACGCCACCCAGCAGAGCAGAGAGGGTGCCCTGGAGGACCCCCGGGTGAGGAGGGCAGGGCTGGGGCCCCCTGGCTCCCGCGGGGCGCGCTCACCAGAACACGTGGTCTTTGGTCGCTCGCTCCTGCAGAAGGGTCCACTTCCTCCCCAGGTCAGACGACACGTAGAGCTTTAGGGCAGAAGGAGCAGAGAGGAAGGTCTGGTTATGACGGAGAAGAGAGCCCTGCAGGCCCCGCGCTCTAGGTGGCTGCAGACCAGCCTCCACGGGCAGAAGGTCAGGTGGGAACTCCACACAGGGCCCTTCTTGACCCCGGGCCGCCGGGAGGACCCTAGAGACGGCGGGGCGTGGGGGCGTGTGCGCTGTCCGGCGAAGGCATGTGGGCGGGACCTGAACGTCCCTTAAGCTCTGGGGGGCGGGGGGGGTTAGGGGGCGCTGGGAAGGAAGGGCAGGAAGGGAGAGCCAGTCAGTGCAGGAGCAGCAGCGGCCCCTCTGCAGGCTGGCTGGGGCCTCGGCCGCCGCAGTGACCCCAGGCCTGCGCTTAGGGTTCAGTGCTCTGCAATCACTGACTTGAAAGACCTAATCCTTTCAACTTTGAACTTGCGGTTTCGTGAGTGAAGCCAGGTGGAACAATGAGCTGACGTGAGGCTCGAGGTCCCGGGGGAGTGTCGGCCCCACCATTCTCTTGGACAGAACTGCCCCGGGCGAGGCAGAGACCACCGGAGCCAGCACCCCACGCCCCCTGGGCCCTCAATCCTGATCTGTCCTGGCTCAACCCACACGGTCCGTCTGGGTGCCTGGACCTCCTCGCCCCCTTGCCAACAATGGCCCTGACCGCTGCAGATCCTACGACTGCCTGGGAGAGAAACTTAGGGAAACCGCAGAAAAGCAGACAAGCTCCTGCACGAGTGCTTCCTCCTTGCCAAGAGCATCTCCGAACCTCCTAACCTCGGGGACTTGTGAGAAGATGCCTACTTCAGGGAGGCTGTCCCCGCTGTGAACATCACCAAGAGCCTCTAGAGAGCCACTCTGGATGGTCGTCTGACCGACACGCTCTGACCCTGGCGACAGTCGTGAACACCTGTTCCTTTTTATTTTAAAGATTGACTTCTCCAATTATTTTTCAAGTGTCTTTAAGTTTTTGGTACATTAAAAAAAATAATTTTATTTATTTATGGCTGTGCTGGGCCTCCGTTGCTGCCTGGGCTTTCATTTAGGTGCGGCGAGCAGGGGCCACTGTCCAGTTGTGACGCGGGGGCTTCTTGTTGCAGGGGCTTCTCTTGCCGTAGAGCTCGGGTTCTGGCCTGCAGGGGCTTCAGGGCTGCGGCACGTGAGCTCCGTAGTTTCGGTTCCTGGTCTCTAGAGCACAAGCTCAACAGGTGTGGTGCACAGGCTTAGTCCTCACGGCACGTGGGATCCTTCCCTGACTGGGGATCAAACCTGCATCTCCTGGATTGGCAAGTGGCTTCTTTACCAGAGAGCCACCAGGGAAGCCCGGTCCTTTGCGTAAACAAAACGTGGAGTTGCTTAGCATCTCCTGCACTGGCAAGTGGATTCTTTGCCATGGAGACACAGGGGAGCCTGGTCCTTTTCCATAAACTTGGAGTTGCTCAGCTGCTCTCCTCTGCTCTCACCTGCAGGGAGAGAACGTCCAGTCTGCGAGGTTTTCTTACCTGAAGAGGCTGAGAGTCTGCATCTTAGTCCGTCCGTCTCCCCACTCAATGCCGGTTGCCTCCCCAGCGACCCCCTCCAGGGCTTCCCAGCCCTGGGCTACTTAGAACCAGAGGCCCTTTCGCAACTTCCTCAACAGGCTCCCATTGTGTTCAACCCTTGCTCTTTTCTGGGTCCATCTGTTTCCTCTCTTGCCTCTTGGCCTTCACACCTGTTGTCCCCTCCACCTGCAACAGCCTCCTCCCCCTCCCGCCCCCAGGCTGACTCCTCTCCCTGAGGGCAGTCTCCCTTTACCCATCTGCAAGTTGAGAGAGCGTGGCTCAGATCCTTAGGCAGGATAAGTGAATGAAAAAGGAGATGGTAGCTGTCAGTTTCCAGCTGCAAGTTATGAAACCCCCAGCTTAATGGATGGTGGGCTTGTTTCCATTGCTGCCGACGCTTCTGTGTTTATGACACCTGCCTGGAACTTTATGAAGCCTTTCCAATTTGCTCTCGTGGGAGGTGATTTCATAGTGCACAGCCAGTCGCTGCAGAAATAGAACATTTCTGCTGAGTAAAGAGCAATACCAGTGAATACACAAGAATAAACACATCAGGGACGTCCTAGTTACCACAGCTAAAACCTGCGTGGCAGCATCCTAGGGACGAGTGGGCTTGCTCTAGATGGAGGCTTCAAGAGACGAGTGGAACGGTGTGCCGTAGCACGTGCTGCTCTGACGTAGAGATGAAACCGATCGGGAGTCAGGACGAGGGAGAAATAAAGGAGAAGGAGGGGGAAGAGGGCTGAGGGAAGGTGCGTTCGCAGACACGTGTGCCGGGGGTCTCATGCAATTCTCAGAAGCATGGCAATTCCACCCGACGTTCAGCGGCAGGCTGGAGATATGGTTGGAACTCAGCACCCTTTTCTCCCTTGCTGTAGGGTACCTGGTCATGCCGCAAAGGCTGCAAAGCTGAAACCAACGTTGCTCAGACTCCCTCGAAGCTAGACTTCTGGGTCAGACAGACACACTCGTGCGAGGTTTGGAAGGCCAGAGTGCCGTGGAATCAGTTCCCTGCAGACTTGGCCATCTATTTCTTGAAATACAGTTTTGATGTACAATGTCATGTTCGTGTCAGCTGTACAGCACAGTAATTTATATATATATATATGATTTGTTTATAAATAATGTATATAATTTTTTATATACATTCCCTTTCCCTTCTCCAGGGGATATTCCCAACCCAGGGAATCGAACCCAGGTCTCCCACATTGCAGGCAGATTCGTTACCAGCTGAACCACCAGGGAAGCCCAATGTATATAATAATATATAATAAATAATATATATATATGCTTTATATATATCTGTTCTTTACTTTTCAGATTCTTCTCCTTATAAGTTATTTCAAATGCGAGTCTGGTTCCCTGTACTATGCAGTAGTTTCTTCTTGTTTATTTTATATATAGTAATGTGTATACGGAGAAGGCAATGGCACCCCACTCCAGCACTCTTGCCTGGAAAATCCCACGGATGGAGGAGCCTGGTGGGCTGCAGTCCACGGGGTCACGAAGAGTCGGACTCGACTGAGCGACGTCACTTTCACTTTTCACTTTCATGCATTGAAGAAGGAAATGGCAACCCAGTCCAGTGTTCTTGCTTGGAGAATCCCAGGGACAGGGGAGCCTGGTGGGCTGCCGTCTATGGGGTCGCACAGGGTCGGACACAAGAGAAGCGACTCGGCAGCAGCAGCAGCAGCAGAGTGTATTCATGTCAGGATTCCCAGGTGGCCCTGGTGGTAAAGAACCTGCCTGCCAACGCAGGAAGCATAGGAGACGAGGGCTTGATCCTTGGGTAAGGAAGAGCCCATGGAGATGGGCCTGGCAAGCCACTCCAGTATTCTTGCCTGGAGAATTCCACGGACAGAGGAGGCTGGCGAGCTACAGTCTACAGGGTCGCAGAGTCGGACGTGACTGAGGTGACTCTGCGTGCACGCGTGCGGTGTCTGCATGTTAATCCCGACCTCCTAATTTATTCTTCCTCCTTCAGTAACCGTGCGTTTCCTTTCTGCGTCTGTGGGCCTATTTCTGCTTTGTAAATAGATGTATTCATGCCTCTCTGTTTCGATTCCACATGTGCCTGCTGTCATATGGTGCTTGTCTTTCTCTGGCTTACTTTGTATGATAATCTCCGGATCCAGCCGTGTCTTTGCAAACGGCACTGTGTCATTCTCTCTCACTGCTGAGTGATGCTCCCTTGTGCGTATGGCCCGCCGCCTCGTCATCCACTCCTGCTGATGCACATTCCGGCCGTCTCTATGCCCTGGCTCCTGCAAACAGTGCTGTAGTGAACACTGGGATGCACGAGTCTTTTCAGATTATGGTGTGCTCTGGATATACGCCCGGGGAGTGGGCTTGCTGGATCACGTGGTGACTCTGTTTTGCTGGCCCACAAGGTCATGGGGACGTGCTTGGTATCCATCCTCCAGTTCTGGGGGCTGGAGGGGCATTTGTGGTGGAGGAGGCCGCAGGACCAATCGCTGGCTTTGTGGACGTTCCCAGGCAGACTGGGCTGCAGCAGTGGTGGCTTCAGATGCCTGGACCCAGCGTCAGCTGTGTGTTCTTGACCTTGGTGGCCCCAGCAGAGCTCCTGGTGCCCCACCTTTCCCTGCTGGTCCAGATCCTCAGGCTTCTGGGAGGATCCCTGGGAGTCTGGTCTGAAGACCCCCTTCCACAGTCCCAGCAATTTAGAGAGGACCCAATTGCCCTAAATCTTGGATCCGTTTTCTACTTAAAATATCCAGAGTGAGGTCTCTTTCCTGCCTGAGCCCCATCAGACACAAAGGTTGGAGCAAAAACAAACACACTCAGAGCTGTAAGATTCTCACTGCTTGCAAAGCTGTTCTCCTGACCACAGAGCCCCCTCATCCCTTCTTAGGAGAGCTCTTGTCTGCCTCACCACCACCAACCCCTGGAGGATTACCGGGGCTCATTTTCCTTTCTTTTCTTGTGCAATTATCTTTGCTGCTCGGAAGTTCTATTAAAAAGTAAACTTACATCCTGACTCATTCTCTAAGCCCCTGTTCAACCCCCTTCTCCAGGCAGGCTTCCCTGATTGGCCAAGGTGTCTTTCTCCTCTACTAAGTTTTCAGTTCTAAAGGAAATCAGTCCTGAATATTCATTGGAAGGACTGATGTTGAAGCTGAAACTCCAGTACTTTGGCCACCTGATGCGAAGAGCTGACTCATTTGAAAAGACCCTGATGCTGGGAAAGATTGAAGGCGGGAGAAGAAGGGGACGACAGAGGATGAGATGGTTGGATGGCATCACCAACTCGATGAACGCTGAGTTTGAACAAGCTCCGGGAGTTGGTGATGGACAGGGAGGCCTGGTGTGCTGCAGTCCATGGGGTTGCAAAGAGTCAGACACGACTGAATGACTTAATTGAACTGAACTGAAGTTTCTGGAAGGCACTCTCATGCTCAGACAAATTTCTCACAGTGCTGGGAAGCGAGGAGGCTCTTGACAGGAAGCAGAATAAAACATAAGAGTGGGTCTATTGATGTCTAAGAGGTTAAGTGCACAGGCTCTGTCTGCGAGCAGGTCTGAGGCTCGAGCGGAAGGAATCAGACTGGTCAGTGTCATACCAGGGGTCCCTAGCGAGCTGACATGGGGGCCAGGCTGTCCGGCTCTGATATCCTTTTGATCCCAGGAGCCTAATGCAGTTTGCTGAGCCTTGAAAGAAAAACCACTGCCTTTGGATCTCACCCAGGGAGCCTGTCCAGGATACAAATAGGGTAGCCTCAGTGCCACAGTAAAGGACGGAACTAGAAATAGGGAGTTAGGGCGGTCTGAGCAGGGGAGGAGGGTCTGTCTGCTAGAGGAGGGGCAGGCATCTGAGCAGAGGAAGGCACTGTGAGCCGGATATTGATGTCCAGCCTGCAGTCCATGTGCCTTTGGCACATGACTTGCTTTGCCCGTGGGAGGGGATGTGATGTTTTTCAGGTATAAGCAGACCCATGAAAGTCTCCGTGCGGTCTCCTCTGTGCCTCTGCCATGAGACTCGCACATCAGCAAGTAACCACTGATTCCATAACTAGAGACCCGAACCCTGCCCAGGAGCCACGGCTAGGCAGTCCCAGCCAAGCCCGCCAGGACCCCCGCTGACTCAGAGACCCGGGAATGAGAAAGAATGCTTGCTGCTGGCAGCCGAGGAGCTCTGGAGCTGTGTGTTACTCAGCACTGGAGCAGCCAACACCTGCCTGCCACACCAGGTCTGCGGACATCAAAGTCAACGCTGCCCGCCCATGCCATCTGGCCTCTGGGGAGTTAGTGAGCTTCCTAAACCACGAAGCCTAGAAAGCCGAAAGCCCTGCTGTCACTGTTATTGATGTCCGCAAATTCCTCATTCCTTTTACAACCACAAGGAAGCCTGTCTTCTCCTCTTTTTCTTTCCTGATAGTCACAAAAAGAACCAAAGAAAATAACTGAGATTTCAGCTCCATTAATTTTTCAGGGCACCATAAATTAAAGAGCAATTGCAGTGCAGTGGATTTCTGCAGGAAAATAAGTCCCTGTGATTGTGCTTTAGTCTAATTACATGGAAAGCTAAGTAGCGCTATTAATACCCAAAGCACATGCTGTCCCAAAGGAGAGCACCCGGAGCAGACGCAGCCCGCCAGGCCAGGGAATTTCAGGGACATCCTGAACTTCAGTCAGTGAAGACCAGGTCTTGGCACAAGACTTGGTTTGGCCAGCGACGTGTGAGTGGGTGTGATGTGTTCCAGGCCAAAGCAGACACACTGAATTGAGGACTGGCGAGGAGGCCAGGTCCTGTAGACAGCCACAGCCCAGGCCAGACAGGAAGCTCCATTTGGAGGCCCCTGACCACCCTGGTCCCTACTGGCAGACATTCATTCATTCATTCATCAAACTGCCATCGATGCCTCTACGCCACCCATCCACCCCCAAGCATCCATCCTTCCATCCATCCATCCACCGTCCACCCTCCCACCCACCATCCATCCACCAACCCACCATCCATCCATCCCTATGCATCCATCCTTCCATCCATCCACCGTCCACCCTCCCACCCACCATCCATCCACCAACCCACCATCCATCCATCCCTACGCATCCATCCTTCCATCCATCCACTGTCCACCCTCCCACCCACCATCCATCCACCAACCCACCATCCACCCATCCCTACGCATCCATCCTTCCATCCATCCACCATCCACCCACCCACCCACCATCCATCCACCAACCCACCATCCATCCATCCCTACGCATCCATCCTTCCATCCATCCACTGTCCACCCCCCACCCACCATCCATCCCCAACCCCCCATCCACCCATCCCTATGCATCCATCCTTCCATCCACCCACCATCCACCCTCCCACCCACCTATCCATCCACCAACCCACCATCCATCCCTCCCTACGCATCCATCCTTCCATCCACCCACCCACCCACCATCCATCCATCCCTACGCATCCATCCTTCCATCCACCCACCCACCCACTATCCATCCATCCCTACGCATCCACCTTCCATCCACCCACCCACCCACCCCCCATCCATCCATCCCTATGCATCCATCCTTCCATCCATCCACCATCCATCATCCATCACTCCATCCATCCATCCATCCCCCACCCCCATCCATCCATCCTTCCATCCATCCACCATCCATTATCCATCCATCCCAGACCATCCATCCATCCATCTACCATCCATCATCCATCCACCCCATGCATCCATCCTTCCATCCATCCATCCACCATCCATCCTCCCACCCACCCATCCATTCACCCATCCATCCATCCACCATCATCATCCTTCCATCCCCATGCATCCATCCTTCCATCCATCCACCATCCACCCTCCCACCCACCTATCCATCCACCCACCCATCATCCATCCACCCCCATGCATCCATCCTTCCATCCATCCACCATCCACCCTCCCACCCACATATCCATCCACCAACCCATCATCCATCCACCTGCCCATCATCCATCCACCCCCATGCATCCATCTTTCCATCCATCCACCATCCATTCTCCCACCCACCTATCCATTCACCCATCCGTCCATCCACCCACCCATCATCCATCCATCCCTATGCATCCATCCTTCCAGCCATCCATCTATCCATACCTTCCATCTACCCACACCCCCACCCATCTAGCCACCCATCCACCCATCCACCCACTGATCCATCCACCCATCCACCATCCATCCACTCCTATGCATCCATCCTTCCATCCATCCACTTATCCATCCTCCCATTGATCTATCCATCTACCCATCTACCATCCATCTACCCCTATTCATCCATCCTTATATCCATCCACCTTCCATCTACCCACACACTCACCCATCTAGCCACCCATCCACCCATCCATCCATCCACCCGCCTATCCATCCATCCATCCATTCATCCACCCAGCCACCATCCATCCACCCCTATGCATCCATCCTTATATCATCCACCTATCCATCCACTTTCCATCTGCCCACATACCCACCCATCTATCCATCCATCCTCCCATCCATCCACCCATTCATCCACTCATCCATCCCCCCTTCCTTCTATTTCTCATTCAATATTTCCAGCCAGGAACTTGAGGTAAAATTGTGAAAGAAATGGCCAGGCATAGCCACCCCCCTCAAAGAGCTGACCTCAAGTGTGTGTGTAAGGCACAGACAATCATCAAATAGTGACACAGATAGTTAATCACGCATTGTGGCCCACGCTGGGAAAGAGGGCCACTGGGATCTGGAAGCGTGTGGAATGGTGAGTCCCAGGCAGTTCTGGGGACACCCAAGGAAGCTTCTGACCCAGATAGCTTCCATCTGCTCCAGACCCAGGCTCTGCCTTTTCCACCCTTTTCCAACCCTGGGAGCCGGCCTGTGTAGGCGGCATCCACAGGCCTCTTCTCCCCTGGCTTCTGGGGGATTCAGCTCACAGGAAACTGAGGACAGGAGGGAGAGAGACCATGACTCCTGTTCTCCGACTGCCCAAACACACAATTTCTCTGAGCTAAGTGACTCTCCCCAGGGCCAGCCTCCTCCTCAGCCCTTTTGTCACAATGGGGCTCCAGGCCTCTTATCGGGCAAGGTGTAAGGCTGAAAAGTGAAAGTGAAAGTCGCTCAGTCATGTCTGACTCTTTGTGACCCCATGGACTATACAGTCCATGGGATTCTCCAGGCCAGAATACTGGAGTGGGTAGCCTATCCCTTCTCCAGGGGATCTTCCTAACTCAGGGATGGAACAGGGTCTCCTGCATTGCAGGTGGATTCTTTACCAACTGAGAACTCAGGGAAGGCTGAAAAGGTCCCCCTCAAAAATATCTCTGTCAGAATCCCTGGAAGCTGTGAAAGGGACCTAATAGATAGAAAAAGGACTTGGCGGTCTATTCAGTGAAGATGCGTAGATGGGAAGGGTAGTCTGGATTATCCAGGTGGGGCAGAGGGAACTCACACCCCCACACACGGCAACGTGAAGATGAAACAGGGAGCCTTGAAGACGCTGCCTCTGAAGCTCAGCGTGACTCGTCACCAGCTGCAGATTTCCAGAAGCTGGTGGAGGTGAGGGAGAGACCCCGGAGCCTCGAGGGGGAGAGTCACTCCACACATGCCCTGGCTTTGGCCTCATGAAACTGATCTGGGGCCTTTGGCCGACACGCTTCTGTTGTTTTAAGCTGTCAGGTTTGTGCTCGTTCCTTGCGGTGTCTGCAGGACCCCGACCCAGGCCTTTCCTCCAGGCGGGCAGTGCCTCCTCCAGGGGCCCTCAGCCCGCCCCCTCCCAGCCCCGGGGTCTCCTACGCACCCAGGCTGGCCCTGGAGAGAGCCCCTCACCGCGCACTTCTCAATCACCCGGGAAGGTGCCCTGGGCTCCTGCAGCCCTGCTGGACTGCCCTCAGAGGAGAGGATGCTGGTTTGGGGTCAGAAGGACAATTCCCTCTCCTGGTGAAGGTGGAAGAGGCTTCCAGGTGGAGGGAAGGGCATGGGGTGGGAGGGTGTGTGGAATGTTCTGGAAGTGGAGGGAGGCTCCATGGCTGGAGTGTGCTGTGGGGCAGAGTGGAGGGTCCTCATAATTACCCACTGTCTGTCAACCATCTTGTGAGCATGTTGTACCTCACCTCCATCCCACTGGCTCTCACTTGAACCCATGAGCTTCCGAGGGGCACCTGACCACTCGGCCCTGGGGAGCAGGGGGTGATGGGGTCCCTGACTCCAGCCCCGGGGATCAAGGGGTGAGGAGGTTCCTGACCTCAGCTCCAGGGAACAGGGGTGATGGGGTCCCAGCCCCAGCCCCGGGAGCAAGGGGTGATGGGGTCCCGCCCCAGCCCCAGGGAGCAGGGGGTGAGGAGGTTCCCGACCTCAGCTTCTGGGAACAGGGGTGATGGGGTCCCCGGCCCCAGCCCCGGGGAGCAGGGGGTGATGGAGTCCCCCGACTCCAGCCATGGGGAGCAGGGGGTGAGGAAGTTCCTGACCTCAGCTCTGGGGAACAGGGGTGATGGGGTCCCAGCCCCAGTCCCGGGGGAGCAGAGGGTGATGGGGTCCCTGCCCCAGCCCCAGGGAGCAGGGGGTGATGAGGTCCCAGCCCCTGCCCCTGGGAGCCCCCCTGCCGCCCAGGGCTCCCGGGTCCCGGGTGATGGGAACGCTCCCTGTCCTCCGGGCTGCCCGGGCGGCTTACCTTGCCCTCCTTGGTGTAAGCCAGCACCTTGTCCTCCTCCCGGGGGTGGAAGATGAGTGTCTCCACGGAGAAGGGGACGAGCTGCTTCTGGAAGGTGGCGCCTCGTCTGCGCTGAGGAACAGGCTCTGGTCCCGGTCGCTGAGCGAGGAGCTCACGAGGATGATCTGAAAGACACGGGTCAGGAGATGCGTCCCGCGGGGCCACTGCCTGCACAGGGCTCCCTGCAGCCCCCAGAGGCAACCGGCCCAGCTGACACTTGACTCCAGACTTCCCGCCTGCAGAGCCCGATGGAAGATTCCTGCAGCTCGGAGCCCTGTTTGCGGTACTTTGTGGTTTTTTTTTGAATATTATATAATATGTAATACTGTATATTTAGTATATAAAATTAGTCTAGAATACATTATATAGACTACCTCATGGAGTGTGTATATATGATATATAAAATAGTACATTTTATAAAATGTATTCTACTTTTGTAATTATTCTTTTATAACTGAATCATATGTTTTTCACTACAAAATTAGATTATACTCATTCTCTCTTTTACTTTATTTACATATGAAAGAATCATAATCACATTTCACTTCAAAGTTTTTATTTTATTTTATTTTTTTAAAATTTGAGATGAGTTTTATTTATTTTTTTAGCATTCATATTTTATTTTATTATTTTAATACTTTATTCTACTTTACAATACTGTATTGGTTCTGCCATACATTGACATGAATCAGCCACATGTGTCCACGATCTCCCAATGCCGAAGCCCCTCCCACCTCCCACCCCACACAGTCTCCCCGGATCATCCCGTGCACCAGCCCCAAGCATCCTGTATCCTGTATTGAACATAGACTGGCGCTTCATTTCTTATATGATCATATACATGTTTCAATGCCATTCTCCCAAATCATCCCACCCTCTCCCTCTCCCTCAGGGGCCAAAAGTCCGTTCTATACCTCTGTGTCTCTTTTGTTGTCTCACATACAGGGTCATCGTTACTATCTTTCTAAATTCCATATATATGTGTCAGTATACTGTATTGGTGTTTTTCTTTTGGCTTACTTCACTCTGTATAATCGGCTCCAGTTTCATCCATCTCATTAGAACTGAGTTGAATTTATTCTTTTTAAGGGCTGAGTAGTACTTCATTGTGTATATGTACCACAGCTTTCTTATCCATTCATCTGCTGATGGACATCTAGGTTGTTTCCATGTCCTGGCTATTATAAACAATGCTGCAATGAACACTGGGGTACATGTGCCTCTTTCAATTCTGGTTTCTTTGGTGTGTATGCCCAGCAGTAGGATTGCTGGGTCATAAGGCAGTTTTATTTGCAATTTTTTAAGGAATCTCCCCACTGTTTTCCATAATGGCTGTACTAGTTTGCATTCCCACCAACAGTGTAAGAGGGTTCCCTTTTCTCCACATCCTCTCCAGCATTTATTGCTTGTAGACTTTTGGATCACAGCCATTCTGACTGGTGTGAAATGGTACCTCATTGTGGTCTTGATTTACATTTCTCTGATAATGAGTGATGTTGAGCATCTTTTCATGTGTTTGTTAGCCATCCGTATGTCTTCTTTGGAGAAATGCCTATTTAGTTCTTTGGCTCATTTTTTAAAACCCTAAAGACTCGACCAGAAAACTACTAGAGCTAATCAATGAATATAGCAAAGTTGCAGGATATAAAATCAACACTCAGAAATCCCTTGCATTCCTATACACTAATAATGAGAAAACAGAAAAAGAAGTTAAGGAAACTATTCCATTCACCATTGCAACGAAAAGAATAAAATACTTAGGAATATACCTACCTAAAGAAACTAAAGACCTATATATCGAAAACTATAAAACACTGATGAAAGAAATCAAAGAGGACACTAATAGATGGAGAAATATACCATGTTCATGGATTGGAAGAGTCAATATAGTGAAAATGAGTATACTACCCAAAGCAATCTACAGATTCAGTGCAATTCCCATCAAGCTACCAGCAGTATTTTTCACAGAACTAGAACAAACAATCTCAAGATTTGTATGGAAATACAAAAAACCTCGAATAGCAAAAGCAATCTTGAGAAAGAAGAATGGGACTGGAGGAATCAACTTGCCTGACTTCAGGCTCTACTACAAAGCCACAGTCATTAAGACAGTATGGTACTGGCACAAAGACAGAAAAATAGATCAATGGAACAAAATAGAAGGCCCTGAGATAAATCCACACACCTATGGACACCTTAATCTTTAACAAAGGAGGCAAGAACATACAATGGAGTAAAGACAGTCTCTTTAACAGGTGGTGCTGGGAAAACTGGTCAACCACTTGTAAAAGAATGAAACTAGACCTCTTTCTAACACCACACACAGAAATACACTCAAAATGGATTAAAGATCTAAACGTAAGACCAGAAACAATAAAACTCCTACAGGAGAACATAGGCAAAACACTCTCCGACATAAATCACAGCAGGATCCTCTATGATCGACCTCCCAGTATACTGGAAATAAAAGCAAAGATAAACAAATGGGATCTAATTAAAATTAAAAGCTTCTGCACAACAAAGGAAACTATAAGTCAGGTGAAAAGACAGCCTTCTGAATGCGAGAAAACAACAGCAAATGAAGCAACTGACAGACAACTAATCTCAAAGATATACAAGCAACTTACGTTTGCAGTACTTTGTTTCGGCAGGCCCAGGACCACGTGTCCAGTGAGAGCTCTGCAAGGGCTGGGGCAGGAGGTGGGGAATGCCCGGAGGAGGCTTATTGTGAAGAGTGCCGGGAGCAGGGGCTGTGTGGGAGGCTGCCTCGTCCTAGCTGGAGGCTTTGGGGTGGCGTGGAGCCCACCCTCCGTATTCTCTCCCCTGATCTCAAGCCCAGCATTGGATCGCGCTGGAGATGACGGGAGATGCATACGTCTTAGAGTGGCCCCGGCTCCACTCCGACGTGAAACTGATGGCAAGGCGCCCCCCGAGAGGACGAGGGGCACCTCCACCATGCGCACCCTCCAGCCCCCACTCTGAGGTCCCTTCACATTTGCCTTCCCTCCAGGTTCCTCTTCTCACAGGTACAAGCCCTGCCGGACTGTGTGTGAGGATCGTCCCCGTGTCACAGAAAGGTCAGGACAGGGCAGCCAAGGGTCAGAACAGGGCGGCCCTGGGGCCACTCGGCAGAATGACAGGGCCCTGTGGAGGGACACACGCGACCTCCCGGTGCGGGGAGGCCAGCCAGCAGAGGCTGAGTCAGGAGCACCGAACGCAGGGTGGAGGGGCTGGGAGCCACGTGGACCTGCCCCCGCCCCAGCACCGTGGCCCCGCCTCCCGCTCCATCAGAAGAGCCATTCCCGCACGGAAGCCGGGGGACTCTGCTACCCACGGACCTTGTAGAACCTTCACGGCTCTTCACAGCCCCTGGAGATGCCGACTCGTATGGGGGTCCTAGGACCCTCCCGACCGCCTCCCTCCCAGCCTCACGTGCGGCCTGGCCTTGCCTGGCAAGGTCCACCCCCGCCCGTGCCCCTTTCCACCTCGGCGCACACCCTGGGATGGCCTTCCTCCTCAGGCTGGTTAGCGCTCCTGCTGCAAGGCTGCCGGGGGGCCCAGGGCTTGTCCTCAATACACTCACCCCATTTCATGGAAGAGGCCTCCTGCACGGGGACGGGGGGCCCTGTCGGGTCAGGGGAACATCTGTGGAGGTCACTACTTATTCCCTCCCCTCCCGTCCCCACAGGGCCTGGGGGTTCCACACGCAGGATGAGTGACTGAGTGAATGAATGAGGGAGAGAATGAATGAATGAGGGAAGGAATGAATGACTGAGTGAATGAATGAGGGAGGGAAGGAATGAATGAATGAGGGAAGGAATGAATGAGGGAATGAAGGATGAACTATGTGTCGGTGGAGCAGGGGGCTGGGCACACACACTCCGTCTTTGGATAACCAGCTCAAATTCCATGTCTGTGTGCCCAGTGCCCTCTGTGCCTCGGTCTCCTTGTCTGTGAAATGGGGAATGGCAGGGTGCCCAACACCGTGTGAGCCCCATGGAGGTCTGATATGAGCGCGGCCAGCCGGCCTGCATTACGTTCCGCGTGGTGACTGTCCTTGTGTCGCCGTCCCCCTGCTCGGCAGGTGGGGAGACTGAGGGCAGGCGAGCTCCTGTGGTCACAGAGCCGTGCTGGGTAGGGCCAGGGTCGGTGGCGGTGCCACACAGGACAGGGTTTTAGCTGGACTGGAGCTGGCAGCCTGGGTTGGACTAGCCTGGCCCAAGATGAGCTCAGCTTTCCCTGGGAGGGAAAGTACAATGAGACGCCCCCGGAATGACTTTCCCAAACCCTGACACGCCTCTGGAGGACAGTGAAGCGCACGGAGCAGAAATCAATGAGCTGCCAAAACTCCTGCCTCTTGTGAACAAAGGATGCACCGGTGTGTCCCTCCCTCCAAGGAAACCTTACTGGGCTCCTGGGTGAGGTCGTTCACCATCTGCAGGAAGCCTTCTGCCCCCCAGCAAGCAGAGGGGCTCGGAGCCTCATTCCTTGGTGACTCTGATCCCTGAAAGGTGGACACATGTGTGCTCGGAGATGTTCTTCACGGTGTGGTTTACATGCAGGAAAAGTAGGAGGGGGTGGCGGAGATGGTTGGGGGGCCAGAGAGCGTGTACAGATGTTTCCATGGTGTTTAGTGACAAGAGAACTGATGCACTGCACACGAAAAAGCAGGACCTTACAAGCAAGTTCAGCTCCTGCACATCTCCTGTTGACAAGATTGTAAGGAAGTATCCAACAGTTCTGTCAGGTTGGTGTAGAAAAGCAAGTGTGATTTTGTCAGTGGAAAATGCATAGAAAGAAGGGTGGAAGGATTATTACTCAGCCATAAAAAGAATGAAACTTGCCATTTGTGACAACATGGATGGACTTGGAGGGCATTAGGCTAAGTACAGTAAGTCGGATGGAGAAAGCAAATACTGTGTGATCTCACTTATATGTGGAATCTAAGAAGAAAAAAGGAAAAAAAAAAAAAAAACAAGCTCATAGATACAGAGAAGAGCCTAGTGGTAGCAGAGGTGGGGGACTGGGGATGGGCACAATGGGTGGGTGGGGTTGAAAGGTACAAATATCCGGTTATAACATGAAGAAGCCCTGGGGAGGGACTGCAGCATGCTGAGATTAACCAACAACACTCTCCTGCACATTTGGAAGTTGCTAAGAGAGTAGATCTTAAAAGTTTCATCTCACAAAAGAATTCTGTAACTACGTAAGGTGACCAACATTGCCTAGAATAGTTGTGGTTATCATTTCACAATGTGAACAAATTTTATTATGTTGCACGTCTGAAACTAATATTGCTTGTCAGTTGCAGCTCTGTTTTTTTAAAAAAGAGAAAGGAAAGAAACACAGGGGTTATTAATAAGCGGTGGGGTTACGATTTTTTTTAAATTTGAAATGAACTTTTTAGCTTAGAATAGTTTGATAGTTTTGAAGATTTTTTTTTTGATGTGAACCATTTTTACAGTCTGTGTTGAATTTGTTACAATATCGCTTCTGTTTTAGGCATGTGGGGCCATCTTAGCTCCCCAACCAGGGACTGAACCTGCGCCCCTACACTGGAAGGCAAAGGCTTAACCGCTGGATGGCCAGGGAAGCCCCCAGCAGGTTCACATTGACGGGAAAGTTGCAACGATAGCACAGGGCATTCCCACACAACGCGCACCCCGCTTCCGCTACTATCAACAGCCGACATCAGCATTATATGTTTGCCACAATAAGGACCCAACATCGACACATCGGTGGTATCTAAACCACACACTACATTTCCCCGTTTTCCACTGATGTCTTTCTCTGCCCCATGCTAGGTTCCCATGTGACACTTAGTTGCCGCTTCTCCTCGGGCTCCTCTAGGCTGTGACACTTTCTCAGACTTCCTTTGTTGCTGATGACCTTGGCAGTTTTGAGGAGGACTGGCTGGATATTTTGTCATTGTGTCTCCTTTTGGGTTTGTCTGCTGTTTTTCTCTTGCTGATGCTGGGGTTCTGGGTTTGAGGGAAAGAGCCGGGGGTGGGGGAAGTTCTAGGTTCCATGATCACAGGGGTAGGGACTTAACTCCTTTTGCTCCCTCCAGCATCCAGCACATGCCTGACCCCGAGCTGTGGGTCCAACCCAAGCCTGCAGGATTTTAACCTAAATCATGCAAGAATTTAGGTTGCCAGGGTTTACGGGGAGCAGAGCAGGGGATGTCAGATCCAAGTGCAGAACAAAAGAGGACTTCGGGAGGAGGTTAGGCCCAGATGAGCTTTGAAGAATGAATGGAAATTTGATGCAGACCTGGGGGAAGGGGCTTCTCAGACAGAGAGGCCAGCAGGACCGAAGACAAGCAGATGAGGGTCCCGCTGAGACCCTTCATGTCCTCCTCTCACCTCTGTGTGCTGTTCCCTCTGGCTGGAACGCACGGCAGGACCGAGACCCCTCCCCACGTTCCCGACCTCACCACTGGCAATGAAGAATCAGATTTCCAGGATTTTTAAATGTCACAAAATCCATGTGTGATAAAATGAAAATTTTTGAAGTTTTCTGAGCCCTGAATTCTGGGCAACTTCAACAAAGCTGAATGTTTCTCATTTATTTCTCATGTGCCTGCTTTGCGGGTGCCCCCAGCATGAGTTTAGCCTGTTTTTATGATGGGACATCCTCCTTCTTTTCCAGTGCTTCTCCAATACCTCTTCATCCGGCACAGCTAATTTCGAAGGTCGCCTCCTCCAGGAAGACATCCATGATATACATCCTCCAACAGAGTTTTTCTCATCCCTCCTCTGCCCCTTTCCCAGCATCTCATGTGTTCATTTGCTCCAGTCTAACATTCCTAGGGTTCTCTCTGTGAGTGTGCCTTTCCCTCCAGGCGGGGAGGCTATGCAGCTTGGCAGGGCCCAGTCCTCATCCTTGCCATTCAGCACAGAGGATGGGTGTTGGCATTCCCACACAGAATGAGGTCCCTGGGCACAGGGTTGCCTCTCCATGACAGTTACAGCTAAGGCCCTGTTCATGGTGTCACCCAGGCGGAAGGAGAAGGAACCTGAGGAAGTGATTCTGGCCAGGGGCCCAGCAATCTGGATCACGGGTTATTTTTGGCCTCAGAGTGGGACAAGCCAGGAAAGACGGGGGAAGAAGAAAGTGCTGACAAGGAAAGGATTACTGGAGCAAAGAAAACAAATCAATTAGCATCGTGCAGAGAGGAGGCTGGCAGATTGTTCCTCTAAATTGGGAGCCAGACTATTTTCAATGGTGTATTTTCACTGCTTACTATTCTGGGGAAACATATGGTACCCAAGCGAAGTTCTGGGGGCCCACAAGGCTGGATGCCTCAAAATCAGAGGCAACTCAGTTAAAGGGAACGATCTGATAGATTCACTGGACTAACTGCCAGCCCATATGAAGCCTGAGTTTCAGGGTCTAATTTGCCAGGCCATGTACACAGTGCAAATATGGAGCCCCTTGTTGAAAGACAATCAGGAGTTTCAAGATGGGACCTGTAGAGCATCAGACCAAGCATGGATTCTCCTGAGACGGCTTGGGTCACACACCCACGGAGGGGACTCTTCCCAGAGCTATTCGGTTAATAAGCTCCAGGACCAGTGGCAGCATCCTTGGAGACTGTGAGACTCACGGTGCTGTGGCCCCACTGGGACCTGCATTTTCACGGCCCCCGGTGAGTCCCAGGCGCCCTCCCTTGGGTGGGGGTGGGTGCTGCCTTAGGCCGCAGGTCCTGCTCATTTCGGCCCTGTGCCCAACTCCAAGCACGTTGGCAGACCTGGCCTCTGCTCCCCGCCAAGGGACAAGGAAATGACCAGCTGCACTAGAGCTCTGCTCCCAGCCTCCTACTCATTGCATCCACTCTGATGCTGCCCCGTGGGATGGAGGTGCCCACGACAGCCCCAGAGTCCAGGGAGGCCACGCCGCTCGTGGACACGGAGGCCACAGCAGAGGCCTGCCAGCGCAGGGGCAGTGCAGGCTCTGGAGGCCTCACCCCTCCAGAGCCGGAGCTGAGGAGCTGGCCTCATCCCTCCTTTGGTCCTGCGAGCTGTGCAGCCTTGGGCAAATCACTTCACGTCTCTGAGCCTGTGTCCTCCCCTTTATGAAGATAGGATCCCCACGACAGAGCTGACTGGAAGAGATAAAGGAAGCTAAGAGCATAACAGGCTGAGATGACAGCGGGTTTATTCTTGTGGCATTTTATTCTAAAGACGCTGGACTCACCAAGCACCTCCTTGGGTCAAGGCCCTGGAGCTGAGGCAGCTCAAAGGCGGTGGCGAGGACGGTATGGGAAGCACACGGCAGGAAGCTCCAGGACACGTGAGGACAAAGGCCGCAGCTGTCCCCAGGGTGGCGAGCTCCTTCTCTGAGGGGGTGGGAGTGAGGCCAGGGCCTGTGGGTTCCACTGCCTCCCCGTGTACCCTGAGCTGCCCTCGCCCCCCGCCCAGGCCTGGCCTGGGGTCGAGGGCTTCCTGCAGGTGGCGTCGCCTGAGCTGGGTCTTGAAGGGTGAATAGGAGTTTGCTAGGGGAACCAGTGGTGGTGGAGTTCGGGGAACAGCACATTGATGCTGAGCGGGAATGGCAGGACCCTTGTTTTGAAGAGAGTCACCTGCTTGGGGATTTGGTTTTCGGTCACATTATTGACATGTGCTTTACTGGATACGCTCCCCCACACCAAAGTAGCCTGGACGTTGGCGGGCTGGTCGACCGGATTTGCTCCCCTGCATAGGATTTGTGGTGGAAATGGGGTGGGGGAGGCCTGACACTGGGCAGTGGGCACAGAGGAGGGCCAGTCCTGGGCAGCACACAAATACAAGTCACTGTGATGCGGAGTGACAGGAGCTGCCACGAAGCTGGCCTCCAGCACGGGTGTGGGCAGAGAGAGCTCCTGAGGTCCGCTGCAGGTGGGGGCGTGGGGCTGGGGTGCTTGTCTCCCTGAGGCTAAGTTCCCCAGCCCTGCAGCCTCTGTGCTGCCCCCAGAACCCCTGTCTGTGTTAAAACAGGTCAGTTAGTTCTCTCCGCCAGGTGTTCTGGGTGGGAAGCCTGCACAGAGACCTGGCCTCAGAGGCCTGAGAATTAACAACCCTTCTGTCATTTCCCTGCCAAGCCTGGCAGGTGTCCCCAGGGTCCCACTCGCATCTGGTTGGAGAGACGCAGGAAGTACTAAGCAGGGCAGCTCTGGGGTGGTGCAGAGATGAGCAGCAGGGGCAGGTGGGGGTGGTGTGAATCGCTGACTGCACTTTGCGGTGACTGCAGACCTGCTAAGCTTAGGTGCAATCATCCCCATTTCTCAGATGGGGAAGCTGAGGCCAGAGAGGCCTCGTGGAAGTTTGTACTGTCAGCCAGGTTTGCCGCCAGCACTTGCCTGCATCATTCATCCACACCACATCAGGACCAGTGATGTGACTGCATCAGCCCAGAACGTGGGAACGACACGGGGCAACGGGCCTGGGAGGGTCTGGACGGATGCGCTCCCCCGTCCCCTGCTGCAGCTCCAAAGACTACTAGGCATGACTTCCAGACTGCAGGCCAGTCCTGAATTTGGGGGATTTCTGATCCCATAGACAGCAGAGGAAGGCCGGGATGGCGGGGGAGGCAGGCTTTCTGTCCATCTTCATCTTTATTTCCCCTGCTTGGTCCACCATTCTATTCTCTGAGGCCATTCGCGCATCCATTCAGCTGTGTGTCAGACCGCAAGCTGGGAGATGAATCTCACAGGAGCCTGGCCCCCGGGAGCCCATAGCAGACAAGGGAAGTTGTTGAATGATGTGAGCCGTGCACTGAGACAGGCGACCCTGAGAAGGGGCTGGAATGGAGGCGAGCTGTGTGCTCCCGGCAGGAGTGGGTCAGCGTCGGCCAAGTGCACAGAGGTCCCTCAGGAAGGGCAGAATGTGCAAGACGCCAATATGGGCCTCCCACGACCAGGTCAGGAGGTTTGCCTGAACCTAGAACCCTGGACACTCTTCTGGGACCCTTCGACATGGGCCTGCCCCTCCCTGCCTGCCCGGATCGTGTCTACTTGGCCTCCCGCTCAGACCTGCCCTTCCTGAGTCACCCATGCAGGAACCATGTATGGTCCCACCTGCCAAGTCGCCTCCTCTGGTGCCCTGCTGGGCTTCCATTCCCCCATCTCCTCCAAAGGTGGTGCCAACAGCCCAGTCTGCCTTGCAGCGTAAACTCTAGCTCTGAAACCTTGAGTTAAAAAAGGAAAACAAACAGCAACCAGCAAGTGATTCTCACCTCTGCCAGAGCTCTGGCTGGGTACGCCCCAGATCTTGGGTTTCCCTTCAGACTCTTTATCAAGGAGAAGACTTGTTTTTCATCTTCTCTTTACCAAGTGGAGCCCTCAGAGGCTTCCCTCCGCATCCCCGGGGATGGGGGTCCTCAGAAATTACCTTCCTATTTAAAACCCAATCGTCCAGTGTATTCCTTGCCAATCAGATGCGCCCAGCTGGGGACACAGGAAACTGGGCTTTGACGCCTGGAGAGGCAGACAGTGGAGACAAACAAATGCAGCAGCATCCGCCCCCTGGGTCTCAAATTAGAATCTGTGCAGAGCATCTTACATGCGCCAGCGTGAGTCATCGTGAGCGAGAATGACTCTGCTGCCCGGCGAGGAGAACGCGTGGATGGACGCCTCTCGCTGGGCTATTCAGCACATACTCGGATTGCTACCCAGGGTGTTAGCAGAAAGTTAGTCCACGTGACGGCTTTCAGTCTGGGGGTCGCCGCCGAGAGAAAGCAGAGCCTGGCGGAGATGCCGCTCTGCTCAGTAACCTTGGGCTCGTCTCTCTCCTCACCTTCAACTCAGAAACAATCTTTGATTCTGGGCTGAGGTCCTAAATTAGGCTCCACGTGTGAAACTGTGCAGAAATAGAAGGGCTCTTCATGGCTTTTGTGCTTTCTTAAGCCAGAAAGTAGGAAGTAACAGGCAACCCGCTCCAGTATCCTTGGCTGGAGAATTCCTTGGACAGAGATGCCTGGCTGGCTGCAGTCCATAGAGTCGCAAAGACTCAAACACGCCTGAGCACACAGGCAAACCAGAAAGATCTATTCTTGAAGTCACAGATCATCGGAATTTGTGCAAATACACGTGTGTGGTGCTGTGTCTCTGCTTGAGACCCTCAGGGCCTCTGCTGCCGGGGGCTCTGTTCACGACTCGCCCCGGTGACCTCCCCTGGCTGACTCTACTCCCCCCCGCCCCGGCTCAGGTCCAGGCTTCAGACCATGTCCACATCCCCGGGTGTCCGCTGCACCCTCACACTCCTTTGCCCTGGGAAGCCCTGGCTGTCTTCTCTCTGACCGCAGTGAGGAAGTGAGCCTGGAGGGGGCAGGCCAGAGGCTGACTAGGAGGACTCGGGGGTTATCAGCCTGAGATAAGCTGGTGGCCTGGGCTGGGGGTAGACGTCATGCAACTGGAGGGGAGTGGGCGGGTGTCCGTGACATTTCATGGTCAGAGTTCAGTGGGTTTGGTGAAGGAAATAGATGGAGAAATAACGGAACGCTAGGAGTGCGTGGCTCGGGCGGGCGTGTGGACGCTGGTGCCGCTGGTGAACATGAGGACCAGCCGGTGGCAGGGAGGGCTGGCTTAGGGGGTTGAAGAGGGGCCCAGGGTGAGCCTCACGCTGGGGCTGAGCTCCCTGAGGGTCACTCCCGATGGACAGAGGAGCTCAGGGTTGGTGCTTGGGCTGAGTTCAGCAGAGAAACCTGCCCTGGGGTAGGCCTTTGGAAGGTCCGTGCTCAGACATGTGACTGGGGGTCCTGGGAGTGGAGGACACTCCCAAGGAGTGAGAAAAGAACTAGCCAGGGATGGAGACCAGAGAGACCGCCGCAGAGAGGCGCCTACGGGAAGGGCCTTCCCCTGGGCCTTACGGCTGAGGGGGAGAGACAGGGAGCAAAGCAAATGCCAGAACATGGTGATTTCAGACAGTGTGACGCACCACGAGAAAAATAAAATCAGGTGATTAAGCGACTGTGTGTATGTACATGCGTCCATGTGTATATATGCACATAAGCTTGTATGTATGTATGACCACGAGAAAAATAAAATCAGGTGATTAAACGACTGATGTATATACCCGTGTCCATGTGTACACACACACAAGCTTGTATGTATGTATGACACACAGGCATTCATATATGTTTGTATAAAGAGACACATACCATGAATATGGGCTTCCCCAGAAGTGCAGATGGTAGAGAATCTGCCTGCAATGCAGGAGACCAGGGTTTGATCCCTGAGTTGGGAAGATCTGGAGAAGGGAATGGCAACCCACTCCAGTATTATCACCTGGAGAATCCCATGGACAGAGGAGCCTGGCGGGCTACAGCCCACGGGGGTTGCACAGTCAGACGCGACTAAGGGACTAACACACGTGAATGAACATCCGTGGAAAGGTGAACGAAGCAGTCCAGAAGGATAAAGGCACTGTTTCCGGCTGGTGAGACTGGGGTGAAGTTTCTTCTGTCTTGCTCTGTTTCTACTTTCGTTCTTACTACGTCATGTTTACCTAAGATGGGAGAGGTGCTCAGTACATATCTGTGGGATCAACAGATATATTTTCATAAATTAATATTTTAAGATGACAGTGTGCTAAATGTGCAATCAGAAAAGAACAATGCATACTTTATGAAAAGAAGAACTGGCTGTGGGCAAAGGCCTAAGACTGTATGTTCAGTTCTCTATCGAGTAAGCAAGATAGCAAGATAGTTTTTTTAAATGAAGGTTTACTTTTAGAAAATCATGAACAGTTGTTAATATGTTAAATTCAATTTTATTTCCTTCTCTCTCTCTGCCCAGCATCCAACCATCATCCATTCATCCATCTATCCATCCATCCATCTATCCATCTATCATCCATCCATCCACCCATCTATCATCCATCCATCCACCATGTATGCATCCATCCAACCACCATCCATCCATCTATCCACCCATCATCCACCTATCCACTCATCCATCCATCACTGCTCATCCATCTGTCCATCCCTCATCCATCCATCCACCGTGCATGCATCCATCCAACCATCATCCATCCATCTATCCACCCATCATCCACCCATCCACTCATCCATCCATCATCTACTCATCCATCTGTCCATCCCTCATCCATCCATCCACCATGCATGCATCCATCCAACCGTCATCCATCCATCTATCCATCCACCCATCCATCCACCATCCATCCATCCACCCAGCCATTCATTCAATCTTCCTTCCTCCCCTCCCTCCCTCCCTCCCTCCCTTTCTGCCTCCTTCCGTCTTCCAATTCACTATTCATCCTCCATCCACCGACCCATTAAAAATGGCTTTGGGGAGAGGCTGCGCAAGCATACAGGAAGGGGGTGCCGCACACTTTACGCTGTGCTAGAGTGCTGGGCACGTGTCAGTCACCAGCTGTAAGCATCGTCGTCATGCAGCCCAATCCTCAGCCCACCCTTCCTGACGTGGGCACCAGTGGTTGCGCCTCCCAGTCTTGTCTCTGCATAAAGCCGGACTCCATCAGGTAGGGGTGGGAAAGCAAAGGAGATAACATTTACTGAACATGTACTCTGCACTGCCCCGGCTCCCCTGGTAGCTCAGCTGGCAAAGAATCTGCCTGCAATGTGGGAGACCTGGGTTCGATCCCTGGGATTGGGAAGATTCCCCGGAGAAGGGAATGGCTACTCACTCCAGTATTCTGGCCTGGAGAATTCCATGGACTGTATGGTCCGTGGGGTCACAAAGAGTTGGGCACGACAGAGCGACTTTCACTTTACTTTGCTCTGGGCCCTGCACTAGGCACCAGCCTTTTATCATCTTATTTTCACAACAGCCACAAGGCAGGAGGGGTTTTTGTTTCTATTTTAAAGACAGAAATAGGAGCTCAGAGGGGTGAAATAAGCTGCTCCAGCCCGCACCGTCTGCGTGCCTCTGCCCTGGCACAGAGCCGACTCTGGTGCTGAGAACCCTTGTCCTGCTTCTATGTCGAGATCGACAAGCATCCAACACAATTTAGTAAAGCATCCACTCAAACACAATTACAGAATTGATTGTCAGGAAAGGATTGGTTCAGTTTTAATTACCAGCCTGACAATCACTGAAATGCCAAGAAACATCGCCAAGAACATCTGTAAATTGAATGAAGAGGCAGACCTTTTCCCTTTGGCTGGACGCTGACTTAGAAGATCTCGTGTCTGATCGATAGTAACCAGATAAGGTGAACCTATCACAGGACCTATAAAAACAACTCGTTGCCAATATTTTAGAGCCGCGGCTTATATATACAATCTTGTCTGTAGCATTCAGGAAATATGAGGCCCCCATCTCCCCCATAATTATTGATGACCTGAGTTCTCTAAAGGGGCTGACGCTGAGGCTCTGGAGTGAGTAGGGTGTAATCGTTCTGTTTGGCTGTCTGAGGATGCTTTGCAAAGCTAAAAGCCTGCTTGCTGGGCAGAGGGTGGCGGACGGCTAATTCTCTGGAGTGACTGTGTTTGGGAAAATTGTCTTTTATCAGGACAGTTGTATTAACAATGCATGATTAGATCTGTGAACAATTTGCTCATTCATCTGCCCCTAACTGAACAGCAGAACGCGAGGGAATGGTCTCCGTACCTTCTCGGGGTGTGTTTTCCACGCTGGCTTGGGCAGCCTCCGGGGGTACAGATGACAGCGTTTGACTGTGGAGTGACTGGAATTTCCAAAGGCTCTCTCTTCCAGTATGTGTGATTAGAGACCAAGATTATTCCTGCCATGTTTGTTGGGGAAAGCACGGCCAAAGCCATGGTCCCTCAGGCAGGGACTGTTGACATTCTGTGCTCGTAGAAGCCAGTGAGGACAGAGCAGAAAGGGGCAGTACTGTAGCTTCCTCGTATCTGTGGGAGGAAACTGACTGCCAGGGGAGCCCCAGTCAACGGCTCGCAGCAGAAATCACCTGGATCGTGGTTTTCCTGAATGAAACACTCCTGCCTCATGTGGAGTGGATAATAGCATTGGTAATAATCCTCAGTCAGTTCAGTCGCTCAGTTGTGTCCAGTCTTGGTGACCCCATGGACTGCAGCACGCCAGGTCTCCCTGTCCTTCGCCAACTCCTAGAGTTTGCTCAAACTCATGTCCACTGAGTCGGTGATGCCACCCAACCATCTCATCCTCTGCTGTCCTTCTCCTCCTGCCTTCAATCTTTCCCAGCATCAGAGTCTTTTCCAATAAGTCAGTTCTCATCAGGTGGCCAAAGTATTGGAGTTTCAGCTTCAGGATCAGTCCTTCCAATGAATATTTAGGGCTGATTTCCTATAGGATGGACTGGTTGAATCTCCTTGCAGTCCGAGGGACTCTCAAGAGTCTTCTCCAACACCACAGTTGAAAAGCATCCATTCTTCGGCGCTCAGCTTTATTTATGGTCTGATTCTCACATCCATATATGACCACTGGGTAAACCATAGCTTTGACTGGATGGACTTCTGTCCACAAAGTAGTGAGCCATGCTGTGTAGGGCCACCCAAGACGGACGGGTCATGGTGGAGAGTTCTGACAAAACGTGGTCCACTGGAGATGGGAATGGCAAGCCACTTTAGTATTCTTGTCTTGAGAACCCCATGAACAGTATGAAAAGGCAAAAAATAATCCTATGTGGCACTTTTCAAGCACCTACTGTGTGCCAGGCACTTGTACTGAATACTTGACTCAGTCCTCTGATGAGGTGGTCTCTGTTATTATCCCTGTTTGATGGATGGCGTGACTCCCAGAGGGCACTGAGCTCTCAGGTCACATGGTGGGAGCTGACCTGGAGATGCAACCCAGGCGGCTCCCTACATGCTGCAAATGTGGGGGAGCGTGTTGCCGAGGTTAGGGGTACAGGCTACAGAGACCAGGGGTGCACGCGGCAGAGACGGTGGGGGCGCTCACGGCCCTTCCTTGCTCTTTGCTGTGCATCACAGAATCCATGTCGGCCAGTGCTGCGGACAGAGGAAGCGCAGCCCAGATGTCCCTTGCCTTCATGGAGCACACCGTCCAGTGGGGAGACGCGGCCCAAGAAGCCCACAGGTGGACTCTGGGCAGGGCCCCAGCACTTGGCGACAGGGTGCGGGGGGTGGGGGTCCTGGCAAGAGCACAGAGAGAGGGAGTTGGCCGGGTCCAGCAGGAAGGGGGTGGGGAGGCGGGAGATGGGGAAGAGGACCACAGGCAACGTGGAGAAGGGAGACTCGGGGGCGGGATGCCCACTGGGTGGGGGCAACAGGGAGTCTCCTGCCTAGGGTGCTGGGAGGAAGCAGTGAGCCACATAGACCTGGGTCTGCCCCGGTGGCACTGACGGTCTTTAAAGGAGAAAAGCCTGGGGAGGAGACTGGGAAGAAGTGGGCACAGAGGTGAGATGAGAGCAGAGAGCACAGGGCCAGGCCTGGGCCCAAGGGGGCAGGCATGGGGGCAGCCCAGACAGGGGAGGGCGGGGCAAGCGCCACGGCTGGCGCAGGTGGGTGTCCCTGGGCAACACCGCCTGTCACAGGTGGGTGTCCCTGGGTACCACCAATGGTCACAGGTGGGGTGTCCCTGAGCAACACTGACTGTCAGGTGGGGTGTCCCTGGTTACCACTGACTGTCACAGGTGGGGTGTCCCTGTCACAGGTGGGTGTCCCTGAGCAATACTGTCAGGTGGGGTGTCTCTGGGCACCGACTGTTGCAGGTGGGTGTCCTGGGTACCACCAATGGTCACAGGTGGGGTGTCCCTGAGCAACACTGACTGTCAGGTGGGGGGGGCCCTGGTTACCACTGACTGTCACAGGTGGGGGTGTCCCTGTCACAGGTGGGTGTCCCTGAGCAATACTGTCAGGTGGGGTGTCTCTGGGCACTCGACTGTCGCAGGTGGGTGTCACTGGGTACCACTGGCTGTTTCAAGTGGGGTGTCCCTGGGCACCAATGACTGTCTCAAAAAGAAGGGCCTAGGGGCACTGGTGTTCCTGGGGGATGGGTGATGCAGAGACGGTGCCATCTGCCACCCCTTCTTTCTGCCTCTTGACCGTGTTCCATCAGGCATCAGTGAATCTTTCTGCTCCTTCGGGACAAGGAATGCCCCTGAGGGCTGGCCACAGCCCTCTCAGAACAGACGCCTCATGAGCGGCAGGTGAACTGAGCAAACTCTCGGCGATGATGGGAGACACAAGCCATCCATCTTGTCAGTTTCTTCTCCTCCTCCATCTGCAGATGAATGATGATTTAATTAAAGTTCCCAGGGCAGCAGCCCTGCACCAGCAGGCTTCTGAGGGCTTGGGATCATGTGGAGACCAAGGTGAACCCAGGCTCTGATCTCCTGCGGGAACCACCAGTGTCGATGTTTCTGGATGGAGAGTATGGACGTCCATCCTGCACGAAGGCTCCTGGAACCCTCCCCATGGCCCTCAAAGTGGAGGCCTGGCTGTACCTGTCGCAGAGGCACAGACCAGAGACAGTGGGGGTGGGGGGCAGATCTCAAGACACAGAGACACCCAGAAATAGGTGGCCCAGGCCGAGTCGCGGAGCCTCAGGGCTGACTGCAGCCCCCAGCTGAACGGGCATAGTCTCTAATGATGGAAGTGCTGTGACTAGCCCCTGTCCCTCTGCTGGACACCACGTGACAAGGGGAGTCCCACCTCACTCACTGGACCAGCATGCTTTCTGCAATCACCACAATAACACCCCTTCCCCCTTTCTTGGTTACCTCCAGTGACGAGGGGCTCCCTACCTCACTGATTGTGTGTTTGTTTTAAAAAACAAGCTCAACCCTACAGACACACATCAACGAGCCTGGGAGTCTGGTAGAGCTGCGCTGACTTCTGGCCATGCACGCACTGCAGCATGACCTGAATCAGCTCAGCAGCCCTGGGACCCCAGAGCCCACCCTTTAGGAAGGAGGGCACCCCCGCCATCCTTGCTCCCCTGTCTGGTCTGGTCCTTCCCCTCGAGCCTCAGGATGAGGGGGGGTGGGTGACGGGAGGAGGCCTTGGGAGGAGCATGGTGGTCCCGACCTTCCCCTGTAGCGGCTCTGTGGGCATCTCTCCCTTGAGAGTTGACCTGGGTGAGGGGCTGCCCTCAAGGGAGGGGCTGAGTATTTCCTACTCAGGTCAGAATGTCATTAAAATGCCAAGCATCCGTTATCACAGACTCGCTGTCTACAACGTGCAGCTGTGACAGAGTACCGATCTCACCAAGCCAGGCGGCGATCGTGGCGATAACGGCCATCATAGCCATGGCCGTGAGAGCACCCGGCCCGCTGGGCGCCCGGGCCGAGCCGACGCTGCTGAGCGCTCCCTCTGCGGCGGCCGCTGGTCCCCGCCCCCCAGGAAGCTGTTCTGTCATTGTGTCCAGTGCCCAGTGAGCGTAACCCCTGCCCTGAGGTCTCCCGGCTCACATGAGGCCGAGCTGGTGACAGGGACGTTCCAGGCCACTAGGCCGAGCTGCCTTCTCTGATCTGACCTATTGATAAGATTTCTGTATAAGATTTTGTTCAGCAAAAAATATTGATGTTTAAAAAGAGACATACTTCCCCATGCTTGGTTCTGTCCAGTCACCACCGTGCAACACACACACACGTCACATTTTATAAACCAGGGGAAGGAGCATTTAAGGAACGCTTCTTGGGGAGAACTGAGGAGAAGACTGTTCTGCTCCATGTGGGGAGCACCGCCCATGGGTGGGTTCTGGGCTGGGCAGACTGCCCTCATCTCTGCAGGACTGGCCACCCCACCCAGGGCAGACACAACCACCCCCTGGCACCGGGGAGGCACTTGAGGTTCAGAGGACCTGGGGGTCCCTTCCACACATCAGTCAGAGCTGATGGAACCCAGATCTGTGTGTCTGTCCCATCCACAGCCAGTTACCTCCCTCTCTGCTGGCCACTGCCCGTCGGGGTCTCCTGCTGGTGGATTAACTACAGGGGTGGCAGACAGGAGAAGGATCAGGGACAGGGGCCACTCAGGGTGGCCTGGAGTCCTCGGAGCACCCCCTGGATGGGAAGCAAGTGCACTGGCGATGACCAGTGCCAGGACCTTCAGTCCCGGCCGGCTCCTGGCCAACCCCCAGGCCTGTACTTCAGCGTCTCATCTGCAGAAGAGGGCAGAGGCCTCTTGCCCTGCCGACCTCAGGCCAGCCTATGGGAACCGAGACAGAGCCAGCTGTGACACAGCATCCAGCTTGTAACACATGCCTGTCCAGACGGTGCCCGAGCCTCATGGCTGATGGTGTGTTGAGTCCCAGACCCGGTGTTGGCCGCCAGCAGCTCACAGCTTAGCCCTTCCTGAGAAAACTGCCTGCAGTCTATGGGAGCCTCAGCCTGGAGATTTACACCCTCCGCTGGAGGACCCCAGACAGTGCCCCATGGACAGGGGAAGGCTGTCCCCACCTCAAGGAGGAGCACCTCTGAGCTGACCATGGACCCGATCTGGCCAGGCTCGGCCTGAGGGCACATCCCTCCTCGTCCACTTCTTCCTTCGGCCCATTCCCCCAGAGCCCCCCACTCAAGGTCACGCGCACCCAATCCCTGCCTCAGGCTCTGCTTCTGGGAGCCTGGTCTAAGGCTGCTGCCTTCTCTCCAAGCCATGCGCTCCAGAGGTGGGGCCAGTCCGGGGAGAGCAGGGACCAGCCACGCTGTCCCCGTGGGTCTGGCACGCACCAGGAAGGACTCCTCGGACATGGGTTGCAAGAAGCAATCAGGACCCGTTGTGAAAATTCGGGTTCATAAGAGGCTGAAAAGTGCCAGAGACCAGTGTCTATGGCATGGAATCTGGAAAATCATTGCTGTCAGCAAAAGTCCTGGCGAAATGCCTGACATTTTTACACTCTGTGTGTGTGTGTGTGTGTGTGTGTGTGTGTGTGTGTGTGTGTTAGCTGCTCAGTCGTGTCTGACTCTGGCTTGCCAGGCCCCTCTGTCCACGGGATTTCCCGGGCAAGAATACTGGAGTGGGTTGCCATCCCCTTCACCAGGGGATCTTCCCTACCCAGGGATCAAACCTAGGTCTCCCACATCACAGGCAGATTCTTCGCCATCTGAGTCACCACCAGGGAAAACAGCAAACACTGTAGTGTGAGAGGGGCTGGGCTGGGAAAGGTCTTCTCCAACCAGCTCCATCCTTTCAGCAGCTGAGGTGGTTTTGAGGTTGGGAAAGGCCCCATGGTTCCCAACACTGGGGGCAGGGGGGAGCACTCCCCATCCACAGAGTGGGGGAAAGTCAGGGTCAGGGAAGTGGGGGAGGCGCTGGCAGTCTGCTGAGACCACTTTTATTTTTCTCAGTGTGACGTCCTGACGTGGCTGTAAAATCCACACACACACACATAAACGTGCGAACGCACACACGCAAATACATTCCTAAAGCGGCCCCTAACACGGGTGCACGATAATGTCTGGGTACCAGCCGGACACTTGCTCTTGGCAGAGCCCCCGGACTCCTTGGGACAGTGGCAGCAGGGAAATCTCACCAGCTGGTTACACGTGGGGATTTGGGACCCAGAGGGCACATCCCCGAGTCCAAACGCCTCACTTTACAGTCGGCGATGCTGGCGTCCGAGGAGTGGGGGCCACCTCCCCACAGTCCACAGGGGCTGAGCCAAGGCCCTGGCTGCCTGATGCTGAGTCCAGGACATGAGACTCTGCCCCATCTCTGAGCATGGACTGCAGAGGTGCCTGGTCAGAGTGAGGTCTTGCTGGCCCGAAGTTTCCAGGCTGTTCTAAGAGAAATGCCTGCTGGAGGCATGAGGGTGGCTTGGGCTGGAGTGCCTGCCTTGGGGTGGGACGTGGCCGAGGCAGTGCAGTTGGGACCCATCAACAGAGAACTTGCTGATGTACTTGATATGGGTGGTGAGACAGAGGGGTCAAGAGTGACCCCAAGGCTTTTGGCCCAACTAGGGGTGGCCCCTTGTTCTGGAAGATTGCTTCTTGGAAGAAAAGCTATGACCAACCTAGACAGCATATTAAAAAGCTGAGACATTACTTTGCCAACAGAGGTACATCTAGTCAAAGCTATGGTTTTCCAGTAGTCATATATGGATGTGAGAGTTGGACTATAAAGAAAGCTTAGCGCCGAAGAATTGATGCTTTTCAACTGTGGTGATGAAGACTCTTGAGAGTCCCTTGGACTGCAAGATCAAACCAGTCCATCCTAAAGAAAATAAGTCTTGAATATTCATTGGAAGGACTGATGTTGAAGCTGAAACTCCAATACTTTGGACACCTGATGTGAAAAGTTGACTCACTGGGAAAGACTGTGATGCTGGGAAAGATTGAAGGCAGGAGGAGAAGGGATAACAGAGGATGAGATGGTTGGATGGCATACCGACTCAATGGACATGAGTCTGAGCAAGGTCTGGGAGTTGGTGATGGACAGGGAGGCCTGGCGTGCTGCAATACACGGGGTTACAAAGAGTTGGACACAACTGAGCAACTGAACTGAACTTGTTCTGGAGAGGTGAAGGGTGGTGTTCTGACCACAGCTGATGGCTTGGAGATGCCTATTAGTGATGTCCTGCAGGGGTCGTGGAGGCCATGGCAGATCTGAGTGTGGAGTCTGCAGGAGACGCCAGGCCGGCGGTATGTGGGGGTAAGTGTGGTATGTGAATTCGTAAAACCTGGTGGGATTCAGAAGAGAGAGGGAAGAGCCTTGGCATTGGGGAACATCCCGCCCCACTGCTGTAAATTCAGAGGGAAGGTGAGCTGAGAAGGTGAGCAGAGCTGCTTGGGAGGCCAGTAGGACGTGAGCCTCCCCTTTGACAGGTGAGGAGACTGAAACTCAGCCCCAGAAACACAGCCAGGACAGTGGAGCCAGATTGTGAACTCAGAGTCCTTGATCATGAACTTCAGAACAATTAAGCATTCCTTAGAACGCCTCACCCTCTTCCAGGTGGTCAACACCTATACATCCTTCAAGGGCCAACTTAAAATCCCCTCATCGATGAAACACTCCTTGCTCCCTCCGGTGTCAGTTCCCTACTGTGGTTCTACAGAAGCTTAGTCAACTTCTACTTTAGAACTTAGCCCACCTCAGGATCATGGTTCACGAGCCCCTGGGCAATGATCTCCTTGAGGTCAGGGAATGGGCTCTGTTTCCACCTTCTTCTCTCGACTTGCCCAGAAACTCAGCATTTGAGGGGTTCTCTGAAAGCTTGAGGGCTTGTTGAATGGATGGATGGGTGGATAAAGGGATGAATGGTGAGTGGGTGGGTGGATGCCTGCATAGGTGTTCAGGTGGATAAAAGGGTGGATTTAATAGTGGATAAACATATGGGTAAGTGGCTAGTTGAGTGGATGGGTGAGTGGATGATGGGTACATGGATGGATGGATGGATGGATGACTATAGAGACAAATGGCCCATGGATGGGTGGATGGGTGGATATATGGATGGGTGGGTAGGTGTATGGGTAGGTGATGAATGGGACCATGAATGGCCAGATAAATATACAGGTAAATGGCACTTGGATCGGCGGTTGGATGGATGAGTGGATGGATGGATGGATGAATGCAGGCATGATAGAAAGACAGCGAAGTTTGCAGTCAAGATATTTAGAAGCCTGTCCTAGCCTCACCCTTGTGAGCTGCCTGGCAAGAATCTCACATTTCCTATTGCTGGTCCCTGGCTCCTCACCTTTCATATGGAGAGGGTGACCAGCTGTCTATCTGCTGGGACTCTGTGAGGCTCACAGTGCCCGGGAGAGTGGCTGAGGAATGGCACAGGGCCACGTACATGTGAGGCGGCCCCCAGGAGTCTGGCAGGGTATGCACCACCGTGGAGTTCTCTTTGCCAGAAATCACCTCCAAAACGTACATCGAGGGAACATAATTTCCACATGGCTGGTTTTAATACCAAGTAATTAAGTGGTTTTACAGTCAGTTTTTAAAACAAGCTCTTTAAGTTATGAGTATAAAGCATGTCCCTATAATAGCCAAGTTGTTCTGTTTTGTGATTTCTATTGCAATGGATTTTATAATTAGCAGGAAAAAAAAAAAAATCTACCCAGGGCTGAGGCCACTCCACTGAACTTGATTTTTGGCTTCCTGTGATCTAGCCAACCCACAGAGGTGGGGCTCCCTCGGGTCTTGGCCCATGTGGAGGCCTGTGGGGATGTGAGGTGTAGAGGGTGACTGACACAGACATAGGACCACCCACCTAGGATGGAGGGAAGCCAGGGTTATGGCTGTGTGCATTCCTCTAGGTGTGTGTGGGAGGTGGTCAGAGGGAGGGGAATGCAAGGAAGCCTCCTAATGAAGGCTATATCCCCAGAACCCACAGTAGTGCCAGGTAAGCCTCTGGAAAATAGTATTGAGAGGGAGGGGGTGTAGATGGATGGATGGATGGGTGGATGGGTGAATGGTTGGATGGATAGATAAATGGATGGATGGATGGATGAATGGGTGGATGGATGGATGAATGGTTGGATGGATAGATAAATGTATGGATGGATGGGTGGATGGATGAATGGGTGGATGGATGGGTGGGTGGGTGGATGGATGGATGCACGGATGGATGGGTGGATGGATGGGCAGGTGGATGGGTGGATGGATGAATGGTTGGATGGGTAGATAAATGGATGGATGCATGGATGGATGGATGGATGAATGGTTGGGTGGGTAGATAAATGGATGGTGGATAGATGAATGGATGAATGGGTGGGTGGATGGATGGGTAGGTAAATGGATGGGTGGGTGAATGCATGGGTGGGTGGATGGGTGGATAGTTGGGTGGGTAAACGGATGGATGAATGGGTTAATGGATGAATGGGTGGGTGGATGGATGGGTAGGTAAATGGATGGGTGGATGGATGGGTGGGTGGGTGAGTGGACAGATGGATGGGTAGGTGGATGAATGAATGAATGAATGGATGAATGTGTGAATGGATGAATGGTTGGATGGATAGATAAATGGATGGTGGATGGATGGGTGAGTGGGTGGAGGGATGAGTGGATGAATCTCAAGTTTCAGGATGGCAGGGCCTGGATCCGCCATCTAGGGCCTCCCACCCAGGCAGTGGGTAGCAGTCTGTACTAAGAAGTCAGTGAGAGTGTGTGGAATTGGAGGAATTCCTAACTTGCCCGTTCCTGAGATACTTCTGCAAGCAGTGTTCCCAAGGATCATCCTGGAAAGCTGGGTGGCATCGCTCATTTGTCCTAAACATCCCTCTTCTGTGACGCTAACCTCAGAAGCATCCCTCCGTTGGGGCCAGTGTCCCTTTTGTTGGGGGCCAGCGTGAGGAACTCCGCCCATGGCAAAGGTCATGAGGAAGGAGGCTTCGGCATACATACGCGAAGGCGTGATCAAGCCTCAGGAAACCCCTGCTCCCGAGCATCTAACCCCAAAACCAGTCTGTCTCGTACTCTCACCTCTGGGGGCTCTCCCCCCATAACCGTTTCTCTCGGAGAAGGAGTTAACATGCAGCTCCAAGGCAGTAAAAATTCCTGGGAGGGACTAGAGTGTTTCAACTTACCGGACTCCTCTGAAGGTTATCCAGCCTGCCTGTATAGGTTCCTCCGGCCACAACAGCCCTCTAACCATGAGAGGCACGAGATGTTTTGACTTACTAAAGGCAAATTCTTGTGGGAGGTTAGAAATTATTAGTATCGGTGGGTTGGTTGGGAATTACATTGAGAAAGGGTTTTTCATTTGTTGTGTCAACTGCTGCTAATTCCCTGCCCTGGGTGGGACAGGTCAAACCTCTCTGCTGACAGACTAGCTGTGTGACAGCCTCTTAACCATAAACAGCACAGAGAGTCTTGGAGTATTTTGAGAGTCTTAATTAGCATAGGGCTTATCTCATTATTGAGTCAATGATTGCCTGGGAATATATTAATCAATGTATTTGGAATATAGAAAAGGAAATATAGTAGTTTTTGATGTTAGCAATATTAGACTTTTGAGTTAATGAATTTTCTCTTGTAATAGATCACTGTTCTTTGTTATAAATCACTGTATCCTTGCTATGTAAAAATGTAACTTTATCACTATCTTAAGACTAAGTAGATCTTAAGAGGAACATTGGTGAAAGGATTTTCATTTGTTGGACTGATGTTTGCTGCTAAATCTCCATATTCCCTGCCCTTATGATAAATATAACTAGCATATAGGAGAAATACGTATTAACCTTTAAGCATATAGAAGAAATAAGTATTAACCTTTAAGATTAATCATGTTAACCTTGGGTTAAATAAATTGCTTTCTTGATTGTAACTCACTACACCCCTCACCCTATAGGAATGCAACTTTATTTGGAGGGTGGTGCCTGGTTTAAGAAAAAACACGCTTGGAAAAAATAAGTTTTTGGTTATCAGAAAGAAAGGGTTGTAAATGTCAGCAGGCAGAAATGGCTTAAAGATGATGTAAAACCCCTAAGACCTTTTTTTTATGTAAAGCACCTGATTTTGATAAAGGTCAGGACTGCTGACCCCCGCGTGACTCTGTATTCATCCCTATATGTAGCAAAAGTATATAAGAAAATCAGAAAAATAAAGAAATGGGATGAGTTCCTGGAAAGACTGACTCCCCCATGTCATTCATTCTTGCTCCCCGTTTTTCCGGCTGAATTCCCATCTGGAACATGGGTACTATTCCATGTGAACCAAGTTATTCAGTCTCTTTTTCTCCACTAATTTTCCTACTACACTATCCGTTTCTAATCTCTCTCTCTATCTGTAACTAAATATGTATTTTTCTAAGGAGGACGCTGACGCCGTCTCCACCTTCGAATCACCCTGGATGCACCGGGGCTGGACTCCGGCTCCTTAGCTCCTGAATGTGTCTTGGCACACTCCTGTGAGCAGGGCTGAGTTGCCTCTCTGACTGGGTAGCCAGGGCTTGCCTTGCTGCACAGCCATGCCCAGCTGGGTCCAAAAAAATAAAGTCTATCACGGTTTCCACTGTTCCTTGATGGAGAGGTGTGTGTTAGCACACACAGGGAATCAATAAGCACATTTTAAATCCTGTTGTATTTTCAAGGCAGCTGACCCAGCCTGAGATCCCTGATGTTTGTCCATTCATTCGGGAAACAGTCCCTCTGCCCCCAGTGCTAGGCTCCCCTTCTGCGCCTCAGTGGCCCCAGTGTCTGTGGGCAGGGCCAGCCCTGGGGCCCTGAGTGCCTGGTAGGCAGCGTCTGCAGCTCCTTGGCAGGAGGGAGGGGCGGGGAGGGAGGCCCCGCCTTCAGGGGAGGAGCGCTGGCCTGGGGGCAGTGCTGCTGGGCTCCTCCCTCCACCTCCTCCCTCTCTCTTCCTCTCCTCCTCCCTTCCCCCTCCCTCCCCTCCCTCCTCTCCCCTCCTCTCCCCTCCTCTCCCTCCTCTCCCCTCCTCTCCCCCTCCTCTCCCACCTCTGAGAGTTACAGCTTTCATTATTTCAGGTGCCTACTGTGGGGGCAGGCCCGTACCAGAGCTTAACTTGTATTATCTCCTCGTCCTGGCAGCTACCCGCAGGGTGGGAGTTGAAGGCATCATGGATGGGAAGGTACACGGCAAATTGGAAATTGCTGTAGTGATGTGACGGGTTATTACCGATATTGCTTTCTGCCAACAGAACAGGCCTTGATGGAGAGGTGAGGTGTGGGGTGAGCGGAGGGGGTACCCTGCCGAGACCTAAACACTCTGGCCCAGCCACTCCTTTGCAGGATTCAGGGAGGAGGGAGACCCCAGAGCAGGTCTGTTCTTGAGGGATTTGGATGAAAGCTTGGGGGCTGTGACCCCACACTCCCCTCCCCAGCCCAGCGAGCACAGGGGTGCACAGTCACTCTGTGGGGGACACCGAGGTGACTCAGGTAGCGGCCTGTCCCCGAGGAGACGGAGAAAGCCCCGTCTGCTCTCCCAGCACTGGCCATGCACTGGGCAGGGGGCAGCAGGAGGGCACGGCTGACAGAAGCCCGAGGGGGTGTGCGCGAGGGGCATCTCTGCCCCACCCCCAGGCTCCACACTCGCTCTTCCCTCCCAGGCCTTCTCCCTGCAGCCTCCACGAAACCGTCTTGGGTTCCTGTTTTGTCCTGTCTGGGCGAGCTCTTTATTTCATAACAAAATGCCAACATCCTGGCTGCAGCCACTCACATGGGTCTCTAGCCCAGCTTTCTCCTGGGCAGCCCCAGGAGTTAGGAGCCCGGGACCAGGCTTGGCGACCCTGCTCTGAAAGGACCAGAGAGTCACGCTTTTTGGCCTGCAAGCCACACAGTCTCCGTCCTCACTTCTCATGAACGGACATGGCCTGGGAGCAGCCGTGGCAGCAGATGGACAGATGGGGAAAATCCCACAGCTGCGTGGAACAGAACATCTGTTCACACGTCGGGAAAGATGAGCACTCTTTAAATTTTTAAAACCATTTAAATTGTTGTCCAACCATTTGGAGAAATAACCGGGCACGTCCTGACTTCCTGGGGCCGTCCCTCTGGAGGGGCGTGGACGGGCAGAGCAGTGATGCTCTCTGCTCCAAGCACACATGTGGACAAATGAAAGCCCCGCGGATGGAAAACACCGCCGTTCTGTGGGCCCAGCTGGGCTCCCCGAGGGGACTGGAGGGTGGGGGACCCCATGAACAGGAGGTCCTGGGCTTGTCTGAGTGCCCTGCCCCCGCCCACCCCAGCCCAGACTTGGTGCTGGTGGTCCTAGTTCCTCTGGATTTTGCTGACCTCCAAGCTCCCAGCTTCCAGTGCTCCCCGCTCCCTGTAGTGCTAGGACCCACTGGACCCACTCGGCTCCACGCAGGGTGCCAGGCGGCCACGCTCTCTGGTCCCAAGAAGTGGCGCCCTTTGGAGAAGAACCGTCACCCAGTCTCAGGGTGTCTGTGTTTTCCCTGGCACCAGCAGCGGGGGGAGCAGGGTGCTTACATGGGCCAGGCGCTGAGCTCCTTGGGGTCCCCAGGCCTCCTGCACTCACGCGTGTGCACAGGCGAGTGTGACCAGGTGCCCAGTGACTAGAAGTCCTTCCGAACCACCAGGAACGGAAGGATGGCCTGAATCAGCAGTTCAGAAAGCCCATGCCGGGGCCAGCACCCCTGGGCACCAGGGGCTCTGGGTCCCTCCTGCGCCTCTCAGCCTGAGACAGCGCCCGTCAGGGCCCCCTCCCACAGGAAGGCGAGAGTCTCCTCACCAGGGCGGGGCTGTGTGGGCAGGGATCCCGGGCCTCCACGGCTGAGACCCCGAGGGGGCCTGATGGGGTGCTGGCCGGGCTGCCGGGCAATGAGCGCCGAGTGTGCTCCTACACACACACACACGTTACACATAACACACACATGTTACACATCACACACACCTGCACACACACCACACACACATACATACACTTTACACATATCACACACCACACATACCACACACACATGTTACACATAACACACACCACACACACGTTACACATAACACACACCTTACATAACACACACCTGCACACACTCACACCCACACACACATTACACATAACACACACCTGCACATACACCACACACACACACACACACACCATACACCCACACATTATACATAACACATATCACACACACACCACACACACCACACACACACGTTACACATAACACACACCTGCACACACACCACACACCACACACACACATTATACATAACACACACCACACACACACCATGCACTGCACACACACATACACACTACACACCACACACACACGTTACACATGACACACAGTTGCACACACACCACACACAAATACATGTTATACATAAGACACACACGTTACACATAACACACACACATTACACATAACACACACCTGCGTGCACACGACACACACCACACATACACACTACACACACACATACACATAACACACACATGCACACACACCACACACACATTACACACCCACATACACATTACACATAACACACACACAACACACACATTACATACAGACGCACACATTACACTTAACACACATGCACACACACAACACACACCTCACATAATCACACACACACATTACACATACACACAAATGTTACACAGAACACACATGAACCATACACCACACACACACACCTCACATACACACACTTTACACATACAAACACACACACATACCATACACCACACACAGTGCACACACACAACACACACCTCACATAAACACACACACATCACACACACACTACACACCACACACCTCATATGCACACAAACATCGCACACATACGCACCACACACACATCATATACACACACGACACCACACACACACACATTACACTAGACACACATACACACACACACTCCCCTTGGTCTGCAATTTTAAGGCACTCGGGAAACTTAGGGACGCCACAGTCACCTGTCCACAGGAGAAAGGACCTCAGCTGTGGCCTGAGTGCTTCCCAGACAGAAACAGGCTGCTGGTCAGCTTCAACTCTGCAAACAAGTCAGGAAACGCAGCCCCTGGGCCTCATCCTGAGTGCCAGCCGAGCAGAGGGGAGGAGGGGGGGCAGAGGGGGCGCAGGCAGCGCCAAGGCAGGATGAAGCCCCTGCCCTCAGCCCTCACATAAGGCGTGTCTTAGCACCACCCGCCTGATGTCTGGGGGGTACCCAGGGGGCCTGGGCGGGGTGGGGGTGGGCTGGGAACCTGACTCTCAGAATTTTCTTCTCCAACAAGTCCCCACTCGACAGCAGCTAATTGCATCTTTTGAACGCACTGGCACTCAGTCCTTTCAGAGCTGGTAAGACTTCCAAAAAGTCCCTGACACCGTGAACTTGACTTAGCATGTCTGGTGCTAATTAGTCTGGGAGCCCCATGGAGGCGGTCCGGGGAGAGGGCATTAGTGGGCTGATCATCAGCTTCATGATTGGAAAACGGGCCCAGGGATGATTATGGTCAAAAATTCATTGGACTATTTGCCTGGAGCACAATTGCCAAGTAATGAAGGAAATCAGATGCCAGGTTGCATTAGCCAAAAATGAAACACAAAGCGAGAGGCGGATAGCATTTGTGCTCAGAGACCGACGGACCCCATCCAAGCAGGCTGCGGGGAGAAGACGCGGGCCAGGCTCCAGGGACACCTCCCCAAGCTTATCCTCAGCTGATGGGAGTTGCGGGCTGGGACATAGACAGTCCCTGACCCTTCCTCAGGCCCATGTCCCTGCTCATAGGCGCTCTGGCCCTGAGGATTCCATTCCAATCATTTACCTGCGAGGCCCTGGGCCAAGGACACAGAGCAGGACATGGCCCCTGCCTCCTGAAGCCCTTTATAACACGGTGGGGGGAAGGACGAGGAGAGGAAGCCCAGAAGTCTAGGGAAAATCTAGAAGGGAAGCATCTGAGTCTGTAGGGTGTATCAGGGAGGCTTCCTGGAAGTGGTGACAGCCGAGGTGGGTGCTGAAGACTAAGACTTCACCGAGAGGAGCAGAGGATGGGGTGAGCAGAGAGGCCCTGCTAGGATGGCAGGCGGTGGGAAGGCACGCGCAGCGCATAGTGGTTGCCTGGGCGGGTCTGCAGGCCGGAGGGGCCCTGTGTCTAGACTCTCAGTTTCCATCACAATCTGTGAGAACGGAAGCCTCACTGGAGAGGCATGTTTGGGGAGGCCGTGAATGGGTGGGGCCAGTGGCTTAGAAGCAGCGTGGGGGCGTGGTCAGATCTGGTTTGGAGCAAGCCTGGCATCTAGAGGGTGGCTTACAGACAGCTGCCAGCCCAGCGTAGCAAGGCCTCTTATTTCACCCTCCCTGCCTGCCTCCCCAAGTGGCCCCTAGCAGGCTCCAGCCTTGACCTTCTAGTCAACAGGGCGAGCATGGGGATCAGTGCAGCCTTGAGATCCCAACTGCTCTGCGACCCTAGTGAAGCAGCGTGGCCCAGTGGAGAGAGTCAGAGAGACTCTGCTGGAATCTCAGACCCACCCACAATTGGATAGAGCTGCCTTGAGAAAAAGTCCCTTCCTTCTCCGAGCCCCAGTTTTATCTGTGAGGCCAGGGTCTAAATTTCTGGCACCTAGGACTGTCATTGGTGTTGTAGTGTTGGAGAAGACTCTTGAGAGTCTCTTGGACTGCAAGGAGATCCAACCAGTCCACCCTAAAGAAATCAGTCCTGAATATTCATTGGAAGGACTGATGCTTAAACTGAAGCTCCAACGTTTGGCCACTTGATGCAAAGAACTGACTCACTGGAAAAGACCTAATGCTGAGAAAGATTGAAGGTGGGAGGTGAAGGGGACGATAGAGGATGAGATGGCTGGATGGCATCACTGACTCAACAGATATGAGTCTGAGTAGTCTCTGGGAGTTGGTGATGGACAGGGAAGCCTGGCGTGCTGCAGTCCATGAGCGACTGAACTGAACCGAACTGAGGACTATCGTTAAAGAGGACGTGAGGCCATCCCTGCAGCACTAAGCATCCAGGAGTCCTTGGAGCCAAAGAAGGAGGGGCATGAGAATGGAGGGCTTCCTGGAGGAAGTGACACAGGCTGAACTGGGAGGAGGGGACAGTCCATAATGCAAGACTCCTCCCAGGTGACCTCTCTGCCTTGCCCTGAGGACTCCAGAGCAGAGTGCATCCCCAAAATGAACTCATTTAAATGCTGGACACAAATTTCTTTTAATCGCTGAAAGGTCAGTGAAAGATACAAATGAACTCTAGAAACCCAGAGAGAGCGCTTTTGAGGATGGCAACTCACCTCTTTCTAAGTGCAAATCTGTGTCCAGACCACACAGTCAATTAAAATACCGAAGTCAAATCTATCAGCAGGGCTTTTCATCAGCAGACAGGTGACAGGGAGATGGAGCCTCGTCTTGGGGCTCGTGGGAACTAGACCGGACACTCATGGTTGAATAGCTTCAAAGGAGAACTCCGGGGCTCCCCTGGCGTACGGTGGATGAGACTCTGCCTTTCACTGCAGGGGACACGGGATCAATCCCTCGTCCGGGAAGACTCCACATGCCATGGAGCAACCCGGAGCCCATGGGCCACAATTGCTGAAGCCCCCACACTCTAAAGCTTGTGCTCTGCAACGTGAGACGCCGTGGCCATGAGAAGCCCGCTCACCACAACTAGAGAAAGCCCAGCACAGCAACAGAGGCCCTGTGCAGCCAGAGATTAATGAATCTAAAAATATATCTTATTTATATATATATACCATATATACATACATATAATTTATAAATTGGCTTCTCTTGTGGTCCAGATGGTAAAGAATCTGCTTGCAATGCAGGAAGACCTGGGTTTGATCCCTGGAGTTGGGAAGATCCCCTGGAGGAAGGCATGGCAACCCAACTCTAGTAGTCTTGACTGGAGAATCCCATGAATAGAGGAGCCTGGTGGGCTACAGTTCCTGGAGTTGCAAAGAGTCGGGCACGATCGTGTGACTAAGCACACAATTTATGGATATTTAATTTATTTATGTATCTAAAGGGAAACTCACTATGGAGAACGATTCACCAGTGGCCTCATCCCGTTTATTCAGAAATACAGTCAAGGGGTCCCCAACAGCCCTGGGGGCCCCCATAACATTTTGATGGAGGGTGTGACTACAGATGCTAATATACGCAGTGGATGCTACGCTCAGGCTCGTGATCAACAGCTCAGCCCTCCCATCCTGGCAGCACCACCACGTGCCATGCCCACTCTGCAGAAGGCGGGATGAAGTGGGCACAAATGGGGCAGGGCCAGTGGGGCCCAAAGAGACAGCCCCAAGGACACACGTGTCCCTGTTCTGGGGAAGGTGCAGAAGCTACGCCTTGTTAGAAGTCTGCCACCAGAAAGGCACCCTGGAAAACTCTGAGAGGAGTGAGTGAATCTTACAAAGCAACCAGTCCCAGTAAAAGCCAAGAGTCAGACAGAGATGCAGGCATGCCAGAGAACCGTCTCAGCTTGAGTGACAACCGCTGGGGTCTTGAGGCCACAGGGACAATCCTTCAATAAATACTAGCGAAATGCAATCCACAGTCAAATGGGTTTGAACGGATATCATCCATGGCTAGAAAGACCCAGGCACTCTTCTCCAAAAGGCCATAAAGGGCAAATTGTTCCGTGATTTAAAGCGGCTCCTCATTGGAATAACTCAGCTGCTGCTCAGCTTAAAGAGTCATAAGATCTTTATATCCAAGCCACTGAAACTCAGCTTTAAAGAGTAAATTATTATGGAGAGGGGCTGGTCCTTGGGAATGGAAATGGACTGGTCCAAGTTCAAGGGCTTGAGATTAAAGAAGCACTTGCGTAGCTGGTGCCCCCTCTCTGGCCTGAGGGGACCCCACTCTCCTCGCCCTGGCACCCTGTGTGTGTCCCATCTGTGACTTGCTTGATGTAGGTACCCGGACCACCTCCCCCAAGACTGCCTCCTGGAGGATTGTCTGTGGGCTTTTGAGGTTGTTCCACTGCCTGACTATCCATCAGCAGCAGCCTCCTGCCCTCGTGGCGGTGGTGGGGGAGGTCTATGTGACCCAACTGTGCATTCCCTGCCCCACCCGACTATGGCTCCCCCAGGATGGACACGGAGATGTGCACGTGTTTTACAAACATGTGATGAATGAAATTGAACAGAGAGCAGAGGCTGGTGTGAAGTAGCAGGTTTTCCTGAAAAGTCCACGTGGGGAGACATGATTTTACTGGCAAGACGGCACACTGAATCGACTTCCTCACTGTGTGAACAACAACCAAGCTTAATGAAGTGCACCTTAAAGGGTTTTAAAGGGCATCTCTGAGCTGGCAAGGGCAGAGGGAGTTTTAGAGGTCAAAACGCAAAGTGTTCATGGAGAAGCTTAGAGCCAGCCTTCCTCAGTGGATCTGCCACATCCTGGAAGGACAGGTTCCAGAGCTGTAGCCATCCTCCTCTTCGTTCTAATGATAAAACCCTCAGCTTTCAGCTGGACATAGGACCACACTTCTTAGACTCCCCTGAAACTTGGGCTGACTATATAACTATGTTTGACCCAAGAACATGAGTAGAAGAGCTGTGTGAAGCCCTGGAAAGTGTCCTTAAAATGAAAGCATGTTGTTCTTCACTCCCTTTCTCCTTCCCAATAACTGGAATATGGACACAATGGCTGGCATTGCAGCAGCCACTCTGGACTGTGAGGGACCTTGAATGAAGCATGAAGATGAAACTGAATCCCTTATGCTGAGGATCATCAAACCAGCCCTGCAATGACCACGGCCAGATTTAGTGGTCATAAGAGAGAAACAGACTGGTAAACATCTGTCTTAGTTAAGTCATGCTGCTTTGAGTTCGTATGTTAGTATTTATGCCTGAAATGGATTCTAGCACAATGGGAGACCTTGGATGTCTGTTTTGATGGCTGCATGAGAGGAGGGGGTCAGGAGACAAAGCCCCAAAAGGGAATCCAGTAAGAAGCCCTCTGCCCAAAGCTGGGACCCCAGAGGGCTACGTCTTTGGTGTAAGGGTGAAATAGAGAGAAAGTGATGATGTCGAAAAAAATCTGGCCCATCTTTAACTTGTCCCTGGGAAGAGGAGCCAAGTGCATACAAACACATACACACGAGAGACACACACCCGTCTCAGGCAAGATCACTGCCAGACAGATGAAAGTTCACTAATTTAGTGATAAAAGTTTCAATTTATAAGAAAGATAAAAAAACATGTAATATTCTAATCTCAGAATATAGCCTGAAAATAAATAAAAGTTGACAGGACTACAAGCAAAAAAGTCAAAAATCTATATTCACTGTAGAAATTTTAGCACACCTCTCTCAACAATCAGTAGGTAAGTAGATTAAAAAAAAATCAGTGAGTCTATGGGAGATTCAAATGACAGTTTAAACAAGCTTGATCCAAGTATATGTTCGGGGTGCTCTAACCAACTGGGGAATACCAAATTTTGGGGAACTTAGGGAATGTTCAGCATAGTACGCTATGCTGCTGCTGCTAAGTCACTTCAGTTGTGTCTGACACTGCGACCCCATAGACGGCAGCCCACCAGGCTCCTCCATCCCTGGGATTCTCCAGGCAAGAACCCAGGGTGGGTTGCCATTTCCTTTTTCAGTGCATGAAAGTGAAAAGTGAAAGTGAAGTCGCTCAGTCGTGTCTGAGTCTTAGCGACCCCACAGACTGCAGCCCACCAGGCTCCTCTGTCCATGGGATTTTCCAGGCAAGAGTGCTGGAGTGGGGTGCCATTGCCTTCTCCAATAATACACTATACACTGTGTCAGAAAGCAAGTTTCCACTGATTTAAAGGACTCATGCAGGCCACATGCTCTGTGTGGCCACCTGGGTGGCTGGCAGAATAACGGCTGCCCAGAGACAGCCAGGCTATAATCCTCAGAACCAGTAAAGATGTTGCCTTTCACAGCCAAAGGGACTTTGCATGTGAGATTACATAGAAGATCTTGAGATAGGAAAATATCCTGGATTATCTGTGTTGGCCTCATACAATCACGTGTCCTTACGAGAGGGAGGCGGGAGGGTCAGAGTGAGAGGGTCAGAGTGTCCGTGGAAGCGGAGGGTCTGAACCAGGCTGGAGATGCTCTGTTCCTGGCTTTAAAGATGAGGAAGCAGCCACAAGCCAAGGAGAGCAGCTAGAGGCTGGAGAGGGCCAGGAACAGAGTCTCCACAAGAGTCCCTGCAAGGGGCACGGTCCCGTAAACACCACGATATTAGCTCACCGAAACCCACTTTGGACATTTGGCCTCGAGACTGAAAGAACTGATTCCTACTGTTTCAGCCACCACCTTTGTATTGAGGGGCCGTGGCAGCTACTGGAAACCAGTATGCATGCCATCACGTTAGCCCCTGACGAAAGGACGGTTACAGGGAACTCCCGGAGGTCCAGTGGTTAAGACTCCGCGCTCCCACTGCAGAGGATGCAGGTTTGATCTCTGGGCGGGGAACTAGGACCCTGCATGTCAGCAACGCGGCCAAAAAGAAAGAAAGGATGCACAAAACCCTCACGCACGTAAGCACGCAGGAAGCCTCCCCTGGCTCTCACTTCACTGACGCTCTTGGAATGATGTCTAAGCTCTAGAGCGCCCGGCTCTCCCCACAACCTGGCCCCTGCCCATCCCCGCCCCCTCGCGACTCTCCCAGCTGTTTCCATCAACACGCAGAGGGAGCAGGGACCGTGCCTGCGGGAGGTGTGTGCAAGTGCAGGGCCGCCTGGGGACAGGCAAGCTAGAGCAGTAAAGGAGCCCACCACCCGGGCGATCTGTGGGAGCGCGGCTTGGGGTCTGGGGTGAGCTGGTGTTGAAGGCTCCGATGTCACACCTGACTCCGCCTGGTGCCTGCCACACCTCCAGCCCGTGGACCTGTCCTCCGAATCCACGTGCGACGGCAGGCGGGCCGGCTGGGGTGAGGACGGGCAACCTCAAGGCTGCTGAGGGAACCGCCTGTGCCAAGTGCAGAGAGCCTGGCTCAGTGCCTGGCGCCGGGACAGCAGTCACTTTCACGATCACATGTGCTGCTCGGAGGCCACACCGACCCCTCCAGCCCTGGCTGGCTAGCTTAGCAGCAGCTGAAGGGCAACGGGGGTCATTCTGGAGTCAGGATGATTCTACTCAGCAACTCACGTGGCCCGAGGGCCTGGGGGTTGGTGCCAGGCCTGGGCTACCAGGCCAGCGTGGGGCCCACTCTGCAGAAGGAAGCTTCAGCCCCTCTTGACTAAGCCTGTTCCCCACGGAGGACGGGTCTCAGCGAGGCTCCTCCCAGCTGCCTCCCTCGCGCTGCGCTTAAGTCCAGGCATCGGCAAGAGCGTCAGTGCAGGGCCACAGGGAAGCCAGGCGGCCCCGGCCCCGCGGGGAGCAGGGTTCCCACGCGGCCCCAGCAGTGACCGGACTTCTTTTCCGTTTGGCAGAGGAAGCCAGCCCCCAGGCCCAGCCCAGTGTAACAGCCCCCCGTGACACTTTGTCATCGCTCCTCGGGGGCCTCCTCCTAGGCTTCTCCAGATGCAAAGAGCGGTGCCCCTTACTCTGCACCGCGCGGGCGTCCTCAGAGCCCCTCACCACTTGAATAGGGTGGCTTACGGAGTCTCTCCACTCAGCGAGTAAGCCCCTGCGTTCTGCCACAGGAGGGACTGGATTGGCCCTGGGGTCCCCCCGAAACCTGTCTCAGCTGTCCCCCGCCCCCACCAGGCATGGCGCCTGGTGCCAGGACGTCTCCTGTAACTCTGGGTGGTGTGGGTGTGGACGTGAGAGAGCCCAGCACGGGAGCCAAATGCCCCTAGAGGTGGGGATGATTGAGCCTAGACGCATCCACTCCCGGGATCTCAGAGCTCCCGGAGCAGGCCCCTCTCTCAGCGGCTCCCCAGAGGCAGGCAGGCTTCTCCTGGAACACCCTTTTAAGATTACATTTTAAAAAAGTTAACAAGCTTGTCTGGGTGGGTGGGGCTGGAAACGGCTTAGCACACAAAAGAAGAGGAAATTTGAAAGAACAGGTTCTTCCAGGCCAATTTACCCGTAATTGGGTATCTTTTTGAGCCTGCTAATTAAACAGCGTTTTTCCCCCGAGTCAAAGAGTAGAGTGTTGGCACGGAAGGGGACTTGGAAGATGGAATGGGCAAGTCCCTACAAAGAGCCACCTGAGCCGAGAGCAAGTCTGGGGCAACAGAGAAAAGACGCTGCCCTCCGGAGGCAGAGTCGTAAGCCACACCCCCTGCCTTCAGCATCTTCCCGGGTCCCTCTGCTCCCTCCTCTCTCCCAGGAAACAGTCCTCGAACACCCCTCACTGCACACTTCTGCTCCAGGCTCACAAACCCACTCTTTAATGTACTTGATTTCTGCTAATCCAGCGCAGAGGTGTGTGCGTCTCCTGAAAGCAGCAGGACTGGTGAAAAGGTGCCACGCGCTCCCGAGGCGGATCCGAGAGCAGGGACTCTGCGCACCAGTGAAAAGTCTCAGCTACAGCCTTGCAGCCCGAATGAGTGCCTGCCACTTCCTGCAGCAGTAACGCTTGATGGGGCGAGGTGGAAAGGGCAGCTGCTGGGCACGTGTGCGTCCCCCAGACCCAGGGAGGGCAGCGCAGACTCTAGACCGCGACCCCGAAGGCAGACACTGGCCTCCGCGCCCGGTGCACCAAGAAATATCCAAGTGTGGCCTGGCGCCCGGCATCTGTAAGTGTTCAGTGCTCACCTGTGAGTGTGCAGATTAAACAGACCCACCGCCCACCCGTATCCGGCAGTGTAGACACGAGGAAGCCACTGAATCCTGGTATCCAGGTACTGCGGCGGAGTAAGTCTTAATCCGTCTTCCTCCCGGTTTCCTGGTGCACACACAGGTCCTAAGATCTGGGCAATCTCAGGGTGATGAGAGTGTCTTTTATATGCTGATGACACCATGGGTGGCTGGTGGCCCCTGGATAGCTTCAGGATGGAGGCTCACCAGCAAACAGGCATGATTAGAGGGTCCAAACTAACAGCCTCCCCCAACCCTTGTCTTCAGCAAAGGGAGAGCTAGAGCTTCAATTCAATAACCAAGGGTCAGTGATGGAAGCCATCAGACCACGTAATGAAACCTCCACACAACCCCCAGAGTGGGTCTCCAAAGCTTCCTGGTTGGCGAACCAGCATCTCTCATGCAGGTGCTAGGAGGGTGATGCTTCCAGAGAGGGCGTGGAAGCCCCCCACCCCCCACCCCACCTTGCCCTGTGCAGCTCTTCCCCTGCCTGTCCTGAGCGGCATCCTGTATAGCAAACCAGCAGGCGTAAGTGACGCTCCGGTCTAGCTCTGTGATTTGTTCCGGTGGGAACCCCCGGAATTCACAGCAGATCCATCAGAAGCACAGGCCCGGAGGGCTGGGGGCCGCTTCCTGGGACTGAGCCCTTAACCTTCGGTCTCTGCTGACCCCAGGTGACCATGCAGAACTGAACCGGAGTGTTGAGAGGAGGGCTTGGGGGCGGGGTTGTGCATTAGGAGACACGTTGATCTGGTACACTGTGTCTCGTCCCCTTTAGTCTTTAAAACAGGTACACAGAGCCGCCACTGTCATTGTCCTGGTTTTGCAGAGGAGGAAACTGAGGCACCCGGACAATGCATCCTCAGATGACAGACCAATGACGAGGAGAATCAGACCCCAGGGCACGCCTCTGAGATGCTCAGAACTCCGCCTGGAACCCCCGTGCTGGGCCGGTACGGAAGAGGCAGGCCCGCAACACCCCAGATCAGCGCCTCTTCCATGACCCCCGAGAGAGAGAGAGCAGGGCTCCGTTTATTCTGTAATTTATGAAAGTGCATTCACTTTACTGCCCACTCGAGGCCACGCACAGATCCTGCTGCAGGCGATGAGCATTTGTGTTTGTGAATCCCATAGCCACCGAGCTGAACAACTGAACCTATTTGGCCAACAGGGAAACTGAGGCACAGCAGAAACTGAGGCACAGGGAGACTGAAGCTCGGGGCCAAAGTGTTTCCCCCAAGGCGCACGGCTGGCAGCGTCCACACTGGGAGGGGCCCAGCGCCCTTGAGCTGGACAATCCATCCAGCCCTCTCTCTCCTCGTTTTATTTCCCTGGAGACTGGGGACATGTGAAGGCAGGACTGAGTGTCTTTATTTTGGCATCACTTGGTCTTTCCCAGGGGTGTTAGTGGTAAAGAACCCACCCGCCAGTGCAGGAGACGTAAGAGATGGGAGTTTAACTCCTGGGTCGGGAAGATCCCCTGGAGAAGGAAATGGCAACCCGCTCCAGTATCCTTGCCTGGAAAATCCCCATGGACAGAGGAGCCTGGCAGGCTACAGTCCATGGGGTCTCAGAGTCGGATACGCCTGAAGCAACTTAGTATACTGAAGCATGACCTTCCCAGCTCCACGCAGATGAACGTGCTCAAGAAAGGCCTAATTACGGAATGAATTAAAAACCACCTCGAAGTGGAGAATGTCTGGCTGGTTCCAGTCGGGGTGCCTTTCATTATGAGCCGTGATCCTCCGAATGGTATCTTCTCCGCACAGGCTCCCAAGAGGGCAGAAGAGTCACTGCCATCGATGGGGCTACCCAGAATGGCAGCATTATTCATGTAAAATTGGGCAGTTCCTGCACAGCAAGTTACAATGGCTCAGCTGCAGGCTTCTGTGCTAATTGCTGAATGGCGCTCCTGCCTGTTTCCGCAGAGTCTGCTCTTGTTTCTGTGGTCCACCTGGGGCCGCCCCCACTCACAGGCGTCCCCGGTGTGGCCCGGTTTCTGCAGGGCTCTGAGCCCCAGCATCACCTGGAACTGAGCTGCTCTTTAAAGGACCCCTGGAGGCCCACCAGGGGCGAAGGTGGCAGAGCCGACCCCGAAGGCCGAGAGGCTGGGGACCAGAGAGAGGACTGGACAGCTGGGTGCACTCACTGCCCCTGACGAGTCCACTGCAGTGACACCAGCAGGTGCTTTTCCCCCTTGATTACAGGCACCTGCAGCGGATGGTGTTTTCCCACAACCTGCAGGGACATTGCCCATCTCACCCGATCCTGTGCAGCAGGAGCCGTCATAAGAAGCCTTGCGTGTCTATCTGGGCCTCTTGGGAAGCTCAGAAATGTTCCCTCTTAGAACACAGCCGCCAGGACACACAGGCCAACTAGAGGTCATGTGTAAGTGTCTGAGCGCCTGCAGAAGTCCGGCTGAGCTCTCAGCCAACTGCCGGCATCAACGGAGGAGCCAACCTGGACATTCAGCCCAGGACATGGAGGCTTCAGATGAGAGCAGCCCAGCCAACATCCACCCTAAACCACGCTGGAGACTCAAGTAAGAGCCTCGCAGCTGAGCCAGGCCACGCACAGAACCCTGGGAGATAAGGATAGTTGAATGTTTAAGCCTGAGTTCTGGGGGGTTTTGTTATGCGGTGGTACAGAACCAGAGCAACCCCTGGAAACTGGCGTTACTTTCAAGTGGGGAAAATTCCAGCATTTACTGTACACTCACCAGCGTGGCTCAGATGGTAGAATCTGCCTGCAACACAGCAGACCCGAGTTCAGTCCCTGGGTCAGGAAGATCCCCTGGAGAAGGGAATGGCTATCCACTCTAGTATCCTTGCCAGGAGCATCCCACGGACACAGGAGCCTGGCTGGCTGCAGTCCATGGGGTCACAAAGAGTTGGACACGACTGAGTAACTAGCACGTTTCGCGAGGAGCCAGACATTCTGTATGGCGGTTTATGTCATTCATCCATTCCCTCATTCAACAAACCCTCACAGTATCATGAAATCAGCATTGCGTTTCCAGAAACGACAGGTAGGTTTTGGGGCAAATTCAGGCTAAAGTCCCAGCGACCTGACTCATCGAAGGTTTACGTCTCTAGTGTGCAGCGTCAGTCCAGACTCCTCTCCACACAGCCGTGCCGGGATCCAGGCTCTGAGCCCTTGGCCTTCTCAGCTGTCAGACAGGGAGGGGGGCTGCAGATCTGCACGCGTGCTTCTCACGGTGCATCACTTCCCAGCCTCCCACAAGGCCACTCCTGCTTGGTGTGTCTGGGGAGTACCCACGCCCACACAGCCTAAGGAAAGGTGAAGTGGAGGTAATCTACCCCTGATCTTCTCTAGCTTTATGCGGGGTGGGAGGGACACCCAGGCTGGGAGCCCAAGTTCATTGCTGCGGTCAAGGCGTTAGTGAGTCGGTGGTAGAACCAACCTGTTTGGCTCCAGATACACCACCAGGGCCTCTGGGTACAGCTGGAATTTTTCTTTTTTTTTTTTAAAGATGATCATTAGAGCAGCAACAGAGTGATGAAAGCAGCCGGTTGGTGGAGCCCGCAGGAATAATGACCAGGACCAGCTGCTGTAAACACCAGAGCCCCGGAGGGAAAGAGAGCTTTGTTGAGAGGTCTACACCAGATGCTGGTCCTTTGAAACTGTAAAGAGGAGAAGCTCTAGGCTGCGTGCTATGCTTAAAAGCCTCGAGCATGACAGCCCGGCAGCTTCCTGGGTGCTTGGCCACTTTAAAGGAGGTTCCCCCCACCCTCACCCGCGGCCTGCTGGGGTTTTCCATTTGTCCACTGAAGTGGCCCCATAGAAACCTTTGAGGAAGTCTCGAATGCCTTTTGGAGGCTGACACAGAGGCAAGAGAAGTGCAACGACTGTTCCAAGTGACCCAGATAAGCGCAGACGTGGCTGGAGGAGGGCAGCGGGCGTCGGTAGGAGACCCACCCACCCGTCCATGGGTCAGAGGCTGCGGGGCTGCAGGCTGCACGCGGCTTTAGGGGTGGCTCCAGAAAGCCCTCTGGGGTGGGGTGGGGTGCGGGGCTGGGATCAGCTTTGCTTCAAAGCTGGCACTTCCCTCCCCCAACGACATCTTCAGTCCTCGTGAGCCAGCTGCCGGAGGGAGCGGCTGATGGTTGACCGGGCTGGATGCTCCAGGCCCCCAGAGGCCCCCAAAGTCAGTATGGGGGTCTGCTCCTCCCCAGTCCAGGACCAGGAATTTCCTGTATTAATGGCTGAACTTGGGCCTCATGAGCTGTGCTAACGGCTCCTCCACCCCAAGCCTTCCAGTGGCTCCTCTTGAGATTTCCCCTGGACCAGATGGAGCTAACGTTCCGCCAGCCTTGGAGGAAGAAAACTGCCCCCCTGCCGCCACCCAGCTCAGGCACTCTGGACAGCTCCAGGCTGGGCTGCAAGATGGGGTGACAGCTGTACGTGTGGGTTGGAGAGGAGCCTTAGGCTGTGGACACACACCACACACGCAGGAAGAGGGAGCGGGAAGGAGAAGGGGAGGGAAGAAGCTCCAGATGGCGTGGAACGGGGAGGAGGGAGGAAGCGGAGGTCGGGAGGGAGAGCCAGTTGGATGGATGGAGGCTGGAAGGACAGACAGGGTGGGTCGGGTCCTGGCTTCCCGGCTGTGTGCCTGGGGGCTCCCGAACCAGCCCCCCAGCAGAGATTGGGCCTGGGTGTGACGCACCAGCAAGTGTGCGGCGAGGTCAGATAACGTGGCTACCTGCGCCAGCCCTGAAAGACCCTTTTTGGTTTAAACCACCGGCAAGCTGCAGACATTTTCTACATTTTAAAGACAATGAACTTTTGGTTGCTGGGTGGAAGGGATAGTTAGGGACTTTGGGAAGGTTCTGTACACATTGCTGCATTTAAAATGGTAACCAACAAGGATCTATTGCATAGCACAGGGACTGTAGCCCAGCAGGCTCCTCTGTCCATGGGATTCTCCAGTCAAGAATACTGGAGTGGGTTGCCATGCCCTTCGCCAGGGGATCTTCCCCACCCAGGGATCAAACCCAGGTCTCCCGCACTGCGGGCAGATTCTTTACCATCTGAGTCTCCCCAGGAAGCCCACCGCACAGGGGACTCTGCTACTGTTGCGTGCTGGCCCTGGTGGGAGGGCGTTGGGGGAGAATGGACGCATGTGTGTGCATGGCTGGGTCCCTTTGCTGCTCACCAGAAACTACCAGAACATTCTTAACGGGCTAACCCCAATACAAAATAAAAGGGTTAAAGTTTGGGGAAAAATAAAGACCGAGAAAGTTAACTCATATAAACAGAGTGATGCCTTAGTGCCCTAATGCTTCCATAACAAATGGCCACAAGCGAAGAAGCTTAAGACCAGACACAGTTATTATTTTACAGGTCCAGTGGTCAGAGGCTGAACACAGGGCTCACGGAACTAATGTCAAGCTGTGGGCAGGGCTGGTTTCTGCTGGAAGCTCTGGGGAGCTTTCTTGCCTTTTCCAGCTCCCAGGGGTGCCTGCATTCCTTGGCTTACGGCCCCTTCCTCCATCTTCAAATCCAGCCACTCTTCCAAGTCACATCTCCCCACACCAGGCTCAGAAAGTCTTTCTGCTTTTAAGGGCCAATGTGATGGGATGGGGTCACCAGGATCCTCTGGAACTGTCCTTCTGCTAGGTCAGGTGGAGATGTAACAGGTTCCAGGGACGGGTTCCTCTCCAGGTTCCAAGGGAGAGGGGCCTTGACTCTGCCTTTCAAGGTGGACTCTACAAACAGTGTGTAAAGATGAAACCAAAAGCCAAGCAGCTGTACTCAAGCGGAGGCTGGTTTTCTGCTCATAAACCTTCAGGTGGGAAGGGGGCGTGTCTGATTCAGCTGGGCTAACCACTCCCGCGGGCAGGGCGTGAGGCTTGGAGCCCAAGTGAGATCCACCAACTCCTTTCTATGGGTATTTGCGGCGAGCCTTTCCTGTGCCGGGACACGGTTAGGCACGTCCTGTGACCCTGCTGGAGCTCGGTGACCTCTGTGCATCTGACAAGTGAACGGAGGTCTCCAGGGCAGGGCCAGGGCCTCGGGATGAGGTGACTCTGAGCCCACGCCATCCTTAGCAGCAGCGTGGCCTTGCTAGTTTGTCTCCCTCCTCAGTTGCCACATCTCAAAAATGGGTGCCTTTATCCACCTCCTTCATCCACACATTTGGAGGTGACAAGGCACGTGGCGAGATTCACAGTGTACCCAGGGTCCCATGCCCCAGGGCCTGCAAGGAGAGTCAAGCCCCTGGACTCCTGGGTCAGCACAGTGTGTTCATAAGCCCTTTCCTCCTTGGAGTCAGCAAATAACAAGGAGAATCCAGTTGGCAAGACTGAAGCACAGCCATGAATATGCATGACTCATTGAGTAATCAAACACCCGGAATCCTTTCCAGAAGAAGGGATCGCAGCTTAATTTTCCACCACAGACTTAAAATTCAAATCAGTCATTATTTAATGTTGGGACAAGTCACAGGAGAAGGACATATTTTCAGTTCAATGTTTCTTTGTTAACAAGCGTGGCCGACTCCCCGACAGGGTGCGCATGCCCCGGTAAGGCTGGGTTTTTTTCTCGCTCTACTTGTGCTGAAGAGCTGTGCCCTTGAAATGGCGGTGAAAGGCCACTCCCATTCTTGGCTCATACTGACATCCTGCCGATGTCAGGATGTGTCTCCTCTCTCCTCCAGAGACATCATCGCTTCCCACCCACCCCGGTGCCGGATCTCCTTGGGTCTCCAGACACATTCAGACCGTCTGGCTTCAGGTCCTGCCCTGCCATTTCTCAGCTGTGTGACGCTAGCTGTGTTACCTAATCTCTCTGAGTCTCAGTTTCCTCATCTGTAAAGGGCGGATGATGGTAGTTCCTGCTGGCTAGGTCACCGTGCGGACTGCCACATGCAAGATGCTTAGAAAGGCACTCATCCAAAGGTCACACTCGTGGTGGCCCAGTCGCTCAGTTGTGTCCGACTCATCACAACCCCATGGACTGTAGCCCGCCAGGCTCCTCTGTCCAAGAGATTTTCCAGGCAAGAATACTGGAAGTGAGTTGCCATTTCCTTCTCCAGGGGGTCTTTCCCACCCAGGGACTGAACCTGGGTGTCCTGCTTTGCAGGTGGATTCTTTACCAACTGAGCCACCACGGAAGCCTGTGTCACACCTGTAAGTGTCACCTGCAAACACCATGCCGCTATTGTTCTTATCACTAAGACAGCCAGCCACCAAGACCGCATATTCTATGCCCAAGGCTCGCTCAGCCTCTCCACACTCATTGGCAATGTCAGCTTTCACCCCTGGGCTATTGCCCTGGCCCAGGTGGCCTCTCAGATGGAAAATGTGGGCTCACCAGGAGGAGCTAAGACTCTGCAATGGGCTTTCAGGGCCCTCACAGCCTCACTCTGCCTTGTGGAAGGGCTCACCCCCACCCCTCGTGCACTAGACTCACTGGAAGGCCCACCATCTCCCAAACAGGCTATGCTCTTTCAGTTCTCTGAGGCTTTGCACACACACTGTTCCCTGGGCTCTCAATGCTTATTCACTTATATCTGAATTACCAGTGACCCCCAGAGAAGCAATTCTGGGTCCTCTGTGAAGTGTCTCAACCCTGGCTGAGTAGGTCGTCAGCCCCTCTGTGCTTGGAGAGGAAAAGAATAGAACAAAATGAAAGCAGAATAATACAGAAATCTTGCCTACACTACTGTCTGAGTGCTCACTACACTGTGTTATAGATGGATGGATGGGTGGGTGGGTGGATGGATGGATGGGTGGGTGAATGAATGGATGGATGGGTGGATGGACGGGTGGATAGATGGATGGATAGATAGATGGTTAGATGGATGGATGGATGGGTGGGTGGGTGGATGGATGGATGGGTGGATGAACAGATGGATGGGTGGATGGATGGATCAGTGGATGGATGGATGGATGGATGGATGGATGGATGGATGGGTGGGTGGATGGATGGGTGAATGGATGTATGTATGTATGGATGGGTGGATGGATGTATGGATGTATGGATGGGTGGATGGATAGATGGATGGGTGGATGGATGGATGGGTAGATAGATGGATGGATGGGTGGATGGATGGATGGATGGGTGGATGAACAGATGGATGGGTGAATGGATGGATGGGTAGACGAATGGATGGATGGATGGATAGATGGGTGGATGGACAGATGGATGGGTGGATGGATGGATGGGTAGATGGATGGATGGATAGATGGATGGATGGATGGATAGATGGATGGATGGGTGTATAGATGGATGGATGAGTGGATGGATGGATGGGTAGATGGACAGATGGATGGATGGGTGAATGGATGTATGGATGTATGGATGGGTGGATGGATGTATGGATGTATGAATGGGTGGATGGATAGATGGATTGGTGGATGGATGGATGGGTGGATGGATGGATGGATGGGTAGATGGATGGATGGATGGATGGGTAGATGGATGGATGGATGGGTGGATGGATGATGGGTAGACGGACGGATGGATGGGTGGATGGATGGGTGGGTGGATGGATGGATGGGTGGATGAACTAATGGATGGGTAGATGGATGGATGGATAGAAGGATGGATGGATGGACAGATGGATGGGTGGATGGATGGATGGGTGGATGGATGGATGGATGGATGGGTGGGTGGATGGATGGGTGGATGTATGTATGTATGGGTGAATGGATGGATGGATGGATGGACATGTAGCCATCTTCTCTATCAGGTCCTTCTCCAAGGCAAGAGCCTTAACTATTCTCTCCCTGAAGTCATGTCTGATACCAATTTTCCAAGGTGGAAAACAAATGCCTTTGTAAAATTTTTATACCCAGCTACTGGCAAATGTCCATGGGTAAGACAAGCCCTGGCAAGTCCCCTGAAATGCAGTCAGAAGTGGGTCCATACCACAGAGGAAACCTCAGTCCTCTGGGTAGCATTCAGCAGATTCCCAAGCTGGGAACCCAGGTGTCATTTCCTTAGTACCAACTTAACCCTAAAATCTCTGGGAAGCTGATTCCTGGGGTCCCCTAAATGTGCAGGGGCCACAGTGGACCCTAAGACCTACTCCCAGAGCCAAGTGACCCTGGGAGACATGGAGAGATTTCCACACAAAAGAGGCCACCTAATCAGAGTCCAAGTTAAAACACAGCCTTTCAGTTCAGTTCAGTCGCTCAGTCATGTCTGACTCTTCGTGACCCCATGGACTGCAGCACACCAGGCCTGCATGTCCATCACCAACTCCTGGAGCTTACTCAAACTCATGTCCATCGATCTGGTGATGCCATCCAACCATCTCATCCTGTGTTGTCCCATTCTTCTCCTGCCTTCAGTCTTTCTCGGCATCAGGGTCTTTTCCAACGAGTCAGCTCTTCACATCAGGTGGCCAAAGTATTGGAGTTTCAGCTTCAACATCAGTTCTTCCAATGAATGTTCAGAACTGATTTCCTTTAGGATGAACTGGCTGAATCTCCTTGCAGTCCAAGAGACTCTCTAGAGTCTTCTCCAACACCACAGTTCAAAAGCATCAATCTTCAGTGCTCAGCTTTCTTTATAGTCCAACTCTCACATCCATTCATGACTATTGGAAAAACCATAGCCTGACTAGACAGACCTTTATTGACAAAGTAATGTCTCTGCTTTTTAATATGTTGTCTAGGTTGGTCATAGCTTTTCTTCCAGGGAGCAAATCTCTTTTAATTTCATGGCTGCAGTCACCATCTGCAGTGACTTTGGAACCCCCAAAATTAAGTCTTTCACTGTTTCCACTGCCTCCCCATCTATTTGCCATGCAGTGATGGGACCAGATGCCATGATCTTAGTTTTCTGAATGATGAGTTTTAAGCCAACTTTTTCACTCTCCTCTATTTCACTTTCATCAAGAGACTCTTTAGCTCTTCTTCACTTTCTGCCATAAGGGTGGTGTCACACACAGCCTTTCCTTCTAATAAAAAACAAACTGGCAGCCACATGTTCCATCAACCTAAAGAAACCCGAGGCCAGCTTCACTTGAGACCTTTCATAGCCCCAAGCTGCCTCCAGCAGGGCACTTAAAAAATGGGCCATCAGTGCAGCGTGGCCATCCACCCAGGAGGACGCTTTCCCCGATCAGCCCGTTCCTTATGCAGGGAGACCGGACGGGCAGGCGCGCTCACGTTCCTTCCCATTTGCTCTTCTCTCTGGGGACCCCAGACAGAGGACAGAGGACATCGTAGGCTTTCAGACAGACAGGAAAACTCTGTCCCTCGGGTCTGTGACAAATCCTTTGGGGCCGCTTCTTACAGTTAAAGAAATTGGTTTTAAAGGCCTGATAAAGTGCATTCTGTTGTTACAGAAAGGCAATCCATCTTCGTGCGTCGTTGCGACTGAAATGACAAATTGATTCTTTAAAAAATGCCTGCCCTGTCTCCCCGAGGACAGTCCAGCTCATCAGAACATGGTCCTCGGGAGATGGGGACAAGCGTTCCCAGTCAGCGCTGCTCTGAGGGCTCCTGACCTGTGCAGGGTGGGGCCTTTTGAGCCAAAGAGGTCAGCCTGAGAGCCCCTGGGGCAGAGTGTCCCAGGCTGGCCACTTCCTGTTCTCAGAGTGATGGGAGACAGGGGAAGAGGCTAAAGTCCAGCCTGCAGTGGCACCCACCTTCTGCGAGTGCCAGATGGGGTGCCGGGGGGTGGGGACTCCAAGCAGGTGAAGCAGAGTGGGTCCCTATGTAAACCCTTCCGGCAACCGCCTGAGGCCTCACCAACCCACCACCCCAGGGACCAAGTCCCATCTTGAGCCAGCCTCCTCTTCCAACCCTGACCCCCACCACGATCCAGAGACCCCACGTTGGAGAGCAGAGGCCATCCAGCCACTCCAAGGCCAGACACATGTCTATGGTATCCTTCCGAGGGGTTGCTTGGCCTGAGCTTGTACATCTCTCAAGATAGGGCGTTCACTCCCTGCCAGCCCCTCCATCCCGTCTCTGAACACCTGTAGTTGCTCAGGGGCTGTTCCTCTGTTCTGGTTGAGATCTGCTTCTCTGTCGCTCCCAGGCATCTTCCCCTAGTTCAAAACAGAGTGGCCTTCGGAGGGAGAGCTTGGACCCCGAATGCCTCATGCTGGGTTCAAAGCCCTCCTCTACCATTTTTTTCTGGAGAAGACTCTTGAGAGTCCCTTGGACGGCAAGGAGATCAATCCAGTCAATCCTGAAGGAAAGCAATCCTGAATATTCATTGGAAGGACGGATGCTGAAGCTGAAACTAATACTTTTGCCACCTGATGTGAAGAAATGAGTCATTGGAAAAGACTCTGATGTAAGAAAGACTGAGGGCAGGAGAAGGGGATGGCAGAGGATGAGATGGTTGGACGGCATCACTGACTCGAGGACAGGAATCTGAGCAAACTCTGGGAAATGGTGATGGCCAGGGAAGCCTGGTGTGCTGCAGTCCATGGGGTCGCAAACAGTCGGACACGAGTGAGCAACTGAGCAACTACAGGTGCTGCTATTCATCACAGAGGCCTCTGTCATCACACTGAGCTTCAGAGGCCTTCAGCACTTTCTAAGAATCATGTATATCCGAGATATAAATACCCAAACAGTTAAAAACAAGCAAATGTTCAAACCGTTTAGAGTAGCACCGTTGATGAAAGCCAGAAGGAGAAAGAACCCACGTGTGCATCAGTGGATAAGTGGACACACAAAATGCAGCATATTGGCGCCAGTGGGACGCCACTCGGTCATCACAAGACGTGACGCTGCGGCCCTCACTACGGTATGTGCTCAGGCGTGTCCAGCTCTTGGCGACCCCAGGGACTGTGACCTGCCAGGCTCCTCTGTCCACGGGGTTCTCCAGGCAAGAATACTGGAGAGGGCTGCCATGCCCTTCTCCAGGGCATCTTCCCCGTCCAGGGATCGAGCCCACCCTCTGGTGCCTTCTGCGCTGGCAGGCAGGGTCCTGTCCACAAGGCCACCAGGGGGTCTTGCTACAGTTTGGAGAGGCCTGCCACTAAATGAGAGCAGCCAGATGCCCCAGGCCTCATCCTCCATGACCCCATTGGCCCATGAGGTCTAGAACAGGCAGATCCGGAGACACGGAAAGCCGAGGACTGGCTGCTGGTGGCGGGAGGGGCTGCTTCCAGAGTGCCTGTGCGTCTGGGGAAATGAATGTTTCTTGGAACTAAATGCGGATGGTGACTGCCCAACCCTGGGAAAGCATGAAATGCCACAGAACTGTCCACCTGAAAGGGCTAATTGTACGTTATGTGAATTCCGTCTCAATTTTTAAAAAATATTACGGCAATAGTGAGGGCAGTGTCGATCTAGTCCTTTCTTTCCAGTTAGAAGAGGCACATGCCAACTGCTGATGAGACAGGAGAATTACAGAGTGGAGAAGATAAACAAACAGGATATGTCATAAGTTCAGGCATTTCCTTTTCGCCTGTTTGCTTTGTGCACATATTTTACTTTTGGTAAATTAGGAGATGGGCATACACACATTCGGTGGCTCAGATGGTAAAGAATCTGCCTGCAGTGTGGGAGACCCAGGTTCGATTCCTTGGTCAGGAAGATTGCCTGGAGAAGGAAATGGCAAACCACTCCAGTATTCTGGCCTGGAAAATCCCATGGATGGAGGAGCCTGGCAGTCTACAGCCCATGGGATCCCAAAGGGTTGGACACGACTGAGCGACTTCACTTTCATACACACATTTGGTTTCAACTTTTTCACTCAGGTACATTCCTGGGGTCTCAAACATTCTTCAAAACATGCTTCTAAGCACCTGGACACTTGGCCCTGGTGTGGACACTACATAAACTATTTAACTTAGCCTGTGTTTGTCCTCAGAGGGGCTGTGATGAGCTGGATGGACATCACCTTCTCCGGGCGGTGCCCAGTGCCAGGGCCCTTGCCATCCCCACGGGACGCAGGTCACTTTATCACCTGCCGGCAACCTGCGCAGGGGCGGCGGGGGAGGGGCAGAAGGAGCAGCAGAAGCAGGGCTGGAGTCGGCGGAATGGACCCCAGTCTGTGGCGCTGCCCCTCTTCACAGTCAAGGAGGCTTTTCTGAGAAGGGGACCTCAGATTGGCTCACTCGAGACTCTAGACAAACCACTCATCTGCTTTTCACCGCATCGCTCAACCCTCCCGAGACCTGGGGCCAGGAGAGGATTTGAGTTTCTGAGCACTTCTGCTTGTCTCCAGGGCTGAGTGTCACTTGCCATTTTGATTATTTTTTTAATCTCCAAGCGTGGCCTGGCCGGCTTTGGAGATGTTAGCTGAGCAGCCAGGGGGGTGGGGTGAGCCTTGTCGCTTTCCCTCTGGGAGAATGGTAGAGTCCTGGGGGCAGGGTGAGGGGACCCTACCGTGTGCCCTGCAGAGCTGGGGGCCAGATTCCCACCCTTACTGTGGGTTGCAAGAAAGGATTTTTCTTAACCACTCTGTATTTTATACAAGAAATACAGGAGGTGTTTGAGCTTTGTTCTAAGGCATGGCCCAGTAGAGTCCCCATCACAACTCTGAGAAGTAGCAACCGTCCTTGTCCTCACTTTGCACGTGAGGCAACTGGGGCGCAGAGAGATGAAGGGACTTGGCCAAGGTCACACAGCAGAGCCAGAGCTTACAGGAGCCTGTGGCTGCGCAGCTATTTCCTGAACCTTGTGGGCCCGGGCTTCCTGGGGTCCAGCCTTCCCCCACCCCACCCCGGAGTTCTGATGGCCGCCCGGGGACTCGTGGCAGGCGTGTACAGCACACCAGCAAGGGGTCACGCTTTGAACACCGCCTGCGCTCAGATGCCGCCTTTGTAAGCTTCCTGGCTCTCGGGGGCGCCCCCCACCCTGCAGCTTCCCTGTCCTCATCCTCGCTGTTGTGACGGGGACCATAATGTTATGCAGAAAGGAAAGCTTGGGGACTTTTTAATTGCCTGCAATTAATTATCTGCAGAACGGCGTGAAACAACAGACAGAGTGAGGCAGATGGGGAGACGCTGGCCATATTTTTTCCTTCCTTTTTGGCAGGGAACAGAACAAGGACTGAGAGTTGGGGGCTCTGGGCTCCCAGCCCCTGGCCAGCCCCTTGTATGGATGTGACCGTCTCAGAGACCCTATCTCTTTATGGGGAAATGGGGTCAAGAAGGCTGCTGTCCGGCCCAGCGGCAAGGTCCGTGTTGTCGCTGGCATCGGGGCTCAGCTGCAGTGCTCTGTGGGTGGATCTCAGAGCCTGGGCAGAGATGGGGCCTGGGGACCTTCCCAGACTTTCCGATTCAGCCCCGTCAGGAATGGTAGGGCCATTCCTGACTTGGCTATAGTTTTGCCTCTCCCCAAGCACGGAGCCAGACCCTCCCATCAGACTCTCTCGTGCTAAGTCTCCAGGAGGCAGAAGCCCCCTGGGAGCAGGTGACCACAGCTGGAGGCGGGGGCTCTGATAAGGGGGTCTGCTGCAACTTGGCCACAGGAAATTGTCACCACAGGGGCAGGGCACGCTGCATTCGTGACTTCTCGTGAATTCTCCAAGACCAGAGAGGAGGACGCACGTCAAGGAGAGGTGACCCCGGGTGGTGGAGCTGTGGGCTCCACCACAGAACAGGGCTCCCAAGGCTGAGACCTCCCTGCCAGGGCCCTGGGGACCAGGGCTCCTCAGATCAGGGGCCCCGAGGGCCGGGGCCCCAGACCGCGGGCAGCGGGTGGGGCTGGGCAAGCCCACTCCTCCCTTCTGCCCACGGGTGACGTTCTCCATCAAAGCCAGGTGAATAGAAAAATAGGAAGAAAAACCCAGCACGGTGCTTGTGAAAGAAAGCCACAGCTGAGTTCAAGAAATACTATCCTTAAAAGTCGGAAAAGACCTTCTCTCTGAAGAGGACTTGCCTCCAAACCCTGAGTAAAACAGGAGAAAATTTCTGCTGGCGTCCTTGGGAGGATGTGGGAACAAAGAGGGGATTGAAAGGAAGCTCTCAGGGCAAGAGTGGGATTAAAATTGTCGAGGTAAGGGTGGTGAATGGGCACCAGGGAAAGTGCGTGTCAAAAAAGAATCAGAGACGTTCAGAGATGCTTGTGAAACGCCCCAGACAGTGGCAGAAAAAGGCACAGAGAAAAGTAACAGGAGAGGAAAGCGGCCTTAACGACCAGAGCTGTCGGAGGTGGGGGCAGGCGAGGGGCTGGTGGCGGTCCAGTGGCTAAGACTCCATGCTTTCCCTGCAGGGCGCCCGAGCTCCCCCTGGTCAGGGAAGCGCACCCCTCATGTCACGGCGAAGGGTTCCCACGCTGCAACTGCAGACCCTGTGTACTGCAACCGCGTTCAAAGAGTCCACTCGCCACAGCTAAGGCCCGGCCCAGCCAAGTCAATAAACGCATTTTTAAAAAGGTTAGAGCCCAGGATCTATCCCCCAGAATTGTAAGAGTCCCGAGGAAGCAGTCAGAACAAGTGTACAAGAGCAATCGCCGAGGTGTGTTAGTTACTCAGTGTCCGACTCTGTTTGGACTGCAGCCCGCCAGGCTCCTCTGACCATGAGATTCTCCAGGCAGGAATACTGGAGTGGGTTGCCATTTTCTCCTCCAGTCACCGAGGACAAAGAAGAAATCTTACGGTTGGAGTGGTTCAGCTTGGCCAGGACCAGGTGTTGAGAGGATGCCAACGTCAGACCCATCCTTGTGAATTAAGATGTTTAATCGTACACAGAGCAAACATCAGGCCAATCAGTGAACAATCAGATCAGGATAAGGCACCCCTATAACACTAAGTATCAAGCAAGCCAAGCACCCCTTTACGATGCTTGAGACAAAACGGCTGACTCAAAAATCTATATTCACATGCTGTCATTCAGTAGAATCACCAAAAGAAACTCTCACAACGCATGGCCAACACCCAAATCAGAACAGCCTGGTCTTGTCACCACTGCTATGCTTGTGGGCGTCCCTGGTGGCTCAGTGGTAGGCTGCCTGCCGATGCAGGAAACTTGGGTTTCATCTCCAGGTCTGGAAGATCCCCTGGAGAAGGAAAATGGCAGCCCACTCCAGTATTCTTACCTGGAGAATTACTGAGGAGCCTGGCGGGCTACAGTCTGTGGGGTCACAAAGAGTCAGACACTGCTGAGCACACACCGCGCGCGCACGCACACACACACACACACACACACACACACACACACACGCGCGCACACACACACACTGTCCTTGTGCCTTATCAGCACAACCCCCACACTCATCCTAACACAGTCTTCAGGGTGATTCCCTGACGACCCAGAGGTGAGGGACCGGGAGGGACTGGTACTGAGATTACTGTGAAAAGCCAGGCACCTATGCGGCTGTCTCCACCCCTGCAGCAAATATGATGATAAAAACATTGGACGTGCTGCCGGGGATTCTTGAATGCAAAGACATCTGGTGAGAAAGGCATAACTCAACGGCCACCGTCTGCATTTGCGTCTACCGTCCCCGGGGTCCCCTGAGAGTCTGTTCTGGAGTTTCAGCCGTGCCTGGGACAGAAGAAAGAAGGGCTTTGCCTGCTGCAAGGAGGAGGGCGTCCTCCTTCTCTGGCTGCTGCAACCAGTGCTCTGCTGCCACGGGCTGACCCAGACCTCTCCTCGGAAGCCCGATGGCTTTGCGGTGCTGCTGCCAGAATGTGGCCCCACTGAGGGTGACTGTTCAGCCAAACCCTCCATCTTCCTGAGAGACCCCACGCCCCCACCTCAGGGAGATGCAAGAGGCTCCACAGCCCATTTTCTGCTGCCAAAAAAAAAAAAAAAAAAGTTGTGGCTCCCAAAAGGAAGAAATTACATTTCTTCAGTTTTGCGTTCTCGGAGCTTTGCATTCTTCCTCCTGATGCTCTCGACCATCAGAGAAAGCACTTTTGAGGACCCGTGACATACTGGAAGAGAATGTTGCCATTTCTTCCCATTTCTTCCCCCTTTCGGCGTGGGCACATGGAGAAGCAAAGTGGTTTGGAGAAATCCAATAAGGTACTGATGGCAAGGGCGCCTCCCTTTGTGTTTCACCCTGTGCGCTCCTTATTTTGACACGCCCCCTGCCCCCCCGCCCCCTGGTGCTGGCATCAGGGGCTATAAACAGAAACCACATCATGAGGCATGATGTCAAGTGATATTGACATTCTCAGCTCCACCAGGTGACGGCAGCGTTTATTTCACTCTGGAAACCTCACACACGTCTGTTGGGGCCGCGGAGCTGTGACGCTCTCAGAACTCCAGCTGCCAGCCTTCCCGGGCACAGATTTCTTCCCTCCAGTGAAGCTCGGCCGTGGTTCTGTGGTTTCGGCCTTGGGTTGGGGAGGGGAGGCAGGCACACGCTCTCGTTGGCACTTTGTGTCTACCGGGAGGCGGCCTCGTTCCTTGGCTTAGGAGCAGCAGAGAGACCAAAAGGGCCCAAGTCGTCCCCGTTTATGTCACTCCACGACCTTGGGCAAGTCCTCTGCGTTCTCCAGACCCCAGCATGCCTCCTGTAAGATGAGGGCTGACACTTGGGGGTGTGTCTGAGTTTCTGGTCCAGGACTCAGTGTTGATGAAGCATCTCTCTTTCAGCCCGCCATGGCAGGCAAGCTTCTTTGCTGACATGTTACTCTCTGTTTCCGGAGTTTGGTGTGCTATGGATGCAGACCCTGGCTGTAGAGTCAGGAGATGGTACCTCCTGATTTCTAACTCCACTTTATCTGAGCTCTCCTCCTGCCCAACTCAGAGGCCATGGGAATGCCCATTTTCTTGTCACTGATAAGAAGGAATTCCCACTCCTGATCAGCAACAGTGGCTTGTTACTATTAATATTAACAGTTTATTCTGCTGGCATCTCTGGAACACCTGCCGTGTGATAGACACCATGTTAGGGGCCAGCATATGGATCATGGATGAAGGAGATGCTGCTGCTGCTGTGCCAACATTTGTGTGTTAGCGTCAGCAAAGCGTGTCCACAGACACTGTCTCAGTCCTCAAGACATGTGTCTGGAGCAGGTCTTATGAATCCTACTTCACAAATGAAGATGTGAGGACACAGAGACATCAGGGATGCTCGGAAGACACTGGGTGTCAGAGGCAGAATCCAGGGCTTCTGGCCCCAGACCCTGTCCCCTCTGTGCTGTATCTAGGCTGGGAATGACACTGACCACATACGGGCCTCAAGTGGGCAAGGACTCCTGGCCCGAGGGTGAAGCCCAGGGCGTAGCTCTGCTTTGCTCACGTATGGTGACTGACATGTGTCAAACTGAGTCCATGCCTTTATTTATTTAACTGAAGGATAACTGCTTTACTATATTGTGTTGATTTCTGCCATTCATCAATACAAATTAGCCGTAGGTGTACATACGTCCCCCCTCCTGAGCAGCCCTCCCACCCCGCACCCCATCCCGCCCCTCTAGGTTGTCACAGAGCCCCAATGTGAGCTCCCTGCGTTGCAGAGCACATTCCCACTGGCTCTCTTTTACACGTGGTAGTGAACATGTTTGGGCTTCCCCAGTGACTCAGACGGTGAGGAATCTGCCTGCAGTGCAGGAGACGCACGTTCCATCCTTGGGAAGGGAAGATCCCCTGGAGGAGCGCGTGGCAACCAGTCCAGTGTTCTTGCCTGGAGAATCCCATGGATGGAGGAGCCTCGTGGGCTGCAGTCCTTGGGACTGCAAAGAGTTGCACACGCCTGAAGTGACTTAGCATGCACCCACACGCACAGTGTAAATGTTTCTACGTTACTTTCTCCATCTGTCCCACCCTCTCCTTCCTCCTCCTCTCTAACCTTTACAACCTCTAGAGCCTAGAGAGAAGGGGTGGGATTCATAATAATGTCTCATCCAGAGCAGACCGTGATGCCTGCCCACTCCCGAAGGCAAGCACTCCAGTGGCACCCCTCACACGCTCAGGAAGGGAAGGCTCGATGCTCGGGGATCATTTCAGACATTTGGACCCACTTGAGGCATGTCACGGGGTCGGGATGGTGAGGGACAGCTGTGCTGGGCCTTTCCACAACCCCCTCATCTTCCCACTGGGCAGCTGCCATCCCAGGTTGATCTGTCGTTGATCTGCCTGCTGTCCTGGGCAGAGGTGTTTCTGGGCAGTTCTCTGGAGCCAGGTTACATTTGCCAAGGTCATGAACACAGAGCCAGTTGCCATCACAGTGAATGTGTATTGAGCATCTGCTACGTGACTATGGCCACACGTTCGATGGATGAGCCCAGAGTGGACCAGGGCCTGGGCAGTGAAGGGCAGTGAAGCAGGGCCTAGGTGACGGTGTTCAGCAGGACCACTCGGACTGGACTGCGTCCAGACTAAAGCCGCAGCTGTGATTGCTGACAGAGCTGACTCGGCCAGGCAGCAGGGTTCAGTGCGACCAGGGGTGGAGGGGTGGGGTGTGTGGCTTCAAACAGGCTGCACACCCTCCTGCTGGACGTGGCATACTCATGGGGGAAAGCGGAAAGACATCAACTTTGTCTCGGGGGTCTTCCAGTCTCAATCTTCTGTGATCCTTTTGTCTCTAACAACACTCTATGCAACAACACAAAACCACCTAGATGTCCACCTACCTGATGATGGGCAAGTGAATCATCGTATATGCATGGTTCATTTAACCATTTCGTGCAGGGGACTGTGGAACGCAGTGTGGTGCAATGGTAAGGCCATGGCCTTTGCCATCTGACATCTATTGATTCAAAACCATCTCTGCCCCTTAATGAGCTGTGTGATCTATGGGAACTCACTTACTCTCTCTGAACTCCAGTTTCAAGATCTGTAAAATTGGGAATAATAACATTTTCATGTCAAAGTTCTTTGGTGCATCAGAATTAATGTTTAAAAATACCTGATATCATGTTCAGCACATGTCTCCAATAAACGGCTGTAAAAATGGCTACATCATCATTATCTAAATCACAGGCTATTCTGAAGACATTAAAATGATGCTTACAAAGCATTCTTAATAATGTGGAGGAAAATTACAGGATGAAAACTCAGAGTATAAAAGTGTCTCAGCAACCTACTGAAGATTCCCAGAAGAAAGACAAGAAGGAAATATATCAAGGTGTTGCAAGAAGATACCTCCGGGGTGTGTTTATAGGTAGGATGCTACTTTCAGTATCTGAGTTGTCTTTGGTGAGCAAGCATTACTGTGGACGTTACTCAAGAGACTCAGATTCAGGAGAGGTTTCGGGCAGTGGGATCCATGCTCAGTGTAGGAAGACTTGACTGGGTCTCTGAGGGCACCAACCAAGTGTCACAGAGGCTTGGCTGGGTCAGCACCACGGAGAGCGCCCAGGGCAGCCCAGACACCGCTTGGCTCTGGACTCCCGGCTCAGGGATGTTTGTTGACTCTCCGGTGACCAGGTGCAACCACCGTTAGGCGGGCTCTCTGCTCATAGCAGGGGCTTCTGCGCCCCCAATGTCATACCAGCCAAAAAGGAGACAGATGATTTGTTTCCTCTTCAGGACAGAGTCGGCTACGGTCTTTGATTGAAAGATCACTGACTTTGGTTTAACATTCTGTTTTACACATAACAATAAGGTGAGGAGAAGCACATATTGCCAGAAATCCTATTTCTTCACATCCTGATCAAGAGGGATATATATTATCACTGGGGCTGCCTTAGATTTTTCCTAGAACTAAAAAGGGCATCAGTTATTCAAGTCTGCTTTTCATTAAAAGACTGAACACCTTTTCATAGGTTTATTAAGATTTGTTATTTTTTTGTACATTGCCTTATAAGTATCTTTTTCCTTAAAATATCTTATTGTGACCCCAATGTTCATTGCAGCACTGTTTATAATAGCCAGGACATGGAAACAACCTAGATGTCCATCAGCAGATGAATGGATAAGAAAGCTGTGGTACATATACACAATGGAGTATTACTCAGCCCTTAAAAAGAATAAATTTGACTCAGTTCTAATGAGATGGATGAAACTGGAGCCGATTATACAGAGTGAAGTAAGCCAGAAAGAAAAACACCAATACAGTATACTGACACATATATATGGAATTTAGAAAGATAGTAATGATGACCCTCTATGTGAGACAACAAAAGAGACACAGAGGTATAGAACGGACCTTTGGACTCTGAGGGAGAAGGAGAGGGTGGGATGATTTGGGAGAATGGCATTGAAACATGTATACTATCATGTAAGAAACGAAGCGCCAGTCTATGTTCAATACAGGATATAGGATGCTTGCGGCTGGAGCACGGGATGATCCAGGGAGATGATATGGGGTGGGAGGCGGGAGGGGGCTTCGGCATTGGGAGATCGTGTACACCTGTGGCTGATTCATGTCAATGTATGGCAGAACAAATACAGTACTGTAATGTAGAATAAAGTATTAAAAAAAAATTTAAGGACGTGTGAAGGCCAAAATGCTTTGGTGTTGGCAGATCTGGGTTCAAGCCTAAGGTTCACCCTCTCTCACTGGATAAACTTGAGCAAATCCCTCCTCTGGGCCTCAGATGCCTCACCTGTAAAGACATGACATGTTTTTTCCCCTAGGCCATTGTAAGGATTCAGTATAAAACAAAGATTATACAAGAGTTTCCTAGTGGCTAAGTGGTAAAGAATTCCTCTGCTAATTCAGAAGACTTGGGTCCAACCATCCCTGGGTCAGGAAGTGGCCCCGGAGAAAGAAATGGCAACCCACTCCAGTGTTCTTGCCTGGAAAATCCCACAGAGGAGCCTGGCGGGCTGCAGTCCATGAGGTCACCAAACAGTTGGACACGACTTAGTGACTAAACAAGAACAACATACAAGCCAGTGCATCAGCATTACTGACGCCCAGGTGCGGCCTCCCCGCGCCCTGCACCTCCTGATCCAGCCCGTGGCGCTCGGGCACCACGCGAGAAACTCTCCTCCTCGGGAGTTTGGAATTCATGCTCTTGCCACACTTGGCTCCTACCCAAAAGGAGTAAACTTTAGAGACGGTCAGTCCCTCCCACAAGACTTTCTATGGGAGACATTTAGAAGGTCAAGAATTTTGTAAAGAAATAGGTAAATATGCAAAGTAATTTCTATCTGCTGGGGGAAAAACTCCTGCTTGTTGAGTTGTATAGAAAATGACAAGTTAGACCTACCTGCCCTGAACTGGAAGGGTTTGCATTAAGTCTGGGGTTTGGAAACACAGCTGACAGGGTGAAGTGGTTTAACCAAGCCTTCATTTACATACCTTCATAAGCTCACACATCTAGCTGCACAAACAAGTCATACCCAGAAACGTGAGGTTTAAGTCGTTACCGTCTTCCAGGAAGTATGAAACTGAGTAGGATTCCAGGACTGGGGGAAGCTTTGAGACCAAATACCGCACTTCTCCCACTTTATGGATGATAAAGGCCCAGAGAGGTGGCCTTTCTTGGCCAAGGTCACCTGCTTGTCACCGAGCTGGAGCTGGCACCCAGCTTGTCTGCTAGGTCTGAGGCCCCCAGCACACACTCTCGTCTCTGCCTGGCCTTTAGACACACTTCAGATGTAGGGGAACTAAACACTCCCTTGAGCATATGATAAAAATTAAGAAAACTCATCAACCAACTCGAGCTGAGCGGACAAATTAACTGGAAGTAATTGTGATAGATAATTTGGTTGTAATTCACAGGCGCAGACGTGAGCTGCTGGCTGCTCACCGAGAAACCTTCAAAGTGCACTCTATAACGTGCCCCTTCACTGGCGTGCCCACCTGACTCCACCTGTCGGTCCATCCTTATGCCCACCTGAGCCTATCTTATGCCCCACCTGACCTACTTATGCCACCTAAGTGTATCGAGATGCCCAGCTGACTTCACCTGCCTGTTCATCTGAGCTCATCTCTATCTTTCCCTGACTTCACCTCTCTGCCCACTGCAAGCTGGTGCCAGGAGATGCAAGGTGCCCGTCTTCAAGGCACTCAGTCCTCCTTCCTTACACCTGTCACCTTCCTTCACCCCTTTCTGCTCTGGGAAAGTGCTGCGAGCTCCTACCTGAACCCGCTTGTAGCTTACCACCTCCCCCTGAGCCTTCTTATATCAGAGTCGGGGTCTCTCCAGAGCAGAAGCCTGACTCCACCAGGCCTCTGTCTGCACCTTTCGTTCCTGAAACCTAACACACACGGCAGACGGGCTGCCAGAGGACCGCTTCCATCCTCACGGGGCTTCAACAATGGTGGCGTTTCATGTGAACGTCCACAAAGCTGATTTCTCTTGTAACCTCAGAAGACTGTGGCGACCAGATACATTCCCTGGTCCAGACTGAATGGAGCTGAGGAGCTGCAGCCTCTCAGGAGGGGCACGCACAAGGTCACAGTCCCCACTGGCGCCACGAGCCTGGCCGATTCCATTTAGCAGCCCCATAGCTGCTGGAGCTGGCAGCCTCCAGCTCCCAGGACCGAGCCTCAGCTCCCTGCCTCGCTGTTCAGGCCCTTCCTCTCTGACGCTTGTTCTGTTTTGCAGACGTTGCTCTCCCTCTCCACCCCTCCCTGGCTACATCTTTCAAATGTGTCCCTCTGGCCCTGCTTCTCAAATAAGCCAGCCTTTGTGCACAAGCTCTTTGGGTCGTTGTCTGGCCAACTCCTAGTCATCCCTTGATGCCCAGCTCAAATGCCACCCCTGTAGTAGGATGCGTGCCAGGTGGGATCTGACCGCTTTTCCATCACTCTGTGCTTGGCACCCAGGAGGCACTCATCTGACTGGCCCTTTCCTAATGCTTTTTTTTTTTTTTTTTGATGAATCCAAGGAGAAGCTAATATTACTTGATGAAGTTTACTCATTTTCTGAAAAGAGTTCCCCAGAAATGGTTGCTGAAAAGGAGCTCATAATTTAGAAGGAAATTTCTCATTAATAGAGCCCTGCTGACTTGTTACTACGTGTAGGCAACTGACTCCTCCCAGTGACAGAAAGCCTGGACGCGTGGTTTCTCTTCGCTGCTCCGGTGCTTCAGCTGAGCTCACGGTTCAACCTTGCCCTCCCAAAGTCACCACAGCCTAATACACAGCTGTGCACCAGTCATTAAAATCTTGTCTCTTCATTGAGATGTAACACCCCAACCCCAGAAAAGTGACGGTCCCAACTTCATCAATTCACAAGCCAATGGAGCTTTTCAAAAACCTAATTTCTCAATTATGAACTCAGACCATTCATTTGTCAAATTGCGGGACAGAAGCAGAAACATCAGACAGTTTACCTTTCTCACCACACAGCATATAGTAGGCCATCAACACGTCAGCAGTCAGACACGGCCACCTGCTTGATTCATCTCAGAAAACAAGGTGGGTGTGAGCTTACCTTCCCAGAGATGATGTGTAAAAACCCTGGTTAATTCACGGGATAAACAAGAGCCAGGTCAGTGCTGTCCAATCCAGATGCACCCATGTGGCTGAGCAATCATGGTCTCGATTTAACTGTAATTAATCTAAACTTAATTTAAAAAACTGACACTTGCTTCGGCTATTGGAAAACTCAAGTATCTTTGGAGCAACTCAGGCAGGCGAATCCGCCTTTTCAACTGCAAATTTTATGATCTCTAAATATAGATCAAGTCTTTCCAATGAAAATTTAGAGGTTGAATCGAGATGCACTGTCAGAATAAAATAAAAACTGGATTTCAAAGAGTTAGCATGAGGAAAAGAGTGTCAAGGATCTCCTTGGTTACTTTAAATTAGTTACTTATTGACATGATAATACTGTCTTAAATAAAACAGACTATTAAAATCAACTTCACTGCTTCTCCTTACCTTTCAAGTGTAGCTATTAGAAAATCTGAAATTTTGTATGTGGCTGGTGTGACATGTCTATGGACTGAGCTCCTTGGAACTGGGATGGGGAATGTGGACGGACATCTTCCTTTAACAAGAGAGTGGCTCCAGCAGGCTCTGAGAACTGGCTCCCTCACCCAGGGTTCCCAGTGCACGCCCAGGCTCCCCGCTCCAGCTCCAGGACCTGGGAGTGGGGCATCTACCCAGGACCCCTCTGACTTCTGACCCTGTCTTGCCTCGGCCACTTGAAGGTCAGACAGCAGGACTCACAAACACCAGAAATGTGCATGGCTGTTCAGCCCAGGCCTGGGAAGAGCCACCCACAGACACGAGACGGCCATGCTTCCATCTTTATGAGACGAGCGAGCCGACGAGGAAGCCTCGCAGGACAGGCATGCCCACTCTGGGTGCCCTGGAGGGCAGCAGGCAGCAGTGTGGCCCAAAGCATCTTTCACATGAACACGACCATCTCCTGGAACTCACGCCATGAAGCTAGAGGTCCTTCTGCTGATGGGGACCGACCTTTGAGAGTCCTGAGCCGGGGAAAGGGCTACTCGCCTCCTCGGCAAGTGGCCTCCCATGCCTATCTCTCCTCTAATGGGACACGGTCCAGCCGCTGCCCCGCCCCGGCTTCTGCATCTCGCGTGCGGGTCAGGGCTGTCGGGAACCAAGATGGCCAGCTTGCGGCTGGGGCAAGTGAGCCGGAGAATTTCATCTCACTCCTTAAGACCTGAATATAAACCACTCCCTGCTCCCCAAGTGAAGACACGTGTTTGGCTCTAAACATCCAAGCTCATGATACCATTCCTGATGAGGACCCCTCCTCCCTCAGTCCATCCCTGCGGTGGGTAAGAAGGTCACCAAGGTCATCCATGGGGAGGAGGGGCAGAAAAGCCACCGGGTACATCTTGTCACAGGAGCCGTGAAGGGACAGAGCCCCTCCGAGCTTGGGTCACACCCAAGCTTCCCTCGCTCCCAAGCTTCGGGGAAAATGGGCTGAGAGCAAGGAAACACACAAATAAGATCCAGTTGGCTGTGCAGCCATGAGTGCTGAACCAGTGGACACAGAATTTGCAGATGCGTGACCCAAGGACAAGGAGGGCCAGCATCCGCACGTGGTCCTGGAACCAGTTCCCCGCGGATGCGGAGGGACGACTGTAATTTCCAAATTCAAGCGCACTTTGAAGAAAACGCAGCCACGCCAAAGTGCTGGAAAGAAACGGGAGGAGAGGTCGGGGGCCAGTTTAGACAGTTTTCTGCAGAGTAAGACTTGGGAAGAGACCTTGGAGACGACGGGCCCTGAGCAGAGGGAGTGAGTTGCAGTGAGCCAAGCCTGTGCTTCCCAGGCACAGCCAGGAGGCCACAGGACCCTGGGTGAGCGTGGGGCACACGGTCCTGGGGGCCAGGACAGCAGTGTGACACTCATCCGGCGTGTGTCAGTTAAGGCTTCAGAAGCCTGACGCCACCAGGGCACTGGGCAGCTGGCAGCCCGGCTGGGGTGTTTATGTGTGGCTTCTAATCAGATGCTTTGCAGGAAGACTTCCGTTTGGGGACTCCTCGGGTAGTCCAGTGGTGAGGAATCCGCCTGCCAATGCAGGGGACACAGGTTCAGTCCCTGGTCTGGCAAGATCCCACATGCCACAGGCCAGCCAAGCCAGTGTGCCGCAACCGCTGAGCCTGGGCACCTCAGAGCCTGTACTCTGCAGCGAGAGAAGCTGCCACGACGAGAAGGCCACAGCTCTCACCCAGAGAGAAGTCCCACTCGCCGCAGCTAGAGAGAGCCCGTGTGCAGCACCGGACACCCAGCGCAGCCAATATTTAGAAATAAATAAATAAATAATGAATAAAGTACAAATAAATAAAATTAAATAATAAATAAAATGCAAATAAATAAAAATAAAACCTCGCCTTTGTCCTTGTAATTTCTCGAGGCTGGGGATGGGTGGACAACAGTAAACTAATAGGACTCTGCTTCTGCTCATTTGATCCGAAAAGTGAAGAGGAAGCTCGCTTTCCTCCCAACTGCATTGACAGTGTCTCTGCCATTCTGCCTGCCTTGTCACCCGCAGGGACCAAGGTCTTGCCTCGGTGACCTGTTGACATTGACTTGCCAAGAGGTGTCCCCAAATTTGACTTTATAAAGATAGCACCCTTCACTAAGGGTGTAACAGGATGGACACAGTGTGTGAACTTGCTGAAGTCAGATGAATATTTCGCAAACAAGGGGCTTTTAAGAGCCGTTGAACTTGAAGATGAATTCTGAATTTGTCTTTTACTGAAAGATACAAGTTCCAGATGAGGACTGCAGGCAGGCTGTTATCACTCCGGGGCTTACGCAGCTCGTGTTTTCAAAACGGAATCAACGCAGGCAACTTACTCCCTCAAATCAAGAGCAGCTTGAATAATAAGGGAGAAAATCTCTCCTTTCCGAAGAGACTGGAGCTGAAGGAGGAGCACTTTAAAAATGGATGCTTGGCAGTGTCTCCAGTGTTATAAAATGACGTGCATTGCTTACGAAATCTCTCAAAGATGCAGACCTTACATTCTCGGAAACAAAAGCATCTAGCCTGTGTGGAAACCTTCCAAAGGGGTTCAGCATGTGTTTTAGCCCATTTGTTAAAAACACAAAAATCCAACATTTTTCAGTGGGCTTGCTGTGCAGAAGGGAGGGACGGAAGACTGTCCACTTCCTGGGCTGGCGGGTGCGGGGGAGGGGGCGGTTCCCTCACTCTGGGGAGGAGCCCTCGCCCCACCCCTGGCCCTGTGGGAGGACGCTGCCCCCTGGGCCATCCACCCATGCAGCCTGCAGCCACCAGGAGGACAGCTGGACGGCCACGGGGCCCCAGGCCTGGCAGGGATGGCACCCACCGTGAACCAGACCAGCACGTGGCCCTGAGCTCAGGGAGCAGATGGGCTGGAGGGAGACACAGAAGGAGCCTCGCTGTCCTTTCAGAGAGACGGAACAGGAGCACACAGGGCCCCGCGGAGGGACCAGGCCGGGTCAGGCTCCAGAAGGCTGCCTGGAGGCGGTGGTTTCTTCTGAGAGGACAGCTGAAGGTGTGCAGAGGGGCTGAGAGGGGAGGATGCAGGGATCACGGCCCCCAGGTCGGCCTGACGCGGTCAAGGCCCTGACTTAAAGGCAGAGGCTGGAGCTCAGAGCGGGATGGTGGCAGGAGGCTCAGAGAGGGTGGAGCTCAAGGCTGGTTCTGGGCAGAAACGCTTCAGTCCGGGGGTGAGAGTCAGGCTTGCATGGGGCCCTGTGGACGCACCGTGCCAGGCCCTCCTGGCACTGCCTGCGGGCTCCGGCGTGCCCGACTCTTGGCAACTCCACAGATGGCAGCCCGCCAGGCTCCTCTGTCCATAGGATTTTCCCAGCAAGAATACTGGAGTGGGTTGCCATTTCCTTCTCCAAACTAATGCTGGGTGAGCATAACTTTGTTCTGGGCCTCGTTTGGGGATGAGGCTTTGAAGCCGTCTCCCTGGGGGTGGGCATCCTCCCCACAATGAGTCCCGCTGGCTGGCACAGACCGCCCCCCTCACCCCCACCCTCAGCTCTCAGCCCAGGTCCCTCCTGTATCCCTGCCCCACCCCCATCACTCCAACCATCTTCTGCCTTTCCCTGCTGCTCCTTTCTCCTTCCATCTCGCCCTGGGCTGCTGTGACGGGCCCCCCATTGTCCCCCACCTCATTCACCTCAGATCCACCCCAACCACATGCAAGGGTCTGGCCCAGAGCTACCATCAGCAGTCCCGGGGTGACTGGAAATTCTCAACCCAGGCTGGTCCAGGGATTGCTCTGCACTTTGCCCTGGCCATGCTGACCCCTGGGATCCCTTCTCGACTCCCCTACCGGCTGAGTCTCCTCCATCATGGTCTAGCTTCAAGGCTATCTTTCAAAGCTTCTCCAGCTACCAAAGGCCTCTTCCCGTGTCTGCCTCTCTCGAGCCTGCATCTTCTCCATCTTCGTGTCTGCAGAACCCAGTTCTAGGCACAGAGGTGATGGCACAGAGAGCATTTGCTGAAAAAAACTAAAAGAACAAATAATGCAAAAGCTCTTTGCCACTCTCTCTGCTTCCTGAGCAGACGGGATACATCCTTTTCATACATACAGGATGCTCCGGCTTGGGAGATGGGGATCGCTTGGCAAGATGCTTGTTAAAGCCACAAGCGAGCGGCCCCCAGCCTCGCCTCTGAGGTCTCCCTGAGGCTGCCTCGGGATGCAAAGGGGGCGGCCGACACCTGGGACTCAGCCCTTCCTCCCAGCCGGTCTGCACACGTGGCAAGTAAAGTCACCGCCTTGCTTCTCCTAACGAATCCTCTCAGGAACGTTGGCCTCATTATCACCACTCCCCCACCCTGCCCACCTTTGGGGGCTGGCTTCCCTGCACCCACGAAAACCTCGCCTTCTGGGAGAAAGCAGGAGCTTCCTGGGGATCAGAGGTATGGTGTCAAAGCACGGCCGATGTTGTGCGGACTGAAGGGAAGGACAGAAGGAGTAATAGGGAAGGCACCTTCCAAGTTGCAGTGCCTCTCTGCATGCCCATCCCTGCCGCTCACATCCCCAGGGACCCCACAGCCCTCCCCCGTCTTCAGGAAAGCAGGTGGGCCCACAGGGTGGTGTGGGGGGCTCAGAGATCAGATCCCTTCCCCCGAGAACAGGGAAGAGCAGGGGACGTGGAAGGACCCGCTGGCTTTCTGGGGGCCTCCCCAGCCTGCACAGGAGGAGGACCAGGGTGGGCACTGAGTGGTGACTGGCAGCCCCTGCAGAGGGTGTTGGAGGGTCTGAGTTCTTGGGGCACCTGCAGAGCCTGGCGAGGGCCCAGGGCTCCCCGCTCTGTGGACACGCACGTTTGCTGCCCGCCTGTCCCAGGCTCCGCTGGCCACTGCTTTATGGGCCCATAAATCGGGACTCCACCGGAGGCAGGCCGCTTCTCATCCATTACTTACTGATGTCCCCTCCGCAGCCATCGAAACCAAATTAATGAATTTCGCCACTCCCTCTGGCTGGCTTTATCAACAACACCTTAGACCAGGCAATCACATTTTAGAACTGGGATCTGGCAGGGGGTGGAGGGCTGGTTTCATCCCTGTAGCAGCAAGCACACTCGTCTCTCCTGGAAACAGGCTGCTTGCTCCTGTGCCCACCGGCAGAACCGGAGAACAAAGCACCTTGTCCCCCGGCTAACAGATCACCCCCATTGTCGTTAAAAGCCACATCCATCAGGGTGGGGACAAGGAGGTCCCAGAGTGGCTGCATCCATCCTGGGGCTCAGAAAGGACAATTTACTTGGCCGGGAGCCATTAAGCAGTGCCTCGCTGCTTGTGTAACATATCACTCCACCCACCCTGGACCACTGCCCAGGGGTAGAGGGGAGTGCCTTGTCCCCCACGAGGTGGGCTTGAGAAAGTCAAAATGACCTTGAGGAGCCTGGTAGCGTCTCCACAAAGGAAAGAGCATCCTGTTGTGTGTGCAAGGCACGCGCATCTCACAGACGGAGCATTCCCTGTCTGACAGCATGTCTGCGTGTCGTGTGCTACGGACACGTGTAACACTGTGTGTTGTACACTCATGCCGGTGTACAACGCAGGTAGTGACGGACGGGATGAAAGGTGGATTCTTTTGCCACCCAGAATCTTACAGCATCGGTTCATTAAGCTCCAGCCTCACTCTCAGCAGGTGGGGGCTTCCTGTGTGACCATCACCCTGGGGTGCTTTGAGGGCACAGAGTCTGGGTGGAGCCCCTCAGCACCCCCCGGGCACTGGTTCCCTGGGGCAGTGGCGGGCAGAACCCGTGAAGCGCCTCACCTGCTCTCTAATTTAAATAATTAGGGGAAACAATTACTAATTAATTCATTAAATTTAAATAATCAGGGATAAATTCTAGAGAATTTATGTAGACATTCTGCCCTCAAGGGAGGGGCCCCTTAGGCACGGGCTTCCCTTCCGAACGTGGGGAACTATCCTCGGTGTTTTGTAGTAGCCTATAAGGGGAAGGAATCTGAAGAGGGCTGTGGATGTGTAACAGAGTCACTGTGCTGTGCACCTGAAACTCACACCACGTTGTGAATCCCCTGCTGTCGCTGTCGCTGTTAGTCGCCTCAGTCGTGTCCGACTCTTTGCGGCCCCGTGGACTGCAGCCCTTCAGGCTCCTTGTCCGTGGGAGTCTCCAGGCAAGCATACTGGAGGGGGGTTGCCGTGCCCTCCTCCAGGGCATCTTCCTGACCCAGGGACTGAACCCTGGTCTCCTGCACCGCAGGCAGATTCTTTACTGTCTGGGCCACCAGTTGGGATATAGCCACCCAACTATACTTCAATTTAAAAAACTGAAATGATAGTAAAATTGCATCACCTACATAAAAAGGACAGAAAGACATGCAAAATGAAGAGAAACTAGGACAATAACAGGCAAGCATAAAGAGGGACTTCACAGCCTGAAACCTGAAGAGCAGCACTCGGCCAGCTGATCAGGCTCAGTGTCCACAGCGACAGGCCACGCTGGCAGTATCTACCTTGACACGACGTGATGGGAGGCCCTTTACCTGTGGGCTTCCTCCCCCAAACCCGTAACCCAAATCTAACATTAAAAAAAAAAAAAATTCAAACAGTCCCTACTGAGGAACATTTTTTTAAAAAGACCCACCCAGTACTCTTCAGAAATGTCAAGATCATTAGAAACAAGGAAAGCCCAAGAACCTGTCACTCTCCTGAAGAATGCACAGAGACGGGACGACTGAACGCAGCGTGATGTCCCACGTGGGATCCCTAGACAGAATACGCGAGCGGGAGCGCTCCATCGTGGCTGACTCTCTGCGACCCCATGGGCTGGAGCCCACCAAGCTCCCCCTGTCCATGGGATTCTCCAGGGAAGAACACTGGAATGGGTTGCCATGCCCTCCTCCAGGGGGACCTTCCCAACCCAGGGGATCAAACCCACATCTCCTGCATTGGCAGGCGGATGCTTTCCCACTGTGCCACCTGGGAAACCCCAGGTAGAATAAAAGCATTAGGTAAAAACCGAGGAAATCTGAATGCAGCGTCGAGTTTTGTTAATAACAGTGCATCAGTGCTGGTTCTTTATCTGTGGCAGACGCACAGTACTAATCAAAGATATTAATAACAGAGGAAACTATGTTATCTATACAAATTTTCCTGTAAATTTAAAACTGCTACAAAATTTAAAATTGTTAAAAATGCACTGAAAAATATCAGTGGGTGCTGCAGTGCTGGCTCTGAATCTCAGCTCAGGTGCTTCCTAGCTGGGGTGAGGGAGGGGTGGGGGTGACCGAAAAGTCAACACCCACAGCCATCCATGGACCTATGGCTCCCTAAGCTCCCACAGGGCAAGCTGGACCAGGTGCAGGGTTCCCTGGTGGCTCAGACAGTAAAGAGTCTGCCTGCAGTGCGGGAGACTGGGGTTTGATCTCTGGGTCGAGAAGATCCCCTGGAGAAGGAAACGGCAACCCATTCCAGTATTCTTGCCTGGAGAACCCCATGGACGGAGGCTGGCGGACTACAGTCCATGGGGTCACAGAGAGTCGGACACGACTGAGCCACTAACCCACACAACTGACTGCATGCACGCCACTTCCTGACTGAGAGCGCTAAGAACCGAGTGGCTTTAGACTTTCTGAGTGGGGAATGGATTTGTGTTGAACGACTGAGACTTGTGGGTTGCTGGTCTGCACAGCAGCTGGTGTGAATTACTCCAAGCTCACCCGCCTGCGCGACCTCTGCTGGGCATTTCCTTCTGCATTAAATGGTGGTAAAGACAGGAATGTTTGGTGGCACTCTAGGCTCAGTAAGTGATAGGGGTCATCGTCTCCACCACCACCATCACCATCACATCTTCACCATCTTCATCATCACCAGTCCCTCATCACCACTGTCTTCACTTTCTGAAGAAGAGGCAGCCCATGGCCTTTGACCCCAGTGCAGGGCAAGCCTCTCACCTTTCCATTAGCCTCCGAGCAGGGTAGGAGTTCCCATCTTGGGGGCAGGCCAGGAAGCTGTTGCGAAACCGTTCTTCTTCAGGGACTAGCTGTTCATTTTTAAAATCGTGTCTCATCGATCCTCTGTCAGAGGAAACAAACGTGGCCCGAGCAGGCAGGGTCCCCACAGGATCCAGAGACGTCAGGCAGCACCCGCTCTGCCCTCCCTCTGAACTCACGGCAGCAAACAAGCCGTCAGAGTGGCGGCTCCAGACCTGCCGGGTCACTGCGTCATGATGGAAGGAGGGATGGGCCCAAGGTCAGCTCCTGTGATTAAGAGTGGGGAGGCTGCTGGGAAGTTGGGGGTGTCCTCTCTTAATTATCGGGACCATTTGCTTCTTCTTTCTAGAATGCTTACTGTAACAGTTGCTGTGGTCCTGGGTTCCCTTCTACAAAGAGTTTCATGCAGCCTGATGCTACAGAGACCAGCTCAGGAGGAAGGCCTCGGGGGCGCGTTCCCTTCTCTGCAGGTAGCCCAGGCAGCCCCCTCCCCTCCAGGGCCATGGTGTCCTCATTTGTGAAATGGGACACTGCCGCCCACGAGCACCAGCACTGTGAGTGACGGGCCCAGACTCCTGCGCTGGAGCCCTAACCCCCAGCACCCCAGGATGGGGCCTGATATGGAGACAGGGGCTTTACGGAGGGGGCCACGGGGACAAGAAGTCATTACGGTGGGCCCGGATCCAACACGCCTGGTGTCGTTATACACAGAGACGATTTGAACACAGACGGGCCCACAGGGAGGAGGCTGTGTGAAGACAGAGGCGGAGACCAGGGTTTTGTTTCTAGACATCAAGGAATGAGAGATGCCAGCAGACCCCCAGAAGCTGGGAGACGTGGGAGGGACCCTCCCTGGAGCCTGAGTGAAAGTGTTAGTGAAACTGTTAGCCACTCAGTCGTGTCCAACTCTTTGTGACCCCATGGATTGCAGCCCACCAGGCTCCTCTGTCCATGGGGATTCTCCAGGCAAGAATACTGGAGTGGGTTGCCGTGCTCTCCTCCAGCGGATCTTCCTGATCCAGGGATTGAACCCTGGTCTCCTGCATTGCAGGTGGATTCTTTATACTCTGAGCCACCAGGGAAACCCAAGGAATGGCAGAGATTACCAGCAGACCCCCAGAAGCTGAGAGAGGCAGGAAGAACCCTTCCCTGGAGCCTCAAGGGAGCAGAGAGCCCTGCCCACACCTTGATTTCAGATTTCTGACCTCAAGACTGTGAGAGAAGACATTTCTGCTGCTTACACCGCAATCCGTGGTGGTTCCTTACAGCAGCCCCAGGACGTGAACAGAGGATCCTGGCAACAAACAGCCCCTGCTGTGCAGGCAGGCAGGCTCCCGCCTCTGCCTCCCCTTCTCCTGCCCCTTCCAGCCCTTCTCCCTTTTCCTCCCCGCCATGACTTTTCATGTGTGCCAGCTGTCCTGCAGGGGCGGGCACCTCAGCCACCGTGACAGACACAGGGACGTAATAGATGCTCATTCACTGCCTAGCCCTGGCTTCCTCATCCGGACGACAAGCAGATGAGGGGATGTGGGGAGCATGGGTCAGCGTACTTGTGGGCACCCCTTCTCAGGAGGACCTCAGAGAGGGCTCTGTGCATGGCGACTGGCTCTTTCTCAAGGAACTGTCAGCCCAGAGACAGGGGAAGAGGGCAAGCGCTTCTTGGAGGAGGACAAGGCCATCCGTGGTCTGCCCGCCAACGTGTCAGAGCCCCTCCATGGACAGCTGCCCCTGACAGGGCTATGAGGGTCGGCAAGGATTGGTCCAGTCACTCCAAGGATGTTTGGCCGAGTGAGGGCTCTACAAATGGGCCTCCTCGTTTCTGAGCACCCTGCGTTTTCCAGAATGTTCTGACGGACGAGGCTGTGCTGACTCATCAGGTGTTTGTCATATGCCTCCTTTCTGCTAAAGACAAGTTCCCGTGCCAGGGACACAGGAATGAAAAACCCATTGTTCTCACCACTGAAAGGTAACAAAAAACAAGTGTTTTTAAGGAGAGCATTTGCTGAGCGCCAACTCTGTTTAGCGAGACAAAGCATAGTTTCACATAATCATCTCTTTTCATCCTTGAGTGAAAGTCGCTCAGTCGTGTCCGACTCTTTGAGACCCCATGGACTACACAGTCCATGGGATTCTCCAGGCCAGAATACTGAAGTGGGTGGCCTTTCCCTTCTCCAGGGGATCTCCCAAACCAGGGATTGAACCCAGGTCCCTCGCATTTACACTTGTAAGTAAGGCTCAAAAGTTTGGATCTCCCCCGCTTCATCCTCGAACCATCAACCAAGGGAAGAGACAGAAAAATCTCCTGTCATGGAATGCAAACAGCCTCACTGATGAGACTTACCCATCTCCCCTGCCCCCAGTGGACAGAGGATGGCGGAGATTTGAGGCCAGGTCCGCAGCCCCAGAGCCGTCCCTGTGCAGGACACCACCGGCCAAGTTCTCAGCAAAGCAGAGATGAAACTTTCCCCATGCCCACCAAGAAGTACCCTAAGAGCTTTAAGCTAATACCTTATGTGGTTTCTCTTGCAGGTTTCTTTCTACTAAAGCAAAAACGCCAACTTGGTGGTGGGGAAGCAAAGAAGAAACATTATCAAATAAATTAAGCTGACACTTTATCTTTCATAAAGTAATTTCTAACAAGCACCATTTCACTGGCATTAGGATATTTACACTTTTAGCCAAATTGTTCCCACTTGGGTTGCTTAGCAATAGTCAAAAGCAAAAGGTGTCTCTGTATTGACAACAGTTTAAAAAACGACCAGACAGTTTTGGATTCAAGAACACTGTCAGCACACCTCAGATAAACAAGCCTGGGTCTGTGCTGGTTTCGGGAGAGAGAAGAAGCTCCTTCTGCATAAACTAGAACCTGCAGGACCGAGCTTCTAGCTGAGCTGCATGTTATAGGCAGTGAGCACCCCATCAGTGGAAGTATGTAAGCAAAGGCGATGGCGTCTGCTCTCGGAGCATCCTTCTGGGAGGGGGCAGGGGCTGGTCAGACTCCCTTCCAAACCCTGGGGCTCAGGCAGCATACTTTCCCTGCCGGTCAGTAGTGACGCCCACCCAGCGGGAAGGGAAGAGCTCATGCTACAGAGGAAACAACCCCCAAGGACTTTGCTCCACGTGAGGCTGGTGAGAACTTCGGGGCCTGTCCCAGTATGCTGCTGGCCCTGGACAGGTCACTCGCCCCCTGAGACTCTGCTTTCTTGTTGGTCAAATGGAAGGATAGAGGCTCCAAGAGCGACACTTGTCCTTGGTGCTGACTGTGGCATTCGCAGTCTTGGGAGCAGGCGTGCAACGACACACAGTTAACTGTCTACACAATCCCTGAGCAGTGCAGGCGAGACGGAGCCCTCACATCGAGCCTGCCCATGCGGGTCCCCCTGCAGGCCCACCCCTCACACCTCCATCAGCACAGAGGAGACGGAGCCCTCACATCGAGCCTGCCCACACGGGTCCCCCTGCAGGCCCACGCCTCACGCCTCTGTCAGCACAGAGAAGGTGGCCCATCCTCAGTTCCTGCTCCTCTAGACCCGGGATTGTCAAACTGCTGTCTGCTGCATGACTTGTCTGTGGCCTGTTTTTGTGCAGCTGCAGAACTAAGAAGTCTTTTACATTTTTAAAGGGTTTTGAACAGGTTGAATGTGTGTGTGTCTGTGTACACTCAGTCGTGTGTGGCTCTTTACAACTCCATGGACTGTAGCCTGCCAGGGGATTTCCCAGGAAAGAATAGGGAAGAGGCAAGAGTGGGTTGCCATTGCCTCCTCCAGGGGATCTTCCCGACCCAGGGATCCAACCCGCGTCTCCTGTGTCTCCTGCATTGGCAGGCAGGATTCTTTACCGCTGAGCCACCCAGGAAATTCAGTCGGTTGAGTAAGTCCTCCCAATGCACAGCCTTTCCTTAACCTCAGAATGGGACTGTGTTTGGAAATAAGGTTTGCACAGGCATGATGAGTTAAGATGAGGCCATATTGGAGCGACACCCCCAGGGAAGCCCTAAGTTGCTCAGTCGTGTCCGACTCTCTGTGACCCCACGGACTGTAGCCCACCAGGCTCCTCTGTCCCTGAGATTCTCCAGGCAAGAATAGTGGAGTGGGTTGCCATCGCCTTCTCCAGGGGATCTTCTTGATCCGAGGATTGAACCTGTGTCCCTTGCATCTCCTGCACCAGCAGACAGGTTCTCTACCACTAGCATCCCCTGGGAAGCCTGCACGGGAGCAGGCTGAGCCCTAAATCCAGTGGCCACGGCCTCATAGGAGAGGGCGGGTTGAGATACAGACTCGCAGAGGAGGAGAAGCCATGTGATGGCAGCAGGGACTGGAGGGTTGTGGCCACAAGCCAAGGGTTGCTGACGCCACCAGAAGCCGGGAGAGGTGAAGAAGCCTTTCTTCCCAGAGAGTCTGGAGGGCGTGTGGCCCTACCAACAGCTCAGTTCCAGGCTTTGGCCTCTAGAGCTCTGCAAGGACACCCTTCTGTTGTTTCTAAGCCACCCAGTTTGTGGTACTTGGCTACAGCAGACATGGGAAACAGGTACTGGTTCTATATTAAAACAATACAAATCAAAACAAAGAGAGTGAGAGAAATAGGCAGTGGAGACCTTGTGTGCCCCGCAAGGCCATCACTATTCAGTCTTTCATAGAAAAAGTTTGCCCACCTCTGTTCTTGAGTAAAACCAAGCTCACTATCCGCACCACAGCCTCAGGGCTCACTGGCCTCCCAGCCCCATCCTGGGCCAACTCCTCCTCTCTGCCCCCCATCCCTCTGGCCCCAGGGCCTTTGCACAGACAACTGATCACAGCCGACACACCACTTCCCCAGCACAGCCCTCTCTTACCAGGTGCTCCCAAAGTGGGCCAAGCACTTTGCTATGTGGTCACAGGGGTAATTAAGTACAAGTAACAGTGAGTGATAAGTTTAAATTGATGGTTAATTGTAACTAATCAGGCAATTGCGGAGTCAATGCTTGCTTCTCCACTCGGCTGTCAACTCCGTGAGGCAGGAGCTAAGCCATCAGTACCCACCACAGTGCTCTGGCGGATTAAGTAAGCCCTTTAGATACAGCTGTGGGAGGGAGGGAAGGAGAGGGGGACGGGGGAGGAAGGAGGAGGGATGGGGGAGAAGAAGGAGGGAGGTGGCAGGGGAGAAAGGGAGGGATTTAGAGAAAGTCGCTCAGTCATGTCCGACTCTTTGCCACCCCGGGGACTATACAGTCCATGGGATTCTCCAGGCCACAATACTGGAGTGGGTAGCCATTCCCTTCTCCAGGGGATCTTCCCAACCCAGGGATCAAATGGGAATCTCCTGCACTGCAGCCGGATTCTTTACCAGATGAGCTACCAGGGAAGCCACAGAGAGGGAGAGATACGGAGGAACCTAATTTCAGAAGCCCTGAGTCTCAAAGCTAAAGCTCCAATACTTTGGCCACCTGATGCGAAGAGCTGACTCACTGGAAAAGACCCTGATGCTGGGAAAGATTGAAGGCTGGAGAAGAAGGGGAGGACCGAGGATGAGGTGGTTGGATGGCATCACCGACTCGATGGACATGAGTTTAGGTGGACTCTGGGAGTTGGTGATGAATGGGGGCCCTGGCGTGCTGCGGCCTGTGGGGTCACGACGAGTCGGACACGACCGAGTGACTGAGCGACTACAGCGACCGTGACTGCGGGCCTGACCCTTCTTCCTGCCCGGCTGGAGGCTCACCTGAGCCTCGGATTCGAGAGCTACGAGGAGCTCTAGTTCCCAGTCCTTGATGGCTCTGTGGGACTGTATACAAAGTGAAAGTGAAAGTGAACTCACTCAGTCGTGTCTGACTCTTTGTGACCCCATGGACTGTAGTCTACCAGGCTCCCCTGTCCATGGGATTTTCCAGGCAAGAGTACTGGAGTGGATTGCCGTTTCCTTCTCCACCGGATCTTCCCGACCCAGGGATCGAACCCAGGTCTCCTGCATTGTAGACAGACGGCTTTACCATCTGAGCCACTAGGGAAGTCCAGGACTGTATACAAGATGGCGCAAATTTGAACCGAGTGACAGGAGCTGCCCACTCTGGTCCAGGCTCCCACGGGCCCCCATTAAAAGAGGAAACATTTACCAGACGCCAGCTGTTGTTTCGGGAGACAGGTTTTAAGTCACCCTGACTTGGGCAAGGAAGGTGGAAAGGATGCAGCTAAAAAAACAACAAAAATTATGCCTGAGGCAATCTGGGAGGGCTTCAGGGGGAAGTGACATTCAAATTGTTCACCGGGTGGGCAGGGGAAAAAAAGCTAGACAAGAAGCAGAGTCTGAGGTTCTGTCCAAGTGCCCGCCCCTGCCAATCATTAACTGCTGTCTTGGAAAATGGCAGCCAAATCCACCTGGCTTCTCCCAGTCACTAAATAGGAGGCCTCGCTTTCATCTTGCTTGGCAAAGCTTCCTCTCTCTAACTGCCAAGGCTGCATTTCTGACCCACTACAAGTCTCTGTCGATAAGGAAAGAAGGGTCTGACTCTGAGAGGTGATCGACACACTTGCAGGGACTCATGACCAGGAGGACTAACATCCGAAGGAGACGGAGATGCTCCCGCCCCTTGGCAGCAGGCTTGCGGAAGAGCCAGAAGGAGGCAGCAGCTCGAGGGCCTCGGCCAGCCGCAGGGCTGCACGTGCCCGGCCCTCACTGCTTTCTTCCTCCCTCTGAACCTGGCTGTGCTGTGGCGGGGGGCAGGAAGAGCCCCGTGATTCTCGGGGTGCACACCGCATGCTGGGCACTGCCGGAAGGCTGTGCCAGGTGAGTTCTTTCCTCCACCTCTCCCAGTGGCTCATGGAATCAGCACTGGGATCCCCTCTTCAAAGGGGGCACCGAGCCACCAGCCACCAGGGCGTGGACATCCAGCCTCCGTGTGCCCGATCGCGGGGTCCGCCACCTTTCTCCCCACAGCCGCCCTCCCTCCAGCCAAATGAATTACCTTTCAGGTGAAGACCAACTCGTCACTCTCCCCTCACCCCACCCCCGCCCTCAGCGGCTATGTTCTCCACGGCTCCTCCTGGCCAGAGGAGTAAATAAAGACAGCCAGATCCAGACAGTCTGCCTGGAGCTCCCCAGTCCCGGATGTCCAGACAGGGATGAGTGAAACAGGACAAACAGATCAATAAAGGTAATTACGAGCCCTTTCGGTGGGCTCAGCCGCCAGCATTTTCCTGCAGTTCTCAGCTGCCAGGATAGAAGCATTTGTCAGACCATCACACGTCCCTGGAATCCCGGCCAGCCTAGTCCCGCTGGCCTGTCACCAGCATACACTGAAAGGTTAGTCAGCCCCGCGCCTGCTTCCTAACCGGAAGGGCTGGGAATGAGCCCCAGCTCAGCAGCATCTGCAGGCGCAGCCACGGGCGCATCTCCTGACCACAGGTGAGGGCGGATGTAGATGTTTATTACGGTTACTGGGTGCCAGCCGCTGGGCTAAGCCCTTGTGGGGGCAGCTCGTTCCTTTCCTACAACCACTGAGGGGAGGGCACTGCTGTCAGCCCCATTTTACAGATGAGGAGACTGAGGCACAGAGCAGATGGGAACTGTTGTGAGATGGCACTACGGGTTCCAACCCAGGCCCTTCATCCTGTGCCACCTCCTGATGCCTCGAGGCCCCAAGGTTCAGGTGGTGATCGCTTACCTGGGCCTTCCCTGTGCCATCCTCAGGCCTCTGCCTGTTAGAGACTGCCCGTAACCCCCACTCCCGGGTGTTCCCTGGGCTTTAGAGTCCCCTGGGCACGCCCTGCCCTCTGTCGGCCATGACAGTGGCTCGGGCGTCCACCAGGCTGGTGACAGCTTCATCCCACTTCAATCCAGCTTTGCAGAGCTGGACTGAGCACTAGACCATCTCACCAGAGTCAGAGATGAACGAGGCCTGGCTAGGTCCGTGCAGAGCTCATGGTGGCTGCAAGAGGGGCTCAGAGGACACTGGTGGGTGCAGGGACCACCAGCCTTCGTGGAGGCGGGGTCTGCAGGCTGGGCTTTGAGGACCGAGCAGAGTTCAGGGGAGTGAGGGCAGAGAGCCCCAGAGACCCACCTTCCCGCTTGGCTGCTGGGACAGCAAGACATAGAGGAGAGATGGTTCCAAACGAGCAGAATCCGGGAAAACTGGTGCCAAGGTCAGGGGAGGAGTGAGCCTTGGCTGATCAAAGGGTGAGGGCAGTGCGGGGCAGAGAAGGACAGAGGAGAACCCTGAGGTTGAGTCCTGTGGGGGCTGGAGGAAGTCGGTCCGGAATCTGGGGACGGGCTGGGGTGGGGGGTGATGAGCTATGTGTGGGGCCAGCGGAGTCCCCTCTGGAGTCTGGAGCCAGTCCCAGAGCTGCCTGGCCAGTCACTTCAGCTGCTCAGTCGTGTCTGACTCTTTGCGACCCCGTGGGCTGCAGCACGCCAGGCCTCCCTGTCCATCACCAGCTCCTGGAGTCCACCCAAACTCATGTCCACACAGCTGGTGATACCATCCAACCATCTCATCCTCTGTCGTCCCCTTCTCCTGCCTTCAATCTCTCCCAGCATCAGGGTCTTTTCCAGTGAGTCAGCTCTTCACATCAGGTGGTCAAAATATTGGAGTTTCAGCTTCAGCATCAGTCCTTCCAATGATTATTCTGGACTGGTTTCCTTTAGGATGGAGTGGTTGGATCTCCTTGCAGTCCAAGGGACTCTCAAGACTCTTCTCCAGCACCACAGTCCAAAAGCATCAGTTATTTGGTGCTCAGCTTTCTTTATGGTCCAACTGTCACATCCATACATGACTACTGAAGAAACCATAGCCTTGAATAGACAGACCTTTTTGGCAAAGTAATATCTCTGCTTTTGAATATGCTGTCTAGGTTGGTCATAACTTTCCTTCCAAGGAGTAAGCGTCTTTTAATTTCGTGGTTGCAGTCACCATCTGCAGTGATTTTGGAGCCCAAGAAAATAAGTCTGTCACTGTTTCTATTGTTTCCCCAACTATTTGCCGTGAAGCGATGGGACCAGATGCCAAGATCTTAGTTTTCTGAATGTTGAGCTTTAAGCCAACTTTTTCACTCTCCTCTTTCACTTTCATCAAAAGGCTCTTTAGTTCCTCTTCACTTTCTGCCACAAGGGTGCTGCCTGGGGAAGATGCCAAATGTCCCTGCAGACCCTGTGACAGGCAGGTGGGGCCACACTCACAGGAGCTCGTGCCCAAGTCGTGCTGCCAAATGCTCAAGGCCACAGCCCCGCTCAGGGAGCTGGGTGCCCCTGCAGCTCTGCTCTGAGAGCTGGGTTCTTCCCCGTCACCTGGGAGAGGGGTCTCCTCTCTGCGGGCGGCCAGTTCATCTGGTTTCCCTCAGTCTGAAGTTCTAGCTGCAGGCTTGTGCCCAGGGCCACTTGGCGACCTTTGGAGACATGTTCGGCAGCACCCAGGGCAGCGGCGCTGCTGGCATCTAGTGGGTGGAGCCCAAGAATGCTCCAGCGCACAGGATGGCACCCTGCCCGCATCACAGAACCACCAGCCCCGTGTCAGCAGTGCCAAGGCTGAGAGAGCCAGTCCAGGGAAATGTCTCCAGAGGGGCTTGTTTATCGCTCCGGCTCCCGGCTCCCGGTTAAGCATCTTTGGCCGGGGGCTCCTCTGGAGGAAGGAGGGCAGGGAGGGCGTGGTCCAGCAGCCCAAGGCAGTCCTGGGGAGGTGGGGGTGGTCAGATACAGGGGGCCCTTCCTTCCTCTACACCTGCCATCTGCTCTGCTGCTGCAGGAAACCAGAGGCTTTTCCAGGGACCCATCTGGCTGGACCCCGGCTCCACTGCTTATCTTCTCTGGGTCTGTAAGCAAGTTATCTGCCTCCCTGAGCCTCTATTTCCTTGTCTGTTTGTAGAATAAAATGTGCTAATGATACAAAGTGCTTAGAATGTGGCCAACAGGAGCTACAAAGTAACTCTCAAAATTCTCCAAGCCACGCCTCAACAGTAAGTGAACTGTGAAATTCCAGATGTTCAAGCTGGATTTAGAAAAGGCAGAGGAACCAGAGATCAAATCACCAACATCTGTTGGATCATCGAAAAAGCGAGAGAGTTCCAGAAAAAACATCTACTTCTGCTTTATTGACTATGCCAAAGCCTTTGACTGTGTGGGTCACAACAAACTGTGGAAAATTCAGCAGACAGGAATGCCAGACCACCTGACTTGCCTCCTGAGAAATCTGTTTATAGGTCAAGAAGCAACAGTTAGAACTGGACATGGAACAACAGACTGGTTCCAAATTGGGAAAGGAGTACGTCAAGGCTGTATATTGTCACCCTGCTTATTTAACTTATATGCAGAGAACATCATGAGAAACGCTGGGCTGGAGGAAGCACAAGCTGGAATCAAGATTGCCAGGAGAAACATCAATAACCTCAGACATGCAGATGACACCATCCCTATGTCAGAAAGCGAAGAGGAACTAAAGAGCCTCTTGATGAAAGTGAAAGAGGAGAGTGAAAAAGTTGGCTTAAAACTCAACATTCAGAAAACGAAGATCATGGCATGTGGTCCCGTCACTTCATGGGAAATAGATGGGGAAACAATAGAAACAGTGATAGACTTTATTTTGAGGGGGCTCCCAAATCACTACAGGTGGTGACTGTAGCCATGAAATTAGAAGACGCTTACTCCTTGGAAGAAAAGCTATGACCAACCTAGACAGCATATTAAAAAGCAGAGACATTACTTTACCAACAAAGGTCCATCTAGTCAAAGCTATGGTTTTTCCAGTAGTCATGTATGGATGTGAGAGTTGGACCATAAAGAAAACTGAGCACCGAAGAACTGATGCTTTTGAACTGTGGTGTTGGAGAAGACTCTTGAGAGTCCCTTGGACTGCAAGGAGATCCAACCAGCCCATCCTAAAGGAAATCAGTCCTGAACATACATTGGAAAGACTGATGCTGAAGCTGAAGCTCCAATATTTTGACCACCTGATGCAAAGAGCTGACTCACTGGAAAAGACCCTGATGCTGGGAGGGATTGAGGCAGGAGGAGAGGGGGACGACAGAGGATGAGATGGTTGGATGGCATCGCTGACATGATGGACATGAGTTTGTGTGAGCTCTGGGAGCTGGTGATGGACAGGGAGGCCTGGCGTGCTGCAATCATGGGGTCACAGAGTTGGACAGAACTGAGCGACTGAGCTGAACTGAACCAGATGGGAGCTACTCTTCATCCAACACCAGCTGCTGCACTTCCAGCTCCAGCCCTTCCCCAAACAAGGCATCACCGGGACTGGCGAGGGGAGGGATGGCGTCATATAGACCAGGGCCCGGCGCCCACCACCACTTCCTCCAGAGGAGCCCCGGACCCCCTGTGCTTTTCCCAGAGGCATCTGCAGAGCAAGGGGCTTTGGATGGCTCATCCATAGGAGGACGGACCCTTTCTAAACACGCTTGACAGGGAAAAGCACTTGGTAAATATTCACTGGGTGAACAAATGATTATCATTATGATAATAGAATCTAGCCCAGAGCAGTTAATCCAATTCTCAGGCTTCATGCTTGGCTATTAATCTCTATCTACTTAATCAGTGTGATGAAGAGTCCTCACATTGCCAGGACGCTCTACAGTCTGTAAAGCACAGACAATCCTCAAAGCCTTTTCTGGTCTTTATGTCATTTGTATCTAACAACAGGCAGAAGCCAGAACAATGTCACCCACCCCAGTTTACAGATGAATTAATTGAGGCTCAGATAGGAGAAAAGATCTGCGTCCTCCACATCCTCACCGTCTGTCCAGCTGGGTGATGCATGTGAGGCCAGTGTAAGAGGAAGAAAGATAGAAAAGACCCTGAACCCTCTCTGGGACAATGACTAATAGAGTAATTGATTGATTGATTCGCTGATTGAACTAAATGAGTGAATTCCATGGCTGTGAGGATATCAATGGTAAGTTTAATATACAGATAGTTTTGAGTCCCTGCAAACACTTAGAAGCACCAGTTTATTCATGCACCTTTGATAAACTAATGCAGTCTGTTCCTATCTACTCCTTGTCAAGCCCCACCCCCAAGGTGGGCACTTTGCCCTCTGCGCTGTCACACAGGCACTTCTCACTAGGATGCTGAGTACCCTTTCTGCTTTTCAGTCTCTGAGTAACCCTTCAAAATCCTCATGAGTCTTCCCCGTCCCTTCTCTGGAAAGCCTCTTACCCAATCCCCGACCCCTACAGACAAGGCAGATTAAACGGCCCCTCCTCTGTGTCCCCATGGGAAGACTTTATTTTGACAACTGCCCACCCCCCTGCATGTCATGTTTGCACACTTGTCTCTCCATTGAGCGTAGAGTGCGTCAGTGGTATGCCTGGCACAGGTGAAGTGGGAGAAATGGGGGATGGATAGGATGGATGGATGGAAACAAAGAAGGAAGAGATGGAGGGGAGGGAGGGAAGATATCTGGGTGGATGGAAGGCTAGATGGATAGACGGGTGGATGAACAGATGGATGGGTGGATAGGAGGGTGGATGGATGGAAAATCCAAGGAATGTATGGGTGAGTGTATGGGCAGCTGGATCTGTGGGCAAATGGATGGTTGGATGTTGGGTGGATAGGTGGATGGATGGGTGGATGGATGGATGAGAGGATGGATGGGTGGATGGAAAATCAATAGATGGATGGATGTATGGATGGTGGATGGGTGGGTGGATGGATGTTGAGTGGATGAGAGGATGGATGGGTGGATGGATAGATGGATGGGGGGTGGATAGATGGAAAACCAAAAATATATGGGTGATTGGATGGGTGGATGGATGGATGGGCAAACGGATGGATGGTGTTGGGTGGGTGGGTGGATGGATGGATGGGTGGATGGAAAAGTCAATAGATGGATGGATGTGTGGATAGATGGATGGGTGCATGGATGGATGGTTGGGTGGGTGGGTGGGTGGATGGATGGATGTTGGGTGGATGAATGGATGGATGGGTGGATGGAAAAGTCAATGGATGGGTGGAGGTGTGGATAGATGGATGGGTGCATGGATGGATGGATGGGTGGGTGGGCCAGTGGATGGATGAACAGCAGACTCTGGTGAGCCTCATTTTGTGACTGTATGTTCTTGAACTCTTCTTGTGAAGACTGGACTTGTGTAGCTCTGCAATCAGCCTAGGACCAGGTCTTGGTCTCCTCTCTCTTTGCACAGTGTTTAGCTCAATCCATCAGCTACGGACAAGGCATCTTCCTCTTTTGGCTCTCCTCATCCCCTCTGGGAGAATTCATCTGTGCCCAAGTTCTAGCTGACACTTTCTACACGAGGGTCTCCAGCCCAACCCTTCCTCCAAGCTTCTCATTCACACAGTCAAATGCCTGCTTCCTACTTGGACTTCTCAAGGTTCTCCAAAATCAATGTGCCCCAGAGAAAATTCATTATTTTCACCACAAACCCACTCCTACCCCAGCATTTTCCCCTTCTGAGGGGTGACCCCATTGTTCCCATTGCTGAAGGCTGAAGACCACAGTCCAGACCTCCATCACCCTTCACCTGGACAAAGGCAGTGGCCTCCACCTGGGTCTCCTTCCTATCCCACCAGAGCTGACTTTTCAGAGAGGATCTCAGTGTTGGCATCCTCTGTTTAGCACAGACTGTCCCCAGAAGCTGTAGCCAGTTTAGATGCCTTCTTCCCTAGTGGGCAAGTGCTGTGCTAATTACACGTGGGTGTGCATGCTCAGTTGCTCAGTCATGCTCAGCTCTTTCCAACGCTATGAACTGTAGCCAGCCAGGCTCCTCTGTCCATGGAATTCTCCAGGCAAGAATTCTGAGTGGGTTGCCACTTCCTTCTCCAGGGGATCTTTCCGACCCAGGGATCAAATTCTTGTCTCCTGCATCTCCCTCATTGGCAGGCGGAATTCTTTATCGTTGTGACACCGCAGAAGCCCATGCTGATTACAAGCCATCTCATCTATTCTTTTTGAACACTTTCCCCAGATAACTCTGCCTCTGTCACCTTCCACCACGCTGGCCTTTCTCCAGCTCTCTCAGCCTCAGGACCTTTGCACTTGCTATTTCCTTCCTATTTTTCACCTGCTTAACTCCTGCTTTGGATCTTGGCTCAAGTGCCCTTTTGCGGGGAGAACTCCCCAGGACCCTCTACCAGAGAGACTTCTCTTTGTTTATTTTTAAGTGCACTTATTTGGCTGCAACGGGTCTTAGGTGCAGCACGCTGGATCCTTTCGATGCGGTGCACGGGCTCAGCAGAGGCAGCAGAAAGGCTCCAGGGCACAGGGCCTCCAGTAGTTCCGCCACATGTGGGATCGCAGTTCCCGACCAGGGACCAAGCCCAAGTCCCCTGCATTGCAAGGTGAATTCTCTACCACTGGGCACCACGGAAGTCTCTACCAGAGTGACTTTGAAAGTGGTGTGCTCTGACACTATGCATTTCCTCCGCTAACAGTTCCTTTGAGTCAGAGTCTCTATGCCTCAGGGGAAGGAAATCGTGGGTGGTATCTCTTTGTTCCCGTTCTGATCTCCAGGGCTAACTATCTGATGGATGAGTGAGAACTGTCTGTGTGTGTGTGCGCGCGTGTGTGTGTGTTTTACTCTCCCAGTTGTGTTTGCCTCTTTGCAACCTCATGGACTATAGCCCACCAGGCTCCTCTTCCATGGGATTCTCCAGTCAAGAACACTGGAGTGGGTTGCCATTCCCTTCTCCAGGGGACCTTCCCAACCCAGGGATCGAACCAGGGTCTCCTGCATTGCAGGCGGATTCTTTACCATCTGAGCCACCAGGGAAGCCTGAGAACTGCGTGCTTTCCTCAAATGTTGGCTTTGGCTGGCTTTGGGCACCACTGAATGGACCTCCTCCCTCAGATCCTCCCCACCACCTGCCTGCCCAGGGTGGTGGGTGCACCATTGTCTTCTTCTGGGTCCCACCAGCCCATGCAGGTGTTTGGGGAGTCCTCCAGGGCGTCTGCTACTGAGCACCATCAGAACACTGCCTGGTGTAAGCCATTCCCAGACAATTTCAAAGAGGATTATACCTAACTGCTCCTTGGGAAAGTGGCCATTAAAACGAGACAGGTTAATAGCGAGCCACTCACACATCGGAAGGTTCTGGAATGATCTGTCTCAGGCAATTACCATCACTTTAATGCCCAGGATGGGTTTATCCTGAAGGGGTCCTGGGCAGATCATCTGCGTGTTTTGGAACTCTACTCCTGCTTCCAGGAGAGGCCTAAACAGGACCCGCACCTGCATGATACTTCTCCATCCTCCTCGTGTGATGAGCTTGGTGATGGGCCAGGCTGAGCAGAAGACTCCAGGCAGAGTCACAGCTGTGATGGCGTTTCTGCAAGGTCCCCTTAGTTTTAGAACCTCAGCCTCCAGGCATTTAGCTTGCATTCCTCACACCTGTCCCCACACAACCGTCACCACACACCTGTCCTCACATACCAGTCTCCACACACCTGTCCCCACACACTTGTCCTCATACACCTGATGCCACATACCTGTTTCTTCACACCTGTCCTTTCACACCTGTTCCCACACACGTGTCCCTACACACCTGTCTCTACACACCTGTCACCATACACATGTCCCCACATAGCTGTGCCCACACACCTGTCCCTACACACCAGTTCCCACAAATCTGTCCCTACACACTTGTCCCCACACACCTGTACCTACACACCTGTTTCTACACATCTGTCCTTTCATACCCGTCACATACGTATTCCCACACACCTGTCCGAACACAACTGTCCCCACACAACTGTCCCCACACACCTGTCCCCACACACCTGTCCTACACACCGGTCCCCACACACCTGTCTATACATACCTGTCCCTCACACCTGTCCCTACACACCTGTCTCTACACACCTGTCCCCACACACTTGTTTCCATACACCTGTCCCTACACACCTGTCCTCGCACACCTGTCTCTACATACCTGTTCCTAGACACCTGTCCCCACACACCTGTTCCAACACACCTGTCCTCCACACACCTGTTTCCACATACCTGTCCATTCACACCTGTCCCCACACACCTATTTCCACAAATCTGTCCTTTCACACCTGTCCCCACACACCTATCTCTATATAGGTGTCCCTACACACCTGTCCCGACACACCTGTCCCCACACACCTGTTTCCACATACCTGTCCATTCACACCTGTCCCCACACACCTATTTCCACAAATCTGTCCTTTCACACCTGTCCCCACACACCTGTTTGCCACACCTGTCCTTTCACACCTGCCCCCACACACCTTTCCCCATACACCTGGCTCCACACACCTGGCCCCACACACCTGCTCCTCACACCTGATCTTTCACACCTGTCCCCATACACCTGGCCCCACACAGCTGTTTCCTCAAACCTGTCCCCACACACCTGCTCCCCACACCTGATCTTTCACACCTGCCCCACACACCTGTCCAAAAACACGCATCCCCACATACTTGTTTACTCACACCTGTACCCACACACCCGCCCCCACAAACCTTTCCCCACACACCTGTGCCCTCACACCTGTTTCCACACACCTTTCTCCACACACCTGTCCCTTCTCAATTGTGCCCACACACCTGTCCCCACACACCTGTCCCTACACACCTTTCCCACACACCTGTCCCCTCTCACCTGCCCCATACACCTGTCCCCACACATCTGTCCACTCACACCTGTCCCCACTCACAAAACTTTCTGCACACACCTGTCCTCACAATCTGTTTCCTCACACCTGTCCTTTCCACACCCATCACCACACATCTGTTTCCAAACACCTGTCCCTACACACCTGTCCTCACACACTTGTTTCCATACACCTGTCCCTACACATCTGTCCCCGCACACGTGTCCCCATACACCTGTCCCCACAGACTTGTCTCTACACATCTGTCCCCACAGACTTGTTTCCATACACCTGTCCCTATATACCTATCCCTACACACCTGTCCGCACACACCTGTCCCCAACACCTGTTCCCACACATGTGTTTCTACACACCTGTCCCCTCACACCTGTCCTTTCACACCTGTCCCCACACACCTGTTTTTATGCACCTGTTCCCACAAACCTGTCCTCTCACACCTGTCCTTTCACACCTGTCCACATACACCTGTTTCCATACACCTGTTCCACACACCTGTCCCTTCACACCTGTCTTCACACACCTGTCCCCAGACACCTGTTTCCACACACCTGTGCCCACACACTTGTTTCCTTACACCTGTCCCAACACACTTTTTTCCATATACCTGTCCCTACACACCTGTCTCCACAAACCTGTCCTTTCACACCTATCCTCACACACCTGTCCCCACACACCTGTCCCCACACACCTGTTTCCACACACCTGTCCCTATTCAGCTGTCCTCACACTCCTGTCTCTACACAGCTGTCCCCACACACCTGTTTCCATACACCTGTTTCCATACACCTGTTTCCACACACCTGTCCACAAACACCTGTGTCCACATACTGTCCTTTCACACCTATCCTCACACACCTGGCCCCCACACCTGTCCCTACACAGCTGTCCCCACACACTTGTTTCCAACACCTGTCCCCACACACCTGTCCCTACACACCTTTCTCCACACACCTGTCCCTTCTCAATTGTGCCCACACACCTCTTTCCACACACCTGTCCCCACACACCTGCCCCTATACACCTTTCTCCACACACCTGTCCCCTCTCACCTGCCCCCGTACACCTGTCCCCTCACACCTGTCCCCTCACAAACCTTTCTGCACACACCTGTCCTCACATATCTGTTTCCCTCACACCTGTCCTTTCACACTTGTCACCACACACCTGTTTCCAAACACCTGTCCCTACACAACTGTCCTCACACACCTGTCCCAACACACCTGTCTCTACACACTTGTCCCCACAGACTTGTTTCCATACACCTGTCCCTATATACCTGTCCCCACACACCTGTCCCCACAGACCTGTCTCTACACACCTGTCCCCACACACTTGTTTCCATACACTGGTCCAATACACACCGGTCCCTACACACCTGTCACTACACACCTGTTTATACACACCTGTCCCCACACACTTGTGCCCAGACACCTGCCTGTACACACCTGTCCCCCACACCTGTCCCCATACACCTGTCCCTACACATCTTTCCCCACACACTTGTTTCCACACACCTGTCCCTACACACCTGTCTCCACACACTTGTTTCCATACACCTGTCTTACACATCTGTCCCCACACACCTATTCCTATACACCTGTCCTCACACACCTGTCCCTACACACTTGTCCCCACACACCTGTCCCCATACACCTGTCCCCACAGACCTGTTTCTACACACCTGCCCCACTCACTTGTTTCCATACACCAGTCCCTACACACTGGTCCCTACACACCTGTCACCACACACCTGTCCATACACACCTGTCCCCACACACCTGTGCCCAGACACCTGTCTTTACACACCTGTCCCCACACACCTGTCCCCATGCACCTGTCCCCACACATCTGTCTCTACACACCTTTCCCCACACACTTGTTTCCACACACCTGTCCCTACACACCTGTCCCCACACACCTGTTCCTACACACCTGTCCCCATGCACCTGTCCCCACACACCTGTCTCTACACACCTGTCCCCACACACCTGTCCCCACACACCTGTCCCTACACACCTGTCCCCACACACCTGTCCCCACACACCTGTCCCCACACACCTGTCCCTACACACCTGTCCCCACACACCTGTCTCTACACACCTGTCCCCACACAGTTGTTTCCATACAGCTGAGCCTACACACCTGTCCACACACTCCTGTGTTTACACACCTGTCCCTCCACACGTGATGCCACACACCTGTCCTCATACACCTGTTCCCACAAAGTTGTTTCCATACACCTGTCCTTACACACCTGTCCCTACACACCTGTCCCCACACACCTGTCCCTACACACCTGTCTCTACACACCTGTCCCCACACACTTGTTTCCACACCCCTGTCCCCACACCCCTGTGCTCACATACCAGTGCATTACGTCATGACGCCTTTCTCGAGTGCCCCAGCCCTCCCCTCTTTCCCTGTGTGGCCAGCTCAGCCGGCATGGTATTTCTCTCAGGGACCTGGCCTGCCTCGGGACTCTCACGCTCTCTGCAAACCTCATCGTTGGCACTTAACTCTGTGTGTCTCTGCCAGGTGTCTGAACGCTCTGCTGTCTCGACAAGCATGTTCAAGCGTTCGAGTTTTCCATCTCCTCCTTCAAGATTTGACCTTTGTCTTAGAGAAAATCCTTCCTCATAACAGGGTCAGGAAAACATCTCTTACTTTATCTTCTAAAGCGTTTTCTGGGTTTGCTTTCTCTGTACAGTGCCTAAACCACTTGGGAATGAATGATCTGTAGTGGGCGTGGAGTTCAGTCTCATTTCTTGTCAAGGGCATCACCAACTTCCTTGCCACCATGTAAACCATGCCACCCCTTCCCCTACCACCCACGGGCCCGAGGTTTCTGTACATTATTCACATCTGTCTCCAGGCACTGGTTCAGCCACATCAGTCAACTTGTCCTTCCAAAATGCCAATCGTTGTGATAATTCTGGGTGTTTCCAGGGAAGCCAGGGCCCCGCTTTGCCCTCAGGGTTGCTGGGCCTCCTTTGCCTGTTCTTGGTCCCTTGCTCCTTGACTTGCTGTTCAGTTGCTCACTCGTGTCTGACTCTGCAACTGCAGCGTGTGTTCATTCCCACATCAGCTGGTTAAGTTCAAACAAAACAAAACAACCCTGAACCTATGGTGTTTAATGCAGAAGTACCTTGTCTCCAGATGTATTTGAAAAGAATTGCTAAACTGATTTTCCCCCATCAACACAGGACAGTCTTCCTTCATTGGCATCTTCTTAAACGTGTTTCAATAACATTCAATAACTGTCCATAAAAAACACGTCCTGAGGACAAGGCAGACATCTTTTTCATCTTCCTATTTCCACATATTCTAAATTGTGTACCTTTAACTACTTCAAGGGGAGTTGTTAAGTTAATTTAGGGACTTAAAACCTTAATGGCAGAATGTCTAGCAACAGAAAGGCTGAAGCCGTGGTAGAAAGGGTTTGATGGGGATTCCTTCTAGCCCCTCTAAAATATCATAATGTCATTCACTGGTGTCATCTACCCATCCATGATAACAAACATCTCTCACACTTTACAGCTTGCAAAGCATCTCCAAGCTCACAGCATTCAACCCTCCAACATCAGAACCTATCAGGTGAGACCCCAGGAGTATTTTAAAGCAGGTGCATTTCCCCTTGACATCTTCTGTCTGTGGCCCATCCCTCCCAGGAGGACGAGTGCTCCCCTTGGAGAATCAGGGGCAAGGAGTCAGTGTCTGCTCCACGGCCATCAGGGAGGTGTGCTCATATTTGCCATCTTGCTCTACGCAGCTCCTTGCTGCATCACGCTCTTCTGTCTTTTGCCTCAAGGTGGTTCCATTTGCATTTCCCTTCTCCAGCAAAGTGAGCAATAAACTTCCTGATCCCTTTCAAAGAAAAATTCTTTAAAGTATCTAAAAAATATTCTTCAACTTACGTTTTCCCAACTACCAAAATAAGGAATGAGGCATGGCTTTGGCTCCTGTCAATGTCTGAACAGGAGTCCAGAAGCTTCTTTTCTACTTTCATCTTCCTCCCCTGACTTTCCCAACATAAGGCATGCATGTTGAGTCTCTAAAGTCGTGTCCAACTCTTTTCAACCCCCGTGGACTGTAGCCCGCCAGGCTCCTCTGTGCATGGGATTCTCCAGGCAAGAATCCTGGAGTGGACAGCCATGCCCTCCTCCAGGGGATCCTCCTGACCCAGGGATCGAACTCATGTCTCATGTCTCCTGCACTGGCAGGTGGTTCTTTACCTCTAGCACCATCTGGCAGGCCCAGCATACATCATAGTCCTTATTAATATTAACCAGATTTTGGATGATAACTTTTTCTTTCCAAAAAAATATATTTTTGACACGTGTACTTGGCTTCTATCCAGTGTCACAGCATCTATTGAAGCTGAACCTGCTGTTTACCTGCCTCAGCCCTGTTCCTGTGTTTCTATGCCAGACCTTCTCTGACTTCAACACCCCTGAGCTTAACGCAACCCTCTGCTGCCAGAATACCTTTTCTGGCATTTTCAAGACAGATGCCTGGCCCTCTAAGCTAGATGCCTCTGTATTCCCTAAAGCTACAAATGACAGCTGAGGTCCCCATAAAATCCTGAGATCACAGCTTTTCGGTCCTTATCTGCAGACCCTGAAATCCATTCTATTATTTTGAAATGTAATATTAGAAAGCATGTCTGTAATGGCCTGTTTCTTATTCTTTTATAAAGAGCTTTTCTTTCTTGAGAAAAACGACATTTTACCCTCATAATTAAAGAAAACAAGGCAGAATGTGAGGTAGGCTTAACAAGCACTTTTTAAAAAATTTAATTCAAGAACTCGCCCTCTCTACCCAGCCCAGCCTCATCTATGATCACTGCTTCCAGTCCTGTCGCTCTGAATTTTTATTGGAAAACCCCTGCGGCTCTCAGGCTGGCCCTCTCTCCCCCTCCCTGTCTGGCATCTTCCTTCTTTTCTTTCTTAAAGCCTCTCCCTCCTCACTGGTGAGAACCCCCGAGTCGGATTCCCTGCTCTTTCTCAGGCCTCTGAAACGCCCTTTGCCAGTCACTGAAATTCTGGGATCTCACCAGTGTTCCTCAGCCTCCTCACGCCCATCCCACTTCTTCCTCCTTTCCGGAGCTGCATCTCATCACGGTCCTTTGTCCCACGCGCCCCCCTTCCATCCACAGTGGCCGCCCTCCGGGGACTGCGCACCGCGGAAGCCAGTGCCCCACCACGCCCCACGCCCCTTCCTGCCTCATGGGCTGTGTGAGCGCGGGGGGTTCGGGGGTGTCGGGGGGCCGCAGGTGGGAGCCGCGTGCCTCGGCCGAGGCGCCCACCCAGCAGGGCTTTTGATGGGTGGCTTCCCAACCTCTTGCTGCAGGACTGCTCTGGCTCCTGAACTTTCTGCCGAGTGGGAGCTCACGGGTCCTAGCTTAGTCTCCGTCCCTGGCAGTTTATCTCCGCTCCGTCTTCCTAGTCAGTTTAGCGAGAAGTTGCAGCAAGCTGGGGCAGGGATGGACGCTGCTTTGTCCGAGAAATCAGTGCCGTGGTCTAGAGATGCCCCTGCCCTGGTTTTATTTTTGTTAAATAAAATAACTTTTATTTGACTAAAACCCCAACCAGGTTTGATCTTTTGGCCACACAGTGCGGCATGTGGAATCTTAGTTCCCTGACCAGGAATTGAACTTGCGCCCTCTGTGTCCTAAGCCTGGAATCTTAACCACCAGGGAAGGCCCAACCATCCAGGTTTTAGTACAAGATCACCCTCCTCACCTTGGTAAAAGTGCCAGTGCCTGCAGGGAGCAAGGATGCCTTCCTGGAATCTTTACCTTCCACACAGAGGCCAGAAACCCCAGTGATATCACACACACTGCCGAAGACCCTTATAAGTGACTGTGCTAGACTCACGTGGGCCCTCGCTCTAGGGGAGAAAAGACATGTATTTCTTTGCCCGACAACCACATTTTGTTAAAAGTATCGCAGGACTTTGGAGGACATATAACGGCTGATTTATGTGGGGCAAATAACTATTTAATTGCTGTCTAATTACATGACAATTAGAATTCCTATCGTGGCCGTGTCCTTAGGTATCTATTTATGGGCTGTGTGAGGCTGCTACAGCGCCCGCAGCCATTAAGAACACCAGGAACTGCGGAGCGGGCAGGGCTGCCGGTTGCAGAGCATAATTACCCATGTAATGATTCTCCTATACCCGAATAATTACAGGCTGGTATTATTTGTGTATTACCATTTATTCACACACCTAATCACAGACTCCTTTCACTAACTGGGACCCGGCCCAGGAAGCGCTGATCAATTTTTTAAAAATAACATAAAAGTCATCTGATGAGAGGCTTGGCTGGGGAGGCGGCCGACGTCTGCAGGGAGGGAGCTGGGAATCCAGACCTGACACCAGGTCCATGGTGGCAAAGCCCACCCAGCCCAACCATGACCCAAGAGACAGAAGGACGCTGCCCTGGGTGTGGCGTCCACTTGGGTGGGCTCTTCGCTGCTGCGTGGGGCCATGGCCTCTGCCTGGTGCCTCTCTGCAGCTCTTGGCCCTCGCTGCCCTCTGGCCCAGCACACACGATACACCCTGTGTTGCGACTGCCCATCTCCATGCCTGTTGGCTCTCCTGGGCTTGGAGGCTCGCCATGGCTGGGGCCTAGAGGGGCTTTACTTTTTCAGTACTGCATGGTGTGGAATTCTGAGCCAGAGTTGGGGGTCACTGTGTACCCACCAAACCAGGATGGAGGGACAGGCCTCACAGCTCTGACCCCAAATCCCGTTTATAAAAGCAATCATTTCTCGGGGTGGGATGTTCTGAGAGATGCAGACAAGCAATATCAAAGGTATTTTCCCTTGAGAATTTCAATCCCATTTTTACAGCTCGATCCAGCATCTCTTAAATGGCCAGCTCAAAGCAACCGAGGGAGAGACCCAAAACCTCAGGAACAGGGTAGCCAGGAAGAGGGGCCGAGTCCTTGGCCGGCGCTGCACCTGTTAGTGCAGTCAACAGAGCTCAGCCTTGACTCAGGCATCCCAGGCTGCCCCCCACACTGCGAGGAGGAGTTGCTGCCTCCCACCACCAGCCCCATGCTCCAGCCCTGCTCATCAGCAGATGCATGCTGGTGCTACATTCGGCTCACCCCAGGCTTTGCGAACCAACCCTAGAACTCACTCTCTCTGTCCATCCCATCCCGCCTTTCACAGCCAGCTTCCCTGTGCCCCTGGCACTGGAGCTGATGTGTACATTCTAGTCAGTCCCCCGGGCCTGTGACATGGTTGTCCTGGACAGGCCTGGGGGCAAAGATGGGTAAGACATGGTGTGGGCCTGGAGGAGCCTTCACCCATCTGGGGAAGATGGATGAGACACACCCCGACGATGAGCTCTGTGCAGGCAGTGGGCTATAAGTGTGCGTAGGAAGGAACAGGCATTAACTGAGCACCTACTATGCACCTGGCTGGGCACTGGGCCCTTCCCAAGCTTTGCCATAGTCTTCCCTTCCTGTGCAGAGAACAACGGGCCCCATTGAGGACACAGGGTCTCGAGAGGCCAGTGGCTGCTAAAATTCGCCCCACAGCAGTGAGAGGAGGGGAAGGGGGCCAGTGACAGGGTAGATTATCAATGCCCTTAGTTCTGGCCTGGGTTCAGGGCCTGCTGGCATGGAGGTCCCCCAGCTCCTCACCAAAGCCCCCAAGCTCCACGGGGGTCCACATCTGGAACACGGCAGGCAGGGCTCTTCCACAGGAAGGCAAGCCGGCTGAAAAGTCTAGCTGTGAGGTCTTTCTTTCAAGCTAAAAATGTACACTTACTGCTGTGTTTAAAGAGACAGGAAGAGAGAGTTTGAGGCTTGAAAGAAAAAATCCTCAAAAAAGGAAATGACTTTTTAAACAGTATAGTTAGAAGTGATTCAACAGGAGCAATGTCAGTAAACACTGGTGGACATGGGCACAAGGCTGTGCTAGCTTCTACCTGCTCTTACAAAACCTCATTTACCTGGCTGGGGACTCATCTTTTTCTCACTGTATTCCACCCTGGGTGGGCTGACCCTGCCTCTCAGAGAACACATGACCAGACCTGGCCAATCAGAGCACAAGCTCCCTGCGGCCACACCCACTGCTTCAGAAACAGGTCACACGATCCCAGCCCAGCCAATGAGAGTTTTCCCTGGGATCTGTGCTGAAACTACTTGGAAAAGGACCCCTGCTCCTTCTGAGATCGTGGTGCTACAGATCATATGTGTCTGGGGTGGCCAGAGGTCATCTGTTCTGCCAAACAGCCAAACTGTACCTAGGACTGAAGTTTGGCTCCAGGAGAGCAAAGTTAAGAAGTGGAGAGACAGACACTGAGTCCTAATGTCACTATTAAAAGTCCTGGGTCAAGTTGTGCCTGAAGGAAGATCTACCCTTGGTCTTCACAGTTACATACGCTAATGTGTTGCTCTTCCTGTTTCAGTGACTTCATATTACTTGCAATCAAATTAGTCCTGACGAATACAGCATGGGGGGAGGAGGGAGGGCAAGTATTTATCTGGTGGCTGATTTGTCAAAGGAAGATAAGTAGAACAGTAAACACTAGGAATGGAAGGCCCCTCAAGGGTCATATACAGACAGCTGCCCTGTGACATGGGAGCTGCCACTCCATCACTCCAGCACCCAAACCGGACACCATGGACGGGTCAGGCCTCCTTCCTGCTGCACGAATGTGGCCCCAAGTCCTTCCCATAAAGACTTCCAAGGAGTGATGTAGGTAGGGGGTGATGTCCAACTCATGTCTAGTTCAGAGGGAGGTGAAGCAGCTTGTCCCATTCTCCCTGCTAATCTAATCCCTGAAAGTACAGAAGACACTTCATTCCTTTGATTTAAATCTTCCCTTGTGTCTAACGATTTCTCAGCCACATCTCTTGGATAAGCCACATGACTTGCCGGATTCCCGGAAACCAGAGTATTTGTATATAAGCGGAGGAAGGGCATGACTGTAAATTACAGAACACAACTCCCAAAGCTGGGTGACAGGCAGATACTGAAGACGTGCCTACAAAGCACTTGCCTGGGCTCCCCTCTGCGGCCCCTCCCTACAGAGCCGGGAGCAGGGTGGACATGGTAAGAGCCCCTGCCCGGGTGGGGTCCAGCCGTGCCATGCCTCCGCACCACCCTGACCCTGAAGAATCACTCCATCTCTCTGAGCTGCTGGCTGCTCACCTGTCCGTGGACGCCTGTGGCTCAGCCCCTGTGTGGCTTCAGTGGATAATAGTCAGTGTCACCAAAACTGCTCCCGGGATTGCCAAAGGGATAGGTGCCCCACCCCATGCCCAGCACCCCAGAAAGCACCTTGTGAATCTTCACAGAAATCCCCTGATGACAGTGCCCACTTCACCAGCTGGGCTCAGAGGGGCTCAGGAAAATTTCCCAAGCCCCAGTTCTGCCTGGACCACCTGTGTCTCCACTGCCAGGATGCCAGGGGGCCTCCCTTCCTCTCCCCAGGGCTGCTGTGAATGCCTGCTGCCTGAAACAGCACCAGCACTCCCATCGTCACCACCAGCGTCCCCAGACACACGCCTGCCCACTGTCCTCTGTCCCGTCCCCACACTGCAAAGCTCCTTCCATTCCGAGAAGCCCTTGAACCCTCACCCCAATGTCAATGAGACTAAAATGATGTGAGGCACCCTGGGGCCCCATGGAACCCCATGGTATTGGCTCTCCACAAGCACAGACATGGTGGTGTTCCTGGTCCCCACCAACTCGGGGGCCTTGGGACTCCAGGACCCTGGGACTCTAGTGCCTGAGTCCCCTGTGGTTGCTGTGGCCAATTACTACAGCCTCATGACTTAAAATAACACAGGTGTATTGTCCTCAGTTCTGGAGGTCTGAGTCCAGGTGTGAGCAGGACTGGTTTCTTTCTGGAGGCTCCAGGGGAGAATCCACTCCCAGCCTTTCCCAGCTCCTAGAGGAGCCTGCGGTCCTTGGCTCGTGGCCCCTCCCATCTTCAAAGCCAGCAGCGTAACATCTTCCAGTCTCCCGGCTCCCTTCTCTCCTGACTTCCCCCAGCCTTCCCACTCTGTGACCATCTGCTTCCCTTGTTACATCTCCTCCTCTGATCCTCCTGCCTCCTCTTATAAGGATTACTGTGACAACAGGGATTATCCAGGATAATCTCCCAACCTCAAGATTCTTTGCTTAAGCGCCTGTGCACAGTCCTCTTGGCTGTGAGAGGTAAGGCATTCACAGGTCTGGAGGATTAGGGCGTGGACATCTTTGGGAGTCACGTTTTGACCCTAGCAAGGGGATGGAGAGGTGCCATCTGTCCTAACCACTTTAGGAGAGGCGGGACTCAGGAGTATATACACTGAGCAAGAGGAACATGGGGAAAGGCCTGAGCTGGAAGGGAGTGCCCCTTCTGATGGCCAGTTGGTCAGCAGGAAGGAGCCTCTGGGCACGAGATGAGGCTGGGAGGCAGACAGCCTGGCTTTCACACCAAGAACCATAGGTCAGGTGCCCCGGCAGAGCTGAGCTCAGGAAGCTGAGGGACGCAGGTCGGAGAGGACTGGAGTCATGAGGCAGCCACTGGGGTGAGCCAGGCAAGAGGAAGGGGTAGCTCGGGTTGGGGTGGCAAGGAGATGGAGAGAGGCCCAGGGCACTCATGAGTGTCCGCAATGGGCGGGGTGTAGAGGGTAAGGAAGATGGCAGTGCTGGCGACCCCCTCGGGGCTCAGCTTATGTGCCCGAGGAGACAATGGGCTGGAGACACCAGCTGATGCCTCACAGCAGGAGGCGATTTTGTAGCCTTGGGGTGGAGCCACGGCAGTGGTTTGGGGAGGTGGGGACCCAGTACCAGTGCTAAATAAATGACTAAATAAAAGATTGCAGAAGCTGGAGATGCCCTTGTTTCTCAAGGGCCTCCTTGTTGAGATCGGGTTTCCCTCCCCCAGAAATCACATTCAATTTTAAGCTGCTTTTACCAGGCTATGGCCCGTCAAGCTTCCTAAGAGCCCACACGGCACAAGGACAAACTTTCCCTGCGTCTCTTTTCTGAGCATTTGTCTTTGAAGGGGAGAGAGACGAAATTCAGGCTGTGGCCAACAGCTGATCAGAAGCGGTTTTCTTAAGTGTGGATTCTTAATGGGGAAGCTGGTCAGGGGCACCAAGGGGAGCTAGAATGGGGTCTGTGTTCTTCAGGAGGCTCAGGCCAGTGCCCACAGCCTGGGGGCAGCATCTCCTCCACCACCAGACTCAGGACACAGCGCCTGACCTTCAGTGCCACGCGGCGTGCGTGGGTCCCCCTGGCAGCCCAGGGGCATGAGAGAAATAAACCATCGCTTCCCCTCCCACCCAAAGGACTGCACCACCCCTCATGTCCTGCGTCTTGAGCCAGCCAGCACTTCCGTCACCGCAGTGGAGGCCACGCGCAATACAGAGACGCAGGGCCACAGTGGGCTGGTGGGGGGGGTGTCTGCACCACCCACGAAGAGAAAGGAGCTTTCCCGTTCCCGGGCTCCCACTGGGCAGGCTGGAGGTGCAGCTGAGCAAGGCCCCTTCTTTCCGGCACCCAAGATAGGGGAGAAACAGCAGGGCTGAGGGGGAGGCAGGCACTGGATTGAGCGTCCACTCCTTGTCGGCCGACCTGGAGGCCAAGACTCTCAAGGCATCTGAGCTCCACAGGATGGCGATCAGCTGCCTCCCAGGGCTCTGAGATGTGGCAACGCTGGTTCTGGGCCAGCCAAGGCGCACCCTGGTTTGCCCTGAAGGCAGAGCCACCCAAAGGCTTTAATTTATCAAGGAAGGCCGGCAGGTCCAGCAAACACCAGGGCCTCCCAGGGCCTGCAGCAGTGAAAGCGTAGACTCACGCAATGTGGGACCCCAAGAGCCGTGTCCAAACCCTTCTTCACCACCCCCCTCACCCCCGCCTGCGGGCCCCTGTTTTCTCAGCTCTAACACAGTGGCCACAATCACTGCTTTGGGGATGCTGCTGTGCCCTTGGGAGACCCCCTGTGGCTCCCAGCCCAGCCTTTCTCCCCCCTCACTCCACCAGCCTGGAAGGACAGACACGTGAGCATGGGGAGCAGTGAGTGGACCGCCGCAGGTGTGCATCAAGAGGTCCCTGGAACCTGCGAGCCTGGATGGAGTCCCTGACACACAGGTGGCCAGCCGCCAAGATGCACCCGGATGGCCTTTTTGATACACTTGAGTTGAGTTGTGGTTAAAGGGGTCTTAGACTCTGCATCACCTGCAGAAGAGAGAATAAATCCAGGGTCCCTTTCTTTCTCTATTAGCTCCAGAGGCCAGAGCCCAGGAGGCGTGTTTTCTGAGAAGGCTTTTTCCTTTTCTCTCCTGTCTCCAGGCAATAATCTACTGGTTTCAGGAGGGCATCATTTTCCACACATTAGCTGGAGATTTGAGGGCTTCACTCCATGAGATGGAAGCTCAGTGCACCATCAGGTCCAATTGAGCTATTTTTCTCCTGGGCGGGACCGGATGCCTGGCGCTCCAGGGAAATGCAGACCATCGCTGATTGGAAGTGAAGGCCTGTTTACCTCTGGTCTACTTTCCCCTGCCCTGCAAGCCCCAAAGCTGGCTTGTTTTCCCACCAGGCAGGGCCTCTTACTCCTGGTAACTGACCTCTGGGATCTGGCACCAAGCCGGGGTAGAGGGTGATGCCTGGGGACCGCAGGGGTTTTCCAGGAGCCTTGACTTTGTTCTCAGAGAGCCGAAGGGGTGAGGATGAACACGCCACCCCGCTGGCCTCATCTTGTAAGCTGAGGCTGACCAGAGAACTCTGGAACAGGAAGGAGGCCTGGGAGGCCTGCCCAGGCTGAGGAGGGGGGCCCTGAGAGATCCCTCCACAGAATCAGAACTGCAGAGGGCACACGTGACTATTCTGTACCACGAGCTCTGATCACTGTCTCCCACTCTGGCCTGGCCAACTTGAGGGCATCCTGCACATTACCTCTGGATGCCATGGGCATCAGAGGATGCCCATGGATTCAGCCTTCCCATCTTGGGCTCTTCATACAACCCCTAAGGCATGCCACCTCTCCAGGGCCCTCTCGTGTCCCTGTTAACCCACTGCTCAGACCAGAAGGCTGGGGCATCTTCTAAACACAACACATCTCCTGACTGTGTCCTTGTCTTCCCCGTGAACCTGCCCACCTAGCTTCAGCCTCTTTATCACTCAGCTGGACCCCACCAGTGTTGGAGCCATGCAGATGCCCATCAGATGGCTGGATGAGTGAATGGATGGGTGGGTGGATGGATGGAGAATGGATAGATGGGTAGATGGATGGATGGGTGAATGCATGGATGGGTGGGTGGGTGAATGGATGGATGGGTGGCTGGGTGAATGGATGGATGGGTGGATGAGTGGGTGAGTGGGTGAATGGACAGATGGGTGCCTGAATGAACAGTGGGTGGAGGTGGGTGGATGGATGGGTGGGTAGATGGGTGGGTGGATGGATGGATGGGTGGGTGGTGGAGATGGATGGGTGGGTAGATGGGTGGGTGGATGGGTGGATGGATGGATGGGTGGTGGATGTAGATGGATGGGGTGGGTAGATGGGTGGGGTGGATGGATGGATGGGTGGATGGATAGGTGGGTGAATGGATGGGTAGGTGAATGGATGGGGGGGGATGGATGGGTGGGTGGATGGATGGGTGGGTGAATGGATGGGTGGGTGAATGGATGGGTGGGTGAATGGATGGGTGGGTGAATGGATGGGTGGGTGAATGGATGGGTGGATGGATGGATGGATGGATGGATGGGTGGGGTGGGTGGATGGGTGGGTGGATGGGTGGGTGGCTGGATGAATGCATGGATGGGTGGGTGGGTAGGCAGGTAGATGGGTGGAAGGTGGCTCTCCTTCAGTCCACTCCAGTCTCCCCCATCACAGCAAAAGAGCTTTCTTAAAAAACAGGCAAGCCAGCACATCTGATCTCATCCTGAGGACTCCTCCAGTCTCGCCCTTGAGAACAGCCCACTCAGATGCTCCCAGGGGGGCCTGGTCCCCCAACAGGTGGCCTGCAGGCATCCTGCCTGGAGAGCACTCTCTGGACATGACTCACTCTGCAAGCAAGCAGGAGCACAGGGCACCATGAACACTCCCTGGGGGGCAAGCATCTCCAGGAGACCTGCCCACCTCCCACCCTAGAGAACCGATGCCACCGGCACCTACTCCTTCCCCTCCTCCTACTGGTGGACACACTCACTCCAAGGGAGCACCTGGTGGCTGCCGAGGGGTTTCTCATGGAGGCGACAGCCCCCCCGGCCAGGCGCAGGTCCAGAGAGGCAGCCTGAGTGTAAGCACTGACTGCAACGGCACTACATCCGGGTGCCCACGTCCCTGAACTGCGGCCACAGACACGGGGATGGCCAGCTCTGCAGCTGCCCAGGACAGGCATGGACACCCCTGAGCTTGCCACCTGAAGCTCAGTGTGATCTCAAGCCCATTTCCTGACAACAAGGAGATGGTGGTCCCCCAGGTTGATAGGAGGACAGAGCAGGGGTCCAGACTCAGGCCTGACAGCGCCATCAGAAAGATGCAGAGTGACAGGGTTGGTCCTCCCAGAGTCCCCACGGTGTGGGCCCTGTGCCCACAGGCCATGCACTGGCCTGGCTAGGTGGAGGGGCGCCAGCCTCTGGTGCTGTCCAACACAAATGCAGCATCCTTGCCACAGGGGCCAGCATTGTGCTACCCTGTGAGTTTCCTGTGACCCCCAATTACACCCCAGAGAGCCAGGATGGGGAGATACTGACAAGCAAACCCCCTCAAGCTAGGTCCCCCCCAGCTCTGTGCCTCAGCCCTTTCTGGTCAGATGCTTCTGTGGAGCAGGGAAATGCTGGTCAACACTCCAGAAGAAGATTTCAAAACAACAGCCACGCAACCCATCTCAATGAGAAGAGGAATGAAATGAAGGCCTTGATGCTTAGCACAGTCTTTGAAACACTGGAGCATACCCGGGCTTCCAAGCTCCCAGGAAACAACCTCTGACTGACTGTCTGGCATGGAGGTGGGGGTTTGGGGGTGCAGCAGGCATGCCTTGGGCCTGCTGCTCTTAATGTGGGCAGGCCAGACAGAGACTGCCCCACCACGGAGTCCTCTGAGTGACAGTTGGAGGGTCTGCAAACGGCCAAGGCCATGGGACAGGGCTAACCTCGGCTCCCTCCTGAGGGCAGACCCCCACCGTGCACTGCGGAGGCCACAATGAAGAAGCAAGACAAGGGAACTGAGCCTCCTTCCCCGGAGGTCAGCTGCAAGAAGGGGGCGGAGTCCATGCCAGAAAAGGGTGGAGCCTCCACAGCAGGGAGGGGGCGGGGCCTCTGCGCTGGAGGGGCGGGGCTTACAGATAGGAGGGCGGGGCATGTATTCCAGTATGGGGCGGGGTCTCTACAGCGGGGAGGGTCTCCGTACTAGTGAGGGGGCTCAGAGTTGGAGACCAAGTTTGGGACAAAACCCCAAGTATTTGAGGAGAGAGAGAGACAGAGGCTGGAGAAGGACCTGACGACCCACTCCAGTATTCTTGCCTGGGAAACCCCGTGGACAGAGAAGCCTGGTCAGCTACAGTCTTTGGGGTCGCAAAGAGTCAGGCATGACCGAAGCCACCAAAGCCACAAAACAACTGTTAACAAGAGACAGAGATGGAGAGACAGAGTGCCTATTACCTGTCCTACACGTGTGGCCTTAGAGAAGACCCTGGACCTGTCGGTTCCTTCGCCTGTGAGATGACGTACAAGCCCTTACTTTACAGGGGGTTGCAGAGACCAGACATACCCTACAGAAGGCTCCTAACGCGAGGCCTGCTACTTCAAGGGCCTTCGGAACTCAGGCCGTTCTTCAGGATGACCAGTCTCTTCCCAGCCACAGTTTGTACTCAAAAGAGAGATTGTGGCCTGATTCATTTCCATCCTGAGTGCCTGGCCCATGGCAGTTTCTCAGGACATCTCGGGTGAGTGAGCAGAATGAACAAGTAGATGAATTGATGGAGATCTTGTCCTGACACCGTGCTTCCCAAATGAGGAGCCACAGCCCCAGGAGGGTACCTGCTGGTGGCTGGACCAGGGGTCCTAAAGCTTAAAACCAGAGCCTTCTCCTGGGTCATCAGGTTAACAGAGATTTTTTTTTCTTGAAAGTGTGTGAGTCTGTGTGTGATTTTAGCATTCAAACCAGTGCTGATACATCATGAAGTAAAGTGAAAATTCACATGAATTTTTAATATAAGCCATGATACTTGAAAGCAATTCCATGGCCCGGCCAGCTCCCCCTGGGCTGTGACTGCACACCCTCTCGCCCTGCCAAGGGGTTTTCCGGGCCGAGTCAGAAACGCGCTCTAGTCCAAAGCTAAATCAGGAATTCAGACAGCACAGAAGGCATACGGGAACATTGAGGGATGCTCAGGGGCCCCGGGGTCTCAGGTCATGCCATGACAATGGTAGAATGTCGTGCCCATGGGCATCAAGACGGGAGCTCTGGTTCTACTACAGGCAAGACAAAGACAAAAATAAAAGGAGATTCATTTCGTAAGACAGGTTGCAAAGTGGTCTCTTAAGGAGCTATAAGTGCTGCGTGGTCTATAATTGTTGCTAAATGGACTCCTAATAGCATTCACGTCTTCCTGCAAAACCTATCCATTGCTAGTAACTGCAGAGCTAGACCCTACACTCTTGCTCACGCAGGCGCCCCTGCAAATAAAGGACCCGATCTTTTCCCAGATCAGACTCACGCTGGGGTAGCCTCTTGCACGGGAAGGGCTCACTTTGGGCCCTGTTCTTATTCCTCCCACAGAAATGCAGCAGGAAGAGAGGTTCGGTCTCCCAGGGCTCCACCAGAGCCTCAAAGGTTCAAGAAGGTTTGCACTGTCTGTCCAGCTCACCTCCGTATCCTGGGGCCCAGCAAGGGGTTTAATCTGCATCTGATATCTGCACCATGCAGCAGGTACTTAAACTACATCTGGTATCTGTACCGCATAGTAGGCGCTTCATCTGAATCTGATATCTGTAAGATTGGACCAAGGGTTCTCACTCTCCAGCAGCAAGCTTGTTTCCTGGTACATAGTAGGACCTCAACCCACGTCTGTTTAATGGATGGGGCTTGGTGTTGAGATGGAGCGTGGAGACCTGGTGGAACCTGCCCCCTGTGGAGGAGAGGCGAGCACACGTGGTGGACAGAGCAGTCTGGGCTCTGCCCGCGGGGATCTCACTCCCCCACCTGCATGTCCTCCGCGGGGAGGAGCCCAGGAGAGTCCAGAATCCTGGAGCTGGGAGGGGCTTTGGAGAACCCCCAGTGCAACCTCCTCCTCTTACAGAGGGGGAAACAGGCCTGGAGGAGAAATGGGATCTTCCAGAGTCACTCAGCTCAGCCGTGGTCAGACGGGGTCTGGTCCAGCCGCCACACATTACTGACACCCCCACCTCCAGCACAGCGGGCTGGGCTGGGCTTGCACTGACATGGGGACCTCTATCTGCTCCCTGGAACTTTGCTGCAGGGTGCCCGGTGAGCTCGAGGGTATGACAGAGCGTGCTCTGGCATCCAGCAGAACTGGGTTCGAACCTTGCTCAGTGCCAAGCACAGACACATTATGTTTACCGCTTTGGTGACAGCTGAGCTACCCCACCAGCTGGGTGACCTGGACAACTCGCCCAGCCTCCCGCGAGTCTCTGTTTTCTCATCTGAGCAATACAGGTGATGATGCAAGCCCCCGAGTCATGCCCTGTGTCCACACAAATAAATGACAGCAATTGGCATCCGGTTCTGGACCAGGGCCTGGCGTACTCTGCATGATTGCCAGGGCGTGGCTGAGGAACAGGGAAGCTACAGATGGGCAAATACATGGATGCAATGATAAGGGGCCATTTCTGCTCTTCCTGGTGGGGCCCCACCCCAGCCCCAGCCCACTGCTCCCACGTTTCCTGAGAATCGGCTGAGCGCTAAGGGCAGTGTGCCATGTGCCTAGGCTGCTCCCTGACCCCTAGGACCACACTTCAGAAGTTCACAGACCAGCACGTGGCCCCCACGTCTCCTCCTCCACCCTCACCGATCCCTGTGGCTTCTGGCTCTTCATCTGACATGGTCTCACATCAGCCTTTTCTGTAACAGCGATTGCGGTTTTCTGTTTCCCATATTTCTTAAGAATCAGCTGAGTGCTAAGGCTGTGCATTTAAAACACACAGAGACATCACAGGTGGCAGACACTGGGAAGGGGACGCCTTTGGGAATTGTCTGTCAGTGTATACCTTGAGTGACAGTAAAATGAGCGAGGTGCTTTCTGCATTCACTTGTTGCGTCTTCCCTTGATCATCACCCCATTAAGAGATGAGACACCTGGGGATCTCCCTGATGTCCCCTGGCTGGGGGTCATATCAGAGCTGGAATGAGGACAGGGGTCCCCAGTTTAGGTGTGGCTCCTGGACCCCCTCAAATTCAGGGGACCCCAGGCAACCCCAGGAAGAGCCCAGCACACCACGGGCCCTCCACACCTGCTCTCCCAGGTGAAGGGGGAATCCGGGGATCAGAAAAAACTATGAGGCAATGGCATCCGTTCAGCAGGACCAGCTGCTGCTTACAACGCTCACTCACTCATTCATTCATTCCTTCAGCATCAGCTGAGTGCTTGTGCGGGGCACAGGTCTACCCTCAGCGATATTTCCAGGCTAAATTCTCAAATACCCTCTCAAGCGCATTACCAATCAGTGTTCCCTTTTTCTCTAAAGATGCAAACCTCTCCCTGCCTGCACCCCTGTCCAGATGTTGTCTGCAGAGGAGGCTCTGCCTCGTGCCCCAGTTTGAGCCACCCCCAACCACTTTCCATCCGCCCGAGCCCCTGGGGGACCAGCATGGATGCCTCACTCCGGGTGCCCTCGGCCTGCTCGGATGCCCTCTCTGAAGCCCCCTTGCTGAGTGCCTGCCCAGCATCCCATTAACTCCCGCCCCAGCGCCTTTGCCCTGGCGGCTGCTGCATGCAGGGCCAGGGGCTGTCTGTCCTCCCTGCTGTGGGCCCGGCTCTACCGGAAGCCTTCCCTGGCCTCCTGGCCCCAGAGACGCCCTGCTCCATGTCTGCACTGTCGCCTCGTCTCGTTTCCAAAGGTGGACACAGCCTTTGGGGCCAGCCCTGGAGCCATGGCCACACCCCCAGCTGGTGGGCGCAGTGGGGTCTCCTCTTACAGGGACCGTGAACAGCAGCTCGGGGATGGCTTCAGGGCCAGGCTGGCCAGACAGACAGAACTTTGGGGATGCAAAGGGGACGAGTGGTGTGACCTCCTGTGTCGACTGCTGCCTAGAGTCTAGAGGTGGACGGGGCTCTCCAGCCTGGGTCAGCACCAGCCCCCAGGAGCCCTCCTTGGCCTTGCCTTTGAATCACAGTGACCCCAGGAAGAAAGAAGACAGCAGGCAGAAGGCAGGGTGTCTGTCCTTGCCTGTCCCAGCACTCAGCTCTCGTGGCAGATGAAGGGCCTCCATGCTCCACACGCTGTTGTGCCCAGGCCGAGGCTGGGGTGCTGCCTGGGCATATCCCTCGCTGATCACCTTCTCAAAGAGAGCCCTGCGGCTCAGAGGGTGGGGCGGCCCTCAGGAAAGGCGAGCTGCTCACAGCAGAATGAGGGTTTGCTTTCAGCTGTCGTCTTACCAAGCTGGGCTGGAGTCGGACACGGGATGAAGACCGCTCGGGGGCAGGTGGGGCTGAGCTGTGGGTGCTGTGAGTTGGTGGTGGCAGTGGGTGGGGGCCATTCCCTCCCACTTACTGTCATTTCTCCACAAAGGAAACTCCCCGCTTTGGACCCAGGTGAGGCTGGGGTCAAACCCAGGTCTCCCACCACCACACGTGATGATCCAGTGGTAGCCTCACCTTCCTAGGCCTCAGTTTTCTACCCTGGAAAATGGGATACTAACCCCTCCTTTCCAGGAACAGAGTGAGGCTGTGCATGTGAAGATGCCAGGCAGGGTCTAGGGAGACTCAGGCACTGGTGAAACCCACCCCCTGCCTTTCTCTCTTCAGTCCCGAGCCCCCTCCGGGCACCAGTGTCCCCACAGATGTGCCCCCTCCCCCAGCAGCCCTCCCCACCTCCGCATTCCAATTCTGTCCATCAAAAAACCTTTACAGCAGTAAAAAGTCAAGGAAAGTGTGGGGGGACGACCTGCAGAAAGCTGACATTGCGTTAAAAGGTGCCACCAAGACGACCTGGATACCCACCAGCAAACGGCCACGCACACCAGTTCCCATGTTCCGGAAAACCCTGCAAAGAGGCCTTGAGCCTGCAGACTCTGCCAGGTGCACACACACACCGGCTCCTCCGGGCCCAGCAACCCGCCATCAGTCTAACGTCACGCCCCCCAGTGCCCTCCGCACGGAGCCCTCTGGCCTCTGTGACTCCCTTCCTGGGATGTCCTCAGCCCACACAGGCCTTCCTAGGCTTTACGCTGCTCTGCCCTGTCCCTTAAAGTCACCGTCAGAGCGCCTATCCATGCCCGTGAGCCGCCCTCGTGCGAGCAAGTATCAGGCTCTGCGTTCTAGTCCCCAGTCTGGGGTTACACCCCGTTCCCCAGGAGGTGCCTGGCCTGTCCAGGCCCCTCTCTGTGACACGGATCTGTTTCTCTGGAGGGAGTCAAGCGTGCAGGACAGCTGGGGGCACATCCGCGGTGCTTCCTCTGACTCATTCTGAGGTCCCGAGGGGCCCAGGAGGCAGCCCTGGCTTTGCAAAAGCCCAGGTTCTCTTAGAGCTTGGCATGAGTGGCAGTGCCTGGGAATGGCCAAGTTCCCTGACCCACAGCCAGGCAGATAGCAGAGTCAGGAGACTCTCTCAGGCCAAGAAAACAGACAGGAAAGTTCAGACGAAAAACCAAATCAACAACAACAACAAAAGGCAGGAGATCAGACTGGCTTTCGCTGCTTTGCCAGGACTCCAGGCCGGAAAGACTCCTTCTGCCCTCAGAGCAGCCACTGCACCCCCAGCCCCCACTCTGCCTGGATGGAGGCCGGCCCAGGCCCAGGGCAGCGCAGACACACACCGGGACAGCCTTCCCTGCCCCAGGCCCAGCCGCAGTGTTAAACCTCTTTGTCCAAATGAACTCAGGTGGAAGAGCGATGGGAGACCCAGAGAGCTGGGAGGTAGACCCCTCACCTGCCTTCAGGGCTCCAGAGGAGCAAGGTGACGCCAGCAGCCCCCCCGCCGCCCCCGCCCAGAGAGGTGGCGGGCGCAGCGCCTACCTTCCTCTTGTTGGTCGGGCAGATGTAGAAGTTGTCGATGACGGTGGTGACGCCAGGCTGGAGGGTGAGCTTGGTGTAGGACGTCCCGAAGTCTGACGACCTGTGGGGGACAGGACGACAGCTGTCAGCAACGGGTCCCCGCCACGCCTGTGTGTCCTGGTGGTGTCCGGCACAGGCTGTGTGCCAGGGGTCTCTGGGGACACCAGGGCTCGCCCAGCACTGTCTTCCAGCGAGCCACCTGCCCCGGGCATTCCACAGTGTCCCACCCTGTCCACGGTCTGTGCGAGTTCTACCGTAGCTGCACCACTCTCATTAGGAGGGGTCTCGCAGGTGCTGGCCATGTTATTTTGACTCCTCAGAAAACCCTGACAGATTATGTCCCCATGTCCATCTTGGAGAGGGCCAGAGGGGATCTGTTCCTGCCTGAAATCACTGAGCTAACAGGTGGCCAACTCAAGATGTGCATACTAGCCTGCCCATGAACAGCTGGCGCCCCCGTTTGTTCTATAGAAGGTCCCTGCCGCCCTGAATCCTATCTGCTTGTCCATTTCCTTTTCCAGACCATGAGTTCCTCCAGGAAGCTGCACCCTCCTCCCTGACCACGTGTGCCCCCAGGGTCCCTGGGAATCAGACCCCTGTCCCCGAGCCAGCTGGTGGGTGTCAGCACCCGCTCTACTCAGCAGGGCCTTGGGCCAGTCCCTCCTGCCCAGGGGCCTATGTTCCTGTCTGTAAGGCAAGGGCTGCAGGAAGGACCCTCTGAGCTCTAGCCTCCACCCAGAGCAGCCACGCAGCGGAAGATACAGGCATCAAGGGCGATTTCACAGCAGCCAGCGCATCGGGACACGGAATTAATCCCATGTCAAAACTCAGCACCCTCAGCTGAGCTCAGCTCAGGGACCCTGGGCCCAGCACTCCTTGGGACCAGCCAGTTAAAACGTGCAGTGACCACAGAGCCAGAGGCACAGTCCAAACCGAGTGGCACTTTCCACCCCTCCCTAAGCTGACATGTGGAGTCCCAGAGGCCTCAGTTTCTCCCAGAGCATCCGGTCCTCTGACAGATCAGGAAGATCACCCCGAGGTGGGGACATGGACAGGAGCGGGCACCCAGGGCTGCTGAGGTCCGCTGGGCTGGTGCCCCTTGGACCTGTCCATCTGATCACCACTGAGACAGGCTTGGACGGAGCTGAGCTCCAGGGCTGAGGGCGGCCGATCCCAGCTATTGACGGGGCCTGTGTGGGGCCTGGGCTGCAGGTGGCCAGGGCAGCTCCTTGCCCTCTCTGGACCCATCAAAGGGCTGTGAGTCCCAGGCTCCCCTGGTGTGGCCGGGGTCCAGGGGGAGGCCTGGAGCTGCCCAAGGTGAGTGCCCCACCCCACCTGCACTGCTGTAACTGCATCCCATCATAGTACATCCTCCCCTTTCTACAGGGATGCACTTCCTCCCTGCCTCTTCCCTAAGCCTGCCCTTTCTCTGAGGCTCCAGAAAGATGGGTCATGTTTACGGCCCTGGTGCTCAGTGGCCCCTTGTCCCCAGAGGTCAGGTCCCTCAAAGGCCTGAGGTCACAAGGTCCTTCCCCAGGCCAGGACAGAAAGCAGCCCCTGTGCCTCCTGACTCCCAGGAATGCCAGCAGGGGCTGCCCACCCCCTAGTCTCCTTCCCCCATCAGGATCCTCTGACGCTGTACCCGCTCCCCTCCCCAGGTGTCGTTAGGGGAAGCACTTACTCTCAACACCTTGGAGAATTGATTTTCCCCAGGACGGAGGAAGCTGGAGGCCCATTATGGGAGAAATCGATTTAAAGACTCAGGAAATTCCAGAACCCCCAGGGAAACAAACACCTGTGCTTGGAAGCTCTTGCCTGGCAAACTCCAGCCTTTTGATCCCCTTCCCTCTCCCTCCCACTCCCAACAAGCCAACTCTAAGACCTGTGATAGGCTCTGCCTTCCAGACACTTGGCCGCCCACCCTTCCTTCCATCCAGACATCCCAGCCCAGCTGCCTGTGGCCACAGCAGCCTGTTCACACCTGCTCACTCAAGGGTACCTGCTGGTGTGAGCGCTCAGCAGGAGAGAGCGGGACCCAGGCCCTGCAGCCTGGGAATCTCTGTTCTGTCAGGGCCTGGGAGGTGGCTGATAAAAGAGTGAAAACACAGCTCTGTCAAAGGAGACAAGGACTGGGAAGAAGCACAGATGGTGGAGGGCAGAGAGGGCAGTAGGCGCTGTCTCAGAGCATGGCAGGGAAGGCCCTCAGACACCGGGCTGAGGTGGGGAGGAAGGGAGAGCAGACTCCAAGGGCTGCCAGCCACCCCCAGGAGCTCAGAGAGAGGCAAGGAGCAGATTTCCCCTAGATCCTCCAGGAGCACGCAACTCTTCCAACACCCAGAACCCAGGCTTCCAGTCTCCAAACTGTGGACAACAGTTTCCGCCTAAAGGCAGTATGGTACTTAATATGACAACCCCAGAAGCTAGCACCATTCCAGGTAGGCCCAGGACAGAGCCCCCTCCCCGTCCTCTGTGGACAGGGAAGACAGGTCTGCTCAGAGCAGAGTCCAGCTGTGAAAGCATCAGGAATGCCTCACCTTATAGGACAATGCAATCCAATTCCTCAAATGGCCATTAGCACCAAGTTCCAGGCTGCTTGCCAGGGGCTGGGGACTTCAGCTCATTCATTCCTTCACTCTCTCATTTAACTCTTTTCTTTTGTTCTGTTCTTTTATGCTGTAAGCTTCACACTAGGACTGGGAATTGAAATTTCTGTATTCAAATCCATTCCCACCCCACATGTTTATCGCATATCTACTATGTGCTAGTCACTTTATCCCCTGGTGAGTAGGACAGACATTGCCCTGCCCTGTGAGAGTGGCAAGCTGGCTGGTGAGACAGAGAGAGCAGACAGATGGACACATCCAGAGAACCTTGTGAGACTCTAAGCAGGGACGTCACCCCGCTCAAGGCCAGGAGCCATGCTCATCCCTGTCTCAGGGCCAGGGCCCGTGCCCAGCTCCCATGCCACCCTCAGTTCAGTTCAGTTCCATCACTCAGTCATGTCTGGCTCTTTGTGACCCCATGGACTGCAGCACACCAGGCTTCCCTGTCCATCACCAACTCCTGGAGCTTGCTCAAACTCATGTCCATCGAGTCAGTGATGCCAGCCAACCCATCTCATCCTCTGACACCCCCTTCTCCTCCCACCTTCTATCTTTCCCAGCATTAGAGTCTTTTCAAATGAATCAATTCTTTGCATCAAGTGGCCAAAGTATTGGAGTTTCAGCTTTAGCATCAGTTCTTTCAGTGAACATTCAGGACTGATTTCCTTTAGGATAGACTGGCTGGATCTCCTTGCAGTTCAAGAGACTCTCAGGAGTCTTCTCCAACACCACAGTTCAAAAGCATCAATTCTTCAGCACCCAGCTTTCTTTATGGTCCAACTCTCACATCTATACATGCCTACTGGAAAACCATAGCTTTGACTAGACAGACCTTTGCAGGTAAAGTAATGTCACTGCTTTTTAATATGCTGTCTAGGTTGGTCATAGCTTTTCTTCCAAGGAGCAATTGTCTTTTAATTTCATGGCTGCAGTCACCATCTGCAGTGATTTTGGAGCCCCCAAACATAAAGCTTGTCACTGTTTCCATTGTTGCCCCATCTATTTGCCATGAAGTGCTGGGACCAGATGCCATGATCTTCGTTTTCTAAATGTTGAGTTTTAAGCCAACTTTTTCACTCTCCACTTTCACTTTCATCAAGAGGTTCTTTAGTTCCTCTTCACTTTCTGCCATAAGGTGGTGTCATCTGCATATCTGAGGTTAGTGCTATTTCTCCCAGCAATCTTCACTGTTCAGCCAATCCATAGATCCCCCATCTTGTTGACTCTTCCTCCTGAATTGTTTACATTTCACCCCAACACCACCAGACCTCCACCCAGGCCCTCTTCATCTCCATTGTCCTTGAGGGGGTCCCAGTGGATGACAGGATCAGAGGAGGAGGCGGCCAGTGCTGATTGGGTGGCTGCTGATCCCCAAGGCAGGGTGGTGAATGAATTTCCAGTGGCTGCTGTAACAAATTACCAGAAACTTAGAGACTTATAACAAGACACATCCATTATTATGCAGCTCAGGAGATCAAAAGTCCAAAATATTTTTCTGAACTAAAATCAAAGCATCTTGATGCCCCGGAACACCTGCTGGAAGGCTCGGGGTGGGGGCAATCCATTTCTCTGCCTTTTCCAGCTTCCAGAGGCCTCCTGCTCTCCTTGGCTCATGGCCTCATCTCCAACTTCAAAGCAAATGCCTCCTGTCTCCACTTCCATAGTCAAATTGCCTTCAATTATGGTCCCAGTTCTCTCTTACTCCTATGATGAAGACCCTTGGGATTACACAGGACTCACACAGATCATCCAGGATAATCTCCCCACATTCTATTTTTGTCCAAGCCACTTGGCTTGTGGGATCTTTGTTTTCAGATCAGAGATTGAACCCGGGCCCCTGGCAGTGAAAGTGGCCTAACCACTGGACCACCAGGGAACTCCCTCCCTGTCTCTCCATCTTATCATACTGGCAAAGTCCCCTTTGCCATGTGACGTATCCACAGGCTTCAAGGATTAAGATGTGGTATCTCTGAGGATTCCTGGAGGAGGAAATGGCAACCCACTCCAGTATTCTTGCCTGGGAAATCCCATAGATAGAAGAGCCCGGTGGGCCTCAGTCCGTGGGATGGCAAAGCGTCGGACGCGACTGAGCACATACAGAAACAGCAACAGTCTTGGGAGGTGTTACTTCTCCTTCCCCGAGCAGGCATTGGAGCCAGGTCTGGGGTTCCATGAGAAGCAGGGTGAGCAGGCGGAGGGGCTACCGTGGATCGCAAGAGAGATGACAGGGTCAGGGATGGAAGAGGTGGACTGACCAGGCGTGAATGGCCTCAGATGCCCAGAGAGCCTGGGCCTGCCCTGCATTACAGGCACCACTTAGTAGATCAGAAAGAATGCAAACGATCCCGTTATAATGTCATATTGGTTCCGTACAAGTCGCTTCAGTTGTGTTCGACTCTGTGCAACCCTATGGACTGTGACCCGCCAGGCTCCTCCATCCGTGGGATTTCCCAGGCAAGAACACTGCAGTGGGTCACCATGCCCTCCTCCCGGGGATCTTCCTGACCCAGGGGTCAAACCCACGTCTCCTGCGGCTCCTGCACTGTAGGCGGATTCTTCACTGCTGAGCCACTGGGGAAGCCCCATATTGGTTGCCTGTTGACATAGTATTTTGGATATACTGAACTAAATAAAATCTATTATTAAGATGCATCACACCCATTTCTTTAATGAATAGTTAATTTTTAAGAGGACTTTTAGGTTCAGAGCTAAATGGAGAGGAAGGTACTGAGGTTTCCCAGGTCTTCGTGCCCCACACGTGCATAATCTCCACTCTCGGCCAGAGCAGCACGTGTGCTCCAGCTGGCGCGCCAGCTCTGATGGCAGCATCGTCACCCCGTCTGCAGCTCACAGGGGCCACTCTTGGCTGGTACGCTCTGTGGACAAACGTGTGGTGACAAGGACCCAGCACCGCGGTGTCACAGAGAGCAGTCACCGCCTGAATCACCCTGGGCCACCTGCACACCCTCCCTCCCTGCCCCTCTCCGGGACCACCGATCCTTTCACCGTCTCCATGGTTCCGACTTTCCCAGAATATCACGTACAGTACTGGGGTCACGCCATCTGTAGCCTTTTCAGACCAGCTTCTCTCCCTTAGAAATATACGTTCCAGGTGCCTCCAGGCCTTCTCAAGTCACCCGTTTCTACTTTTTCATGACAATCCACAGGTGACTCGCAGCCTGTTTCTACCGGGCTTGCTGGTCTGGACACAGACTGAGACTGGGGCGGGCTCTGCACAGTGTGAGCGAGGCTCTGTGGTCGGGTCTGTGTCCCCATCTGGAACACGCCGTCTCAGGGGGGATGAGTGGAGTGACCAGGAGAGGCATGCTAGACAGTGTCTTGAGGCAGCCAGTAGGAGCTTGTCATCACTGCTGTTTTAGGAAGAATGGAGTGACTGAGGGCGGGGAAGGAGCAGAAAGGAAGGCAGGGTGTGTGCCCAGGGGGTGGAATCACTTGAGCAGGGGCAGGTGAAGTGTTAGATGGTGGGAGGCGGTGGAGGGTGGCCTGGGCGGCATGGGAGATACTGCTCGGATGGGGTATAGCCCTGGGGTGGCTTAGGACTGGACTGGGGGTCAGGACAAACCTGAGGCTTGCTCACCAGCACCTGACCTAACCTGCAGGGGCGCAGTGGGGTTGGAAGATGGGAGAGTTCAGAGAAGCACGTTTTCCCTGTGCCCACAGCCTGGCCACCCCTCACCTGGCACTGGTCGGAGAGTCCTGAGACTCCTGAGGTCGAGAGGTACTGTGGTATCCAGCTAACTGGGAACGAGGGGTCTAGTGGTCGGGGTCTGGGCCATGCCCCCTTGCTGCTACTGGGTGTGAGCTCCAGGCACACCCTCAGGGCTGGGGATTGGTTTCCCCTTCAGGCACCAGAGGGATGCACTCAGGGTCCCTGGGGCCCCTGTGAATGGAAAAGGCCGTGGTCACGTGCCCCGTCTCTTGCAGCGTCCCGCCCTGAGGCCGGTTTCCTTGGGGAACCCTCACCCAGGCAGATCTTGTTTCCTGGGGGCCACTCAAGTGTCCAGATTTCACTTCATTCTTTCCTCAGACCACCTGCTTTCCAAAGAAACACAAGTGGAAGAACAAGTCCAGCAGGGACTGAGTCCATGTGGAGGAGATTTGTTCCAAGAAAGGAAAGTGGAAAGTGGAGTGCTGCGTGGTCCCTGCCTCTTCCTGTGGGTCCAGGGGCTGCCAGAAATAAGCACCACTCAGTATGCAAACCAGAGGCGGAAATCAGAACTGCCTGGGGACACCCCAGACACAGGATGATGCACAGGGCGGGTCTGTCTCTTGGTACCTGGAGTGCGGTATCTCTGTTATGCACTCACCAAGCTTGAGGCATGGATGACTCAATTAAATGCTTCCATTCCTGATGTCCGAGGTCAGGGGGTGGCCGGGGGTGGGGGTGGGGGTGACACCCTGCATCCGAGGTCAGGGGCGGCCGGAAGAAGCCACCTCGAGCTTGAGGCCAGGGGTGGTGACCCTGAGGAGCCACCCCAAGCCTGAGGCCAGGGGCAGCAGCTGGGAGGAGCCACCCGAGGAGCGGTGGCTGCGCAGGCACAGGAGGGTCTAGAGGAGCTATCCCACGTTGAAGGTCAGGAACAGCGGTGGTAAGGAGATACCCCTCGTTCAAGGTAAGGAGCAGCGGCTGTGCTTTGCTGGAGCACCCGTGAAGAGATACCCCACGCCCAAGGTAAGAGAAACCCAAGTAAGATGGTAGGTGTTGCAAGAGGGCATCAGAAGGCAGACACACTGAAACCATACTCACAGAAAACTAGTCAGTCTAATCACACTACGACCACAGCCTTGTCTAACTCAATGAAACCAAGCCATGCCTGCAGGGCAACCCAAGACGGGCGGGTCATGGTGGAGAGGGCTGACAGAACGTGGTCCACTGGAGAAGGGAATGGCAAGCCACGTCAGTATTCTTGCCTTGAGAACCCTATGAACAGTATGAAAAGACAAAATGATAGGATACCAAAAGAGGAACTCCCCAGGTCAGTAGGTGCCCAATATGCTACTGGAGATCAGTGGAGAAATAACTCCAGAAAGAATAAAGGGATGGAGCCAAAGCAAAAACAATACCCAGGTGTGGATGTGACTGGTGATAGAAGCAAGGTCCAATGCTATAAAGAGCAATATTGCATAGGAACCTGGAATGTCAGGTCCATGAATCAAGGCAAATTGGAAGTGGTCAAACAAGAGATGGCAAGGGTGAACGTCAACATTCTAGGAATCAGTGAACCAAAATGGACTGGAATGGGTGACTTTAAGTCAGATGACCATTATATCTACTACCGCGGGCAGGAATCCCTCAGAAGAAATGGAGTAGCCATCATGGTCAACAGAAGAGTCTGAAATGCAGTACTTGGATGCAGTCTCAAAAACGACAGAATGATCTCTGTTCGTCTCCAAGGCAAACCATTCAATATCAGAGTTATCCAAGTCTATGCCCCAACCAGTAATGCTGAAGAAGCTGAAGTTGAACGGTTTTATGAAGACCTACAAGACCTTTTAGAACTAACACCCAAAAAGATGTCCTTTTCATTATAAGGGACTGGAATGCTAAAGTAGAAAGTCAAGAAACACCTGGGGTAACAGGCAAATTTGGCTTTGGAATGTGGAATGAGGCAGGGCAAAGACTAATAGAGTTTTGCCAAGAAAATGCTCTGGTCATAGCAAACACCCTCTTCCAACAACACAAGAGAAGACTCTACACATGGACATCACCAGATGGTCAACACCGAAATCAGATGGATTATATTCTATGCAGCAAAAGATGGAGAAGCTCTATACAGTCAACAAAAACAAGACCAGGACCTGACTGTGGCTCAGATCATGAACTCCTTATTGCCAAATTCAGACTCAAATTGAAGAAAGTAGGGAAAACCGCTAGACCATTCAGGTATGAACTAAATCAAATCCCTTATGATTATACAGTGGAAGTGAGAAATAGATTTAAGGGCCTAGATCTGATAGATAGAGTTCCTGATGAACTATGGAATGAGATTCGTGACATTGTACGGGAGACAGGGATCAAGACCATCCCCACGGAAAAGAAATGCAAAAAAGCAAAATGGCTGTCTGGGAGGCCTTACAAATAGCTGTGAAAAGAAGAGAGGTGAAAAGCAAAGGAGAAAAGGAAAGATATAAGCATCTGAATGCAGAGTTCCAAAGAATAGCAAGAAGAGATAAGAAAGCCTTTTTCAGCGATCAGTGCAAAGAAATAGTGGAAAACAACAGAATGGGAAAGACTAGAGATCTTTTCAAGAAAATTAGAGATACCAAGGGAACATTTCATGCAAAGATGGACTCGATAAAGGACAGAAATGGTATGGATCTAACAGAAGCAGAAGATATTAAGAAGAGGTGGCAAGAATACACGGAAGAACTGTACAAAAAAGATTTTCATGACCCAGATAATCATGATGATGTGATCACTAATCTAGAGCCAGACATCTTGGAATGTGAAGTCAAGTGGGCCTTAGAAAGCATCACTATGAACAAAGCTAGTGGAGGTGATGGAATTCCAGTGGAGCTGTTTCAAATCCTGAAAATGATGCTGTGAAAGTGTTGCACTCAATATGCCAGCAAATTTGGAAAACTCAGCAGTGGCCACAGGACTGGAAAAAGTCAGTGTTTATTCCAATTCCAAAGAAAGGCAATGCCAAAGAATGCTCAAACTACCGCACAATTGCACTCATCTCACAAACTAGTAAAGTAATGCTCAAAATTCTCCAAGCCAGGCTTCAGCAATACATGAACCGTGAACTCCCTGATGTTCAAGCTGATTTTAGAAAAGGCAGAGGAACCAGAGATCAAATTGCCAACATCTGCTGGATCATGGAAAAAGCAACAGAGTTCCAGAAAAACATCTATTTCTGCTTTATTGACTATGCCAAAGCCTTTGACTGTGTGGATCACAATAAACTGTGGAAAATTCTGAAAGAGATGGGAATACCAGACCACCTAACCTGCCTCTTGAGAAATCCATATGCAGGTCAGGAAGCAACAGTTAGAACTGGACATGGAACAACAGACTGATTCCAAATAGGAAAAGGAGTATGTCAAGGCTGTATATTGTCATCCTGCTTATTTAACTTCTATGCAGAGTACATCATGAGAAACGCTGGACTGGAAGAAACACAAGCTGGAATCAAGATTGCTGGGAGAAATATCAATAACCTCAGATATGCAGATGACACCACCCTTATGGCAGAAAGTGAAGAGGAGCTAAAAGCCTCTTGATGAAAGTGAAAGAGGAGAGTGAACAAGTTGGCTTAAAGCTCAACATTTTGAAAACGAAGATGATGGCATCAGTCCCATCACTCCATGGGAAATAGATGGGGAAACGGTGGAAACAGTGTCAGACTTTATTTTTTTGGCTCCAAAATCACTGCAGATGGTGACTGCAGCCATGAAATTAGAATACGCTTACTCCTTGGAAGAAAAGTTATGACCAACCTAGATAGTATATTCAAAAGCAGAGACATTACTTTGCCGAGTAAAGTCCGTCTAGTCAAGGCTATGGTTTTTCCTGTGGTCATGTATGGATGTGAGAGTTGGACTGTGAAGAAGGCTGAGCGCCGGAGAATTGATGCTTTTGAACTGTGTTGTTGGAGAAGACTCTTGCGAGTCCCTTGGACTGCAAGGAGATCCAGCTAGTCCATTCTGAAGGAGATCAGCCCTGGGATTTCTTTGGAAGGAATGATGCTAAAGCTGAAACTCCAGTACTTTGGCCACCTCATGGGAAGAGTTGACTCATTGGAAAAGACTCTGATGCTGGGAGGGACTGGGGGCAGGAGGAGAAGGGGACAACTGAGGATGAGATGGCTGGATGGCATCACCGACTCTATGGACTTGAGTCTGAGTGAACTCCGAGAGATGGTGGTGAACAGGGAGGCCTGGCGTGCTGCGATTCATGGGGTCACAAAGAGTTGGACATGACTGAGTGACTGAACTGAACTGAACTGAACTGATTCCTGATTCTTCTCTAAACTCCCTACAGCCCCAGGACACCAACCCTGAACCTAAGTCTGCCTCCTCCTACAGTGGAGGTAGGCAGGTACCACGACAGGAAGGCTGTGTGACCTGCAGTGAGCAAGCATCCATCTCTGGACGTTTCCCATAGAAACCAGTCAGACGTGCCTGCTGTCTCAACACCAGCCAGTAAATGCCCCCTGGACTTGCCTGTTGAGAGGAGACTCCCCAATTCATCTCAGGATGGTCAAAATTCCTGTGAGAGCTGAGCATGTCCAGAAGGGAGAACAGGAATGAGGGGAAGAGGGAAAAAGGAGGGTGGGGGAGAGAGGGGGAAGAAGAGAGGAGGAGGGTCTCCTCTGGGCCAGGCCTCCTCCCAACCTACACTTTGACCTTCCCCAGTGCTAAGACCGTCTCCAGGTTCTTCTGACTGTAACTCAAAAGTGATCATCCCATCTAGATTTATTCAAATTAAAAATTTTGAATAAAAATAGACTCTACATCCAGCAAATAGATATATGAAAGGCAAGTGCAGTTAGAAAATTGCTATTTGTAAATGGCTGCTTAATTGCTAAGTGTTTGTACATATGCACTTTAAAAAAATGATTTAATTGAGCCGTTTTCATACTCTATAATTATTTCATTGGCAGGGACATGTGTTCAGCTCCCACCCCCTCCTCCACGGGTGAGCCCCTGGCTCTGAGGATCTCCCTGGCTACTTTGGAAAACCACACAGGTGGGAAGTGGGTGCCCCCTTTGTGGCTGGTGCCACCTGCAAGCTTGTGGTCTTGAGCAAGGCCTGGACCTCAGTGAGACTCAGTTTGTTTATCTGTAAAGGGGCCAACAGTGTAGACCTCAGACACCCACAGTGAGACTGGACATGGTGGGAGGAGGGCCCGTGCGGTGTACTCACAATCCCGGGGCAACCTGAGCGGTGCTGAGCCCACCCCGTGCCTGTGTGGGCCTCTCTGGCTGGATGCACGGCTGCGTGGACTAGCCTCCTTGCCCTAATGATCAGGACTCTGATGGCCAGCCCCGCCTCTGCATGGTCACTGTGCAAAGTCCCTGGACAGACCCCAGGGCCGTGCCAGGGCTCGGAGGCTCGGCTGGGAAGGGACGTGTGCAGAGTCCTCTGGGGATCCATGGCATAGCCGGGACTCAACTCTGGTTTCCAGGGACCTCCCTGCCTCCCTCCCAGCTGAGGGGGCATTGTGTGTTAGGATGGTTTCCCAGCTGACCACCATGCTGATGTGATATGAGAAGGGATGGATGGCGAGGGGCCACCTCAGGAACCGACAACCCCAGGGGCTCTGGAAAGATGAGTCTTTGATCTGCCACCCAGGGCAGACAAATACATCTTCGTGGAATCATCAAAGGAAAGATCTGCCCAAGCTGCTGATAGACTGGTCAAGTCATTCTAGAAAATTCCATGATGTGGCTTGAGATTTTGAGTGTGAAATGTGGAGTCAGGTGCCAGCTAGGTGGGTGAACTGCTGGAAGGGATCTCAGTGTGCCCTTGATGGGGCATGACAGCAGTGGTGGGGGAGATGCCAGTCAGGTTGCCCCGAGGCTCTGAGCCCATAGTCTCCTTCCAATGGGAAAGGAGTCTTGGGGAAGATTAATAGACCTGGGGACTCACACGCTCTGGACACCACACCCAGGACGGAGCTCAACCTCGCTTGGACAGGATGACCACACTGGACCAGGAGCATGCCTTCCCATTTTACAGGTGGGAAGACTGAGGCTCAAGGCATATCACCTGCCTTGCACAGGATCTCACAGCAACTATAGGAAGCTCAGAGTAAGCCCAGGCTGTTGGCTCAAGTTGCCTCCTCTCCTCCACCCCAGGCTGTGTTCAGACATGCACTCCTGTCCCTGGGGGCTTCACAGGGCCGGGCACTCACCCTGTGTGGCTGGGCTTTCTGACTCCATTTCCTCCCTCTCACAGAGCCTGGCAGGCAATGCTCTCTGCCGTGTCAGTTTTCACACGCTGACCGCAGCCCACCCCCACTGCAGAGTCCTCTCAGTATTTCCTGTGGGTTTTCTCCCCAGTGGAAAGCTTCTCCTTAAGTCAAGACTAGTCTATTTTTTTTTTAAAATCTCTTTTATTGAGGTATAGTTATTTGCAATGTTGTGTTAATTTCTGCTGTACAGCAACGTGACTCAGCATCTTCCCTGGGTGCTCAGATGGTAAAGAATCCGCCAGCAATGCAGGAGACCTGGGTTCGATCCCTGGGCCAGGAAGATCCCTTGGAGAAGGGAAAGGCTACCCACTCCAGTGTTCTTGCCTGGAGAATCCCATGGGCAGAGGAGCCTGGCGGGCTACAGTCCATGGGGTCGCAAAGGGTCGGACACGACTGAGCGACTAACATTTTCACTTCCATGTACTTTTTCATATTCTTTTCCATTCCGACTTACCCCAGGATACTGGATGCAGTTCCCTATGCTTTGCAGCGGGACCGTGTTGTCTGCCCATCCTGTATATAACGGCTTGTGTCTCAGTTCAGTTCAGTCACTCAGTCGTGTTGAACTCTTTACGACCCCATGAATCACAGCACGCCAGGACTCCCTGTTCATTACCATCTCCCGGAGTTCACTCAGACTCATAGCCATCGAGTCGGTGATGCCATCCAGCCATTTCATCCTCGGTCGTCCCCTTCTCTTCCTGCCCCCAGTCCCTCCCAGCATCAGAGTCTTTTCCAGTGAATCAGCTCTTTGCATGAGGTGGCCAAAGTACTGGAGTTTCAGCTTTAGCATCAGTCCTTCCAAAGAAATCCCAGGGCTGATCTCCTTCAGAATGGACTGGTTGGATCTCCTTGTAGTCCAAGGGACTCTCAAGAGTCTTCTCCAACACCACAGTTCAGAAGCATCACTTCTTGGGTGCTCAGCCTTGTGTCCGCTGACCCCACATCCCACGCCCCCTATCCCCTCTCCTCACAAGTCTGTGTTCTGTGTCTGTGAGTCTGCTTCTGTTTCAGAGAGAAGCTCATTCGTGGCATATTTTAGATTTCACAAGTAAATGATATCATGCGGTGTTTGTCTCTGTCTGACTTACTTCACTTAGTAGGATAATCTCCAGGCCCATCCATGTTGCTGCAGATGGCAGTATCTCATTCTTTTTATGGCCGAGAGATATTCCATTGTATGTAAACACCACCTCTTCTTCATCCATCCGTCTGTTGATGGATATTTAGGTTGCTTCCATGTTTTGAGCCCAAGCGTAAGCCCAGGCAGTGTTTCTGGCCAGCCCCTTAGCAGGCGGGCCCAGGTTTTCCATGCCAGCACTCACGATCACGTGCCAGAGCCTGCCTCTCTGTCCAGGAAATGTCTTCACCAGGAGCTCCTCTCCCAGCCAGCTCTCCTGCATGAGGTTCTAGCCGTCCTGCCACGGCTCTGCCGGTGCCCTGTGCCCGCCTGTGTTAGGTGCTGTGAAGTTTGTCATCGGATCTTTCTAGAACAGAGCTGGGCTGGGCAGGGCCTGGCCCGGGACCTGCTTCCTTAGCCCCACCTGCAGCTCTGCCAACACCTTAGGGATGGGAATTGGTGCAGGGCCTGGGACCAGGCCACCCTGCAAGGCTGCCCACAGGACCGTCTGCTCGAGCTGCTTCCTGACCGGCTGCATCCGCTCACTCCATAGTGAGGACCACTTCCCTTTCGATGAACCTGTCTTACCCTTCAGAATCTCTGAGACACGTGATTCCCTCAGCTCAAGGGTTCCTTCCAGCTCACCTTTCCTGAGCGCCTGGTCTGTGCCGGCTTCATGCTGAGCGTGGAGGGAAGGGGAGGGGGGTTCTGTGGCTGCTGATGCCAGTGTGACTGTACTTCCTGTTCAGATGATGGAAACTCCACACCCACCAGCTAGCAGGCGCTGCCCGAGCCACTGTTCCTGGACTCTGCCCCTCCTGAGACCACCTCATAGACCAGTGGCAAAGGGCTCATATCCAGGTTAGCAAGGGGCCACCAGGATCCTGCTCTGGGCTGTGCCAGGGTCCACTCTGAATGAGCAATGCTCCTACCATGTCTAGTGAGGAGCAGGGCAGGGTACGTGGCTCTGGGAGTCCAACATCCAGAAAAAGGACCTTGGATTTGGGGCCAAAGAGGAGCCTGGAGCCTGGAAAAGCTCCAGGAGCTCTCAAAGCCTGGGGGCAGGGGGCTGGCAGTGTGGTGCCAGGGGCTCCCCGGGGAACCTGAGCAGAGGTGCCAGGGGTCCCAGAGAACCCCGGGGAGTGTCAGGGCCTCCCGGGGCAACCAGGGGAGGTGGGGGTGGGGAGGGGGGCTCCTGGGTAGCCTAGCAAAGACTCTGCGTGTGCCTGTGGGTCTGAACTGGCAGGAACCGGGAAGGGAAGGGGAGAAACAGGGCACAGGACAAAACAGGAGTGTTTTTCCAGAAGCTTCTCTGACTATCGGCCCCGCCCAGGTGCAGTAGGGAGTTGTCTGCTCCGCGCAGCAGCGGTGAAGTTGGGACAGCCCGGTTCTCAGGCAGAGGCTGTGGAGCGGCGAGGCCCTGAGTCCAGAGGAGACACTGTACTACACGGGGACCTCAGCCTGGACCGTCCGCGGGGCTGAAGCTGCTCCGGGTCCAAGATAAAGATGCTGGGTTTACGGCCTCATCTGACCTTCATTCCCACCAGTGACCCTCACCACACAAACGAAGAAACTGAGATGCGAGCAGCTGGAGCCCCCTGCCCGGCTCACATAAAGGACAAAGTGAGAGACTCTGTGTTTTCAGCTGGCAGCAGCTTCTCCCAGCCTCCAGCCCTCTGGTTGGTTCTGTTGGCTTTATTTCTGGGGGTGGGAAGATGACCCAAGGTGGAGAGGGGGACACCTCTGCAATGACTGTTCCCAGCTATGGGGTCTTTCAAACTGGGTTACAGCCATCGGGGCTAAATGAGGGCCATATTGCTGGATGTGTCCCTGGGCACTGTCCTGAGGGGGGCACGCCCAAAGCCGCCCACTTGCTCACTGTGATACACAGGCCTCGATCTCGAGGACTCCGCCCTTGCAGCTGCTCTGCACCCCTCAGCCGGGCGTACCTGCCAAGGCCACGGTGAGTCTGGTGGCCCTGAGGGAGGGGGCTGTGGCGAGGCTGGGGGTAGCCCACGTCACTCTGGATTTGTTGGGAAGGACACGCAAGCTCGTCTGACAGCGGGCCAGGCCAGTCGCTCCCTGGGGACAGGCCCTACCTTGTCTGGCTCCTCTCCCCCGCTGCCCAGAGAGAAGCGCACCAACGCACACCATCTCCTGTGGAGCCCATCGATTTGGGAGGATGCCAGGCCCCTTCAAAGCCCAGAAGTGTCATTTCAAATAGGAAGCACCCAAATAGAATGAGACAAATAATAACAAAATGACTTGCTGCAGACCAGACCAGCAGTTCCTGAGAGCTTCCGGATTCCGCAACTGCCTCAGCAGGGGCGGTTGGCGGTGTGGCCAGGAATTCCCAGCAGGAGCAGGGGGCGGAGGAGAGGAGCTGGAAGAATGCTTGGGGGGCGGGATGGGAGCCACTGAGGCTTGGCATCAAAGCCTGGTGGGGGCTGGGCCAGCGTAGGCGGCCCTCATGACCTGGAATCCACCCTTAGGAAAATTCCTGTGGTGTAACAGTCCACACCGATAAAGTGTCCTTCCTGATAAGCTGACACACTCTCCACTCTTCCTGGAATCAATAACAGGAAAAGAATCTTCCAGTTTAAGCGGCACCCGGGTCCCTTTTTCCCAGTGGACCTGTCCAGTCCTTGTCCACAAGAGAACGTGTTTCTATACGGCCATTACGTGAGCCCAAATTCTGATCTGAATTTATAATTGCAAGGTCAGCATTTCCTGCCTGCTGTGTGATATTCCATCCAGTGCAGGCGGTGGTATTGATGGGTCACTGGTCAGGATAAACTTTTGAAAGCCTTTCTAAAAACACTGAGTGCCTCCTATGTGTTGTGCATTGTGGAAATTAACTGTTCTTTCTAATGTAAACCCCTCTGCCCCTTCCCTGGGATTAAGTCCCAGGGGCTTTAAGCTCCTGCATGGCTCTTAGAAAGTATATTCTTGGATCCTATAAACTCTTAGAACTCAATAATTTTAAAGCAAGAGTCTTCATTTAGTCTTAGGGGGTCCTGGCATAAGATGGTAACATTTTTACATGCCAATTCCCAGTTTATAGAATCTGACAGTCTAAATTGATTTTTTGAGTAACTGTTGACTCTACCCAGCTTCTATTAAAGGCAGCCCAGATGATATATTGAACATTTTAAAGAGGAAAAGAATGCAAAGAGACATTAACAGATGAGATATGGGCGATCTGGAAGGAAATTCTATTTTAAATGTTCAGAGGAATATTTCAGTACAAAGTACGAAAACTGAGTAGGAAATAAGATATTTTGAACACAACTCCCCATCTTAATAAACATCAAAGAAATGCTTGGAGTCATGAATCTGGGGACATTCCACTGACTTTCTTTAAGGCAAAAAGTTCATGGAATACAAAACAAAGGTTGATTCAATGACAAAACTGAATAGTTAATCCAGTAACCTACAGATTTCCATTTCCAAATTGTATCCTTAAAGACACACTTTCCCATACCTGCCCCTGGGTTTCTGCAGGCCCCTGGCCTCACATTTCTCAGCAGGAGGCCCCATGGCCTGCTCTGCGTTGACATTTCAAGATCTGGGCAGGCCTCCATCCTTCCTGGACCTTGGACAAGCCAACCAGTATCTCTGAGACTTAACCTGCTTGTGATATCAGGTGACAATGATGAGAATAATGGTCACCAATTGTCATCCACAAATAATCATCAACAATTATTCCCCCATAGGCCAAGTTCCATGCTCAGTGCTTTGGTTGGATTAGATCGCTTAATCCTCCCAACCCCTCTAAGAGGCAAGAATCCGGCACCAGCCCAATTCACAGAGTGAAAGACTGGGGCCCAGAGAAGTGAGGTAACCCGTGGGGGAGCTGAGTGTGAACCCCACACAGAGTGGTCTGGCTCTGAGCCCAAGGAATTTAGCCCCACCACATGTAACCCCCTACATTCTCGCTACTACTTTCCAGAAGGAAAGAAGTAGAGAGAAGAGACTTCTCCAACCTGTGTCGGCAAATGCGACTGTGTGGGTGGGCAGGGGGAGTGGGGGCTGGTCAATGGGGAGACCACCCAGAGAGGGAGGCCACAGTTCCATGTGAGTCAGAAATCTCCCCTTCCTGGTCAGGCTGGGGCGGGGGGTGAGCCTGGACTAATTCCTTCTGGGGGCGGGAGTAGGGAGCATGCCGTCTCCCCAGGAGGCACCCTGTCCCCCACTCCTGCGGGCACACCGTGCGCATCAGCCACATGCAAGGACAGGGCCTGCCACGGGGGGGGGGAGAAGCGCCACTCCCACCCGCATGGCCCGTGTTTTCCCAGCTGATAGAACCTGCAGGTGAGTCGGCCAGACGCCCAGATGCTCTGTGTCCCGTCAACATACACTAGTTTCCTCTTCTCCCACGTCATGCCAATCACCCTCTGAAGAGCCACCGATGTTCCCTAGAACCAGAGTCCCTAACGAGAGCAGGGCCTGGGAAGGCACACAGGGAGGACGCTGTCGGTACCCGTTCTGCAAGGAGAGAGGCGAGGCTCCGAGCAGGGACCCTCACTCATGGCAGAGGCTCCAGCAGGTGCAGACAGGACACAGTAAGCCCACAGTCCCCCTGCGGAGGTCCCCTTGCTGCTCTTCTGCGTGCCCATGGACCCCTGTGACATTGCTCCACTGAAAGTGGATTTCCTGGCCCCGGTTGACTCATTGGAAAAGACTCTGATGCTGGGAGGGATTGGGGGCAGGAGGAGAAGGGGACGACCGAGGATGAGATGGCTGGATGGCATCACTGACTCGATGGACGTGAGTCTGAGTGAACTCCGGGAGTTGGTGATAGACAGGGAGGCCTGGCGTGCTGCGATTCATGGGGTCACAAAGAGTCGGACACGACTGAGCGACTGAACTATACTGCACTGATCCACCTGGACGCTCCTCGCTGGCTGGGAAGGCATCTGGGCAGCCCTCTGGCCCAACACACCGCATGCAGCGAGCACCGGTAGATGCGGGTTGAACAAGTGCTTGAATGAACGATACAGTTCTCACTCAGACACCGTCCCAGGTAGTACTGACACCCCACAGAAGCTGTTAGCACTCAACCCCGCTGCACAAGCCAAGAGGGCCCTTGAGACCTCCAGGTTTCTGACCACACCCCTCCTATGCAAAGGACACAGGCCCAGAGAAGGGTAGTCACTTGTCCAAGGTCACACAGCCTCTGAGCAGCCAAGCAGCCGACTCTAACTGAGGTCTCCTGGCCCCCAGGGCAGTATTTCTCTATCCAGGCTGCTCTGGGCTGTTTTAGGCAGACAGCTGCAGGGTGGAGAGTAGAATCGTCCCCACTCCTGCTTACAGTCGAGGAGACAAGACAGACCCGGCCCCTCGCACCTTCAAGCACCGGAAGCTTCTTCCAGAATGCACCAGGTGAGTGAGGTGGGAGCAGAGAGCAGGCAGTCTGCAGCAGCGTGTCTGTCCCCGCAGCCCTGGGGAGGTGGTAGGACACACAGGCTTCCAGACAGGCTCTCAGCATGCAGAGGAGGCAGCCAGGTGTCCACACCGGGTGGGCACCCGAGCCTGCATGCCAGGCACCCTGGGAGAGGGTGAACTGGGGCCGTGGCAACAGCCTGAGAAGGTGAGTGGCTCAGCAGAGGCTGTGCGGTTGAGTGAGCCCCTTGCAGAACTCCCTGCCCCTGCCAAGCACTTTCCTGGCTGAGCCGGTGGCCAGCCTGGGAGAGGACCACGTCTTCCCTGGAGCCAAGCTCCCACAGACACCTCCATGGCTACAGCAATCTTTCCAAGAGAGCCTCCATGGCCCACATCACGGTCACCTGGACAAGGCATGGGGACAGGCTGACGCCACCGGCTGTGTGACTGGGAGCTGGCTGCTCAACTTAGTAGACCCCAGGTGTCCCTTCTGAACCAGGCCCTCCCACCCGAGGTGGTCACAAAGGTCAAATGAAGTGCCGAACAGGAACCTTCTAGCAGAGCCCCTGGCCCTGGAGGAGGTCAGATCCTTCCTCCCCTTCTGTTCCCTGCCCACCCCCTCCTGGAAGCAGAGGGTAGGCGATGACGGTGCAGTAAGGGGTTAGCTCAGCAGGGCTGGGTTGTCCGAACCCTGCATGCTACCAGTAAGGGTCTGGCCTTTGACTGGCACTGGGAAGTTTACCTCTAAGCCCTGGCAAGGTCCTGCCTGTTCAGAGCATCTCTATTTTCTGAGGCTTGAGCCAGACAGTTAGTCTCAGCTCACAGTAGGATTCCTGGTGGGATCTTGGGTCAACAGGCTTCCCAAGTGGCCCTAGTGGTTAAGAATCCACCTGCCAACACAGGAGACATAAGAGGCCTGGGTTCAGTCCCTAGATGGGGGAGATCGCCTGGGAGAAGGGAATGGAAACCCACTCCAGCATTCTTGCCTGGACAATCCCATGGATGGAGGAGCCTGGTGGGCTCCAGTCCACGGGGTCATAAAGAGTCAGACACGACTGAGCACGTATATAGTGGTAACTAACACATGATATCAACAGTTTATAATAAATATTAACATGGAGATGCAGGTTCAATCCCTGGGTCAAGAAAGTCCCCTGGAGGAAGGCAGGGCAACCCACTCTAGTATTCCTGCCTGGAGAATCCCGGGGACAGAGGAGCCTGGTGGGCTCCAGTCCATGGGGTTGCACAGAGTCGGACACGACTGAAGTGGCTGAGCACACATGTGCACACTTGGGTCAGCGGGTCTCAGCCTTACCTCTGGAGGGGCTGGAGACCACAGCCAACCACAAAGCTACGTGACTGACCTCAGCAGGACACCAGGACTCGGTGAGTTTCCCTGGCTGCAGCTTTTCCTATGTCTTGGCACATGTCACTGAGTCACAGGGCCCATATGGCCTGCCGGGGTGACCAGGGCCTTTGCACATGCCATTTTCCTTCCAATGCCCACATAGACTGACTCCTCACTGCATTCCAGGCTCTGCTCAAACGTCCCCTCAGACAGGAGAACACCCCAGCCCAGCCCCTCCCGGGGACTCTCCTGCTTGGCTGTGGCCCATGGTGCGTGTTGCTGCCTGACACTGCGCATGCGTCCTGCTGATTTATTGTCTGTCTCGCTCCAGGACATCAGCTCCCGGGAGGCGGGTGCTGGCTGGTGTCTGGCTTCCCTCCACCCTGGGAAGTTGCAGCCATATCTCCTGGCCCGGGGGCCCTCATCATCGACACTGTCTTGGGGTTTTGTTTTATGAGTGGTCCAGAGTCAAGTTTTATTTCCCCCATGGGCTGACACACGTACTGAAAATCCACCTTCCCTCACTGCCCTGGGTAGGAGCCTTGCTTTTTAAGTCAGGGCTGGTCTGGGCCCCAGGCTTGCTGCCCGTGGATCTGTCCCCCAGCCCCTGCGACCCTGTAAAAGCTGCAAGACCGTGGCCCTCACCTGTGTGTTCCCTGCTCCCCGCTGAGCAGACAGGGGAAAGTGTGCTCATGTGAACTGGTGATGCCCAGAATGTTTCCATAATGACAATGAATAGCAGTCAAAGCGCAGTGAGGAGCCGACCGTGTCCCCGCCTCCCGAACGCCCTGTCTCGGCAGAGGGGCCCTGTTCCTCCGCCTCTGCCCGCGGGTGCCCTGGAATCACTTAATGCACTTGGCTCTCCAGGCAAGGAAACCCAAGCGGGTGGAAATTGGCAGAACGTTATTTCTCCAATTCCTAAGAATCCTATTTGAGAGTTAAATAATGACAAGATGCCTTTAAGCGTTTGAAAATTATGAGCTAAGCCATTCTCAGGGAAGGTGCGTCATTCGGCAAGCATGCAGAATTGATGGTCCCAACCACACAGGTCTGTGGGCCAGGCGGGCAGGCGGGGGAATGAAGGCTAGCCTGGGATCTGGGCTTCTCCCAAGCGCGTGGGTGTGACCTAGTCCGGGAATCTCACCCCCACCAGCAGGACCGGCCTCCCCTGCTCTGAGTCTCCTTCTGGCTACCCCACACCCCGGCTGTCTGCCAGCCTCCCTGGCACTAGCCCTGCGGTCCCTGTCTCTGGCCAAGGTCCTGGTTTGGCTACGCATGGACACCCTAAGCTCCAAGCCTTGTGAACGGAGAATGTGACCCTTCATGCACATCTCACTCCTGGAACCAAGCTGGAGGTGGCTCTCCCTTGCCAGGGAAGCTTTTACCATCTCAGCGGGGTGGGGCATGGGGGCTTCTGCCATCTGGGGCTGGAACTCCCACTCGGCCTCAGCAAAATTATTTTTAAAAGGCCTGCAACTCACATCTGTGCGCAGGCCCTGCTTTTTCAAAGTGCTTTCTCTTACCAGAGAGGATCCCATTTTAGAGACTAGAAAATCAAGTCTCAGAGAGATTTAGTGACTTGCTCAGAAAAACCCAGAGAGAGCAGGTGGAGAGGCAGGGGACCCAGGCCTGCTGGCTCCCACAGCCCTCGACCTTCCCCTTCTTTCTGCAGAGAAAGCAGTGGCTGCGCTCCCCCGAGTTCCAGAAATAGTGCCGCCGGCTCTGGCTTCAGCCTCTCACTGCACTTGCAGCCTGGAGGGAGGTGTGAGGATCTGCCATGAAGAAGGAAGAAATAAAGCAGAGGTTCCAGGACCAGAAACAGCTTGGCAGAGGCCCTGCAGTCATCGGCAAGAGTGCCTCTGGGGACGGGCTCGGATTTGGGGGAAAGCTCCCAGCCCTGGGGTTCCGGCCCTGCAGAGGTGTGGGGTTGGGTTGTACATTCTCTAAAGGACAGCCACATCTGCCCATGCCCATCAGTAGAGGGTGCTGCCCCTTGCATGGTATAAATAACATGGAAAAGGAGGTGAACTCAGGCCTGAGCGGGTCCTGGGAGGATGGGAGGAGGGAGCGGACTTTCTTTCAGGTCCTTGGGAAGCCTGATGGTGGGTACCAGGCTGGTTTCTGAGGTTGGAGTCTGGGGGCCGGGATTCTGGGGAGGAACCAGTCCCGTGGTTCAGACTGGGGACCAGTGAGCCTTTCCTCGTGGGATGCCGGGTTTGTTTTTGGTTGGACACCCAGGCCCTCTTGGAGCACACTTCCCCTCTGCTTCTCTCAGTGACTGTCCATCCACCCTTCCTTCCATCGCTCCATCCATCCTTCCATCATCTGCCACCCACCTGTCCATCTCCCCTACACTTCCTCCCTCCCCGTCTCCCTCCCTCCCTTCCTTCCTTCCCGCCCTCATACAACACACATTACCGGGTCCCTGCTCCACACCTGGCCCTGCCCCGGCCTCTGAGGCGGGGACACAGAGATGCCTTGGAGAGACTGCCTCCAGGCGCACAGGGGACGTGTGACGGGCGCCTGGGGGAGTCCTTGAGATGCCCTCCCGGCCACTGCCTGCCTGGAAAGTCGTCCCTGGTGCCCGCTGACGCCCTCATTGTGTCTCCTGGATCCCAGGAACTGCTCCTGGGCTGATACAGAACATGACGCAATTTTTCTCTTTTAAAGGCACCAGTCTGCTCTGCTCAGTGTCCTTCAGAGGGAGCCCAGGAAGGAACCTCTGGGGCCCATCCAGCTGCCCACGTGGGGGGCGTCCCATGTCTGCAACAGCAGGGTGCCACCTGCCAGGACCTGCTAAAGAAGAACGTGCGATTGGACCCCAGGGTGATGTCAGTTTGGTTTTCCTCCCCCGTAAGGAAATTTTCTCCCGAGGACAGATTCTCACCTGGAAACAGGCCAGGCCAAGGCGCATCTGAATTTTCTGCGTCTGAGTGTCTGGGGGAGTGGCAGACGGCTGACACTGGGATTCCAGACACAGCGAAGGAGAGACGCTCGATCTTTCAGCTCCGTGAGAAAACAGGCAGTTGCAGCCCTTGCCTGGCCTTACCTGCCTCCCAGCCCCCAGGGTCTCCTCCAGCCTCTGCCAGGTGGGTCTGCAGACACGGCCCAGAGCCCGTCTCTCTGTCTCTCTGGGCACGACCTCCAGTTCTCTTACTACACCTGGAATTCTGCCTCTTTCTCTCCGTGGGTATCTCTGTCTCCCTGGGTCCCCGAGGGTCTCCCCACCACGCAGCTCTGTCCTTGCCTCTCTCAGTCTCTCTGTCTGTCCACATCTATATGAGCCAATCTCTCCTCCACTCACCCCTTCTACGTCCCCCTTCCCTTTTCCCCTAAGGGCACCCCAAGAGAGGACAACCCATGACAGAGAGGCCTGGGGAACGTGTGGCATCTCCTGCTTGGCCGCCCGGAAGCAGGGACCTTCCCTGCAGCTCACCTGACCCCGGGAGTTGACTGACGCCCTGCAGGAGCAGGAGACCGAGAATAATCAAGGAAGCATGGGGGCGGTGCACTGCGCCCTGGGGATAAAGACAGAGGAGCAGCGGGGAGCTGGGGGTGCCCTCAGGCAGAGTGGCCTCTCTCAGTGAGGGGACACTGGAACAGAGGCTGGCGTGCACCCAGGAGCCAGTCCATGTGGGCCTCTGGAAATGACAGCAGCGTGTACAAGGCCCTGAGGTGGGACTCCATGGCCTGGCTGCGCTTCCCGGGCACGTCTCCTCTCTGGCTGCTTGCTGACGGCCACTGGACTCCAGGGCCCTGGAGCCGGCCTGTATCATGAAACCAGGGCCCATCAGATTCAGCCTCAGCCTACCTGGCTGAAGTGCTGACCGAGGTACAGGAGATGGGGCAGGGGGCCGCCACACACACAGGAGGGCTGACAGCTGGGAGCGCAGGGCCTTCGTGCAGCCTCAGGCCTCCAGCAGAGCTCTCCCGGCCAGCACTCTGGAACCTTTAGCAGGGGCAGCCTCAGTCCCCTTCCTCCGGTTAAGTTTGCCAGCCAGCCTCACACTCCCCACAAAGCCCTCAGGAAGGGGGAGGCTTGGTCTCTGCGTTCCCGTCTTGACCTGGGGCTCTGAACACAGCAAGGCCATGGACCCCATCAGAGCATCCGTTAAACCCTGCTTCACAAGACATCCTCGTGCTGTCTGCAGACATCAGACTGACGCTAATAAGGCAAATAAACACGGCCTTTAAAGATCAGAGGCACCGCGCTACAGTCTATTACATTAAACTCAGCGTCAAGGATGAAAGGAAAGACAGGCTGGGATTATTCTCGCCGTGGCAATTAAGAAAAAAAAAAAAAGAAGAAGGAAGAAAGGGGTGTTTGGAGGGAGGTCATTTCACGGTGCCTGAAGCAACGATGGCCCTGCCTGGATGGAGTTTGTGATGGGAAGAGGCAGGCCTGGGCCAAGGCCTCCTCCCCCTCCTCTGGCTCCACGCACACGGTCGGGGTGCCCTCCTGAGACACAGCCTGTCCTGGGGTCCCCAGGACACAGCCCCATAGGGTGGGAAGGCCGAACCTTCTCCCAGAGCCTGACGGGGTCACGGCCAAGAGGAGAGCCTGGCTTTCCTGGCCTCCCCACGAGACTGTTTTCTCTGCCTGTCCTACACAGCTGTCCTCAGCTGGCTAAGCCCTTCCCTGGGGGCTTATCCAGCCCTCCTGAAGCCTCGGGGCTCCCATCTGAGAGCTGGGAATGGTGAGGGTGTCCGCCTCGTGGGGTCTGCCTCAGAGTCCTCCTGTCGGGGCAAATGAGCAGAGTAGACTTGGGAGGGCTTTCCTGGCTGTGCAACTAGCCTCCTATCTTCCTCCGAGTCCGTCCTCCTGACCTGCTCCGCTCTGAGCCCCAGGAGCCCTGGCCCTATTCCAGCCTGTCCATCTCACTTCCTGTTGGATTCAGCCAATGGGAGGCTCTGGTGGGAGGCCAGAGGGTGGGAGGAGTGAGAGTTCAGTTCCGTTCATTTCGGTTCAGTCGCTCAGTCGTGTCTGACTCTTTGCGACCCCATGGACTGCAGCACACCAGGCCTCCCTGTCCATCACCAACTCCTGGAGCTTACTCAGACTCTTGTCCTCTGAGTCGGTGATGCCATCCAACCATCTCATCCTCTGTCGTCCCCTTCTCTTCCCACCCACAATCTTTCCCAGCATCAGGGTCTTTTCCAATGAATCATTCAGTCTTTGCATCAGGTGGCCAAAGGATTGGTGGTTTAGCTTCAGCATCAGTCCTTCCAATGAATATTTAGGACTGATTTCCTTTGGAATGGACTGGTTGGTTCTCCTTGCAGTCCAAGGGACTCTCAAGAGTCTTCTCCTACACCACAGTTCAAAAGCATCAGTTCTTTGGAGCTCAGCTTTCTTATTCATACTTGACCACTGGAAACACCACAGCTTTGACTAGACGGACCTTTGCTGGCAAAGGAGAACTCAGGGTTATTTCTCCCTCTGCCTCCAGGGTATCTCCAGGGAGGCTGCCTCTGCTCCCGCTCTGGCCGCTGCTGGCCCCCGGCTCCCGTGCGGGAACACCACGCTCTGTTTCCATCCTCCTGCTCCAGAGCAGGCAGCAAACCCCACAGGCTTCATCTCAGCGGCCTCCCTGCCCCGGGCGGCTCCCGGCCTCACCATCACAAGGTGACCCACTCTCTGTTCCCTGCATTTCAAGCAGGCGCTGATCTCCTCTTTGGGCCTTATCATAGGCTGTCTCCAGCTTCCCAGGTGGTGCTCGTGGTAGTGAACCCGCCTGCCAGTGCTGGAGATGTAAGCGACCTGGGTTCGATCCCCTGGAGGAAGGCATGGCAGCCCACTCCGGCATTCTTGCCTGGAGACTCCCAAGGACAGAGGAGCCTGGCGGGCTACAGTCCACAGGCTCACAAAGAGCCGGACACGACTGAAGTGACAGTGAGTACCACACGTGCTGTCTCCGCAGAAACTGGACAGTGAGCGACGACGCTACCGTGTGTATTCTATGTGTCCAGCACGGCCCGGGCCTCCTTCACGCCCTCCTCGTTGCGACACACCTTCCCAGAGAACAGGGACCCCTCACGGGTCACCTCCAGGCTTCCCGTTACTCAGCCCTTTCTTCTCTTTTCTGTTTTTTTCTTCTTTCTGTGATAGTCTCTGTCGCCTTCTATCAATATCGGGTTTAATTTCAATCCTTTGGGTCTCTTCTTGGAGCTCTGACATACGGCATAGTCATTTTTTTTTCACGCCATGAAAATAGCTTTGCTGTTTAATTTCTGGTTTTATCAATCACACTTGGGCACTGTAGAAACCCAGTGATGCTCACACATCCAAGAAGAGGGAGATAAACAGTCTGCAGTCCCACTGCCCTGTCGTGGCCACAGCGGCGGGTGAGCCGGCGAGTGGGACTGGGCTGCACCCTCTACGCTTGTCCCCCACTTCGCTCCCTTCCCACGCCTTTCATAAAATTCACTGTCCCTTCGACCCTGCCCATCTAGCTTCCCAGCACCCACTCTCAGATAAGCAAGCCAAAACAAGCATCCCAGCAAGGACCCTCTGGATCTTTCTACGAGCTTGTGTGTGTGCGTGTGTGTGTCGCTCAGTCGTGTCTGACTCTTTGCGACCCCGTGGACTGTAGCCCGCCAGGCTCCTCTATGCATGGGATTCTCCAGGCAAGAATACTGGAGTGAGTTGCCATTTCCTCCTCTAGGGGGTTTTCCCAGCCCAGGGATGGAACCCGGGTCTCCTGCGTCTCCTGCAAGGGCAGGCGGATTCTTTGCCACTGAGCCACCAGGGACGCTCAGGCTCACAGGTGTGCACACACAAGTGTCAACACGGGGGAGGCTGTCCCCGTCTGTTTCTTTTCTCACGTAACACAAAGTGGAAGCCCCTTCGTGTCGACTGAGAACATCCTCCTCCATGGCTGCCCAAGGCTCCCTGGAGTGAACGGCCTCCTGCAGAGTCCTGTTTATGGGCGGCCACCTCGCTCCCCGTCGTGCTTGTCTTTGTCCCCATCGGCCCTGCTGGGTGGAAGGGACGTGTCTGCCAAGAGAACCTTAAATGCTGCTGCCTTCACGGCTCCAGGAGGATCAGCAGGATAGGGACTGGAGAACGCAGGTCTTCCCTGGTGTCGGATGTTGCTAGCAGGCTCACCTCACCGCGAGCACGGGGAATGCTCACCAACTCCTTTCTAGAAGGTCACTGAGAAAAAGTTTCCTCTCTCTCTCTCTTCCTGTCTCGCCCTTATTTAAGTCTCTTTGATGGGCCAGTAGACAACGGCAAAGTCTGCCCCTTCCCTCGCATCTCCCTGCCCCTGGAGACAGAGCATCTTTCCCCCAGATAACTGGCTTCCACCAGGTAGCCCTGCCATTCTGTGACTTCCAGCCGCCTCCCATCCGTCTGCCCCTCTTCCCCTTACAAGAGCTGTCTAGAAACCCCTCGGGGCGAGTCACCATTCGGAAATAAGCCTGTCCTCGTCGAAGTGCTGCAGTTCTCATCAACCCACTTTATCTGTTGAGTTTAGCTTCAGTGTTCTTGTCTTACACACAATTACATTTTATGTATCAAATGCATCAAGATGGTCTCTTATGAATTCTGAATTTCCTGTCTCGCTTAAACGACTGTATGTATTCTCCTTCCCCTACAATATTCCTTGCAAAATTCTCCAAATATTTCTTTACAATATTCTCCAAATCTTTACAATATTTGGAATTTTTACCTTTCTTTAAATTAAAAAGTTTTTAATATTATTTTTTAAATCCTTTAGGCTGTACCGTGCAGCATGTGGGATCTTAGTACCCCAACCAAGGATCAAATCCTTGCCCTCTGCATTGGGAGCACCGTCTTAACCTCTGGGCCACCAGGGAAATCCCCCTTTTAACTTAAATCTCATTGATGTGTCTGAATTTTATTTGGGCACATGTCTTCAATCTAGACAACCCCGTGTTCACACCTAGTCCTTCACCAAAAACAGGGCACGATTCTCCCCTCATTGGAAGTACCAAATCAGCCAGTGACATTTTTCCCCACTGACTTGATAAGAGACCTTCCTTATTAATTCTTATCTGCCAGTGTGCAAGAGTGTCCATTGGAATCTACTTCGGGAGAGGCTGATTCACCCACGGATAGACTGTTTCTGAGGGCAGCTACTTTATGCTAAGTTTTAATAGCTTCTAAACAAGTTCCCTTTCTTTGGTTTCTTTTACTGTTTTTAGGAATGTTTGCTATTCTTGAATAGTTACCCTTCCACTTAAATGTTAACAGAATTTTATCCATGTTCATTTGTATACAGTGAAACTGCTAAGCCCAGGGCTAAATAAATATTGGGTCTCAGATGCCACAATCCTTGAATAAGCCAGAGACGCTCAGAAACACACTTAATTTTGATAGTCACAACCTCCTGCCAATTATCATGGGTTTTGTGGGTATTTCGGACAATTAGATGCTGATGCAGCCACTGGTTCAGGCGATCCTGTAAAAATCCCGCTAATATGGGGGAAACATTCTTAAAGTGTCAATATAATGGGTTATTGTAATTTTCAATTTGTGACACTTACATTGCTTTGTTTTGTAGCTATGTATTGGTGGATGAGTGTCTATTTTCTTAAGCTCTATTTCAGACTTTGCTGCCTCTAGGAAGCCCTCCCTGACTGCACAAGGCCTCAGGTGATGTTTATGTGGCTCCTACCGCATGCACGGTCCATGCACTTTCTCAGTGTTTTTTCATTCACACCTCCCAGCAGCACCAGGGGGTCAGAAGACTGAGAGGTAGGAGCACTGAGGCTCAGAGAAGAGAAATGACCAGCCCAGGGGCGCATGGTCAGCTCGGGGCTCCTTCACACCCCTGGTCATCTCGCTGCCCTGACAGAGTGAGATCTCGGTTATGTCTGCTGAGGACTGAAAAGCTGAATGGATGGACAGACACACAGATAAAACAACTCTGCCTGCAGCTTTTGGAAGCTGCTAAGTGGGAAACTATGGATGCATTGCTGTGGGAAACAGGGAGTTCATCCCGCCCTCATGGCACAAATGCAGCTGTGCCAGATGGAGCTGGATGCCAAAGACTGCCCACCAGTCACAGCCCCCACGGTTGACATCTTCAGGCTCGTTAGGCTCAGACCTCGGCAGCCTCCTGCGCTTCGGTAGAAGCGGTCTGTTCAGACTTCAAAAGTTTGTTTTCCCACACGCTGCTGCCTGGGTTCATGCAAGGAGGGCGCTGCCGCTGAAGGAATGCAGGCCCTGTGCTGTCGCCCTCGGCCGCCCGGGTGCCCGCAGCCTCCCCCAGCCCCAGACGAATGCCTGTCTAGACAGTGGGGATTTCACCCTGAGCAGGGTGCTGTGTGACTTTTCCTGGCACCCTTGGAACCACTCTGCGAGTTCAGTGCTGTTACCCCAAGCACAGAGGGGAAATGGAGGCAGAGGGGAGTCAGGCGTTAGTAACATTCTCAGACAGGCTCTATTCGAGGCATGCTTTACGTGCCACCACCAAATCCTCACTCTAGTTCCAGGAGGCCCACTCAACAACAGCCTCGTTTCTCCTATGGAAAAAAACTGAGGCTCTTGAAGTTCATTGTCTCGCAAAGGTCACCACAGTAGAACCGGGCTTCTGACTCCAGCAGCCTGCAGCTAACCCTCTCACTGTCCACCTGCTGGGAGAGATGGCCTTATGTCCTAAGCCTGGATGCAAGCTGCTTCCATGCAGGACTTTTTTCCCTTCTCTACAGCCCCAGCAAAATTGACTGGTCTACAAGGATCATTCAAATGTCCTGGGGCTGGTCAAGGACAACTTAGGTGGCAGTGCAGGAGGCTGAGGGGCGGGGGAGAGTGCCAGCCTCGGGGGGTGGGATGGGGGTCAGTCATGTGAGTAGAGAGAACAGGCAGACCCAAAGAAGGGCCAAGAGCACTTTGGGGCTCAAAGCACTTTGGGGTCAAGAATACTTTGGGGCCAAGAGCACTTTGGGGCCAAGAGTTGACTTCTGGAAAGAGAATGAAGTAGGCAAGGAGAATCTGACAACAGTGATGCCTACAGGGTCTGGAGCTCCCTGTCCAAGGAGGGACAGGAAGAGGCGGAGACCCCCAAAGGGAAGAGGCCAGGCCGCGGCCCAGCGTGGGGCTGGCAACTAGGGTCCCTCTTGGTGTGGATGGACCAAGCTGCCTGCTGTCTTCATGGGCACACAGGGTTCACATGGCCCGCTTTGGGGGACTGATGAGACAGTTCACTGTGGACGGGCCCCAGGCCGGTGCCCACCCCTCCCTTCAGGCAGGACGAGCAGCAGCTCTGCACGCCACCCCCGCCACTACGGGCCGGCCAGCACCACCAAGTTGGGCCCATCCCCTGTGCACCTTTCACAGGAAGTAGCCTTGCCCACTGATGCAGTCGCGCTTCCTCTTAAAATTAAGCAGGTCTCAGTGACGGGAAACCTGTGCATCAGTTCCACACCTAAGCGTCCATCATATTCACTGGTCCATCCAGTTCTTGCCGAGGGGTCCACCGTCGTGCTTCCGGCTCCCATTTACACTCCAGATCCCCACCTTTGGGGACCCTGCTTACTTTCTAGGTGAGAGACCGGAGCTTTGGTCCTTTGATTGGCCCTGGGCTGGAATTTCTCCACTTCAACAAGGAGCGTGTGCAAGAGGCTGGCAGGACAACCTGGCTCCCATGTCGTCACACGGCCTCTGGGCTTCCCTTCTCACCACTGGTCTCTCGGGGCCCCTGATGATCAGGGTCCAGCTCTACCAGAGCAAGAAGGTGGCACGTGGTGACAGAAATATCACAAGTTCAGGCAAGACTGGCCGAGGGCAGTGAAACTTCTGACCCCAAGGTCAAAAGTGACCGGGAACTTCAAGATGGCAGCAGGAGGCCAGGCAAGCCTGAGGATCTGCTGAGTGTGGGGTCCTGGCGACCCCACAGGTCACCAGCCCTGGGGTTAGGAGTCGTCAGAGGATGTGAGCTCAAGTCCCTTCTTATTAACTGAATGATGATAGCAGTGATTCACCTCTCCACGTTTGGCTTCCTGGTTTATAAAACGAAAAGCATTCATACTAAGATGAAATGGATTATTTATCAGAGGTCTTAGTGGATTCCTCAGCACCAAATAGATACCTAATACATCTCCCAGTCTTCCACTCTGAACCTCCAGCAAAGTCATGCGAACAAGGGAAGAACTGAGCTAATGCCAAGCCCACTTGAAGATATTCCAGGTTCTATACTGGGTTCTAGGTTCACCAGATGCCTGTGGGTTTGAATGGTGTTGATGAACAACTGTTTAGCGTTTCAATAGCATGTGCTGTAATAAAAAGAGCCTTGAGCAGAAGCCAGAAGCCCCCCATCTGTCATTCCCAATTCCAACCTGATGGCTGAGCTGCAAAGAGCTTAGGGGAGACCACACAGAGGCTGCACAGGAACGAGGCCACGGCCCTCACCCCAGCACTTGCAGAGCGCTGAGAGGACCCAGGCCGGACCACAGAGAGGTCTGCAAGTTCAGGGCCGGTGGTGCGAGACGCATGACAGCGTCAGCTCCTCCCTCTCCACCCAGCGCCTTGCGGGGCGGGGTGCACCACAGTTCCCATCAGAGGGAAGGGGCTGGCAAGGGGAAATCTCTCTCTTCTAGGTCCCAGAACAAGCTTCGGAGGGGCTTCAGAAGCATCTGCCACGGCAACCTAAAAGCCCCCTGCACCTGGCCTCCACCTTATGGTTCTCTGTGAAGTTTAAAATGAAAAGTACTGAAATGTGATATCCAGCCAGCCAGGGGTCAGGCCTGTCTGTTTAGGTCAAAGCATGTTGCAGGAGCATCTCTCCTGGGCTTGGGCCCGTGTTAGCCCCTGGGGAGCACATGGTCAGTTCCATCCGCATCTGTGCCTGCGTCTAAGCCACCTCCACCTCTGACTCCATTTCCGTCTGTCTCTGTCTCTGATCTGCATCCGCCTCCATTACTGTCTCCATCTGTATCTGTATCTCTCCCTGGACCTCCATCTATACCCATCTCCCTCTGTTCCTAAGTCTGTATCTTTATCTGCATCTCCGTCTCCATCATCTTCATCTTATTTCTTTGTGGCTGAGGCTGGAGAGTCTGTATGGACTAGATTCAAGTCACGGCCACCACCAGCTTTGTATTTCTGTGTGTATTAGTCGCTCAGTTGTGTCAAACTCTTTGCAACCCCATGGACTGTAGCCTACCAGGCTCCTCTTTCCATGAAATTCTCCAAGCAAGAATACTGGAGTGGGTTGCTATTTCTTTCTCCAGGGGATCTTCCCGACCCAGGGATTGAACCTAGGTCTCCTGCATTGCAGGCAGATGCTTTACAATCTGAGCTACTAGGGAAGCCCATAGCTCAGTTGGTGAAGCATCTGCCTGCAATGCAGGAGACTCTGGTTTGATTTCTGGGTTGGTAAGATCCCCTGGAGAAGGGAAAAGCTACCCACTCCAGTATTCTGGCCTGGAGAACTCCCTGGACTGTGTAGCCCATGGAGTCGCAGAGAGTTGGACAAGAATGAGTGACTTTCACTTGTATTTCTAGAAGATATTAAAAATTTGTACCCAAAACTCTGTCATTTTATTTCTAAGCAAGTAGCCTCACTACTTTTTTTCAATAGGCCAGGAATTCCAAGGCTATGAATAGGGGTGACAAATATCTGCACTTTTTCCCCTTTCGAGTTTGGATTTCCCTGCTCTATGAAGGAGTAATACTCCTACTTGGGGGATCTTCTGTCATCTTCTGAAAAGATGACAAAGATAAGATACATAAATTTATGTAAAACATGCATATTTTTTGAAATTTATTATTAGTTTTTTAATCTCCCACGTTTCAGCTGAGTTTGGGCTCACATACAGAGATAAGTCTATGATCTAAGTGTCAGGATGCTATTATGGGCAAAGCCTCTCTGCTCAGATGTTTAATTTTAAAACATGAAATCAGGTGGAACTTGTCCAATAAATGCACTGAGATTTAAGAAAGTAGCCAGATTCTTTTTTAAAAGTGAAATAACATTTAAGGTTGCATTTCCCCATGGGTCACTTCCATCCTAATAGTTTTTGAATATTCTTTTCTCCCTGGGTTGCCGAGACTGAAGGAATAAACCTTGGAGCAAAGCGTGTCTCTGGGCTGCCTCGGAGGGAAGGGCCAGTCTCTCTTTCTCCTGCACAGTAATTTTGAGCACAGAGGTCATATTTCAATTCTGGCTTTGCCCTTTCCTGCTGAGTGGTCTTTGGCAAGTCACTTCCGTTCTCTGCACCTCACGTGTGCTCCCTGTCTTCAAGGAGTTGTGGGCCAGAAGGAGACAGACCCGAAAGCGGGAGTCACGGGAGGGATGAGGTGATCACGGGGGCTGAGGCCAAAGGGGAGATGCAACAAAGGCTGCCGGCGCGTGGCTCACGGACAGGCCAGCTGAGTCCCCCAGCTCTTCTTTATAAGTGGTCACCACCATTCTCATCATAATCATCGCATCTCGGACAGGCCAGCTGAGTCCCCCAGCTCTTCTTTATAAATGGTCATCACCATTCTCATCATAATCATCTCATCTCTTGTGACAAAGGTCCATATAGTCAAAGCTATGGTTTTTCCAGTAGGCTTGTATGGTTATGAGAGTTGGACCATAAAGTACTGATGCCTTCAAACTGTGGTGCTGGAGAAGACTGTTGAGAGTCCCTTGGACTGCAAGGAGATCAGTCCTGGATGTTCACTAGAAGGATGGATGCTGAAGCTGAAGCTCCAATACTTTGGCCACCTGATGGGAAGAGTTGACTCACTGAAAAAGACCCTGATGCTGGGAAAGATTGAAAACAAAAGGAGAAGGGAGCGGCAGAAGATGAGATAGTTAGCATCACCGACTCAATGGACATGAATCTGAGCAAAGTCCAGGAGACAGTGAAGGATCAGGAGGCCTGGTGTGCTGCAGTCCATATGGTTGAAAAGAATTGGACACGACTTAATGACTGAATAAAACCATTCTTATCATACCCTGACCATCCCATATCCACATTTTAATGACTTTCATCATTTGCATTCACATAAATTATCTCTTGAGAACAGAGATTGCTACCCAGCTCAGGACTCAGAATTGTTACTCAGACTCATGGGGACCACTATGACCACAGGATCCTCTTCCCCAGACAGAGATGCAGGGTACAGTTTACTAAGCCCTGTGAGGCCTTTTCGGACCTCCCTAGCCTCCTTACCTCCCTGGTAAGACCCTTTGCTTCAAAACTCTCATGTTCCTTTTGAGGGACAGGTGGACCTCCAGAGCCTAGAGGCCATCTCCTCACTTCTGATGGTGCTCTTCATGAAATGGGCTAATGACAACCCCAGCCCCTCCAGGCTACCTTGCGAAGGAAGGAGCAAGGATACACGCAGTGTTTTTGGGCCAAGCATCCATCTCGAGTCCACAGGCAGAGTTCAGGCTCCTCAGACACCCAGGCTGGCTGCTGGAGCCCACGCTTCCTTCCCGGGAGAGCTGGGGGTGACTGTTCTCCTGATGTAATTACAGCAAAATTAAGAACATCACTAGCCCTACTGTCAGGCGCATAGTTAATTTGAGAACCTTAATTGTGTCTTAGTGGAGGAGGATCTTCCCGGTCGAGACGAGACATACTTTAAAAAGAAAGTAAGAGAAAGAGGGGAGAACACAGCTCCAGATTCCTTCAGTCCCAAGAGAGACACAGTCAGACAATGAAAAGATCCTCTTTTGTTGGGAGGATGCTGGGGTGCAGAGAAGTCTATTGTCTGGCCCTGGGCTTTGGTACCGAATTTTGGTGTATTTGCCGCAGAGGAAGGTGCCCAAGCCGCCATGCCGCACGAGGCCAGCCTTCAGTTCTGGCCACTAGCACCAGCCTAGTGCCTGAGACTCCGATGGTCCAATCACACACAAATCCCACTGAAAGCAAGGATCTCAGGAGGGAGGCGGTGGCCGGCTCCCCATCCACCTTCTCCTCCCACTGGAACACGCCAGAGCGCCACTGCCACCTCCCAGTCTTATCTGTGTGCCACCCAAGCCAGGAGGGAATCACAGCAGAAAACCATTTCTCAAAACTCTTCCAGTCTGTGCACTTACCTGACTTTTTCAAAAAAAAAAAAAAAAAAAATTCCCGGTGGCCCTCTGACTTCTGCATTTTACGGCAAGGAACTTTCTGACAAGAGGACAGCAGGCCTTCCTGACTGTGAACGTTCACTTTATACCCCTCTGCTTTTTACAAAGACCTGCATTAGTACGTGTTTTCGCTAGCTGAAACCTATCTGAAGAGGACCTCTGTCTTTATGGGGGAAAAAAAGGGTGAAAAGTGAAGCTAGCATTCAGTATGTGTCTTGCAGCAAGGTATTAGGGGCAGTGCACCGTCTCCCTTCCCCTAAGCAGCAGGAGCGACTCCCCCAGTCTCCTCGCCCAGAAACCACACTCAGCCTCTCAGCACGGAGCCGCCAGAGCCGTGAGCCGCATCTGTCAGCCTCTGCCCATTACCTCCATGCACTGAGAGTCCATGCATGTTGGCAAGATGCGCCCTAAGGTAACGGCTACTTCGCGTTATGCCATTTTGACTTGGGAAAGGTTTCGTAGGATCACTGTGTTCTGGGACAGAGGAGTTACCTCTATGGGGTCTGGATCCGGCCCTCACACTAGACAGCAATCAGGAAGTCATTTCCCCTGGTGACCCTCAGTTTTACCCCTCTGTGCAGTGGGGTCACAGAAGCACTACCCCCGTGGGTCATGTGGGGATGAGCTGTGCTAGTTCCCGAGTGTGGAGCTCACAGAGTTACCCCAACAGTGGCCAGGCTGGTGACCGTGAACGAACGGAGAAATCCAACCCAGGACTTTCCGGAGGTGATGGTGCGACTTGCATGACCCTCGGCGGGCACCCAGCCAGGCAGTGAGCTCACTGGGGGCAGGCTTTTGCAGAGATGCTGGGATGCTTCTGGATGGTGGGCAGCAAGACGGTGTCCCCCACTCGGTGGTGCTGGGTGCTGGCAGAGGGAGGGGCCACCTGGTTTACAAAGTTCTGCAGACCCGGGCAAGTAAGTCCCAGATCTCCCAGAGCCTCAGACTCTTCATCTGGCAACAGAAGCAACCCCACAGGGCTGTGGGGAGGGCTGGCTAAGATCCCCTTGGGGGAAGCAGGGCAGGGTGAGAGGCACGGCAGGCCTTTCATCACCATCACCCTCCTTCCTCTCCATCACCCTCCTTCCTCTCCATCCTTCGTGGACCAAACAGCCCGACCGGGGAAAGAAGGCATGTCAGAGCACGGCAGGTGGGGAAAGACAGTGGGCCGTGGGGCCCTCCGTGCTGAGACCTCCGCCACTGCTATCAGCCATGTGCCGCTGCCGTCTCTCTGTAACACTCCTGACCCTCAGTGTCCTCTTCTGCAGAATGCCAGCAGGCCCTCAGCATCCGGGTTTGCAATAGATTAGGTCATGTGTATAACAAGAGCCCCTGCCCAGGTTGTATTAGACCCTCCCACTACGTGCGGGTAACTGCACCGACTAGCCCAATGAGCAGGCCCTCTGTACCGAGGCCAGGGCTCAGTGGTGCTGGACAGGTACCCTGGCCTGTCTGACAGCTCAGCTGTGCCTGCAGCCACGGGATGTCCACAGCCCCTCGGCCCCGCCCTGAGGACCAGGCCCCTCCCAGTGGCCACCACCCTCTGCCTGCCTCCCCGGCCAGGCCCCCCTTCCAGCTGCGGCCCTTCCACTCACGCCCACTTCCTTTCTGTGGCTTTGGCCTTTTCAAACGTGGCCCATGAATAATGAATCCCTGTTATAAATTTAGAAAACGTCCTTTCTCCCTGCAAGTTGGCCTTTCTCTTTATTTTTATCATGCTGGTTTGTAAGAAAGCGAATCTCTTGGAAACTCATTTTTCTCTCAACTGATTATTCTGACAGCCAAAATTAAGTTGCTAATTTTACAGCGTCTGTGTGGAGCTCCACTGGCTTTCTGCCCCACCCACGCCCCCACTGGGGGTCAGGGAATGAGCGAGGAGGGCCCCGGTAGCTTTCCAGAAAGTTCTAATTCCTGGGGGCGGGGTGGGGAGATGGGAAGGGAAGGGGCCTTGGAGTCAGACCCCAAAGGGAATCTTCACAGCCTGCTTCCTGGGCGGGCTGGGCAGGCATCTATCTCACTTCTCTGGGCTTTGGGTCTCTTATCTGAGTAACAGAGGAGAGGACATTCTTTGCAGACTTCCTGAGAGCTTTGTGATGCAAGGATGCATGGATGGGTGGTGATGTTGGCACAAAGTGGGCCCACTGCTTCTATCTCCCCATTTATACTGCAAAATTCACAAGACAATAGACTCTTCTGGAACATTCTCAAGAGAGGTCGAAATTCCGTCCCCATCCACTCTCCCCTGCAGGACTTAGGAGCTGACCTGCCCCTCCCCATCCACTCTCCGCTGCAGGACTTAGGAGCCGACCTGCCCCCTCCCCACCCACTCTCCCCTGCAGGACTTAGGAGCCAACCTGTCCCTCCCCATCCACTCTCCCCTGCAGGACTTAGGAGCTGACCTGCCCCTCCCAGGTCCTCTGAGACTGGGCCTGCTGTCTCTGTGGCCAGGCCTCACCCTCTCTTCCTTGCTTTGCTCTGCCAGGCCTGGGCAGGTGCCAAGGACACAGGAGAAGGCCAGGCATGGGGCCCACCCTCCCAGAGCTTCTCTGCCCCCCTGGGGGGCAGCAGGATGAGCCAAGCAAAGGGGGTGCCCAGGAAGTCGCCAGGCCCTGAGCCACAAGGGGCAGGGGCCCAACCCCCTTTGCCGTGCTCCTGTCTGCTTCCTTAGGGCCCATCCTCCCCCCTCTGTCCAGGTCGGTGCCAGCCTGGTGACTCAGCCCTCGCTAATTTAGGCCCCTGGCCCTGCTCTTGTCCTGGCAAGTGTGCAGCAGCATCGGTCCTCGGTGCTCTGCAGCCTCAGGCTTCCCTTGCCACCTTCCCCACCCCACCCCACCCCCCACACCCTCTCCAGTCCACCAACTGCCACACACTCAGGCCCCAAGGGTTTCAAGAACTAGGCCCAGCCTCACACCTCCCCACCAGCCCTGACCCAGTCCTAGGATCTTAGACCTAGTGTTCAGCACAGGTCTCGGCCAGTGTAAATGAATCTGAACAGTGAGCCTGTTACCATGAAGACCTCATTGCTGGGCTCTTTGTGCAAATGGGGAGGCTGCACCACACTGCGATCGAGGCTGCAGCCTCTCCACTCAGACCCCAAACGAACCCCTAACCGGCTACTGGACTTCCCGAGTCACTTAGCCCCTCCATAAAACAGAGAGAATGCAAGATGATGTTGAAAATCGACTTTAAAGTTCTTCGCTGTGAGTGTCAAATAACTCCTATGAAAGAATTAGCACAAGGCAAATGCTCAATAAATGATAATGATGGGGGTGGTGATGGTGATAACGGTGACAGTGATGATGGTGGTGATGGTGGCGGTGATGATGGTGGTGATGGTGGTGGTGATGACGGTGATGGTGATGATAATGGTGATGGTAATGATGGTGATGATGGTGGTCATGATAGTTGTGATGTTGGTGATGATGGTGGTGATAACGGTGATGGTGGTGATGGTGATGGTGATGGTAATGATGGTGGACATGATAGTTGGTGATGATGATGGTAATGATGGTGATGGTGGTCATGATGGTGGTGATGATGGTGATGATGATGGTGGTAATGGTGGTGATGGTGACGGTGATGATGGTGGTGATGGTGGTGATGGTGGTGATGGTGGTGATGGTAGTGATGGTGGTGATGGTGGTGATGGTGGTGATGGTGGTGATGGTGGTGATGGTAGTGATGGTGGTGATGGTGATAACAGTGATGGTGATGATGGTGATGGTAATGATGGTGGACATATAGTGGTGATCTTGGTGATGGTGATGGTAATGATGGTGATGATGGTGGTCATGATAGTGGTGATGGTGGTGATGGTGGTGATGGTGGTGATGGTGGTGATGGTGGTGATGGTGATAACAGTGATGGTGATGATGGTGATGGTAATGATGGTGGACATATAGTGGTGATCTTGGTGATGGTGATGGTAATGATGGTGATGATGGTGGTCATGATAGTGGTGATGGTGGTGATGGTGGTGATGGTGGTGATGGTGGTGATGGTGGTGATGGTGGTGATGGTGGTGATGGTAGTGATGGTGGTGATGGTGGTGATGGTGATAACAGTGATGGTGATGATGGTGATGGTAATGATGGTGGACATATAGTGGTGATCTTGGTGATGGTGATGGTAATGATGGTGATGATGGTGGTCATGATAGTGGTGATGTTGGTGATGGTGGTGATGGTGGTGATGGTGGTGATGGTGATGATGGTGATGATGATAATGGTGATGTTGATGACAGTGATGATGATGATAATGGTGATGATGGTGGTAATGATGGTGGTCATGATGGTGGTGATGTTGGTGATGATGATGGTGGTGATGGTGGTGATGACGATGGTGGTGATGGTGGTGATGATGGTGACGGTGATGATGGTGGTGATGGTGGTGATGATGGTGATGGTAATGATGGTGGACATGATAGTGGTGATCTTGGTGATGGTAATAATGTTGATGATGGTGGTCATGATAGTGGTGATGTTGGTGATAATGGTGGTGATGATGATGGTGGTGATGGTGATAACGGTGATGGTGATGGTAATGATGGTGGACATGATAGTGGTGATCTTGGTGATGGTGATGGTGATGGTGGTGATGATGGTGGTGATGGTGATAACGGTGATGGTGATGGTGATGGTGGTCATGATAGCGGTGATGTTGGTGGTGGTGATGGTGGTGATGGTGATGATGGTGATGTTGATGATAATGGTGATGATGGTGGTGATGTTGGTGATGATGGTGATGGTGGTGGTGATGGTGGTGATGGTGATGATGGTGATGATGATAATGGTGATGATGGTGGTGATGATGGTGGTGATGGTGGTGATGGTGGTGATGGTGGTCCTGATGGTGGTGATGCTGGTGATGATGCTGGTGGTGATGGTGGTGATGACGATGGTGGTGATGATGGTGACGGTGATGATGGTGGTGATGATGGTGATGGTAATGATGGTGGACATGATAGTGGTGATCTTGGTGATGGTGATGGTAATAATGTTGATGATGGTGGTCATGATAGTGGTGATGTTGGTGATGATGATGGTGGTGATGGTGATAACGGTGATGGTGATGGTGATGGTGGTCATGATGGTGGTGATGGTGGTGATGGTGATGATAATGGTGATGGTAATGATGGTGATGATGGTGGTCATGATGGTGGTGATGCTGGTGATGACGATGGTGGTGATGGTGATGATGGTGTCAATCGTGATGGTGATGAAAGTGCTGGTCTGGCATACTGGGGGAAGGTGAAGGACCAGTGCTACTAAGGACCTTGATGTGCCAGATGCTGTGCCAGCTGTTTTACAACCAAGTATCAAAGTTCTGAACTTACTAAAGCCCTGATTCCCTGGGTGACCCCAGTAAAGCACCCAAGCTCTCTGGGGTTCAGGCTCTTTCCTGGATCCCTTGGTCTGAAACACGTTCACGATGGTGTCGGGCGGCTCATATGAGGACGCTGAGAATCAAGAGTAAAGGGTCCCTGTTGAGCCAGAGCCTAGGCACAGCATCAGGACTGTGGGTGCCACTGGCCACGCTGTCCCTTCCCGGTCTCAGTTTCCCAGTCTGCACCATGAGGCTGCTGACGTCCAAGGTCTGCCCTACTCTCCAGCTGCACTATGAGCCGACGGCCCTAGATGCAGTAATCTGTTTCCACGGTGAACAGGGAATACTCAGGCTTGGGTGGGTGGGGGTGTCAAGGAGGGAATCTTCAAAGCTGTGACCTGTGCTGGGACAACACTTGCCCTCACAACAGCAGCTGTTCCCATTTAACGAATGGCAAACTGAGGCCCAGAGAAGGGGGTGGCGAGAGCTGCCCAAGGGCGCTCAGCTGTTTGGGGCAGAAGTCTGCCCCCAGGTCTTCCTCAGCTCACGTGGATTAGAGGAGGGTGTCTGAAAGGCAGCCCCACACGCTGCCCTGAGGGCTCGGCGCTGCCCCCCGTGCCCAGGGGGTCTGCTCTCCTGACTCCCAAGGCGTGTGTTTCTCATCTTCTGCATTTTTGACTCAAGTCTGTTGGGTTCACCCTGTGCAATCTTGTGTGATCCTTGTACAGGGAGGGCCTTTCCCAAACTGCCGTAAGCTGGATGTGAGGCCCGGTGCCTGGATTGGGGGCTCTGAGCTCTCGTCTCTCCCAGCACAGTGAGGGCAGCCTCCCCGCTTCTTCTGTTTGCTTTGGATGCTGAGCGGCTGTGTTTGCTGGCTGACTGCACTAGGGAGCCCTCAAAGGAGGCAGAAGGCCAACTCGCATCATTAACGGCCCGGCCTGAGCAGGCAGCATGGGGTCTTGGGACCAGCACCGCACTCAGGCCGCGTGGACTGTGATCTGAATCCCAGCCTGCCGCTAGGCAGCTGCATGACCTGAGGCAAGCTGCACACCCTCTCTGAGTTCCTGACTGCCTGATGGGGCTCCACCACAGCCTCGTGAGACTGCCTTAAGGTTGAAGGGAGGAGGCACACTTCAGGGCTCGGCGTGCCCTTTCCTGACTCCTCAAGGGGCCACTGCCGGGGCTAAAACATGCTCCCTTGTGCTTGGCACAGACCAGGGGCTCAGGGGAGAGGAATGCCCATGGCATCCACTGTCCTTCCAAAGCCAGGGTCTCCTTTGTCAGCACCAGAAGTGGGAGGAGGTCCCTTGCTGGGGGTGGATGTGCACACAGCACCGTGGTCAGCAGAGCCCTTCACTTCACAGTCCACGGGGATACATCCACACACACAGACTCTCCCATGAGCAAGGCCCGGCCAGCCTGGGCATTCCTGCTTTTCAGGCAAAGATCCTGAGCTTCCAAGAGGCACAAAGACTTCCCAGACCCCAGCTGGTCAGGGCTGGAGAAAGACTCTGGCTTGGGTCTGGGAAAGTCCAAACACCAAGCTCAGCCATCTCTCCAGGGTCAGTGGACACATCCCAGTGATAGCTGGAGCCAGGGAAGGGACCAGGAAGGGGGACAGGAGGCCATGAGGGGCAGCCTCGGAGAAAGCTGGAGGAGACCACAGCCCGACAGAGACCTAGCCCAGATCCCCCATGCTGGCCCCGCTAGGAAGCAGCTCATGGGGGCTGAAGCCAGCTGGGAAGGCCCGCCCCCAGACCTCAGCTGATGGCAGCCCCATCCCTGCCCTGGGAGATTAGCTTTAAAAGACACGAGTGCAGGGCAGTGTACATGGAGGGGATGTGAGGTAACACCTACTGAGCCCAAGCCACATGCTGGGCATCTCCCCACGGGCACCCAGACCTCCCGGTGAGCAAGATGGGACTGCACCCATTTTGCAGGTGATGAAACCGAGGCTCAGAGAGGCAAGGAGACCGAGAAGTCACAAGGCTCAAAGGAAGCAGGTACGGTCTGAGCCCAGCCTCGCCTCACTCCCAAGTCTTCGCTTGCTGCTGCGTCTCCTGTTACTCCGCTGGATCCCAGGACCCCCAGAGCCCGAATCAATGCCCATCCCAGCAGAGATATAGTCCCGATAGTTTCAGCATCTCATCTGGGTAAGCAAGGTCACGGTGCCAAGGCTGAATTGTGGTCCAAGAGGCCACTGCCCCTGGCCTGTGGGGACCCCGAGCCAGCCTCCTAACCTCACCTGACAAACAGGGGTCACAGAAACAGTGCTGCCTTGGAGGGGAGTGTGAGGCTTGGATGAACTACCATGCATGCAGAAAGGGCTCAGAGAAGCTTGATAAAAGGACTTAATAAACGCTAAATAAACACCAGCTGTTACTGCTAAAGCAGTTCCTTTTACAGACACAAATATGGAAACTCAGAGAGGTTGAGTGCCGTGAACAAGGTCACACGGCATCATGCTACATGTGTGCTAAGCGTGTGTGCTAAGTGTGCGTCCGACTCTCTGCGACCCCATGGACTGTAGCCCCCAGGCTCCTCTGTCCTTGGGATTCCTCAGTCAAGAACACCGGAGTGGGCTGCCGTGCTGCCCCCGGGGATCTTCTCAACACAGGGCCTGGACCCGCATCTCTTGTGTCTCCTGCATTGGCGGCAGGTTCTTTATCACACGCGCCACCTGGGAAGCACCAGGTAGTATCATCAGTCAGTTCAGTTGCTCAGTCGTGTCCGACTCTTTGAGACCCCACGAATCGCAGCACGCCAGGCCTCCCTGTCCATCACCAACTCCCGGAGTTCACTCAGACTCATGTCCATCGAGTCCGTGATGCCATCCAGCCATCTCATCCTCGGTCGTCCCCTTCTCCTCCTTCCCCCAATCCCTCCCAGCATCAGAGTCTTTTCCAATGAGTCAACTCTTTGCATGAGGTGGCCAAAGGACTGGAGCTTCAGCTTTAGCATCATTCCTTCCAAAGAACACCCAGGACTGATTTCCTTTAGGATGGACTGGCTGGATCTCCTTGCAGTCCAAGGGACTCACAAGAGTCTCCTTCAACAACACAGTTCAAAAGCATCAATTCTTCGGAGCTCAGCTTTCTTCACAGTCCAACTCTCACATCCATACATGACCACTGGAAAAACCATAGGCTTGACTAGACGGACTTTTGTTGACAACGTAATGTCTCTGCTTTTGAATATGCTATCTAGGTTGGTCATAACTTTCCTTCCAAGGAGTAAGCGTCTTTTAATTTCATGGCTGTAATCACCATCTGCAGTGATTTTGGAGCCCCCAAAATAAATTCTGACACTGTTTCCACTGTTTCCCCATCTATTTGCCATGAAGTGATGGGGCCAGATGCCATGATCTTTGTTTTCTGAATGTTGCGCTTTAAGCCAACTTTTTCACTCTCCTCTTTCAGTTTCATCAAGAGTTTTTTAGTTCCTCTTCACTTTCTGCCATAAGGGTGGTGTCATCAGCATATCTGAGGTTATTGATATTTCTCCCAGCAATCTTGATTCCAGCTTGTGCTTCTTCCTACCCAGCATTTCTCATGATATCTCTGCATGTAAGTTAAATAAGCAGGGTGACAATATACAGCCTTGACATACTCCTTTTCCTATTTGGAACCAGTCTGTTGTTCCAGGAAGAGTCAAATCCAGACAGATCTTCATCACAGCAGCTGCTCTGCATTTATTTAGTCAACAAGCATGACATGAACACCTACTGTATGCCACACCCTGCCCTGGCCCCTGGCTATCCGGGGACACCAGCATACAAACTGCAGCTGCTGTCTGCCCTCAGGGAGGATGTGCCCTCATGGGGACCGGGGATGGATGTGGCAGGTCTGAGTCACAGTCACGGGCAGGATAGCATGTGACCAGGGTGCAAAGGGCTGTGGGAGCAGAGGCAGGAGTGCCCCACCCTAACATGGCCTCAGGGGGCACTCAGCACCATGGACAGCCTCCTGGGGCTGTGTGCTCAGAGCCAGCTGCTGGTGCTCACCGCCCCCTCCGCACCAGCTGTGCCCCGCCCCACCGACCTCTCCACATGGCTCTGGAACCCGCGCTCACCCTGCCCAGTCTACACACTGACCAGCAGGACCTCTGAGGGCTCGAGAGCCGGAGTATGGGGACAAATCTCGAGCATCACCCTAGTGATGGGAATCCCTGGTGGCTCAGACAGGAAAGAATCCGCCTGTAGCGCAGGAGACCCAGGTTCAGTCCCTGGGTTGGAAAGACCCCCTGGAGAAGGGCACGGCACCCCACTCCAGTGTTCTGCCTGGAGAATTCCGTGGACAGAGGAGCCTGCTGGGCTGCAGCCCATGGGGTCACAGAGTCGGACACAGCTGAGCGATTAACACTTTCACTTCCCAAGGACAGAACCATAACTGCTTTCTTATGTTAATGAGGTGACTCTTGGAAAGACCCTGGGTCTCCTAAGGATGTGGGCTGCTGGCCAGTGAAGCTGACACTTGATTGGAGGGTTGGAATTTTCCATCCTCACCCCACCCCCAGTACCTCCAGGGAGTAGAGTGGCCTGGAGGTTGAATCAATCAGTTGATGGCCAATGATTTAATCAATCGTGTCTATATAAGGAAGTCTCCATAATACCCCTCCCCAAAGGACAGTGTTCTGAGAGACTCCAGGTGGTGAACCCATCAGGGTGCAGGGAGAGAGGAGCCTGGGGTGCTTGGAGGTGCAGCCCCTTCCTCAGGCCTTGTCTTGAGCATCTCTTCCATCTGACCAGTCCTGAGTTTTATATCTTTTATAATAAACCAGTGGTACAGTAAGTAAAATGTTTCTCTGGGTTCTGTGAGCCATTCCAGCAAATTAATGAAACCCAAGAAGGGGATCCCTCCCGATCTGTAGCTGGTCAGTGAGAAGCTGGTATCAAAAGTTGCACAGTCTGGCGGGTTCAAGCCCTCCCCCTGCAGGATCTGATGCTATCCACAGGTAGACAGAGCTGCACGGCAGGACATCCAGCTGGTGTCGAGAACCGTTTGGTGCTGGGAAGAGTCCACACTCCAGGACTGGTGTCGGCAGTGCAATCACTCAGAGACGCAAGGGTCTCCTGGGGGCTCGGAAGACAGAGGGTGTCCTCTCATCTCCTGGGGCTCAGAAGACAGAGGGTGTCCTCTCATCTCCTGGGGCTCGGAAGACAGAGGGTGTCCTCTCATCTCCTGGGGCTCGGAAGACAGAAGCACGGGCAGCGGTCAGCACAGGTCACACGTCCACAAACCCAGTGGGGTCTTTTAACATGAGGTGGCCAGTGGCGTGGGTGCCACCGGTGGTCCCTCTGTAATGGAGCAAGGCTCTGTGCGGCCTTTGCAGGACAGACTCCCCCTGCCATGTCCTGTGCCTGCCTCTTGTCTATAAGGGAACCAACTTCAGACAAAAGAAAGATTTAGTCAGAAGGTGAGAAAATGCAGAAGCAAAGGAAACCAGTCAATCCAGAGAAAAGAATGGTTTAGCTGCTAAACAAAGCCAAGGACCTTCATTTTTCTTCCCAAGGCTTAGAGATCATATTCTAGCCATATCCTGTGAGCAGTGTTACAGAGACTGAAACCCCACCAGGTGGAAGAACCCAGCTACACGATGATCAGACTGTCACCATGACATGAAGTGGCCACAGTTCTGAGAACTGGCCTCAAGAAACAAAATCAACCCTGGAACTAAAGATGAACTGTACTTAATCAAGCGGACGCTGATCAGACCACCATCGGACCAATTTCAAGATGACAGAGCTGACTGTGCTGTTTCTACACGTAGCCCACCACCCCCACCCCTGCCCACCTGTGCTCCCCTAAAATGCTCCTTTAGAAGCCTTGCTCCTGATCAGCAACAGGGAGTTTGTTCTTTGGGACATGAGTCCACCTTCTCCCCAGGCCTGCTGGCTTCCTCAATAAAGCTATCTTTCCTTTTATCCTACACTTAGCTGGTAAAGAATCCGCCTACAATGTGGGAGACCCTGGGTCTGATCCCTGGGTTGGAAAGATCCCCAGGAGAAGGTAAATTCTACCCACTCCAGTGTTCTGGCTTGGAGAATTCCACGGACTGCATAGTCCATGGGGTTACAAAGAGTGGGACACGACTGAGCGACTTTCACTCACTCACTAGCTCTCGGTATTGGATTCTTGAGCCAGGAGCAGCCAAATCTGAGTTTGGGAACACTTTCACTAGGCCTGTAAACAAGCACTCACCCTTCCTGAGAGTCTCAGGGGCTGTGAGCCCCTGGTGGGGTGGTCTGGAAGAGTCTGCGTAAGGAGCAGGAGCTCCAGGAAAACCTGGCAGAGGGTCAACAGGAGGCTGAGTCAACACCAGAGCAGGTCTGGGGCCTGCATCAGCGAGGGCATCCATATTAGCGGTCCCCAACACTTCTGGCACCATGGACCAGGGCCTGCATAGGTGAGGGTGTCCATAGCAGCAGTCTTCAAAGGGCTCCAGGAACTGGTATCGTGGACACTTTTTCCACGGATGGAGGGCAGGAGGTGGCTCTGCTCACCTCCTGCTGTGCAGCCTGGTGCCTGACAGGCCACGGTGGGCACCAGTCTGTGGCCCAGAGACTAAGGATCCCTGGTCTATACCATGTGCAGGGGAGGAAGCGGGGCACATGGAGACAACTGCCCCTTCTTCCCAGCCTGATTTCCCAAACTCTGAGGCTTAAGCTGACCCATGGGGTCCCAATCAGAGCCCCATGACCCCCTTGCTGTGGGACCCTCCCAAAGACAGCACAGCTGCGGCCCCCACCATGGGCCCAGGCAAGCTCTGGAGCTGAAAGTACGCCCTGGGTGATGGCAAACCAGGCTGGCCAGACTGAAAGACTTGGTCAGAAAGGCAAATTGATGGTGCAGACCCCAGTGCCCTCCCCGAGGCCGTGGCAGAAATCACTAATCAATCACCATGCTGTCGCTGAAACCACGTTAATTTCAGCGTCTCTCCCAGCTCAGAGTCCAGGCACCAGACAACTTATTAATAAATTACCTTTGATGCTGAAAACCCTTGCCCCCTCTAGGCTGCGCCGCTGGGAAGACGGCTCACGACTTGCTGGAGAGCAAGCCTCTCTGTCCTGGATTCTTCCTTCTCTGTGCCTGGGTGGAACTGGGCCATGCCTGAGGTCTACAAAGAGGAATTTTCATGGAATCACGGCAAGCCTGGGAAATCATACCATTCACCGTGACCCCGAATTAAGACACAGAGTGCACACAGCCAGCATCGCTTGGGGTCGGAGCTGCTGGGGCTTAATTGAGAGGAGGCGGCACAGAGGTGGCGAGCCAAGCAGCATGGGGCTGGGGCAGGGGAGTCGAGGCCCCTCCAAGGCGACTCTGAGCTCCCGAAATGGGCCAGACCCTCACAGTAAGCAGAGTCTCATGGAAGCTGGTATTAGCAGGCAGTCCCCCGAAAGCTGGCAATCCCCAGACAGCGGGAAGGACAGAGGCCAGTGGACTGACACCTGGTCCCTCCAACCCAGGCAGGTGAGAGGATTTCTGCAGCTCCGTTCTCGTAGCCTTCCTGTATAATTTACATCACAGCCAACAAGCCACCGCCCAGGCATTTGTGCTGGAGGAGATTCTCGGGGCAGCCTGGGCAGGGGGCAGGGGTCTCAGGTATAAGATCACACTCCGCCTCTCCCCACGGGGACCTTGGGCGTGCCAAGGCCTCTCAAGCCTCCATCCCTTCCCCTGAAAGGCGGGACAACTTGGCCCTCAGGTGAAGTCTGTTCTGATGAAGGAACGTCGGGGGGCCTGGGAAGGCGGAGCTTCAGTCACCTCCTGCTGCTTCTGATGCCGCGGGCTTCTTGTCCGGGGAGGGGGTCGCGCAGGGGCCCCTCATGTGCTTGTGCAGGTGAGTCACCCAGCCCCAGCCATCGGGGACGGGCAGCGGGCTTCGTGGCCCCTGAGCTGGTCCTTGGGGAGGTGGGTGGCGGGGAGGACCTCCCCCTCCCAGGGGACCAGGGAGCCTCCTGGCCAGGTGCTGTAACCTCAGCATCTCCCCTCTGGGGTTAGTAAGGAGGTTGAACTGGTGTCTTGCAGCCACTCAGTCGTGTCTGACTTTGCGACCCCATGGACTGTAGCTGGCCAGGCTCCTCTCTCCGTGGGATTTCCCAAACAAGAATACTGAACCAGGTTATCATATCCTACTCCAGGGGATCTTCCTGATTCAGGGACTGAACTTGCTTCTCCTGCATTGGCTGGCAGGTTCTTTACTGCTGAGTCAGCAGAGAAGACCCAAGGAGTTGAATAGCCACGTCCAAAAGATGTGTCTGAACCTTAATTCCTAGAACCTGTGAATGGGAACTTATTTGTGTGTGGGGGAAAGGTCTTTGCAGATACAAGCATCTCAGGACAAGATCACCCTGCATTATCCGAGAGAGTCTTAAACCTTATGACAAGTGCTCTTATAAGACGCAGAAGAGGAAACACACAAGGAGGCGGCCATGTGAAGACAGAGCCTGGAGTGATGTGGCCAAAGCCAAGGACACCGGGGGTCACCAGAAGCTGGAAGAAGCAGGAAGCATCCCCCTACAGCCTTCAGAGGGAGCCCAGCCTTGCTGACACCTTGCTCGCAGACATCTGGCCTCCACACCGTGAGAGAAGCCCTTTTAAGCCCCCCAGTTTGCGGTAACTTCTTCCCTGGGACACTGATGCAGGCTTAGTTATTGGGGGATCTCAGCTAGGCCAGGAGGGGATGGTTCAGCCCCAGGTCCCCGGGAAGCACAGGCAGGGAGGCCCCTGAATGGGACCTTCTCGTGAGAAAAGGGGCTCCACCCTGGTGACCCTGCTCGGGGACAGTGGCGTCCTCAAGGAGGAGGCCAAGTCCAGCCCTGAGTGTGGTTGAGGCCAGAAGACCCTCTGAACCCAGCTCCTCCGGCTCTGCCGACAGCCTCCTGCAGGCCCACGTGAACTCAGGGCAGTGTATTGTGGCCCCTAAGACTGGGCAGGACTCATTTTCCACCGCTGGGAACAGCATTTAGAAAAAGCCTCAAGAATGCTGGGGAGCCTGCTGTTATGGGCCCACAGAGCCCCAAGCAATTCAATGGAAAACGAAAGAGACTTTTCTTCCCGGGAGCGGGAATCCAAGGTCGTGGGGAGGTGCCCTTGAGGGCACCGTGGAGCCCGGTGGCCAGTGTGGGTCTTCAGGCGGCAGCCAGGATGGAGGCCGTGATGCAGGCAACGACGGGGCTGCAGGTAAGGTGTTCAAGGGACGCGCTCCCTGGGGCCGAGCTGCCACAGTCCAGCCCTGGTCCTGAGCCACGGGCCTCCCCACTCCAAGCATCCTCCCAGGCCCTCCCCAACCCCAGCCTTTCAATCCAGTATCTACTCTTTCTCTTCTGCGCGCTCAGCCACTTCAGTCATGTCCGACTCTTTGCAACCCCATGGACTGGAGCCCGCCAGGGCTCCAATGGGTTGCCATGCCCTCCTCCAAGGGATCTTCCCGGCCCAGAGATCAAACCCACGTGTCTTACATCTGCTGCACTGGCAGGCGAGGGTTTTTGCCACTAGGGTCACCTGGCAAGCCCTTCCTCTGCCTGTTCTAGGTCTCACCTAGTCTGGCTCCCCCTGGGCCCAGGGCAGGCCCCTAGAGGCTCCCCCCACCTGCCTCCCTGGATCTCACAGGCTGTCTCCATGGAAGCTGCCCTTCCCGGAGGGGGCTGGCTATGGGGCCACCCACCCTGCCACTGTGTCCACACCAAGGCTTGAGCAGGAGGACCTGGAGGCCAGCCGACCCCTTGAGCTCTGTTTCCCAGCGGGTGTTCTCCATCGTGAAGAAAGAGGGACAGCAGGCTGGGAGTTGTAAAGGCAGAGCTGGAGGAGGAACCTTCCCGTGGGGCTCGACGGAGCCTGTGTAGAGGAAGGGGGCTCTGCAGGGCCAGGCTGGACCCCCATGTGACGGACAAGTCGGGGTCGGCCCCCAGGCTCTGGGCTGGTGAGACTCCAGTGCTCTGCCTGCAGCCCATCCTGCCCGAGGCAGCTGTGTTCCCAGGGACTCGAGGTTCCTGTAAGAGCAGGACAGGGCTGTCCACGGTGCTAAAAGGGACGAGCAGGTCTCATCTGGAGATGGGCGAGGGGGTGCTGTGAGGACCCAGAAAGGCAACAGGGGTGCTCAGGTTTCCCGCAGGGCTCTCGGGAGCTTGTGCCCACAGGGAGGTTCAGCCTGGGGCCAGAGTCCTGCGTTGCTCATTCATTCAACAAACACCCCTTAAGCACTCAGCTCGTGCCCCTATGGGAAACAAGTCAGCCAGGCTCCACACTTGGGGAGGCCCCCCCTTGCAGCAGGAGCGGCAGACAATACACACACACACATGCACACGCACACACACATGCACACTCACGCACACACACACACGTGCACACACGCATGCACACACACACGAGAAAGGAAAAGGAGACCCGCAGAGGGATGGGGTTGTGTGCAGTGAAAGCTGACATTTAATCTGTAACGTCCCTTTCAGCTCAGCATCCTCTCATTTAAAGATAGCATCATTTGGGGTTTTTTCCTTTTGAATGAGATCAGAGTGGAGGAGGTAAAAATGAGAAGGAAATCCCACAGGGGTGCGAGCAGCAAGCAAGCTGAGGACTGAAAGCCTCCTCTTTCTACACTGTCATCAGCGCTTTCTAGCCAAAACCTTTTAGATCTCACGGGGCCGCACTCCTGTCTGTTCCACAAATCTCGCTAAAGCAGGCTTCTCCGAGACCGTGTTCCTTCCCACGGCAAGGCCATCGTAATCCCATCCAGCTGCTCCGTCTCGGCCCCATCAGAAAGAGAATTCGTGAAATATGAGGAAGATAAAGTCGATACTGTGCAGGCCTCGCTGGTTCCCGACTCAGGAAATATGGTGGGGGGGTGAGTCGTGAGAGCGGCGGCCTTCCGTGGGGGAGACAGAGAGGTAATTCTCCCACACCTGAATCCATCCCCTTGGCAAACACGGTTGGAAGAGCACAACCTGCTGGCGGGCGAGTCCCCGCGAGTGGATGGTGGGGGCCTTGGGGTGGATAACTCTGAGACGCCTCTCATCACATGTTGATTTCCACTGCGCTATGTTTTCTAGGAAACACCAGAGAAGTGAAGGAAGATAAAAGCCCCTGAGTGCTTGAAAAATAAAGAAAAAAAGCTGGGAAGTAACGTTTGTGGATATAGAACAGCCTGAATTTCTGACTTCCAGAAATGCTACTTCCGCAGTAAGCGGGATTCAACATGTCTGGTTTCAGTTTCCCAAGTGTGGGGACTCAGGGATCCTCCCTTTATTAAGGGACTGACAGATGCATGAAAGTGAAGATGTTCCAGAGATGGTTGGCCTGGGACCTGGCCTGTAGTAAATGCTCAGTAAGTGTGAGTTTCTCTTTACCCGGGAGGCCCCACCTCTAATAAATGAAAGGTTTGCATTAGACTGTCTCAAAGTCCCACAGTTATGAGAATCCAGGTGGAAAAAGTTCTGCTTAGACTTGATTTCCAAGTTATTTTCAGGGACTTCTCTGGTGGCCCAGTGGTTAAGAATCTGCCTTCCAAGGCAAGGGACAAGGGTTCAGTCCCTGATCGGGGAACTAAGGTTCCGCAGGCCACGGGGCAGTGAAGCCCCTCGCACCCCAGCTACTGAGCCTGCGGCCTGGAGTCTGCACGCCGCAACAAGACAGAGGCCAGCACCGCCCGAGGAGGAACCCGGAGGCCAAAACTGAGGCCCGGTGCAGCCAAGAATGAGGGAATGAATGAACGAACTCACATAAAAATTATTTTCATGTGAGAAAACATGACCAACAATGTCTCATCTTTCACTCACTTATTAAAAACACATACACACATCAAGGACTTGCCCTGAGCCAGGTACTCTTGAACCTTAGTTCACTGGACCTTTCTAGAACCATGAGGCCAGCAGAGCAGCTGAAACAAGAGGCCTGGAAAGTCCCGAGGGCACGTGGCAAATGGGTGGGGTCCAAGATGGGCTGCTCCCCCCACTTGAGGGCCCGTGCCTGTGTCTCTCGCCCGGCTAGCACACCCTAAGGGCTGTGTCAGGAGATGCAAGGTCCAGGCGGTTCCAAGTGCTTTTCAACGGAGCATCTCATTTTCTGCCATCAACTCCCACAAGAGGGGGTTGTCTAAGTGCCCACCTCTCCATTTCACAGACAAGAAACTGAGGCCGGGAGCTCAGCGGGGCCATGGCTGTGCCCAGGAGAGATGCACATGGTTCTCTCCAGTCCTTTCCCATCCAGAGCCGCCTGGGGAGGGCTCTCGCTGGTGAGACGTGGCTGGGCAGACAGTACTGGGGGTGAGGATGGTGCTATGGGGACGGGGCTGGGCAGACAGTATTAGGGGCGAGCACCGTGAGGCAGTGGCAGGCGGTACTGGGGGGCGAGCATCGTTGGGTGGGGCGGGGCTGGGCAGGCCCTGCCCGTCTGGCCACAGCCGGTTGTGCCAGGCCTCGACACGGGCCCTCAGTGAACGGGTCATCTTCTCCCTCCTGGGAATTTGGACCTAGGCCTGGAGAAGTGGGCTGGAGGGGGGCCTGTGGGGAAGAGGCGTCCTCGGAGGGAAAGAGGGGGAGAAGGTGTCTGATGAAGCAGAGAGTGGACAGGCCCGCCCTGCCCCGCCCCCACGCCACGATCCTCGCCCCCAGTACTGTCTGCCCAGCCACGCCCCCCACCACACGATGCTCGCCCCCCAGTACCATCTGCCACTACCTCACGAGCTTGCCCCCAGTACCGTCTGCCCGGCCACGCCCCCACAGCACCATCCTCGTCCCCGGTACCATCTGCCCAGCCCCGCCCCAGCCCCACCATGCTCGCCCCCAGTACCGTCTGCCCAGCTCCGTCCCCACAGCACCATCCTCGCCCCCCAGTACTGTCTGCCCCCGGGTTCAGGAGCGGGTCTGATTTCCAACTACCAGCCTCGCTGTATGAAGTTAAATGGAGGCAGTTTCTATTTTGCAACCTGCAGAGCTCTAACTGGGACACACCATGGTTCCCCCTCAGCTCTTTCTGCTCCAGACACTGCAGGGCTATACACCAGGAGAGAGAGCCAGAGAGAGAAGGGGGGGCCCAGAGGCAGGCGCTGGCTTTGGCACGGCCTCGGGGTGGGCGGTTGCCTCCCTTCCCTGCCCGGCGCCCAGTGTCCAACGTGCCCATCTTCTGAGTTACCCAATTTCACACCTGCCAGGTGACAATCCGGGCTGTGAGAAGCCTGTCAATATGCGGGCCCTCCCATGCGCCCTGGGACTGCTTGCCAGGGTCCTCCTCCCTTGATCCTGGGAACAAGCATCAGAAAACCCAGACGAACTCTCACACCCTCCCTGCTCTGCCCAGGCTTGTGCACCCACAACACACATGGTGTGTGCCCTGTGCCCCCTCTGTACTGAGCCCAGGGAGCAGGGGCTGCCAGGCCACTTCCCCCAGGTTCTGGGCACTGACCACAGCGTTACCAGGCACCCACAGCCAGGGGTGCAGAAGGGAATGGCACCCCACTCCAGCACTGCTCCCTGGAGAATCCCGTGGCTGAGGAGCCCGGCAGGCACAGCCAGTGGGGTCGCAAAGAGTCAGACATGACTGCCCCTGAGCACCCACGCACGCAATGAGGAAGCTCATCCCAAACACAGTGGGGGGGGGCGCGGCTGGAGTAACTTAAGTAGGCTTGTCCCCAGGCAGAAAAGCCCCTAAAATGTGTAAAGAGGGGCTTCCAGGTGGCCTGTCCTCCAGTGGGGGAAAGGACAGGACAGACCAAGCCCCCTGCCTCCTGGCAAGGAGAGCGGACACGCACAGGAGCAACGTGGAGTCCAGGGTGGGGTCAGAGCTCAGGGGAGAGTAGCGGCGTGTTGGGGGGGATGGAAGGCCTTGCCTAGAAGGACATTTCAACACAGGCCCCAGGAGGTGGGGCCGAGCCACACAGACCTGGGGGACGGTCTGCTGGGCCGGCCACAGCCCCAAGAGGAAGCCCCCGCTGCAGAGTTTCCTTTGCCATCACTGGATTTTCAACCGTTTCTTTCTGTCTGGGAGCGCATGTTGCTGCACAGCTACTATGCACCAGGGATCTTCTTAAATCACCTCACTGAGCAGGCGTTCCAGCTGCCACAGCAGCAGGAACTCACAGGACAGACTGACTTGCCACCCAGGTCCCGAGCTTCTCACAGGGGGGCTGCTTAGCACACAGCCCTTTCAGGCATCCTCATGCCCACCCGCATGAGGGTGAAAGGGGGCCTGCGGCTGGGGGCTAGGAGCACAGACATGAGTCCCAGGGTCAGGGACATGGACACGTCTGCGTGCGGCCTTCTGCACGGCTGACGCTGAATCTCTGCAGCAGCATGCCGCTCTGGTAACGGCGCTAGCTGCACCCTCCGCTGGTGGGAGGCTGGGGGGCTCTGTGAGGAAGGGCGCTGGGCTGCTCAGGATCATAGCACCCTCCACCTGGTCATCCCCAGGAGTGCCACCTTTGCCTAGAGGAGGCGGGGTGCTGTCCAGCCCCTGGTCCCCCTGGGGTGCGGAACCACACTTGGCTGAGCCACCAGCGGCCCGAACTCTGCATGAACACAGAATCCGGAACGGGGGGTGGGGGTCACTCAGCTGCTTTGGTCCCCGGCCGGGAGCCCCGGGTTGAACAGTTCCCAATGTGTGTCCCCCACAAGCTCCCCCACAGCCACCAAGATCACCCAGTGGACTTTGCGTGAGAGATGCTGGCTCTTTCCAAGACTGGGATCCACCTTCCACAAGAGGCTACGTCTCATATCACGTTACCAAACACCATCCTGCCCCTGACCCTGTTGGCTGAGACCCCTCCCCAGGGCCCAGAAGGGATCCCGAGGGCAGTTGCCAATCTCTCATGGTCACTGCAAGGCCTCAGGTGGTGGGGGTCGTTGGCACCCCAGCCATGTCCCCAGCAGCGCCCTGAGGTTAAAGGAGACAGTCAAGTTCACAGCATCTTCGGGGAAACTGTCTTAGATGCCAGGGGAGCCAAGGAGGTGTGCACTTTCCCAGACGCAGCCCTGAGACTGGCTTTCGGAACTGCTTGCTTGAGGAAGAGCAGCCCTTCCATTACGGGAAGTGGGAAGGGGACAGCAGGCCGGCGCCCTGGGATAGGATGTGAAGCTACCCCCAGTGCCTCAGGGAAAGGGCAGCGCAGGGAGAGCTGAGAGCAGGTGCTGGGGGAGCTCTGCTGTGGGCGAGGGCAGGGGGCGAGGGGCCGCAGGGGGGAGGAGGGGGCGGGAGGAGGGGGTGGGGGGAGGAGGGAGTGGGAGGAGGAGCGGGGGGGAGGAGGGGATGTAGGGGGAGGAGTGGGAGGAGGGGCGGGAGGAGGAGCGGGTGGGGGGAAGGACCTCAGGGGAGGGGCTGAGGGGGGAGGGGTGGGGAGGAGGGGCCACAAGGGGAGGAGTGGGAAGATGAGTGGGTGGGGGGAGGGATCTCGGGGGAGGGGCTGAGGGGGAGGGGTGGGGGAGGGGGTGGGGGAGGGGGTGGGGAGGGGTGGGGGAGGAGGGTCTGCGGTAGGAGAAGGAGTGGGAGGAGGGGCCGGGGGAAGAGGGGCCAGTCCTGCAGACCTGGACGCTCTGACTTTTCAGGAACATTTTCTAGTCTGCTTTTTCCCAGGCCCATGTCCTTGCTGTGTGTTGTCAGGAAAGTGTCCAGCCACTGGTGACATTTCCTGGGTCCACCGGGCCAGACCACGGCCTCAGTGGTTCCCCCAAACCCACGTCTAGGCTTGACTGTGAAGGAATCTTGTCCACGTGGTTCGCATCTACGATGCTCAGTCCATCTACGCCGGACTTTAACTGAGGAGGTGACCCTTGATCATGCCAGGGCACCTCCTCCAGCCTGCTCAAGGACTTGAGAGCAAGTTTCCCAGAGAAATTCTGCCTCAAGGCCACACCATCAGCTCCTGCCTGCGGGTCCAGCCTGCAGGCCTGCCCTGCAGCTTTCTGACTTGCTAACCGCCAATTACAGTAGCCATGTCCTTAAAATAAATCCATGAACCTACGCCTTCCCAGGTGCCACTAGTGGTAAAGAATCTGCCTGCCAATGCAGGAGATGTGAGTTCAATCCCGGGGTTGGGAAGATCCCCTGGAGGAGGGCATGGCAACCCACTCCAGTATTTTTGCCTGGAGAATCCCATGGACAGAGGAGCGGGCTACAGTCCATGGGGTTGCAAAGAGTCGGACACGACTGAAGTGACTTGGCATGGCACGCACACTTATGCCTGTATCTTCCTGTTGTCTGTCCATCCACTCAGCCGTCCGTCCATCTACCTGCCCATCTGTCTCCCATCACTTCAGTTTCTCTGGTGTGTCCTGGCTGCCACACTGCCCGAGCCCCTCGTGCCTGTGGAGGCTCTCAGGAAGAGGGCCCACTGGACCCGGCCAGAGACTGCCCTCAGGCCCACCTGCTCCCCCTCCGGGCGTTGGCACGGTGTCCACTGCAGTGCCTCATTCGCTCCCTCAGGTCCAGGGACCCAGTCTGTCCTTCCCACTGGGGCTTTCAGGTGCCAAGCGCCCACGGCCCTCTCTGAGCAGTAGAGAGGGCTCAGTCACTGTGCTGTGCTCTGAAGGCCCGGCCCGGGCCCCAAACCACAGCAGCAGAGCCCAAGCCAAAAACTGCGTGTGTGTGTGTGTGTGTGCATGCGTGTGTGCACGCGTGCACGCGTGTGTATGCTTGCACTCATGTCCATGTATGTTCAGGGCCCTTTGTGAACTGATCCCATCTGGGGTTCTGGCCTCTTCCCACCAGGATCCCTATAGTACGACCGCTAGACTTCTGCTTACCAACCTTCTGGAAGGTTCCAGACATCTTGCTTCTGACCCTTTGCATCTGCTGGTGCCTCTGCCTGGCGCAGTCACCCTCCAGCCCTACTTGAGCCCATCATCTCACTCCCATCTCCGAAGCTGTCTTCTGCCAAGGCAGGCTCTTCCCGCATATCTCCTAACTACAAATCTCCTGCTGGAAATCACTTTCGCTTTAGGTACCCGGAGTCACCCCACCAGCTTCCAGGCTCCCCACACTGTCCTTTGCCCCTCCATATACCCAGAATGCAGGAGACCCCGCCTCCCACCTCAGCTGCTGACCCAATGCCTCACATTCAATTCAGCAAACACACACTGATGTTTTATTGATGGTATATTTGTTCTAGAAACAGCTTTTCATCTTTGCTCATTAGCTTTTTGCATTCCTGATAACATCCCTCCTTTAGATGCTCTAATATCAAAAAATTAATGATCAATGCTTAGAACAAAGGTTGGCGAACATCGTGAGCCTAAAGGTGTTAGTCTAGCAAACTCCTCCGTGTCCAACATACAGAACGGCACATGCCAGGGGCCTGTACCATCTTTGTGAAAGAAATCAATGAAACAAAGTATCTAATTGGCAATTATGGTCTCAAGGATGAATTTTTTTTTTTTTATTAACGCTCAAATCCCGCTTTCCTCCACTATCTGAGCTAATGAAGTTTTGTTCCGTTAATCTGGTCCTGCCTCCCAGTCACATGGGTCCCAGAGGGTGGGGGCCCCCAGGGCAATGCTAATGACAAACAGGATGAGGACCCACCCGCCCTGTCTCACTCAGGGAGCCCCTCCTCCTGGGATGGTGGGAGGTGGGGCTGGAGGCTCTTGCTCCTGGCTTGTGAGTCTCTGCTCCCAGCTCCTCTGAGAAGCATGGATCCAGGAAAGCAACAGGACTGGGGGGTGAACATGGGCAGAGGCCTCTGCCCATCCCTTTGCCTCTTCACAGGCCGCTCCTAGAGGACAGTGACTGAGCACCTGGTTTGACACTGACACGCTAGATCCTTCAAGACCTGGGCTCCGTCCTTGCCACTTGCATCTCCCTATAGCCGGCCCCTGTGCCAGCTGTGGGCTCTCTGGAGGCTCCATGTCCTCTTATTCCGCTGAGGTGGGGCGTCCAGCTAGCCTGGTTCCTGCTCCTTGGCCCTTCCCTACCCAGTGAATTCCCAGCTGTCCCCTGAACCTTCCCCAACCAGCAGTCCATCTGCACAGCCGGCCCAGGAGGCCCCAGGAGCAGAGCTGGAAGCCAGAGCATCCCTGGGTGCCCCAGGCTACCTGCCAGTGTCAACCTCAAATTGGCACTCACCAAGAGCATTGCCAGGGCTTCCCTGCTGGCTCAGATGGTAAAGCGTCTGCCTGCAACACAGGAGACCCAGGTTCAATCCCTCGGTCGGGAAGATCCCCTGGAGAAGGAAATGGCAACCCACTCCAGTATTCTTGCCTAGAGAATTTTGTGGATTGAGGAGCCTGGTAGGCTACAGTCCACGGGGGTGGCAAAGAGTCGGACATGACTGAGCGACTTCACTTCACTTCGCTTTAGGAGCATTGCTGATGATTGAACAGTAGAGGCACTTGCCACCTGCCTCTAGGGAGATTGAATCCCAGGCTGCTACACTGACCTTCAACACCCTCTGAGGGAGTTCAGGGTGGAGTGAGGCCCTCTGTGCTCCAGGGAGACTGGTGGGACCGGTCTTTAGAGAGTTGGATGTTTTTAGGAACAGATTTTATGATCTCCATCCTTGCATCTCCTCATATCTAGTTCAGTTCAGTTGCTCAGTGGTGTCCGACTCTCTGCGACCCCATGAATCGCAGCACGCCAGGCCTCCCTGTCCATCACCATCTCCTGGAGTTCACTCTGACTCACGTCCATCGAGTCCGTGATGCCATCCAGCCATCTCATCCTCTGTCGTCCCCTTCTCCTCCTGCCCCCAATACCTCCCAGCATCAGAGTCTTTTCCAATGAGTCAACTCTTCGCATGAGGTGGCCAAAGTACTGGAGTTTCAGCTTTAGCATCATTCCTTCCAAAGAAATCCCAGGGTTGATCTCCTTCAGAATGGACTGGCTGGATCTCCTTGCAGTCCAAGGGACTCTCAAGAGTCTTCTCCAACACCACAGTTCAAAAGCATCAATTCTTTGGTGCTCAGCCTTCTTCACAGTCCAACTCTCACATCCATACATGACCACAGGAAAAACCGTAGCCTTGACTAGACAGACCTTAGTCAGCAAAGTAATGTCTCTGCTTTTGAATATGCTGTCTAGGTTGGTCATAACTTTCCTTCCAAGGAGTAAGCATTTTTAATTTCATGGCTGCAGTCGCCATCCGCAGTGATTTTGGAGCCCCCAAAATAAAGTCTGACACTGTTTCCACTGTTTCCCCATCTATTTCCCATAAAGTGATGGGACCGGATGCCATGATCTTTGTTTTCTGAATGTTGAGCTTTAAGCCAACTTTTTCGCTCTCCTCTTTCACTTTCATCCAGAGGCTTTTTAGCGCCTCTTCACTTTCTGCCATAACGGTGGTATCATCTGCATATCTGAGGTGATTATATTTCTCCCGGCAATCTTGATTCCAGCTTGTGTTTCTTCCAGTCCAGGGTTTCTCGTGATGTACTCTGCATAGAAGTTAAATAAGCAGGGTGACAATATACAGCCTTGACATACTCCTTTTCCTATTTGGAATCAGTCTGTTGTTCCATGTCCAGTTCTAACTGTTGCTTCCTGACCTGCACACAGATTTCTCAAGAGGCAGGTTAGGTGGTCTGATATTCCCATCTCTTTCAGAATTTTCCACAGTTTATTGTGATGCACAGAGTCAGAGGCTTTGGCATAGTTTCAATAAAGCAGAAATAGATGTTTTTTTCTGGAACTCTCTTGCTTTTTCCATGATCCAGCGGATGTTGGCAATTTGATCTCTGGTTCCTCTGCCTTTTCAAAGCCAGCTAGAGAAGCACTCAATCCCTTCATGGGCACATCAAACCCTCATGACTAACAAAAAACCTTTTGTAAAATGAGTGCTTCATAGTATTGAACTCTCCCTTCACTAAAACCTTATATATTGACTTTTTGGAGCAGTCTCTTAGAGTTATCTGAGATGCTGCCTCCTGGGCTGTAGTCCTCATTTTGCCCCAAATAAAATTTAACTCACCCCTGGAGAAGGAAATAGCAACCCACTCCAGTATCCTTGCCTGGAAAATCTCATGGACAGAGCAGCCTCGTGGGCTGCAGTCCGTGGGGTTGCAAAAAGTCGGGCAAGACTGAGCGACTAACTAACTTAACTTACTTACACAACTCTCAAGTTGTACATCTTTTTTAGTTGACACCAGTATCCCAGCGACCCAGAATGGGGACACTCATATTGCTCTACAGACAAAGAAATGGAGCCTCAGATGTCAGAGTCCAGGCGCTATGAACTGCCAAGTGGACTCGGATGCCCAGGCCTTCCGCCAGAGCCCAGCTTCCTACTCCCTAAGGTTTATGTTCTAGAAGGATGGGGCAGGTGGGCAGGTGGGGCAAGACACCTTGGATCTTGACCTGCAAGTCCGTATCAGCAAAGCCTGTATAAAGGCTGCCCATTGGGGATCATTCTGCAAAGCAAGACTTGCTTCCAGACCCGGAGGAAGGAGCCTCATCGCTGGGCCAGCAGCTCTCAGGACCCGCCCGGTCCACACACAGAACACCCTCCTCCCAGGAACACCATGCATCAAAGGGACGAGAGCAGTTCAGACCTCCCCTCGGTGCCTGGTCAGCTTGCTGTGTGACGGAGGGTCAGGGAACCCAGGGAGCCGTCCTGGGAGCATCACTGCCTTTTCCTAGAAGGAAGGTGACGGTGGCATGGCTGGGATGCCCAGACCTGCCCCATCACCAACAAGTGCCATTGAGAAGACACACGGGCAGGGTGGCAGGCTTGGGTCTGCAAGCCTTTCTTATGAATTCATAGCTGGAGGCCTGGCAGCATCAGCTTTAACTGAAAAGTCGCTCACATGGGGGAGCACAGAGGCTCTGTCCTCACGAAGAAAGAAGGCATGGAACAGCTCTCTGGCATCTGAAGTGGGTTCTGGGAGTCCGAAGGGTCGGGGAAGTGGAAAGGATGCTCGCTGGGACACTGGGCACAGGCAGCCCCTCCTGAGCTCCTCTGACCTGTGGGGCCTGACCTAGAGCTGCAGAAACATGACCCAGGCCTCCAGCCTTGGCCTCAGCTGTTTCTTGGCCTGGAACTCTCTCTCCTTTGGCCCCTCCAGGGCTGGCCATGGCCCTCATATGGTTCCTCCTGGGTGTGGGGCCTCCCTGACCACCCATCTGAAATGCCAGCTCCCATTCCCTCCACTGTGGCCACGCCCCTCTTCCACTCATCACTCTGACGTCACCGATCTTCACACACAAAACGTTCACCCGGCACCGAGAACAACCGTGGGCTCGAGATAAAGCGGCAAGGCCATCGGGGTAAAGCATCAGTGTTTCTTCTTTTCATGGCCCGCCTTCTGCATGGGTGGAGAGAGACATGGCAACCCACTCTAGTATTCTTGCCTGGAGAATCCCCTGGACAGAGGAGTTGGCAGCAAACAGTCCACGGGGTCGCAAAGAGTCTGACACGACTGAGCAACTAGGCCCTTCTGCGTGGACTTGTGAGCTCCACGGGGCCAGGGCGCCTTGTTCACAGGCTCAGCCCGGACGGTCCTCAGCCCTCTCCTCCTGGCTCAGGGCCCACTCCCCAGGCATCTCTCCAGGACCACTGTTCCTCCTTCCAAAGCAGCCTGTGGCTCCCTCAGCCCCAGGCAGACCGACTGAGCTTCCGGCAGCCAAGGCCCCCACGGCATGTCAGTGCACCTGTCCAGCAGGCCCCCGCCAGGCCCACCACCCTCTGGACTCAGGATGGCCCCAGACACTCCTGCCTTCCCTTTCCTGCCCAGGTAGTCCCTCCCACCCAGATCCCCCTCCTGAAAATCTTCAAGAGAAGTAACTCAGATGCCAGCTACCTACAGTGACCTTTGAGATCAACACAGGCAGAATAACTTTAAAAGCTATCAGCATCTAAAATAATCGCACCCTCTCCAGATGCCCCAGGGAGAGACCCTCATGACGGCCCCAGTGAAGTACGAGGCAGCACCTCCATGTGCATGAAGAAGAGGGAGGCGCAGGGAGGTTGAAGCGGGTGTCCTGAGCTGCACAGCCCTGAGCTGCTCATCTGAAGGTGACCTTTCCCAGCCTCATTCTCTGACCTGACTCTCTGCCTGGGTACCTTCTCCTCTGCCTCTCAGACAACACTGATCACAACCTTGTGTCTGTCGGTGGTGCCTACTCCTCCCCCACACACAGACACAGACCCCTTGAGGGTTGCTTTCTGTCTCAGTCTCCTTTTAAATCCCAGCACTGCCTGGTCCAGGGGCCAGGAAAGAGCCCACGTGCTGGTGAATGGGATGCCTGTAGGGGCTTCAGCCCAGGGTGCCCCCTGCTCATCCCAGAACTCTGCTTCATTTCCTTCCTCTCTAACAAGACTGAGGTGGGAAAGTGGATGGACAAGAAAGTGGGAAGATGGGTGGATGAATGGACAGGTGATGGATGAGTGGGTGGATGGATGGATGGAAGGAAGGAAGGATGGATGGTTGGAGAGTGAATGGATGGATGAGTAGATGGATGGGTGGGTGGATGGGTGGGTGGGTGGATGGATGGAAGGATGGATGGATGGGAGAGTGAATGGGTGGGTAGGTGCATGGACAGATGGGTGAATGGATGGATAGATGGATGGGTGGGTGGATGGATGGATGGAAGGGTGGATGGTGGGAGAGTGAGTGGATGGGTGGATGGATGGATGATAGATGGCTGGGTGAGTGGGTAGGTAGGTGAACACATAGATATGGTAAGTTGCTGTGAGACCCTGAGTAACTCCCTAACCCAATCTGAGTCCCATTAATTAATTTGGGGAAAAGAGATGATAAGGCCCAAGGAGGAGAAGGAAAGGTTTTCCCTTGGCCACAAACCTGCCTAAGGAAGACTGGAACCCCTAGTCCTGTGACTTCAGTTCATCTGTCTCCCTCCTTTGTGACCTCTGACCTCTTCTCTTTTCTTTTCTTTTCAGCATGACTGAATGTGAGGACCACTGTCTGGCAATAGCTGCCTCCCTCTCTCTGATGACAAACTCTGGCTATGACACTAATCCCACCTCTCCACCAGATGTCAGGTGGGAGATTGTTTTTAAACAGGTCTGCAGTGTGAAAAAATGAAATTCCTTGCAGGGTTCTCAGCCTTGGCTGCAGATTTAAATCATTGGGGGAGATTTTAAAGCAGACACAAGGGCCCTACTGTAGTCCAATTTATTCAGAATCTCTGGGGGTGGGGCCCAGGCTTGTAATTTTTAAAGCACCCTCAGAGACTGGGGCCCAATTTGCTAGAGACTTGGCAGCCCTTGGTGGCTAGAAGAACGCGACAGACTAGACTGGCGTTTTGAGAGCAGAATCTCTCTGGATAATCAAGATTCTTCCTGTAGGTTCTGATCCATCACCTGCTCTCCCAGGAATCATCCAGAGAGCTGAGGGAAGAGAAATAAACCACACCACTTACCATCAGGGCCTGTGCCAAGCCAACTGCGGCTTCTCAGAGTGCTGAAGCTCTTGAAGAAACAATTCTTATCCATCAGATTAATCACAGGACCCCTGTCTCTGTCATCTTCTTTTCAGCCCCTTGCTATGATTTTCATTATCATCATCACCATCATCACCACCACCACCATCCTCACCACATCAGCACCATCATCATCAACACGACCACCACCACCATCCTCACCACCATCACCACCATCACCACCACCATCATCAGCACCATCATCATCAACACGACCACCACCACCATCCTCACCACCATCACCACCATCACCACCATCATCACCACCATCATCAGCACCATCATCATCAACATGACCACCACCACCATTCTCACCACCATCACCAGCATCACCACCATCATCACCACCACCATCATCAACACGACCATCACCACCATCCTCATCACCATCACCACCATCACCACCATCATCACCACCATCATCACCACCATCATCACCACCATCATCATCAACACGACCATCACCACCATCCTCACCACATCAGCACCATCATCATCAACACGACCACCACCACCATCCTCACCACCATCACCACTATCACCACCATCATCACCACCATCATCATCAACACGACCACCACCACCATTCTCACCACCATCACCAGCATCACCACCATCATCACCACCATCATCACCACCATCATCATCAACACGACCATCACCACCATCCTCACCACCATCACCACCATCACCACCATCATCACCACCATCATCATCAACACGACCATCACCACCATCCTCACCACATTAGCACCATCCTCAGCACCATCATCACCACCACCACTGTCCTCACCACCATCACCACCATCACCATCAACACGACCACCACCACCATCCTCACCACCATCACCACCACAACCACCACCATCACCACCATCACCACCATCATCAACACGACCATCATCACCATTATCACCACCACCTGACCATCATCACCATCATCACCACCACCATCACCACCATGATCAACACGACCATCCTCACCACCATCACCACCATCATCATCAACACGACCACCACCACCATCCTCACCACCATCACCACCACAACCACCACCATCACCACCATCACCACCATCACCACCATCACCACCATCATCATCAACACGACCACAACCACCATCACCACCACCACCATCCTCACCACCATCACCACCACAACCACCACCATCACCACCATCATCAACACGACCATCATCACCACCACCACCACCATCATCACCATCGTCACCACCATCATCACCATCACCACCATCACCACCATCGACGTTACTGCTGTCTCACATCCACTGCAAGCTCCGTGCTGAACGCCTCTTTGTTTCCCCTCACATCTGACCTCACAACAATTCTTCAAAATACTGCAGTTTATTCCCCAGATGAACACACATGGTGGTTCAGAGAGGTTAAACAACTTGCTCAAGGTCACACAGACACAAAATGGTACAGTGGGGATTTGAATGCACGTCTGCTGGACACCTGATTCGGTGCTTTTAGTGGGCATAGAGGGCTCTCCAGGTGGTGTTAGTGATAAAGAATCTGCCTACCATTTCAGGGGATGCAAGAGATGCAGGTTCGATCCCTGGATCAGAAAGATCCCCGGAGGAGGAAATGGCAAGCCACTCCACTCCAGTATTCTTGCCTGGGGAATCCCATGAACAAAGGGGCCTGGTGGGTTATTGTCCATGGGGTCACAAAGAGTCAGACACGACTGAGCAGCTGAGTACACAGCAGCACAGTGGGAAAGGAATGATATCAAGACTCAACTCCTCAGTGCCCAGGAAGAGCCCTGCCTTTGCCCAGCCAAGTCTCCCCACAATGCTGACAGTGAGACTCGATCAAGGCATAGGAGATGATTGGAACCCAAACAACTGAGATGAGGCAGAGCACTTCAGCTCAGAAGACCAGATTGGGTGTGGAGAAGAGCCAGGCCCTGCTCTTGCACCGTATCAGCTCATTCACTCAGGCGCCCATCCACTCCACAGACCTTCCAAAGTACTGCCCTCCTCTCACACCCAGGACCTTGAGGCCCCTCCGGCTCTCACGTGAGCAGAGGGTGACTCCAACCTCCCAAGCTTCTGCCTCGACTTTCTGCAGAGCAGGCCCTTCAAATCGTTCTGGGGCCCAGGCTGGTCCCAGGGATGCTGAAATGACTGGGATGCGGTTGAGGGAGATGAAGACAGCGTTTGACAGCAGCCTGCGCAAAGGCCTGGGCGCCACAGAGCAGGGAGCCAGCCAGGCGTGGCCCAGGAGTTAGCTACCATAAGCAAGGGTGTGACCTGGGGCTACACTAAGAGACACAGCTCTGTAGCGAGAAGCAGGCTCGAGCGTCCTCCTGGGACCAGGGCTATTCACATGGAAGCCTCCTGAGCAGTGACTGCGGAGACACGGACCTGGAGTGGGTGACGAGAGAGTGGTGGAGACCCATGTCTTGCAGGAGACAGTGGAGCTGAACGCAAGCGTGGGAGCTGGGCGTGGGGGTGGCATGAGGGACAGGGACCTACCTGCTGAAGCCAGGAGGGCGGAGCCTTAGACGGGTGCCCACCCCAACCAACCCTGTGAAAGTGAAAGTCGCTCAGTCATGTCTGACTCTGCGACCCCAAGGACTATACAGTCCATGGAATTCTCCAGGCCAGAATACTGGAGTGGGTAGCCTTCCCCTTCTCCAGGGGATCTTCCCAACCCAGGGATCGAAGCCGGGTCTCCCGCATTGCAGGCAGATTCTTTACCAGCTGAGCCACCAGGGAAGCCCAAGAATACTGGAGTGGGTAGCCTATTCCTTCTCCAGCGGATCTTTCAGGCCCAGGGATCGAACCAGGGTCTCCTGCATTGCAGGCAGATTCTTTACCAGCTGAGCCACAAGGGGAAACCCTGTAGGCATCTCCAATGACAGGGTCACAGGGCTGGCGTGGCTCGAGCCCACCAGCAGGACAGACCGCTGAGTGCAGGAAGAAGGGTCCCTGTGCTGGAGAAGGCCCTGGGGCTGTGGTCTCCTCATCTCTCGGGGCTGAGAAAGAAGAAAGATGCATCCGAGTTTTCTTGGAAAATCCCAGTCTGCTGCTGCCATCCCCAGCAAGGGTCCATGCAGACAAATGTGGCAGTGTGGGGTGACCTGTCGCTCGGCCACACTCAGCAGCTTCTAGCAGCAGCATGCAGGCCGCATGGATCACCCAGACTGCTGTCCAGATGCCCAGGGGCCCGTGTGACCTGCTGGACCAGCTGCAGCCGCCAGCACCTGGGCCAGAGCCAGGCTGGCCGGGCGGGGTGGCCAGCTGCCGGGTGACACTAAGCCGTGAGACCTCAACATCCCTCCGAGAAGCCTTGGGCACCCACAAGCCCCACACGACTCCAGAGGGAGACGCAGCTGGGTGTCACCCCCAGGCCCCCGTGGACCGTTCCCAGGCGGCCACACCTCCAAACAAAATCCAGGTGACGGCATCTGGCCAGGGTTCTGGGCCCTCCTCAGGGCCTCCATCTTGGAGGACCCACAGCCCAGCCAGGGCCCTGCTCCAGGAGTCTCCCTCTCCATCACCCCCCATCTAAGGCATCAGCTGCCCCCTAGTTCTGCCTCTTAAATGAGTCATGAGTCTCCCTGCCCCCAACCTCCCTGCTTCCCCAGCTCACTCCTGACCAGCTCTCAGCCAGACTCTCCCTGAAGGCCATTGTCCAGCAGCCAGAAGGGTCTCATAGCCCTGACCCCACTTTGGGAAACGGGTGGTGTCAGAGGGTGGGAGGGTGTAACAGGGAAGATGGAATTTCCCTAAATGGCTCACCGAGCTGCCTGCCACTTCCCCAACCCCGACAAACCCCCAGACATCATCTCCCAGACTGCCTTGCGTGAGGCGAGGCCATAAGACAGAGTCCTGGTCAGTGGCCTGGGTCCCACTCTGGACTGGCCCTTTAAACCTCCACCTCGCGCCTCCCTGAGGACCCCAAGGAGGGCAGAGGAGCTATGAGACAGAAGGAGCCTGGACCCCTGAATGACGGCAGGGACTAGAGCCCAAGACCTCCCTGGCCACCCCACAGACCACAGCAGGCTGTGCAAGGCCAGGAAGGCGCCTCCAGGTTTGGGGTTGTGGGTTAGAGCAGGTAACGCCCTGGGACGGTTTTTGGCTTTGCGTCCTCGTGTGTGGAAAACACTGGAGGAAGGTTCCCCATATGCACAGCGGAGGGTCTCCCACCAGTGAGATTTGGAGCCATCTGGTCTTAATTCTGCCAGTCTGACTCTCAGCTCTAGCTCTGCTCAGGCCTCTCTGAATCTCAGTCTCCTCATCTGCAAAATGGGAACAACAGAGAAGCCCCCTTCTCGGGACAATTGTGCGGAGACCCCGCAACCATTCATCTCCACAACAGGAGATGCTAGGAAGTCATCTGTCTGCTTGGTTTGCTTTCTGTGTTTGTCTACAGAGATTAAACATTAGCCCTATTTAAAATGCATACCCGTTACAAGGAGCGAAGCCTCTCATCTTTGGCAAGTGGGATTAAAGGTGAGTCTTTCCTTGTCAACATGGCCTACGTTTTCTCGGTATTGTTTATAAAGGAGACTTTATAAAGACTCTGTATTTTTATAAAGGAGAAAAAAACAAACTTGAAAAAAAATGGTGAATGGGTCTGTAAGCACAGCTCCCTGGGGATGGGAGACCTGTCGCTATAAACATCAAAATCAGCAGAAACAAGGACACGCCAGACAGCCCAGCTCCTCCCCCATGGACTCGCTGCCTCCCTGCACTTGAGCCCAAGTTCCACTGCCTGTGGAGCGAAGCCGAGACACAGCTCGTGTTACATTGTAAAGAAACCTGCACGATTTGTACCATTCCACTAAATTAAAATGAGAGTATTAGCAGCGCAAAGGAGAATTGCAACTATGAAGATTAAATATTGATGCCCAGAGGATTCTTCAGGGCTAAACGTAGGAGGACATTCCTGACGCCAGGCCTCCTGGGCCGCGGGAAAGCTGGGACACACAGTAGCCCTGTGTGGGCGCTTTCAGTCCTCCACTTACAGAGAGGACAGGTAACTTGGCCGGGACTCCCAGGACCTGGGGCAAAGCCCCCGAGGGCTCCCTGCACCCCAGCATGGAGTGAGGGGGTGGTGCTGGGGGTCTCAGGGTGCGGTGGGCCATGACCAGAGCTGGGCACAGCTGCCCGCCAGGCACATGTTTGGGCTCCTCACCTCGGCACCAGGTTCTACAACTCCTGGAATTCCAGAAAGTCTGGGTACTGGGGAGAATTTGGGCTTCCTGGTGGCTCAGAGGTTAAAGCGTCTGCCTGTGTCTGCCTGCAATGCGGGACACCTGGGTTTGATTCCTGGGTCGGGAAGATCCCCTGGAGAAGGAAATGGCAACTCACTCCAGTACTCTTGCCTGGAGAATCCCATGGACAGAGGAGCCTGGTGGGCTGCAGTACGCAGGGTCGCAAAGAGTCGGACACAACTGAGCGACTTAATGTATATAATTTATGTATTATCCTGGTTTTCATTCTTCATTGATTTCAGTGGAAGTGGTCACAGCACTGTTTCTGTGGGTCCCCAGGGGTGTGGGTCCTCCCAGTTCTCTTACCTCCACTAAATGGAATCAAACACCCTAGAACAACCCATTCTTGATTGCAACACATGTTTTCCCAGATGGCAAATCTGGCCGTGGCCCCCTTCTGAGGCCCCCTGCCATCAGGACTCGGCCTCAGCCCCTGGGCGCCCAGCCGTTAAGCTCTCTTGTCAGGCTGGTTGCTCTCCTCCTTCCTCCCTCTGCCCCATTCAACCTACTCCTCACCCGCGGGCTTCTGCTGCTTTCCTGAACACACCACAGTTCCTCGGACACCCTGAGCTCAGGCTGTGCCTTCTCCTGTAGCACCTGCTTCCTGCCCTAAAGTGAACTTCTATTCATCCCTCAATGCCCATGACAAAACACCCCACCCATTCCAGTCCCACGGAGGCTTCTCTGACTCCCTCAGTTAGTCAGCAGCTCACCCAAGAGGGTTCTGGCAGGTTCTGTAGGGTGGATCCCGACACCGTGACCCCACAGGATAGTGGAGTTGTCTGGGTCCATCTCACTCCTCTAGACTGGAAATGTCTGGATTGTAGAGCTGTGTCCCGTTCACTGTGACACTTCTGGCTCTTAGCTCACTTCTGGCCAGAGGAGAAGCTCAATGCACGCTTCTCGAGGGCAATGATGAAATTAATTAATACTGTGGTTCACAAGTGGTCCCAAAAGCCAAATAAAGAAAGGATCATCTTGCTTTCTCTCATTCTGCATCCCTCAACCTAGAGGCACAGCAGGACTCAGGGGAGTCGGTTTGAAATCACAGCTGCCCCACACCCCGGTGTCTGCTGCTGTCTCTGGGCTCCCCGTGCGTCCACCGGGAAAGCACGTCTCGTCAGTCTGAAGCGCATCAGTATGCAGGTGGTGTGGCCTCCTGCCGAACAATTAATCAGGGCCATTTGTATGCGCTGGGCTGTGCTTCGGAGCCACGAAGGAGCGGAACCACCGTCTCCCCAAATCCTCCCAATCTTCCTGCCCACTATTTCCAGACTCAGTAAGCACAAATCACTGGTCTAATTTTTTTTTTCTTCCCAAAGTTAAACAGCAAGTTGCTTTGCCAGCTCCAACATTAGCAGTTTTTACGGGATGTGGGGACCAGCCCCTTCCCTTGCCGTGATGGCACAGTTTCCACCTGGAGCCCCGGGGCAGAGGAGAAACTGGTTCACAGACTCTCTGAGTGTCACCCATCTGTCCTCTCCCCGACACTCTCACTGAGCTTCTCTGGAAGGTTCCGTTTTATTCCTTGGAGTTTGGGGCTCCATGACTGTCAGATGCAAGCTGTGTCCAGAGGCCTTTGGACAGGGGGAATCCAAGTGATGAGAACCCAGCTCACACCACCGAGCCCTGAGAGAGGCGGGCTGGGCTTATCTGGCAAGAAGCCACAGTCCGACAGGTACGTGTTGGAGGGAAACACCCTGAGAGAAGCGTCCCCACTGCCGCCCCAGAGCATTCACCCCCCGAGAACACACAGGCTGCTGTCTGGGTATCACCGCTTTCCTCCTGGAAACCCAGCTGACCCGTGTGTCATCATCTCCACGGAGCCCTTCCCAGCAAATCCATCTCCACACTCTCGCCACAAAGGCCCAATGTGAAAACTCCAACCCTCTCTTCCCAACGCCCTCCTCCAGGAGAGGGGCCAGCAGAGCCCTGTTCCAGAATGTTCTCACTGCCTGGCTCAGACGCCTGTCTGGATGCCTCTCAAGTAGCTTCTCCCACTCTCACTTCCCCGATGCCTCTCTTGGGAGGATGGACTCTCCCCTGCCCTGTCCTGGCCTCTAGGCCTTGGCCCAGGGCCTGGGTGAGGAGGATCCGTGATAGGACCGACCAGCTACTACATGCAAGTCCAGTGCTGGGCTCTTTCACGGCCGTCGGTGACGTGATCCACATATCTCTCTGGCTAGATGGGTATCAACAACCCCCACTTTACAGAAACAGATGCTTTAGGAAGACATGACCCGTTCAGCTGAGGCGCACAGGTGCCTGGTTCGCGACCAGGTCGTGAGAACACCTGCACGTGGCAGCCGGCGTTGTGGCGCCTCCATAAGGGCAGGCTGGTGTCTCCACCTGCGTTCGGAATCTGAGAGGCAGGCAGCCCGGTCTCCCTAGGTCCCTGAGGGCAGAGCCGCCTAGCTGGCCAGCGCCTGGGTGCAGACACCTGAGTCAGCTCGGCCCAGGGTGCTAACCTCCAAGGTCAGCTACAGAAAGGGTTGCTTGCAAATGCCTAAAGTTTGGAGCGGTTTGTTACACCGCAAGAGCTAACCGGCACACAGCTTCTCACCACAAAGCCCCTTCTCTGCACTACACCAGGCTGTGTCTCGAGGTTCCCCAGGCATCAGCCGAGAAAGCAGCTGTCTTCACATCCACCTGCTGCGTCTTCCTCTCCCTTTGTTTACAAGCGGCTTTGCATGTTACAGCATGCACTCTACACATAAGCCCCCACTTCACAGATGAGGAAACTGAGGTCTGTGTTAGCAAGGGGCAGAGTCACGATTCAGCTCCAACCACGGAGCTCACACCGCAGGGTCCCCTCTCACGCCTTCCCTCCCCCATCCAAAAACCAGTGTTGAAGGATATAATTCAGGAGGACCAGTAGTCGGGGTGGACTCCAAAACCTCAGGGCTGAGGGCCACCATCTAGGAGGTTTCTAGCTGGGCCTACATGTTTTGAGGACATGTTTGATGGTGGTGGTGATCCCAGCATCTACAATGATCCGGTAAACCTGTACCACCGGCCACTTATACAACACAGTGCTCCTCCCCGGTGCGCCAAGGTGAGATCCCCTCCCTCCGGGGCAGGACACAGGCTAACAGCCCCTTCGGCTCTCACTCGGCAGAGACAGGAGTCCAGGCCCAGTGCAGGAGGAAGGGGCCCTGGGCTCCAGGCCCCTGCTGCTGACTGAGGTGTGTGGCCCCAAGCAAGGTGCTCGGTGTCCTCACCTGTGAACGGGAACCAGAATCTCTTGCCCGTCTACGTGCAGATCAGATGAGGGTGTAGACAGCCTTTGCAAACCATCAAATGTGCTTCTCTAACAAGAGGAAAACAAACCATCCCCTTAAAAATGGACAAAGGACTGAACAGACATTTCCCCTCAAAAGATAAACAAATGGCTGATAGGCACGTGAAAAGATGCTCAACATCGCTAGTCCCCAGGGAAACGAGGATCGAAACCACAGTGTGATACCACCCCACGGTCATTAGTATGCGCAAGTGCTAAGTCATGTCAAGCTGTGTGCGACTCTGTGTGACCCTATGGACTATAGCCTGCCAGGCTCCCCTGTCCTTGGGATTCTCCAGACAGGCATACTGGAGTGGGTTGCCATTCCCTTCTCCAGAGTCATTCAATTCAGTTCAGTCACTCAGTTGTGTCTGACTCTTTGCAGCCCCATGGATTGCAGCACGCCAGGCTTCCCTGTTCATCAGCAACTCCCAGAGGTTACCCAAACTCATGTCCATTGAGTTGGTGATGCCATCCAACCATCTCATCCTCTGTCGTCCCCTTCTCCTCCTGCCCTCAATCTTTCCCAGCATCAGGGTCTTTTCAAATGAGTCAGCTCTTCACATCAGGTGGCCAAATTATTGGAGTTTCAGCTTCAACATCAGTCCTTCCAATGAACATGCAGGACTGATCTCCAGAGTCATTAGGATGACTATCTAAAACACACACACTCACACACACACACACACACACACACACACACACACTCACACACTCACGCACACACACTCACACACACTCACACATACACACTCACACACACACACTCACACATACACACACACACTCACACACACACGCATACACTCACACACACACACATAAATCAATGTGTTGGCAAAGATGTGGACAAATTGGAACACTTGTACCCTGTTGGTGGTCATATAAAATATAAAATGAAAATAAAATGGTGGAATATAAAACTAAGGAAAACAGTATGGCAGTAAGGAGATCCAGCCAGTCCATCCTAGAGGAGACCAGTTCTGAACAGTCATCGGAAGGAATGATGCTGAAGCTGAAGCTCCAATATTTTGGCCACCTGATGCGAAGCACTGAGTTCTTAGAAAAGACCCTGATGCTGGGAAAGATTGAGGGCGGGAGGAGAAGGGGACAACAGAGGAGGAGATGGTTGGATGGCATCACCGACTCAGTGGACATGAGTTCTGAGCAGGCTCTGGGAGGTGGTGAAGGACGGGGAGCCTGGCGTGCTGCGGTCCACGGCAGCTATGAAGAGTAGACATGACCGAGGGGCTGAAGAAGAACAATAACAACAGGGCAGGTCCTCGAAAAATCAGAGGTGGAGTTGCCGTCTGAGTCAGCACTCCTGCCCCCGGACAGTATCCCCAAGAGCTGAAAGCAAGGCCTTCACGAGGGATCTGTGTCCTCATAGCTGCTTTGTTCACAACTGAAACCAGGAGCGCCCATGGATGGAAGAACGGATGAGCAAAATAAGATCTCTGCTCACAGCAAACTGCTATTCAGTCTTTAAAGAGGAAGGAAATCCTGTCACAGGTTCCGACGGGGATGAACCTTGAGGACATCATGCTCAGTGAAATAAGGCAGTCACGCAAAGCCAGACTTGGTTCCATTTACATGAGGTCCCGAGAGCAGAGAGTGGGAGGGTGGGGACGAGGGGCTGGGGAAGCAAGCGGGCGGAGGATGGGGAGGGGTGGGTGGGGATCGAGTTTCCGTTTGTCCCCATCACCCCCAGGGGCAGGTCTGGGGCAGGCTCCGACCACACTGGGCCTAGCAGGGCTGTGAACGTTAGGGGAGGGGTCGGAGGCGCTGCACCCAGAATGCCCTGCCCAGCCTTTGGCTCTAGCTCTGGAGGAGGCAGGCGGGCGGTGGAAGAGGAGTCCCAGTCAAGACCTCTGATCACTGGGCTGGCTCCTCCCCCAGCAGGGCTCCCAGAATGAGCCCCGCACGTGTGCAAACAGTAAAGGTCCATCTCACATTTTATCTCACCTTTCAAAATGTCTATTTTGAGCATGTTTTTTTAAATCATATCCATAAAATCCTGGCTCTGGAATGAGAGTCCATCTCTGGATTGGAGGTTCCACCTTTTTCCTACTGATCACGTAGAATCTGTAGCCACCACGCTGAGGACAGGCCAGGCTGGCGGCCCAGAGGCCAAGGGGAACCCCAGCCACTTAGGGGCGGTGGGTGAGGCGGAATCCTGGCAGAAAGTCGGGGTGCAGGCAGGTGGCACAGTCCCAGGTAGGCCTAGCACAGGGCTGGGGCGGCTTTACTAGCTTGAAGAGCTTCTTCCACATTCAGACACGAAGTCAGTCCCTTTATAGGCAGGGAATGAAGCAACGGGAGTAATTATTTTATTAAGGACGAGGGAATGATGAATAATTTAATTTGCAGAAAGAATTACACCACGGATTGAATCTCTACGTCCTCAGGCCTGACATTACTTTCTCTCCAATTTCTTTTGACATTTCTGGTGGGGTGTGGGGGAAGTGGGTCTCAGAATCTTCCAGCATACTTTAGCTCTGCCTCCAGGGTGGGCATTCCTGGACCCTCCCAGATGGGAGGTGACCAGAAGGGAGAAAAGGAGGCTGGCAGGGGCAGGGAAGAGGAACAAAGTCCTTGCCTGAAATGTGGTGCCTTTGCTCAAGCGTGGCAGCATGAAACGTGTAAAGAACTCACTCAGCCCGTGTATACTGAACGCACACATACATGTATACTAGGCCTCGGGAGTCGAGGGTCGCGGGTGGGCAAGGCGAGTTTGTGGTGCGGTTGGGGTCTCAGCCAACACACGCCAAAAGCTGGGGCGGGATGGGGGAAGCAGGGTGGGGGATGCATCTCTTTCTCCCAGATCTGAACATCCAGCCAAGTCATCTCGTTTTACCTTTCCCACCAGATTCCTGCTCCCAAGAAACGAGTCTTGCCCAATCTCGATTACACCGCTCTCTGCGTGTAATTCCGACAAAGCCTGCGGTTGTTCCCACCCGACACGGAAATTCACCGTGCCGCTCCGCTGAGCCACCCAGATGGCCGTGAAGGGCGGGCTCTGGATACAAGGGCACCACAGGGCTTGTGAAAGCCGAAAGGAAAAGCACTCTTGACGTTGCGTGCAATAGAATAGAAGTCGGGCCCTTAGGGAGTCTGGGATTAAAGCTGCAACTTCAGGCTGTTTTTCCATCACGGGATAGCTCAGAAGGCTGGGGCTGGAACCCAGCCTGTCTGGACCTCAGATGCGTGCGTGGAGGTCTCACAGCTGCACTGGCCACGGGCTGGAGGCCCCTACTTCGTGCCCGTGGGCCCAGGGCACACTTCGGTGTGGTAAGGGCCCTGGGACGCCTCGGGGGTGCCTCACTCCATCTGGGGTCTGAGATTACTGCCCCCCACAACGTGGTGGGGTAGGTGGGCACCTAAGATAAGTGCCATCCAGAATGGTGAGTGCCAGCCTTCTCTGGAGCCCTGTGGAAGGTGTGTGTGCGTGTCCCCCAGGTGGGAGGAAGGGGCCAGGGAGGCCTTTGGGGAAGGACATCTGTGCAGCACAGCACAGAGGCAGAGAGCAGAGGACAGAGCCACCGGCTTTCCTTCCCACCCTCCCTGACACGCAGGGGAGCCCCTCCAAGTCTCCCCTGTAAGACAGGGGTGATGAGCATGAGTCCTCCTTGATTCCCACGCCCTGCGAGCTGCCTGGCGCACAGCAGGTCCACAGGTGTTTGCCGAATGAATGGATGGGTGTTGGACGGATTGAAGCAGAGGCTTGCTTACAAATGAGTCTGACTCGGGGCAGGGGGGTGGGGGGGTGGGCAAGGAGAGCAGCTCTAGGAGACTGGGGAGAAAGGGTCTCGAAAAAGCCCTTGAAACAGCACGGTCCTCTCCTGGGGGCATTTCCTGTGAGGACAGTAGTGGAGCCAGAGCTGGGGAAGGGAAGTGAGGGGCTCTACACGCGGAAGTGTCCTCACAGGGGCACTGCAGCGGGACCCAGTGAGCTCCAGGAGCCTCGGATCTGACCCCACAGAGTCCACCGTCACGTAGTCTGCACTGCCCGTCTCAAGGTGACACTCTGCAGGGCTCCTTTAAAACAGGGCTCAGGGAGACCAGGCTGGCTGCCTACCCAGAGAGGGCGATGCAGGGACGCCTCCAGAGCTTGGCCTTAGAGCCCCAGAGTCATGCCAGTCCCCCTCCTCCCGCCCCGCACATCCCTTGCTAACCCATCAGGCGGACAGACCCTTACTCCACAGGCGGAAGCCCGGGTCCTCCCTGCCAGGCTGTCCTGTCCATCTGCACGTCTTCCCACTCGCGGGGCCCCCCTCCGTCTCCTGCTCACCCTTTAGCGTTTTGCATAAGCATCACCTCCACCAAGGGCTTCCCTAGCAGCTCAGTTGGTAAAGAATCCACCTGCAATGTAGGAGACCCCGGTTCGATCCCTGGGTTGGGATGATCTGCTGGAGAAGGGAGAGGCTACCCACTCCAGTGTTCTTGGGCTTCCCCTGTGGCTGAGCTGGGAAAGAACCCGCCTGCAATGTGGGAGACCTGGGTTCGATCCCTGGGTTGGGAAGATCCCCTGGAGAAGGGAACAGCTACCCACTCTAGTATTCTGGCCTGGAGAATCCGTGGACTGTATGTACATGGGGTCCCCCATGGGGGAGCCCCTGGAGTCTCAAAGGGGCAGATGTGACAGAGCAACTTTCACTTTTCACTTTTCACCTCCACCAAGAAGCCTTCCAGGCAGGGCCCATTGCCCTGGTGTCGGGGCTCCCCTTGGCCCAGCCCTGAGCTCTGGGGCTCCTGCCGCCCCCACGGTGGGCTCCTCTTGGGCCAGGACTGTGTCTGAGCACCTGAGTTCCCAGCATCACCCAGGCCAGGCCCTGGAGGAAGGAGGCTTACGTCACACCTGATGAATGAATAAATGGCAACTGAATGATAAGACCGCAGTCTCGCGGATCGAATGGAGCTGGGAAACCACGATGGTAACGTGCAAGACTGGCTTGACACGCAGCCTCCCTCGCTCAGCAACATTCCATGTCTCCCCAGTACCCACAGGACTTCCCTGGTGGCGCAGACGGTTAAGTGTCTGCCTGCAAAGCGGGAGACTCGGTTCCAGTCTCTGGGTTGGGAAGATCTCTTGGAGAAGAAAACGGCAACCCACTCCAGTACTCTTGCCTGGAAAATCCCACGGACGGAGGAGCCTGGTGAGCTACAGTCCATGGGGTCGCAAAGAGTCAGACACGACTGAGCGACTTTCGGTACTCACGGTGCCTTGTCCCCGTCGGATGTCCATAGCCCCCACCCTCCGACCTCAAACTTCCTGCCGGCCCTGCCCGCAGCCCCACACGGCCTGCCCCCGCAAGGCCTTCATGGGACACTTGCCTTCACACAGGCGGGGCTGTTCCATTCCCACAGGCTATTCTCTGTCCCTGGAATGCTCTTCCCGCCCTCAGATTTTTCTGAGAAATACTGTGCCTCCCACAGTGCCCAAAAGGAGTAGGATGCCACCCACCCAGGTCAAGGCAGGCTTGTTTCAGCATATCCCCTGCGCCGAGACCCACCCCGCCAAGCCTGCAGGTCAGAGATCCCCGGGCCTGGAGGTCAGGCCCCTCTGCAGAGGCCCTATGCGTGCACGGCCTGAGCACCTCCACTCAGAAACAAAGCGGAAGGACCTCTGGTCTCCTTTCCTGGCCTTTCCCCGAGGCCAAGAAAGCCGAGCTAGGCAAGCGGAGACACACAAGGAAAGTGCGTTTGGTGCAGCCTCTGATGAGTCGCCCGCCCCACCCCAGCCCCGCCCATGTCTGTCACTTGGGATGACATCCGCGGGAGCACTCAGCTGGCTCCTGCCTGAAAGCCGCCTGGGGCCAGGGCACCGGTGTCCCCTCCCCATCCCAGCTGGGCCTCCGGGTCTGCCTCTCGTCCTTTCTGGAATAAAGTCTGGTGACGTCCTCCGGGAAGGACTGGGCAGGAGGGGGGAGTCTGTCTGTGGCCCTACTAGGTGCTACGTTTGTGAATCACCTACAGTGTGCCAGCTCCTGGAAGGAATGGGGATGCCACGGAGAGGTGGGGGACGGGAAGACGGTGTCCACGTGGGGCTGAAATGCTGGGCGCTGGGCTCAGGCCTTCATGCTGACTCTCTTATTCACCGCCCTCCCCACAACTCAGTAGCAGGCACCCCTTCTCTTTGCCGGGGGGCAAGATGGAGCCAAAGCAGGAGGGGCCTGCCAGGAGTCAGCAAGCAGGGAACAGCAGGGCAGGGCATTACGGGGTGTGAGCGTGGCCTTGCAGCCAAGGACCCCGAGTCCAGTGGCTGGGTATCAGCTTTCTCCACCTCCTGAGACCCAGGTGCGTGGGAAGTCTTCATTAACAGCAGCGACAATCCAAGAGTTTGTGCCAAGAAGCCCCCTTCCTGCTTTCCCATGCATGTGTACCAGGTGAGACAGAGCTGGTGGTCCCCAAAACGAAATCCCCCAGGTGCACAGGGCTTCTCCATCCCCCTGCTTCAGGCTGCCTCTCTCCCACCATCCCCCTGCTCCAGGCTGCCTCTCTCCCACCATCCCCCTGCTCCAGGCTGCCTCTCTCCCACCATCCCTTGCTCCAGGCTGCCTCTCTCATACCATCCCCCTGCTCCAGGCTGCCTCTCTCCCACCGTCCCCCTGCTCCAGGCTGCTCTCTCCCGCCATCCCTTGCTCCAGGCTGCCTCTCTCCCACCATCCCCCTGCTCCAGGCTGCCTCTCTCCTACCGAGGCTGCCTCTCTCCCGCCATCCCCTGCTCCAGGCTGCCTCTCTCCCACCATCCCCTGCTCCAGGCTGCCTCTCTCCCACCGTCCCCCTGCTCCAGGCTGCTCTCTCCCACCATCCCTTGCTCCAGGCTGCCTCTCTCCCACCATCCCCCTGCTCCAGGCTGCCTCTCTCCTACCGAGGCTGCCTCTCTCCCACCATCCCCTGCTCCAGGCTGCCTCTCTCCTGCCATCCCCTGCTCCATAGTGCCTCTCTCCCACCATCCCCCTGCTCCAGGCTGCCTCTCTCCTGTCCTGTAGAGGAAGTCCTTCCCACCTCCACAGACCACAAGCTTATGGGTGGGAAACAGCGGAAAAATGCACAAAAAGGCAGATTGGTAACCTGCCCTGAACGTAGAACAGAGACCAGCTCCTTGGTGCCTCTGGTTTCCTGATCGGAAAGCAAGTATGTCATTCATTCATTCATGGAGCTCACAAACAAGGAGGGCCAGGACTGCCCTGGGAAGCCTGGGCTCTAACCTGGCATCACGGTCCCTGTGGGGGGTTGCTGTGGGGGTTGGGGTGGGGGCAGGCTGCAGAGAGGTGGCTCCTTCCACCCGGCTCCTCCAAGGTGAAGGAAGACACGGGAGGCTCAGAGAGGCTGAGTCACCTGTAGAAGGTCACACAGCCCTGGTGCCAGGGCCTCCCCACTGCTGCCTGGGTCTCTTCTCTCCAAAAAAAGGAAGGAGACCCCAGTGGCCCCACGCCGTCCGTGCTGCCCTGTTTAGGAGTCGCTAGGACCTGTGGCCGTTCCTCTCGAAAGCTCCACTCCAGCGCCCATTTCTTAGGCTGGACTGTTCTCAGCCTTGAGAGGGGGAATGGGCCACCTTGTGACCCACTAAGGTCAGCCACCTGCCTGTCAGTCCTGCTGGCTCCTGGGGGAGTATAGCGAGGCAGCGCATGCCAGCCCGAGGGAGGCGGGGGTGTGAGCAGAAGGAAGCCTGACCCAGTGGCCTGTCTGCCACTGGGAGGCCACCTGTGTGTCCAGCAGACACGAGAAAATCCCCTGACGGCTCAGAGCAGCTTCAGGGCAGAGATGGGGGAGGGGCCCCTGTCCCTCAGGGGCCCACCCGGAAACAGCCTCTCCCTCTGCTGTCCCTCAAGAAGCCTTGGGGCTCCTGGGAAAATACCCTTTGTGTCCCAGTTCCTAGACCTCAGGATAACGAAGCTGTAGGAGGAACCGGTTTAGCTACACAGAAGGTCAGAACTAGCTGGTTCCGGCTGACTCTGGCCCCAGGAGAGCCCGTTTGGCAAACTGACTCTGGCAGTTTGGAGGAGGCTGCGGTGGCTGGGCCTGCGGTGGCTGGGCTCCAGGCTTCCCACCTATGCCTGCAAGGAGCTCCTCATCCCCAGTTACAGATGAGAAGAGTGAGGCCCAGCCTGACAAGGGACCTTGACTAAAACTCACCTGCCTGTTCAGAGAAGAGAGTGGGAGGACAAGGCCAGCAACCCGTGTCCAGAGGCAGACTGAATTCCAGTTCTGCCACTTACTAGCCCCCTGCTGGCCTTGGGGAAAACCACCTGCTTCCTGGGCCTCAGCTTCCTCACCTGTAAAATGGGGATAACAGCATCAGTACTGTGAAAGGTTGAAGGACGAGGATGAAGGAGAGGGAGTCAGTGGGGGCCAGTGCCAGGCAGACCCAGAGGGCTGGCTGGCCGCTTTCCCAGGTCCTCGATCTGTCCGACTCTCCTTTCTCCCGGCCACCCACCTGCATCTGAAGAAACAGCAGCTCAGAGGGATTAGGGTTCTCCTGAGCCCACGCAAGGAGGGGAGGAAGATGGTGGAGAGCAGAGAGATGGAGAGTGAGCTGAGACGAGCCGGCGGGCTTCATGGCCTCTTCCCGGCTGGGCAGCTGGGCCCACAGGCTGGGGACCCACCGGCTCCTCACCTGTTTGTCGGCAGATCTCAGAGCACAGAGCTTCTCAGAAAGCCAGGCCCCAGGGCGGGGGCGGGCTGCCGGCCACCTCTGTCTCTGTCTCTCCATCTGTCTGTCTCTCTGATTGTCACACGCACACCCCTCTGAAACACTCATCCCACCAACAGGGCCTCCAGGCTGTGTGCAGGTCCTCCCCCGATGGACAAAGCTCAGACCATCGACACCTCCGCGGCTTCCCTACCTCCATGGCCTCAGTGTGGGCAGCGCCGCCAGCTGCCTGGGCTCCCTGTCAGTCCACCCTGCAGCCCTGCAGCCCTGCAGCTGTTCTGCGGCTCCCGCTGCCCAGGAGACCAAGCCCAAGCTCCCCTCCAGGCTGTCCAGGCTCGTCCTGACCCAGCCTGCTCAGAGCAGCCGTGTGCACCACCCAGCTGTCCACATCGTCCTGCTCGGGATGCCCATGGCCTCCAGTCCTTGCAGGGTGGTGGGTGTGCAGGGGCTGGGTCCCCCTCCCCGGCCTGCACTTTCAGCAGGGGGATCCAGGACTGGGGGCTGGACCTCCCTAAGCCCCACACTGGCCCTGCACAAGGGCGCCCGCACACATTTGGGAGCGATTGGACCAGGAGTCTGGTCCCTCCCTCATGCCTGGAGGGGAGACCGCGGCCCAGGGGCGGGCCAAGGCTCAGCCTCAGGGCTCCAGGCGGTGCGGTGGTGGGGCCTGCCAGCCGCCAGGCCAGGCCACGTCTCCTGTTCAGGTCAGAGCCTGGGCCCAGGTCACCACGTTCATTCACCCACTCAGCTGTCCATTCATTCACCCACTCAGCTGTTCATTCATTCATTCACTCACTCCCCTGTTCATTCATTCATTCACTCACTCAGCTGTTCATTCATTCATTCATTCACCCACTCACCTGTTCATTCATTCATCCACCCACTCACCTGTTCATTCATTCACCCACTCACCTGTTCATTCATCCACCCACTCACATGTTCATTCATTCATCCACCCACTCACATGTCCATTCATTCACTCACTCACCTATTCATTCACCTGTTCATTTGTTCACCCACTCACCCATTCATTCATTCATTCACTCACTCATTTATTCACCCACTCACTCATTCACCTCCCTCCCTCCCTCTGTGGCTCATGGACACTTCCCAGGTGCTGGGTCCCCCTAGTGCTGGACGCCAGACAGGAGGGCCCTGGGAGGTTGGGGTGCATGTGTTGGGAGAAGCAGGCATAGACTGGATCCTTAAGCAGAGAGCCCTGCAGCTGTGGTGGGCGCTGCAACAGCTGGGACAGGGCCTCCAGACTGGGGGACAGTTGGGGGGCTGGGGCCCCGCACGTGGTGTGGGAGCCTTGGCGCGCGGGTTGACCAGGCTGCTTCTGAGCAGTGGCGAAGAGGACATGGTCTCACCTGAAGCCTGCTCACAAAGTTTAATGGCCCCCTGGGAACCACCGGGTCCCAGGGAAGGGCTGGGGTGGGGGACTAGGGGCAGGGGGCTGTCCCCACTGTTTCAGCTGTAACCCCCTGGTTTCCCTAATTCCTCCCTTCCGCTGGCTGGTGGTGGGGGCGGCACCCACCAGTGTGACACTGGGAAACCCAGCTTCACCAGGTAGCTCTCACGAGTCAGAGAAGACCCTCCATCAAAGCGCGTAGACACAGATGAGGAGACTGAGGGCAGGGAGAGCTGAGGTCACGGCCGCTCCACAGGCTGGGCACCAGAGCCGGGGGCCATCTGGCTGCTCCCCAGGCCCCACCCACACCCCTGTGGGACCCTCCCCCGGAGCAGGAAGATCCAGTTGCCCACGCGTCCTGGGGGCCCCCATTCTTCAGGTGGTTTGAAGGGCAAAGCAGAAAGCAAATGGTATTTGTTTAACTAATTTCAAGGATCAAGAATTTCCAGATGTTTCCCAGGCCCAACCCTCCGCCTGGCCCAGGTGCCTCCCTCACAAACGACCCTCTGGGGCCTAAGGGGGGCCTCCCTGGGGACCCCTGGGTGTGGTGGAATTTCTGGCTGCTGAAACTCCAGGGGAGGAGGCAGTCAGATTCCTGGAAAACTGGAGTGATTTTCCAGGCCAAAGACTGTGGAGACAAACACAGAACCCACCTGAGAACCTGACCTCGGGGCTCAGCTGGGGAAGGAGACAGGCGGGAGGCGCCAGGGGGCCTGGCAGGGAGCCGGCCCACCCGCATGAGCTCTGAGGGCTCGCAGCGTGGAAGAATGCAGCAATGAATCGAGCAGAGAGCAGAAGGCGCCGTCCAATGTTTACTGAAAACCCTGTCCAGTGCACCGCCCATCTAGGGTGACTCTGGGTCCCAGCAACCTCCCCCAAGGGAATTATCGCCCCACCTCACAGCCAGGAGACAGGACCACAGCACCACGTTGACCCACAAGTGGGTGGCAAAGCAAGGGTGTCCATCCTGGTCGGTGTGTATGGATCCCACGCTGCAGGTGCAGGGGAGAGGTGAAGGAAGGAAGAAGTGGGCGGGAGGGAGGGAAAAAATCTTCTTTTGAACACATGCACTCCAGGTTTGATTGCACAGGGCTCTGGGGCACCCGTGGCCACGCCAGTGACTCAGGAGATGTGCTGTGCTCTGAACAGCAGTCCGCCCCCAGAGGACCGCACCTGATATCCTGGCTGGCTCACGCAGGTGTGCTGGGAGACCCACACAAGGCTGTTGGCTGTGTTGGACTGGCCAAAATATCCAAAACAAAACAAAAACAAAGGGGAGGAAGAAAACACAGCATCCCTCCAAAGGGAAACGGATCAACGGTGAGTTATCCACACAACAGAATCCCAAGGATCCATTTCATAAACACAACACCAAGCAAAGAAGAACAAGCCGCCAGCAGAGAGGTCCAGGTTGGGACACGTGCAGATTTAAGGCACATGACCCAAGGGCCGCCTTTGCTCATGGACACGGATGGATGTGGCGAAACCACGGAAACACAGATGAGGCTGGAGCACGTCAGAGTGAGAGCGAGGTTTCACAAGGGCCAGGGGTGGGGGCGGCCTCGCTGTGTCTACAATGCTCCACTGCTCTCAAAGAACCTGCAACACGTATGCAAGACGTTAACAGCTGCCTCGTGTCCACCGACGTGTAAGGGTCGGTGATGTGCTTTCCCACAGCCAGGAATGCTTCGTAACCGCAGTGTTTCAACGTTAGCATCCATCTCTGACGGCATCTGGGTCCTCCAGATGGGTGGCAGAAGCCACGCTCCCTGTCCCAAGCCCGCCTTCCTGGATGAAGGACCCCAGGGGCTGGCTCTGACTTCCACAGTTCCAGATGCGAGGATTCATTTACTTATGTCAACCGTGAGTCTATCCCGCCATGGAAAATAGAACCTTTCTCCCTAGGACAGGATTAGCAAATAAATAGAAGTGACAGGATCCAAGACAATGGCTGAACACACGCTGGCTGAACCTAAGGAAAACGGTTCGACCTCTCTAAGCCTCAGTTTTCTCATCTGTGAAATGGATGAGAGTGGACACCATGCTGCCCCGCAAGGTCATCCTGGAGAAGCAGTGATTGTATCCAAGGGGTGAGCAGCAAGCACACAGCCCTGCATGTCCTGAGTAACCAGTAAGGAGAGGACAGGCCACCGTGAGGCAGGTCCTGTGAGCTGGGGGCCTTGGGACAGCAGGCCCTGTCAATCAGGGCTGTCTGCCCAACAGCCCCTCCCAGAAAAGGAGGCACCTCCGTCCTGGCACGGCAGCTGTGTCACAGATTCTCAGCCTCTCTTCCAAAATGAAAGGAAATCCCCTACAGCATCAGGGCCACTTGGGAGGGGGGTGGGGCTGGTGGCCAGCACCCTTCAGCCCCTAGAGGAAGCTGTCTTGCTCCCTCTCTATGGAGGGGTTCCCTGGTTGTGCCCCAGGAGCCAAGCCTGTGCACCCCCCGGACTGCCCAGGCTCCCAGCAGAGCCCAGGCCTGCCTAGCAAGGCCCTCCTGTGCTCCAGCAGCTCACATGGCCCCTTAGTGCCCTGCCAGCCACCCCCGCTCCAGATGGAGGGAGGAGAGAATGAGCTGGACGGGGAGGACCCGGACCAGTGCCTGGGAGCACTCAGCCCGGTATCCTCAGTAACAGAACCAGAATAATCCTAACCCCTCCCCTCCTGCCCCGGCTGCCATGGGATCCAAAGATCCCAGGGTGTGGAGAGATAGGACGAGGGCAGAGGGTTCCCAGGGAGCCAGAGCCACAGGGCCTGGGGACTCAGAGGGTGGCCGCCTGGCCGGAATCCTGGCCCGGCTGCCACTAACCCTGCGACCTGTGGATTCTTAAACCACCCGATCGCACCTTGACATGGACCCCCAGGTAGTGCCCCCTCCCCACTGTGGCCGCACCTGGGTGGGTTCAGCACAGCTCCTGGCACAGGTAGGTCCTCCACACCCTGTGGGCAGGATGGGGAATGGGGGATCTCCTACAACCCTATATATGGAAATGGCCAAAGCTCTTCCTAGAATAGACAAAACAATTTTACAAAAGTGTTTAGCAGACTTACATGGCCTGCTTTCGAGATCTACTATAATACAAACAATATGCTCCAGACAGGAGAACTGACATGTGGATTCATGGAACAGAACACACAGCCCAGAAACAGACCCGCCCATATATGGCCAGTTGAGTTTCTGACAAAGCTGCAAGGATCATTCAAGGAGGAAACGTTACAGTGAGGCCGCGCTGCTGTCGGGGACAGTGAGAGTGGTGGCCGCTCAGCCACGCCTGACTCTGTGGACTGTGGCCGCCGCGCGCTCCTCTGTCCATGGGATTCTCCAGGCAAGAGTCCTGGAGTAGGTGGCCATTCCCTTCTCCAGGGGATCTTCCCGACCCAGGGACTGAACCTGCCTCTCTCGCACTGCAGGCAGATTCTTTACCATCTGAGCCATCTAGGGGAACCCCTTCCGATACGATTGGTGGTTTTCATGAGAAGTAGGAAATTATACACAGGCAGGCACACAGGGAGGAGGCCGTGTGACGAGGGAGGCAGAGTCGGGGTGACGCTGCTAGAAACCAGAGATCGCCAGTGAACCCCCAGACACCAGGGCAAAGCCTGGGACAGTTTCCCTCTCAGCCTCAGAAGCGACCAGTCCTGCCGACACCTTGATTTTGGACTCTGACTTCTGAAACTGGAGACAGTAAATTTCTGTAGTTCACTCCCCCGGCCTGCTGTGTTATGCAGCCCAGGAAACCAACGTGAGGACCAACGCGAAAGAAACACAAGGCTGTCTGCTGATGTGCAGGCTGCGTTTGGGTGAGAAGTCCCTCTGGGAGGCTGTCGGAAAGTTCTCAACTGCTCAGCACCTCAAAGACCACCCAGAGGTAGTCTTCTGCACTTTCACCCCGGCCGGGACCTTCCTGCTGAGGGCTGACTGCCTGTCCCAAATCCACTCTCACCATGGTCTGAGAGGTCAGCATTTTCCCTCCCCCAAACCACACCTCTCATGGCAAATAGGTGGGGAAACAGTGGAAACAATGACAGACTTTATTTCTGGGGGCTCCAAAATCACTGCAGTTGGTGACTGCAGCCATGAAATTAAAAGATGCTTCCTCCGTGGAAGAAAAGTTGTGACCAATCTAGACAGCATATTAAAAAGCAGAAACATTACTTTGCCAACAAAGGTCTGTCTAGTCAAGGCTATGGTTTTTCCAGTGGTCATGTATGGATGTGAGAGTTGGACTGTGAAGAAAGCTGAGCACCGAAGAATTGATGCTTTTTGAACTGTGGTGTTGGAGAGGACGCTTGAAAGTCCCTTGGAGTGCAAGGAGGTCCAACCAGTCCATCCTAAAGGAGATCAGTCCTGGGTGTTCATTGGAAGGACTGATGCCAAAGATGAAACTGCAATACTTTGGCCACCTGATGTGAAGAGCTGCCTCATTTGAAAAGACTCTGATGCTGGGAAGGATTGAAGGCAGGAGGAGAAGGGGACGACAGAAGATGAGATGGCTGGATGGCAGCATCGACTCGATGGACACATTTGAGTGAACTCCGGGAGTTGGTGATGGACAGGGAGGCCTGGCGTGTGGCAGTCCATGGGGTCGCAAAGAGTCGGACATGACTGAGCGACTGAACTGACTAAACCACGCCTCTCCTCCTGGGAGGAAGCCCCCTCCTCGTGCCCTCCTCCCCGTCTCACCACCCAGGGCGCAGGTTGGGTCCTCAGTGTCCCTCCCCAATCTGTCCTCCTCCACCCCATGCCCTGGGTCAGGCACCTGCCTCTTGCTTGGATGTCACAACAATGGGCCAACAGCTCTGCCTGCCCAGGTCCCTGTCCTCCAGACCAGCCTCCCAGCTAGCTGCTCGGTCCGACATGCGGCTGGTCCGCCACTCCTCAACCCCACGTCCCACATCCAAACCCGCAGCACATCCTGTCTGCTCTAACTTCACAGACGTAGAGCCCACAGCTGCCGCCCCCTCCCTGTCACCCAGGCCCTGCCCTGGAGCTCAGCTGCCTCACTGCGGTGACCTCTGGCCCCCTCGCTGTCCCTGCCTCCCGCTGCCACGGGGCCTTTGCATAGTCCCTCTGAAGCATACTCTCCGCAGACACCCACTGGCTCTCGCCCCACCCCCTCCGCAAGCCTTCACCCTAGGACTGTGGCATCGCCGGCCACACCCACTGCTGGCCCTGCCCACTCTGCATTCATTTCTCTCCCTCTCATCACCCTTTCCCATCTTACAACACCTACTTGTGTTTTATAATTGTCGTTTAATTTCTGTTCCCTCCCACTAGTTGCAGGAATCTGGGGCTTTCTCTGTTTCATTAATTAAAATGTCCCCAGTACTCAGAACTGCAGCGCTGAGCCCTTAATAGGGCCGCAATGTCTCAATGTTGAATATGTGCACGAAGGTCAAGCAAAACAGGCACGGCGTGGCCCATCGTTCCTTAGGATCTGCTTGTTTTCTCTCTTCTAACAGACTAAGAGGAACTCTGCCCATGACCAGCCTTCTCCCTGTGCCCGTGGGGATGAGATGACCTATTTTACCTGCCAGGGAGGCCCTGCCAGCTCCCCCAGGTGCTTTGCGGAGGCCATCCTCCACCGGGCAGGCCGGGTGGGGCTTGTTATGTTAAGACCCTGGTGGAGCTGCAGCCTGGCCCTGGAAGGCGGGGCATGCCCCACCAGGAGGGGGCAGGCAGGGACGGCGCCTGTGCAGCTATGGGACACCGGGAGGAAGGCGGGACTCGGGGGACGATACACAGGACCAGGAGGACGCTCAGCCAGCGGAGACGTGCTGCCCCTCAAGGGAAGGTCTCCGGGCTGTGGAGGCTTGTGTGTCTAAGGCCCTGAGCCCCACACATCTGTGTCTACACCCCTTCCTCACATCCCTGCTTCTCTGATTGCCACTCTCCATCCTGGGGGCTATAGCTTCATAGTCTTCAAAAAGTGAAAGTGTTGGCAGCTCAGTCGTGTTGGATTCTTTACTACCAACCCCATGGACTGTAGCCCGCCAGGTTCTTCTGCTCATGGCATTCTACAGGCAAGAATACGAGTGTGGGTTGCCATTCTGTTCTCCAGGGAATATTCCCTACCCAAGCATCAAACCTGGGTCTCCCACAATGCAGGCAGATTCTTTACCAAACCTTTAGAGGGGCTCCTAAATACCTGGAGGTGGAGGCCACTGGAGCTGGAAGATCCAAGTAGGCTTGAAGGGACACAGAACTAGGGTCTGCCCTTGAAAACCCCCTGCCATTCAGCCTGTGTGTTCTGGAGCCAAACTCCAATCCTATGCGACTTGCCAGAGACTCAGAGGAGCTTCACAGACGTGTACAGTGGCTGGTGTGTCAGAGTGCTCCACCAATACCCAGGTGCCTGGCCCCAACCCAGAGGCTCTCTGTGCAGAGGAAGGTCCCTGCCCCAGCCTTCCCAAGGCCAAGGCTGGGTCCAAACCACAGGCAGCATTTAACGTCAAAGTCAGCAGGGCCCAGAACCCCTTTGCTATGGATGGAATGAATCACGTTCCATAAAAGACAGGCTGAAGGTCTAAACTGGGACCTATGAATGTGACCTTATTCTAGAAATATTAACAGGATGTTTGTAGATGTGTCCCTTGAGAAATCTGTATGAAGGAAGCAACAGTTAGAACTGGACATGGAACAACAGACTGGTTCCAAATCGGGAAAGGAGTATGTCAAGGCTGTAACCCTGCTTATTTAACTTATATGCAGAGTACATCATGGGAAATGCCGGACTGGATGAAGCACAAGCTGGAATCAAGATTGCTGGCAGAAATATCAATAACCTCAGATATGCAGATGACATCACCCTTATGGCAGAAAGTGAAGAAGAAGAACTAAAGAGCCTGTTGATGAAAGTGAAAAGAGTGAAACAGTTGGCTTAAAACTCAACATTCAGAAAACTAAGATTATGGCATCCAGTCCCATCACTTCACGGCAAATAGATGGGGAAACAGTGGAAATAGTGAGAGATTTAATTTTAGGAGGCTCCAAAATCACTGCAGATGGTTATTGCAGCCATGGAATTAAGACACTTGCTCCTTGGAAGAAAAACTATGACCAACCTAGACAGCATGTTAAAAAGCAGAGACATTACTTTGCCGACAAAGGTCCATCTAGTCAAAGCTATGGTTTTTCCAGTAGTAATGTATAGATGTGAGAGTTGGACTATAAAGAAAGCTGAGCACCGAAGAATTGATGCTTTTGAACTGTGGTGTTGGAGAAGACTCTTGAGAGTCCCTAGGAATGCAAGGAGATCCACAGTCCATCCTAAAGAAAATCAGTCCTGGATATTCATTGGAAGGACTGATGCTGAAGCTGAAACTCCAATACTTTGGCCACCTGATGTGAAGAACTGACTCATTTGAAAAGACCCTGAAGCTGGGAGAGATTGAAGGCAGGAGGAGAAGGGGATGATAGAGGAGGAGATGGTTGAATGGCATCACCAACTCGAAGGACATGAGTTTGGAGCAAACTCCAGGAGTTGGTGATGGACAGAGAGCCTGGTGTGCTGCAGTCCATGGGGTTGCAAAGAGTCGGACCCGACTGAGTGACTAAACTGGCGGTAGATGTAACTGGTTAAGACAAGGTCATGCTGGATCAGGGTGGGCCCAACTCTGATGATGAATGTGCTTATAAGAAGATGACATTTGGACACAGACACAGACCCACAGGGAAAAGCCATGTGATGACAGAGGCTGGGGGACAGCCACAGGCCAAGGACACCGATGGTTACTGGCCGTCCCTAAAGCCCAGAAACAGGCAAGGAAGGATCCCTCCCCCTGCCTCGGAGCTCAGCCTCCCAACACCTTGTTCTCAGACTCTGACGGTGCAAGTGGGGCAGGCATGGTCTCCCTCCTCTGTCGTTACGTGAAGCCGAGGCCTCAAAGGGGACCCATGAGGGCAGGCCATCCTGGGTGTGGGGGGGGCGGGGTGGTGTCAAGCTCTGTGGGAGCAGGAGAAGCCGGGCCCCCGCCCACTTTGGAGCCAGAGGTGCCCCGCCCCACCCCTCGCCCGGCTCACATTGGAGCTGGGCTGCTGGGCCCCGCCCCTTGCTCCGCCCCTGCTCCGCCCACTTCGAACATCTGTGAAATGAGGATCCCCCCCCGCAGCCCCTAAGTCCCGCTACGCGTCTTTGCAGGAGTGGGGCAGGAGAGCTGGCCAGTCCCTGGGAAGAGTGTTGGATGGTGCTGACCTGGGCTAGCTGGACTTACAGGTCCAGCTCCTCTCGCTGAGGATGCTCTGCAGGCCTCCTGGCACACATCACCCCCGCCCGCCCCATCCCAGCCCTGTTCAGGAATTCCACAGCCCTGCTCTTGCTTGTATCTCTGCCCGGCTCACCCACGCACCCACACCGGTTGGCTCAGGTACAAGTCCCGGCCTCCCCACTCAGCTCCTGGGCAGCCCCCACTCACCTCCTGGCTCTGCCAGGCCACCCCAGGAGCCTGGCTGTGGGGCCGGGCTCCGCTTCCCTGCGGCTCTCTGGTGAACTTGGGTGCTCTCCTGGGGGAGGTCCCGACCCCTGCCTTGGGCTGCCCGCCCACACCGCCTACCTGGAAGCTCACAAAGACGGAACTCAGGTAAAGCCGATCTCCACCATCTCAGAAGCAACAGTGGGCTTCCCCTCTTGGGAAGGGGCTGGCTGACTCAGGAGGCTCTCATGCCCCACCTCCTGGCCTCCTGGCCCTGCACCAATGGCAGCACGTAACCATCTCTGGCCTCCTCTGCCACGCGTCCTTCCTGGGTGCTGCCCTTGGGTGCCCACCACAGCCACTGCTGGGCTCAGGCCCCTTCCCCAGAGGGGTCCCCCCAGGCTGCCCTCTGCGAAAGCACCCAGCAGCTCCCACCAAAACTCGCCCGCTTTTCTTTACTGCATAGAAATCGTTTCCACCTGGCACCAGAAGAGGCACGAGTGTTTACACGTCCGTGGTCTGTCCCCAGGACCCGAATATCCACTCCTCATCCATCTCCTTCTCTGCTGAGCCCCGGCTCACAGCAGGGGCTGCAAACACAGGCAGGAAACACCCCCGCAGTATGGCCTGGCAGCATGGGAGTGTCACCCAGAAGAGGCAGGAGAGGCAGAGAGAAAGAGAGGCGGCCCTGGGTTGGGGTGGCGGGGGCAACAGCATCAGGCGGAACAGAGGAAAGGGGTCAGAGGTCGGCGAGGCCAGCATCTCTGTGCTCAGAGATTCCAGAACACGGGCTGGGGGGCCCCATGGGGCTGGAGCCTGTGTCCCCCGTGTGGGCAGAAGAGCATATACGTGTCACCATGTACCTGGGGACAGCTCCCCCTGCCCATACGGAAAGGCAGCCTCGAGGACTGATGGTGAAATGGAGGCCAGAGGGCCAGGCAAAGTGTTGACAAGTGGGCCCTGCTCCCGGTTCCCTCCCTCTCCTCGCTGATCTTCTGGGAAGCAGGCCATCTGCAAGCTTCATGCCCACCTCCTGTGGGTCCCCTCCCCCGACCCTAGCTCAACACATGTGGCCTCACCCACACAATGTCCCCCTCTCACCCCCCCCATCCCATTGGGACCAGGCTTATTTCTAGTTAGGAAGAAAAAGTAAATACCTTCCAGCGAAATGCTTTAAACAGATGGAATTTATAAAATATACAGCAAGTGCTGCCTTTCGTTGGATGGTGGGTAGTGCAGGAATGCTGGTTGTATCATTTCCAGCACTTTCTGCAGGGTGACATCAGAGCCGTGTGGAGCAACGCTGCTGGGGAGACAGGCCCGGGGCCACCACATCAGAGCCTGGTGCATCTGCTCAGCACACACCGACACCGGCCCCCGAAGTCCTCCTCCAGACGCCCACTCAGCAGAAATGCCCACTCTGCCCACTGCACAGTGTCCCGAAGAATGTACAAAGCAGCGATACTTGAATAACCTCAAACTGGAAGTGCCCGATGCTAGCCCTCGGCGATGAGGACCCTCTGGCAGCTGGCACAGGGGACAGTGCCAGGTGGTGAGGCCCAGGGACCACAGGGCGGGGTCTTGTCCAGAGGGTGAAAGCAGCAGACACACCAGCCCACCCCACTGCAGATTCAGGAAGAAGTGAAACTGATCAAAGGTGAAGAAAATCAGAAAAGCGATTGCTCTGGTTGAGGGGCAATCGGTGTGGTTTACACACATGTGTGTGTGTGTGCTGCTGCTGCTAAGTTGCTTCAATCATGTCCGACTCTGTGCGACCCCATAGACAGCAGCCTACCAGGCTTCCCCGTCCCTGGGATTCTCCAGGCAAGAACACTGGAGTGGGTTGCCATTTCCTTCTCCAGTGCATGAAAGTGAAAAGTGAAAGTGAAGTCGCTCAGTCATGTCCGACTCTTAGCGACCACATGGGCTGCAGCCTACCAGGCTCCTCTGTCCATGAGATTTTCCAGGCAAGAGCACTAGAGTGGGGTGCCATTGCCTTCTCCGGTGTGTGTGTGCTAGAAAAGACCAAATTGCACAGTTACAGCGTGTGCATTTTACTACATGTAAATTTTATGTCAAAAGGGTAAAGATAAATGTGTGCAAATGCAGAAGTCTAGTTGGTAAGTTTTGCTTTTCACGGTGATAGGAGTTAAGTGTTCTTTTTTATCTTTTTTTTTTTTTTTTTTTTAATATGTATTTATTTCACTGCACTGGGTCTTAACCGTTGCACACAGCATCTTTAGCTGTAGCGTGTGAAGTCTTAGTTGCAGCATATGAGACCTAATTCCCTGACCAGGGAATCCAGGCCCCCTGCATTGGAAGCATGGAGTCTTAGCCACTGGACAACCAGGAAGTCCCAGGATTAGGCATTCTGAAACTACTTTTTTTCTATTTTAGAATTCAGCAAATGAGTAAGTATATTAAGGATAATGGGACCCAGACTCCTGACTATTGGGCAGGAGAGTTAAGAATATGGAAAGGAAGAAAACTAGAATGTTGTCCAAGGTGGTGTTGCCTAAGGATCAAAGTGAACTCATTGTCTGATGAAGAACATACGGCGAATGGACGATAGTTGCAAGTACACATGTGTTTACACGTACATGTCTGTCTTCATACCTACCAATGCCTGTGTCTCCATTTCTAAGTGAGTGCATCCTTCCGCCATCACCCGCATCAGTAAGAGGTAAGGTATTCACTGCTCTGTTCGCCAAGGCAGCCGTAATGGCGCCACAGTGTCCGTGAGCACATCTACGCCTGGATCTTGGCTTCTAAATACTATCTTCCATCAACCAGGCTGGTTCCAGGGTTGGTTCAAGGGACGCACAAGGTCAGCCTGGAGCAAGTCTCCGTTTAAAAGCAGAGAAGCACTCTAAGAATGGTGGACACATGTCAGAGACACCCAGGCCAGCTCAAAGGGCCCCACGGAGCTGATCTGGAGCCGTTTAGGCGTCAGAGCAATTGTAGGCATGGACTCAGCTCAGTTCAGTTTAGTCCCTCAGCCATGCCTCACTCTTTGCGACCCCATGGGCTGCAGCACCCTCTTCCAACAACAAACAATAGCAGACACCCTCTTCCAACAACACAAGAGTAGACTCTACACACGGACATCACCAGATAGCCAACACTGAAACCAGACTGATTATATTCTTTGCAGCCAAAGATGGAGAAGCTCTATACAGTCAGCAAAAACAAGACTGGGAGCTGACTGTGGCTCAGATCATGGACTCCTTATTGCCAAATTCAGACTTAAATTGAAGAAAGTGGGGAAAACCACTAGACTGTTCAGGTATGACCTCAATCAAATCCTTTACAATTATACAGTGGAAGTGAGAAATAGATTTGAGGTACTAGATCTGATAAGACATAATGCCTAATGAACTATGGACGGAGGTTCGTGACATTGTACAAGAGACAGGGAGTAAGAACATCCCCAAGAAAAAGAAATGCAAAAAGGCCTGGACTACAATCTGTTAAATAAAATAAGCATTCACAAGTCTACATAGGAAGGAGGGGAGAAAGGAAGGAAAGGAGGGAGGAAGAGAGAAGGGAAGGAAAAGCTTTTTTTATAGAAGAATACTAACTTAAAAATACAGAGGGAAGATGGGATTAGCAAAGGACCAGTTAGGCTAACAGTGAGTAAACATTTGATGATGACAGAATGTTAACATACTTTCAAAGTACCTTTCTAAATATGATTAATTACAAAAAAGGAGACAGTAACTTCACAAAAGAAGCAGCAGACCTCCAGCAAGTGACCCCAGGCCCGCAGCGCTGGGCTGGCCCACATCCACCTTCCCCACCTGGGGCACAGAGGGGTCCTGCCATGTCTGAGCACAAGGGAACCTGGGAAGACCTAAGGGGAGAGCATCTTACAAGTAACCCGCCAGGACTCCACTATCAAGAAAAACACACGAAAGGTGACCGAGGAGCCGTGGCGAGCGCACATAGCCCCTGACACTGGAACTGGGACCAGGAAGTGAACCATGGTCGGAGGGCAACCCTGGGGCTGCTGCACAGTACAAGCAAGGGCTGCAGGTTAAACAGTGGGATTGTATCAACATCACAGCCCTGGATGCTGACAAACGCGCTGTGATTATCTGAGAGGACGTCCTTGTCATCTGGAAACACCCTGGAGTAGCTGGTGTAAAGGGACATGACATCACTATAGTCTCAACAGGTTAGGACACAAGTGTCTGTAAATACAAACGCAGGTGGATGGATGGGTCGATGAGAGGGGAAGCGGGGGGGGAACCACAAAGCAAATCGGGCCAAGGTGCCCAAGTGGCCGCTGGCCGGGACTTCCCTTGCTCTATGTCTGCAGTGGTCCTCTAAGTTTGAAATTATATCAAAATAAAACATAACCTCCCCCCAGACAAAACAGACATGGAGCAACCAGAACCCTTTGAGCCCTGTTGAGGGCAGGGGGCACGACCACAGCGGAAAACTGTCTTGTCGGCATTTACTGGACGTCTGCCGTCTGAGCCCTGCAATTCCGGCTCCTAGAGAAAACCCAGCAGAGATGGGGGTACACACGCATCCCTAGATGGGCACAAAAGTATCCATGCCTGCCCCAAACTAACTGGACATGATTCAAGTGCCCACGAGGGTAGAATAGATTAGTAAAATGTGAATTGACCTGACAGATTCTGCACAGAAATGAGGACCCACTCAGCAGCCCAAACGGATCTCACAGGCCCAATACCACAGCAAAGAAGCCAGAGACGAAACATTCGGGGTTCCCGGCAGTGGGCGGGGCAGGGGTGGCCGGAAGGTGCGCTGGGGCTGCCCAGAATCATGGACATTGTCTGGCCCTGGACGCTTGCTCAGTCTGTGGATCTTCTCTGAGCTGAACACTTATAATCTGTGCCTTTTCCTGTATGCATGAAATATTTTAGTAAAAATTTTTAAAGTAAGAGGGAATTCCCTGGCAGTCCAGTGCTCAGAACTCTATGCCTCTCACTGTTGTGGGCCTAAATTCAATCCCTAGTTAGAGAATTAAGGTCTCCCAAGTCACGCGGCTTGGTAAAATAACGAAATAAATAATTTAAAAAATACTAGAAAGTCCAAGAGAAAAGTCTTCTATGGCATCACCGACTCGATGGACATGAGTGTGAGCAAGCTCTGGGAGTTGGTCATGGACAGAGGAGCCTGGTGTGATGCGACCCCATCCATGGGGTCGCAAAGAGTCAGACACGAGTGAGCAACTGAACTGATCGACTGACTGACTGATAAAATCCAAATTCATGTTTCATCAGTGGGGAGAGATTTCTGGACCTCTGGGCAGTGTGGTGCCTGGGGAAGGAGACCGTGCCAGCAGCCATGAAGGCTGAGCAGGAGGTCTGGGGCTGCCTGGCTGGGGCCCTGGCGCAGAGCGGCAGGGCAAGGCCTCCAGCTTGCTGGCGTGGTGCCCACAGTCCTTGTAGGACGTGAGTGGGTGCTCAGGAATCTCAGGTGATGCACTCAGCGAGGAGCAGGCATGTGGAAAGGGTGTTAAAGCGAGCCAACCCCTGCCTGCCCCAGGCACCTCCGAGATGGGGCATCCATGTCTCCAGTCCCCGCTTTGCAAGAGAAACTCAGGAGCCGGGCATATGAGGGCCCAGGCTCACTTCAACCCAAAGGCTGTCCCTCCTCTGGTCCAGAGGGTCCACAGTCCTCGGGCTGGTGTGAAGAGCTCAGCGAATCCTGTTCTCCATGTGCCCTTCCCAACCCCGGGTCTGGAGGAGGTGGATGGAGCCACCCCGGTCACATTCCTCCACGAGGCGGCTGCAATCTCAGGCCCCAAGGCCTGACCCACATAGGTAGGGGTGTGGACTGCCCCCTCTGAACCTGAGAGACAGCACCATGCAGGGGCTTACACCCTCTGAGGGGCCCAGGTGACCCCAGGGGAGCCCCCTGCCCTCGGACCACCGACCCGTCCACCCCTGCGTAGGAGGGCCCCGTGGGAGACATGAGCCAAGTGGAAAGAAGGCCAAAGGCGAGGCTGGCTGTGGAATTCTCCTTTTAATGAACCAGCTCCAGCTCGGGACGCCTGGGTGTGCCTGACATCTGATCCACTCGACTGATAACTCATTTAAAAACTAAGCAAGAATAATAAGAAGGTTAGGAGCGACAGAGAAATGAAGCAAATTCCTCCTGTGTAGGGCACTTTCATCCAACACTTTCATATCTAGGGTGGGACAGCCCACACTTGGCCAAGTTTCCAGACCTGTCCCTGGAGGCTGTCTCAGGAGGCTGACGGGCACTCGCATCACAGATGAAGATGTGAGGGGCCCCTACGTGGCACTGCCGGGCAGGGCCAGGAGCGGAGCCAGCCAGGCGAGCCATTTCAAGGACAGATGTAGGAAACAGAACTTCTCTAGTTGCCCAGTCATTAAAGTCACTTCATCTCTGGCATTAAAAGGACAGAATGCCTGTGCCTCCCACAGGGGGACAAAAATCCCCCAAGAGTCTCTCATTCTGGGCTTCCCTGGTGGCTCAGCCAGTAAAGAACCTGCCTGCCATGCGGGAAACCTGGGTCCGATCCCTGGGCTGGGAAGACGCCCTGGAGAAGGGAATGGTTACCCACTCTAGTATTCTTGCCTGGAAATTTCCGTGGAGAGGAGGATACCGTCCATGGGGTCACAAAGAGTTGAACACAACTGAGCAACTAGCACGAACAGACACAAAAGGCTCTCTTTCTAGGAGGGGACCTACAGCAGACGACACCAGAGTTGGGGGCATGAGCCGTGGAGAAGAGGGCAGATGGGCTTCCAGGAAAGAGGTGGCTGAGTTGTGCTTTATTGAAGACTGAGCTGGGTTCTGAAAGCCGAGTGAGAGTTTATCCAGTGGGTGGGGGGAGAGGGACAAATGGTGCTCCGGGGAGAAGCGGCCTGCCCACACCGCGGGGACCAGGGAACAGCAGGGCGATGAGTCAGGCTGCGGAGGAGCCTGGAGGCGGGGCGCCCACCAGGCGCCGGGCTTTATAGCAGCAGCGGGCAGCCGCGCGCGCAGTGGCGCTGGCCCCGAGACGGCTAGGCATGCTCTGCGTGCTGCTGCTTCTGCCGGGCGTGCTGTGCACTGCCCTGGCCGGCTCCATCTCTGGCCCCGGGGAGTGTGCCAAGGGCCCGGCCGTGTGGTGTCGGGACCTGCAGGCGGCAACGAGATGCGGGGCGGTCGGGCACTGCCGCGTTGCGGGTTTGGAGCCAGCCCACCGCCAGGTCCCTGCCCTGTGACCTGTGCCTGGACGTGGCAGCCACTGCCAGCAACGGGCTGAACCCCCGAGGGCCGCCGAGACCGATGTCCTGGCTGCAGTGATGAAGACTTGTGAGTGGCTTCCCAGCCAGGAGTCTTCGGCCAAATGCAAGGGGATGGCGGATGCCCACCACTCAGCCATCCTGAGCATGCTTGGCGGGGACCTGGGCGGTGCCCCGGGACAGGTGTGCACAGCCCTCACTCTCTGCCAGCCGCTGCAGAGGCACCCGGCCGCCCCAGGGCCACTGTCCGAGGAGGACATATACGATGTGGTGGCCCGTTCGTGGCCCATGGCCTCCTCAGCTCCCGCCGTCAGCGGGTTCCCGCGGGCACTGTGTGCCAGGACTGTGTCCGGCTGATCACCCGGCTCCAGGATGCCCTTGGGCCCGACCTGTCCAGCCTGGCACAGGTGACCACACGCCAACAGTGCGAGTCCCTGGGGCCGGGCCTGGCTTTCCCTTTGCAAGAACTACGTCTACCAATTTTTAGCTCCTGCTGAGCAAACACTGAGGTTCATGCTGCCCAGCGAGCTCTGCGGGAAGGAGGGCTTCTGTGAGGAGCGGCAGGGACCCCCCACGCGGCTCACATGGCTGCCGTGGACAGGGTCCCTGCCCTGGAGCTGGCGTCTCCGTGGAAGAAGAGCGAGGTGCAGATGCAGGGTCCTGTGGCCTGCGACGTGTGTCTGCAGGTGGTGCAGAGGCTGGACCACTGGCTGGAAAGCAGCAGCAGCAAGACCCTCATCAGCCAGGCCCTGGAGCGCGTGTGCTCCGTGCTGCCCCCTCCCGTGGTCCGGGAGTGCATCAAGCTGGTGGACACCTACATCCCCACCCTGGTGGACGTCCTGAGCAGACTCAGTCCAGAAAAGATGTGCACGGTCATCCAACTGTGCAGGGGATGGAGGCGGGCCCGGGCGGTCCACGAGGCCCCACGAACCCACCCCCCGGCCTCCTGGACAAGGACAGCCTCTGCAGGGGGTGCCAGCGGCTGTTCGGTCTGTCCGTCCATAACCTGGAGCAGAAGAGCACCGAGCGCCGCGTCCTGCGCGCCTTCAAGCTCGCCTGTGGCATCCTGCCCCTGCCCTTCATGGCGCAGTGTGGCCGCTTCGTGAGCGAGTACCAGCCCGTGCTCATGGGGACCCTCAGGGACATGATGGACCCCACCACTCTCTGCACGAAGTTGCGCGCCTGCCACGACCCCAGGGACACGCTGCTGGGCACCGACCAGTGCGTCCTGGGGCCAAGCTTCTGGTGCCAGAGCCGGGAGGCAGCCCAGATGTGCAACACGGTGGAGCACTGCCAGCGCCGCGTGTGGAAGGAGGCGCCCTTGCAAGACGAGAGCGCGGGCGACCGCTGGCTGCCCGAGCCAGGATGCCTCTCGCCTCGAGAAGCCCGCCTCTCCTTGATTCCCACGGAGGCCCTGCGAGGTGGGCACTGCCCCCACGTCCCAGGGGAGAACTGAGACTCCCAGCGGGGAGGCTGGAAAGGACCTGTGCTCCGTCCTGACCCCAGGCCCGAGGCTGTGACTTTGCCCACACCACGAGTTGACTGAAACCGCCTGCTTCACTATAGCAGCTAGCCGCCCATCCTGACTCTCCATCGCTACGCTGTCGCTGATGGTGGGGGGGGTCTAACACTGGCCTCTGGTGCCCCCGCTACACTTTGCCGACAGGGTGCCGGCTGGGGTGAACAGTGGCAGGGGAGAGGGCAGGTGGGGAGGGGCCGTGACAGCTGTCGGCGGGGGGGCTGTAGGTCTTATCCCCCGGCCACCATCATCTGCTCAGGCCACAGCGGCTCAACCTTGGGGTCCTGGCAGTGGCCTCAGAGGCACATATGATGTGTTGAGCGTCTCTCTGGGGAGGAGACTGGGGTTTTGACTAAATTCCCCGAGGGGTTCTTGGACTCAATGCAGTCCTTCTGATGCCCCCTGCCCCCACCCACCACAGGAGCCTCTCCCTGCACCCCAGACTCTAGGCTGCAGGGAAACCTGTGCTGCGTTCCAGGTGAGGAGAGGAAAATGTGCCGTGAAAGAGCCCAGTGGGTCGCAGGATGGTGGGCAGATCCTCCACCTGTCGGAGCCTCAGTTTCCTAATCTGTAGAATAGGGCAGATCCTCCACTTGTCAGAGCCTCAGTTTTCTAATCTGTAGAATAGGGCAGATCCTCCATCTGTTGGAGCCTGTTTCCTAATCTGTAGAATAGGGCAGATCCTCCACCTGTCGGAGCCTCAGTTTCCTAATCTGTAGAATAGGGCAGATCCTCCACCTGTCGGAGCCTCAGTTTCCTAATCTGTAGAATAGGGCAGATCCTCCACCTGTCGGAGCCTCAGTTTCCTAATTTGTAGAATAGGGCAGATCCTCCACCTGTCGGAGCCTCAGTTTCCTAACCTGAAGAATAGGGCTGATAACACCTGTCTCATGTGGACACTGAGACCGTTAGAGGACATGTCCCTGAGCGTCTTCCTCTGAAAGGGCCAGCATCCACCCATCTGCTGGGGCCAGCAAGACCCAGCCCAGGGTCCCCAGCAGACTGGCAGTGCAGGTACAGAGTAAACCGCAAGCTTTCTCGCAGCGGCGTTTGCTGTCTTCTCATTCTCCTGAGGCCCTGGCACGCGCCGCAGTAGCACCCCCCTCTTTTCCGGCCTCGCCCAGGCATTCCCTCCTCCGGGAAGCCTTCCTGAGGCGCTCAGCCCAGTGCAGGTGCCCTCTGTGGTTTCTCCTCATGCCATATTATCACCATCGCCCCGCTAGCACACAGTAGGTGCTGAAACATCAGTGGGTCACACACACGAGTGTTTCAGTGGAGGCCGGGCCTTTCAGATGAATCCTTCTGGAGGAAGAGCAGTGCCCAGGCCTGGGTTACAGGAGACCTGAGTGGGCGCTGTTTTCTGGAGAAGCCACACCTGAGCGCTTGGGTAAGTGTCCTGGGCCCCAGCCATCACCCTGGGGAGACAGGTGCGCCCAGCCTGAGCTTCCAGCCTCCTCGGTGCTGGCGCCCTGTCCATGGTGGCGAGGGCGCCGGCCCACGACCTGGCCTGGATGTGGGCAGAGGAAGGCAGCCCTGGCCAGATTCTGCGACACAGATGCCTGTGATGGACGGACTTGCAGACTGTGGGACTGGACATGGACCACATCTCCGGGAACAGCCCCGGGGGCTGTCGGTCTGCGGGCGCCTGTCCCCTCAATGGGACAGGGTGGGCTGCAGCCCCTCCTCTGGCCTGTCTGGGGGACACCTGCTCACAACAGTGAGACAGATCTCAGCTTCCTGGGACATCACTGCTCACACACGAGCAGCCAGGAGGGGGGTGAGCACCTCGTCTCACAGATGCCCCACCCATGCAGAGCCGAGGTGCCCTCCTATCACCTCCTCCAGCCCAAAGCAACCAGCAGCAGGTGGTCAGCGAGGGGGCTCCAGGTGCCCCTCCCCCAGGCCTGGGAACCACCTGCCCCCACCTGCCCACTTCAGACCTGTGGCTGCACGTGAGCCCGGCCATGCACCTGTGCAAGGTGGTCATCCAAGGACACTGACTGCTGACCACCCCCTGGGGGCTTTCTACCTGCCCCGGGAGCTCTGCCTGGCTTCACTCCTCACCCTCCAGAACCACCTTGAGGGAGGCACCGTTATCACTGCATTTCATAGAGGCTCAGTAATTGGCCCAAGGTCACAGTTAGGACACAGTGAAGCCAGGAGTCCAGCCCAGGCAGGAAGGGGCTCCAGGGCCTGTGTTCCTGACGCTTACCCCTGCTGGTGGAGTTCAAGGCCTGATTCCAGTGCTCCATGGCCTCTGCCTCACTTTCCCATTCCTGAAGGGATGCCCCACCCCCGGGTCCTCAGTAGGACCCATGTATGAGAAGGGCCCGCTCAGCAGACACACAGTCAAGGAAGGGGCTCTGCAGGCCTCCTCCCCCACAGGACCTCCTTTCTGTGTTTCCAGGCTGCCTCCTACACTGTGTTTGACTGTTTTCGTTTTGCATATCTTCCTCCTAAGATGCACACTGAGGTTTCTCGATTGGATATGGCTGATTTGTTTTCCCCCGAGTGAGGGAGTGAGAGTCTTAACCACTCTCTGCGGCTGTTTCCTTATCATTTCCCACATCAAATTCCTTTTCGATTAGAAAGCTGGCGGGGGATGGGGGGTTGGGGCAGGGGGCTAAATTAGCTGACTGCAGCTGCCGAGACCATGAGAGCAAGCTTGCAGGGGCACCCGGGACACCCGGCCCCAGGGAGCTCGCGAAGGTCTCCACTGGGCAGCAGAAAGAGGGCCTTGGGGAGCACTTGCTTAGCATGGGGGCCTGTGACTCCACCGTCATCCTCAGACCTCTCGGTGGGTGTCGTAGGCTTGCGTCTACTTACACACTCGCTTCTGCACAGATGGTTTGCACAGAGCCAGAGTCTGCTGGGCCAACCCCATATCTGGGGAGGGTAGGGGGGAGGACTGGGAGCAGGTCTGCCTTTCATGCCCCTTCCTCTGCCTTGATCTCTTTGTCTGGGAAATGGGCTAGTAACCCCAAAAACGAATCCCAGCGGTGGAAGCGCTTCCCAAGCCAGCCCTCTGGATGGCTGCGACCAGTGCAATAGACGCCCGCCAGAGTCCTGCTTCCTCAGTGGGCCTGCCCCTCTTGGTCCTGCCCGTCTCGGTCCACCTGCATCGCAGCCTCCCAGGCCTCTGCGAGGATCCCTCCCTCCCGCGGACCTCTGTCCCCCTGTCGCCTCCCTGCCAGCATCTGTACCCACCCCACCTCGATCAGTTCAGTTCAGTTCATTTCAGTCATGCAGTCATGTCCAACTCTTTGCGACCCCAGGGACTACAGCACACCAAGCCTCCCTGCCCATCACAAACTCCTGGAGCTTGCTCAAACTCATGTCCATCAAGTCGGTGGTGCCATCCAACCATCTCATGCTCTGTTGTCCCCTTCTGCTCCCGCCTTCAATCTTTCCCACCCTCGAAGGCAGCCCAGCCCCTGAACCACGGGCATGCTCCGGCTCCTGGACTGGAGCACCACTCGGACACTCTGGGCCCGTCCCTCCCTCGCAGGAACTCAAGAGTGGTGGTGGGGGGGTGGGCTGGGGGCAGGAGCAACCTTGAATTGAGTCAGCACCAGTTCGGTTTCATCCCCACCGGGTCCTAATGCTGCCGACGCATGGACATCACAGACGCCCAGCCCAGGAGGCTCAGATCTCTGTGGCCCAGAGAGGGCCTGCGTCTTTCCTGGGCCCTGTCGTGGGGGTTCGGGCCCCCAGGCTTAGGCTTCAGCTGCATTTGGAGTCTGGCTCTGATGCAGCTAAAGGCATGAAAAACAGCTGCATCCGGTCCCCCAAGGCCCCAGCTTACAGGAGGGTCTGCTCTTCCCTCCCCAGGAGGCCCCTAGGTACGGCTTCATGCCCCCCGCACTGACACAGTTGCCCGTGACACTGCCCTGGAGGCTCAGCCTTGGGTCTGAGAGGCTCCCCTCTGGACCCCCGCGAGGCTCCAGACCCAGGCGCTGGTGCAGGGGCTCTGCTGGTGGCAGGTGGGGCCCGCCATGCCAGGCCCAGCAGTGACCCCACGCCCCTGCCTCCTGCCACCATGGGGGGCCTCCCTGTCTGGATGGTCCAGCTTCCGGGGACCAAACCTGCCACCCCCGGGAAGGCTGCTCTTGCCCTGCTGATCTGAAACCCCCAGGTTCACCACACGCCCTCTGTCCTGGGGCCAGGCCTGATTCGCATGGTGGGACATTTCTGAGACAGTCAGGGAGTCTTGGGGGCAGAGCAGAGAGAACGCAGGCCGCTTGGAGGGGCACATTCAAGCCTGGCTTCGCCGCTCACTGCGGTGCGGCCTTGGGCAGGTTCCTCAGCAAGTCCGAGCCTCGGCTGCCCTGTGTGTGTGACATGGATAATAAAGGTGCCCCTCCCGTGGCATCTGCTGGAGGACTGAGCGAGGTACCGCACTGGAGCCGGGCACACAGCTGGAGACGCCTCCAGCCCCGGCCTGAGCTGAATGTTCGCAGGTTCCTACAGCTCGGAGAACCCGGGAACATGGGCCGAGACCCAGAGGAAGACCCAAGGGCCTGAGGCCACCAGGTCGGCCTGAGACAGTCTGTCAGCCAGATGGTCCAGGCATTCCCACTGTCCCACTGAGTCCAGTGCAAAGTGTGAGGTTGGCCAGGAGACGCTGCTGGACACGGGAGGAGTGAGCAGATGGGGAAAGAGAGGGCAGAGGGGGAGGGAGACACAGAGATCAAGAAGGGATCTTCCCATCTCTGTGACACACTCTGGTTTCTCTCCAGAAAAACTAGCACCTTCGATGCTCAGACAGCACGTGCTTGATCCCTGAGCCCCGGCAGCCTCCAAAACCCAGCAGCAAAGGCCTGCTCAGCCCTCCCGTTCTCCTCCTTGGGCTCTGGGCCACCAGACACCATGGGATCCTAGCACGCGCTCTCTGGTCGTGGGAAAAGATGTCTCAGGAATAGCAGGCTCGACCTGGGGCTCTCTGCCTGAGACAAACTGGGCCCTGATCCCCAGCAGCAGCCCCTCAGCCATCTTCCTGGGCATGCAGCCCAACAAGTGAGAGTTCCCCCAAGGGGTCACGAGCTGGGGTGTTGGAAAACCACGGCACTTTTCCTTTCTGGTCCCCTTGGGAAAGTCACTGGGCTTCCCCCAGGGGCCCTGGGCTGCAGGCCTGACTCTCACGACCTGCCCGCTGCCCCTCTGCCCCTCTGTTCCCCTCTGTAACTGGAAGAGGCTGGACCAGATGGAATCAGAGCACAGATACCCTGGGCCCGAGGGTCCTGGACAATGGCCGAAGCTAGGCCCCTTTAGGGCCCGTTTCTCTAGAGGTCAGAATGCCAGGCTGCCTGTGAGAGACCTCGAAATTCTTCCATGCTGACAGCGCAATAGACTCATTTTAGAGTCCTCTTCTGGCCAAACCAAACATGCCTGAAGTTGCGGCCTGGCCTGCCGGGCCCCCAGCACATGACCTCAGTAGGCTGGGAATCTCCTGCTGGAGTTCAATGCCTGAGCCTGTGGACCAGTCTCGGAGGCTCAGAAGCCCAGCAGGTTCTGATTCCTCAGGTAGCACCGCACCCATCCCCCACCCCCGCTCCCCCAGGAGCCCCTGTATGGTCAGCTTCCTGGTGCAGGGAGCCATTTATCCAGGACAACAGGAGTGATGCAAAGGAACAGGAAAGCTCAGCCCTGCCAGACCAGTTTCTCATGTTCCCTGTCCCAGGGGAGGGGCGAGATTATGAAACTGGGACAGCAGAGAGGGAGAGGGGGCCTTCCAGGGGCAGCTTACTCCCCTGGGCTGGGATAGGGAAGCGATGTGTGTTGCCCAAGGCCCCACCAGCCAGACCTGGAGGGCTCCAGACGGTCCTCCATAGCCATCGCAGGCAGGGGTTGGGGCACCTGCAAAGGGCTGGTTATAGGTGATGCTGGTTTAGCAGAACCTGGCACTCTGGGACGTGACCCAGGGAAGCAAGTGGGAGGGGCCAGGGCAGGCCTGACTCCTCCGCCCAGGGCTACCTGCACCTGCACCTCTCCTGCCCTCTGCCCCCAGCCCCAGGCTCCGGGGCTCAGCCCACGCAGCTGAGATCAAGGGCGGGGCTGAGTCTGTTCTGCCTTCCTGCTGGCCCCACCCCCCAACCGGGCCAGCAAGCATCCTGTCAGGTGGCACCTGCCCCTCCAGAAGGTGGGGAGCACAGGGGTGTGGTCTGAGGCCACTTACGTCTCGACTATGGTGCTGGCTGTGAGCCGGGCAGCCTGGGACAGGTGAGAGCACTTACTGGGTCTTGAGTGCAGCCCTCAGGGACGACAAAGCGGGTCCCTTGCCCTGCCTCTCCCGCTGAGGCTCTCCCACACCAGGAGAAGCCATCACCCCCAGTGTGGGTGGGCTAAGGAGCTGCTGGGAGTCAGCCCTGCTGGGAGGCTGAACTGAAAGGGGGTGCTGCTCACACAGACATGCTGGGTGACTTCAGGCAAGCTGCTGCCTCGTCTGGGCCCTTGTTTCCCCACCTAGTTCAGAGGGCTGTGCAGATCCCGATTCCACAGCCAAGAGGCAGGACTCAGTGTCCACACTGGTCAGACAAAGGCGGCGAAGCCAAGGGAGGCAAAGGGACATCTTGGGGTGACGTGGCTCTCAGCCAGGATCTCCCCGGCTACAGACAGAGCTCCCCACTCCGTTCTGCCCTAGGCATTCCTGCTGACAGAGGATTTTCTAAAGACAGGGCGCTTGTTACCCCATTGTTCAGAAGAGGAGCCAAAGCCTGGGTCCAACCCTTTCCACCCCTCCTCCTCACAAACCGCTGACACCAGGGCTACTCGCCAGGGGCAGAGGGGCCGTGTTTCCTGGGGGAAAGCCAGCGGCATCCCCCAGCCAGCAGTGCACATAGACCTGCAGAGTCCTAGAAGGCTGAGGGCTCCAGAACCTTCCTCAACCTTGGTGTGCTGGGGCCAGCTCACACCAGCTCCATCAGGACCACCAGCTCCAGCAGTTCACATCTGCTCACGCCAGCTCAAACAAGCTTACATTGGCTCACACCAGCTCCACCAGCTCATGCATCTAGGACCATCAGCACAAATAGCCCCAGTTCACAGACAGCTCACACCAGCTCACACCAGCTCACACCAGCCACACCAGCTGCATCTGTCCACAGTTCACAACAGCTCACACAAGTTCACATCAGCTCATACCAGCTCTACCAGCTCACACCAGCTCACATCAACTCACTCAGCTCCACTAGGGCCACCAACACCACTAGATCCACCAGCTCCACCAATTTATATCAGCTCACACCAGCTCACACCAGCTCACACTAGCTAGCATCAGCTCACACCAGCTTGCATCTGCTCACATCAGTTCACAAGAGCTCACACCAGCTCCACCAGCTCACACCAGCTCACTCCAGCTCGCATCTGCTCACATCAGTTCACAAGAACTCACACCAGCTCCACCAGCACACATCAGCTCACACAAGCTCCACTAGGACCACCAATACCACCAGCTCCACCAGCTCACACCAGCTCACACCAGCTCGCATCAGCTCACACCAGCTTGCATCAGCTCACACCAGCTCACACCAGCTCGCATCAGCTCACACCAACTCGCATCAGCTCACACCAGCTCACACCAGCTCGCATCAGCTCTCACCAGCTCACACCAGCTCACACCAGCTCACACCAGCTCACATCAGCTCACACCAGCTCACATCAGCTCACACTAGTTCACCCCAGCTCCACTAGTGCACACCAGTTTGCACCCGTGAACCAGAGTCAACTGAATACATCTCCCATGCTATGTCCAGTGACTTCCTGCTAGAAGCTTAAAACTGGCCTTGATAAGAAACTACATCACGGACGTTGGAAAGTGCTTCAAATTAGAAGGGGTTTTGTTGGTCTGCTTTTTGTTTCCTGGCCTGCTGGTGGTCAGACACTCACCACTCCCCTAAAGCTCCAGGATTCAAGAACCGAAGGCAGGCTCAAGCCCCTGACGTACCTGCCAGGCCTCTCCAGCCTTTCTGACTACTGACTCTGCCAAATGAAGGGGAAGGGTGGGCACTGGTTCCAGAACCAAGGCAGACCTGCCCCTACCCTCCCAGAGCCACTCACAGACCAGCCAAACAGAATGTCCAGCCTCTCTGCTTTCAACTCCGTGGGTGGACCTACCGGGTGCCCGGTGCTGTTCTAGGCCCTGGGACACACTGAGCCACACAGCTGAGGCTGTTGCTGCCTGATGGGGGCAGATAGACGAGCCATCTATGGAAAGGTCACACCATTTGGAAATGGAAAGTCTATGAAAGTGATGTCATCACAAATCATGCACTGACTCCTGGGAGATTATAACGAACGTGATGCAGAGTAAAGAGGCTGGAGGGACAGTGTCTAACGGGAAGAACTACTTAAGGGAGTGTTGTCAGGGGCCCAGAGGAGGTGACACTCAGCTGACTCTTCTGGAAGAGTTGCAGGAGAGGGATGAGCTGGGGCAAAGGCTGGGAGTGGGCGAGAGGGGTCGGGGGGCAGGCATGGCTGGAGTGAGTACCAGGGCTGCGGGAGAAGTGAGCGGGAGGTGAGAGGTGTTCTCTGGGGAACCCCGTGGGGTGCAGCGAGGGGCTGCGTGGACCTCCAGGTGTGATGAAAGCTGCGGGACGGTGATAAGCTGGGGAGTGATGAGTCCCTTTGCTGAGTGTCCGCTGTGGTGCTGGGTGGACCTAAGTGGGCAGGGAAGAAGCCAAGAGACCCAAGTGTGGCTGGTGCAGACATCCAGGTGATGGAGGTGCTGTGGGGATGGAGCAGGCAGGGGTCAAGGTTTGAGACAGACCCTCGAGGAGGAGCCACAGGACCCGCTGCTGGATCAGACGGGGAAGAGATTAAGGAGGATGTGAGTCTGAGAATAGCATGCAGAGATCCTGGTCCTAATACATCCTCATCCTGACACGCACGGGCCTGGGGCAGGGGCACCGACGAGGGCTGGGGGTCTCCATACTCAGCTCCCCACCCAGCTCTGTCCTGCACTGCAAGGGGCCTCATGCACCTGTGTGGATTGCAACCTGCACACCCCAGCCTCCCCACCACCACCGTCCATCCCTTGGGAGAGCTGGGGAGGGGTCAGCCCCCATCCCAGGGCTTTGCATACTTCGGCAGCAGGATATCCCTCGTCCCATGAGACCCTTGTCCGCGTGAGAGGGCATGGCCCCGAGGAGGCCCAGAGCAGGGTGCTCTGAGATAAAAGGGGCTCAGCTGCCAGGTCTAGAGGGGGTACTAGAGGTGGCACAGTCCACGGAGGTGAGGGGCCAGGAGCAGGTTGGGGATCGGGAGGCAGCAGAGTTCAGTTCAGCCATGTTGACCCAAGGTCACATGTCTGATCAACCTGCAGTTTGGTGGCCTCTGTCTGCACCATGAGGGGTGCATGCAGGAAAATGCTGGAAGGCAGCATCAGCCAGGTTGGACTCTCCCTATCTCATCCTTCATTTCACAAGGGAGGGGTCAGGGGTCAGCAAGGGCAGTGAGTAGCCGAAGGTCACACCAAGGGGGCGAGTGGGCCTTGGTCCATCCCTCTGCCGCTGCCCTTCCCCTGCAGGCCCGCCCTACTCTCTGAGTGTCCTTCTCAGAGCAGCAAGGGCCTCAAGATATGATCTAAGCTTCACAAGGACCCGGGGGACTAGAGGAGGGCAATGTGGACACAGGGGGCAGGGGGGCCTCGGCGGTGTCCAGGGAGAAGTGAGGGGAGCAGGGATGGTGGGGGGGCGGACACGAGAGATGGTGACAGAGCCTCGAGGGCTGGGACTGTGGAACAGTCACCCCACCGGCCCCAGTGCCCGGGAACACAGAGACGCTGCTGGCCCGGGGCTTTGGAGACCCCATTCAGTGCACAGAGGGACTCGGGCCTGATCCAGCAACGCTGGCCAAGCAACAGCGCTGCTCAGACAACGAGGACGTAACAACCACTGTCTCCCATAAACCAGGCACAGGGTTACACGTTTCCCACCCGTTACCTCATTGGACCCATTTTACAGATGTGATAAGCTGGCCTCAGAGAGACGAGGTGACTTCCCAAGGCCACACAGCCAATAAGACAAGAGGAACTCGTCTCTGGCCTAGAAGCCTAGGCTTTCACACCTCTTGTGCAGGCTCCGCCAGAGGGAGAAAGCCGTGGAGGAGCTGCAGTAACGGGTATCTCCCAGGAAACACATGGCGCGCACGGTGGTGCAAGGCGCAGGCTCTCCCTCTGATAGAGCCCAGACCCTCCAGGTGCCTGCAGGGGACCCAGGCAGAATTTCAGCTGCGAATACCCTGCAGACCAGGGGCGGAGCTGAGCAGTGGTCGCCTCCCTCCAGAACGGAAGCCCCAGCAGGGCAGAGGCCAAGGCTCCCCCTCAACTCTGAGCACTCTAAGAGAGCACCCGGAGGGGTGAGCACCCTGGAAATCTAGCTGAGGGACGGAGGGAAGGGGCGTGGAAGGAGGGGTGATGTGTCTTAGGTTGGGTGTGGCTTCAGGCTGATGGCACCCAGTAGGTGTTTCAGAATCAGGTCTGACTGTGTGAAACCAGTCTGGAAACTCCATGGGCTTATTCCTGCTCATCCCAGTGTTGGCCGCTGAAACATGAGCCGCTTGCCTGAGGCCATTATAAATGACAAAGTTGGGACATCCAGAATTAGGGTACCCATGATTCTCCCCGATACAATCAACATTAGGTTTTTACCCCAAAACAGAGTAGCCTTCCTAGCATCATAGAAAGAGCAGGCATCTGGGACACTGTGCTGAGCAAACTCTACCTGGAGTATTAATCACTGATGCCAGGGGCTCCCTTTCTTAGACGAGGAAGGCAGGGCTCAGAGAGAGGGACTGACTGTCCCCAGAACCTGCTGCTACCGGCAGAGCTGGCCAAGCCCCGTGATGCCACTGGCCGCCCGCACATTCCCTGGACGCTGCTCGGCCCGTGAACGGGTTTATGGCTCCGTCCTTCAAAACACACTCAAGCGAGGTTTATTACATAATAGAAAACAAAGGTAGTTTGGTAATCTGTTTCCTACTCAGGAGTTTTATTAAAATGCAATAAATCTCCAGGGCAGAGTGTGGCTTTACAGCAAAGGGCAGAGATGCAGGCCTGCTTTTCTGCGGGGACAGGGTCGGGATGAGGGGTTGAGGAGTGAGCGTGGGAGTGGGGGTGAAAAGAATGCAGCCTTCTGGCCCCACCCACTGCAGGTTCAGCCCCTTCCAGGAGCCACAAGGAACGGGACTTCGCACTCAGCTGGGCCCTGGAGGGCAAGGGGCATGAGAGGCTTTGTGGTGCCAGCACTTTGTCAAACACCACTTCCCCTCAGTGGTTCTGCTAAACCATGCCTTCTACACCCTGCAGCCTCACTGTCCACTCTGAAAGCTGTCGCCGTGTCCTGTTCTAATCCACAAGCCCCACCACCTAGAGGATACATTTCCATGCTCTTGGGCTGGCCTACACGACTGGCCTTGGTCCAAATCCCCCAGGGCCTCGCCAGCATGCCCTCCCATCCTCCTCTGCCCACCTCGCATTTTTGCCACTCCAAATATCTTAGGGTTCCTCTCACACCAGGCTGGTAGGCGCCTCTGTGATTTTGCACATACTGTTGTCTCTGTCTAGAATGCCTTTTCCTCTGCCTGACTACCTGGAAAACTCCTATTCATCCTTCAAAACCCTATCTGGACATCACCTCATCTGAACTGTCCAGTCATTCTCTCCCCATGAGTTCCTTAACAGTAGACAGAATTTGGTCCCACCTTCAGTCCCTTCCTCTTTGATAAGGTTGGTGTCTCATAAATGACCAATCCTAAGGCCTGAGGCTCAAGAAAAGTCTACAGGGTTCAATTATCTGAAAACGGTCTTACTGTCTCATGTTCAATCTTGATGCTCCAGCCAGGTCCTCAACTGATCAGAAACACAGACAAGCTCTAGATGGCTTCGTGCCCTGTGTGGTCAGCAGAATAAGGAGCCCCCAAGCATGTCCACCTCCTAAAGCCCAGAGCTTCTGGATAAGTCACCTTAGAGGCAGATGGACTTAGATGCGATTACATTCGGAACTTTGAGATGGAGAGGTTATCTTGAATTATGCACATGAACCTCATTGAATCACATGGGTCGTTAAAGGGAGACCCTTTCCAAGCTACGGGTAGAAAAGGAGGGGAAACAGATGAGTCGGAGGAGGCAACACTGGTGGCCTGAAGATGGAGGAAGGGGCAATGAGCCAAGGAAGGCAGGCACCTCTAGAAACCATGAAAGGCCAGAAAACAAAACAAAACAAAACAAAACTTTCTCTAAAGTCTCAGGAAAGGAAGTGAGCCCCATTCACACCTTCGTGTTAGCCAGGGAGACCCGTGTCAGCCTTCTGCCCTCCAGAACTGTGCCGTAATAAATCTGTGTTGGTTCTGAGCCACGAATTGTGTGGTCATTGGTTACAGCAGCAAGAGAAAGCCAGGGCACCCAGGGCACCAGCCTGGCTGTTTACATGGGCTCTCCCAGCCCCGGGCACCACCAGCCTCTGCACCACTGCCACCTGCCTTTTAAAGACGTTTTTAATGCAGACTGGTTTTTTTTTTTTAAGTCTTCATTGAATTTGTTACAATACTGTTTCTGTTTTATGCTTTGTTTTTTTGGCCACAAGTCAGTGAGATCTTAGCTCCCCAACTAGGGATTAAACTCGCACCCTCTCTGTTGGAAAGTGAGGCCTTAACCCCTGCACTGCCAGAGCAGTCCCTGGCCCACTCCCACGACTGCCTTCCCCGTCTTCACTTGCCATTTTCTGCCTAGTGAACCCCTATTTATCCTTCAGAACCCGTTTTCCAGGTCCTTCCTGATGGGACCTTGTGCTCTGGGGCCTGCCGGAGCACCACATGCCCTGAGGCTCAGCCATGCCTCCCCCACACACACGCAGAAGGGTGCCATCTTGGGTTCCCTGCTCACCCACCAGCTGGCCAGATCGTGGGCGGCAAGTGTGGGGCTTGGTTGATTCTGCATGTTTGGTGCCAAAGCGGCGCCTGACACATTGCAGCATCTCAGAAAGCAAGTTGCAAGTGACCTGGCCGGGGCTTGGGGTGGTCAGAGTCGGAGGCCTCCAGCTATTTGTGGAATTTGTTGAACATAAGGAGGCCCCACCTTGCTGCCGAAGCTTTACTTTAGCTGAAAGTATACTCGCGCCAGCAAAGGAGGCATATTTATCTTATTTTTGTGTACCTAAACAGCTCTTTCATTTCTGCGCCCCCAGTACAATCAGTTACAGCCTCAGAGACAAACCCTCCATACACTCAAGCACATGGCAGAATCCTGATACCCTGTAATCCAACAGACAGGAAAGAAAGTCCCTGTTTAAAATACATCCTAAGAAAATAATCAGAAACATGGAATAACGTACATACGAGGCCAAGAACACAGCTTTCTCTACATCTTCAGGTTAGCAAAAACTGAAAATGATGCAGATGTCTAAAATGAGGATTTGGCTAAATAAAGAATATCTCCTTCATCTGAGGCTACATTACATGGCTGCTAAAAATAGCGGTTTTGAGAATGTGTGGGAGCATAGGAAAATGTTTAATACTGGTAGTCAAAGTTTACAAAACGTGTATACGTTTGCATCTTAAAAAGGCTGGTGGGAATTTTCATCTCAAACATTAACATTTGTTATCTCCTAAGGTGGCTTAACACAAGGGATTGTTTTTATGGTTCGTTGATGCCATAGTTTCTAAAATTTCTGTGATGAACATGTGTTATTGCTTTTAAAAATAAGATATTTTAAGAAGAAGCTTCTGGAGAGGAATTTAGCAACACCCTTATCAGTACTATCTTTAATATGTCACTAACCCTTTATAGTTTGAATGGCATTATACAGCAGCCCGTGATGAGGAAACGTGAGGTGGTTACCACTGAATCCAGGAGCGGTGGTTTGTGGGTTTCCATCCAGCTCAGGAAACCACTGAAACTGAGATGACAGGAAACTCAGATCCCAAGAAGAGATGAGGAGGGATATGGGGAGGGTCTGCAAGGGCCCAGAGGAGGGGGCCTGACCCAGCCAGGGTTGGGGCTGGGGTGGGGACTCGGGAAAGGGGAGGGACCTCTGGGCACAGAGGGGTGGGGGGACAGGAGGCTGCTGCTGAGACCTGGGTGTGGGGGCGCTTGTGCCAAGGCCTGTGGGGAGGTACCCTGCCGGATGGACAAAGGTGGGGTCAGGGGGAGAACTCTAGAAGAACCCACGGTGTCAGGGGCCCCACAAGATGGTTCTGATGTCAGTGCCGGCCGCAGCATCAGAGCATCCACTCAGCGCTCCCCAGGCTGGCCTCCCTCCCCGGGCGGGGCATCTGTCTCCTGTCTCTCAAAAAAGCGTCTGAGATGATTGTGTGGGCTGGGCGGCCGTGCTGTGGGCTCACCGAGTTTCAGGGTCCCCTGGGGGCTGGGCCGTCATCGGCGCCGCGAGGGAAGCCGGGTGCCCCTGCCAGCCTTCAGAAAGCTAAATTCGGAGCCCACACCCGGCTCGTTTGGGGTCGTCCTGCAGAACCCGGGAACCAGTCTGCTTTCCGCTCTGGTCTGCTCTTTTTCCTGAGAAGTCCTCTGGAGCCCGAGGAAGGCCTACCGCAGCGGGGCCAGAGGAGCAGGACGCAGGAAAGAGAGAGGACCACGGCGGGCACGCGCCCGTGTCAACACCTCCCTCGATCCCTAGCGGGCCTGCGTCTTGTTTAAATCAAACTCAGGTCTCCATGGTGATGTTAAGCAAACACACAGAGAGAGACTGCTGGGGGAGGGAGTCACAGCGGGTGGAAAGGCAGCCGGACGCGTCAGGGGAAGAGATGGAGGAAGGAAGGCCCCCGACACCTCCCAGGCGCCATGCGTTGCACACGCAAGAGCGGTTGTCAGCCTCACGTCCAAACCGCGGAGGTCTACACCGTCAGACTCAGGGTATAGACAAGGCCCGAGGTTGGGGGAGGGTGCCACAAAGCAGGGAAAGTGCAGAGACAGATGGAACCCGGATCTGTCTGGGGGCACCGACCACCCGGCCTGGAACGCCTGCAGTCAGCACAGAGCAGGCCATCGCCGTCTGAGACTTTCTGTCTAAAAATCAGGCCCGCTCTTCCCGCCCACAAAGAGCAAGCCTTGCCACCTGTTTAACGATCCGCATGGACACTCAGCACATCCACCTGTGAGGATGCTAACAGCACAGCAGCGCTTTGTCTGCCTGGACATTCAAGGCCCCGAAGACACAGGCTTCGATGCCGGGGACTGCCCGTGGGCTTCTGAAACTCTCTGCAATCGGCCTGGCTCTGCCCACCTCACACTCAGGACGGTCCAGCTGGGAGGACGTCCCCGTCCCCAGCCATCATCTGTCTCCGCAGAAAGGGACCCTGATGCTCGTTTACATTAGTACGTATCGAGAGGTTATTGTCTGGCTTGATGGCTCAGATTCCCTAAACTCTGAGTCCTCAACACACAACCCCCAAACTCTCTATATTAAAAAATGAGAGAGAGAGGGGGTATCCTAGGAACATACAACCCAATCTGGTTTGAAACGGAATGGCATCAACACCCAGTAGCGCTGCAGGGAGGCAGATGCGTCTGGAAACCTCAAAGGTGGCTCATCTGGAAAAGAAGCTTGTACAGTCGCTTCCCAAAGCTCTCTCCCTGGAAAACCAACCCCAGGAAATGCTCAGAGGAGCCAGAGCAAAATAAGACTTAAACTGCATAAAACATTTAAACAAGTAAAATTAATTGAAGCAAGGAAAAATTAAAATAAAATTTTAAATTAAACATTTTTTTTTAATGAAAGCTCACGGAATCAGATGGGATTGGAGAAGTGCCACGTGGCCTCCTCCTGGAGATGTGCAGTGCCCGGTGCTGTGCTGGAGGCTAACATGTTCTCCTGCAGAGAAGCCTGATCTGTTTTCTTCCATCTAAGTATCCTTGTCTGGCTTACGGCTGCACAACATGTATTTTCTGGGAGCATCGATGAGCACCTGTTGTACTTTCGAGTGTCATTGAGCAAACAAGTCCCTTCACTCCCCTCCCCTTCCCCACTGGTGCTGGGTTTAACTTGCGTCGGCCAATGGAATTCAGCCAATGTGAGTGAACAGAAGCCTTAAGTGTGCTCATAGGGGTGCTTGCCTCTTTCGCTGCCCTGTCTGTGCATGGGAAGAAGGGGTCCTGATGGCCTCTGGCCGGTCAGCTGGGGTCCCACACTTATGGACCAGAGCCGAGCCTGCCAATCTCAGCCCAGGGGAGCAGTCCGGCCACCCCAGCCTACAAACCCGTCGCCCCAGGGCGTGAGAAAGGAGCCCGCTGGCGCCCCCGAGTTTGAGGTGACTTGTTACACAGCATCACTGTCACTGTGGCTGAGGAGCACAGCAGCCCACAGAGACACTCTCCTAAGAAGGGCGCTTCCAAGAACTGCATATTTCAAAATATGACTTAGAAGAACACTCTCGGGAGCACACATTCTTAGAGAATGTTGGGAAACGATAACTGACAATCGTAGGAGCTCAGGGCACAGTCAGAGGATGCCCATCTCAACATTCAGGGCCAGGAAAGGACTTGGGCCATTTGCAGCAGAGAGGCAGGGCTGAAGAAGGAATTTAGCAACAGAAAAAAGATGGGCACGAAACGCCAACAGCTAAATCCCAGAGGAGGGGCCTCGAGAGTCAATAAGATAAGTACAAGAAAGCATGTTTGATTCCATGAAAAATCACACCATTGTAAGACAGGATAACACTGAACTACACTCTAACATCCACTTGAATGCAGACATACAAAGTCTGATGATTCCAGAAGTGCGGGGCAGGAGTCACTCTGCAGACAGACTAACAAAGAAAAGGGGAAGGTGGAGACACGGGCGGACACACTCCGCAGCCCAGATGGGAACAGTGGAGCCTGGGGACGGAAACCCTCGCACTCCACAGCAGGGGAAGGCGTGGCTCAGCCAGCTAACAGGGCTTACAGGGCTGCAGGGGATAAAGGACCGAAACCGAGGCGCGAGCATCAGTCACGTTTCTAAAGGCAGAACGATGCCATCTGCACTAATTTGTAAATCACACTAAACTCTAGGACATATTGATTGTGGATAGACACATACGTGTGTACTTAACACAGGACACCCCCATGGGGATGACTTCTGGGGTCAGGGATGGCGGGCGTTGGGGAGATGGAAGGAAGGAGGGGAGAGCTGGGCTGGATCCGAACCTGGGAGAGTGTGTTTATTTAAGAGACAAAGAGCCCAGGAAGAGAAAAATGAACGTCTGTTACAGATGGGGAGCCCGTGCTGGGCTAGACTGCGCTCTGCTGCAGTAACAGCTGAAGCCCCAGACTTCAGTGGCTGAAGCCTCATTACTTGTGCTCATGGACCACTGGTTCAGATAAATGACGTGACCCCACAATAGCCACACGGGAGGCCGGGGGGAGGAGAAATGCTCGGATTATTTGGTGAGCACGGGGTTGTCTCTGGCACGTGGGTACTCAGGCAGCTGGCACACCACATTCCACACCCACTGTGTCTGTTCAAGATTTCAGGATTAAAGTGAAGACGGAGGAAGAGAATCCCCCTCCCTCTCCCCCTACCCGGTGCAAAGAGCTGACTCATTGGAAAAGACCTTGATGCTAGAAAGATTGAGGGCAGGAGGAGAAGGGGGCAACAGAGGATGAGATGGATGGATATAGCATTGCCAACTCAATGGGCATGAGTTTGAGCAAACTCAGGGAGAGAGTGGAGGACAGAGGAGACTGGCGTGCTGCAGTCCACGGGCTGCAAAGAGTCAGACACGACTGAGCGACTAAACAACAGCAACAACCCCTAACAAAGGGTGGGGTTCCACCAAGTCACTCAGAGAAAACTCGAGACCCCAGTACTCCCCACTCCAGTATTCCCGAGGTTCCCCTACTAAAAGTCCCGCCCAAGGCCACACGTGGGGGTGGAAGGGCAGGGCCGGGCACGGCCTCCACAGCGCCAGGCAGTGTGTGCACGGGGCCGCGGGCTGGGGCTGCATGACAGCAGAGGGAAGCGGAGCGTGGAGCATGGGCCAAGGCCCCTTTATCCCTGGCTCAGGACTCCCCTGGCCCCTCTCACGCCATCTGATGGCATCGGGGCTGGCTCCGTGCTCCTGGCTCCCACCCTACCTGCTGGGATGGCCTCAGAGGCCTGAAGGGTCTTCCTGGTCCCAACATTGTTTCCCAAGGACTACATCACCGTATGTCCATGCATGCATCCATCCGTCACCTGTTGATCCGTCTCTCTGCCCTCCCAGGCATATGTTTATCTGTACCTGTGTCCCTCCTTCCATCCATCAATCCACCCATCTATATATCCATCCACCCATCCACTCATCCAGCTGTCTATATAGCCACCCATCCATCCACTCATCCACCTATCTATATATCCATCCATCCATCCCTCCATCCACCCATACACCCAATGCCCAACATCGCCTTCTGTACCAGATCTGATCTAGGTTCTGGGCACTGGGAGATCATTGCAGTGGACCCTACTGGTCTCCATCCTCAATCTGTGTATGTTCTGGCAACCAGGGGTCCAAGGGGGCACCATACCATACACAGAGGACAAACCATACACAGGGACCCCCACCCTGCAGGGGAGATGTGGTAAAGAGTGCCTGGGGGCTGCGTTATGCTGAGCAGTGGGGCAGCTTCTTTGAGGAAAAGAGGTTTACGCTGAGATGAAACGTCCATGAGGAGCCAGTACCTGACGGGCAGCATCAAAGGCACAGCATGCAGGTGCTGCAGAAGGGACGGACCGCACACGATGGTCATGGTTCAGCCAGCCAGGCTGGGGCTGGAGGCTGAGGATTGAGAGTGAGAGTGGAGGGAGGGGCTGGGGGATGGGAGCCGGGGCACAGCGTCCCCGCAGTGGGTGGGGCTTGGGACCCGGTCCGGGTGCCCTGGGAAGCCAGCGGCATGCTGAGCCTCACTCTTGTCAGCCCAGCCCCTGGCCACTCAAAGTGTGGCCCCTGGAGCAGCAGCCTGGGCCGCACCTGGAAACCTGGTGGCACGCAGAGCAGGGAAGCTGGGGCACCCCTGCTCTGGAGTGGCCTTTCCTGGGGCTGGTCTCCCTGGGGCACTTCTGAGAAATCCCCACAGTGAGTCCACATCTGCCAAGACAGGGTGGTAGTTTTTAAGAGCTTTTCAAGTGACTTTTATGTACTTCCTGCTAAGGACTCATCATCTACACATTGACCGCCGCTCAGCTCTTGGAGGGCTTGCGTCCACCTAGTTGGGAGCATTTACGAGGTCGCTGAGCCCCACTGGCCATTTGGAATCCAGCTTCGGAGACCCCAAACAGGCCTCTCAGGACCCCAGCCTGGGTGGCTGGCAGCAACCTGGGCTCTTGAGACTCTGGGCCCTGCAGCTGCCCAGAGATGCCCAGAGATGCAGGCATGGGCACCTCCAGCAGGTTACGTAGGGATCATTTTGTCCTAGCATTTGTGTTTCCAGGACTGTCTATCCTGACCTCAACATCGTCACAGGTCTGTTGAGGAGGAAATACAAGCTGCACACCAGGCCTTTAGGTGCCCCATGGGCGCTTATGTTCTGTGCCTGCCCCCACAGGTTTTGGCCCTGCCCACGGAGCTCCCCGGCCCGGGCTCAGCCAGGGTGCCAGGATACGTGAGTGTCGGCTGTGGCGGCCACCAGGGCGAACGGGCAGGACCAGATGTGGGGGTGTGTGTGTGCCACGTGCCTCGGGCCTCGCAAGGAGAGGAGTCTGGGGGGCAGCAGTGGGGCGAGCTGGGAAGGGATGCTGAGACTGCCGAGCACTCTCAGCGGCCGCAGGGGAGGGTGGCCGAGGGAACAGGGACAGAGGGGCGCTGCCGCAAGAGCCGCCGGGGGAGGCCGGATCCGGGCAGTGGCCGCGCAGCTTCGTGGGGCGGGGGCATCAGAAACGTGTGTGTGCTGAGGCACTTCAGTCGTGTCCAGCCCTTTGCCACCCTACGGACTATAGCCCGCCAGGCTCCTCTGTCCATGGCAGTCTCCAGGCAAGACATTGCAGTGGGCAGGGGTGGGCTGCCGTGCCCTCCTCCAGGGCATCTTCCCCACCCAGAGACTGAACACTTATCTATTAGTCTCCTGCACTGGCAGGCGGATTCTTTACCGCTAGCACTTCCGTTCACATCCAAACGCCCTGGGGCTGCGTGCGACCTGATTTGGAATGAGGCCTCTGCAGATGTAATGACGTTACAGAGATGAGCTCACCCTGGATCACCCGGGTGGGCCCCAAATCCAAATCCAAGTGTCCTTATAAGAACACACGGAGGAGCGACATGGAGGAGGCCGTGTGAAGACGGAAGCAGAGACTGGAGAGACGCGACCGCTAGGAAGGCCCCCAGCTCCCAGCCCCCAGTTCCCAGGAGCTGGAAGAGGCAGGAAGGATCCTCCCCAGTGCCTCCAGGGGGAGGCCGGCCCTGTCTGCATCTCCATTTCAGACTCCTGGGCTGTACGTGTGATGGTGGGAGAACACTCTTCTGGTTTTAAGCCCCTAGACTTTGGTCCTTTGCCCCAGCAGTCCGGGGACACTTGCAGAGACTGGACACGTAGGCCAGGCCAGGGTCAGCCGGCTCCTCCAGTTACCATTCACGTCCGGATGGTCCAGGAGGGGAGGTGGACCAGCTCTATGCTTGTCCAACCCTGAGGCCAGTCAGCAGCTTTCTCGGGGAAGGGCTCCCAGGCTCCCCCGCCCACCCCACCCCCACCCCGGCTGAGAGACTGAGCAGAGAACAGTGCCCACGCAGAAGGAAGGGGCAGAGGGACAGTGCCCACGCAGAAGGAAGGGGCAGAGGGCTGGATCCTCAAGACCAGCCAGGGAGACAGGGAGAGACACTCCCGCCATGTGGCCCACAAAAGGCAGGACAAGTAAAACTGCATCCAGCGTAGATTTCAGAGAGTCATTTCCAGACGGTAAATACCACATCTGTCAATAAAAATGTATTTATCACAATTACGCAGGAGAATTCTTGGGAGTCTGGGTGCACGTTCAATAAATGTGTCTTTAGTAACTGCACTAAATACGTGTTTGCCAGACACCAGCACCCTGAACCGCCCTCCACATGTGCCCTTAACAGCAGACAGAGGGCGAGTGACATTCTGGCCAAGGGCTGATGGCAGTCTCTCCTCTTCTAAACAAGCTTGCACGGTCTCAACACCGGGATGTGAGCAGGTGATGCTCTCGCAAGAGAAAACGCCGATTAAACCCAGAAACCACTCACCCTCACTAGGGTATGGAAAGGGCACTGCCTCCCTCTGGGCCGGTAGGTTAGCAAGTTCTAGAAAAGCTGTCAGCCGAAGGTGGCCAGGAGGCAGGGCGCTGCCCCACATGGAGGGTTGCGTTCCTCCTGGGAAAGAATTCAGTGCTGCCGCATGCCAGCTGTGAATCTGCTCAGATCATCTGACTCAGAAATCGAAAGGAGAAGGGGATGACAGAGGATGAGATGGCTGGATGGCATCACTGACTCGATGGACGTGAGTCTGAGTGAACTCCAGGAGTTGGTGATGGACAGGGAGGCCTGGCGTGCTGCCATTCATGGGGTCGCAAAGAGTCGGACACGACTGAGCGACTGAACTGAGGACGCTTCCCAGGAAATAAAGCAGAGAGGAAAGCGACATGCCGGAATGTCTCATGACCGCAGCAGGCCTAGGAGCTGTGTGTATGGTGTGAAAGTGTTGATCACTCAGGCATGTCCGACTCTTTGCGACCCCATGGACTGCAGCCCACCAGGCTCCTCTGTCCACAGAATTCTCCAGGCAAGAGTATACTGCAGTGGGTTGCCATGCCCTTCTCCAGGGGATCTTCCCAACAAAGAGATGGAGCCCAGGTCTCCTGCACGGCAGGGCGATTCTTTACCATCTGAGCCACACGGGAGGCAGGGCTAGGAGTTAGAACAAATAAATCCCAGGGGTGAGTGCATAGCCATAAAAAGTAACCACGTGACCCGTGATTCTGCATGGAAAACCCGGAAACTCCTTGCATGTGTGAGAGAGAGAAGGTGCGCAACTTGATTCTGCGTCTCACGGTACAGCAGTCTCAGCACAAGAGAGATGAGATAAACACAGAAATCAGGCCTGACAGGTGGGGGTGTGGATGAACTTTCTGGAAATGACTGATGCTTCTGCATGTATTTTTAATAAAGGAGAGGAAATGTCTGAGTCTAGAGACTGATGAGAAAAGAATGTGGAAAATTAAAATCTGTTGATTTGCTTCGGAGGAAAACTAAATTTAGACTGCGAGCTGTTCTGGGGACAGTTCGTAGGCAGTCTCCCTCAGTCTTCACGGTTTCCCATCCAGGGGTGTTTCCACTTTACAGACAAGGAGACAGAAGCTCTCGAGAGGAAAAAGAGCTCCTTGGGGAGACTCTCTGAGGTGGGTGGTTTGTCTTCCTTGAGACAGGTTGGGACTGAGAACCCTCTGCAGCAGAGCTTTCACCTGGACAAACGTCTCCTCGAGCAACAAAATACAGAGAGATATAAGGGACTAAAAAGTGTTGTGTGCATGCTCCGTTGGAGCAAATTCTGGACAAGATTCACAAGGACCCAACCCCAGCTGCCATGTCTGAAGCCATGTTGTTCTTTAGCCGCTCAGTCCTATCCAGACTCTTCGTGATCCCATGGACTGTAGCCCGCCAGGCTCCTCTGTCCCGGAATTCTCTAGGCAAGAGTACTGGAGTGGGGTTGCCATTTCCTTCTCCAGGGGATTTTCCCAACCCAGGGATTGAACCCGCGTCTCCTGCATCGCAGGTGGATTCTTCACTGCTGAGTCAACCAAGGGAGCCATGTCTGGAGAGCCAGGAGCAAAAGGAGGTTTTCAGGAGCAAAACAGGGTACTGCGCCTGACCTCTGCACTCAGCATCACCAACAGGTGGGCAAACCACTTAAGCCAGCCCTCCTGCCTGACCCTCAGACACACCCCCTGCCCTCACCCCCTTAAGGGAACCAGCTTGGCCTCCTGCAGGGAGCGAGCAAAGAAACCTGTTACTCAATCTTGCTCCCTTCACAGCAGCAGGGACCCCAGTAAAGCCTTGCCTGATGTGTAGTCTGGCCTCTTGGACTTCAGCCACTCAGTCATATCCCCATGGATTGCAGCACACCAGGCTTCCCTGCCCTTCACTATCTCCCAGAGCTTGCTCAAACTCATGTCCATGGAGTCGATGATACCATCCAACCATCTCATCCTCTGCTGCCCCCTTCTCCTCCTGCCTTAAGTCTCTCCCAGCATCAGAGTCTTTTCCAATGAGTTCTTCACATCAGGTGGCCAGAGTATTGGAGCTTCAGCTTTGGCATCAGTCCTTCCAAAGATAAAGGAGGCCAGGAACCCTATTTGGTAACAGCCTGGCTTCCCTACCTGAATATGAAGAATTCTGAGTCTTGAGGCCACACTGGAGGGCTAGCTAAGGTCATTTCCACCCCCACCAAGCCCCTACAAAGACTTGCCACAAATTTTAACTCCACCCAGCAACTCTGTGGGAAGCAGCACAATGACACCAGGCAGGACTGCTGACTCCTCAAGCTACACTCACAATAACCTCATCTCTTCTGGCCCGGCTTGTGAAGATGCTGCAGGACCAGACAGAACCCGGCTCCCACACTCCAGGGGAATAAAAACATTCATGGAGACCGGGGCTGGCAGGCAGGGGCTGGGGACTGAATTAACTTAGTAGAAGGACTCTGCTTGGAGCTAGAGAGGACAAGTGACTCTCTCTACTTTGCAGCCAAGGGGACCTGTCCTTGGACCATCCACCTGGCAGGGGGAACCCTCCAGGAGCCAGCCCTTCTCAAGGAGCCTGGCCCCGAAACCAGTCCCCAAATGCGAACCTTCAAAAGGGCAACTAACGAGATTTCACTGGAGCTTTAAAGCTCACGCCACTCTCTGCTCTCATCCCAAGCAATGAACAAACAGCCTTATCTACTCCCGGAGGAGCATTTCTGAAAGCAGGCTCCTTGCTGGATGAGGTGCTTTAAGGCGCGAGATTGAAGCGTCCCAACACATAAAAAAGTGGGGGTCCTGGCCATGAAGCATCTGTGGCAGGCTCCTTATCTTGAGGCTGGCATGGGATTGGAAAGCAGGCTGGCGAATCTGGGAGGCAAGTCTGGGGCTGAAAGGGGCAGGCTCGGAAAGGTACTTCTGCGGGAAAAGGAAGGAAAATGCACGGCTGCCCACTCCCCACATCCGCACCAGGGCGACCACGCCCGCACAAGGCCACCCTGCTGCTCATCTGGCAAAGGACGCAGCCAACTCAGGGGTCATTTCAGCAACTTGCAGGAGCATCAGGGCAATCCCTCGGTGAGAACCAACCAGGCACCAATCACGAGGCCCCCTCGCTAAAAGCAAAGCCAAAGGCCAACAAGAAGTCAACTCAAGGTGGTGACGCGCATGTCAGGAGTCGTGATCAGCAGGTTCTGTGTTTCTAATAGATTTCAAGTAGAAAAAGATAGAATTAATTATTACTTGAGAAACTTGTCTTGGAAAGCAAAATGGTTCAACACGCAGAGAATGTGAAAACGTCGAGTGGTGCCCCCAGGACACAGCGTCCTCGCCTGAGAGATGACTGAAACCGCAGCCCAAGATGCTGGGACCCTTCCTTCCCCTTCCAGGGAGCTTGCGTGCTAAGTCACTTCGTTCCACTCTGTGCCTCCTCTGTCCATGGGATTCTCCAGGCAAGAACACTCAGTGGACACAAATACAAAGCTGGTCATAACCCAAATGACACCTCCAGGCCTCCTCCTCGCCCACCTCCCTGAAGCCATCACAGAGGCGCCTAACTCCTGGACTGAGTTCACATTTCACAGACAGACAGACAACGCCCATCGGCAGTGGTGGGTCTTTATTTTCCAGGCTCTTGGACTGAGCCAGAGAGAAGGAAAGGCCCCCGGACCGTGAGGCTGATCGGCGTGTCTGGGGGACTCCGGGAGCTGTGTCGGAAGCTCGGAGCACAAGCGGGGGAAGTTGTGCACTGACCTGAATCCACAAGGCGGCCCCTCCCCCGGGAGGACGACCGCAAGGGGGAGGAGCACAGACACAACGGGAAGAAAGTGAAGGCGCCTTCTGACGCCTGTCTCTGCAGTAGCCTTGCATGCGCTGCCGAGGGACTCCTGACTGGCCCTCACCTTCTCCTACACGCATTTTCCAGCGGAAGGGAAGTCGAGAGGCCGCCAGCGAGAGGAGGCTGCTCCAGCCCGGCCCCAGGATCTCAGCCCCAGCCTTGGAGACGCACAGGTACAGGAGGAGATGAGGCCCGCCCTCGGGCTGACTTACCGCCACAGAGAACTTTCCAGAACCTTCCCCATGTCTGCGTGGTAATACTTGGTCAGGATCAAGATCACCTGTGATGGCAACAGAGATAAAGGCAGAGATCAGGGGCTTTCAGGGTTCTCGACAGGGGCGGGTGTGATGACCCTCCCCTACCCAGGATGGGGTGGAGGGGGCTCTTCCCACGAGCCCCAGCCGCCAAGCCCCAGAGCACTCAGACCTCATGCTGGTTTCTGCTCCAAAAAGTCGCTCTGCGCTTCACAATGACACTTGGAACATCCCACACCCGTGAGGTCCACCCAGCAGTACCTGCCACTCAGCAGGAATCTCCCCAACTCAGCCCTGGACTGTGGCCCCAGGGAGCCAAGGAGGAGGTGGTCCCAGTGAGCAGGAACGTATTGGGTGAGGCTTTGTAAGAGGGGCTTTGTCCCCACCCGCACCTTCGAGAACAAGAAGGCGGCCAGAAACAGCAGCTGGGGCTGCAGGCAAGGATGGGGCAACCCCAAAGTACATGCTGTCGTTAACGTTCCCCGGAGCAGCGGCCGGCGGCAGAGCCGATGACAGTGGGCTGGGAAGGCGGGCGGGGACAGCTGGGACCTGGGGGGACGTGCGGGCCTGGGAGGAGGCGGGCACGAATCATGAAAGGCACACACGATTTTTGTCGTTGGTGCTAAACTGTTCACCACACACACTGGGCCCTAACTTAACAAAGCATTTTCATGACAGGCCTGTGCAGAAAACGCGAAAATATATACACGTAAGCAGCCGAAAGTTCCCCACCCGACCCCCTCCCCAAGAATGTATGAACAGCAAGGAAATGAGATTTCATTCACCTGCCGGGCGAGAAAGGGGTCCCCTCTCCCCAATTACTTCACAAGCCTCTGCATTTCCACATACATCAAATTTCATTTCACTCACTGCCAGACCCTATTAGCGGCTCCTAACATCCCGGTTGCCATGGGAACCCCGGGAAGTGAAGCGGGACCAGCCCCCCGGGGCCCCAGCAGAGTGGTCAGCCTGGTTAATTTGGGGTCACCACACACCAAACCCAAGTTTGGTGCCTTCTGGCGAGCAGGACTTTTCTGCTCTCCGTCTTGGGGGACGTAGTCACTGCCGCAGTCTGGTTGATCTTTCTTTCCCTGGTGATTAAAGCAGGGAAGATATAAGGAGGAGATGTCAGGTGAAATGGGACAGTGTGCATTTTAGAGGCAGCGATGATTAAAAAAAAAAAAAAGCACCCGAGGTCTTGTCAATGGAGGCGCGATCGGCCTGCCTTGCTCCGGAACAAAGCGATTTTCTCCTGCTGGGCTCTCGGGCTGCCCAAGTCAAGCAGGAATCCTCTGAAGATCGGGGAAGGCAGCAGAGTGACAGGCCCTGGATGTGCAGGAGACAAGCGTATTTTTAACCTATTGATTTATATTTTATCGTCTTGCTGTTCCCAGAGGGGATTTCAAGCGAGAGCGTGACAGCTGGAAGGGACCTCAAAGTCTGTTTAATCTGGCCCCATCCAGGGCGGAATTGTCAACCTTGCATCCTTGGAGAGCAGCTGCCATCTGGGCTTTTGCACACCTGGGCGGTGGGGAGCTCAGCCCCTGGCCTGGTGTTCGGGCCCCTCTGTGCGCCGAGCTGTCTCCTGGTAACTCTGCCCGTGTGGACTCTGTCCTGCCACAGTGGGCCATCACCAAGGGGCACCCCCTCCCACTCCCTCTGGGTGAGATTCCCGACCCATGCCCACCCCCTTCATTCTAAGCTCCGGCCTTTGCACAAGCTGATCCTCACTGTGGGACCCTCTTCGTCTCATTCCACCCCCACTTCTAATGCCTGGGTTAAATCCTACTCAGCATTCAGATCGCAGACTGACACCACCTCCAGGAAATCCCCCAGGCTCCTCCCCTGGATTCACTGTCTCCTCCAAAGTCCTTCAGACCCTGCGCTCCCACTCCGCCAACACAGCCCACAGGTCCGTCACCACCCTGAGTCACAAGCCCTTTGAGGGAGGAGTCTGTGTCTTGTTTTATGTCCCAGTGCTGGGTACAGAGCCTGCTGTATAGCGAGCACTCGAACCGCTCACTGGCAGAAATATAGATGGCATTTCCCAAAGTGACGATGACGAAGGCAGTGAAGCTAAGCAGAGGAGATGCCCTGGCCACCTGCTCACAAGCCACTCTTCCATCAAGAGCATAGCAGCCCTCTTCCTGCTAGGGGGTAGACTCACCTGCCAGGCACCATGCTGACCCACTAAGCAGGAGGAGAATAGAGGTCCGAGGCCAGGACCCAGGTTGTGTCTGCCTTGGGGTGGACACAAGGAACTTCCCAGCTGATCAGCCGGGCACCTGGGGAAGCCGGACAGCCCCAGCTGACACTCCTGATTCTGCAGTTGGCAGTGGGAAGACGCCTCTGCTCTGGGGGCAGACCCTTCAAGCTCCATGTCCCTCAGTCTCTGGGTCTATCCCCTGGAGGAGCAAGTGGCAACCCACTCCAGCACTCTTGCCTGGAAAATCCCATGGATGGAGGAGCCTGGCACGCTACAGTCCATGGGGTCCCAAAGAGTCGGACACGACTGAGCAATTGAGCACGCACGCAGGCAAGCATTAGTTCCCAGGGGAAAAAAGAAAGAAAAGAAAAGTGTAGTCTCTCAGTCGTGTCCGACTCTTTGCAACCCCATGGACTACAGCCTGCCGGGGTCCTCCACCCATGGGATTCTCCAGGCAAGAACACGGGAGTAGGTTGCCATTCCCTTCTCCAGGGGATCTTCCCGACCCAGGGATCGAACTCCGGTCTTCTGCATTGCAGGCAGATGCTTTACTATCTGAGTCAACAAGGAATCCCAGTTCCCAGGGGAAGGGGCTGATGATCAAAACACAGGAGGGAGGCATTTTGATATCTCTGACTGGAAAAATAAAATAAAATCACCTGAACATTCACAGTGAATTGGAAACTGCACCAGTTTCTTAAGAGATCCATATTCTTTTCTCAGAAGACCACCCTGGTGGCCCCAGGGGATCGTGGATGCAGCCTAATTCAATGTAAACGAGGCGACTGACCTCCTGTATAGATGGGACTTGGGTCCTGGTGAGGGCTCCGTGCACTGGGCAAGAAGGCTGACCTACGGCGGGTGCTAAAGAAGGGGATGTAGGGGTGACCTCCTGGAGGACACGAGGCTGTGGTCTTGGCTTGGTCAGGGCGCGTCTGCAGGATGGCAGCTTGCTGGCTGACCTTCTGGGAGGCCCATAGGCACCTCCTGCCTTGAGCCTCTTCGTGTCGCCACGGCCTTTGCCCTCCTGAGCCCAGCATCCCCCTTCGTCCGTGGGGATAAAGTAGGACTCAGCCAATGCCTCACCCAACAGCAGAGCTGTTCTTGGGCCCACGTCTCAAGAATGAAGACGTCCTCCTGGGCCAGCCCTGGCGGGCCCTGGTTCCTCACTCGCTCCCTGCACTTAGAAGGATGCCAGCCCAGGGAGGCACAGGCTGGACCAGGACAGACGGGAGAGACGCGGGCAGAACCGGCTCACGACGGAGCTCTTTCCGGGCCCCCGGGACACACTGCAGCAGGAACACGATAGCCGGCACAGCCACGGCCCATCGCCCCGCGGCCCAGCACTCCCGCTCGGAAAGCTCTTCCATGGATGCCCCTGTGCACAGGAACTGATGGCGTCCCGAGCGACTGCCCACACGCCGTTTATAACAGCTGGAGACTGGAAGCTCTGTGCAGACCCACCCGCAGGCCTGGCCCGCTCGCCGGGGACGCAGCTGCCCACAGGAACACGTGGCGGCGTCCAAGAGCAAAGATGTACCATGGAGACAGCAGAAAGGACCCCCACCCCACCCTCCGCCCCGCCAGGAGGCCAGCTCAGCGAGTGGAGCCGGGGAGGAGCAGTGCCGTGTCCCTTCTGTGTTCAAATGGGAGAGGCAGACCCCCTGCGCCGAGCTCTGCAGCACGGCTCTGACGGTAGGTTTTCTGTTCCTTGAATTTTACCTCCATTAAAAAAGGGAGAGAGGACAAGGGTCGATACTCATTTCCGCTTAAAGACGCGTGGTGACGCACTAGAGGGGGCAGAAGGGACTTTTTACAGGGTGGCCTTGGGGGGGGCAGAGGGCTGGCAGCGGGGGAGAGGGGTGATTTCCCCTGGGGACCCTTTACTATCTGCAGCCCTCTGAACCATTGGCCTGTCAGCCACTCCACCTACACATCAGGGGCATGTGTACACGTGTGTGTGTGTGTGTGTGTGTGTGTGTGTGTGTGTGTGGGCCGCAGGGCCACTGCAGGGCACCTCACTTCTGATGAACCCTCATATCTGGTCATAGTCTTTCTCCCTCTTACCTTCAAAACATGGAAAAAATGCTCATTTTCACGCTGGTGGGGCTGGCGTACATGGTTGGCAAAGACTAGACCCTCATGAAAGCTTTCAGCTGGTGCTTAATAATTGCTTCCAGTGAAGCAGGATGACAAACTCCTTCGTAACTGAGCCAGGCTGCCTGGACCCTGAGGCAGTCCTGCTCCTTCGGGTGCAGAGAGGGGCTCGGACCAAGTGACGGAAAACCGCAGGAGGTCCCCACCCCCAACCCAGACATGGCTGTGAATCACGATACTGGGGCGGGCACGGACCCCTGCCCCCCACAGCAGCAGGCTTCTCCCGCAAGCTTGCACACAGGAGGCCAGGAGAGAACGCATGTTCTCCCACCGTTTCCCCCAACAGCCCTGTAAACGGAACTAGAACCAGACCCGCTGGCCTGAGGCCAAGTCCGTGGCTCCTTCTAGAACAGCCTCCTGGGGAGTTCTCACCAGCCCGAGCTGAAGAGGAAGGGGCTTCCTGGTGACCACAAGGAAGCTGGATGGCCCACTCCCCCCACCGCGCAGGAAGGCCGTGGGCTCAGCAGCAGACGCCCTCACCCAGATGCATCCTCCCCAAGAGGTCAATTCTGGTTAAGAGAAATTGATTCCACATTTAGTTACCTGGGAGAGGAATCCTGTTTCTCTCTGCTAAAGGCCCCGCAGGGGAAGGGTGAAGGTTCGTCAGGCTCAGAAAGCCACGCGGTGGGTGCTAGCTCTCCAGAGTCGGGCTTTGGCAGAGCCTAGCGCTTCCCAGTAGACACCCCAGACTGCATGGGTGTCCTCATTCCCTGCCTCGACCCCAGGAGGCTCACCTCCCCTCCCCCTGCCCTCTCTCCCTCCTCCATGAAGCCCTCCTGGACTCTCCATGCTGGGGAACTCCCCACATGCTCCAGGAGCCTCCCTGGAGGTTCTCACTCCCAACTGGGCCATTAACACACTTGTCAAGGCTGCCGATGGCACCAGACATTTTCCTCCAGCAGAAACCTCCACAGCGCAGAGAGCCTGGGTCCCCACCTGCCACGCCCTCCCTCTGGATTCAGTGCCTGGGGCCCCCTGGCTCCAGGCTCCTCTGCAGAGCCCGGAGGACTTCACAAGGGGAAGACCATGTTCCCAGAGCCCTAGGGGTCTGGTCTGAATCCTGGTTCCACAATTGAGGAGCCCTGTGCTCCCGGGAGGCTCGGTTTCCTCATCTGTGACGCAGATGCTGTGTCAGCTCCCAGGGCTGGAGCAGAGATGGAATGAGGCTGGTGGGTCCACAAAGAGCTGGGTTAGGGCCAGGGTTAGAGCTGGGACTCAAGTTAGAGTTTGTGTGAGGTTTAGGGTGAGGGTTAGGTTTAAAGTTTGGGGACAAACAGGGCTCCAGCAAGCGCCAGATTCAGGGCTGGGGTGGGACGCGAGGTGGCACGGGGCTTCTCTGTGAAACACTGTTTGGCATCTCACAGTCTGGGCAGCATGTGTTTAGTGATGCTCCTGAGCAGCACTGTGTGTGGCAGTGTAGGTGAGATGCTATGGTGTGAAAGTGAAAGTATTAGATACTCAGTCACATCTGACTCTCTGAGACCCCCTGGACTGTAGCCCACCAAGCTCCTCTGTCCATGAAATCCTCCAGGCAAGAATACTGGAGAGGGAAGCCATTTCCTTCTCCAGGGGACCTTCCCAACCCAAGGATCAAACCTGGGTCTCCTGTTTTGCAGGCAAATTCTTTACCACCTGAGCCACCAGAGAAGCATCGTACGTGTTAATGTAGATGAGAAGGAAATATCTGTGAGAAGCTTGTTAAATAAATCAGTGAACAGTCGGACCCACCTACTCACCACCATAGGCTCCTCTGCCACTTCTGCGCCCATCCTCCTTTATCCCCTGGCCCAGACCCTTGACCTCTTCACCTACTGGGCCAGCATAGCTGCCACCTCCTCCAGGAAGCCTTCTGGGATCTCTCCGGACTAGGCTGCCGATTTGATTACATCAGATCTTCTGACAGCGGGTGAGAGCTCGAGCACAATGTTTTGGGGCTGAGCCCCATCCCCTCCCCCATCTGCTCTGCCCTGAAGCCCAGCACCAGGGTGAGACCCATGGCAGCAGAAGGTACACAGCCCGTGGGTGAACCTACGCTGCTGTGCCTTGCCCCTGCCTGCTCTGGTGTCACTTCCTGGAGGAAGTCTCCAACACTGGAGGATAAAGGCCACGCACCTCCCAGTGGCTGTGATGGCAGAGCGTGGTGATGACATGGGTGAAGGGCCTGGCACCCCACTGACTCAACCGAGGGGGGCTGGCCAATGGACCGTGCCTTCCCTCCTCAACAACAAAGGTGATACCCAGGCCCTTGGTGATGCCTCGCCGTGCTCCAAGACACCCAGACCCAAATAGGATCCCTCTCTGAGGTCACAGAGCTTTGACTCCATTCAGCCATTCTGTCTTGGTCACAGGAATAGAGGTCAGAGGCCACCCAGCAAGTCCCAAGTAGGACCTCACTTCATCTCCCTGGTATCTGAGCGATTCTCCTCCCTACCCCCACCCCCAAGCTTAGGGAAAGCAGGGAGAGAGCAGCTGGTGCTTCCAGGAGCAGAGGAGGTTGGAGGGGAGGTGGGCGGCCCTGGGAAGGGGCGATCGCTGCTCTCTGTGAATGCAAGGGACCCTACAGAAGCCCCTTGTTCAGAAGCTTCTGCCACGACAACAAGGCAATCCAAGGACAGCCTTTTGGAGGCCTGGGGAGGGGAGGGGGTTTTCGTGGGGCTCTGGGTGGGAGGGCACTGGTTCCTCTCCCTCCTAGGAGGAAGGACACAGATGTACACAGAGGATGTTGGCCAAACAAGGCAGACACGGCAGTTTGGATCTGGGCACCAGCTTCAACCCAAAGGCAGGATTCCCTGCAAAGGAGGAGGCCCATCACTTTCCCTGTTCTGCCTGCTCACTGAGGTGCACAGAGCAATGTCATCAGAGGAAGCCAGGTGAAGGGAACACGGGTCTCGCCACTATTTCTGTAACTTCTTGTTATTTTTAAACAAATAAAAAGAGAGTGAGACTTGGGAGACACACCAGCCAGACGCACACGGAAATAAACAGATGGGGACTATGCAAGCTCCCACCTCCCCGCACCCCGAGGGCACCCGGAGACACGGCTGAGCCTGTGGCCACCCTCCATCCCCGCTCTCCAACTGGCCCTGGGTTGGAGACCAAGGCCCGTAAAAACACCAGCATAGCAGCAGCCATGGTGGGGTCCCTCCACGTGATGGGCAGGCCCGGCCCAGGGGTCCCCAGCATGTGGGGACCAGCCAGGGCCGGGGATGCAAGAAGTAAAAGAGGACATTGGAGGCGAAGAAGAGAACAGCTCACGGGAGCGGTGGCCTTGAGCCCGTGACCCCGCCCACCAGCGGCCACAGCCCCTTCTCCCTGGGAGAGACAGCAAGAGACAGGCGCCCCAGGGTAGGGTCCCTGGGGGGGCTTCTCCAGGGCCCCGCAGTGTCCACACTGGCAGCTGAAGTGCAGTCGTCTGCCAGGCACACTGTTCACCTGAATCCATTTCCAGACGCAGCTGCCCGGCCCTCCTGGACAGCAGGTGTGGTCTAGACTCGCTTCCAGCCCACAGAGCCCAGCACAGCAGCAGCAAGCGCACCGGACCCGGAAAACCTCCTCCCGATCATCATATTGCATGAAGAGCAGACGCATTTACTCTACTGGGCCCCCACGCTGAGCACTTCCTAGATGTCAGCTCATTTAATCCTCCCGGGAGCCCTGGTTGCTGGGAACCACTCTGTCCCCATTTTCCAGGTAGGCACGTGGGGGCACACCAAGGGAAGCTTGAGAACACAGCCCTGAGGCCTCTGGGAGTCTGGCTGGAAGAAAGGAGGCCCTTTTCCCAGTGCATCCTGGTTGAACTCACCAGTGTGGGGCTGGAGGACATCGAAGCATGCTTCCTGCGGGAATCGACCTCCCATCCTGAGCTTTGGCCTCTGAAGGTGCCTGGTAAAGCAGGCTCAGAGCTATCCTGGAGCTAAAGAGCTCAGCTGGCAGTGGAGCCCCGGGGTCACGGACCCCAGTGCTGCCTGATAGCTGACAGATTCCCCCACACTGATGGGCTTTCCTCAACCTTGGAGGGTCAGGCCCTGGGCACCAGGCTGGGCTCAGGGTCGGGGCACCCATCCCACCCTGGCCCACCGCAAGCCCACTGCGACCTGGCCAAGTCCCCAGTAGGCTCTCCACTGACTGCACTGGATGTTTTACGGTTCCAATTTCAGATCGCGGCATGTCAGTATTTCACCACTCCTCTGAGAGCCCTCGTCCAAACAAAAGGCTATATTAAGGCTGATTTATTCGTAATGCCTCAAAGCCACCACACAGACAGGCTGACCCGAGCATCTGGAGCCGGGGCCAGGTCTCCAGCCCCGCCTTTGTGGCAGCATTCGCCAGGGTTCGGGAATGAATGAACAAGTGAACACACAGGTGGACGGCACGTGCCAATCAGGCAGGACAGACAGCTGCCCACCTGGAAGAGACCCCGCCTACCTGAACAGGCCCGGCCCACTTAACAGGCCCCGCCCCCTCGCCCTTTGTCTTGATCCCACCCCGCTGCGCTCAGCCTTCAGCTTGCTGTTCCTTCAGCTTGCTGTCCTGGCCCGTCCTCCTCTCCCCGCAGGAACATCCTAACTCCTCCCAGGAGCTCCTTCCAGGCACGTCTGTTTGGGAAGACTTCAGGCACCTTCTGCCCGCCTCCTGCTCTGAGCCCCCACAGACCCAGGACGTGGTGGGTTAGATTCAGCCCCCACAAAGGATGTCCCCCTGAGCCTGTGGATGCATCTATCAGCCAAGGAACCCCAGGAATGGCCAGCAGCCCCCAGCTTCTGGGGAGGGGCCTGGGGCAGACTCTCCACAGCCTGGGAAGGGACCAGCCCTGCCAACCCCTTGACTCTGGGTTTCCAGTCTCCAGACCCTGGGAGAATAAATCTCTGCTGTCCACTCTGTTTGTGGTGCTTTGCTATGGCCACCCCGGGACACCGATCAGGCACTCGCCCATCCTCCAGATGGGGACACTGAGGCTCAGCTTGTAGGAGGTGGTGGCTGGGAATGGGCAGGGCTGGGGTCTCCACCAGGGCTGCCTGACTCCACAGTTAGGGACCCCTCCCACTGCTCCAGGTGCCCCTTCAAACAGAGAGCCGGCCCCAGACAGCAGGGGCCATTGGGAGGCTCTGCACAGCTGCCCAGCTCCCTGGGGGCCCCTGCTCACTCCCTGCCGCCAGTTCCCCTTGGGAGGTGCTGGGCTCCTGCCTTGGGCTGGGCCTTAACAGAGAGGAAGTGAGCGCCCGCTCAACCCCTCCATCAATCAGCCGCCTTCACAGGCACGCAGCCCAGTGTTTAAAAAAAAAACAATTGAGAACTAAGCTTTGAAAGGATCCCTATAAATCAAAATCAGTCAGCAGAAAATAAATGGAGGAACATTACTGATCTGTGGAAAACGGCGTTTTTACATCAAATCTGTTTGAGGGATAAAGTGTATTTTAATAGGTGGGTCTTCATCGACGTTTCCACCTCAGCTGTCCTTTAAAAATATTATTTACCCTCCACTGCTCATGACCTGATTGAATTTTAATTTCACCCATCCCTCCTTTTTAACAATCACTCGAAGTAAAATTTTTAATGAAATTACAGGACTGGTTTTTTCCCCCTTTTGGCCGTCACTCTTCAAAATGATACTTGGCGTTTCTACTACCTGGAAGAGTTGGCATTTTTCAGATCTACTTATGGTAATAAAGGGTAATTGGAGAAACTGTGATGTTGCTGGGCCACCTTCTCTCGACATAAAATGCGCCCAGGGAATCTCTTGGAGGGGGGTGGAAATTGCTGATACTGGTTCTAAAACAGAAAGCCCTCCCAGGCTCCCATGCCCGCCGCCTCCCCACCCCCACCCGTCTGCTGTCAGAAAACTGCACGTTCCTTACTTCCAAGAATTTCTCTTTGGAGAAGATGCTGTCATATCGGAACAGAGGAGCTCAGAACAAAGGAAGTGCGGGCGATGGGATAGTGAAGACTTTGGCTGCGTCCAGCCGGGAAGGCTAAGATTTTGGGGGGCACAGCAGCCCCTCATGGAGTCCATATAGGCAAGTCACCGAGAAAGACATGTCCCTCAGGCTGGTGAATCAGCTACCAGCTTGGAAAGAATCCACCAGTGCCCCTCTGAGACTTGCAAAGATGAATTTATCTCCCAAGAAAGCCAGTGGGAGAGACCAACGACAGATTCTCTCCCTGTTTCCAGAATCGGCTCCTCTCAGCCATCTGGGGGTGCAAAATGACTTCTAGGGGCCTCAGGCATTTGGGCCTCTGTGGGCCACTTCCTCCATAAAAGATATTAACGCTTCTTTTTGTAGCTGCATTGGTGTAAAAAAAAAAAAGAATATATTCCTATTATATATTGAAATGTTTCCATGACCTAAAACTTTATTTCTTCTTTTTCTGATTTTAAAGGACAGTAAGAGACTTTTGCGGGTCTCTAAACGGGTCGTGGGTCCTGGTACAGAGCCCCGTATGTGCAGGGAGACCCCCCGCTGGCCCACCACCTCTGCTGTCCAGCTGCAGCCCGCCCCCAGCCCCCCTCACCTGCTGGGTTCTTAAGTGCAGGCGGGTCGGCAATGCATGCCCCCTCGGCTGGGAGGAGAGCGGCTGTCACCTCTCCTCTGGAAGGGGCCCTGCTAAGAATCTCAGCAAACCTATGAACATCCAGGCGCATCAGCACCATTTTCCACTCCATTCCAGGGTTTGCAGACCAGTCTGGGACCTAGTATGGGGCTTCCCTGATGGCTCAGTTGGTAAAGAATCCTGCAATGCTGGAGACCCTGGTTCAATTCCGGGGTTGGGAAGATCCGCTGGAGAAGGGATAGGCTACCCACTCCAGTATTCTTGGTCTTCCCTGGTGGCTTAGCTGATAAAGAATCCACCTGCAATGTGGGAGACCTGGGTTCGATCCCTAGGATGGAAAGATCCCCTGGAGAAGGGAAAGGCCAGTATTCTGGCCTAGAGAATTCCATGGGCTGTATGGTCCATGGGGTCACAAAGAGTCGGGCACCGCTGAGAGACTTTTTCAATGTCGCTGGGACCCAATCAATCTATGGGCCAATAAGCCCTTTCCACTTCTGCCGCAGGGCAGACAGGAAATCAATTTCAAACTCATCTCGGTGGCCTTGACCAGTCGTGGGGCCCGTCCAGAGGGGCCTGGACTCTGTGCCTCGTATTAAGTGTGGGGACGGCCTGGAGACGTAGCCCGGGGAGCCCGCTGTACTCCCAGTGCTGCTGCATCAATGTAAACGAGGAGGGCGAGGCCTGCATACCCAGGCGTGAGCGCCCCCGTGTCTCCTGCGGCCTGGACCCTCACCTGCAGCCCAGACCTGTGGGCCAAGACCCCCCCTCCATCACTCCCTACTCAGCCCCAGGCACCAGCTTTACCCCACTCCTGGCCCTGAGATGCCTCCCCGCCCCGAGTGATGCCACCTACCCCTTGCGGTCCTCGGCGCCTCTCCCGTCTCAGGCTTTCCCAGTGACACCCTGTCTTCTGACCGTCACTTTCTTCCTTGCATCCCACCCTCGTTCACCAGCCCGTTTTCTCCCCAGAGGTTCCTGGAGAAGCGGGTTGGTTCCTCTTCATTACTACTGAATGCATGGCATCACGTCTCCTCTGACACTTCACGGTTGGGGTCTGTCCCTCCAGGACCACAGGGACCAAGGGCTTGCCTGTCCTGCCTCCCCCAGCACCTGGCACACAGTAGGTCCTCTGGCTGTGAGCAGCTGCAGGCTACATACAGCTGGCACACCAGAGCCGTCAGGCCGTCAGGGCAGAGGAGGGTGGGGGATGACCCCCGCCACTCTGACTGGGACGTCTCGGGAGGTTGGAGATTAGCCGTGTCTGCTATCCACTATTCCGGGACATTGCTTCAAAGAAGGTTTAAATCGTACTTTGAATTAGAGAGAGAATGGTAGGGGGTAGGGGGCAGCTGGAGGGGCATTTCCTTCTGCCCAGAGGCCCCTTGCTCAGTCACCTTGGGGAACTCAGCCTTCCCCGGAAGGAGAAGGAGGGCTTTCTTCTGAAAGGGGACATTTTAAGGGCAGGGGCTGGTGGGGAAGGCAGGTCTTTGGTGTCACATCCTGGGGAAAGCTGTCCTTAATGTGGGTCAGCCTCGAGCACAGCCTGCCCCCTCCAGGGCTCATCTCCTGGCTCTGGGGTCCCCGTCTCTCTCACAGCCCCGGCCTGAACACTCTCTCAACTGGACTGCAGGTTGGGGGCCATCCCAGTCCCCTTCAAACAGGGCCAGGACTCCTTGTCGGCATTGCTTAGCCAAACACCTCAAAAAAACCTGTGTCTGATCATACAGGGACCACCTTCAACATCTGCACCAGAATCACCCACCAGGAGGGCACCTTCAGAAGTTATTTTAGATATGGTAAAGAATCCACCTGCAGTACAGGAGGCCCGGGTTGGATCCCTGGGTTGGGAAGATCCCCTGGAGAAGGGAATGACTACCCACTCCAGTGTTCTGGCCTGGAGGATTCCATGGAGAGAGGAGCCTGGTGGGCTACAGTCCATGGGGTGGCAAAGAGCTGGACACCACTGACCCAATAACACTTCATTTCTTTTCCTTAAATGGGAAACTTTCACACCATTTCTAAAAGTGGAAGAGAGAGCAGCCCCGACAAGGAAGTCCGTGGAAAGCACCCACAAAGCAGGCTCAGCGAGAACAAAGCGTCCTCTCCTGCTCTGTGTGGTTTCCCCAAGACGAGCCCAGGGCCTGGGGCTGCCCTCAACTTATGAGAAGGAAAGCAGAGCACGGTTAGAGGCGTGCTCACCCGGGCCAGGCTCTAGGACGATGGACACAAGAGTGTGACCCCTGCCAGGCCTCCAGGGTCACTGGATGCTCCTGTCCCGGCCCCTCCACGGTGGCAGAGGTTCCACTCTTGAGAAAACACCCAGCTTCTCTGATTATAGAATCCCTGACACGCCCAGCTTCCCTGCCATGGCTCCAGCAACCTGGAAATCCAGGGATGGGGAGCTCACCACCTCGCCAAGAGAACTCCAACAGGACCAGAAGAGTCAGTGAGATCATCGACAAGCCTCAGCAACTTCCATTTCTGTAAGACCAGGCTGCCCACAGAAGCTCAGCCTCTGCGAGCGCTCTTTCTGTAAAGCCAAAACGCTGGGCGACATGCAGGCCAGATGCCTATCCGTGAGCAGTGGCTCCCTTCAGATAGAGCCAGGCTTGCACACAGGGCTTCCCCAGTGCCTCAGTGGAAAAGAGTCTGCCTGCAGTGCGTGAGACACCAGAGACACGGGTTCCATCCCTGGGTCAGGAAGATCCCCTGGAGGAGAAAACGGCAACCCACTCCAGTATTCTTGCCTGAAAAATCCCATGGACAGAGGAGCCTAGAGGGCTACCGTCTATGAGGTCTCAAACAGTCGCACATGACTCAGTGTCCAAACAGAGTACACAGAGGCTCAGGCTAAGCCCGGAATCCCAGGCTGATGTTGAGTGTGTCTTTGAGAACAGTGACCCACCCCCCACCTCTGTTGGCTGTTATCTCAGCTTCTGCCACACAAACATCCTCACCGAGGCAGCCTCTTTGCAAGACTCTGGCCCCAGGAGAAGGTTCTCCCAGTGACACTCCCAGAAACCGCCCCCCACCGCCCACCCCCGCAGCATCAGATGTTCACACCTTTTCTGGAAGTGGCTGCTACTTTGGAGGCCCGTGATCACAGATGTCCCACCTCTCTAACCCGGCCCCCAGCTGGCACCGGGTGGCTGGGGAGGCAGAATGGAGCTGGCAGACTTGGGGGATGGGTGGGGGCAGGACCAGCTCAGGAAGAAGCAAACCATCCCAGTGGATGCTTTGAACGTCTGAGACTAAGTATTTTCAGAAAAGAATTTTAAAAATAACATTGGGTGGTTTCTAAAAAGCAAATGCCTGCAGCTCTCTTCACCATGTTTGCTAAGCATGCCACAATCTGAAAGAATGTGGACTTTCAGAGTGGCCTTAGTATAAATCTTCCAAACAAAGCAACATATTGCTGGTGAGTCCCTTGTGTCTGCTGAGAAACAGAGTCCAGAAAACCTCAGGGTCTATAAAATTCTGCCCCATTCTAGCTAAGCAGCTTGGGCAGGTTGCCCATCGCTCCCAGCCTTGGACATCCTATGTGTAAAATGGGACTCCAATAATATCTGCACGCGGAGAAGGAAATGCTAATCCACTCCAGTATTTTTGCCTGGAGAATCCCATGGACAGAGACGCCTAGTAGGTTACAGTCCACGGGGGTCGCAAAGAGTCGGACACGACTGAGCGACTTCACCTTCACCAACATCTGCACGAGAAGAATGTTTAGTGGGGAGGTGCATACCACATAAATCTCCCTGTGGATGGTAAAGCCTCACTCACACACTGCTGTAACTGCAGCACCCCAGCCAAGTGGCCGTTCAGCTTGCATACATCATATGACGGGAGGCTCCCTGCTTCCCAAAGCTCCTCCTTGTGTTTAGCTGAACCTGTCTCCCTGAGGGTCTACCCATCAGCCCCAGCTCTGCCTCTGGATAGCACAGGCTGCATCTGACCCCCTGAACAGTAGTCCTGACCTCCCTCCCTACCCCCAAGGCTCAAGTCTCCCAGCGCCCACTGAACTTGCCACAAACCAGTGAACTCGGGAGTAAAGCAGAACGCACCTGCAATTTCTTTCTTGCACCTGCAAGAAGAAACGAGTCCTTCTTTTCAAAGCAAGTCCACATGGAGAGGTGACCTGCCCCCAGTGTGCCTCCCTCCATCCCAGGCATCCTCAGCCACCCTCCCAGCACAGAGTCCCAGGCCATAGAATTCCAAGATAGCTTGCGTTTCAGATGTGGGATTGACCTGCTGATTACACCAGGTCAAACAAAGATGGGTTCTGCATGATACTGAAAAATGGAGTGGGATCTGACAAAAGGCTCTCTTGCTGCCTTCCCAGCCAAGGTCAATTACAAATGCCAAGGATTCATCTGTGTCATGTGGCACAATGGGGCCAGAAGAGATACCTGCCCTCTCCTCTGATGAAGACCATCACAGACGGAACCCAGGCTTGGGTGGGGCAGACCTGGGCTTATTCTCAGCTGTCAGCGGCAGCAGCAGCGGGCAGTGGGCCTGGAGGGGAGTGGTGGAAATGGGCAGCAACCTGGGGATGCCGTGGGCAAAGCCTGGCTCAGGGGTCCCCTGAACAGCACGAAGGGAAGGCGTCAGACAAGAGCTTTATGTCGTCTGAATGGATCCCTAATAATAACCATCAACCATCAGAAGAAGCAGTCGAGTAAATTTCAACAGAGGTGTCCCTTTCATTCAAGGTCACTTTCATCAGCAAACTGGTTTCATTTTCATAGCCAAGAACAGCCACCATCTTCCCATATACATATTATCTGTAGTAAATAAAGTCGACCCCACTTCCCTTCATACTTCAGGTTAGTCTAAGGAATTCTAGCTAAAAGTAGAGGGGGAAAAATATATCTACATGTCTTTCATCGTGAAAGCTGGCATATATTGGTAACTTGTTTGAAGAGAAGAAAGTGGTGGAATGGTTGGGTTCCTGAACACAAAAAGATCTTTATGTTTGAGATCTAATTTACAAGCTCTCCTCAGGGTGAAGTTACTTTATCTTCCTCCAGAGGACAAGGATGGGAACAATTCTGTTTGAGACCCAAACATCTGGCTGAATCGCACCTCATGTATCTCAGGCAGAACGCTGCCTTCACAGGAGTGACTTGTTATAAAGCAGAACTGTCAGATCCAACTCCACACATAAACTTCCTGAGCCGATTTCCCTAAATCACAAGCCTGGCATTTCATCACCAGCTGCAGCGGAGAGTGTTCGACAGTCCCGGGTGAAGGAGCACCACCCCACCATCTCCCACCAGAGCTAAAAACAGACCCATCTCCATCAACTTGACAAAGACAGAAAACTTGAATTAAGAGCCCTGTCTAAAATTAACAGTGATTGAAAGTTAATGATGGGGCAAATTTGGCAGAACGATCTCGACACGCATCAAGATGTGGTCTCGGCTTTCAGACAGGAGGCCCCAGTGGTAAATGTCGTGGGAGCTCCAGCTGAGACCGCAACCATGTGGCTCTGTGAGTGCCTTCCTTCCGCCAGCATCAGACCCTTGGCGGACCGTCTGCTCTGCAGCCCAACGCTGCCCCCAGCTCTGGGGCTGGGCTAACACACCCGCTTGTCAACACCCGAAGCTGTGTCTGTGTGTCACCTCGGCATTCCTGACTTAGACTAGCAAGCCAGGAGCAGAGTCTGTTGGGTGAATCAACTGTAGTGCTACCGTTTAACTCGGTCAGCAAACCCAGGAGCATAGCCAAACGTGATCAGAAAATACTCATACACGATGTTATGGGAATTATTTGAGATTCGATCCACGGCAGGTCCTTCCTGCACTTTCACAAGTACGTGGAAAATCTCTGCATGTGTCAGTTTCTGCCAGAAGACTATAAACTTCTGGGAGGCAACCAGCATGACCCACACCGTGTTCGGATCCCAGCCCTGGTTCAGAGCCGGTACCCTGAGGAGGAGACTCCTGCTTAATTAACTGGGAAGCTCCTTGTAACTGCTAACAACTACATTCACGCACACCTACATGTGAATGCACCAAGACATGTGTGCGCGAGGAAAACAGACCAGATAGAAACACATCTGAGTGTAAGAACAGGTTATTAGCAGATTGCTTTTTTTCTCTTTTGCATGCTTGCAGGTGTGTCTGTGATAGGCGTGTATTATATGATTTACAACCCAGTGGGGCGCGGCCTGTGACAGAAGAGGTGGGTACAGCTGTGCATGGTTACAGAGCTCTGTCCAGATGAGCTTTGGGGTGGCCAGGAGGGCAGAGACCGCTACCCACTGCTCTCCTGTTAGGTGTCGAGAGTTGCCCGCACATCACCGTGTACTGAATTCATCCAGCTCTTGTGTTTATATGGCAGGCGCTAATCTGGAACTATCTAAGCTGTAAGCATTCACCCAAATTAATCTTCATAACAACCCCATGACTATAATAGGTCCTCCTATTATCCCTGTGACTGCCGATGTGCAGAGCAGTTAAGTAACTCACACTTAGATCCCATGCAGCCAATGGGAGAGAAAGGGGTTTGAATGAGATGGAGAGCCCTGCCAGGTCTACCCGACAAGAAGTCAGCCACATTTGTTCCCACCTCTCCACCCCGCAAACACTCTCTAAGGACACTTGGGCAGGCGGATGTTTATTTCAGTGCGGCTGAAATGTGAGAATGTGTGTATTGCTCTGTTTGGGCTGTTGAAGTGAAGTGGAACTTGCTCAGTCGTGTCCGACTCTTTGCGACCCCATGGGCTGTATAGCCCACAGGGTTCGTCTGTCTGTGGGATTCTCCAGGCAAAGATACTGGAGTGGGTTGCCATTCCCTTCTCCAAAGGTTGCCATCTCCTTCCTTTGTGCTGTTGCTTAGCTGTTATTACCGCTTTCGCTGGTCTGGCCCAGGCTGGTTCTGGGTGGTTCGGCCCGAACTGAGATGCTCCTCCATGCAAACTGAGGTAGCGTAGGTGACCCCCTCATGCTCATCAGCACTGTTCACAAGAACTGGACACGTGAGACAAGCATGCCCACCTGCTGGCGCTGGCGAGTCCTCTCTCCAGAAGCGCTACGTACGGCATACACTACCACTGGCCCCAGGACGCCGCCAGGCCCAGAAACAGTGCTCACCCAGCCCAGGCCGTGGGAACGTGGGGGTTTTTGTGTCCTGGGAGGTCTGTGGAACTGGCCAAGATGTTTCTTGGATTTCTCTGTTTATCCTCTGAATGAGATGCTGATACAGACCCCAGCACCCCCGCTGGATGTCTCTCACCCCCACGCTTGACCCAGAGGTGGGAAAAGACACAGCTTCCCATCTGAGGCTGAGTGTCCCCTCATCGTGGCAGTGAGCTCCCCATCACCAGGGGCAAGCAAGCACACACCTGGCGAGGACATGAACGAGGTGTCCAGGGGGACTCCATCCAGGCCGGGGCTGGACCAGACAGACTCACAGGCCCTCCCCTAGTCCCATGCCCCCATCCTGCCCTTGGCCTATCTCATCATACGCCAGGAGCCGGGTGATGGATGGACTTGGTCAGACACTTCCTGCAACCCAGATCAGCCATCTGTCGATTTGTTGGCAACTGAACCCCAATGAAAGCTCAGAGGCCCACAGGAAGGCATGATTTGGCTGGGGTGTCCCTGCTCAAGGCCCTTCCTCCCAGCCATCGTCCACCTGAGCAGAGGCGGCAGGGGCAGACGGCCCCTGTGGAGTCAGGGGGCCCCCTGACTCGGGCCCCCCTCGGGATACTATCTGCAAGACGTGGTCTGCTCAGAGACAAGGCCTCAGGCCAAGGCCACCAAGATGCCAGCCTTGGGCTCAGCAGGCTCTAGGCCATGCAGGGTCAGAGGCTAACTTGGCTAGAGAGTGTGAATAGAAAGATAGCAAATGAGTGAGTAAGGCCATATCATCCAAAATCCCACACCCAGGGGGCCTGAGCGGGGGTGGGGTGGGGGGTGGGAGGTGGGGGGTGGGAGGGGGGGTGGGAGGGGGGTGGGGGAGAGAGGGGTTTCCCCTTGCTGCTGCAACCAATTTCCAGCAACATGAAGTGACCCAGTGACCAGCAGGGTCAGGATCTATGGTGAGCGGACGTCCCCCACCCCTACGGCTCCCTGGACGCGTGTGTAGGCAAGCCCGTGACAACTCAGTTCATCCAACAGTGATTAAAACCCGCAATTCCCGCACACGTGGGGCACACCAGGAGTTCCAGGCTGCCCGGCCAGCCTCTCAAGTGTCCCAGTTCATCTTCCAACATGATGATCCTCAGGCCCCAGGGAGAGGGAAATACCTCTGGCTGCAACTTATCCATTTTTTTTTCCATCAGATAATGAATGAATAAAGTCCCACCAAGACACCGAAACCTGGAGGCTGAGGAAGGCGGAGCACCAGACCCAAGAACGAAATAATGAATTTATAATCCCTCTCCGGAGCAGTCAGGATGGAAACTGACGTCACCATGGAAACCAGGGGGGTGTCATGAGGTTCTCCGGGAGGACGAGGCGGGCCCTTCAGCTGGCGCTCCGGGGCTGGAAGGAGTGAGCAAGCAGACTGCGGGGTGGGGCCTCCCTGGTCTTGCAGGGTTAGAATGGGCGGCCTCTCAGACCAGGGCCAGGGTCCCCTGTGCCCTCAGAGTCTGCAGCCAGTACATGGTGGGCACAGCCCTTGCAAACCTCCACAGAAATGAAGCAGGAGGGACTCGGGATAAACAGCCCGGCTCTGTGCAGAAGGCCCCCAGATTCTTCAGCAAAGGCCGGTTCTGCTTGGTGCTAAGGACGCCCCTCTCTGCCTCCAGGAGCTCCCCAGAGCAGGGAGAGACCCCTGAGTCGGACCAAGGCCTGGGGCAGGTTCCTGGGGTGGAGACACCCAGGAGAGGTATGCTGCCATGGCAGAGTTGCCTGGGGATGGGGTGTGGATGCTCCGGCAGGTAGACCTCAGGAAGGAGGAACAAAGTGCACGGAGACGGACACCAAGGAGGGGACGGGCCGTGTGCACCGAGGCGGGGGCTCAGCTGGGACAAAGCGCGGCATGAAAGCAACTCCAGGCTGCAGCCAGAAGGTGCCAGGCAAATGGAAAACTGTGGATTCGGCCTGAGAAACGCACTTCAGCTGGGCATGACGCGGAGCAGCACAGGGTGCAGTGAGCAATTGCAGACGCAGGAGAAGGTCCTGGAATGCTCCAACGGCAGAGCCCCAGACCAGCGCATTTGCTCACAGGCCAGGAACGGCCAGGAGGACAAGAAAACAGCCGCCCGATGGTGATGGGCGAACTTGTTTCTTTTGGGGGAAAGCTTTGACGGTGTTGATGTATAATTTTGCAATCAAAATTAGTCAGCCGAGCTGCCAAGGACCCTCATTTGAAATGGTTTTACCCAAGCTGTTAATTCTATCCTCAGCATTCGTATAATGATTATCAAGAACAGTAATGACGAAGCTCCCAGATGGACCAGTCGGTCCTCTGAATACAAACTTACCCCTCCCGCCTCCTCCATGCCCAGCACCAGCCTGCACACTCAGGATGGGAAACTAGGGGCTTATCGCTCCCTCCCTCTGCCCATGCTCACTCATCAGAATCCAAGAAAAACGGCGGCAATCCTGGTTCCCAGCCCTCGGGTGTCCTTAGCACAGCTCTGGTTGGAGGTCAGGGGCTCGCACCCCAGCTCAGACACAAGAGGCTAGTGACCGTGAGCAAAGCTCATGCCCTGTCTGGGCACAGTCGCCTCCAGGCCCTTCCTGGGTGCTGAAGGGGATGATCTGATAGGGAACTCCAAGCCTGCCTGTCCTGGGCACCCAGCACGGGCCAGGGACACAGCGGACGCTCCACAGCGGACTCTCTCCCGCAGGAGCTGTCCGTCCACTACCTAGCGCTTCTGTTCTTATTATTCTCACTATTATCCCGATTTCATAGATGAGGAAACAGGGCTTAGAGAGGGGGACTCACTTGCACTAGGCCAATTTCATCCATAAACACTGCTTCAGGGACCAAGAATCACAGCTTTCAAACCGTACGGGGACACGACTCGACAAGTCCTTAAAGCCCGAAGGGTGGTCCTCGGTGGGGGAGACTTCTAGGGCTGTACCCAAAGGGGGCTCTGGATGGGAGCCCTGGGGGTGAATGAGACACCTCCCCCAGGAGGCTGGGCCCTGTGATATTACAGGCCCCCTGCACTCTCCCCTTCGCCACCTCCATGTGTTAAGAGGGGACGTGTAATCTGGGGCAGGCGGTGATGGCTGAAAAGCCCTTTGTAGGAGAAGGGATCCTTCCGTCTTTAAGCTGCTCTCCAGTCTCCCGTAAATCCTCCTGCAGCCCAGAGCAGAGGATTTGAGGCCCCTAGGAATCTCAGCCATTCAGAGGCAAAGCTGAAAATGCAGCTGACATGCAGCCCCCGGGTGGCGTGGGAAGGCGGGTGGGCGGGAGGGGGTGTCTGTCACCAGCTCTCGCTCTGGAGCTGTGATTCGGGGTCAGCTTCTGGGCGCCTGCCAAAGCCTTCATTATGCTCGGGGAACGTTCTTTTTAAATTGTCTCTCTTTGTTTTCCCACTCCCCCAAATTTATTTAAAAATAAACTGCGTGAATTCAATGCACGGTCTCACAGCCCCATAATAAGCAATTTCCCAGCAAGTGTCAGGGCCAATGCCGCCTCCCGAATGCGCACGCACCCAGGCCTGTCAGTGGTTCGCAGACGCGGAACGACCAACCCCCAAGGGTGGCAACTGTGATGCTGGAGAAGACTCTGGAGAGTCCCTTGGACTGCAAGGAGATCCAACCAGCCCATCCTGAAGGAGATCAGGCCTGGGTGTTCATTGGAAGGACTGATGCTGAAGCTCCAATATTTTGGCCACCACCCCATGCGAAGAACTGACTCATTTGAAAAGACCCTGATGCTGGGAAAGATTGAGGGCAGGAGGAGAAGGGGATGACAGAGGATTGAGATGGTAGGATAGCATCACCGACTCACTGGACGTGAATCTGAGGAAACTCCAGGAGAGAGTGGAGGACAGGAGCCGGCGTGCTACAGTCCCTGGGGTCACAAAGAGCCAGACACAGCTTAGCCACTGGATAACGAGGGTGGCAGGGGTCCACCGAGATCTTGTCCAAAAATCGCCTCTTTCTGTTACGTCCTGTCCTCTCTTACTGTGCTGGCCATCTCCACAGAGATGCTGTTATTTAATTCTCCAGCAACCCTGCAGCAGAGATAAGCTCATTCCTGCTTACAGATGAAGAACTCATGACTCGGAAGATGAGTGAATTTGCTAAAGCTCACACAGTTAGCAAGCAGCAGAGCAGAAAGTCGGGCACAGGTGGTCCGAATCCTGAGCTCTGCACCTCAGAGCTGTGGTCATGAATGTGCCGGCTCGTCACTCTGGCCATGGTGTTCTGGACACCCCAACGACTGTTGCCACCCCCTCTTAAAGTGCGACCTCCCTTGATCAGTATTCAGGGTAGTCAGGTCACTGAAAAATAGCACAGACTATCATCTCCCTTGCCGGAGGCCCAATACTTCTGTTAATGCAGCCTGGGATGGAAGTGTCACACAATTGCCCTTCGGGAGCTGGTTCCCCACAGAGAGCCTGGGACTATTCTGACTTGCTTCTGGGATGGCAGGACTGGGAGCCTGAGGCACAGATTACACGCATCCCCAGAAAACTGCTTCCACGACTCAAGCCCCTCCCACCAGGTCACAGTTTGCCATAAACTGCACGTGGGCTCGAGCCAGGGCCTCCCCTCATCTCCCAGTGGCCTGATTCAGGGTTTCTTCCACTTTCCTGAAGGCTGGGCTGGGTGATCGCCCAACCGGGGCGTCTTAGGGGCAGGTGTTCAGGCGGTGCCTCAGAGGCTACGTAAACAAATGGATGGATGCTTTCAGCCCATGACTGTATCCCAAGCGGCTGAGCCCACTGTGAACCAGAGCTTTCCCTGCCCCCCGCAGAGTAGGCCGTCTTGGGGGAGCGAGGTGGACAAGCCCAGACCGGGGAGCACACAGCCCACCGGTGGCCATGGAGGGGCCCGGGTGAGGGATGTGGACAGAGTCTCAGAGATGGGGGGCAGGAAAGGGGCAGGGCAGGGGGAGGGCAAGAGCAGGGGAGGAAGGAAGAGAGGCGGAGAGGAAGGTCAAAGCGGGCCTCCCGGCCTCTCCTTCCTCGTCCACAGACGGAACAGAGATGGCAAGGATGAGGCCGCAGTGTGCTCTGACAGCCTCGCCCAGGCCCGGCCCTCAGCGTCCGCCTCTTGGTGCCCAGGCTGACGGATGTCGCTGAGACACACAAGAACAAGGGCCTCTTCCCATACCTGCCGACAGAAAAAGGCACGCGCCGACAGCCCCGGGCTTGTTCTGTCTGATGGTGGTGGGGGGTGGTGGGGGAGGCCCTGGCAGCCGTGTCTGTGGTCCCTGCCAAGCAAGGCAGATGCAGGTGGCTGTGAATTTATGAGATACTCTGCAGAGAAGGTGCCTGGTTTTCTCTCCTGGGGAGTCCCAGCGGGTGCACACGTCATTCATTACCGTCAGCGGCGGCCCTGGCTGCTGCAAGCGTGATCATGAGTAGCAGGTACTTGTCAGGTTCCCGGGGCCACAAAGCTGCCCCCTCCCCCAACACAGGGGAGCCCATCGCCCCCAGCTGGGGCTCCACAGGACGCCTATGGGCAGGACCCGCTGCTGGGGAACACACCTCTGTTTTGCATGTCAGGCTCTGAGGCCTTTTTGAAGAAATGCTTCTGGACCTTAAAAACATTTGAAAGCTGAAGACCACCCTGTCCAAACAGATCTCCTGACTGCACCGGATGCCCCAAGCCCACCCCTCATCCAGGCCCCATCTCAGGTTGCAGCACAGTCCACTGAGACGCCCCAAACAAAAACTTGGGGGTCCTGTGACACACCCTCTCCCTATGCCCCTGCCCAACTGCCACCCATCCTGGCCCATTCTCATCTCCCCCAGACCCTCCACATTCCTCCCGCTTGGCTGACGTCACTCCCAGGGAGCCCCGCCCTCTCTCACCTGGACCACTCAGGTTCTCCTCGGCCCTCAAGGGACCCCTGGACCCCTCCCTTCCCACCGCCCCCCACCACGCTGCAGCCAGGGCCATGTTTCCAAAATGCCAGTCTAATCAAGTCCCCCCTCCATAGCCCCTGACTGCTCTCCTCCGCGGCTCGCAGAGCTCTGCCTGCCTGGGTCCACGGACCTCTCTCCCTCTGCGGGGACAGGGCAAGTCCCCGCTGCCGCTGTTGAGTCACTGAGCTACCTGTGAGGCTGATGGCATTTCCGCCAGGAGCCGTCAGCCTCACACAGACGAGACCTCAGACGTACAGCAAGATCAGGAAGCATGCAGCTCGGACGCGTCAGGGCTGGGATTCGAACCCCGGCCAGCCAGCTTCCCTGGTGGCTCAGAGAGGTCGAGAAGACCCCCTGGAGCCACCCACTCCAGTATTGTTGCCTGGAGAACCCCATGGACAGAGGCGGCTCACGGGGGAACACCTGTGACCCCAGGCTCTGTCACTTGTGCACCATTTGACATCAGGTGAGGTTCCTGAGCCCTTGACCTGAGGCTTTTCCTCTGCAAGTGCACCTGACAGCCCTGGCCTCGCGGTCTCTGCCCAGTCTCGGGAATCAAGGTGAAAGCCGTCTGCACAGCAGGGTCCGGTATGTAGTGGGTGCTCCTGCCAAGGTCAGTTCACCACCCCTGACTTTCCTTCTGTCTCATTAGGGGAACAAAACAAAAGCCATTCTCAAAGGAAGAGAAAATATTACAGCCAAGGCTCCTTCTCAGCCTGACCGTTTGCTAAACCCCTATGCATTGCCCCAGTGGTTCCGTGGTAAAGAATCTGCCTGCAGTGCAGGAGATGCAGGAGACCAGGGTTCGATCCCAGGGTCAGGAAGATCCCCTGGAGGAGGAAATGGCAACCCACTCCAGGATTCTTGGCTGGAGAATTCTGAGGACAGAGGGCCCTGGTGGGCTATAGTCCATGGGGTCGCAAAGAGACAGCTGAGCATGCAGGCAGCAGAACGGTGGGCCTTGCTCTGAGCAGGAGACTGAGACAGCCCAGGAAGGGGGACCTGCAGATGGACTCTAGGGGGGCCTCTCCAGCCTCGCTGCAGCAGGGTGCCTGGCAGCACACTTTGTGGACAAGCGGTGGTCCCCGGGGCTCCGGAGATAGCCCAGAGCAAAGGTCAGTCCTGTGGCTTCTATCACATTAAGAGGAACAAGAACAAGATGTCACTGTGAAGACAGGTGCGTTTGCCTGTCCAAGGACAGCCCAGAATGTTCTCACATGGAAAGAAAGATGCCCACGAATCTACCCAGCTGATCTGAGGCACCTACTGCTAAGAAGACCTGGGTTGGACCTGGATTCTAAGCCCCAGCCTGTGTATGAGGCTTTACAAGCTAAGAAGGTGGCAGTGATGGTGATGGCAATGTGATGGTAGGGAGGTGGTAGGGATGCTGATACCATGACGGGGGGTGGGGTGGGGATGGTGGTGGTGGTGGTGGTGGTGATACTGATGTCATGATGGGGGTGGTAGTGGTGGTGATGATGGGTATGGTGCTGATGGTGATGGTGATGATAAGGGTGCTGGTGATACTGATGTCATGACGGGGGTGGTGGGGATGGTGTTGGTGGTGATGGTGTTGGTGGTGATGGTGATGTTGGTGGTGGTGGGGATACTGATGTCATGATGAGGTGGTGGGGATGGTGTTGGTGGTGGTGGTCGTGTTGATGATGTTGGTGGTGGGGGTATACTGATGTCATGACGGGGGTGCTGGTGATTCAGATGGTTGCTATGGTGATGGTGGTGGTGGTGGTGGTGGTGAAGCTGAGCACTGACAGTTAGTGAGCCCTCTGCAGTGTGCAAAGTGTTGTATATACTCAGTTCCACTTGCCTTTCACAACAAACCAGTGAAGGGTTGTGCAATCACTATGCTAGCATTGCTCCTAGCTCGTAGACGGACACATGAGCCCAGGAGGCCCAGGTGTGCTTCTTAAGGTCACATCTGTAATTAGTGGCAGAGTCAGTGTTTGTCCTCAGATCTGTCTGACCCCAGGGTCCACCTGAATGTAACTGGAGGGGTCTGCTGGTCGAACAGGTGGGCTGAGGAGCTGCGATAGGGCAGGGGGTACATTCACAAGGAGTCACAAAAAGTCACCGTGTATCAGAAGAACCTCGGGAAGGTCCCTGACTGAGCTGGATTAGTGTGGGGGCTTCTGGGGCAGAAGATGTGGCCAGAGTTGGCCCGGAGAGCCTTGGAAAGCCAGGCCGGGGGCTCAGGTTGACATCTGGCAGTGGGTCGCCAGCCGAGGAGTGCAGCTGTTGGCGTGGTCCACACCCAGTCGTGGTAAGGTCAGTCTCTGTGGTCAGGCTCCACCAGGCCTGAAGCTCTGCGGGGCAGGACCCTCTGCCTGAGCCCTGGGGCTCGGCCTCCAGCGGAGACAGTTTTGTCCCAGGAGCCCGGGAGCCCATCCAGTAGCTGCATGGGTGATGAGCAAATAGGCTCAGCTCAGCAAGTGCCCACTAATCAATCCACCATGGAAAGCCAGACAAAACAAACAGACAAACAAATCACCAATGGCCTCTTTTCCAGGTCTCTGCTCTTCCACGTGGCAAGGAAAACTATCCACCTGGATGGGGTGTAAGATAAAGTGGGGTCCCGTGTAGGGACTCCATTTCTGAGCAAGCTTTGAGCTCATTTGTTAAAAGGCCAAGATCCCTCACCACGCCTGGCTGAGATGCACATTCCAAGGGTAGGGAAGGGTCTGACATCTGGGATCTGGGTTCGATCACGTCCAGTCCCATCTTGCCATTCTCGTCTCTCAGAGCCCTCCACCTTCACACGGGCTGTTCCCTCTGCCCTTCCACGTTCTGTCTGCCCGGCCCAAGATCACAGAGTGGGTCCTGGCATGAAAGACTCAGACCCAGGAGTCTGGACCCCAAGTCCGGTGCCCTTCTAGCCCCACACCTCCACTCACAGACCATGTGTCATAGACCAGGATGGCATCAAAAGGAGGCATGCCCGCCCCCCGGGGTGACCTCAGAAGGGCTCAGGCCTCCTGGAGGCCCTGGCGTCTGTGTGAGCCTCACATCCACGCCAGGGCTCCGTCATTAGGGTTCCACCTGCAGCAGTGCCTCAGTTTCCTGTCCCTCCTTAGCCATCGCGTGAGGGTCAGTTTAATGAAAGCCTCACAGCTGCCAGCAGCAGGGTCCCCAGCACCCCTTCTCTCCGTGTGGGGATGTCTCCTGTTGCTTTAGTCAAGCAAGCAGGTTCTGTATCTTTTCTTTATGAAATAATGTTATTCGTCGTCATCGGCTCCCTGGGGCTGTAATAGCAGAGGCAGGGGGTGGTGCTGCTATTATGCGGTCCAGCCCGCATCAGGCGGCCGATCGGGGGTCGGCACCCAGGGCCCAGTGGGTGGACCGGGCTTCCAGCGAGGAGCTGCTGATCTGGGCAACGGCTGTAGGCGCTCGCTTTCAAACAAATGTGCTAAACCCGAATCAGATCCCCGCCGCCTTGCTGCGCTGCTTGCTGGCAAGGGGTGACGTTCGTGGGGAAGCAGTCACCAGAGACACAGGCTCATCATCTCCAGTCCCTGCTGACAAGGTTTCCCTGAGGAAACTCAGAGGCGACATCATTTTAAAACTCTGCTTGGCACCCACGTGCTACCATTAGGCATGATGAATTAGCCTCCAAATGATGTATTTTGTTTGCTAAAATAACGATCCCACTGGTGGGGAGGGTGGAGGGGGTGGGTGGGATGGAGCCACAAAAGGAGGAGGAAGGGAAAGGGGCTCATAAATCCTGGTGGGGCAGTGAGGAAGCCGAAGGCCAGGGAGGGGATCGAGCTGGGGCCTGGGTGGGCTCTGCACAGAGAAACAGAACCTGGGGACTTTGGGGCTGCATTCTTGTCCTCAAACTAGAGGACATTTATCACCCCTGAGAGTGGAAAGACACGTGAAGAGGGGCCAGGACGGGCTTTGGGGGTCAGCCCCATTTCTTCAGTCTGGCACCAAGGTCTTCCCGCAGGAAGATGGAGCAGTGGCCGTGCAGAAGCTTCAGGTTCCAGGGAGAGGGACTTGCCCGGAAAGGCTGAGATATCACTGAGGAGCCACCACGATCCAATGCAGAGAAGAGGGAGACAGGCGTTGGGGATGGGGGCAGTGGCCAACACTTGTGAGCTCCCCCTTCTCCAGACATTCACCCACAGGACTCACGGAACACTCAGCCTCCACCCTAGGAGGTGGGGACTGGTCTACCCATTTCACAGATGAGGAAAACTGAGCCTTGGGTTCTCAGCCCAAAGTCAAACGATAGGCTGCTGATCTGAGACTCTGGCTAGATCCAGCTGACTGGGTTGAAACACCTGCTCGGAGTGAGAATGTGGGCTGCCAGCGGCCCTGAAAGGGGTAACTGTCCCTATTTTTTTTTTTGAAAAAGAAGAATATTTGAATTCAGAAAGAATAACCTAGTGAGCTTAGAATCAAACCCTTCATGACAATGGAATCCATGTTAAACAGAGTTTTGAGATTTCAGAGAGACACACCAATACGGATTCACTAAGAACATACAGTGCCCCCAGGAGTGAGTCAGGAGACCACGAGCTGAGTGTTCAGCAGCCGTGGACTGGGAGATGCAGTGGGTCCCGGGATCATGCCCACAGGATCTGCTCGTGGCCCAAGCTGTGGCCACTCAGATCTGCCCCCGGGCTCCAGCATCTCTAGCTCACGGAGCCTCACACAACACAAGGGTACCAGCAAACCCTTTAAGCCTTAGAGGGTAGAAAGATACACCAGAAGGCCAGCAAGACAGAGCTCGGGCATCACCATGGACTCCTGTCCTCGTGGTCCAGGGGACCCTGTGTTTCTGCTGCTTGGCAGTCAGAAAGTAAAAGAAAGTGAAGTCGCTCAGTTGTGTCTGACTGTTTGTGACCCCATGGGCTGTAGCCTACCAGGCTCCTCCATCCATGAGATCTCCAGGCATTAATGCTGGAATGGGTTGCCATTTCCTTCTCCAGGGGATTTTCCCAACCCAGGGATCAAACCCGGGTCTCCTGCACTGCAGGCAGATGTTTTACCCTCTGAGCCACAGGGAAGCCCATTGGCAGTCAGAGGCAGACCCCAAAGAAACAGCATGTGCGGCTCAGTAGATGAGTTAGCCAGACACGGCCGAGTTCAAACTCCACATTACAGCCTCCTCACTGGCCTCAGTGGCTTAGCTGGGCAACACTGCATAAAACACTTAAGCTCTCTGACCCTCCAAGTCCTCATTTTAAAAGAAGATGCTGAAGCTCCAGTACTTTGGTTACCTGATGCTAAGAGCTGACTCATTAGGAAAGACCCTGATGCTGGGGAAAATTGAGGGCAGGAGGAGAAGGGGGCGACAGAGGATGAGATGGTTGGATGGCATCACTGACTCAATGGACATGAATTTGAGCAAGCTCCAGGAGATAGTGAAGGACCGGAAGCCTGGCGTGCTGCAGTCCATGGGGTCGCAAAGGGTTGGACACGACTGAGTGACTGAACGGCAGCAAAGGGAGATGCCAGTGTATCTATCGCGTGCAGAGTCAGGTTGTTGCAAACACTCAGAGACTTTTAGTCATTTTTCTCCCTTTGTTTTCTTAACTCACAACTTGTGAATGCAGCCTCACTGTGTTGTTTCAGAGGGGACATCGCCCCCTGTGGCTGGTGCCCGCCTGTACAGACCCCCTGGGGCCTGACCACAGCCTTGTGGTACCCAGCCTGCACAGCCCTGGCCTCAAGTCTCGCCACCGCACAGACGTGGTGAGTGCGGCTCCTGTGGTCTCACAGCTTCCATCCAGCTGCCAAGTGTGGGGATTCCCTTCCCCACCCCGGGCTGCAGGCCACCTCCTAAAAGGGCAGCTGCTGCAAGCCCTACTCCAGGGCTGGCGTGGGAGACACGGGCCCCCAGGGCGAGGGACAGTGCTCCCTGGCCCCCTGCTGTCCCCACGGCCTTGGGGGCTGGGGCACAGAGGGCCCACGCCCACCCCATTAAAAGGAGACAGGAGCAAACATATCTCATAGCCTCCCCCAAGAGCCCCACCTGTCCAGGCAGGCTGGAGCTGATCCAGAGCAGTGGCATCAACCAGGCCCCTGTTCCAGCCACGGGCCAGGATGGGATGCGTGGCCTTGCTGTGGCTATGAGGATGGGCCAGTTGTCAGACAGCCTGATGAATTACTTCCTGTGGCCTCCAGGAAGGGTGATGCTCAGGAAGGCTTGGTCGTACAGAAAGTAGGGAGGAGATGGTCCTGCTCCTCTCAGTCTGGTCAGACCACCTCCAGGGGCCCTTCTGAGCTGGCCTTGACCACCGCTGGTGTCCAGGGGAGGAGGCCTGGATGGTGAGGGGAAGGATGCAGGGGCCAGGGAAGGGAGGCCACGGTCAGCAGACCTTGATGCCATCCTGGGGAAAAGGCTATGATAGCTCTACAGGACTCTGGGTTGGGTGAGGGGTGGGGAAGCTAGGGGCTAGAGAGAGTGCCACCCAGAATGGAATGGAACCTTGCAGGGGATGGGGGCCACCCAGGACCACCCAGCAGAAAGGCTGGGGGAAGGGAGGACAATGTCAAGACTAGGTGGTTTCCTTGTCACTCTCCTCTGCGACACATGAGGCCAGGTCACCTCACCTCTCTGAGCCTCAGCTTCCTTGTCTGTAACATGGAAGTAAAGCAACGCTATGACGGACACTACGAGGGCTGCCGGAGCTAACGCCGAAAGAGCGCCGTGCGTTCTGTGGGGCAAGCAGGCAAATCAGTGGCATTTGATATTGATCAACGGTGGAAATATTAAAGAGATAATCATCTACCTCATGGGGCATCAGCTAAAATAAAAAAAAGTACTGTGAGGATTAATTAAAATAATGCCTGTGATCATTTTAACACGCCGGCTATTCAAGGCGCGTGCTCACCGTGATAACTATTACTACTGCTCTGCATAATTGGCTATTCTCAATGGCTCCTTTGCCAGCAACAGCTACAGCGGCAGGGCTCCTCTACCCCAGGTTGCCCTCCTCCATGGCCCTCTGTTGCCTCCTACAGCGTAAGTCCCCCGGGGACACGATCTTGGCCCCAGAAGAGCCTCCTCTTGGCCGAGGCTGGCCCCTTGGCGGCCCGTTTGTATTCTGCAGGTTAAAGTGCTATTTATTCTCAATCCTCTTGACCTGATTTTAATCCCAGCTACATTCATGTCTACAGCCATTGAGTGGAATACGTTCCGTGGAAAAATAAATTCATTCTCACAGAACGATGCTCTAATAGCAGCCGGCAAAGGTCAAAGACTGAACGCATTTTCCACCCGCTGTCGGGATCTCCAGCATAGAGCTTCAGAAACTCGATGGGTCCCTTCCAGGCAGGAGTGCAGAAGAGGAACTCGGCGCCGGGGTATTTTTAGATCCCTCCGTGGCCCCTGCTTACACAAAGCCAATTAAACAAACAGTGGTGCCCCCAAGCACTTTTCCTGAGTGGTTTTTCCTAAAAATAAATTACCCGGCATCACAGAGCTCAGCGTCCCTGAGTGCCAGCAGCTGTCAGATAAAATATCTCAGTGGAGAAGCTTCAACACCTGCCTTTGCAAATAGGGACCCTTGAGCGGGGTGCCTTGAGTCTGAGCTTGACCCCGATTCCTCAGGCCCGCCCAGGCCTGGACAGACTGTTGTCATCAATGATAAGGGGGACAGCCCCAAGCAGATCAAGTGTGTAATCCTGTGTCACTCGCATTAACTAGGTCACGGGCTCCCCACCACAACCTTGAGAATGGAGATTGTGTGAATGTGATGGACACAACAAGAAGAGTCCAGAAAACTCCGTGACTGGCTGGAGGTCACCCAGCTGTGATGTGGGTCAACTGGGACTCAGCTCTAGATCTGCAGACCACACAGCAGTGCCTGCGGCCGGCGCCCCAAAGGTCACGCAATGGAGCGTGGAGAGCAGGAAGACCCCCCACCCTGAAGTGGCTGGGACACAAAGCTGGATGCCCAAGATGGCTAGACCCTCCTGATGTTCCAGAGAACTTGAACATCCAGACTCGAAGCCGCAGCTCCCACTTTTGAAGGTTGCTAACTATGACGAATTGAACTGGGCCCCACTCTAAACTCACATTCTGGTGTTCTAACGTCCCAGCGCCTCAGAGCATGACCTTATTTGGAATAAGAGTGCTGTAATCGTCTTAAATTAGTTATGATGAGGTCATGATGGTGGCGGTGTTTAGTTGCTAAGCTGTGTCTGACTCTTCGCGACCACTTGTAGCCTGCCAGGATCCTTTGTCTGTGGGATTTCCCAGGCAAGAATGATGGAGTGCGTTGCCATGCCCTCCTCCAGGGGATCCTCCCAACCCAGGGATCACACCCACATGTCTCCTGCGTTGGCAGGTGGGTTCTTTACCATCTGAGCCGCCAGGGAAGCCCCATGCTGGTGTAGGGTGGTGCTAATCCACCCGGACTGGTGTCCTTAGAAAGAAGTGCTCCTTGTGAAGAGAAAGAGACGGACACAGAGGGCAGACGATAGGTCCAGTGAAGGAGGAAGACCTGGAGCAGACCCTCCCCAGCGGCCTCGGAGGAAACCAGCCCTGTCACCTTGGCCTTGGGCTTCCAGCCTCCGGAGCTGGGAGAGAAGAGATTTCTACTGTTGAGGGCACCAGGCTGGGGCTCTCTGTCCTGGCAGCCCCCGGAAAACCAAAAAGGCACTCATTCTCAAGTGCTGGAGTGCCGTGGCTGACGGACAGCAGAGCCGTGGATCCAGGCCAGGCCGTGGGCCATGGCTCAGCAGCCTCTGTCCTGCCCCGACTTGCATGGACTCCTGGCTTCATGAGGGAGGTGGCCTTCAGTTCAGTTCAGTCGCTCAGTCGTGTCTGGACTGCAGCACTCCAGGCCTCCCTGTCCATCACCGACTCCCAGAGCTTACTGAAACTCATGTCTATCGAGTCGGTGATGCCATCCAGCCATCTCATTCTCTGTACAGGGTGACTAAAAGACTTTGAAAGAATAAGCCAAGGCCAGGGCCTCACCAGTCCAGACCTCTGATGCTTAAACCTGCAAAGTCCCGAGTCACAGGCCACCCCCACCCCCACCCCCACCCCTGAGTTCTGGCAGCAATTACCCTGCCCAGTCTGGCTCCAGAGCCAGAAAGGTCACTCAGCCTCTCTGAGCTCAGGTGCGTCCTCCTCTGCAATGAAGGGAGACGCCCACACCCTGTGGCATCGTGACCACAGTCCCAAGACACAGACGCATCCGGTTCGTTCTGGGTAGCGGTATGCATCCTCCAGAAGTGTTGCAGGGAGTGTCCACTGCTTCAGCAGCCAGAAGACAAGCCCCAAGCCCAGCACCCAGCCCGTCAGAGGCACTTGGGAAAGCGCTGCGCGACGTCAGCGCTGTGATTCATGAGAAGGCGCGACGGTTACGGGTGCTCCGCCATCCAGATCCCACAGCGCCAATGGGCGCTAAGCGAAAACCAAACAGATGCCGAGAGGAAGAGACGGCAGGAGACCGTGACATGTGACATTCGTGTGGGACCTTTTCACTTCCTGCTCTCAGTTCTGGCCAGGTGGAAAGAAGAAAAATTAGGAACCCGCAAAAGACTTAAATTTTATTAAAAACATAGTGTTAACTGATAGGGCAAACAAAGCATCTTTTCTATCGCCCATGAGACAATCACAAAAATTGACCCAGGGTGGGTGGGGAAGGGGCTTCCTGGTGGCACTAGTGGTAAAGAACCTGCCTGCTGATGCAATAGCCGGAAGAGATGCCAGTTCAGTCCCTGGGTCGGGAGGATCCTCTGGAGGAGGGCATGGCAACCCACTCCAGGATTCCTGCCTGGAGAATCCCCTGGACAGAGGGGCCTGGCGGGCTACAGTCCACAGATTGCAAAGAGTCGGACACGACTGAGCAACTGAACGTGCTGCTCGTGACCACATTAACAGAAGGTCTAGCCCACAGGGTTGTGACCTCTCTGAGCCTCAGTGTCCTTTTCTGTGAAATGGGAGTAAAGAGCAGATAGTCGTTACGACAACACTGCCAGCCTCCCAGGATCATGACTTTGGGAATGGCAACCTTTCTGAGCCTCTGTGTTGTTGTCTGCAAATTGGGGTTAATGAAAATACTAATATCAACCGAAGCGCTATTGCAAGAATCAGAGATGATGTGAACCAAGTTCCAGTATGTAGCAGGCACTCCACGAATGTCAGCCAGTGACCCCCCCTCCTTAACCAGGTCGCACAGACTGGTCCCTCGCTCGCTCTGTCACCAGGGACAGCATTGCACTGATGCTAAGAAAGCTTTTCTCTGGGACCCTTCTGAAAGAGAACAGATTCCACATCAGCAAGACCCGGTACAGTATTTCCTTTCCAACATGTTCAGGAAACCCGAGCCTGCTCACTCCCCTCCTTGGGAACCAGAGGCGGTGGAAGCAGACAGAGTCCCAAGGGGCCCACCTTGAAATGGTCCCCAACAGGAGGAACCACTTTCCTTCCTTCTGGTCATCTGAGCCGATGCTGGCAGAACACACAGTCCACAGATGCTCCATCCCCACCTCAAGGTAGAGCAGGCCAGGGAGAGGGGAAGGGGTGTCTCCCCACCCCCCACCCAGTCTGGAGCTGCGGGCCTGGACCCAAGGCATCACGCCAAAATTAAACCTCTCATTGCAAATCAAAGAAGGATTTGTATTTCTCTATCTTCCCCCGACAGAGCTCATATTAGCTCAAGGAATTTTCTTAAAAAGTCTCGCTTCCGAAAGGTTAAGTCACCTTGAAAGAACAAAATTATCACTCAATTAGCAGTGCTGCCGATTAGCGATTATTAACACTCTAAGCCTGCAATTAGCACCTCCTTCAATCCAGCTCCTCAGCGAAGTGTCCCAGCCTCCGGAGTCTGGAAGGGAACTCTGATAACCACCTCAGGGACCTCGCAGCACACATCAGTTACCATCAGCTGGAGTTTTAGACAAACTTTCAGGATCTATGAGTCTGTTATCTGCTCTGTCCCCTCGTTAAACCACCCAAATGTTCACATCTGGGTCGAGGAGCCAATAGAAACGCCAATATGCACAGGCTTTATACCTTTAATTAGATTTTTCAAATAAAAGAGCAAAGGCCGGGCCCTGAAGGCAGATTTGAGCTGGAACCTTCCCGAGTCCCAGGGGCAGGTGGTCAGAGACACAGAGCTGGAGATATCCAAGCAGACAGAAGGTCACAGAGCAGCCAGGGCCCCCGCCAGGCCCTGGAGCAAAGGGAAGGGGCAGGGGTTCGAGCAAGCTCCAGTCCTACCCCAGTTCCCTCACATCTACACGGGCTCAGAATGACCTCTCAGTTCACTGGAGAGATTCCCCGAGATCATGGATATAAAATGTCTGGCCTGCACTGGGGCCGAGCACCTGGCTGGCCGGTCTCTCCCTGAATGGACTCGGGCGCAGGACCGCAGGCCCCTTCAGAAGCCCCCGGGCCCATCCGTTCACAGACACACGGGCTCTTCCAGAAAACATTCCTGGTGCTACTCTGTGCCCGGGGCTACCTCAGCCCCAGAAGACGTGGCTTTGAGAGAACAGACTAGTCCCCCCATCTTGCTAACACTGCAATGCATGCAAAGGAGGCCACTACGGATTGAACGTTTGTGTTCCCCTAAAACTCAGCCGCTAAAAAGGAGGCAGGGCCTTAGGGGTGATGAGGTTTAGCCAGGATTATAAGGGTGGGGCCCTCATGCTGGGGTTAGCAGCCTTATAGGAAGAGGAAGAAGAGAGACGGCTCCCTCCACACGACGAGTACACAGCAGGACGGTTAGCAAACCGGCAAGAGGGTCTTAACCTAGCCCTGAATCTGCCCACACCCCAGTGCCAGTCTTCCAGCCCCAGGAGCTGTGAGAAATTATCACCTGCTACGCAAGCCCCTCTGTCTGCGGTATTTTGTTACCAGAGCCTGAGGAGACTAGGACAGGCCAACATAGAAACAAAGCAATAGGTAAGCCGGGAACACGCTGTGTCAGATGGCGACAAGCTCTGGGGAAACAGCAGAGAAGCGGCCAGATCTGCAGGCGCTGGCCCTGAGGTCCGGGGAACAGCCCTGCTCTGGGTGGTCTGATGAGAGACCCTCTGAAGAAGTGACAATAGAGACCTGCAGGAAGAAGCAGGCGTGAGAAGACTGATCCGAGCAGAGGAAGTCAGTGCAAAGGCCCTGTGGCAGCTATAAGCTCGGGGCCCGTGGACAGAAAGGAGGCCCGAGTGGCTGGCAGAGGGGAGACCCTGGAGAGAGGGGAGGAAGGGAGGTCCAGAGAGGGTGCAGGGCTGGGAGGGACCCCAGGGAAGCAAGCCCACCTCCCACCAGCTGGCCTGGGGGCCTTGATTTCCTGGTCTCCTTCAGGCAAGGAGAACAGACTGGCAAGAAGGAAGCGCTCGCAATCCCCCAGAGGCCACTCCCTTCTCCCCCAGGACTCACAACAAGGCCGCATGGCTGTCTCCCTGGAAGTGGAGTTGAGCCCTGGGGCAGAAAGTGGGTCTCCTCCTTCAAGTTCCTGTTCCCACCATTCTACGGTTTAGCCCCTGCACCGGGAGCGTGTCCCGAGCCCTGGGCTTCATTCATAAGCGGCCTCCACTGAATCTGCACTTTTGCTGTGCGCACCCTCCTTCCCACCCACACAGCGGGAACGGGGACTCCGGACTGGAGGACAGAGCAGAGAGATGCAGGCTGAAGGCACACGGTCTCCGTGTCACCCCCTGCGGGAGCCCCAGCCCCCTAGGACGGTCTCCGTGTCACCCCCTGCGGGAGCCCCAGCCCCCCTAGGACGGTCTCCGTGTCACCCCCCTGTGGGAGCCCCAGCCCCCTAGGACGGTCTCCGTGTCAACCCCTGCAGGAGCCCCAGCCCCCAGGACGGTCTCCGTGTCACCCCCTGCGGGAGCCCCAGCCCCCTAGGACCGGTCTCCGTGTCACCCCCTGTGGGAGCCCCAGCCCCCTAGGACTACCCAGGTTGGTTGCTGCATAATCAAAAAGAGCAGCACGTAGAGTCTAAAGCCGTTAACCTCGCGGGAGCGGTTTGCTACACACCTGCACCGGCTGATACAGACTGTGGGACAGAGCTGCGTGTCCACAGGTGTGGGGAGACCGTCCTAAACCCGAAGAATGGGTCCCAAGGCCCGGGGAGGCCCCAGGGAAGCCTGGGGGACACCATACATCCAGAGGAGCAAGAAGGGGTTCCCTGGAGGGTCTGGCTGAGGTGGGAGGGGAGAGGGGAAGGCGGGGAGGGCCCGCCTGTAGTGTGGCTCCTGGACCCGACTCACTTGGGTCCCTCCAAGTGAGCCCAGGGCCCCTCCCACAACTCAGGAATTATGAAACCAGTAGAACATCATTAGCTGGATGGATAAAGTGTTGAACAGATTGAGTGTTGTCAGTAAAATGCGGGACTTTTTTCTGTGTATGTTTGTGTTTTCCTATCACTTGATATTGTTTGGAAACAGAAGATGAGACTGGGAGAAACAAACGCTGATAAAAGCCACATATTTTGCACAGAGGCACCAAACATCAGCGACAGTAAACCTCCCCATCGAGTAAAAGGAGTCAGTTGACGGTTTAGCTGATTAATGAGGTCGAATCTGGGTTTTCGGGTTGCTTTGGAGCTCTGATTTTCCACCCAGGCCCTGGGGCGCCACAGGCTGCGGTTCCGTCCACAGAGTCCCTCAGCTCCTCCCTCACTCCCTTCCAGCCCTGTGTGGCGGAAGAGGGGCGGGGGGGGCGGGTTCCCTCCAGCCCATTGGCCAGAGGCTGGGAGGGACTAAGGGCGGTGGGCACAATGAGTGCAAGCCACAAGTTCACGGTCATGGCCCCCAAGCCCACTTGGCAGCAACATGGTCCAAGGCGAGGACGATATGCAAACGTGAGTGGTGAGACTAGGGGCACCCCGAGATGGGAACCCCAGCCTGGGGCACTCCGACAGGAACACAGGTGGCCCCACGCTGGTCAAGCACTGCCGGGGCCCCTCCTTGGTCTTGCCCAGGCCCCATCAGTGTCTCCCCCTACCTGCTCCCTGAGACGACACAGCAAGCAACGTTAGCGGGCCGGCCCCGTGTTCACAGGGGGCGCCAGGAATGGCGGCTGGGCTGAGCAAACCGATGAAGCAAGCTGACCCCTGGGGTACCTTCCTATGTGAGCTCAACTCTAATAACGAGATTAGCGATTGCACTCGCAATTAAGAGCAGTAAATTTTTCAGAGCCAATTAAAAAAAAGCAATTGTGGCCAATAGTCCTTTGTGAGTAAGGCAGGAGAGAAGGCTTGCGTGCAGCCTTGGTGGAAACCTCTACAGCCCCAACCCTCCTGGTGGAGCTGACCCAGGCCCCACCTTGACGGCCTCCCAGGTCTGGCCTTTGGGCCCCCTCCCCCAGTCCTCTGGGTCCACCCAGCGGCCTCCGCGCTTCTTTGGAACATGCCTGCCTAACTGTCTGAGCAGCTCCCTGGGCTCTGCAAGCTCTTGGGAGCCCAGCTGCACCCTGGCACTGAGCAGGTAGCCTTCAGGAGGTCACCGCCGGGCCAGGATATAGGGGGTCAAAATTCCCAAGCACAGCATCGGATGCCCTACCAGACATGCCCAAGGACTCACCCCATTGTCCACATATCATAAGCTCTTTTTCCCGTTGAAAAAATGAAAGTGAAAGTCGCTCAGTCATGCCTGACTCTTTGCGACCCCATGGACTATAGCCCGCCAGGCTCCTTTGTCCACGCAAGTGTATACTCCAGGCAAGCATACAGGAGCGGGTAGCCTGTCCCTTCTCCAGAGGATCTTCTCAACCCAGGGTCGAACCCAGGTCTCTTGCATGGCAGGCAGACTCCTCAGCATCTGAGCCACCAGCAAAGTCCACTGAATGGTCTTCCAAGTGGTCGTTTAAAATCACTGACCACTGCTCATAACAAGAAGTCAGTCAGCTTACTTAAAGACAGCCCGCCAGGAGGCACTGCTGCCGTCTCCTGCTTCGTGGCACCAGAGATAACACTGATGTGAGCATCCTCGCGGGGAATGCTTCCTGACTGCGAATGGTCTGGTGTCTTCAGAGTAGGGCTTTCCCGTCACAGGGCAAGTGTGCTTTCTTAAAAGAGGCTGCATCAATTTACAGCAGGGCAGAAACTGGAACCACCTGGAAAAGACCCTTTGTATTGCATGTTTGCTGCCCTAGGTACCACCTTCGCTTCACGTGCTTCCAGACCCTTTTAAAAAATCTGCCGCCAAGGCATCCAAGAGAAGGATAATGTGTGGATAAAACATATGTGGGGGAAGCAAAGGGATGTACAATGGGTTTGCAAAGGACCCCTCAGGGTATTTAAAATAGAAAGGCTGGGACACTGCGGGGACGGCCTGAGACGGTCCAGCATTGTCAGCCAGGCGGAGGGCCCTAGCCTCTCCCCTGCCCCCACGGTGCCCAGGCCCGGGGGAAAGGGCAAGAGTGTTGGACAGACTAGAGCTTGCACGCACGTGTGCATGTGTGTGTGCTAAGCTGCTTCATTCATGTCCGACTCTTTGCGACCCTATGGACAGTAGCCTCCAGGCTCCTCTGTTCGTGGGATTCTCCAGGCAAGAGTACTGGAGTGGGCTGGGCTGGAGCTTGAATGTCAGCAGCTCTGCTCAGCTGCCTCTGGGCCTCGGCTTCCCCGCGTAAACAGCTCCTCTCTTGAAAGCCTGTTGTCAAGATGAAGCATTCTAATGTGCTCGGAACACTGGCTTAGCGACTGGCACATGAGGTAGCTGCTCCATGAAGCTGAGTTTCTCGTCTGTGGGGTTAATTAATTACGCGTATGGAGAAGGGTGTATATCTCGGCATCCTGTGTAGGACCAAGGAGAACGCTAGTATCATATTCCAAACGTGATTCCAGCGATGTAAGCCTCTCCTTTTTGCTTTCTGATAGCAAAAAGGCAGAAAAAAGATGACTGTGAAAAACACGGTGGGGAGGAGGGTATGTCCCTGGTGGTCCGGTGGTTAGGAATCCACCTCCCATTGCAGGGGACGTGGGTTCCATCCCTGGCCGGGGATCTAGGATCCCACATGCCGTGGGGCAACTGAAGCCACACGCCGCAGCTACGGAGGCTGCGCGCTCCAGAGTCCACACTCCGCAACAGGAGCAGCCTGTCCAGTGGAACAGAGAGCCCACGCACCAGAAGGAAGGCCCAGCACAGCCAAAGCCTGGGAAAATGAGAACTGTGAAAGTAAAGACCGAGAATCCAGATCTGTTCTCTACCAGCCCCGTGATTTGGTCCGGTTCCTTAGCATCTGGAAACTTGTTTCATCAACTGTAAAAATAGGGCTCTGATAAAGGAGCCAGGCTTTGGGGGTTCTAGGGGGTGGGGGAGGTGAATTCCCAAATGCACCATGAACATCTGATTCCAGTGTCTGACGTACTGTCAGAACTTAAGAAATAGGAGCTATTTTTATCATTCCTCAAGTTCACAGAAGAACTTGCTCACACGATTTGCTTTCTCGGAATGAAATCCGATTTCCTAATCCCTGTGAGAGAGCCAGCAGTGCTGGAAGAAGGAGCTGCCTGGAGGGTACGCGGTTAACAGAGAGCCATTTCCCCAGGAATTCCGAAAGGGCGACCCAGGGAGGCCAGCTGATCTCACATCACTGTTCAGCCTCACAGACAGGACCCTCTCAATTAACTCCACGTTGACAGCTAATCTTAGGACGTCATTAGATAATTGCAGAAAGCATCCTCACTCCAGTTCGTCAGGACTGGTTCCCTGTTTATTTCATGCAATCCACAAAAATGTTGTCCTTTTGAACTAGCATGGTTTCTGGGTGTTAATCGCAAGTCTATTAGCACAGACACTGTAATAATGAATTGAAATTTACATCGTGTGTAATCTCATTAATTGTGTGATCATATCGGGTTTGACAGTTTTAATGCATTACTAAGGGGAAATAGTCTAATACATGACATTAAAGATCTTATCAAGGTTAATTTGCCTTAAAATGTTGTTACTACATAATTTTTCATCTCCGTTTTAGATGCTGTGGTTCAAATACAAGTGCTTTGATCTGGGGAGAAAGTATCCACCCACAGAAGCAGAGTAGCATTCCCTCTCTCAAGGGAGAAGGGAAGAGTGGAAATAAGAACGGGATTTGGAACCACTCAGGCGAGCTTTTTGGTTCTGCTTGTATGTGCTGTGTGACTTTGGGTAAAATGCTGAACCTCCCTGGGCCTTGAGTTCCTCATGTGCAAAGGGCTAGAAGAAGCCCTGTTTCACTGGATTGCCATGAGACTGAAACACGTGCATAGAAGGTCCAGTGCCTGACACATGGTAGGTATGTTTTATTCTTATTCATCATTGCATTGTCAACACCTGGCACAAGGCATGGCACATGGGAAGTCCACCTGGAAAGGATCTCGGATTGCCAAGGAGACCACACGCAGAGACACAAGGTTAACATCAACAGAAAAGCCAATGACAAGTCAAATCCACAGTAGGGGAGACGGGGCCAGGTGCCCCGTTCCAGACAAGTGACCTCGAGTGGCCCCAAGAAGACCTGGGGGAGCTGCCCTGACAGCCTTCCTCAGGACAAAGGCTTTATTTTAAATCCATTCTGCTCAAGAAGCTTCCATAGGGCACCCAGGTGGGCCGGGCCACAGCTGTCCTCAAGCAGGAGTTTTTCATGTTTGTAGGTGAAGACAGTGCTGCATGATAGGAATACGAATAATGAATATTAATAAAGTATTTGTCATAGACATGATCTTATTTTTGATCAGCAGAGATTTTCAGAGTTCCTAGGACTATGTACAGGCTCCATGTTAGGTGCTGGGCGTACAAAGCTGATTAGGTTTGACAAGCTCCCTGGCTCCATGGTTCTTTCAAGCAGTTAGAGTTTGATGAATGTTGTGATTGGGAAAATAAAACGAGTCATAGGAACTCACAGCAGGAGAAATTGGTGCCAGTGAAGATCTGGGAAGACCTGCTTGGAAAAGGGACAATTAAGTGAGGCTGGAGGAGACGCGTCAATTCTGCAGGAAGATAGAGCAAGCACAAACGCGTATGCGCCTAACAACACAGCCGTAGTGTGGGTAAAGAAAACCAGAGAGAACTGAGAGGAGGAAAAGTAAATTCGACAAGTACTGCCAGAGCTTTCAATGCTCCACTTTCAGTAATGGTTAGCACAGAAGACCAGGATGGGTCCAGAAGACGGAGCAACACCATCAACCCGCTTGACCTAATTGGCATTTATCGGACTCTCAATCCAAAGACGGTAGGAAAAAATGTGTTTTTTTAGGACACGGGGAACATTATCTCACATACGAGTCTGTAAAGTAGAATTCAATAAGCACAAAAGGGCTGAGCCGCACGAAATATGCTCTCTGACCACGATGGGACTGAATTAGAGTTCACCACAAAAACTTAGGGAACTTCCAAACACTGGAAAATAAGCAATGCACTTCTCAACACCCATGGATCCAAAAAGAAATCACAGGGAAAATTAGAAAAAATCCTGACCTGAATGAAAACAAAACACAACAGATCATAATGTGTGGGAGGCAGTTAAAACTGTCTGAAGAGGAAAATGTACAGCTTTAAATGCTTATCTTAGGAGGCAAGGAAAATCTAATCAGCCATCTAACCTCAAGAAGCTACAAAAAGAGGAGAAAAGTCAAACCCAGAGTAAGCAGAAGGAAGGAAATAACAAAGATCACAGAAGAAGGGAATGAGATCGATGACAGAAGGGCAACAGAAAGAAATCAATGAAACCAAAAGATCATTACTGGAGAAAATAAAGAGACACGATAGACGTTTAGCTAGACTGACTTTGAAGAAAGAGAAGGAACTGGCCAGAGAGAAGATCACTGGGAGAAGATGAAGGGAGAGAGAGAGGAAGACAGTATTCCAGGCAGAGGACTAATGAGAGTAAAAACTCAGAGACGAGAGAGCAGGAGGGCCAGGGTGACGCTCCAGAAACTGAAGCCCGGGGTCAGGGGGTCCTAACGTCCCGAAGGTCTTGTGGCCGTGTCAGCGCGCTTCAGGTCAGTTCAGTCGCTCAGTCCTGTCCGACTCCGCAACACCATGGGCTGCAGCACGCCAGGCTTCCCTGTCCTTCAGCGCCTCCTAGGGCTTCCTCAAACTCATGCCCATTGAGTCGGTGATGCCATCCAACTATCTCATCCTCTGTTGTGCCCTTCTCCTCCTGCCTTCAATCTTTCCCAGCATCAGGGTCTTTTCCAATGAGTCAGTTCTTCGCATCAGGTGGCCAAAGTATCGGAGCTTTAGCATCAGTCCTTCCAGTGAATATTCAGGGCTGATCTCCTTTAGGATGGACTGGTTGGATCTCCTTGCAGTGCAAGGGACTCTCTAGAGTCTTCTCCAACATCACAGTTCAAAAGCATCAATTCTTCAGCGCTCATCTTTCTTTATGGTCCAGCTCTCACATCCGTGCATGACTACTGGAAAGGGTGCTTAGATCACCTCTAATGAAATAAGCCATCACTTGAAGGTTTTAAGCAGAAAAGAGACACAGTCAGAGGTTTTTATGGTCATTTCATCTCAAAGATGGGAAACTGGGAGGTGGGGTGGTCTTGGGAGTTGCCTGAGGTCACACAGCTGGCCAGTGGCATTGCCAGAGCACACAGTCAGTCATCCTGGACGGAGCACTGGACGGGCAGTTGAGAGACCCCCAAAACGTTGTCCACCACTGGTTCTTGTGTTAGTTGCTCAGTTGTGTCCGACTCTTTGAGACTCCATGGACTGTAGCCCGCCAGGCTCCTCTGTCCATGGCATTCTCCAGGCAAGAATACTGGAGTGGGCTGCCATTCCCTTTTCCAGGGGATCTTCCTGACCCAAGGATTAAACCCACATCTCCCACATTGCAGGCAGATGCTTTACCGTCTGAGCTGCCAGGGAAGCCATCACTGGGGGGCGGCTGCACTGATGGGGCTTCTGGCAAAGCTCCTGCAGCTCCTTCCCACCACGGCATGCACGATTCTAAATAAAGACAAGTTCTGCTGTCCTGGAATCCTATCTAATCTGTTTTGTAGATTTATATTGGTCTTACGAGCACATCACAGCTCAGCCTTTCCTGTGCCACATACTACAAAGTTTTAAAACTTCAGAACAGATGCCAAGCAGGAATAAATACCACAGTCTCTGCTCTCTGGAACATGCTTCTGCAACTCCCAAGTTCTCGGAAATTCAGGCCCCCTGCTCAATCTGGAGTGACGTTTTTATCACAGTATAAAATTCTCACTCATCCCCCTGGAATCCATCCTAGTCCCTGGAGAGAGCCACAGTGCGTTTCCCCAGCCAGGGGCCCAGAGCAGGCAGACGACGCCCCGGGCCCCCAGGAGCTGAGAGCAGCTGGAAGAACCTGGCAAGGAGGGACCCACAGTGTCAGTGCGGTGGGGGCCTGGGTGGCCCCCAGAGCTGGAAGGCAGAGCCCAAAGTTTCCAAAACCTCAACCCTCAGAATCCTGGGCGCCACTGGTTCAGCTGGGTTCCTCTGTGCAGATAAACTTGAGTCTGGGTTGGGGGAGCTGGGTGGGCATGGAACAGGCCTTTATGAGCTTTGCAACATCAGCCTCGAGAGTCCCTTGGACAGCAAGGAGATCAAAACAGTCAACCCTAAAGGAAATCAACCCTGAATGTTCATTGGAAAGATTGATGCTGAAGATGAAACTCCAATACTTTGGCCACCTGATGCGAAGAGCTGACTCATTGGGAAAGACCCTGATGCTGGGAGGGATTGGGGGCAGGAGGAGAAGGGGGTGACAGAGGATGAGACGATTGGATGGCATCACTGACTGGATGGACATGGCTTTGAGCCAACTCTGGGAGATAGTGAAGAACAGAGAGGCCTGGAGTGTTGAGGCCATGGGCTTGCAAAGAGTCAGACTTGACTGAGTGAAGAACAACAAAACCAGCCTCATTTCCAAGCCAGAACCCATGTTTCCAGTTACCCATCAGCCTGTTCCCTACCTCCTGCCCGAGTCTGGAGAGGGCTTGCTGGTCAAGGGCGCATTTCTGCCCCTCATTTCATGAGTCCCTCAGTCCCTCGGGGGCAGGGACCACCCAGACTGCCCTCTCCCAGTGCCCGGAAAGTTGAGCAATGCGGGGGGTGGCACCTGTCTTTGACATCCTCCCCCTCCTCGCTGCCCCCAGCTCCGATGCTGCCTTCTGCAGTGTCCACTTGGGTTCTTCTGGACCTCAGCTGACCAGGGCGGACCCCTGTTGTAATATAACAGCACCCCGACCATGACTCTCACTCCATCTAACCTCCTTCCAGCCAGAAGGTAAGCCTTGAGGGTGCTGGGCAAGTCACCCGCTTTTCCTCCATTTCTAGAATCTTCCATGGGATAAGCAAGGCCCAGCTGCTAGGGGCCCAGTGTCCCCTGGAGAACCCGCAACCTCTGCTCTTGTGGACCTGATGACTCAGCAGAGAGAGCTCACTGAGACCTCAGATCCTGGGAGAGGGGAAGAGTAGGCACCACTGTACCGGCTGATGTCCTGAGGTCCTCGAGACTGTCCAGCAGCAGTGGTTTTGCATAATGGACGGCGCAGGGCAGAGGGTGTCAGGACCCAGCATCCAAACCACACCATCCTCACCCCCAAGGCACATCTACACTCACAGGCCTGGGGCAATGAACATCCATGGCAGCTGCCGCGGAGGCTCACCAGCTCCCTCCAACTTTACAGACGGCCACTCAGAGGTTGCTGGCCACGCCACTTCCCAGCTGCCTGCCTCGGACTGGCCGCCGAACCTGGAAACCTCACGCTGCTCCTAACGAGACCAGTCTCCACCGCTCGGGGACGCAGGTGTGGCCAGGCAAGGTGCTGTGTACGTGGAGCTTCCGTTTGGAACAGGCCGTGTATCAACTCTCTGAATCCTCTGAACACGACACACGCAGCTACTAGTATTATTCGCCTTACTTTCCAGATGGGGAAAGGAGGCAGGCAGGTCGGGAGATGTGCCCAATCACTCAGGTAGGAATAGCCACTCTGGGCTCTGCAGCTGGAGCCAGACAGCTGTTTCTCTGCGCTGAGCCACTTATGTAGGTCAAGTCCCTCTGCAGAGGGGGTGGGGGAAGAAGACTAGCTCCCAGGCACCCTTCGCGTGCCAGGTGCTGAGCTGTGCTGTCCGCATCAAATCACACCTGCCCCCTCCTGGTATCAGGACGGCTCCGTCTACCTTACATACGCCGAGGCCGAGGTTCAGACGTGTCACCTGCTTCACTGGCGTCACTCAGCCGAGCGTGTGGACATACCAGGAGCCAAAACGAGACCCCCTGGTTGCAAAGTTCCAGGTACAGTGTTAACCTGCCCGCCACCGCTCAGGACGGCTCAGACCACCTGAATCTGTCCAAAACCCATGTTTTCAACTAGCGCTCAGAATCCCTGTGAGCACCTGGGCATGTCTGCAAATGGCACAGTCAGACCAGGCTCATGCCTGGTGCTATCATCTGAGCCGAGTAATCTTGGGCCAGACCCTGGGCTTATCTGAGGTTCCGGGTCACTTGGTCCTGACTGCAGAGTCGTCTGATGGGAAGAGCCTCAGCTGAGGACGATGCAGAGCAGCTGTCAAACAAAGTCACCCTGTTCCTGCCCCCACCCTTGCTTCCCCACACCCATCCGCAGCATCCTTCCTGTGTCCCTCAGATTCACGTGCTCCCATGGGCCCCTCCTCCAGGCTGGCGCCCAGGGCGGCAAGCATCTCCACCTTCACGGTAACTGTGTCTTCTTCCTGCCACGGCACCTGCGATTCACCATTAAAGATGCCACATCCCCTCCATCTCCCCGCTCATGGCTCTGGGGGTTAATGACCGATGCCGTGACTGCCCACGTCAGCGGCCAATTACCCCTCCCGGGCCATTTCTTTAAGACAGATTACTTTATGCGAACATTTATACGGGACACGTCATTACCAAGGCTTCAGAAATCCTTCAGAGAGGGAAGTCTGGGAAAGGGAGGATGAGAAAAGTCTCGCGCCGCCGGCTCTGTGTGCTGAGCTCCAGAACACCAAGCAGGCTGGGCCAGGGGCCCTGCAGGTCACCCCGCACCCCCCCGCCACCGCCCTTGCAGACCTGCGTGTCCAAGGACACCAGGACATAGCCTGGCCTGCCAGACAGTTGCCTCGGGCATTCCCACCGCACCCCGCGCTCAGCTCTTGTTCACTGAATGAAGACCAAGGAAAGGAAACCAGTCACGCATCCCCGCTGGATCTATCCAGGGCTGGTTGCATCGCTTGAGAGGCCAGATGCAAAATGAAGATGTGGAACCTTGTTAAGAAATGATTCAGAACATCAGGACGGCAGCAGCAGCATAAACTAGACGCCAGGCCCTCCCGACGGGGGTCCCCAAGCACGGGCCCCCAGAGCCCAGGGCTGGGAGCTGAGGGTCGGCAGCTGCCCGACAGCCCAGTGGGCAGGTGGAATAGCCCTAACGAACGGGAAGTACTCTCTAGAGGCTGGGCCGCCCGACGACCATGCAGTCCCTGCAAACCGGCCCAGCCCAGCCTCCCCCGCCTACAACGGCACTGGCCTTGTTGACACACCACTCCAGACAGTCCTGCATGGGGCTCAGGGGGATGCAGGCTCAGGTCCAGGTCCTGACCCAGCCTCTTACTACCTGTGGGGCCGAGGCATTGTCAATCTGCCTCCCAGCCTCAGTCGCCACATCTATCAGATAAAAATGTGAGCACAGACTCCGCGGTGGTCCAGTGGTTAAGAATCTGCCAGCCAGTGCAGGGGGGACATAGGTTCGATCCCTGGTCCGGAAGATTCGACAGGCCGCAGAGCAACCGAGCCCGGGCACCGCAACTCCTGACTCCTCGCATGCCTCGAGCCTCTTCTCCGGAATGAGAGAGGCCACCGCGATGAGATGCCTGCACAGAGCAGCGAGAGCAAGCCTGAACACAGCAATGTGGGCCCAGTGCAGCCAGAGTAAACAGCACAGAAACAAGCAAAACAAAGATACGGGCGTCATTTTGCAGGCGCTTCCGGGTCCCTGCCAGGTGGCACCGGCAGGCCCAGCCGTGCTGGGCACCCGGGGGGTCCGTTGTGAGTCCATAGCACCAAAGTCACGGATGACCCCCTGATGCCCAGAGAGGTCAGGGCAGCTGCGGCAGGCTAGGCCCAGCTGCTGTAATTGCCATGCCTGGCAGGGGCCAGCCCTCCCGGCCTGGCAGAGCAGCCCCTCCCGGATCCCATCAGCCTGTACCTGCCACACAGCCCCACCTCGCTGGGCTCCAGCCTGCCTAGGTGGGCTGCAGGGGACAGGGGCAAGCCCAGGAAAGGGAGACACCCAGACAGCCTGTGGTTGTTTTCAGTCGAAATCAACACCGCGGGAGCCCTCGCCCATCTCCTGGGAGCCCAGGAGCGAAAATTCTTTGAAAAGCCCAGCGAGCAACTCTGCTTCAAAGTCCCTGACCCCCACCCCTGCCGTGCCCTGGCCTCACCCACAGGGCGCCTCCTGCCCTCCCGATGAGCCAGATCTGCCTCGGCCAGCCCATGGGTCTCTGGGGGTCCTGTCCTATTCCTCCACCCTTCAGCCCCGTTACTGGCTGCCCCCATGCTAACGTCCAAGTCAGCACCAGCTCAGCATCCACGCTGAGTCATCTCTGGCCCCAGCCAGAGCTTTCGCCCTCTTGAGCCTCCGCTGCTCATCTGAGCAGGGGGTAACTGCCCGTGGCGGTTCCTGGCTGGGACCGGGCCTCAGCCCAGGGTGGCTCTTCCAATTCTTTGCCCTAGACCCTCACCCCCTTTAGGAGACAGTCATCCAACGAGTTCCCAGCCCCCAAAGTTGCAAATATGGAGACAACTGAGCTGATTTTTGGTGGCTCAGAGGGTAAAGAGTCCGCCCGCAATGCAGAACACCCGAGTTCGATTCCTGGGTCTGGAAGATCCCCTGGAGAAGGAAATGGCAACCCACTCCAGTATTCCTGCCTGGAAAAGCCCATGGATGGCGGACTACAGTCCATGGGGTCACAAAGAATCAGACGCAACTGAGCGACTTCACTTGATTAGGAGTTGAACTGTGACCCCCAATTTGAGAGCCCTAACCGCCAGCACCAGAGAATGTGACCTAATATGGAGATAAGGTCTTTACCAGGGCAGTCAAGTTAAAATGAGGTCGATTGGGAGGGTCCCTACCTGATATGACTGCTGTCCTTCCAAAGAGGGGACATAGGCACACGGGCGGAAGATGTGTCGTGTGAAGATGAAGGCAGAGATGGGGGTGATGCCTGAACAAGCCAAGGGACCCTGAAACTTTCCAGCAAACCCCCACTAGCTGGAGGAGAGGCTGGGACAGACTGTTCTCGGCCTTCAAAGGAGTCCAGCTGGCCTGGCCAGACTTTCACCTCCAGGCCCAGAAGAGAGATTTCGGCTGTTGAAACCACCCAGCCTGGGGCCCTTTGTTACCCAGCCCTGGCAGGTGGATACACACCCCCGGTCACACTCTGGTGGGGAGTCGTGTTCCTGGGTCGTGGGACAGCTGCCTGTGGGTCAACTGCATGGACCTGCTTCCCGGCAGAGGGCCACTTCTCCAGGACAAAGCCGCTGACCACGCCTGGGGAGGCTCGGGCAGGTGGCGCTGGCCAGCCGATGCTGGACTTTCTCTCCAGCTGGTCGACACTCCATCCGCCCAGCACCCCGGGGGCCCTCTCCTAATCCAGGCTGAAGCACGGTGACAGGTGACAACCCCCAGGGTCACACATGAGGCATCAAAGTCACGAGGATCAACCTCCTGGGAAGCCCCCAGGAAAGCTGGGGAGGGCCCTCTCAGAAGGGGTCTTTGTGGGGGTAGCCGAGGGGCACTGCGGTGCCCCCAGAGTCTGCCCTGCAGCAGCCCGGCGGGTCTGCGGGTCTCCGCGTGTTTTCCGCGGAGGCAGCGGCTCCTGCTGTGGGAAGGGCTTTGGGGGCCGCGTGGGCCACGTGCCCCCAGCAGCAGCCACACAACCCCAGGAACTGTAAGCCCATCATGCCAGCCGTCTGGTGCCCTGCAACTCGGGATTAAATAAATGGTCTCCAACTGTGATTGAGGCAGCGCATAAAATATCTCAAAATTAATTTTTAAAGAATAAGTGAGGGCGTGAACATTTTATGTGTGAGCTGAAGGATGAGGACAGCAGCGTCGAGGGGTCGGGGGCGGTGGGGTGGGTGAGGGGCAGGCCAGAATGTGCTGCAGAAAGAGCACTGGACCAGGAGTCCCCGAGCCTCCCACCCCTGTCCCGCCTCTGCGTGACTCAGCCTTGGTTTCCACACCGGCTTAGAGGGACTCGGACCGGATGGCCTCAGCCTGTGAGCTCTGTTCAGCAGATTAGACAGCCCAGCAGGCTAGTCGCTCAGTCAACCAGCATGCACAGGGCCCATTCCAGGTGCCGGGCTCCGTGCGGCCTCCAGGGAGCTCAGAGCTCAGAGCTGGGAAGGAACTCGACAGCAGGATGGGGGTGGGGCATACAGGCAGCCGCAGAGCATCTGCAGGGACCCACAGGCAATCCCCGGGAGCTGACGGGCCAGGGGAGGGTGTTTCCGGCAGGGGGACAACAGGTGCAAACGCAGACCCTGCAGAGAGGACGCTTGCTCCGGAAACTCCGAGGAGCCCCCAGGGGCCTGGAGGGGAGGCAGGACGGAAAGCTCAGGGCCAGCTCCTGCGGGGCCATGCACGCCCTGCCAAGGCGTGTGGACCTCACCACACGTGTCGCCGAGGCCATGCAGACCCTGGTCTCCCATCAGGATTTAGAGCCTGGCAGCCTTTCTCCGAGGGTTAGTGGTAAAGAGCCCAGCTGCCAGTGAGGAGACGCAAGAGACACGGGCTCGATCCCCGGGTCACTAAGAGCCCCCGGAGAAGGACAGGGCAACCCACTCCAGTATTCTTGCCTGGAGAGCCCCATGGACAGAGGAGCCTGGTGAGCTACAGTCCGTGGGGTCACAGAGAGCCGGACACGACATGACCGAGTGAGCACTCAGGCAACCGTTCTCCACCCACAGCCAGGCTGCAAAGCCGGCCCCGCCACTACAGTGAGGAGCCACTTCAGGGGCTCCACATCATCTTCAAAGTCCAAGCCCCTTCCTGAGGCTGGAAGGCACGGCGGGGCCTGCCCACCAGGCCCTGGCCAGCCACTGGATTGCCTGCCAGTTCCTCCAACAGGCCAGGTTTCCTCCCACCACAGGGCCTTTGCACTTGCAGCCCTGCCCCTTCCCAGCTCCGTGTGAATGCCCATCACATATCCATCCACAGGCCACAATCCCAGGAAAGCCCTCAGGTCCAGCCCCTGCCCCTCCCCGACACACTCTCCTTCCTCTTAGCAGCAACCGCTATTGTCAGCAATCAGCGGTGCAATAATCTGGCTAGCATTTCTCCAGGCCCCCAGAGTGCGTGTTCCAGACAAGCAGCAACACGCTCTCCCACCATGAGTGCTGCTCGCCGGCCCTTCGCACCGGGTCCCCACAGAGCAGCTATTTGCCAAATCCTTGTAAGTGAATGAACACATGGACGAATGAGTGGATTAATGAAAGCCCCTGTGACCCCAACACTTTGAAATTCTGCAGGGAATGTCTGTCGACAGGCGTCCTCGGGTAGGAGGGAGAGCCCACAGGGCTCTGATGCGCAGAGCAGGAGCTTGTCAAACTAAGCCTTCCTGCCTCTTTAGCCACCAGCATTTATGAAACTGACCACAGAATTCTCCAGGCAAGAATACTGGAGTGGGTAGTCATACCCTTCTCCAGGGGATCTTCCTGATCCAGGGATCAAATTCAGGTCTCCTGCATTGCAGGCAGATTCTTTACTGTCTGAGCCGCCAGGGAAGCCCATTTATTAAACTCTCCTGGTGGCTCGGTGGTAAAGAATCTGCCTGCAATGCAGGAGAGGTGGAGTTCGATCTCTGGGTCAGGAAGACGTCCTGGAGAAGGAAACGGCTACCCACTCCAGTGTTCTTGCCTGGAGAATCCCATGGACAAAGAAGCCTGGTGGGCTACAGTCCACGGGGTCGCAGAGCCAGACCGAGTGACTTAGCACTCAGGTGCACGGCATTCACACGGCCCTTTGACCCCTGTCATCTCAGTACTTGCTACAACCGTGCCGGCCCTAACAGCCTTGATTCCTGTTTCTCAGGCAGGAACAGGGGCAGCTTGGTGATGAGTCTGTCCGGGGCGATCCGTCCCAGCTCCGTGCTCTTTCTGACTCAGCCATCTGGGCCTTGAGCCCAGAACACAAAGATTCTCTGAACTCTAGAAGCTGCCTCACGCCTTGGGCTTCAGAATCGTGCCTGGGGCCAGTTGCTCTCAGCATCTCCATGAGGGTCTGGGAGAACCTGTCCTGTCAGACAAGAACCCTTCAGCCCCTGCTTGCCTGGATCCTCCTGGCCCAGGCCATAGCCCTGCACCCCTCTCCCTCCTCAGCCCCAAGGAGGGACTACAAGAGTTAGGGTCTCCTGGCCAACCCCGACCCTGGGAGCACAGCCGTGACAGGGAAGCTGGGCTCACACCTCCTCCCAGAAGCCCCCCCATCCCACCAGGTCACTGAACTGCCTGCAGACACACTGTCACTTCCTTCTGTCAACCGAGAAGGGGTGGGAGGGTCACAAAAAGGTAGGTGGGGTCTCCTCTATCTCATCTAGCTTCTTCCCTGGGGAGGTGGGGTAGCCCATCCCCTCCAGGATGGGAAGGAGACCCCCCGTCCACACCCTCAGATGACAGAATGTCAAAGCGCAGAGCAGAGCAGCTGTCACCCAGCTGAGTTTCGGGTTAAAAGCGGACCGAGGGGTCTTCCCTGGTCCAGTGGGTAGGCCTCCATGCTTACACTGCCAGGGCACAGATTCTATCTCTAGTCTGGAACTAAGATCCCACAAGCTCCACGGTATGGCCAAAAAAAATAAATAAATGGACTCCAGTGAGCAGCCAGGGTTGGGGAGAAGTGAGCTGTCATCAGTTCAGTTCAGTCACTCAGTTGTGTCCAACTCTTGGCGACCCCATGAATCGCAGGCACGCCAGGCCTCCCTGTCCATCACCAACTCCCGGAGTTCACCCAGATTCAGGTCCATCGAGTCTTCAGTTACCTTCCCCCAAACCCAAGTGAGAAAGCCAGGCACTGCCAACCCCAGGCGGCAGGGGGCAGAGCTGAGACGTGAGCCAGGCGGCCTCTGAACCCAGCAGCGGAGGTCCCCCACCCTGGCCTCCCCGGCTCCTCCGCCCTGCACGGGCCCCAGGCACCCCTCCTTGCAGGAAGAGCCATTGGACCATCGGGCTGGGAACCCGCATCTTCTAGGCTCGCTGAGCCTCACCCTCTTCACGCATGAAAGGGCTAACGCAGCCCAGTGGGAGACCCGCCCAGAAAGGCGGCCGGCGCTATGTGCCTTTAAGGGTGGAGGGCTGCTGATGCCCAGTCCTGGAAATTCCAGCCCCACCTGCCTCCAGCAAGACACATCTGCCATTCAGAAACAGCCTCCTCCTTTTTACAGGAAGCTGAGGAAGCGGGCAAGAGCCGGAGGGAAGCCAAGCAGCCAGCCCCCCTACCGGGGAGCGGCGAAAGCCCAGCGATGGGGAGAAAACCGTCCCTGGAGGCAGCTCTCGGCAGGGCGGGGGGGGGGGGGGGGCGCTGATGAAGGAGCCTCCGGCAGGTACTGCTCTCCGTGTTTTGGTTCCAGGGGAAATGTTTGGGTTATCAAAGCACCCTCCCTCCCTGTAAAATTCCCTTCTCTCCCAGGGGAGGGTGCAGAACAAAAACAGGTCTTCTATTTTCTACCTTTCCCAGATGAAGTGGAGACCTGTACAAAACCCACTAAAAACAAGACATCTCTTACCCTGTTGTTGGGACTCAGGGGCTAAAACGGGGCTTCCTGGGGGCTCAGATGATAAAGAGTCTGCAATGCGGGTGACCTGGGTTCAATCCCTGGGTCGGGAAGATCCCCTGGAGAAGGGAATGGCAACCCACTCTATTCTTGCCTAGGAAATTCTAAGGATGGAGGAGCCTGGTGGGCTACAGTCCATGGGGTCGCCAAGAGCTGAACATGACTGACCGACTGTCACACGGCTACTGCTAAGGTGCTATAAGGATCCACTCAGTCGTGTCCGAGTCTTTGCGACCCAGTGGACTGTAGCCCACTGGGCTCCTCCGTCCATGGGATTAAAACAGCATGGAGATGAGAAGGGCGGGGTGGGTGGGGCGTGTCCTGGACAAGACTTTCCAGGAATTCTGCAATTTCCAGCGTGAAGGTGGATTTGACCTTGGCACTGTTTGCCAGCTCTGGGCTGGGTGAGGCAATGTGGATGCCCTCTGTGTGAAATGCTCCGTGGCTCCCCACTGCTACCAAGATCCAGCTCAAAGTCCTTACCAATCCACCTCCTTCGCAGATGGCATCTCAATCCACCTCCCTCGCTTTATTTCCTCCTAACCTCCAGCCACAGAGCTCTCCTCTCTGCTCCAGACAATTCCTGGCACTCTAATGCACCCTGTGCTTTCTACCAAGAATTTCCACAGCCACCAGCTTCATCAGCCAATACCTACTCATCCTACAAAGCCTGTTCAGATGTCACCTCTGCCATGAAGCCTTCCTGAGTGCAGCCTGAAGACCAGGTCCCTCCCTCTCTGTGTCACCGGGTACTTAATCATCGCTACCACCCAAACACAGTGGGCCACCATGGTCTTCCCTCCTCATCTCCCACAATGGACGGTGAGTTCCAAGATGGCAGGCACTCTGTCCAGCTCTCCTCTGTATCCTCAGGCCTGAGACACATCTCCACAGCTTTAGTCCCTCTTGTTTGTGGTCCTAGACCATGTGGCCTTCTGCAACAATCAGTGAGGTCCAGGTCATCCTACTTGACTAAGCCCAGGATTCATGTGCATCTATAAAGGGCTTAAAATTACTCATAAATAAAGTTCAGTTATGAGACTGTCCACTCACTTAACCACTCATCCAACCATCTATCCCCCTAACCTGGAACTCCCTCCTGAGGCCCTTTTCCTTGCCAGTCACGGCTCCTGCTCTGGATTCCCCAGATTCCACCTGGCACCTGTGGTCCCCAGGTGGCCCTGTCAGGCCCTCATCATCCATCAACACATCCATCCATCGTCCATCCACCTATCCCCCATCCATCTACCCACCCATCCATCCTTCCATCTGCCCATTCATCCACTATCCATCCATCAACCTGGCCCACATCCATCTGTCCACTCATCCATCTATCTATCCATCAACCCATCCACCACCCATCTATCCATCCATCAACCTACACACCATCCAACTGTACATCTACCCACCCATCCATCATCCACCCATCAACCCCCTCATCCATCTATCCACCACTCATCCATCCCTCCATCCACCCATCCATCCATCTACCATCCATACATCAACTGACTGATATCTATCCATCCATCTATCATCTATCCATCCATCCATCAACCTCTCAGCTCATCCATTATCTATCCATCCACCCATCAATGTATCCACCATCCAACCATCCATCCACCCATCCATCCCTCCATCCACCACCCATCCACCAACCTGTCCAACATCCATCTATCCATCCATCCACCCACCCACTCATCCATCCCTGCATCCACCCACCCATCCATACTTCAACCAACCCATCAACCTATCCAACCATCCATCCATCCATCCATCTATCCATGCACCCACCACTCATCCCCCATCCTCCACCCCATCCATCCACCCATCCATCCATCCATCCATCCATCCATCCACCCCCCTCCATCCATCCACCCATCCATCCATCCCCCTCCATCCATCCCTCCACTCATCCATCCACCCTTCCATCCATCCATCCCTCCACCCATCCATCCCTCCATCCATCCATCCATCCACCCATCCATCCATCCCTCCATCCATCCATCCCTCCACTCATCCATCCACCCTTCCATCCATCCATCCACCCAACACACATTTCTTGAGCATCTACTATGTTCCAGGCCCTGTGCTAGGCCTGGGGAATAAACACAAAAGACAAGTCCTGGCTCACAGAACTCACAGCCTCAAGGGCTTGACAGACAACAAAGAATAAGAAGGCATGATGAGGGCCTGACCTGACAGGGCCACCTGGGGACCATGAGTGCCTGGCGGAGTCTGGGGAATCCAGAGCAGGAGCCTCCCCTGGAAGGCGGCTGGGCGTGACAGGAACCCAGGACAGCTGCTCTGGGGTAGCGGGGGCGGGCAGTGCGGGCCAGGAGCAGGGCGGGATCAGGGAGGCGTGATGGGGCATCACGCCTGCAGGGAGGGGCTGCTCCAGGGCTCCGCCCCTGGGTGAAGACTTCCGCACAGTCGATGCCCCAGACTCCTCACCCTGGGAAGACTCTCAGGGGCCAGGGCTGTCCAGAGGAATAAGATGATGGGAAAGTGAAAGTTGCTCGGTCGTGTCTGACTCTTCATGACCCCATGGACTATACAGTCCACGGAACTCTCCAGGCTGGAAGACCGGAGTGGGTAGCCTTTCCCTTCTCCAGTGGATCTTCCCAACCCAGGGACTGAACCCAGATCTCCCGCATTGCAGGCAGATGCTTTACGAGCTGAGCCACCAGGGAAGCCTAAGAATACTGGAGTGGTTAGCCTATCCCTTCTCCTTCGGATCTTCCTGACTCCAGGAATCAAACTGGGGTCTGCTGCACTGCAGGCGGACTCTTTACCAGCTGAGCTATGAGGGAAGCCCAAGATGATAGGGGAACTGAGACAACAGTCCCAAAGAGCAGGAGCCACAGAAGGCTCTGGCCCCGGGACATGTCCAGTCGGCTCTGGTTTTAGGATGCTCTCCTGGCAGCCTGGAGGCCAGACCAAGGGGGCAGAGACAGAGGAAACATCAGCTCAAAGGCCAGCCCTGCTGTTTCCTGCCCCAGGAGGTGTGAGCTGGTTTCTCTGCCAGTTTCAGGCCCACAGCTTTCCTGGGCCCCTTCCCCAGCCCAGCTCAGTGAAGGAGAAATGTTTGGACAGAAAGAACACTGACCGCAAGATACAGCTTCATGTTAAAGGCATTCCATCCACAAGCTGCTTCCTTATTACTTTCAGATGGTTTGAAAGAACCAGCTTGGAGCCTTCAGTGGGAATACACGGGCCACGGGGTGGGGGCTACAAGGCAGAGGCTGGATCAAGCTTCAGGGAAACAGGCGCACAGGTCAGGGCCCTGGCTCCGTTTTGGAGTGTCTGCTTTGCGCTCCCTTGAGCCCAAGAGGAGGCAGGTTTAGTGTGAGAGCCGGCTAACCCATGCCCCCACAACACCAACATCTTATTTGAAAACAGCCACCGTTTTCACGGAACAAATGACCTCAGAGAAGCTGGGAGGCACCCAAAGCATCTGATAGAGTCACCGCGGCTGCTGCGGCATCCAGCAGGCGCTTGTGGCCCTAATGGACCTGGCTGGGAGATGCCCTGAGTCATCGTGACCTTCCCTGGGCACCTACTGTGTGCTGAACACTGCAGGAGCCAAGAGAAAACAGCTGGCCCTGCATCAAGGGTGAGCGTGGCGATGCACGAGGGGCTGGCATGCAGTGGGTGCTCATTAAACATGGTTCCCTTCCTGCTGCTCGTGTAGAAGCTGCACCCCTAAGCTGTGCCCCCATAAGAGCCTTGGCGAGGCTTCCTACTGGCTCCCCAGGACTGGCTGGGTGATTTGGGCAAAACCCACTCTCAGGTTGGCCTGGTGGAGCCCCTGTATTCAAGCCTGGACCCCTCCCTTTCCCTCCAGCAGCTCATGACCCCTCTAGGAGCCTCTGTGTCCCTGGGGCTCCCCAGGTCCACCCAGCAGGGTCTGGACATTCCCACCAGCTGGAGGGCTGAAGCCGCTTGACCCCCTGCCTCTCACAGAACCCCACGGAGCAGTCTCGTGGGTCACCTGGGAGCTCATTAGAAACAGCATCCAGCCTCACCCGGACCCACTGAATCAGAACCTGAATTTTAACAAGATCCCCAGGGACAGTGGGCATCTGAGAACCTGAGAGGCACTGCCAAGAGGAGTCGGAAGGGGGGCCCTTCCTCCCACCTCTCGCTGGGCTTTAAATCGATCCCCAACCCACTGGCTCTCCAGCCCTCCGCTCCCACCTGAGGTTAGACTCCGCATCGTTTCCACCAGCATCTCTCAAGTCCCCCATCCGCTCACCTGTGATCCTGTCACTCCCAGCCTCACAGAACCACACTGCCAGCACCCCCAGGTGCCGGCCCCTGCTCCCAGGTGCCCTGACCCAGCATGCCACCAGCTCTGGGCTCAGGGGGCAAGACTTGCCCCAGCCCTGCCCGAAGAACCTCCCTAAACCCAGGGCTGTGGCTGTGAACAGGCCTGGATCACACAAGTCCTGTGCTGCTCCCAGTCCCAGTAGTTTCCAGACCAAAGAGAAAGAACCCTACATGCCCAATGTATGCAAAGCCCCCCACCAGAGCCTCTTTGCAATGGGCTGACAAACAGCCCCAAGGCGTCCACATCCTAATTCCCTGAACCTTCAATATGTTGTCTCCACGCAGCAAAAGGGATTTTTGAAGATGGGATGGGGTTAAGCAAGAGGTGGGGATTTATCTTGGATGGTCCACGTGAACCCTAAGTACAGCCACAACGTTCTCCTAAGACAGAGCCAGAGGGAGGCTTGACTACCGAAGACTGGACCCGGCCTCCAGAGTAAACGGGCTTCTGTGCCATTGATTTTAGCTGCTTGAGGCTCACTGCAGCCCCCCGGCCTTCAGAACCGCAGGAGAGTGGGTATGGGTTGTTTCCAGTCCCTACATTTGTGGCCTCTCTCAAGCACCCTCAGGCTTCACATTTCCCTCCTGAGCTGAGTTTGGCACAGTGAGGTGGGATGAAGGTTTTCACTAAAGAAAACTAGATTGGGATTGACATATACACACTAAGGATTGATGCTTTTGAACTGTGGTTTTGGAGAAGACTCTTGAGAGTCCCTTGAACTGCAAGGAGATCCAGCCAGTCCATTCTGAAGGAGATCAGTCCTGAATATTCATTGGAAGGACTGATGCTGAAGCTGAAACTCCAATACTTTGGCCACCTGATGGGAAGAGCTGACTCATTGGAAAAGACCCTGATGCTGGGAAAGATGGAAGGCAGGAGGAGAAGGGGATGACAGGATGAGATGGCTGGATGGCATCACCAATGTGATGGACGTGAGTCTGAGTAAGTTTCAGGGGTTGGTGATGGACAGGGAAGCCTGGTGTGCTGCAGTCCATGGGGTCGCAAAGAGTCAGACACGACTGAGCAACTGAACTGAACTGATACACAGTACTCTACAGAAGATGGATAACTGATAAGGACTTAGTGCATAGCACAGGGAACTCTGCTGCTCTGTAATGGCCTAAACGGAAAAAGAACCCAGAAAGCAGTGAATATATGTTTATGTATAAGTGATCCACTTTGCCGTACGCCTGAAACTAGCAAGACACTATAAATCAACTATACTCCAATTAAACTTTTTTAAAAATTAAAAAGAAAACTGAATGTGGACTGGGCTCCCCTGCAGGCTGCACTGTGTTCAGGTGTGGGCCAGGGTCCCATGACCCATGGTTAGTGCAGCTGGCAACGTGGACACCACCCTTTGCTCGCGTGGCGCTGTGTGGCTGGCAGGCGTGTCCTCGGTGGGTGGGAGACTGGCCTACTGACCTTTGGCTGTTCCCAAACTTGTCCCACTCCCTGTATTCCTGGAATCCCGGGGGCCTTCCCAGGTAAGCCATCATGAACCCGGCTTCCCCTCTGTGGGCAGTGGGAAGATCGGCCCTCCAGCGGCCGGGTCCCAGCCCAGGCCAGCTCCGCGGGGCTCTGAAAGCCCCTATTGAGTGTGGAACTTGACCCGGCGGCCTCACTGGGAGCTCTGAGTCACAGGACTTGGAAAGAACCTCTGGATTCTTTCCCAGAGCCGGAACACAGGCCCAGAGGGATTTAAAAACCACTTTTGCTCCAACTTGGCCTTTGTGCAGGAGGCTTCTGAGTCTGCCGGGGACTTGGGGAGAAGGCACCCCACCTGATCACGGCGGCTGTTGGCCAGTGGTGGGCCATCTGGGGCCTCTCAGGACGCAGGACTCCAGTCCTACCTGCGCTAACAGACAAGGTGGATGCCACAAGCAGGGCTGCTGGACACAGAAGTCTCCTCCTCAGGCTGCAAGGGCCCACAGGGATCAGCTGACCACACGTGGGGAAACCAAGGTCCCCCAGGGGGTGCCCTTGGCCAAGGTCACAGAAGGGGGTCAGTGGCAAAGCTAGCGCCCTTCACAGTGTGCATAAATGGTAAGGCATTTGTCTTTGTCTTCACAGATCATAAGTCCATGTGGCAAAGATAGGGGCTTCCAGCTGCCTGCTAGGTCCCTAAAGCAGAGAACTTGGGAGGTGCTTGAGAAACAATTTTTGAATAAATGAACCAACTCCAGACTCTGTCTGGGGGCTGTTCCTAGGACAGCCTACGAGGATCACTCCCTGATGGACATGAAGAGATCTGAGTGTCAAGCCCAGCTAGCTAGCATCAGTCACAGTGGGCATGGGCCTATGTCTCAGAGCCTCAGTTTCTTCATCTGTAAAATGGGAATGACAACAGCCCTGCCTCCTGGAGTGGCTATGAGGATTCAACAGTGAACACAGGTCAAAAACCCAGTACGATGGCCTGCACAGAGCAGGCGCTGCACCTCTGCAGATAAAGAGAAGGATAAAGTCACAGCGAGGTCCCAGCTCAGGAACCTGTGTGTGTCCCAGGGTGGGGGGAGACAAGAAAAAGCTTTACATGCCTTCAGAGGGGGAGAGGAGGGGCAGCGGCACCAGAGGGACCAGGCAGGGCCTTCACGCGGGAGGAGCCCTCACGTGCCTGGGGGAAGGAAAGCAGTTCCACGGACGCGGCCATGTGGAGACTGATCCCCAAAGGGCAAGAAAGCTTCCAATGGGCCAACAAGAGGCAGAAGGTGAGAGCCCACGAGTGGTTCTGGAGCAGACAGCAACACCAGTGGTGTGGGGAGCGGGGAGGCGGGCCTGGGCCTGATGATGAGTGAGGGGTTGAATGGCGTCCCCCAAATTCACACCTACCTGGGACCTCAGAGCATGAGTTGGTTTGGAAACGGGGTCTTTGTAGACGTGACCATGTTAAGATGGGGCCATACGAGGTAAGGATGGGCGCTGAATCTAATGATTGATAAGAGCAAGGAGATGGGGGCTGGGACACCACAGACAGGGAGGAAGGTCAATGGTGCTGCTGCAGGACAAGGGCGCCCAGGGCAGCCAGGAGCCCCAGATGCTGGGAGAGATGGGGAGGGCTCCTTCCCAGAGCCTCCAAGGGTGCACGGGCCCAACACCGGGAGCCCAGACGCCTGCCAGGCCTGTAGAGAACAAGTCTGGTTGTCTCGAGCCGCCGTTGTGGGGTTGTTCACGCAACCCTCGGAAACCCATGCACCCTCCAGCCCCCGGCCGCAGGCTAGCCTGTGAACCAGAAGGGAGCAGGAGGAAGAGCTTTGGCTCCCGTGGAGGTGACGCAGCCCCGGCAACACCGGCCAAGCAGCTGGGAGCAGGGCGGAGGCCCCGGAGCCGCAGGGGACGGGGGACAACAGGAAGGCCACTGCGTGCCCACTCCGCCACCCACCCATCAATGGGGCCCTTCACAAGCCACCCGCTGGCCCCACTCCAGCCCTGCCCCACGGCCCTGCCCTTCCACCTCTGCAGCCGCGCTTCCTGCCCGACGCCGGCCCTCGGGAAGCCAGGCTGGCCTCTGGCCAGGCCCAGTGGGACGACACTCAGCCTCCCTCCTGTCCAGGCTGGGAGGGTGATGAGGACTTCAGTCCGTCATCACTGTCGTCACCGGCCTGTGTGAGTGCCAGGGCCGTGGGAGTCTAGCGGGGCCTGGTGGGGGAAAGTGAATGAGACTGGGGTCAGGTCTCGAGGCGGGACAGTGTAGAGGGCCCCGGGCCTCAGTTTCCTTCCCATGGGGTAGGGAGATTTCTTCTGCCTGGGGTTTACCAAGGTCAGAAGAGCGGCGCATGCTCAGCCCCCTGAGTCCTGGACCTGGCAAGTCCCTCTTTCGTCTCGAGGCACCTCAGTTTTTTTATTTGTGAAACCTGAGTGGAGAGGCCTGGGTGATGGCCCCATGGCTCCCAAGGACACAAGCCCACGTGCTATGGAGCCAACTCTCCCCTGTCCAGAAAGCAGATGCCGATGCTGGAAACCACGATGTCCTCATTTGGAAAGAAACCGTCACTGTGAGAGGCCCCATCCTGGCCATGCAGAGCACACAGATCTGCTTGGGGCTGGGCCTCGTGTCCAGCAAAGGACATAGAAGTCCCTGTGTCTCAAGGTCCAGGGAGGAGGTGCAGCGGCGACTGAGGGCATCCAGCTCTGCGGCCTCGAATCCTGACCCGAGACCTCAGGGAGCCCCGCAGCCCAGCGTGCAGTCTGCACCCCGATACTCAGCTCCCCAGCAGAGGCAGAGCAAACACACTGCTCAAACTCACGTATCGTGTCTCAAGCCAAGGCTCCTGGAGCGGGTTGGGGGCACAGGGCAGTGGGTCCCTCTGAGCCCCAGAGCCCCTCAAGGGATGCGTAGCAGCTCTACACTGACTGAGGCAGAGATTCAGCTCAGATGACAAGTTTACCCAAAAGACCTGTGCAAAGCCAGCGCTGTGTCGGTAGCAGTGGAGTGCAGCTTCGGGGAGGGATGGGAGAGAAATCAACAGCCACCAGCCCAGGGCCCCCAGCAGCCTCATGACAGTGGGGTCCCTGTTGTCAGGGGAGGAAACTAAAGCCCAGGGTCTGCTTGGGAAGCCCTGGGTGACATGGAGCCTGACGCTTGTCTTACTCAAAATCCCAGGAAAGACACACCCACCTCAGGACAAGATCTCTTCATCTGGGGCCCCCAGTGACCGGTCCTAACCTGTCTGAAGCCTCCCAACTCCTACTGTTCAGCTTGTGATTTGATCAAACCCCAGGAACTCCAGAACGGCCTCCCGTCACCTGCCTCCGAGCCTCTGCTAGTGCCGATTCTTCTGTCCAGAACACCCTCCCCTGCTTCCCCATCCCATGGAATCCACTTGGCCATCACACAGTGCCTCCTCTGAGAAGCACTCTGTGCTTACTCCCTTGCCCTTTCCTTGGGGGTGGTGGGGATCCCCCAGTCACCTGCCACCCCTGGAGGGTGACCTTCCAAGGCAGCGCCTGGCACACTGTAGGTGCTTGGCACACGCTTGCTGAGGGAAGACGGGTGGCATTGCAGGACCATCCACGTTCATGTGCCTGACAAGCAGGGATGCACAGGGGAAAGACCCAGCACTCACGCTGGGAAGGAACCAGTGGTCATGCAGCCCCCTGATCTGAGAAGGACTGCTCTCGAAAAATCCCTGCCTATGGGCCTTCCAGAGCTGTCCGCATGCTCCCAGAGGTGGTGAGCTCACTCCCTCTCCGGGAGAGCTTCGTCCATAGCCACACAGTCAAAACCATTGTCCAGTGGAGCCGCCACCCTCCCTGGCTCTCAGGGCCTCTGGGCAGACCTGTAAGGACAACCGAATTCCCTGAAGTTCTAGAGAGAACCAGTTACAGCCTTCAGCTGTTCCTTCCTCCTGCTTTCATTCATTCATTCCCTGGCAGTTAGGCACCACAAGAGGTGTCTTTGTCTGCATCATCTAATTTTAACCTCACAATGGCGACAAGTCCCATTTTACAGATGGATACACTGAGGCTTGTGGGAGCAGGTAGGGGCTAGAGTCACACCCACCCCACCTGCTAGTCCCATCTCGCCTGCCCTCACCACATCCTCCGAGCATCCGCTGGCCTTTGTCCCAGGGAAGCGGCTGAGGTGGGAAGCCTCTGCACAGGCGCCAGCGTCCTGTGCCTCCTTGGCCCGGACAGCTCAGAAGTGCTGCCTGCTCTGCACCCGGGTCTGACCGCACCATCCGGAATCACACGGCCCCGCCTTCCCCTGCCCGGCTGCTCACTCTCAGCTCCCAGGCCTGCTCCTCAGCCTCTATGGCACTTCACGCGTGTGAAATTAACCTGCTCAATGACTTTTGTGTCTCCTGTTAGCACACGGGCTCCCCGAGAGCAGGGACTCTGCTCTGCTCACAACTATGGAAGGGTTAGTCACTCAGTTGTGTCCGACTCTTTCCGACCCCGTGGACTGTAGCCCGCCAGGCTCCTCTGTCCATGGAATTCTCCAGGCAAGAATACTGGAGTGGGTTGCCATGCCCTCTTCCAGGGGATCTTCCCAACCCAGGGATGGAACCCACGGCTCCTACATTTCAGATTCTGCACCATCCGAGCCACCAGGGAAGCCTGTTCACCACTGCGTAAGAGCGGTGAGTCCAGGGCACGTCTTTGAGTGAACGTGTGGAGCATATGGGGGTGTCTGGATGGCATAACCAAGCCCTGCTGTTCACATCACTCCACTGGACCCACCGCAGACCCTTTCCCGCCCTCCACAGGCAAGTGACAGTGACACGGGGCCCCAGCCCCGTGGTGTTCAGAGCAACTCTGGCCAACATCATCAAACAGTCACAGGCTCTGCCCCTCCCTCTGGGAAGAGCGGCTCATCCGAACGTGTGGATGTGTTTTCGTTTCTAAATCCCCCTGACTAGCTGTCTGGCGCACGTCAGCTGTCTCTCTGGCCATCTGGCAGCAGACTCGGAGAGCCGCGTCCTCTAAATAAACTGTCACATGTGAGTCTTCCCAGCAGGTAATACCAGACACCTCAGGTGGAGGTGGAAAGCCAGCCTTTTCTGTGTTCACTGTGTCCAGAATAAAAAGCCTCCTCATCAGCGTTCATCCTAAACCCACAGCTCAGAAGGCAGAGGGTGTGCGGTCCTCCGTGCTCTGCACTGAGCTGACCTGGAGGGAATCAGAACAGGTAGGGCTTCCCGTGAGATGCCATGATACAGAAAGAAGGGCTCCAAAGTTGAGTCTCCTAAAACCTCCAGCATAAACCTCTCTAACTGCTGTTGTTACTGTTGAGTCGCTCAGTCGTGTCTGACTCTTTGCAACCCCTTGGACTGTAGCCCACCAGGCTGCTCTGACCATGGGATTCTCCAGGCAAGAATACCGGAGTGGGTTGCCATTCCCTTCTCCAGAGGATCTTCCCGACCCAGGGGTTGAATCTGCATCACAGGCAGATTCTGTACCATTTGAACCACCAGGGATAATAAAACCTCCAGCATAAACCTCTCTAATCATTGCTTTAACTCTAACCAATGTGGTGGAAAGCTATTTTTAAGGGATTCCTATGTTTCCCTCCCTTTTTAAGAAGAGTGCATTGAACACTGGGCAGCATCTGATACCACACACCCAACCACCTTCAAGAACCAGGACGAGTCTAAACAGGAGAAGCAAGGTGGGAGCGCGCATTAGCGGGGGGAGGCTGCAGCAAGGCGGAGGCCGCAGGCGCCACCCAAGCGGGGGCTGCTCCCCTCCGCAAGCCAAGCGCCGACACGCAGGGCTGAGGGCCAGTGCCACCAGACCCTCGACTGCCTACCAGTCTCTTGACTTTTCACGAGAACCCAGAATTCTAGATTTTTATGCTTTTCAAAAGCTAGAAAATGCCATACGAACCATATAGGACAAGTCAGAGGGGCAAGTTTGGTCTTTAAGCAACAAAACCCAAAGTGAAGTCGCTCAGTCGTGTCCGACTCTGTGTGACGCCATGGACTGTAGCCCACCAGGCTCCTCCCTCCCTGGGATTCTCCAGGCAAGAGCACTGGAGTGGGGGTGCCATTCCCTTCTCCAGGGGATCTTCCCGGCCCAGGGATTGAACCCTGGTCTCCTGCCTCCCAGACAGACACTTTAACCTCTGAGCCACCAGAGAAGTCAGCAAAACCCAGATCCACCTCAATTCTTAACTAGAAGGATTGAAACCTCAATACTAGCAGCCTGATAAAATAGGAAGCAAGCCATTTCTAGGCATAATACAATTTACCACCAGTCTACAATGTCTAGCACTCAATCAAAACTTACAGGACAGATTTTTTTTTTTAATAGAAACATCCCAAATGGTGAATAGAAAAGCATAAACTATGCTCTCTTAGCACAATGGAATATTATTCAGAAATAAAAAAGGAAAAAAACTGATACATACTACAAGATGGATGCATCGCAAACACATTGTATTAAATGAGAGAAGCTGGACTCAGAGGCTACAAGCCACATGATCCCACTTACATGGCATCTGGAAAAGGCAAAACTATAGAAAAGACCCATTCAGTGGTTGCCATGGTTAAAACAGAGAGGAGGACTGACTACACAGAGACATAAAGATATCTGGAGGGGCAATAGAATCTCGCTATATCTTAACTGCAGTGGTGCTGACATGACCATAAACGTGTATCAGGATTAATAATATTTTACCCCTAAAGGGGCCCGTTGTACGCCATGTAAATCCCACCTCAGTAACCTGAAGGAAAAAGGAATGGTCAGGCCACGGAGGAGGAGCCCTGCAGGGAACAGCTTAATCATGGCCCACGCTGAGCAAGCACTATTAGAGTTAGGTGCCAGTTATTGAGCTAGCTGTTTATCTCATTTAATCCTCCTCAGGACCCAATGGGGTAGCTTCCCTCAAAGTGTTACAGAAAAAATTGGGCATCAAAGAGGGCAGGTGAGTGGCCCATGCTCACGGAGCTATGAGTGGGGCTGTTCCAGGCATGTCTGACTGCCCAGAGTGTGCTTGTGGTGGTGAATCGGTACCACGTTCTAGAGTTGCAAGACGAGGTCTATGAGCCCAGGAAGAAGCTGGGGTTCCCCATCGAGTCTCTGGCACCCAGCACAGCGCCTTGAGCCTGCGAAGGGTCATAAACCAGACAGCCCCAAGTGACACCAGCACCTCGGAACCAACGACCAAGGGGACAGAGCCCAGCTCGGCCGCCTCCTAGCTGGAACTCTCAGTGACATACTTCCTTGACTTCTGATTTCCCTGTCCGTAAAATGTAGACAGCACATATCAACAGGACCGCTTGAGGACAAAACAAAATAAACACGCAAAATGACTAGCCGAGGACTCCCCAGGTGGCTCAGCGGCGAAGAATCCACCTGTCCATCAGGGGACACAGATTTGACTGCTGGTCTTGGAAGATCCCACATGTCTCAGAGCAACAAAGCCCGTGCACCACAGCTGCTGAGCCCACGCTCTCTGAGACCACGTGCCGCAACTGCTGAAGCTCCCAAGCTCTACAGCCCAGACTGCATGACCACAGAAGCCACCGCAGTGAGAAGCCCGCCCACTGCAGTGAAGAGTGAGCCCTGCTCCCCGCTTCTGGAGAAAGCCCAGGGCAGCCAAAATGAACAAAAATGTTTAAGTTACTAGCCAACGTGTGGTGCATAGTAGATGGTCCCCTCAATAGAGTTCCCGTTGCCACTGTTAAATGTACCATGGCCCCAGCCTCTGTCCTCCCTAGATCCCTCACATCAAACACTCTGGATGCTTTTATGGATGGCGTTCATCACTCCGGGGCCAGGCCTGAACTAGAAGTTTCCTCTACTTAGTGTTCCCTCCCACCAGCCGTCACTACTTCCAACCGTTGGCTTCAAGACCAGCTCAAACAAAACCTCCTCCCCTTGCTGTAATTCAACCCATAAATAAGGACGAGAAAGGGCAGGGGGCTCTCTGCTGTCTTCACTGAGACCACCAGGCTCTCTCGCGCACACTCCGAAACTCCCAGCAAAATCTTACACCACAAGCAGAGACCGCACCACACACCCTCATCCATCCCTGGCATTGCCAGCCTTGGGAGGTGGGCTGTGGACCTTTCCTGTCTGGAGTTGAGGAGACGCTCGCAGGAGATAACCCCACCCCGGGTCCCTGGCAGATCTGGAGTAAGAGAAAAGGACCTGGACTGAGTCCAGTCTGTGCCACCCTCAGCCGGTCTGCTGAGCCCACTCTTGGGTGCTCTTCCCTCATGTGCAAGCTAATACAGAGGCTTCCAGAATTAAGATGCTGGTAAGGGAAAGCAATGGCCCACAAAACTATCTGAACTCTTTCCTGACCTTCAGGTTCACGGCCACCTGCCTGGCCCTCCACCCCCATCCCCACCAGCCCCCAGGCCCCGCCCCAACCTGTCCATCCCTCTCCTTCCAGAGTTCCCATCCTGGACACCCATCATGTGACAACTGTATGTTCATTATGCTTCTCTACTTACCACACCTGCCCCTGACCCCAGAATATCAACTCTCGAAGGGTAGGGTTTTTTCTGATTAATTCAGTGCTACGTTCCCAGAGCCTGGAGGTGTCTGGCCCACAGCAGGTGCTTTAGACCCACTTGCTGAAGACTTGGCTGGTCCCCCAGTTTCTGTATTTGGAGTCATTGAATGTTTATGCCAACCTAGCCTCCCAAGCTTTGTGCAGACAAAAATTCCAGATAACTGAAGCCCAAGATCCTCCAGGGGCTTCCCTGGTGGCTCAGAGGTTAGTGTCTGCCTGGAATGTGGGAGACCTGGGTTCCATCTTTGGGTCGGGAAGATCCCCTGGAGAAGGAAATGGCAACCCACTCCAGTACTCTTGCTGGGAGAATCCCATGGAGGGAGGAGTCTGGTGGGCTACTGTCCATGGGGTCGCAAAGAGTTGGACACGACTGAGTGACTTCACTTTCACTTTCACTTTCATCAATGCAGGAGACACATGTTTGATCCCTGGGTGGGGAAGATCCCCTGGAGAAGGAAATGGCAACCCACTCCAGGATTCTTCTGGGAAATCCCAAGGACAGAGGATCCTGGAAGGCTACACAGTCCATGGGGTCAGAAAGAGTCAGACACCACTTAGTGACTAAGCCAGGCCCTATATCAAAGACTTGGCTGGAGATGGAAGAGTTAACTTCTTGTAAGGAGGAAGCAGGAAGGAACCCACAGGCGGTCAGCACAGCCGTGCTAGATGGCCATGACCTTTCATTCTGAGCGATACCACCACTTGCATCAACTACCCCAGACAGTCAAACTGTGTGCAGCCTTGAGTGTTGGCGAACTTAGACACGATGACCTGTGCCCCTCCCCTGCTTGAGCCCGGGAGGACTGGAGGCTCCCCGACCCCTCGTGCTGGGCTGGTGGGCAGATGCGGGACTCACACCAGGTGTGCTGGAGAACCCCTCTCCAACCAGTACCTGGGCCTCCCCCGCCACCCAGAGCATGTCTGAGCTGCCGTGTGAACTCCACCTGGATCACCTACAGACTCCAGAAGCCCCGTCCTGCAGGCGGCAGGCCCTCGTGGGACCAGCTCAATGGAGCGCCCACCTGCCACGTCCGAGCTCGGGACCAGGTGTCAGGGGGCCTTCTGCTCACCCACACATTCATGACACCATACAAGAGCAGAGAAGGGCCCCTGCCCTCCAAGGACGGACCCGTCCACCCAGTGGTGTGGGGGCGCCTCACACCAGGCCCACCCTCAGGGCCAGGCCATCTTGGACTCAGAAATGTGGATGGGGTAGGGGGCTCCAATCCTGGCTTCCCTGTCCCCCCAGCTGAGTGGCCTGGGGCAAGTGGCTCAGCTCTCTCTGTGCCTCCATTTCTCCAGCAGAAGATGGAGGGAATCCTGGGGAAGATCTGGGGAGAGAGGTCGACAGGCAGGGAGGGAGCTTTAGCCATCACGGCTCGCGGCAGGTGCATTTCAGGCCCAGGTGAATACACCCCCGGCCCAGCCACCAGCAGAGAATACTGTGGGGCCCCGGGCTAACAGGCTTCCGTAACAGAGCTCCGCAGGAATTCGGGCTCTCACTTCTGGAGTCTGAAGGCCCAATACCAAGCTGTGGGCAGGGATGGATCCCTCGTGCCTCTTGCCCCAGCCTGGAGATGACCGCCCTCTCCCCGGGTCCTCACATGGAATCCCCTCCGTGTGTCTGCATCCTGATCGCCTCACGGCCACCCTGGACAGGAGCCATCCCAGCGACCTCTCCCTACTTCAGCCACGCCGTCAGTGCCCTCGGGCCTCCCAGGTGGCGCTAGTGGCAAAGAGCCTGCCTGCCAGAGCAAGAGCCAGACGAGACAGATTTGATCCCTCGGTTGGGAAGATCCCCCGGGGGAGGGCATGGCAACCCACTCCAGGATTCTGGCCTGGAGAATCCCACGGACAGAGGAGCCTGGCGGGCTACAGTCCGTGGGGCTGCAGAGTCAAACCCAACGGAAGCGACTTAGCTCACACACACAGAGGCCCTCACTCCCAGTTCAGCCACATTCTGAGGGGCTGGAGCTTCAGCTTGCAGGTTTGGGGGGTGCCCTTCAGCGCGTGTGCCTGGGCACTTACTCAGCATTTATTCTGCTGGTCTGGGGGTCCCCCGGGTTCTTGTGCCCTCTGTGAGCATGCCCAGCCTCCTGTTTGCTCCCCCAGGAGCTGCCTCCCACCGCAGCCTGCCCATGCCAATGCCTTATTCGTCCATCAGATCTCAAGTGAGAGACCCTCCTTCCCTGGCCCCCAGCCTAGGTCTCCCCTCGGGGCCCCCAGCCATACGCCCACCATGTGCTACTACTGCCGCAGGCAGCTTGGACGTTGCTCAGCCCCAGTCTCCAGCTCTGCATCAGGTATTAAAGCTGACCCCGTGGGCTGTAACCCATCAGGCTCCTCTGTCCATGGGATTTCCCAGGCAAGAATCCTGGAGGAGGCTGCCATTTCCTCCTCTAGGGGATCTTCCTGACCCGGGGATCGAACCCCTGTCTCTCGTGTCTCCTGCACTGGCAGGCAGGTTCTTTACTGCTGAGCCACCAGGGAACCTTCTCAGGGTACTTGGGGGCCACTGAAGCGTTGCTCTGGTCCTCCTAAGGGTCTCTGATGCGTGGTTGTTTGGGGAGAGTTACAAGGATTCTCTGTGACCTGGGGGCTCCTGTGAAGGGCATATGGAAGTCTGTTTCAGGGGGCACCAGTTCCCGTGATGGAAATGGAATCCTAGAGGGACCCTATTCCCTCATTCCAGGGCTCCAGAGCGGGATCTCACCTCCCTTCCACATGAGGCAGATGCCGCTGTTACCCAGCCATGTGGCCCGTTCAGGGGGCTGGGGCTGGGACTTCCTGGTACCCGTTCAGAATGGCCAGGAACTATTCAAGGACACTTCCCCCAGTCCCCACTTGTTCCTTGTACAGAACATTTCATTGCTCACCCATAATTCACCCTGTCATCCTTAATACCTAATAACAGAGTCAACATTTTCTAAACGGAGCACTTTATGGTCATCATCTCATTTAACCCATGTAAAGGCCCAGGGAGGTCTGATAACCTCTCCAGGGTCATGTCGCAAGTGCTAATGAGATCAGCTCTTCCAAAGCAATTACCCAGTGCGGTCCTAAGCGTTTAGTTTCTATCCACCTGTTTGTCCCGAACGCTGTGTGACTGGGGGCTTGGGCTACACTGGCACACAAGAGGTGCTCAACAAAAGCTTCCCGAATGGTCTTTCCTGTGTCTTTTCCTGTATCCCAGATAGTTATCACTGGATATGCTCAATACATATGTGTCTTTTGGAGTGGATGGAGGAATGAAGAAAAGGAGAAAGGGAGGAAGCATACAAGGATGGTGAGTGGATGGATGAGTGGACGGTAGGCTGGGTGGACGGGGGAAAAGTGGGTGGGAGAAAGGATAGATGAAGTGACAGATAAATGGATGGATGGGAGGGTGGCTGGCTGGCTAGATATTAGGTGATTTAAAGGATAAATGAATGCATGAAGAGGTGGATGGATAGATCAATAGATGGATAGATGGAGAGATGATTGGATGAACGGGTAGGTGGATAGGCAGATGACTGGATGGATGGGCAGGTAAATGAATGGATGAAAGGTGGATAGTCCCTAAGTTTATCCACCCCCCACCCCCACCACCACCATCAGTGCCAGGGAAGAAAGTGATGTGGAAGACACAAAGCCACCAGGAATTGTTGGGTAGCTGTGGGCATAACTCACGGGGGTAGAAAGCAGAAGCAGGGACATAAGGGGGAGGTGAAGACCCAAGGGCCTGCAGAGGTCAGAGAGTCCTCCTCACTAGGAGAAAGAAAGGCTTCCTGGGAGAGGCGGCATCTGGGTTACACCTAGGAAAGTTTCCATGAGAGATGGAGGGGAAGGGTCCTCCTGGAAGGGAGGCAGGACACGAGCAAAGTGACAGGGGCGGAGAGAGGCGATGTGCACCTCGGAGTCGTCCAGCCTCCTCACATGGCTCCCTCCTGGGCCCTGAGCTCCTGTAGGTCAAAGTTCAGTCACATCCTTCTCCTCCCGCAGCAGCAGCGCTGGCCTGACCCAGGGAGCCCATGACAGCTGGTGAGGACTTCCTGCTCGGATGGGTTCAGCTCCTGCTGTATGTCCATCTGCTCAGAGCCCAGGAGGTGATGACGTGAATGGACAGAGAAACGAGCACGTACTGAGTGCCTTGCTGCTGTTCAGTCGCTCGGTCGCGTCCAGCTCTTTGCTCCCTCATTGAGTGCAGCACGCCAGGCTTCCCTGTCCTTCACCATCTCCCGGAGTTTGCTCAAACTCATGTCCATTGAGTTGCTGATGCCATGCAACCATGTCCTCCCTCTGTCGTCCCCTTCTCCTCCTGCCTTCAATCTTTCCCAGCAGCAGGGTCTTTTCCAGTGAGTCAGTTCTTCGTATCAGTTGGGGGCCAGAGTATTGGAGCTTCAGCTTCAACATCAATCCTTCCAATGAATATTTAGGGTTGATTCCTTTAGGACCAACTAGTTTGGGCACCTACAGCATGCCAAATGCTTGACATGCCTGACCTCAGTGGCCCTCAAAACTGCCCGGTCGTGCTTACAAATGGGAGGCTGGCCTGCCCTGGGTCACGGAGTCAGGGGCTGGCAGAGGCCGGGTTTGAGCGTGGGTCAGCTGCCTGGAAAGCTGCAATGGTCTACAATGAGGACAGGAGAGGAACGGGGCGGGTGGTGAGTCCCAGGCACGGCTCACACACTAGCTTCACACCCATCCCTGGGCAGCCTGGCAACATCAATTTACAAGATTTCCAGGGCCTGCTCACTCTCCACTTAACATTTCCTAATGATTCATCAGGACGCAGTGAGAAAATCCATACTTTTCTTGGGAATGCTGGAGGAAGGAGCGGGGCGTCCCGTTCTGCTCCTAGTCCTGTGTCTGTGTTGAGCGTGGACCAGGCCAGCCTGCCCGGCCTCCCCCTCTCGCCCGGCAGGCTGGCTCCGCTGTGATCGCCCATCACTGCCCCAGTACACCCCATAAAGCAGTCAGGCTCCGGGTATAAAAAGAGAGTGTGGCTGAGCAGCTGAAAGGACAGCTCCCATGGGGAGAAGAGGAGGCTCTGAGGTCCCCGGGCTCCACATCAGTTTCTGGAACCTTCACAGGCAGATCTCAGCTGCTACCCAGGTGTGTCCCCTGCCTGTCCCTCCTGTGTTCCCTGAGCACCCACCGGCGTGGACTCTGGGGTCTGGAGGAGGTGAACCTGCTGCCCTTCCTGCTCTCAACCAGATGTCTTAGCCCATTTGCTACAACAGAAATCCCATCACCATGTGGCCGAATCAACCAACATTTCTTTCTTGCAGCTCCAGAGGCTGGAAGTCCATGATCAGGCTGCCCACAGGTCCCGCATCTGGTGGGGACTCCCTCCCTTCCTGGGCTCACATGGCTGGAGGGGCGAGCGAGCTCTCCGGGGTCTCTTTACTAAGGACACCGATCCCACCCATGGGGGCTCCACCCTCACGATCCACCTCCCAAGACCCCACCTCCCAACACCATCACACTGAGGGGCTGAGATCTCAGTACGTGAATCTAAGGAGGGGGAGGGGAACACAAATATTGAGTCTGTGGCAGAGGTGCAGGCGGGTAGGGCAGGTGAGGAGGCAGAGACCCTCATCCAGCCAAAGTGATGGGTGCGTGGAGAGGAGTGTGGACTCCTGGCTGGGAGAGGACCCAGGACGCCCCACAGAGGAGGCGATGCTGGGCTTTGCCGGAGTGGACAGGACAAGCAGGGCCTTCCAGGCCAAGGGAGGCTACGTGTGCCAAAGGCAGGCCTGTGAGGAATGAGCTGCTGGACTTGGTGCCACGAGGCACTGAGGGGGAGGTGTCCTGAAAGGAGGGCAGGCCCAGTCTGGACCCCATAGGCCTGGGAGCCCTGGAAGGCCTGGAAGCCAAGGAGCACCGCCAGCAGATCCATTCCTGGAAACATCCCCCAGGATGGCAGGAATGGCAGGCAGGCTGGCACAGCAAGGCCAGGGGCAGGGACACAGGAGAGAGGCAGGCCCCGGGCTGAGCGGCTGCCACCGGGCTCCTAATGGAGCGAGGCACCAGCAGAAGCGCCAGACCCTGCCTGGGTGAAAGACAAAGCAACGGCAACTTCTTCACGCTTGCGGTCAAGGGCGTCGCCCCGCCCGGAAGCACGTGTAGAAGTCCTCAGTCTAGGGGGAGCCCAAAGGAGGGGGGCGATGCCGGCCCGTGATACGCCCTGCCAGCCTCGCAGACACCTTCACGCTGGAACCTGTCTTGGCTGAGAGATGCCCATACATCCACCAGAAAGGCCCTCAGGTCAGCCCAGATACAGGCACACACGAGGTGAGCGGCCACAGACAGTCCAGGAACCTGCCCCCAAGCTGTGCCGTGCTGCGCCCAGTCGCTCCGCTCAGTCGCGTCCGACCCTGCGACCCCATGAACTGCAGCGCGCCAGGCTCCTCTGTCCACGGGGATATGAGCAACCTCAGCCACGCCTACTGCACACAGCTCACTCTGACCTCACCTGTGTATTTTCCCACATGTGTGTTGCTTCTAACAAGCCTTGTCTCCATTTCACAATCTCGGTCTCTTTGCTGAATCCTTTCTTCAAAGAAGACAAGGACCGAGGTCCTTCTTCTAGCTGTTTCGCTGCCACAATCAATGAGGCTGCTCCAAATAAATAGATGAGGCCACACGAGGGCCCAGAAAAGAGCTCTCTGGGGTGGTCTCTTTGGCAAAGGGTGCTGATCCCATTCAGGAGGCCTCCACCCTCATGACCTAATCACCTCCCAAAGCTGCCCTTAGTGACCCTTAGCCTGGGCCAAAGGGATCTTTGTGTCCTCCTTACTCCCCATCCCACCCAGGAAGCCTCTCCCCACCTGCACCCCCTGCCCACTCCAGTCGGCTCCTCTGGCCTCATCCTCAGGTGCTTCTCTCTCCTGCCCACCCCACAGAAAGAGGGCTGCATCCTTGCTGCCTTTGCATCCCCAGGGCCTGGCACACAGTAGGTGCTCCACAATTTTCTAATGATTGATTGGATGATGGATGAACACCCCACCAGACAGTGCCATGGGGTGTGCCTATCTCAATCAATGGGGTTCATTCCATTGCTTTTCCACACACTGGAACTCAACTAATGTTAGAACCTGAATCCATCCAGTCAGCTCATGTGCTGGAGGGAAATGGACCATCCTGTTCTCCCCAAGTGCAGACGCTACACATAGTAGGGAAGCACAAATACAGTACGGCCCAGCAGCCACAGCACCCCAAAACCCACAGTGGAGCCCTCAAGCCCCCCCAGCAAGCCTCCACCCAGCTTTATGACCCATTCACAAGGCCTGGAGAGGGCAGCCACCCCAGGGTCCAGCCACGCAAAACATTTATTGCCCAGCTGACTCCGGCTCAGCCCAGAGGCCTGGAGGAAGGACCTGGCACAGAAGCTGGAATCTCATAATGTCCAATTATACAGAACATGCTTCTCATTGCAGAGAAAAGAACCTCTCCCCTCGATTGTCAGAGTGGCCAGTTCCAGGCCTGAGGCCTCTGCTGGGACCCACCGGAGCCAAGAAGGGGTGTGATCTGCCCCGTCAGGCCCCTGGGTGGACGGCACAGGGTCAGCCGCACAGTAGGATGTCTGCTCATCCCCCACCAACTCAGGCATGTCCAAGGGCAGGACAGCCACATGGGCTGAGCCCCGACTGTCCCCTCTGTCTCATGTGGCTCACGCGATCCTTACAACGTGTGCCTGGGGTTGATGTCATAATTCCAAGCTCAGGAAACCGAAGCTCAGAAGCTGGAAGCTGCCTGCCCAGGGACACACAGCCAAGGAACGGCTGCTGCACGTCTGGCTTTAGCTCCCTGAGGTTCTTGTACCAAAACACCATAGATAGGGGCTTGCAGCAACTTAGTGGGTCTTCCACGGTCTGGAGGCCAGAAGTCTTAAATCCAGGGGCTGGCAGAGCCAGGCCGCCCCTGGAATCTCTCCATCCAAGAGGGCCCTTCCTGCTTCCTCCTCCGGGCCTCCCTTGGCTGGTAGACGCATCACCCTGACCTCTGCCCCCCGTCTTTACGGGCCTCCCTCTGAGCCTTCTTAGGAGGACCCCAGTCACCGGATCAGGGCCACCAACTCCAGCATCCCTACTCTTAACTAGATCACATGCACAAAGGCCCTACTGCTAACTAAGGTCACATGCGCAGGTTCAGGTGGACGTGAACTTGGAGGGACGCTGTTCATCCCAATGCAGGCTGTGCTTCTTCCCCCACGCGTGGCTGCCACGAACAGACAAGGTCATTTCACTTCTCATTTCATGAGCAGAGCATCCTGCTTCCTGATGGACGGTTCACGCGGAAGACAGAGGCTCCTCCGTGGCTGGGAGCTCATCTCGGTCTCGCCCCCATGTCCCCACAAAGAACTTGCGTCTCCCCCTCCCAGATCTCAGAGCTCTAACAGCCTCATCTCCGGAGGTCGGGGTGGGGGCACTCACAAGGGGAGCCGAATACTCTTAGCGGCGTCCACCTCCACCAGGGTCCCCAAGCATCTGGAACTTTCTGGGACATCTGGAGGGGAGGCTCCTGGCCGGGAAGGAAGCTGTTCACATCCGTCATTCTCCTTGGGGGCAGCTGCACCTCCTTGCTGGGGCCAGGCCAACTCTGTGAGGCCGCCTGGGGTCCCAGCTGTGGCCCCCTGGCCGACTTTTCATGGGCCCTACAGACATGAGGGTTCCGGAGTGTCCCAAGCGGGCCCCGGGCTCTGAGGGGGACCTGACAGCCCCTGCACACTGGGCCTGTGAGCTCAGCTCCAGCCAGTCCTTCCTGTGAAAGACTGACAGGGTCTGCGTGGAGACAGGAAGATGCCACGTGCGGGGCCGTGGGCCATGGCAAGAGGCACACAGGGGCTCCCTGAGATAAAGCGTGGGGACCCCTCTGCATGGCCTGGCTCCCCGGAACAACCCCCACCACAGCAACAGGTGTGGCAGAAGCTCTGGGGGTGCGGGCCCAGGGGACTGCTGCACCCAGGAAAGAAGGCCTGGGTCTTGCTAACACCTGAGGCGGGCACAGACGGGAGAGGGAGGTGGGGGACAAAGAGGATGGAGGGGCCACGGGAGAGGGCGGGAGGGGGGGCCCATCCCACACACACACTCCCAGGGAAAAGCCACGAGGGGCCCCAGCTCCGATGGGCCACAGGGCCGAAGTCAAGCAACCAGAGCGGGCCTGTCTCCAGTATCCAGCCAGGACTGATCGGAGCCCAAGCGTGAGCTCAAGACCCCCTAGTCACACTGCCAACAGCAGCGTGCATAGAAGAGCAACAGAAGTATCACCCGTAAAATCGACAGACGGCACGTCTGCAAAGGTGAATACTTCTGCCTTCCACAAGGCACTGTTCTCTTCAAAAGAGGAGAAGGAAAAGGGCACCCCACAGACTAGGAGGAAATGTTTGCAAATCACACATGTGATAAAGGACTCATAATCCTGCATGTATAGAGAACTCATGAAACACAGCCACCACCACCTCCAAAGCACCAATGTCAAAGATGGACAAAGGAGTCTAGCAGACACCTCACCAAAAGAAGATGGAAAGAGATGGCAGAGAAGCACAAAGAAGAGATGCGGACATCGCGGATCACCAGGGAACGCAAATCTAAGTGCAGTGAGATCCCACCACACACCAACTAGAAGGGCTGGCATCGAGGAGAGGAGCATACCAAGGGCGGGTGAGTGGGGCGGAGCTGGACTCTCACTCATTTCCATGTGAAATGGTACCACCATTGGGAGCTTTCTCAGAAATTCAGCCTGCCTCAGCCAAGCCTGGATTTTACCTGGAGAGAAAGGAACACATGGGTCCCCACAAAGACTCGCACAGGAAGGCTCACAGCAGCAAAACGCTAGATAAAAAACAAATTCCCACCAACAGGCTAATGGATCAATACACTAAGGGATGTCCAAATAGCCGGATGAATGGCAGACCCTATCGATGGATGGACGATGACAACATGGGAGAATCTCAGAGCAGCTCCAGGGAGTGAAAGGGGACCAACAAGAGACTGGTACTATACGACTGCACGGAACCGTCCAGAAAGGCAAACTGACCGACAGTGAAGGAGAAGAGGTGACCTGGGGAGCTGGCAGGGGCATCATAAGAGGGCAAGAGGAGACCTCGGGGGTGACGGACACCTCGCCGACGTGACGATGGTTTCACGGGTATACATGCATCCAGACATACCACATCGTGCACTTTAAATACACATCAACTGCATATCAGTTAAACCTCAGTAAACCTTTTTTAAACCTGCTGAAGGCTGGCTGGTCCCTCTAGCTCATACAGAGCATTCTACTCTGGACCATGCTGAGAAGCATCACAGACACTCGAGGCGGTTCCATCCACAGCTTTCCCTTTGTAGATCTGCCTAGCTGTCTGTCCTGTTCAGTATCCATCTTTGCAACCTGAAATCCTCTCAGATCAGGGCAGCCAAACTCACAGGGAGGGTGGAGGCCCTGGAGGGGAGACCCCTCTCCTGACCCACCCCTCTGTCTGACTTGTGCCCCTGACCTGGGGTAAGCCTACAGGAGGATCCCTGGAGGGGGTGGGTCCCGGAGATCACATCCTTGTGTTTCTGGAATGGTCACTGCTCAAGTCTCCTATAGGTTTCTAGCCCCATGGTTCACAGACCACTTTTAGAATGATGTCAATCTGTAAAAGCCAGTTTACAAAGTGGACAGAGTTTCACTTTATCAGTATGCAAGTTACTTAATAACCAACTTTTAAAGCCGATCCAGGTGGAGAGGGAGGCTGGCCCCAAGAACAGGCCTCTCTGGGGACTGCCCCCCACCACCTACATCTCCACCACATCCTGAGCTGTCTCTGTTTTGTGGGAAACCCTGATCCAGACGAGAAAGGTGCATCACTCACAGAGTCCTCCCCGAGAGACGCAATCAGGCCTGAGACCTGTAACCTAGTCGTGGGAGCTTTCTTGTGTGTTCCCTACAAGCAGAAGACAGCCGGGAGGTGTCTGGGCTTCAGAGTGCTTAAACAGTCAAATGACTTGAAAACTGAAATCCAAATCGAATGCTTGTGGCACCCCCGGAAGTCTGCCCCAAGGAACCCCAAGCTTAGTAATCCACGTTACAAGAACACGTCCCATTTTGTCAATGGGCTGCTGAGGCCTGGAGGGGCACACCTTCTGTCTTGGACGCAGGAGAGTAACCTGACCCTGGAAGGATGCCTCGGGCCCTAACTTCTCCCAAACTTCCCAGCTGCTTGCAAATGCAGGGAGAAGAGGCTGCAGAAACCTCACTGCACCCAAGGGGCTGGGGCCCTGCCAAGAACTCAAAGGCGCAGGCAAACCGACCGCCCACCCAGTTCAGCCTCTAGAATCAAGAGCCCAGCATTCAAATCTCTGTCCACCACTTTGTAGCTGTGCAACCTCAGACAACTGATGTAACCCCCTCTGTGACTCAGTGTCCTCGTCTCTAAAATGGGGATGGTGATGATCCATACCTCCGTGAGTTGTTCAGATTAAATGTGAAGCGACGGGTGCAGGGCCCAGCAGATCCAGGCCCGGGGCCAGGTTGGGGTTGGTGGTGGTGGTGGTGGAGGGCGGGTGGGCTGTGGGTGGATCACCATCAGCTCTTCATCCAAGTCTCTCAGGCCCGCCCACATCCTGCCAGTCACCCTCCTCTCCGGCCCCTGTTACGCCTACGCCTCTCTCTCCACTCAAAGTTCCCCAAACCCCCCACCCACCCTTAAGCCTCCTCCTCCAGGAAGTCTTCCCCACTCCATACAGCGGAAAATCCACACGTAAGGATTCCCACTGTTTCTGAATGCTGACATCTTGGTCACTTCAGCCGCCTCCCTGAAGCCCTGTTCCCTCCTCTGCCCCTCAGGGTGACACCCTACGCCTGCAGAGCTGCTGCAGAGAGGGAACGAGTGAGCCACGGAAAACCCCTGCCTGGAGCCCACGGAGCACGATGCCGGTGGAGCCCCATCATCATCTCCCCCGTGTCACGCAGCCCCGTCTCTCTGCCCGCTGCAGAGCTGCATGAGGTGGGGGCTGAGTCTCTGCGTCCCCCTGGAGCCCAGCCCAGACCCGAGAGGAGAGACGATGCATCGTAACCACTGACTGAATGAAACTCAAGTCCCACAGCTTTCCGGCTCCATCCCAGAAGAACTCAAATAAAGGAAAATGTCTCAGCATATTTAGCAGCCAGCAAAAGCCGTGTGCCTGTGTGGAGGGCTCGGGTCGTGCTTCCCTTTCAAATGCTTCTGGAAAGAAGCCCACCGTCTCTGCACTCCTGATGTCAGTGAAGACATCCAAGTCGGCCCTTGACCAGAGACGTGTAAGGGAAAGGTCCTACCTTTGTGTAGGTTTCAGGCGCGTAAGAGGCGTTCTGGATCCCTGAGTCCCCAGAGAAGCCAGAGCCCTAAATTCTATCACCCACATGCCTTCGATTTGCTGGGCCATCTGGGTGGGTCACTTGACTTCTCTGGACTTCTCGCACATTCTCACACTTGGAGTAAAACACCCACCGTTCGAGGGAGTTCACGGCCGTGCACCAAAGTGCCCTTGGCCCCTGAGCCCCTCCCAAATGCCAGCATCTGCACCATCCTGGCCTTGGGGCTGGCAGGATGCCAGCCTCAGATGCCCACAAGCCACCCAGCGGGCAGGGCCAGGTGGGTGGAAGGTGGCAAAGGGCGGGGAGGGGTCCTGGGGGCGGTGGTGGTGTTCCAGGAAAGCTCCGCAACAGCGGAGGCCATCGGGGGAGGAGACACAGGAACACAGCCTTGTGGGCAGTGGGCCCCGGGGTCAGGAGAAGCCTGGGGTGGGGCAGAAGGCCTCGGTGTAGAAGGCCCAGAGTCACGGGCGTGTGGGCAGAGCTCACACAGGCCAGGCAGATGAGGCTGTCCTCAGGAGAGGCAGGAGGAAGGACAGAGAGATGGGAGCGGGCTGGGGCGGGGGTGCTTGAGGCCCAGCCCAGCCGGGGGTGGGCACGGTGACTATCTGACTCCTCTAGGGACTGCGGTGCGTCCAGCCCTGAGGGTGTGTCTGGTATACAGCCCAACTCCATCACCCTCTGCAGGAGGGCTCCCCAACTCGTCAGAGTTCCAGGTACTAGGCCAGTCTGAAGTGCTCCAGACCCAAGAAAGGGAGCCAGGCAGGTTCCAGCCCCATACGCAGCACCCAAAGACACACACAGGCACACGTACACACGTGCCCCCCCACATGTACACATGTGCCCCTCACACACATACACACGTGCCCACACACACGTGCTACACACACACACATGTGCCCCCACACACACACGTACACACGCGCGCGTGTCTCCGCTCCGCGCCTGCCCCTGGTCTGGCTGAGGCTCGGCTGTCCTCCCTGGTGTTTACAGAGCCGCTGTCAGCACCCACCCGCTGACAGTCCTTCCCGGCCTGCGAGGCAAATGCAGGAGCAATGAACAGCCCGGCCCGGAGAGGAGTCAGGCAAAGCCGGCCGGGTGCAGGGGCGGAGGCCCAGCCTGCGGCCGGTGCAGCGCGTGGCTGTGGCCGCGTGGCCAGTGTGGCTGGGGTGGCCGGGTGGGCGCAGGGCCCCGAGCCTCCGCTTCCTCCTTGACAGCCAGAGCGAAGGCTCCCACGGCCCCGGCTCCCTGCAGGACTTGACTGAGACAACGCCCAGGAGGTCGTGCGCATCCAAGGGGCTGCTTTTCTTCTTTTGGGGATGAATCAATCGGTTATGGAAGGAACTTCCAGGATTCTTGGAAAGGAAGGAGAGGTGAGTTACAGCCTGGAATCTTCCGGAATCCCCTTCCCAGGGTCTGTGCAGGTCCTTCCAGCACAGCGAGGCCTTTGTCTAGCTCTCAGTGCAGTCGGGGCCTGGAGACGAGAGGGCCATATGGCCCTCGGATGTGGTCACCCAGCGCTTCTGTGCCTTCCTGGGAATCTCTGGTCAGGCCTCGAGGCCTTGCCCAAACACAGCAGATCCCTGAGAACTGGATCATCTCAGAAAACTCCGAAGGTGGACAGTGTGACCTTTCAGGCTCCCCGCACCCTTGCCCCCGGCAGCAAAGCAGCTCTGATCCCTCATGGGGGTTGGGGAGAGGGGGAGCGTGGCGGGGTCAAATAGACTCACTCCCTCATCTGTCAAAAACTTACTCCAGGGGCTGGCTGTTGGAAAGCTACCCCCTGCCCCAACCCTGCCAAGTCCAGCCCCCCACGGCCTCTTAGGGACCACCTGCAGGTTCTCCCTGCAAGCTGCTGTCCCACGGACCCAACCTCAGTCCTTGGGGCCTGGACCGTGCCCGCGCCCCTGCAGGGACCAGGCCTCACCCCTAGCCTCTGACACAGCCCTGCGCATCATCCTGAGCAGAGATCTCTCTTCAGAAATGGCCCCCAGGCTGGTCGCCCTGTCTGGTCCCCCTTCCCCAGCACAAGCTTCCGGGAAGAGAGGGTGATGGGCTGGGAGCCCCGGTGGTCCTGGGCATGTTTCTCAGGCCCAGTGTCAGACGCCCCCATCCAGCCTCTGAGCCTGCTGTTACAGCAACGCCAGCCTCAGAACCGAAGGCTGAGTGGGCCTTGCTTGTCTCTGCTCCCCGGGACTCAGCAGGACCTAAACGCCCCTCTCCCTTCCCCTCCCTGCCCTCCGCCTGCTTCCGCCGCTCGCTCTTGGGGCCTGCCCACCCGCCCCAGAGGCCTGCCCTGTGTGTCTCTGCCCCACTCCCCCAGCCGCATTCGTCCCCTGCCCCATGCCACCAGCTGGCACATCACGTGACTCCTCGGGGAGTCTTTTGACAGCGGCTGGCGGAAGCAAGGTCCCGACGGACCTGGCCACCAGCCTCTCCCCACTTCCAGGCAAACTCAGGAATGAGAGTCGTGGTGGGGAGTGACCACAGTTGGGAGGGACCCAAGTGGCCCCAAGAGGCCCTGTACTGGCCCCCTGCCTTCCAGCAACAGGGAGACAAGTGTGAACACCCGGAGGGTCAGGGCTCTTCCTCCTTCTTATCATGCGAGCTTCCGCCAGACTACTTGCCTCCAGCCTCACCCCGCCATCCACCTTCACACCCTGTTGTTCAACAAACAAAGAGTCCTCGATCCCCAGGGACTCTCCCAAGGACACATGTGATCAGGCACGTCCAGCTGATTCAAGCCCTCCTGTGGCCCCAGGAGTGGATGGAGCCTGCTGGATGGACGCTCAGGGTCCCTATATTCGGGTGTAGGGGCCGCCATAACAAAGCCCCACAAACTGGGTGGCTAAAACAACAGACGCGGTTTTCAGGAGGTGGAAGTCCACGATCACGGATGGGCAGGACTGTGTCTCCTGACACTCTGCTCCCTGGGTCCCCACATGGGGGTGTCTGTGCCCTACCCCTCCCTTCTTGCAAGGACCAGGGCCCACCCCAGCGACCCTGTTCAACCTCAGACACCTTCTTCACAGCCCGTCTCAGCACACAGTCATTCTGAGGTGCTGGGGGTCAGAACCTGCACGCGTGGATTTTGTGGGGACACAGCTCAGCCTGTAAGAGCCCCCAAGAGCCCCCTCCATGCCGCTGCACTCCCTACTGGTCCTTGGACAGCCCCCACCTGGGACATCTTGAATCAGAAGTCGGGGTTAGTGAGGGGTCTGGGGATCAGGTCAGTGGGCAGAAGCACCCCCTAGAGGCCTATTCTCCCTTGCACAGTTCAGTTCAGTTCAGTTGCTCAGTAGTGTCCGACTCTTTGCGACCCTGTGGACTGCAGCACGCCAGGCCTCCCTGTCCATCACTAACTCCTGGAGCTTGCTCAAACTCATGTCCATCGAGTCGGTGATACTATCCTATCCAACTATCTCATCCTCTGTCATCCCCTTCTTCTCCCACCTTCAATCTTTCCCAGCATCAGGGTCTTTTCAAATGAGTCAGTTCTTCGCATTAGGTGGCCAAAGTATTAGAGTTTCAGCTTCACCATCAGTCCTTCCAATGAACACCCAGGACTGATCTCCTTTAGGATGGACTGGTTGGATCTCCTTGCAGTCCAAGGGACTCTCAAGAGTCTTCTCCAACACCACCCTTCGAAAGCATCAGTTCTTCAGAGCTCAGTTTTCTTTACAGTCTAAATCTTACATCCATACATGACTACTGGAAAAACCGTAGCTTTGACCGGACAGACTTTTGTGGCAAAGTAATGTCTCTGCTTTTTAATATACTGTCTAGATTGGTCATAGATTTTCTTCCAAGGAGAAAATATCTTTTAACTTCACAGCTGTAGTCATCATCTGCAGTGATTTTGGAGCCCCCCAAAATAAAGTATCTATTTCCATTGTTTGCCATCCATTTGCCATGAAGTGATGGGACCAGATGCCATGATCTTAGTTTTCTGAATGTTGAATTTTAAGGCAACTTTTTCACTCTCTCCTTTCACTTTCATCAAGAGGCTCTTTAGTTCTTCAGTTTCTGCCATAAGGGTGGTGTCATCTGCGTATCTGAGGCTGTTGATATTTCTCCCAGCAAACTTGATTCCAGCTTATGCTTCATCCAGCCCAGCATTTAACATGCTGTACTCTGCATATAAGTTAAATAAGCAGATTCCCTTCACCAAGGGATCTTCCCAACCCAGGGATCGAACCCAGGTCCCGTGCATTGCAAGGGGGATTCTTTACTAGCTGAGCCACAAGGGAAGCTCCCAGATGAGAATACAAGGCCAAAAAAGGGCAGATTTGGCCTTTGCTCTTGGCTGCATCTCCAGCCATGAGACCATGCTTGGTATACAGCAGGTGCTCAAGAAGTATGTGGTGAATGAATGAATGATACACAGCTGAGGCTGACAGCTGCATTTCCTCCCGAGAGTTCCCGGGAGAAGCCCCCAGAATCGCTGGGCACAGGGCCCAGCTGCCTGGCCACCCAGTCATGGCGACCTCCTCCCCCTCTGACCTCTGGCCTCATTCCCCAGGGCACTGTCAGAGTGGGCCCCATAGTGAAGGTCACCATCACCTGCCAAGACGGGGAGCTCTGCTGAGGTCTGTGCCCAGAGCTCTGGCAGGTTTTAGATGGTGTTTTCCTTCATCTGCGATTCAACAAATGCCGATTAAGCACATACTGTGAACTGACCCCATCCAAGGTCCAGAAACAAGGACCAGATGGTGGATGACCGTGGTGCTCAGACTTTAGTACCATAAACCCTCAGTTCCCCAAAGATTGTGTGGGACTGGAGGCCACCTCAGATACCAATGTGAAAAGCAAAAATTCCCGTTCTGAATCACCCCAGCCCAGATGAAAAAAAAAAAAAAACAAAGAAGAAAGACCAAGAAGGGACCGAGCAGATTTGACTGCATCCAGAATGGTGCCAATCCACACCGAATGCATTTCAAGACCAGCAAGAGGCGTGGAGCAATCTTGAAGCAGCAGAAAGGGATACGCTAGCTTTCTTTTTAGATGAGGAAGAACTGGAGACAGTGAAAGAAAGAAAGCATAGAAGACACCACCCAACAGATAAGACCCATTGATAACACGCACGCAGCCCTATGGTGGATTTGTGTTGATGGACGGCAAAAAAATCATCACCATGTTGTAAAGTAATTATCGTCCAATTAAAATAAGTAAATTTAAAAAACTATACTCCAAAAACAAATTTAAAAAATAAAAAATAATAATTCCTTAAAGTCTGGGTTTCTGACACAGTTTAAAAGTTGCCGTCTTTCCTTAATGAAGGTGGGCACGCCTCACTGCTCTGGAGACTGTGTGTCCCTGGGGGAACACTTCCTGGGCTGAGGCGTCTTCTCTGACCCCACGCCTGCTCCTCCTCGAGAAGGCCCCCGGGTGCACTCATTTTGGAAAATCACGTTAGGCTTGCTTTCCATCCCCCTGTCTCATCTCTGTTTTGCCCACGTGGGGAGGGCCGGGAACACCTGCTGCGCTAACCCTGCTCTGGGGACACGGCACCCTGGGCCCACGGACACCTCCGGCCCCAGAGCTCTGCAGATGGAGTCAGCCTGGCTGGGACCTTCACACCCCCAGGGGCGTGCAAACTTAAGCTATTAAAATGCACGATTAGGGAAGCTTTGCAGAGCTAATCAGATGGTAGTCTTAAGTTTACTGACACCATAAAATGCTATTTGATATCTTCATTAGAGTGCATAAAAGGAGGCACATGTATATTAGGGTTTCCAATGGCTCGGTGGGTTAAAAAAAATCTGTCTGCAATGCCGGAGACATAGAAGACTCGGGTTCGATCCCTGGGTTGGGAAGATTCCCCTGGAGGAGGGCACGGCAACCCATTCCAGTGTTCTTGCCTGGAGAGTCCCATGGACAGAGAAGCCTGGTGGGCTATAGCCCATGGGGTCTCAGAATCAGATTCAACTGAGCACAGACACTCACACACACACACATGCACACAGACACACACCACCCGCATGGGCTGATTGCCCACTGTGTGCCTGACACTGTTCTAGAAGCTGAAAGGACAGAAGAGGACAAACGAGCTTTTGTATAGTGGGGGAGAGAGAAGTACACAAGCAGCTAGGACAGGGTCACGCGCAGCTGGTGGATGCCGCGGGGACACCCCGAATGGAGGGAGGGTCCGAAGCCCACAGGCGGAGCCCCGCGTTGCAAATCTACAGCAGGAGGTCAGGGGGTCTCACGGAAGAGCGTGATGCCTGTGCAGTGCCCCCCAAGAGCCGGGCAGACATTTGGCTGCAGGAAGGGCGTCTGAGTGGAGGGAATGGCAAGTGCAAAGGCCCAGAGGCTGGAGTGTGATCAGCAGGAGCGGCTATCCCAGGAGATGGGGTGGGCTGGGCTGAGAGGAGAGGCCGCTTTGTGAGCCTGGCTTTTCTTTCTTTTTCACCTGGATCTTTTTAAAGTCTTTATTGCGTTTGTTACAACGTTGCTTCTGTTTTAGGTTTTGGTGTTTCTGGCCTCCAGGTCTGTGGGGTCTTAGGGCTAGAGCCCACACTCCTTGCATTGGGAAGTGAAGTCTTCACGGCTGGGCCAGCAGGGAAGTCCCGAGTGCTGCTTCTCTGAGTGAACTGGGAGCCCCTGCAGAGGTTCGTGGCTTATACGTCTTTCCTCCAGCCACGTGCAAGCTCTTGGAGGGCAGGGATCACGACTGGCTCCACCTACCACTGGCCTTCCTGCAGATGCTGCCCCATAAATCTGGGGGAACGAGATGGAGCCTGCAGCGGGGCCCTGGGGACAGGACTAGGGATGAGTCGCAGTGAGCAAAACGCCATGCAGTTCATGCTGAGCCGGGAAAGGCGGGCTGCGGGTGTAGACAGCGCAGGGTGGGCCAGCTGGCCCGCCCACCCACTTTCTGTGCGGCCTGTGGGTCCCAGGAGAACCACAGAGCCCACTGCAGGGGAGAGGGGAGAGGCCAGCAAGGGGAAGGCGAGGAGGGGGACCCTAGCCCAGATGTGGTGCCATAGGATGTCCGTTGGGTTTACTCAAGAAGGATCTGCAGGAAGAAGACGCCGAGGTGTTAACCACATCCTCCCAGATCAGCGTGAGGGCAATCCGGAAACATGTGCCGGGCGACGAATGAACCGCCTGGGCGGTCAGCTGAGCTAATGGAAAAAGACGGGAAACGGCCCATTTTCACCTCATTCTGAGGATTTCAGTAAACACTCTCCTTTAGGCTCCCCCCACTATCCGCCCCAGGACTGACAACACTCAGAGAGGGCGGTGGACGCAGCTGGGTGGGTTTTGAGCCGCCCCAGGGCTCAGAGTAGCTAGGACCAGCCTACGCCTTTGCCCTGCGGGGAGGGGTCCTGCGAGCTCTGGGCACAGTGTTCCCCAGGCCAGGCCGGTGTGCGACTCTACCACGGACTGGACCACGCCCACATGTCAGCCTGGCCCCGAGCCCCAGACTCTGCCCTCTGTTATGCAGAGAGCAGCTTCTGAGAACCTGTGCGACCCTGAACCGCGGCCCGTTCATCCGCTCGCTCATTCATTCTCGAGGGTGTGCGGTCGCCCCGTCCCTGTACCCCTGGTCACCCCGAGTGTGTATAGAGGGTGATCTGATGCCTTCAGTGCTGGCTCCCTGACACCCCCATCACAAGGTAGGCGCCATGAGGGTGGGGGGCTCTCTGTTTCCATTGCTGCTGTGTCTTTGAGGCCCAGTATATATAGTAGATGACGAGCTCCCTGATGGCTCACACAGTAAAGAATCTGCAATGTGGGAGACCTGGGTTCAATCCCTGCGTCGGGAAGATCCCCTGGAGGAGGGGCATGGCAACCCACTGCAGTGTTCTTGCCTGGAGAATCCCATGGACAGAGGAGCCTGGCGGGCTGCAGTCCACGCGGTCGGAAAGCACTGAACACGACTGGGCGACTAACACTTTCACTTGCGCGTAGTAGACGCTAAACATGCTTGCGTGGGATGAATGAATGAGGTGGGCGAGAAGACACTGAGGCTAAGCTCTGAGCTGTTGTAGGACCTAGGGGTGAGCCAGAGAGTGCCCCCAGGAAAGGGGCCCCCACTTCCGCCCACAGTGCCCCCCTGCTCCATCCCTTGGAGAGAACTCTCTCCTCCTTGGGTCCTCCCACCCTGGGCCCCCTCCTCCAGGAAGCTCTCCAGGCTCCGGCACCACAAGAATCCAGCTCAGCTCCTGATCAAGCCACTGGTCAGTGGCTCTGAAGGACGGGACAGCGGCTTCCCCATCCACCAGTCAATGGCCCAGCAGAGGGCAGGTCGTTCTCTCCTGACCCAAATCTGCCAGACTTAAGTTGCCTGGCATGCATGCATGCTAAGTCTCTTCAGTCGTGTCCGACCCTGCAACCCCAGGGACTGTGGCCCTCTGCCCTCAACCCCAGGCTCCTCTGCCCATGGGATTCTCCGGGCAAGAATACTGGAGTGGGGTGCGGTGCCCTCCTCCAGGGGATCTTCCCAACCCAGGGACCAAACCGGCATCTCTTATGCTTCCAGCGCCGGCAGGCGGGCCCCTTACGGCCACAGCCAGCTGGAAAGGCCTGAGTCACCTTATCAGCTTCCAACAGGAAAAGCCGGTTCTATCAGCCCCTGGCTCCTGTCCTTCTGGCTCAGAAAAATCTCTAGAACCTGCTCTATGCTACTGCCTCAGCTCAGGGGGCGACTACAGTCAGGGCTGGGGGTGCCTGGGGGAAGGACAAGTCAAGGTCAAGGCTGCAGGCGCCGGCCAAGTCCATCAGCCCTCAAGAGATCAGATGAAGCGCCTGGGCCACGGGGTCCCTGACTCCCCATTTCCAGATGACTGGACAACAGGGCTGTTTAAGGCCCCTCCCATATACCTTTAAGGAAAAAACAGAAATCAACCTTCGCCTTAGTTTAAAAGGAAGGGAGAGCGTTATCTCCGGTTGTTCTTTGATGTCCCAGGCCAGATGGTCTCCTGGAGATTTATCCGGGGCCGTGCAATCCATACCGCAAGGAACTGAGCCTTGCTCAGAGGAGAGCCGTCTGGGGCGGTCATCTCTAAGGGGAAAACCAGCAGCAGCACTGAGTTGATTGGGGTCCGGGGCTCATCACCGAGGGCTCATCACAGCCCAGCCCGCCAGCCCCTGAGCCCCTGCCCCCACCCTCACCGGGCTCCCAGCTGCCAGGGTAAACCCCCCACCCCCGCCCCCGCCAGGCCGCCCGCTGTGTCTGCAAAGTCCCTATTCATCCCCACCAACCAAGGCTCATTCCCCTCTTATCTGCTCGCCTCCCCCACCAGCTCACCATTCAGCTTGATGTGCCGAGCTGAGGGGGCTGGGGGGCTGGGGATGTGGCAGGGCCGAGGTGGCCCTTTGTGAGGCCTCCCGCTAATGCCGCCCACTAATCCACTAATCCCGCAGTTTGCACAGCTCTGCAGCGCGAGGTCACTGTTAATTATCTGCCCCCCAGGCCGGTCAGAGAGGAGGACAGGCACTCGAGCCGAAGGGAGGCCTGTGGCTCTGAGAAACGCGGTTTCCACAGAGGCTCAGTCCCAACATGGGGGGGGGGGGGGCTTCCAGGCCACCGGTGCTGACCCCGGGCTGGGCTGTGGACCCCTCTGGGAGCCGAAGAAGACTCCAGCCGCCCTCCTCAGAAAACTGCATTGTTGCCTACAATTTCCTGGCCTTGGCACTCCTCCCAGAAGCCAGACGAAGACTCCAGACCAGCTTGATCTCTGGCCCTCTGTGACCCCCTTTCCAACACCCTAGCCCTCCATTGTTCGTCCTGACTGGGGTACCTCCATCTCCGGAACCCACCCCTGCCTCTCCTGGACACAGTGGAGCCCAGGGTTTGAGGACAAGAGGCTGCCCCCAAACGCCCCTTTCCCATCCCATGGCAGCCCCACCTTGAACCCTGAGTGGCCTTGCACACACTCTTGTGGACATCGGCGTGGACCCGCCCTCCCCCAGATCCCTTCCCCTCTGCACCCCCCCAACCTCTCTCTTGGCCAGACCTCAGGCCTGGGGACACACACTGGCAGCACAGCTCTCTCTGGAAGGACAGACTTGGAGAACCGGTTTCTCAGGCCCTGGAAGCAAGCTCGGGCCATCTGGGTACAGAATCACAGGGTCTGAGGTACCCCGGATGTGGCCTCGAACCAGCTCCAGGACACCCCTTCTCCCTGCCCTGCAGATTGGCTACGGACTGGCTGGCCCTCTGGGAGCTCACGACTCAAGGAAAGTCAGAGCTGGGTGCTCCCAAGCGTGGGGCCAGGACAGGCTCCCCAAGGGGCTTTGTGGATCCCAAGCAACTCCTTAGATGGGCGGGGCCCAAGTCTGGGGCTGGCCTTGCCCTGGGAGCCACAGAAAAGACATCTAACCCTCTCCTGGGCAGCTCTTCAGTCGCTGGGTCTGAAACAGATTCTAAGCTTCCAGAGCTCAGACGAGGACCTGCAAAATGGGCCTGTGAACTCCATACCTGGAAGGGAACTTCAGGCCACACAGCACAACGATTCAGCCAAGAGGAGCAGCTCGCCCAGGGACCCAGGGCCTTAGAGGGGCAGCAGCACCAGAGTCGGCTCCCCACCCAGCAGCATCCCTGGGAGAACAAACACAAAAGCGGCATTCATGCAGCAAGAGGGCCCCAGTGACAGGCGAGGTGGGGGAGCCGGGGGGGGGGCGCTGCTCCTTCCAGCCCAGTTCACTGCTTCCTCCCACAGCCGCGGGGCACCAAGCAGCCCTGAGGCGGGCTGTGGGGGCGCGGGGTGACAGCCGGGGTGTCCACCCTCCAGGAAGTAGGGCACACGTGTGGGGAGTCCCTGCCTTGTCCCCCAGGAGTGGAGCGGAGGCCCAGGGAGGGAGGTGGGAAGATGCCCCCAGAGAAGGAGAGAGAGGTCAGCTGAGTCTTGTAGGCAGAGACCGTGGAGCCGGGCGCCCCAGTCGGGCAGCGGTGCAGGCGAACCCTGGGAGATGAAGGTGTGTTGTCTGGGGAGGCCGTGGCCCTGGGAAGCTCAGACGTGGCCAGTTTACCCCGTGGTGGCTTAGAAGTGGAGGGCTCGTGCCCCACCTGCCCCCAGCAGACAGGGGCCGCCAAGAAGGCCACTGCGGGCACGTCCTCCATGGGCACACAGTGGGCTCTGGTTCTAGCTGGGCTCGCTGTTTTTCAGCTGCTGACCTGCAAGAGGAGGGCTTCCCTGGTGGCTCAGTGGTAAAGGAGGACGGAGCCTGGCTGAGTGGTTTGCAGATATTAATTCCCCTCCCCATATCCCCGGGAGGCCCTGGTGCTGTGATTCCCATTTAACAGGTGGGAAAACTGAGGCTCAGAGAGACACAGTCACTTGACCAAGGTGCACATCCCACCAGGGCTGAGTGAACGTTCTCAGGGGCAAAAGGGAGGGGGTCGCTCAGATTCCGGGGGCCCGCAGGGCTGTCAGGAGAGGCTGCCCACATCACCCACACTGCCACCACTGGAGAAAAACAGTGTCCACCCCAGAGGAAGAGACATCTGGTTCCTGGAGGCCGTGAGAGCTCGGGGGTTTCAGCCGGGGTTTGCTGGGTGTCCAGGGAGACTAGGACACCAGGCCAAGGAGCCCCAGCAACGAGGGGGTCAGCCTGAGACCCGCCAGCAGGTGGTGCTGCAGCCACAGGGCTGGGCGTCGGGTTCCACTTCCCCTGGGAGATGCCCCCTGGGCCGTCCGTCCATCCCCAGGGGCATCAGACACTCAGGGGAGGCCCTAGACCCCGACCTCGCGAGGGGTCATCAGCTTTGTCTTCGAGGGTTGTAACGGAGCACGGGCGGCCGTGGGCTGGGCCCCCTGCGTCCACCACCCCCGGTGGTCCACCATCGCCCAGCTGTGGCAGGTGAGAAACTGAGGCTCGGTCCCAGGAAGTGTCCGCCTGACACGTGGGGATGCCACACCCACGCTGGGTACTTCCAGCCCCGCCACCCCCAACCCTGCCACCAGCCGCCACGCGAATCAGGATGACGGAGCCGTCCTGTCCACATGCCTGCAACAGGGCTGCCCGGCAGGTGCCCCCATGCACAGGACCCAGGCAGACAGGTTCTGCATCCGGGAGTGTCCAGCCCCTCGCCACCTGCAGACCCCTGCTCCAGGGCTCCGGCCCCTGCTGACCACCCCCCTCCAGCCCCCCAACTGCTGGGCATCCAGCCTTGGGCCCTGGGCCCCACCCCCACTGCCAAGGCAGCATGGCACCAGGCCAGGGCCCTTGATTCGCAGACAGAGCCCCGGAGCAAACCACCCGGCTGGCCGCTCCAGCTCAGGTTGCCGCCTGCAGTGGCTCCGGCTGATTATTCATGGAAATCAGGCCTCCACCATGTTCCTTGGGCTTCAGCTGGGACTGGATTAACAATCGTCTCTTTGTGTGGACAACCGACCCTAGTGGTGTCTCTGGAGGGAAAGGGAGGAGGGAAGGAAAGGAGGTGGGGGGCTGGGAGTAGAGGGGAGGAGGGGGAGGGGAGGAGGATGGAGAGAAGAGAAGGGAGGGGGAGGAGAGGACCAAAGGGAGGAGGGAGAAGAGCAAGAGAAGCAGGGGACGCAGAGGAGAAGGAAGGGGTGGAGGGGGAGGGCGGGGGTACCCGTGGGGGGTTCCCGTGGGGGTTCCCGTGGGGGTACCTGTGGCAGATACTGGTTGGGCCCACGGAACAGAGCACTCTCCCCTTCCAGAGTTCCAGAGCCCCAGGCCCCCACCACCGTCGAGGCTGGGGGACGGTGCTCCCTGTCAAAGGTGCTCCCTGGACACTGTCAGAGGCCATGCTGTGTCTGAAGGTCTCCGGGCCCCCTCCCGGAAGACCCCAGAGGAACATCCCAGGGTCTCTGTCCTGGGTCGGGGAGGGGAGCAGCCCAGGGTGGTGGCAGACCTGGTTCTGGCCCTTGTGGGATTCACGCATGGACAACAAAGTCCAGGACGGCTCGGCGATCCCAGACCAGAACAGTCCCCACTCACCCAGGATCCAGGCGGCCAGGAGGCCCAAAGAACCAGCGCGGCTTTAGAGCATAAATAACAAAGAAATAGGGTAAGGGTTTCTTTCTTTCTTTAAACGGACTTATGGGAAATGAAATCAAATCGGGCCACAGAGCAGGGTGATAGCATCTTTGATACCCGCAGTCGAACCCCGAGACCCCTCTGTCCAGAAACAAGCCAACAGCTCCACGTTACCTACAGGATAAAAGCCGACCCCTCCTGCTGGCTGTTCAATGCCTGCTCAAGGGTGCTCAAGTCTCGTTCTGACCCCCCTCCTGCCTCATCTCCCTCGCCCTCCTTCCCTTCAGCCCCCAGTCCTTCCCCGTGACTCCAGAGAATAGGCTGTTCTCAAACTTGTCAGCCCCCCACCCTATCACAGAACCTTACCTTCAGATTTTCCTTCTGCGGGAAACCTAGCCGTATCTGCCCACTCCAGCCCTCGTGGCCATCCATGCCGCTTGTAGGAAGCCTCCCAGATCACCGCTTCCCCACCCCCAGCACCGCTTCTCTCTCAGCTGTCACACGCTAGTGACCTGGGTGTGTGCACATGTGGGAGAGGCGCTCAGGACCTGTCAGTTAAGGGGGATGTACATGAACCCCAGCCAGCCTTCCTGGGCCACCTCCACGCCAACTTCTGGCGTGGAATGGGTGACAGTCGGGCCTGAATAGAAGGCAACACGGAGGCCTCAGAGCATGGGAGACTGGGAACGAAAGCAAAATTGGACGATCAGCGGTGATCAAGAGGGTACAATGACAGCCTTCGGAAGGAAGGAAAGAAAGATCCCGGCGGGCCAGGTCGTGCCATGCGCACTGCTGGAGGAGGCCTCGGCTCTGCTAACCTAAGACATTTACCCCAGCAGTGCTAAGGAGAGTCCCTGGAGGAAGATGAGCCCTCCCGGGGGAGCCTGGTTGACCCTTTCAGCCAAAGAAAGCCCCTCCTCGCAACCTCGGTGGCTGTCCAGGAGCAGCTCCTGCAAAAAGGAGCTGCCTGCACTGGCCTCGGAAATGTCAGCCCCTGTCCAGCAGCCTGGGTGACACAGAGCCCTCCAGGGAGCAAGAGGTGGGCTTTACACAGACTCCCCGCAAATGGTCACACCTCTAGGAGTCTCTCCTAAGGAAAATAATCTTCAGCTCCAAAAATGCTGTATTTATATCTGCAGAGAACTAAAAATAACCAACGGTAAAGGCACAGTGGAACACACCTGGGAATAGCCACTCGATGTAAATGCAGGCGGCTGTCACAGACAATACAGGGAGTCCCCTCCACACGAATAAGTTCTGTTCCAAGAGCGCGTTTGTAAATCCAGCTTGATCAGAAGTCCAACAAAGTAAGCCTAGGTACCCCACTAACACGATCAGCTAACACTTTGCACACAAATGATACATGAAAAGCAAACACAAAACATAAAGAAAACACTTCTAATCTTACAGCGTGGAGCTTGAAAAGCACAGGAGTGCACTGCAGCAGCTGGCACACAGGGACTGGCACTGCGCAAGCAGGCAGGAAGAGCCACTGGCCGGAGCAGGGGCAGGAGGCGGGAGATGGTAGAGCTGACGGGTCAACAGCAACAGGAGACGGGGCGGCAGTCGCGCAGTCGTGTTCGGCTCTTTGTGACCCCCGTGGACCGTAGCCCGCCAGGCTCCTCTGTCCGTGGGGATTCTCCAGGCAAGAATACTGGAGAGGGCTGCCATTCCATTCTCCAGAGCACCTTCCTGGCCCACGGATCGAACCTGGTCTCCTGCACTGCAGGCAGATTAAGCTGCAATTTCATTCACACTATGTTGATGGAACGCACGCTCACATCTTTGAAAGTTCACAACTTGACGTTTCGTATGTAAGGGAATTACCATACCTGCAAGGACTGCAAAGCTCTGGTTTTTCCAGTAGTCATGTATGGATGTGAGAATCGGATCATAAAGAAAGCTGAGAGCCGAAGAACTGATGTTTTTGAACTGTGGTGTTGGAGAAGACTCTTGAGAGCCCCTTGGATTGCAAGGAGATCCAACTAGTCCATCCTTAAAGGAGATCAGTCCTAGGTGTTCATTGGAAGGACTGATGCTGAAGCTGAAGCTCCAATACTTTGGCCACCTGATGCGAAGAACAGACTCATTTGAAAAGACCCTGATGCTGGGAAAGATTGAGGGCAGGAAGAGAAGGGGACGACAGAGGATGAGATGGTTGGGTGGCATCACTGATTCAATGGACATGAGTTTGAGTGGACTCAGGGAGTTGGTGATGGACAGGGAGGCCTGGCATGTTGCAGTCCATGGGGTCACAAAGAGTCAGACACGACCGAGTGACTGAACTGAACTGAACTGAACTGAACTGAAGGACTGTGGAGGGACAAGGGGAATGTATCTGATACGAAGCTAAGCCGAAAATAAGTCAGGACATGAATTTGTGCGATCAGGAACGTCTCAACCAGCAGACTCCTGACACGGAAAAAAAGACTGGAAGGAAACTAACCAAAGATGGTGTGCCAGGGACTGGCTGCATGTGGTCACCATGGCAACCCTCTCTCTTCCTGGTTTTCTGTATTTTCTAATGAGCACAGACTATTTTTCCTTCTTTAATTAATAAGTGTCTTCTGGACAAAAACACTCAGCCCGCTGCCAGATCTCACGGCCGGTGTAGGCTCTCTGCCAACCTCATCTCCACTGGGGACAGATTTCTCAGGAAGAGCTAGAGATTGGTGGGCACCAGGACCACCACGCAGGCCACCCTCTCCACCCCGGCTCTGGCCTGCCCAGAAGGATGCGATGCACCTGGCTGGCAGACAGATGCCACCAAAGTCTGCAAGCTCCTCCTTCCGTGAGCTCCTTTCACTGGTGGCCCACCTCCTCTCCCTTAACGAGCTACAGAGGATGATCACCGAGAAAAGAAACAAGGGGAACTTCAGACACACACAACCTTTTCGTCCTGTGCAGCCCGAAGACACAGTGACTCCCCTCCCAGGCGGGGTGATGGGAAAGGCAGGAGAGAGTGGGGGCGGGGGACAGGGGAACTCAGCTCAGCTGTCTCTGCGGAAGCCGAGTTCTGGCATCACTCAGCCTGCGAGGCTGGGCCGGCTCTCTGGGCAAAGCCTAGCCCTGGCATGTCCTCCCCAGACCACACCCCACCCCTCCACGAACTGTTCCCTGCCCCTTTCCTGGGCCCCTGTGGAGCCGGGGTGGAGGCGTCCCCAGCCCAATTGCGGGGGCACTTCGGTGAACCTGGACGAGCTGAGTGGCTTTCCTCTCTGCCGATTGGCTACCTCACCCGTAAAGACAGGATTTACGCTGCATTCTCTGTGCCCCCATGAGCATCACCTGCAAAGATCTGACAGCAGTGGGGGACACGGCTCCTGCAGCACCTCAGCAACCCTCAACAACCGCCTGGATTCTGAGGCACCAGCTCTTACTCCGCTCTCAGCTCACTGGCCCCTTCCACTCACACTGGGGCATTTCTGCTTCTGGAGAAGAAAGGCTGGCCTGGGCCTCACCCCTTGCCAAGGTCTCATCCCCAGTGTCCACAGGGCTTTGCTCTCCTGAGAAGGGCATCGCTCTATACCCAGGGTCCAGCCGGAAATACACCCAGGGTCCAACTGGAAACTCTCGAGCCGTCCTGGAGGCCTCCCTGCTTGGGGCGCCCTGCAGTCCTATGCCAGGGGCAGGGTCCCCTGGTCCCACAGACCCATTGGTCAGATGGGAAAACTGAGGCCTGGAAAGGCCAAAGACTTGCTGTGAACCATAGTGACTCAGTGACTCTGCCTGTCCTCATCCTCTGCCCAGACGTCCAGCCTCCAGGCTGGCCCAAGCCAAAGGCCTGACTGGACAGCAGTGGTTGCCCTGGGACCTGGGCTCTGGCCTTCTCCCAGACCCCACATCATCCGCTGTGCACCTGCAGCCAGAGGGATCACAGAGAAAGCAAGCCTAGCCACACGCCCGTCCAGCTGCTCTGCTGCATGTGCTGAAAATCCCTCACTGGCTATGGGGCGCCTGTGCTCCTGTCTGAGACGCCCTGCTTTTCTTCTGCTCTCCTCCAGCTGCCTCTGCCTTGAACAGCCGTGGCCGTGCCGACCCCAGGACCTTTCCACATGCCTCGTGCACTGTCTGGACCACTCCTCCACGTGCCACTTCACTCAGCATCCCCCATCCGATCTCTGGGTCTCTGCTAACATGGCCCCTCCCCAGAGAGGCCCCCAATGCCCAGGGGAAGTGCTCTCCCAGCACCATGCTCCTTTGCAGTCGTGTTCTCGGCTGGCATCATTAAATCACTAACCGTGAAATTAGTTCTTTAATGTCAGAGTCCCCTGCTGAGCGGGCCAGGCCAGGACCACATCTGCCTTGTTCCCTGTCCCCTCTGCAGCGCCAGGCTTAGGGTAGGCCCTCGACCTTCATTCTCTGAATGAATGAAGGAAGGAAGGATAAGTGCTGCCTCGGACGGTCACTTTAGTGAACAGACCAGCTCAGCGAGCACTCCCTGACCCCACTCCCCTGTGTGCACATACAGGGAGGCATGACAGCACCGGAAGAACGCCGTCTGGGAGTCTGTAGACCTGGGTTCCAGGCTCCGGTCCTCCCACTGAGCCACTGTGGGCCACAGCAAGCCTTTGGCCTTTCCAGGCCTCAGTTTCCCCATCTGGCCAATGGGTCTGTGGGACTGGGGGACCCCACCCCTCCACCCCCCAACAAGGAAATGGCAACCCAGTCCAGTACTCTTGCCTAGGAAATCCCATGGACAGAGGAGCCTGGTGGGCTGTACTCCATGGGGTCGCAAAGAGTCAGACACGACTTAGCGACAAAACAACAACGAGGGCCTCTAAGCACTAAAGCTTCCACCAACGATGCTAAAACCCCTGTCCAGGCACAGGGCACCCAGTGGATGCTGCATCCTGCCCTGGGGAGCTGAGAGTCCGAGTCATTGCAGGAAATAGGCACCGGTGGGGATGGCCCAGAGGAGCAGCCCAGAGGAGGCGGCCCAGAGGAAAGGCCATACCAAGCAGGGCCCACTGGCTGTGGGGTGAGCAAGAAAGGCTCCCATTTCACAGGTGAGGTCTGAGCAGAGGCAGCAGCCACGCGTCTGCCCTCTCCAGGTGCCTTCGACCCGCCCTGGCCCCAGCTCATGGAGTCCAAGGCCAGATGAGTGGGAAGGGTTGGGGCCAGAGGAAATGCAGGGGCGACCTGTCCACAGTGTGGAGAAAAGAAGAGAAAGGCATCCCAGAAGTGACAAGAAAGAAATGGGCCCAGGAGCGAGGTTCAGTCTGCGGGGTGAAGGGGGCAGGGGAGTGTGACCCCAGCGAGTCCAGCCCGCGGCCCTGGGGTCAGGTGAAAGGTCCACAGCCTGCACTGTGGGCGATGGTCTGTGCTCCTCGCCTCCTGTCCACGGGGCGCTGAGCCAAGGCCACGGGCTGCGGAGCCTCACGACGGAGGGGCTCGGGTCACCGGTCACAGCCCACGGCCCGCGCCCGCCCACGCAAGGGTGGCCCACGCAAGGGTGGCCCACGGCCCGCGCCCGCCCACACAAGGGCAAAGTCAGCAGTCACTGCGTGAGCGCGCTGGGTGCTTGTCGGCAGCTCTCGCCGGGCATCCTGACAGCAAATGGCGGTGACCCTAACCTCACGGCCTCGCAACAGGCAAGGCTGCTACCTGCCTTCCAGATGGGGAAGCTGAGGCTTCGGGAGGTCCGGTGGCCACATGGTCTGTGCAGACAATTTCCTCTGTTACCGCTCTGACTCCACCGTCGGGGGACGGCAGGTGAGGGAACTATATTTAGCATATTAAACAAGCACAGAGAAAACATCTAGGTTCACAAGAAAGGAAGGTTCACAGAGAGTCGGGGATGGCAGTGGCTCTTCACTTGGACCCCAAGCCAACACCCCACTCCTAACCCAACCATGGCCAGCCCCTCACTGTCACCCCAGGATCCAAAGTCCTGTGATGGACATGGAGTACGGGCTGATGCTTGCCAAGGGGCAGGAGGCTCGGGGAGGCATGGAGTGAGAGCTTGGGGTTGGCAGATGTCAGCTTTCATATACAGGATGGATAAACAACAAGGTCCTACTTTATATGCACAGGGAACTGTATTCACTATCCTGTGATAAACCATAACGGAAAAGAATCTATTTTTTTTTAATGAATATAACAGGATCGCTTTTCTGTACAGCAATAATTAACACAATGTTGCAAATCAACTATACGCCAATAAAATAAAAAGAAAATTGATGCAAAAATACACAAAAAGTATGTCATTGGTAAGTGAGGCACATCCCGTAAATGTAAGATTACTTTAACGTTTGAGGGAAAAATAAGAATAATGTAATTCACACATAGGCAGAATAAAGGAAAATAAATAAAATATTCTCAGTTGCAGCAGAAAAAAAATAAAGTCCTATGACAACCCAAAAGTCTGGCCCAAGTTTGGGGCCAAACTCATTTGGCAGCAAACTATGACACACACCCTCCCATCACCCAAAACAGGAAAGGGCTGGGAGAAAGGGGGCAACACCGAGATGGCAACAGGGGTGGTCTCAGCCTTAGAGAGGCCGAGAGGCCACTGCCCACTCCGCTGCAGCTGCACTCCCTTGTTTTTCTCCGATGAGCATGCATGGTGATTACCACAACGACAGCGGGAAATTAAGCAAACGGAATGCCACTCGGCGCTGTCTGGGAGCAGAAACGGCAGCTCTGCAGACCTGCTGGTGCTGTTCCCAGCGACGGTGGGGAGGAAGGCTCTGTGGGACTCCCCAGCGATTCCCACCACATCCCCAGACACCTTGAGGACCACAATGCTGGGCCATAACGGACTTGACTGGCCTCCCTGGGGTCAGCCATCAAGATCTTGCCAGCACAGGGTCACGCAGCTGCCTACCACACAAAGGCAGCCCCCACCCACACCCCCCACCCCAGCATAGCCCCCTGCCCCAGGCCCCCTGGAGGGTCGGGAGGCTGTGAGGACTGCCTTTCTGTCACTCTGGAGGGGACTCTGTCCTCTCCCCCGGTAGCTGTCTGGTGGCTCCAGAGCACGGTGGCGAGGAGGTGTGCGTTAAGAGTCCTTTGCAGGCCCAGGCACGGTGAGGCCCCAGCATCTCAGGAAGATAGTCCTGCCGACCTCCATCTCTACGGAATGTGCAAATCGCCTGTGTTTGTTCTCCAACACCTGCTTTCTGCAGCTCACAGCTTTCATCCTTGAAGAGCTGCTGAGAAGAGCGTCTGAAAAATGCTAATACGGGAGGAAACTCCCTACAGAGTTATGATGCAAGCTTCACATAAATTGTGATATTTCACTAGTGTCCCAGGTCTAGGAGGGCTTTATTAACTGCGGCTCAGTCTCTTCGGCAGTTGCCACTGATCCACACTGCCGACTTCCATGAATTCAGTTCATCAAACACGCATGGAGGCCCACTAGGTGTCAGACACTGTTCCAGGCGTTGGGGGAGCCTTCCTTCCACCAACAAGTATTTACCCAGAACCCACTCGGTGGTAGCAGAGAAGGCAATGGCACCCCACTCCAGTGCTCTTGCCTGGAAAATCCCATGGACCGAGGAGCCTGGTGGGCTGCAGTCCATGGGGTTGCGAAGAGTCGGACACGACTGAGCGAATTCACTTTCAATTTTCACTTTCCACTTTCAGGCATTGGAGAAGGAAATGGCAACCCACTCCAGTGTTCTTGCCTGGAGAATCCCAGGGACGGGGGAGCCTGGTGGGCTGCCGTCTGTGGGGTCGCACAGAGTTGGATACAGCTGAAGCGACCTAGCAGCAGCAGCAGCACTCAGTGGTAGACACTGAACAGCAATGGGGAGGAAAGCCAGCCTTTGTCTGCGAGGCACTGAAGACAGAGAAGGGATTACTCAAAAACATCGTGGTGGGGCTCTGAGCCGTGCACTCCGGAGGGCTTCCTGGAGGAAGAAACAGGCTGAATCCCAAGAAGAAGTGGGCCAAAGAGACAGGAAAGAGAGTGTTCCAGGCAGACAGACAAGGGTTGGAAGGGATAAAGCCTCACAACCTGTCCAGAGAATCACAGAATCAGGGTAGCACAATCCTGAAAGCACCCAAATCCTTTCGCTAATCCTGAAAGCACCCAAATCTCCAGGAACACACCCCAAACTGCAACCAGGTTCCCTGGGTGGGAGATACAGCATCCAGCCCACACTAGATGGACGCTGTCCTCCACTGTTAGCCCCTTCAGGTCTAACCTTAAAGCCAAACCCAGACGGCAAAGGACTGATTGACCCACAGAGTCGACACAGAAGGCCAGGGCCCAGGACAACACAGGGCACCTGGGAAACCCAGAGGGGAGAAGGGAAGGCTTCCTGGAGGAGGCGGTGCCTGGGCTGGGGAGCGGCCACCCCAGTCAAGAAGGGCTGATGCCCACAACCCTGCCGTGGCCTGAACTGTGCCCTCCACAGGCTCATATGATGAAGACCTAACCCGCGGCCTGACTAAGAGGTTGTTGCCGCTGTTTAGTCGCTAAGTCGTGCCTGACTCTGTGCAACCCTATGGACTGTAGCCCACCAGGCTCCTCAATCCATGGGACTTCCCAGACAGAAATACTGGAGTGGGTTTCCATTTCCTTGTCCAGGTAACAAAGGTTAAATGAAGCCATTAGGGTGGGACCCTAAACCAACAGGAGTGTGCCCTTATAAGCAGGGCTCCCTAACCTCTGGGATATAACGCCTGATGATCTGAGGTGGAGCTGATGTCATAGTAATAGAAACAAAGTTCACGATAAATGAAATGCATTTGGCTCATCCGAAACCATCCCCCACCCCGGTCCGTGGAAAAACTGTCTTCCACAAAGCTGGTCCCTGGTGCCAAAAAGGTTGGGAACCACTGCTCAGAGAAAGAGGTCTCTCTCCACCACGTGACCACACAAGGCGGCGAGTGTCTGCCGGTCAGGTCAAGACCATCACCAGCCCTGGAGTCGGCCGGCACCTCAGCCTGGGAGTCCAGTCTCCAGAACCATGAGTAGGAACTGTCTGTGTTGAGTCCAGCCCTGATCACAGCAGCGAGCAGATTGAGGCAGAACCCCCCACCCCCTCTCTGTCTCCAGGGCCCCCCAACACAAAAGCGGCCTCGCAAGCGAGGGGGCCCCAAGGCAAGCCCCTGGCCCCGGGCGGAAGGTTCACGTTCTCACGGTCCAGCCGGCCTCGTCCTTCAGGTGCCCGTCCAAGAACACGAGTGACGATTCTGGCTAATTCATGGAGCTTTTCCGCGGATTAACTCATTAATTAATGTACAGCACTTCTGAATTTGCAAGCAGTGCATCGGAGCCCCAGGGACACCGATCTGAAATCACGAGATGCAACCCAGCAGCATGAATGGGTTTTCATAAAGGCCCCCTGCCTTCCCGAGCTGGGCTGGCGAGCCTGCCGCTCTGCTCCTCTGCCCGCGTGTCCAAAGCCGCTGAACAAAGCCATCAGGAAGGGCTGGGGGTGGGGGGTGTGGGGTGGGATCTGATAGGGCTTTCAACAGACAGTTTAATGCTCTCCTCCACACAAGACACCACTTTCAAAACAGCAGAAGTGGCCTTACCTTCAAAGCAAAACCCACCTTAAATAAATCTACTGTGTCCTTCGCTCTTTAATCCCCTAAGATGGGAAGCCCACCTCTGCCTGCCACGCCACCAATCAATACTCTGAATTCCTAAGAAGCTATTTTTTTTTCTTTCCGTCAAGTGTCAAATTAAAGACAGTCAATACTGGTATTGTAGTGCCTTTCTTTTTTAAAAAAAAAAGGCAAATAATCTATTGGATGAACTCTAAACCTGTAAAATTAGACTTCTTCCCCAGAGGCTGGCGGGAAGAAGCGGGTGTCCCAGCCTGCGTGCTCCTCCCCTGGACCCAGGGGACGCACATGGGGGCCTTCCCACAGAGAAAGGAAACCTGGAGACCCCCAGGCCTGCCCTCAGGGAGGGTGCTGATTAAGCTAACATGGAGGGCTGGGACCAGGGCAGCACAGGCAGCCTGAGACCCAGAGGACAACGGAACGCTTCCTGGAGGAGGTGGCCTCCAGGCTGGGCTGCAGCCACTGTAAGCAAGGAGGGCTCATGCCAAGGCCTCCTGACTCCTGTCTTTGCCCACACTGACCGCTCCTTCCTCCATCAGACCCTTTGGCAGCACCACGCTCACCTTCCCACAGCTTCCCCCGACTTGCCCAGAAACTCTCACAACCTTCTGCGGCTCCCAAGGCCTGAGATGCCCGGTTTCCCAGTCTGGGACCTAAGCTCCACCTCTCCCCCAAGTCTGCCTCAGTTAGCATCCACTCTGTCAGCCTACTCCACTCTGGTTAACTGAAGCCCGTGAGCACGCAAAGATCTGAGTTTCAGCCCCAACTCCGGACCTCTGTGCCCATGAGCAAAGCTCTCTCTGAGCCTCTCTGCTTCTGTTCAGCGGCTGGCCTGGGACCAACGGCGGCCCTGCCCCCACTTCTGGCCCTGGAACCAGTCCAGTTCTAGGTCAGGCCAGCCTGCCTCCATTGTCCTGCCTGGCCCTGCAGCCCTGCAAGAAGAGACAGGAAAACCAGCCTGGGAGACACTGCATCTCAAACTCCAGGCCTCTCCAGGACGCCCTCCCTTCTCACGCAACCCCGTTCTCTCTATTCCCTGTAGTGCCCGCCTTCCTGGCCAGGCTTGAGTGGGCAGCTGCTTCCCGAGGCCCCCCTGCCCCGGGCACAGGCTGCTTCCACCACTGCCCTGCCTGGTTCTCTCCCGCAGCATCTCCTGTCCATCTGAGTGCCTCCCGGAAGGCAGGGCCATGCCGCCCCCGCCCCGCCCATCACACAGGAGCAGGCTCAGGGTCGGAGCTGTGCAGTGAGAACAAACACAGGCTTGGGGGCCCCGCTGGTGACTCTAGGAAATCATTTATAGGCTCCCGGGGTGGGGGAGGGGTGGCGAGGATGGGGGGACAGGAACACCTGGCCCAGAGGGGACCGGGAGGATGGACCAAAGACAGCAGGGGGCAGCTGGCCCTCAGCACCCACAGGAGGGCGCCTGCTCGCCATGATGGCTAACAGTGGCCTGCGCCAGCACTAGGGCGTCCAGGTCTGGATCCTGGGAGCTGGCCTCAGCCCCCGGGCTCATCAGGACTGCCTGCACATGGGAGAAGCCCACCAGCTCGCCGGGGGTCTCTAACTTGCTGCCAGCTTTGCTTTAATAGCCAGCGGCCCACACGCTCCGGGCCTCCTGGGACGCCAAAGCCTGAGCCAGCCCGAAAAGGATCTGACAGGGGTTGGGAAGGCTCTACAAGGCTCTGCTGGTGACCCTTGTCTCCCCAACAGGAAGAAGGAGGGGCTGAGCCCCCAGGCGAGTGCCCCCTGCCCTGTCACCCCTCCTGGGCTTCCCCGTGGATGACCCGGCTCGGTCATCGGTGGGACCCGGCCAGCGGGCTGCAGAACGCACGGGGAAGCCCAGGGAGCCACGGCTCAGAGCCTCCGCCCCCGGCAGCCGGGTCCCTGGGGAGGACAATGGCTCTCAACAGAAAATTCAAAGCAGTCCCCAACTCCAGCCAGGCCCCTGCAGCGCAGGGTTGCTGCAAGGGTGTGAGACAGCAGGCAGGTGTGGTAGGCTGAGCAATTTCCCCCACTGACTGTCCGCTTCCTCACACCCGGACCCCGCGATGCGAGCCCATCTGGACGAAGGGTCTTTGCAGGTGTTGAGATGTTAGTGAAGAATGTCGAGGCATGAGCGCCCTGGGTGACCCAGCTGGGCCCTGAGCCCAGTGATATGTGTTGTTAGGAGGGCACGTCCTGCCCCCTTCCTGCAGCTGTTCACAGGCCACCCCGGCAGGACTCCACAAGCAGCCGTTTCACTTTGAGATGGCTCACCATAGCCCCGGTTCTCTGCAGCTCAGAGTGAGGAATCCCCACTCTGGGGCCCCCATCAGGGCTGCCAGGGAAGGAGGCTGCAAAATCAGGTTCCTGGAGGCCAAAGGGATGAGTCCACGTCATAACGGATGTCCTCACCTCCTTGGCCCAGGTCCTTCACGGCTCCCCAGTCTTGGCGGAAAGAGCTCCCACCTCCCTGCCCCGCCCCCTCTCCCACCTCCCTCAGGCCCAGCTCCCCACCCTGGGTGCTCCAGCCAGACCGAGCTCCTCCCAACACCCAAGTGTGCCTGCCCCGCACTTGCTGGAAATTGTTGGTGAGAAAGGTGGGCATAAGTCACCCACCCAAGCCCCTGAGCTTCAAAACTTGCCTTAGACCTAGTGTCAACCCACAGGGTGGGCACTGCAGAAGGAAGTAAGCCACTCTGTACACCTCCAGGCAACAGTCCGACAAAGCGACCCGAGAGTAGGGAGGCCCGAGGGACACCCCACCCGGATCGTCACTCCAGCCCCTCCACCGCCACCCTGAGCCTGTGCGCCGTGGCTTCAAAGTGCCCGCCACTCCCCCAGCCAGTCGCTGTGTTCATTCATCCATCCATGAATGAATTCATCATGCCCTTCATCCTTTCATTCATTCATTCATTCATTCCTCATACTCTCCATTCACCCATCGTGGTCTGAACGTTTGTGCCTCACCCGCCTCAAATTCACATGTTAAAATCTAATCCCCAGTGTAATGATGTCACGAGCAGGGGCCTGGGGTCATGAGGATGGAGCCCCCTGAGTCGTATTAGTGCCCTTACAACAGGCTACCAGACAGCTAGCTGCCCCTTGTCTCCCCAGGCGAGGACACAGGAGAAGGAGCTGTCTGCAGCCCAGAAGAGGGTTCTCACCAGAAATGGGCCATGCCGAAGCTATGTGTCTTGGAAGCCTCCACAACCGTAAGTTTCTGTTGACATGAAGCCACCACGTCTCACATCTTGTTATGCAGCCCGAACAGATGAACACAGTGCCTCCCCTTCACTCAGCACAGACTCGATTCACTCAACATGAAAACACGCGCCAAGTGCCAGACATTCGTCCCACCTCCCCACCCAGCCAGCACCCACTCTCTGCTCCCTGTTACAGCAAACCCAGAGGAGCGCCGTCTCCACTGTTTGTTCACCTCCTCACTTCACCTTCTCTCTCACCCTCTCCCGTCAGGCGCTTGGACTCACACTCCTTACAGCCCACAGCTGTCTTACATATCTCATCCCTGTTCTTGCTCATTATCCGTCCTCCCTTCTACCTTGTCTGACTCATCACAGTGCCTAGAATGGTACCATACAGTGGCTACACCACCTACTAAATGAATGAGTGAGGGAGCGAGTGAAAGAATGAGTGAGGGAATGACAGAGTGATTGAATGAGTGAGGGAGTAAATGAGTGAGGGAGGGAGTAAACAAGTGCGTGAACACATGAATAAGTGAGGGACTGAAACAATGAGCAAGGGACCGAATGAGTGAGGAGTGAACAATTGACTGAGGGGGCGAATGACTGACTGAGGGGGTGAAAGACTGAGGAGGCGAAAGACCGATTGAGGAGTAAATGACTGAGGAGTGAACGACTGACTGAGGGAGTGAAAGACTGACTAAGGGGGCGAATGACTGACTGAGGAGTGAATGACTGACTGAGGGAGTGAATGACTGACTGAGGGGTGGATGACTGACTGAGGGGGCGAATGACTGACTGAGGGAGTGAAAGACTGAGGAGGCGAAAGACCGATTGAGGAGTAAATGACTGAGGGGGGAGGGGCGACTGAGGGAGTGAAAGACTGACTAAGGGGGAGAATGACTGACTGAGGAGTGAATGACTGACTGAGGGAGTGAATGACTGACTGAGGGGTGGATGACTGACTGAGGGGGCGAATGACTGACTGAGGGGGTGAAAGACGAGGGGGGGGGGGGGCGATTGAGGAGTAAATGACTGAGGAGGGACGACTGACTGAGGGAGTGAAAGACTGACTAAGGGGGCGAATGACTGACTGAGGAGTGAATGACTGACTGAGGGTGGATGACTGACTGAGGGGCGAATGACTGACTGAGGGGGCGAATGACTGACTGAGGGGGTGGATGACTGACTGAGGAGTGAATGACTGACTGAGGAGGAATGACTGACTGAGGGGGTGGATGACTGACTGAGGGGCGAATGACTGACTGAGGGGGCGAAGACGACAGGGGGAATGACGACGGGGGTGGATGACTGACTGAGGGGGCGAATGACTGACTGAGGAGTGAATGACTGACTGAGGAGTGAATGACTGACTGAGGGGGCGAATGACTGAGTGAGGAGTGAATGACTGTCTGAGGGGTGAATGACTGAGGAGTGAATGACTGTCTGAGGGAGTGAATGAGTGACTGAGGGGGCAAATGACTGACTGAGAGTGAATGACTGTCTGAGGGGGTGAATGAGTGACTGAGGGGGCAAATGACTGACTGAGGAGTGAATGACTGTCTGAGGGGGGAATGAGTGACTGAGGAGGCAAATGACTGACTGAGGAGTGAATGATTCTGAGGGGGTGAATGACTGACTGAGGGGGCGAATGACTGACTGAGGAGTGAATGACTGAACAGGGAAAGAGACTGAGGAGTAAATGACTGACTGGGACTGACTGAGGGGGTGGATGACTGACTGAGGGGGCGAATGGCTGACTGAGGAGTGAATGACTGAGTGAGGAGTGAATGACTGACTGAGGGGGTGAATGAGTGACTGAGGGGGCAAATGACTGACTGAGGAGTGAATGAATGTCTGAGGGGGTGAATGACTGACTGAGGGGGTGAATGACTGACTGAGGGGGTGAATGACTGACTGAGGAGTGAGTGACTGACTGAGGGAGTGACTGACTGAGGGAGTGACTGAGGTGATGAATGACTGACTGAGGAGTGAATGACTGACTGAGGAGTGAATGACTGACTGAGGAGTGAATGACTGACTGAGAGGGTTAATGACTGACTGAGGGGGTGAATGACTGACTGAGGGGGTGAATGACTGACTGAGGAGTGAATGACTGACTGAGGGAGTTAATGGCTGACTGAGGGAGTTAATGACTGACTGAGGGAGTTAATGACTGACTGAGGGGGGTGAACGACTGACTGAGGAGTGAATGACTGACTGAGGGGGTGACTGAGGTGATGAATGACTGACTGAGGAGTGAATGACTGACTGAGGAGTGAATGACTGACTGAGGGGGTGAACGACTGACTGAGGGGGGACTGACTGAGGGAGTGAATGACTGACTGACTAAGTGAATGACAGTTGAGGGCGTGAATGAATGAGTGGCAGAACCCGTGCCTCAGTGAAGGTGCTGGGAAGGCTCCTCACCTTCCCTTTCCACCACAGATGTCTGCGCCCCTCCCTTCTCCAGGCCCAGCAGGGACAGGAGCTGAGAGTGGTGCACGTTGACAGAGGCCCCGCCTGCCACGTCTCCAGAGGCTGGGAACTGAGGCCTCAGGACAGACCCACCTGGGTGTGAACCCAACTCCGCCGGCCACTGAGTGAGCCTGGAAGTGAGGTCATTTCATTTCTCTCCATCTTGGTTCCCTCACACACATGCTGAGGACCCAAGCACGTCCAATCTGGGGGCCTAAAGCCCTGACATGACCAGCACCTCTGCCCTTAAACCCCAGCTCTTGCTAGGCTCACCACGTAATTAGTGGAGGAGCTAAGAACAGGTCCTGCAATCCAGGCCACTTTTGTGTCCTTGTAATATGCAACTACATCCTTGTTAAGTTAAAATAGTAAATGGCACCAAACAGTCCAATAATACAAACTGAGTTCATTTTTACCTTGCAACCCCAAGCCCCTTGCTGTCAGAATTAACAAGGCGCACGGCTTATGCATTCAAACCTTGATGTTTTTCCCAAATGTCATTGCGTGATCTACTTTTAAAGGGGTGGAGGGGCACATCCTGTTCCATAAACATGTCCACTGTCCTGACAAAGCTCTAAGCCCTCTAGAAAGTGCTTGAATCATTGTATGTTGACATTTAAACATGCATCAGGAGGCAGAGGACCCCCAGGCCAGACACAGATGCAGTAGCAACCTGCGGTGATAGCATCGCCCTGTCAGAAACATCAGCCTTCATCTCTGGGCTGTCAGCAAGGCCTGGGCACGGGGCCAGGCAGGTGGTCTAGGGCTGAGTAACATGGAAAAACTGGGTAGTGAAACCAGACTCTGTGGTGAGAGCGGGTACAGAGCAAAAGTGGGGCCAGATCGGGTTGCCTTCCTGACCAAGCCCCTGGGCAGAGCGGCTGTCCCATGTCCCAGCAAAGGAGGCATTGTCAGAGCTGGAATGTGTTTGTGAGGCCTGGAGCAAACGCAGCCACTAAGGCACAATGAGTACTTGAAGATGAGGATTCTCAGCATGGATTTCTGGCTGGAAAAAGAATAAAAGATGCTCTAGTCCCCATCGGTGGACAGCAATGAACCTCGGAGGCCACTGCCTTTTCAGTACATGAGGATTCACGCCAAAAGGGAGGGGACAAGAGGAGGGAAGAATCGATAGAATCACTGCCAACAGAACAGCCCACCAGGGACCTGCCAGGCTGCAACACCGTTTGGATACGCTGCCCACACGAATGGCTCAATGGAGGCTTGAAAATTCTCCAGGTCTATGAGAACTGATTGGCATGAAATGAATGTGCCCAGCACAGGTCTGTGAGAAAGGGAGGATGGAAAGATCTAGAATATGAGCAAGATGATCAGACCCAGAAAAAAGCCCAGAGGACAGAAAGACTCTGAGAAAGTGCTTATGCTCAGAGGCCAAGGGGAAGAGGGGTTGGGAAGGGGGTAGGAAAAGAGGGGGACATGGGCTTCCAGCAGGCAGCCCACGGATTCAGACCTTCAGGAGTTAAACGAGGCCTTGAGCCCAGCCCAGGGGACTACAAAAGAATTAGAGAGGTTTGCAAACATGTCAGGCAGCGCTCGGCTGACAAGCAGTCACAGGCGAAGCGGTCCACCCGAAAGATGGTGATTTCTCGCCGAAACAGCAGTCCCATCTCAAGAGCAGGGCGCTGGCTGTCACAAACGTGACCTCTGTGCTCCGATTCCATCAGTGAGACTGACAAGTAAGAATAGTTGTGTGCAGTGTGTAGAATGTGGAAGGAAGCACAGCCCTGACTGTCCTCGGCAGGTTCACCAGGACTGGGCTGTGAGTCTGCAATTCGGGGAACATTCTGGATGGGGCACCGTTCGAGGAGAGACTTGATGTATGGTGTGGAAGGGCCGTCCTGTTTTCATGGAGCTAATGAAGGGCTCGCTGCAGGCTCTTTGGGAGACGGGAGGAAAGGCCTCCATTATTCAGTCTCCAGTTAATCCATCAAAGCCTGCTGCACCCCTGCGAGTGACCCTTCATGAACACATCCCAGGTACCAGGCACTGGGTGAGCACTGTCCTTGGGTTAAATCCTCCTTTTCTCACTACAGTGAGTCAAGATCAGTACCGGCCCTCTCTGCATTTTACAAAAGGGGAGGCTGAGGCCCCAGGCGGTCAACCGACTTAGTCAAGTTGGACTGGATCGCAGCACCTGCCCTCCTAACACACCCCAGTCCACTTCCACCTGCTTTGCTTCATCAAATCAGATCCAAACATCCCACCAAACACTGGCCCTGCCAGAATAACAAGCAAGGTTTCCTCCTACTTAGGACAAAAGAGGGGCCATGCATGAAAGATAAAGGTGTTATCCTGCTTTAAGAAGGAAAAAAGAGAAAGTCTCCTAATGCCTGTTCTGCCACAGTTTAGGTACGAATAAAGACAAGCTTTCACGCAAATTCTGAAAATGCAACCACAATTCCAAAACCCAGTTCATCCATCTTCACCTCTTGAGAACGCAGTTGTTTTTAAAACATTTCAGCCCCGATTTGGCACAGTGATGAAGAGCCTGCCTGCAATGCAGGTGATGCAGGTTTGATTGCTGGGTCGGGAAGATCCCCTGGAGGGGAGCATGGCAATCCACTCCAGTATTCCTGCCTGGAGAAGCCCATGGACGGAGGCGCCTAGCAGGCTGCAGTCCTTGGGGCTGCAAAGAGTTGGACACGACTAAGCGACTAAGCAGGCACACACAGCACCGTTGTCCCCTCCTTAAAGGGCACAGAAATAAGGTGACTTCTTGCACTTGGGATCGCTGTGGGTGGAGTTCTGTGGGTGCCTGAGATGAAGCTGGCAGGAGGCGTGGCTGGGAGTGTCAACTCCTCCCCCGCCCCCAAGTTCTGACTTCTCAATATGAGTGACACGCCCCAAAAGGAGGCAAGAGGCCTGAATCTCAGATAATCTCCAGACCTACAAGCCCCATAGCTGTCAGAGGCTGCAGCAGACGGCCATTTGATCTGAGTGCAGCCAGTTGTCAGGAAGATTTTGAGATTCAAAGACTAAGGGCAGCTGAGAGTCTAGGTGTAACAGCAGTGTCTCCTGGGCAGTGATCACACTTTGGAGCTGAAAGTTGCAGAAATGCAACACAAGGGGCTGTGTGCAGTTGTGAGCGGTAGACCATAAAGAAGGCCGAATGCCAAAGAAATGATGCCTTCAAATTGTGGGACTGGAGAAGCAAGGAGTTCCAACCAGTCCATCCTAAAGGAAATCAATTCTGAATATTCAGTGGAAGGACTGATGCTGAAGCTAAAGCTCCAATACTTTGGCCACATGATGTGAAGAGCCGACTCGCTGGAAAAGACCCTGATGCTAGGCAAGACTGAAGGCAAAAGGAGAAGGGGCAAGATGGTTAGCTAGCATCACTGACTCAATGGACATGAATTTGAGCAAACTCAAGGAGACAGTGGTGTGCTGCGTCCATGGGGTCGCAAAGAGTCGGACGCGACTGAGCGGCTGAACAGCAGTAACAACGAGATGGGGCACTAACTAGGCAGGAGGCAGGGAAGGGGAGGGCAATCCAGAAAGAGACACTTTTAAACCAAGTTTTATTTGGAGTCTGTCCTGCTAGCTATAAATACAAACATTACCCACGGCAGGTTGTTGAGCATATAGAATGCTCCCTTCATCCCCATCTCCAAATGTAGCATGTCTGTATCCCTGGAAACGGGCTCCCTCAGCATCTCCTGAACTCCTCCTGGTGAGTCTCCCTGTGGTGCAAGGCTGGACAGCTACCGCCTACTTCTCCGATACCACATGGAGTGAATGCCTTCACCACCCTTGACAATGCAGGGACCGGAGCATTCCAACTAGGTGTCCTGGTTTCTGGTAGAGCCACCCTGGCAAACTGGGATTGGGTATAAAGTCACCACACCGCATTTCGATCCCTTGTAGGTACTAGCTAAATGAAACCGAACACTGTGTTCTCTGCAAGGATATGGGATCACCCCAACAGCCATTGGCATCACTGCTCGCTTCAGGAAAGCTCTCCTGAACAATGGGTCTATATGCATCTGTTCCAATTTCTCTCTTGACTCCAGCTGCTAGGAAGCTCAGAGCCAAATCTGTGACCCACCTTTAGCAACACAGCAAGTATTTTACGAGCCGAGCCTGTCCCTAGCTCCATCCTTTTCCTCTCCTTTTTTCCTCACTTAGTTTATTCTCATGTTGCTTTTACATCTTCGGGTCTTCCCTGGTGGCTCAGTGGTAGAGAATTCTCCTGCAATGCAGGAGAGACGCATTCGATCCTGGGTCAGGAAGATCCCCTAGAGGGAGAAATGGTTACCCACTCCAGTATTCTCGTGGACTGAGGAGCCTGGTGGGCTCCTCAGTCCATGAGATTGCAAAAGAGTCAGACACAACTTAGTGACTAAACAACAACAAAGCCATCTCAAGTCCTCTTTTTGAAAAACAACCAAAAGAGAGAGAGAGAGAGAAAGTACATTAGTAAACAAAAACCTTTTAAAATACATTTCAAGGACTCCCTTGCAGCTAGGGTCATAGCCAGAATGTTAGTTTTGGAAGCACTTCAGCAAAACTTAAATCGGGGGCTGAGCTAGGTGGGGGGGGGCTGCTTTGCAGGGATGGGTGGCGGCTAGCACGTGTGGCTCCATAGACGGACTTGCCCCCTGCTGGCTCCCTGACCTCGGACCAGGCAGCAGGTTTTTCTAAAAGCTTAATCTTGGAGATTCGAGCTTTGAGGTGCTCTTCAAGCCTTTCCAAGCATCTTGAAAGCAGGTAATCCTGGTGTTAGAGCTCCTTTCAGGGAGCCAGACAGAAGGGTCTCTTTCTCTGCAACCGCATCACAATGGACAAATTCTGCGAGCAAAGAGAACCCTTTGGTGGTGAGGAAGGCTCAATGCCCAGCTGTTCTCAGCTCTAACACCCATCCCTGGTGGGAGGGCTGCCCCAGAGGCACAAACACTGGTCTGCACATCAGAGACACTCCATAACACCCGTCCCCAAATCTACAAACAGCTGCCCTCTGAACCTCTACCGTCACCAACCCGGCACCATGCCCCGTTTCAAACATGATCTGACAGACCAGACCCACAGAAAGGAAGGGCTCAGAGGAGCATGTGTGGTTGGAGCCTCCTGGAAACGTGGATGACTCGCTTGGGGCATCACAATAGCCCTGACTCGCTCCAGTATTCTTGCCTGGAGAATCCCCGTGGGCAGAAGAGTCTGGTGAGCTAGAGTCCAGGCTGTCACAAAGAGTCAGACACAACCAAGTGACTAACCCTCTGGCTTTCCGTAGTTGCCGCTCTCTCTCTTTATGAACAAAAGCAAAGCCAGCGTGACATCTGAGGAGCCGATGAGTATGGAGACTCTGCCGCCTTCAGGGAAGTGACTCTCACCAGATAAATGTCAGCACCAACAAAGCATGGAAACCCCAGAGCACTCCAGGGAGGGAGGGCTGCAGCTCTCCACCCAGCCCGGGATATGGCAGGGGGTTGCTAAGGATGGAGGTGGGCGCCTGGGAGCATCCGGCTGGGGGACAGGCTCTCCCGCTTCTGCACACCCTTCAGTGGGTTGCTGAGCCTTGCCATTCCTAGTTTCTGCACCCATCATGCAGGCATAATGACAGGGCGTCCCCTAACAAGGGTGAGGGACCAATGAGCCACAATGAGGTGTCCAAAGAGGCTTCAGGGACCAGGTGTAGCCTCTCACAGCCCTGCTCCACAAACTCTGCAGAGCTAGAAAGCCAGGCTCAGCTCTCAGCCATCTCGGGGAGCAGACAGACTCTCCAGGGCACAGACAAGTGCAACTGGGCCCCGGAGAACCCACCACACCATGGCTCTGCAGGAGGGAACTGGTGGGGGTACAGGCTGGTGCCAAGTGTCCCAGGACCTGGCCCAGAGGATGAGCTGCCCCACGAACCCAGGCGGGCGGCACCCTGCCAAGATGCTGGCTGGCATCAACCCAGGAAGGGGCCCTGATTGAACTTTAGGGCTCAGTTGGCACCTCTACTGGAGTGCCAGTGCCCAGGGGAGGTGGGAACTCGGAAGCTGCAGGGGCAAGATGGCTCCCGCACCACTTTCAATTAGGGTGACCCTTGTCAAGCTCCTCAGTCCCCCCAACCAGTAAAGCAGGGTTGGGTGCCTTTCCCAGAGGCCACCGTGAGAACACACGCAGCCTTGGACATGAAAACAGGCTCACAAAGTGCCAAGCACATCCAGGCGGTTTCAGAAGCAGCCCTGGAGCCGAGGGTCAGGCTGCCAGCAGCACGTCCTGCCCCCTGACGGGTACACCCCAGCCTCTGTCTTCTCATCCGTGAAATGGGGAGGACCCTAGAACCAAGCCAGGTGAGCACGCAGACAGGCCCGTGGGGTCTTCACGGACACACGCTTTGCTCACCGCACATGTTCGGTCCGGCCCCAGATCCAAGAACGATCTTCTGCAGAAGAGGAACTCCCAAAGCAAACTCCACTCCAGGAGGAGATGTATTCACAATGTTGGAAGTCCGAGAGGATCGCGGGTTGGAAAAGGGGGCTGGGAGGGCCCAACAGCCTGGGACCTGACTCTGAGCGTGGGCCAGCCCAGCCATTTGGCCTCATACCCTGGGCAGTGGGGGCTCCCTCGTGGGGGAACACATGGGCGGATGGGGACTTCTTTCCTTCCAGAAGCTCTCCTGAGAGTTTCGGGGGACAGGGGGCAGAGTCTGGAGCCCAGGCAGTGACTCATGTCTCTAATTTAATCTAACCATCTCTCTTTCTGACCTTCAAGCAAATCAACAGATTTGCGGATGGATACGGAGACCTCGGTTCGCCCCAGGAATTTCCAAACGCAGAGGGCACGGCAGGGCCTCAAAGTCTCGCGTTCTCCCGGAACTCCCGGTTCCCTTTGCAGGGCTGTTTTTCTTGTCTTCCTCACGTCAAACCTGTCTGCCTTCGTTTGGCAGGTGGGGCTGCACCCACGGGTCTGCTGGACGTGGGGGCCGTGCAGAAGTCATCAGCCGGTGACGGCGTGCCTGCAGCCCGGGTTAGAAAGCGGAGCTTGAAGACTTCTCCTCCACAGACTCTTCACACCTCAGAAAATCTGCCCCCGCCCCGGCCCCTCTTCGCCTCCGCTTTCCTCCCCAACCCTTCCTGCCTCAACCCCCTACCTCCACCTCCTTTCTCACCACAGCCAAGTTTAAGCTGAGCTTCTGGAAACTCATTTTAAACTTCCTGCTGGTGTGAGTGAGTGATAGTCGTTGGGTCGAACTCTTTGCGACCCCATGGACTGTAGCCCACCAGGCTCCTCTGTCCATGGAATTTTCCAGGCAAGAATACTGGAGTGGGTTGCCATTTCCTTCTCCAGAGGATCTTCCTGACTCAGGGATCAAGCACATGTCTCCTGCATTGCAGGCAGATTCTTTACCATCTGAGTCACCAGAGAAGGCTACTATTAGGAGACATTTCTAAGTATAAAGACAGGTCAACTTAAAAAGCATCAGCAGATACATCCTTAACTTTATCTTATAATCTATAGGCAACACATTAGAATATGTAATGAATCCATACACCTTTTCCAAAGGAATGCCTGAGACAGAAGCAGCGATAAAGTTATAAATGACAATCATCAATCAGATGAAATAATTTAGATGAAGCTTATCTCCCTCAAAGAGATGGGGGACTGAGCAAGTGGTCAGAAAGGAAATACAATGTGCTTTTAACATTGTATGAAAAACAATGTTCAGTTCCATGTTGCCAAACACAGTTCTGTTTTTGCCAAATAAATCCTGTACTTTAAATTACTGTTCCTGGTGGCTCAGATGATGAAGAATCCACCTTGCAGCACAGGAGATGCGAGAGACATGGGTTCGATCCCTGAGTCAGGAAGATCCCCTGGAGAGGGAAATGGCAAGCCACTGCACTACTCTTGCCTGGGAAATCTGATAGACAGAGGAGCCTGGCGGGCACAGTCCTCAGCATCACAAGGAGTCAGACACAACTAAGTGGCTGAGCCCACACAGCACATCTCAGTGGCATTCTAGAAAATTCTCCATACCGCCCAGCAAACTGGGGCTTGCCTCTGGGAGCCACAGAGGCTACGAGAGTGTCCAGTGGCTGGAAGGGAACCTGAAACAGCCAGGCACAAATCACTCAAGGAAGCGTTGGTTTCCAGGGATCGACAGAAAGCCCCCAGTTGCATGGCTGGAGCAGCGGTCGCCTCCCCTCGCTGGAGGTTTTCCACCCAGCACCTAGCACTCTCCAGGCCAAGGGCCTGGGCCCTTGTGTGCACACGCTTGGCCTTGCACTCTGCTCAGTGCAGGCCTGAGGAATAGACGGATGAGGAAATAAGTGAGCCAGGACACAGCAGTCAGACCCTGCAGAGAAGCCCGGCGTGTCACGCCACGTCATTCCGCCCGGAAATCCAGGTGCCTCCATCGCTGGAGAAACTCCTCAAACCCGCCTCAGAGCCTACCGACTCTTAGTTTGCGCACAGTGTTAGTAAATTTAGCAGTGCAGGTTTCCAGACCATGCGAGACTAGAAGCACAACATGGCCAGGGGAGGAATCCCAGGAGCAGTGAGAAGTGAGGGCTGGGAGCCCAGCCACTTCACTCTAAAGGGAAAGGCCATCTGCGACCCCGAGCCCCGAGAAACGCAAGAACCCAACCCACAGAGACCTCTCATCCAGACGCCTGCTGGGTCCCAGGTGATATTTCCCACCTATGGCTCACTGCAGCCTAGAGATGCTCACCCCAATTTACAGGTGAGGAGACTATGGCTCACATGGTAGAATAACCAGGACATATTCGGCCGTCAACAAGGCTGCCCTGCCTTCAGGAAGCCACCTGAGGCATTTTGGAAACACCGCCATCAAAAGTCATTAAAAGAAAAGGCGTCGGAACTGCGAGGTGGCACTTAGGGAGCCAGGGTTCACTGAGTGCGCCCTGCCCATCTCATCACAGCTCCCCGAGCACCCTGAGAAACGCACACCAGATCACCCATCCTTGGCAAGAGGCAGCCGCGCTCGGAGAGGGGCGAGACGAGGTCAAGCGGTGTGGCTGGGACTCGAACCCAAGGCTCTGCACCCAGTGCCAGCATCCTCGTGGGGCTGGCCCCGACCCCTCACTCCGGAAAACACCACTTCGTGCTGGACCAGAGCTCCGGGAACAGGCTCTGAGCACAAAACCTTAGGACCGGCAGAGGAACGAATGATCCCTCCCCTCCCCACGACAGAGAAGTGAAGTGGAACCGTATCCAATTCAACACCAGCGCTGCTGAGGTTCAATATTTCACAGCCACCGCCTACGGAGAAAGGGCAGAGTAATGAAGCTGTTTTCAGGCCAACTGGACGCCAGAAGAGGGGAGGGAAGGGGCGAAAGGTCGCAGGAGGGAGACGAGGAGTTAATAAAACCCAGGCCACGGGGCCGTCAGGGAAGGTCCACTTTCATTTTGGAAACTTGGAGTGCCGGATATTAAAGCACGGAGTCCAAGGCATGGAGGAGGGGATGGTCCACTTTGCCTGGAGGCCAGGCCACTCCACTGGTCCCGTGGGTTCCCCCACTCCGCCAAGCACCCAGCTTTCTTGCACCCGAGCTTCCCAAACGGCATGAGAAGGAGGCACTGGGCCAGAGCTCTGTTCACACACGGGACACCGAGGTTTGGTTCAGAGACACTGGGAAGGCGCCCGGAGTCACACAGCTGTCAAATGGTGGAGCCAGATATACCCCCAGATGTCCTGTTCCAAAGCCATGCTCTTAACCCTTTGGCCAAGTGCCACCCGCTCCTCTCCTGGCACAAGCAGTAAACCCTGGAGACGCAGGGCTGGCCTGGCTTTCCAGTCAGAGGGAGCGGTTCAGCACAGGGACTTTGCTACATCCCCACCATGCCCCCTGTGGTGGCTTCTGAGATTCTGAAAGCTCTGTCCCCGCCAACTCCGCACACACCCCTGGGTATCCTCGCATCCTCCTGCAGCCTGGCACACGGTGGTGGTGGGGGGGCGATGAGAGAGGCACCCCTGGGGCTCACGCACCCATTTCCCTTGCGCCCTGCCCCCTCATATGCACAAAGCCCTCTCACTCACAGTCATGGTCACGTGAACTGGATCTCCCCATTTCACAGATGGGGAAGGGGGTGTGCAGGCAGCCACACGGGGACCCGACTGCCCCAGTCACAGTTACGACAGCATCAGCAAATGTGACAGTCACGAGCAGCGTCTCACGACTTCTCGAAGTCCACGTGTCTACGCGCCCCTTGGAGGGGATGCAAAGACTAAGGATACGGCGTCCCCCTGGGCCTTCCTCGGCCTCACCCCTCACGCAGAAGGTGCTGAGTAGCCATGCCTGAGGCTCCGGGTGCGTCTTCCGCATGTCTCCCCAGGGTCCCGTCCCAGGTACTGAGCCCCGGCGCCCACGGCAGAGACCACGTGTTGATCCATGCTGCTGGCACAGTCCTCGCTCACTTCCTGCTCCCCTTAAATAAACAAGGTTCATTCCAAGCCTCAGCTCGGGGTCCGCTCCTGGGGGAACCGAACCATGATGGGGAAAGAGCCAGGATCCGTGGCAGGCGGTTTCCGCCTCGTGTCCATGTGGGTCCCCGGGGGCAGGGGGACGGGATTGGCCCTGGCCGGCGAAGAGCACCCATGTTCCTTCTCTGCACTCCCCTCCCCAGCCTTTCCCAGACAGGTCATGCCCCCTGATTCGCCAGGTCTGCACGTCTCTGTCTTCATTCCGGAGCCTTCCCATCTGCATCGTGTCCTCCCGAGTACTTCTAAAGGCGCTGGGAGACGACACTGCAAGCTGCTGGCCAGATGTGCTGGGGATGAAGGCCCATCCCCACCTCTTGAAGCTCAGGTTCTAATAGCGATGAGCACACAGCTCATCCCACATCCCCAGGGAGCCCAGCGCCCCCTGCTCCACGCGGCTGCCTCCACCCCGCGCTCGGCCGTATCTGTCCTGAGCTCACTGGGTGGGAAACAGCGGCTCCCCCCCACCCCAGGAGAATAAATAGAAATGGAGACAAAGGAAAGGGGAGAGGGTCTCAGACAGCCCGGGCTGGTGGCGGACGCTGGAATGGAAACACTCTGGAAACTTTTGCTTCTCTTTGAATAAACATTCCTTCCCGCCTCCTCTGGGGTTCAGCTTACACCCCTGGAGCATAGGATCTGACGGCGATTATCCCCAGCCGGCTGCGGCAGATAGTATTACCCCGTCTCGAATCACCCGTCCCCTGGAAATCCCCAGCCCGTCTCACAGGCTTTGCCCCAGGAAGCCTGAACACATGTGCCTGGGCATGTGGGCGCGTCTTCACTTGTTTGGTTTGGTCCAGAACATCAGTTCAACCAGATGCATTCACAGAAAGAAACTGGCATGTTCCCTCACATATCCCTACATTCCACTGTTGCCATATTTCACTGATTCTAAGACCCGAGGGCTTCTGTCGTCCCCCACCCCCAACGTTTTAACTTCTTTGAAACTGGCATGTGGCTTATAATCAATGCCATCACTGAGTGGGGAATGAGATAGTGCTGCAATTCAGGGTGCAGCCAAGAGTGAGGAACTGCGTGAAGTACGGTAGCTGAAGCGCTCAGACACAGCAAAGCTAAGACCGCACCCCTCTTCTTGCTGATATCCCACCTCACTTCACCCGGATCAGTTCACTGCGGGCCTTTCATACCATCCTGTGGTCGCGAGAATGGAGCCCTTTATAATGGGTTCACAATGGAAGTGGAAATGCTTCAGAAAGGTGGCAAAGGCGAGTCTGGTAAATCAGAGAGACCCTCCTCTCCTCCAGCCCCGTCCCTGCGACCTGAGCACATGTTCACACACTGCTCACACGCCAGTCTAGCCACCTCCATGCAGAAACTGCCCGCTGCCCCTGGGGTAAACTCAAGACTTCCTGTCAAAGACCCGAGCCCATCCCCTCTCCCCCGCCAAGCTAAGTCTCTCATCCAGGGCCCACTCGTCCCTTCCCTGAACACAGACATTCTTTCCTGCCTCGGGCCCTTTGCACATGCTATTCTCCCAGTTCTCTCCAGCTGGAAAACTCCTATTCATCCTTCAAGACCCCAGGCTACTCATCATGCACCATCATTTACTCAGCACCTGCACTGAGAAAGCTATAGCAAACAAAGCAGGCAGAGTCCCATCCTCCTGGACTCTGCACGCTAGGGGAGGGAGCCACACAAATTAACACAGTCCACAAGAGAGCAAGTGCCCTGGAGTGAAACCATCAGGAAGAAGCCTCAGAAGGGTTGGGGTGCTGACATTTTAGATACAGTGGCCAGGGAGGCCTTCCAGAGAAGGTGATACGGGAGTAAAGACCCGAAGGAGGGGGAAGGGAGGCACGTGGTCATCTGAGGAGGGCATTCCAGGCTGGGGGAACAGACAGTGCAAAGGCCTGAGATGGGATGGTGCTTGGAAGACTCAAGTGATAGCGGGAGGCCAGAGTCCTTGCGAAGGAGAGGAACAGAGAGCAGACTGCATGGAAACAGAGACTGGGCTCTTCGGGGCCTTGGGGTCCGCTGGGATCATGTAACTCTTTCCCTGAGAGAACTGGGAGGCCAGGGAGAGCTCAGAGGAGAGCTGGGACCGTCTCAGAGCACAAGATGGTGTTTCCACAGGATCCCTGTGTGCAGAGCAGACTGAGGGGACCAGGGCAGGAGCCGGGAGCCTGGCTGGGAGGCTGTTGCAATACCGCCCACCTCCATCAGATGCTTCCTGAAGAAAAGTCTCAGCATTTGGAGTTTGGCCTATTGTCGTCATGGAAACACCCACTTCCCTTAGCCAAAAGGGTCTCCACTCCTCCAGGTGTCTGCCTGGTGCATACAACCACGAGAGGCACAGGCATGAAGGAGTGAGTGAACAATGATGAATGAATGAAGGGACGCTGGAGAGGACAGTATCATAAGCAACCATTCGCTGGTTCCCAAGAGTAAGGCCAGCTGAGCTGGGGGGCGGGGGCGGGGCCAGCCCAGAGGGGCTGGGTTTCTAACCCTGACCTCCATTCCCCAGAGAGGTGTAGGGTTCTAACTCAGAAAACAGTCTTTTTTTTACCCTGTGGACGTCCCAAACTTTCTTTCTACGTATTTGACACTTGGTAAAACGTTTCGCAGAAAGAGCATTCAAGCTCTGTTTTGGCCCCCACCTCCTTGACAGCGGCTTTAAGGAGACCTGCTGGATCTAGGCGAAGCTTTTTGGTTTTCTTTTTTCATGGAAAGGCACATTTTAATTTTAGGTTAAGTTATTCTCAGCAACAATTTTCATAGCAACTATTAGTCCCCAGACGGTGACTCTGAACACATCCAACTTGGCAGAGAGGTAGGGGTGGAATCTGTGTGGGAGCGGGCTGGACCACCCCTGCTCCAGGTCGAAGGGACCCCTGGAGCCAGAGGGGCGGGGGCCACGGGCCACGCTGCCGTCGCTGCATCAGGAGCACCGAGGGGATGTGGGATGTGGGGGCGGCCAGGTGCTCCTCCTGCCGGAGTTCAGATCAAGCCTGCTCTGCCCACCTGTCAGGGTGAAGGCGCCAGGAGGGAGTCGAAGCATTTCTGGAGCGCGATGTGCCTGCATGGAACACCCGCCCACCCGCCTGCACTCTGTCTCCGCCGTTCATCTGCGACACGCAGATGTCCCTGGAGGAGAGGGCGACACTCTAAAGCCACATCGCGTGCCTTTCCCGCGGCTGCCATACAAATAACCAAAAACTGGGCCAGGGGGCGGGTGGCTTAAGACAACAGAAATTCCTTTCCCTCCCAGTTCTGGTGACCGGAAATCTGCAATCAGCATCCCTGGGCAGAATCTAGGTGGGCAGGGCTGGGTCTCCCCGGGAGGGGCCCAGAGAAGGAGTTCTGCCTCATTCTCTGAACAGCCCTGTCCGGCTGATAAGCCGCAAGGCTGTGCCAGCCACAGGCCCTCGGCCACGGCCGTGATTGCTACTGAGAGCACGCACCGTGGCCGCTTTGGGTGCCAGCACCTTCGACTAGCTGCCCGCCATCACTCGACAGGGGGGCTGGAAGAGGCGGGTGACTGATAGACTGGTGTGTGGGCGAACCAGGAGCTGTCTGTTTGGATGGTCATCCCCTTCCAGAGAAGCCACCTTCGCCAGCTCTCCCTGGAGCTCCGACTAAGGGAAAGGGCCACACAAAAGAAAGGAAGCTTTGGACCACTCGGGAGGACCCACCCGGGCGCTTGCTGAAGGATCCTGAGCCCACATTGGCTCACCCCCAGATCTGCCCCCTTCCCTGTGCAGACGTGTGAACATCACCCCTTGTGAACATCACCCCGTCCAGGGATCTGAGGTTCCGGTCGTCCAAGAAGGAGGCCTGAGAAGGCCTGCCCTGCAGGGAGTGGCCAGGCCCGCGACTCAGATCAGGTTTCAGTCTATGTAGACAACCCACCCGGATCCGTCCGGGAAAGCCCCTCCTCCCCCCGGCTGGCGCCAGCCGCTCAACCCGCCAGCTTTCCTGAGCACAAAGGTCACCCACCGGTGCAGCTGTCACAAAGGACACCTTTACCAGCGGCAGGTGCTCTGACTACTTATCAACAGGCCGACAGCCCCTCCCCACTGGGCCCAGGGCAAGCCCAGCTTTGCATGAGTTCAAATCTCTCCCTCTTTTATCTACCAAGTAGGGCCAAGGAGGCTGGCAGGGCCGGACAAGGGGGATCATGTCCCCAGTCGGCTCCAAGTGGGAGACAGAAGCCTCCCCCAACTCCAGACGGGACAGTCAGACCTGCAACCGCCTGCAGGAGGCTTCTCCAAGAACCCCAGGCGCTGCCCTCGATTAAGCAAAGTATCTTGTGCAAAGAAGTGAAATAAACATCTCTGGATTTAATACACCACTCTATGTCAAAAGGAGGCTGGGAGGGGTGTGGGGGGTGGGCCGTTAACCGCCGCAGTAACGCTAGAAAAGCAACGAAATTTTAAAGGCCTAAGGACAAGGAAATAGCCACTCATTTCTAACAATCCCTCTGTCTGTCCCTCATGGTAACAATTTTCCAGCTATATCAGGAAAGAGGCACTGGTTTAACCCATTCATTCAGTCAATACATATTTACTGACAGACCGCCAAGTGCTTTGAGGGGGCTGAGCCCATGCTGGTCCTGATACCAGCCGTGCTCACCGACCCTCCCAGGGACGCCCCAGCCTGCCATGTCTCCTCCCCCAAAACTTCAGGACACCCCATGAGCAGGCCAGAGCTAGGAGGGCACTGCAGTCAGGCAGGCAACTCCCGGGCGCCTCTCCTGCGTCCCACGGACCCCACCGCAATCTTCGTCTCAGCGTGGGAAACCCTACGCTGTCTCTGTGTCTGCCTGTCTGCTCCTCAACCTTCCCGGAGCTCCCCAAAGACCCCCGCCTGAGGCCTGGTACGTTTGGGTCCTCAGGACACAGGTGGGGGTGTGCATGAATGAGAGTGTGAGTGGAAGAATGAAGTTCTCAGCCGGCCCCCTACCACCCCCAACCAACAGTGGAGAGGAGACACAGGTGTGGACCCGCCACAGGCTCAGTGAACATCCCGCATCGATGCCAGAGTCTGGCCATGAGGCCCCTCGCCTTGCCTGGTTCGGGGGACCCCAGGAAGAGGGCATCCACTGTGGATCCTGCCATCCTCCCAAACCCAGCACAGAGGCAGGCAGCCCCAGATGTCACCAGTCCCCTGGCCACGGTTGCCTTGAAGCAGCGTCAGCAGAGAAGATGGGTTTCATGACACCCACTGCCCACGGGGCTCCTCGCCCGAATGCAGAGGACCCCCACCCAGGGGGAGAGACCATGTGAACCCTACACCAAGGTCACACGCACACACAGCAGCTTCCAAACCAGGTAGAGACATGCCAGCTGCCTCCCGGAACAATGGGGAACCTGAGAAAGCTCAAGGCAGACGCCCTGCTCAGTTCCTATCACGGCTCTCGCAGAACCAGGATCAGAGGGCCTCCCAGGCAGGGTCCTGCCTGCCCTCCAAGCTGCGCTTTCCTGCAGGTGTGGACACAGTTATGGGGCGGAGGCAGGGCTTCCCGAGGCCCCAGAGCCACTCGCGGGGCGGGGGGCGGAGCTGGACTCTTCCTGTCTCCCGAGTCCTCCTGCGCCAAGTGGCCACCTCACTACAGATCCAGCCATGGCTGGAGCCTCTCTCAGTGCTAATCCTCACTGAATATTTACAATAGTCTGGGCCTTCTCCACGCACACATCTGCCCTTCACAGGGTCATGGAGCCCATTTTACAGATAAGGAAACTGAGGCTCACCCAGGTGACATGATGCAATCCGGCTCAATCCCAGGTCTAGACTCTCTGGTTCCCTCCAGTGTTCTGGGAACAGCAGGTAAATGTATTCACTGCTGGGATGGGGCCCTGGAACCTCGGGGGTGCAAAGAGTCCAGCTGCAGAACCGCTCAGAGCTCCTCCAACCCAGACGGCAAAATCCCACGTAGGCTGGCTGAGCACTGCAGTTATTTAGCCAAGAACATCTGGGCTGTGTCCTGAGGCCAGAAGACAGGCTCTGATTTCCTTCACCTCCCCAAGAGCTGGGCAAGGAGAGCAATGCCCCCAGTGCTGGCTGGAAGGCAGAACAAGACCCCAGGGCACAGGCCCAGGGTCCGCTTGGCCCCCACAGGACGAAGGCTTCCTGGAGGCCAAGGCTTTCCCAGGATGGGAGCGGGGCCGTTCATCCTCGTGTGCCCAGATGCTGACCCCCGATGTCCCTGTGGGTGGAGGTCACAGCTGTCCCGCACTGGCTCTCTGGAGGCCATGGGAAGCAAACCTCGCCCACGGAGCTCTGGGTCTCCTGAAAACCCTCGGGTGCCCCGTGGCCTGGAGACCCCCGTCCTGAGCCCAGCGTACCTGCCTACAGGCTCTGAGAGCTGGACCTCAAGCTCCCCGCCCAAGAAGAGGAGGTGCTGGGCAATCCTGCCTTGCCATCTTGGGGACAAGTGAACGGAGAACACGAGACCGACTCAGCACTGCCTCAGGGTTGCCGTGTGACTCTTCACACACCATCTAAGGGCAGGGACCCCGAAGCCCAGGGGTGGTTGGCCAGGGAGCCCCAAGACGGCTGGGGTCCACCGCTCACCGCTCTTCTGGTCCGCGACACACGGCCTCCATCAGTCAGCCCTTCCCCGTCCCCTTTGGGGAGACTGTCCCGTGGCCTTGGGACCCAGGCTGGGCGCAGAGGGCACTTGGCTGCAGGCAGGAATCTTCTCTCACAGAGTGAGAAGAGAATTCAGCGAATCGGCTGCAGTTGAGGGGGACAGAGAGGAGAAGCCCTGCTTCAGGCGGCAGTGACCACTCACGTCCCGGGAGGCCCACACAGGGAGGCCAGGACGGCACAGGACCAGCAGCGGAGGGGGCTGGGGCAGTGAGAGTGGAGGCGGGCGGAGCCCATGGCAGGGCTGGGTCCCGGGAGGAGAGGGACACGTGCCTGAATCCTTGGACCATCTCCCCGAAACAGATCAAGGCTCAGGAAGGTTCCAGAACACTTCCAAGGTCACCGGTCAGGGCAGAGGCTGGGGGCAGACTGTCCTTCTTCTCCACATCACATGGCCTTGAAGGCCAGCACTTGGGGGAGAGATAGTCCCCACTCCCACGTGAGGACCACCCAGAGCATTTGTCTTGGCCAGGAGGTCCAAGAGGGTCCCCCTGGCAGTTGCAGTCCCTGGGGGCACTGCCCCCGCTGCGGCTCCGCCCGCCTCACCAGCACCACGCGGCACTGCGGCTGGGCTGTCTGTGCTGCAGTCTGGACTCTGTACTGACACACACCCCGTCAAGCCACCCGTTGCAGGGCAGTGATAAGCCACAGCCGTGCCATTTCTGTGGCCACTTCTAAGGGGGTGTCCTGGAGGCCATCGCCACACGTGCCCAGTGGTCTCCTGATGGGAACCCTTAGAAGGGTGGCCACGTGCTCTCAGCCTGCTCTCAGAGACCCTCCTTGACCACCTCACCATCAAGGAGCTCCAGCCACCATCCAGGCGTTCTCTGCATATACAGCTGACCCTTGAACAATGAATGCAGGCATTCGGGTGCCAACCCTTCGCAGAGCCGAAAATCCGTGTATAACCTAGCGTCGGCCCTGCACACCCACAGCTCTGCATCAGCAGATTCAGCCAGCTGCAGGTCTGTTAGCACTTAATGTTGGAAAAAATCCGAGTGTCTAAGTGGGCCCGCAAAGTTCAAACCTGTGTTGTTCAAGGGTCAACTGGATTTCCTTAGTAAAACCTACCCCTACCAGCAGTTACCTGGGACTTCTGTTTGTTGATTTATCTCTTGTTTTGTGCCCCTCACACCAGACAGAAAGCTCTGAGGGGGCAGGGACCTGTAGGTGTCCTGTTATTTCTCTATCCTGGAGCTTAGAGAGTGGCCTGTAGGGAGAGGCCCTCAGTGGACTGGGGATGGATGGATGGAAGGATACATGGAGGGATGGATGATGGATGATGGATAGATGATGGTTAGACAGGTGGATGAGAGACCGATGGATGCATAGATAGATGGGTGGGTGGATGAATGGCTGGATGGTAACATGAGTGGATGGGTGGGTGGATAGACAGATAGGTAGATGGGATAGATTGATGGACAGATGAGTGGAAGAATGAACAAATAGAAAGAATAAAAGTCAAGAATAAAGGAAGGAAAGACGGAAGGAAGAGAGTACCCACACCTCCTGCCACTCTTGGCAAAGACTAACAACAGAGTGCTGTGCAGTTTCAAAAGGAAGAAAAACAAATCTGGAGAGCTTCTTGGAGGAGGTGGCCTTCGAGATACCCCCTGAATGCTGAACACCGATTGGCTAGATGGGGAAGGTACAACCAGATTCTGCTTGTTAACTGGGGCCTTTGGAGTTTTCCTGATTACCTTCTCACTGCATCAAAACCGTTTTGATAAAGCTAATTTCCCGATGCACCTCCACTCCCCGGACCCCTAAATCTTGCTCAAATCTATTTTGTGTACACATAAAATGTATTTATCAATATTGTTTGTTTTTCTCCCCCTGGATTGGAATGCAAATTGCAACTCATACATAATGCAAATTCTCCAATCCGCACAAATCAAACGGAAAGGACCTTGGTTGGCTGGTTCTCCCTTTTCTTCACGGGACGCGTGGAGGGCCACGCTCGGGGCGCTGGCCTAGGCACAGCCTCTGCAGCATCTGTGATCACCAGGCAACACTGCTGTAAAGGAGGCTGCTTCCTTTCATTACTTCTCAACCCAGCGTCTCAGGTGGTTTGCTAAGGAGCCTCATTCCCAATCCACTGTAACTGAATAATCAATTGCTGCTTCCTTAATAACCGAATTTATTAAATGCAGAGTATATACAGCTGATCATTCAAGGAACTAATTTGCAAGTCAGAGCTTTAGAGGGATGGTCTAAAGAGAAGATCCATATGCTTCATAAAGCTGGGAAGAGCAGGAAGAAGGGAGGAACAGCAAGACAGGGAAATAAACTTCCGAGGTGTGATTTGCATCAATAAATATAATCTCAAGCCTTGGGCCCGGGTGCCACGGCAGACAAGCATCACACTTAGTAACGAAGAGGCACGGTGAGCCTGGACCAAAACTCAAGACGTGATGCACTGAGGCATTCATGGAGCCTCACCTGAGCTGCCCAGAGCCAGGCCCTTCCTTGGAGGGACTTCCGAATTCCAGAGCCTGAAGTCCTCTGCACAGGACTCACAAGCCCCCACGGCCGTCGTGGGCTGGTTGGTCCAAAACCCTGCCTTAAAAATGTAACGTTAAAAGGATTTCCCTGATGATCCAGTGGTTAAGCCTCTGCGCTTCCACTGGAGGAGCCACCTGGTCATCACTAAATTCATGGGTGGCACCAAGGCAAATGACGGAGCTGCTGAAGTGCCCTGAGCCCAGGACCCAGCACAGAAGGGAGAAGATGCCCAAGCAGGGGCAAGGGGGCCCAGGTGAATGAGGCTGCCACCTCGCCCCAGAGTAGGGCAGAGATGGGCAAATGGGTCTGGAGGAGGCCGGGGAGCTTGAGCCAAACAGAGCCTCAAACCTGTGCACACAGGGATGTTAAGAGACTTGTCCAGAGAAACCTTCCTTCCCGGTCACCAGGGGGTGAGGACACCAGCCCAGCCCTGCGTCTTGCAGGGCACCAAGCCAGACAGCCCATCCTGCTTCTTCCAGATGAGGGTTCTGACCAGTGGGCGCCCCCGGCCTGGGCTGGCCAGCCTGACCGCCGGCTCCATCCTGCAGGTGAGGTCCCTGCGCAAGTCAGGGAAGGAAAGACGGCTCCCCTGCACGAAAACCTCCCGCTGCCCTCTGCTGCCCACGTCTCCAGGGCCAGAAGGAGAGAGCCAAGTGATTCACACGTTCTCACAACACCCTGCCCCCTCACTCACCCTCTGGGCCCTGGATGGGAAAACCTCAAACCCTGCTCTGAGTAAGAAGGACTGAGAAATTCTCACTGAGTTTCTCAAATCATCAGCCAGTGAGCACCCCAGAGCCTCAAATTAACGGTGATGCCCTGTGATGGGTGACAGACCGTCTCCATGGCACCCCCGACGCCGTCTGCAGGGCACTGGGCTGAGCTGCCAGGGCTGGAGCCCGCACCTCGCTGGTGGATGCCAAGTGGCCCCGAGGAACATGGGCAACATCTGAGGAGGAGCAGCAAGCAGGAGTGAGGGATCCCCTCCAGGGGCGGGCACCTCCAGGCTCTCCTCTCACAGGGGGGCCTTCCTCCCACCCGCCGGCCCCCTTGCAGGCAGAAGCCCTGTGAAAACATCTGCCCAGTGACTCAGAGGCCTCAGCGCTCCTGCAGGAAAGAAAGGCTGCTGGCAGGCTGGGTACAACCATGCCGTCCAGAACCGGACAGCCTGGGCTCAAAGCTCAGCTCAGCCGCTTGCTAGCTGTGTGACTTGAGGCCAGTCGCTCAGCCTCTGTGTGCCGTGGCTTCCCCATCTGTTCAATGATCACAGTAATCAAGGCACCTGTCCCACTGGGGCGGTGGGAGTGTGAAGGGAGTCAGCTCACGCTGAGGCCCGGCCCGCAGTTGGCTCACAGGTGCGAGCCGTCATAGGCGCCCCCTTAGGCTGCTGATACCCAAGGGCAGAGTCTGCTGGAAAGATTCAGCTGCCCACGCAGAACGGCCACTCTTCTCAGCCAGGGCCAGAAGTCTGCCTGTGCGGCATCCTTCTGGAATGAGAGCCCTCGCCTTTGGCAGTGCTGACTCTGGACTCGGTGATTCTTTGCTGTGGGCGTGCCTCGCAGGATGTCAGCAGTGCCCCTGGCCTCCACCCACGAGGTGCCAACAGCATGCCCTGTGAGTCGTGACAATTGGAAACTGTCCTTGAGTGAGAAGACCTCCCGGATCCAGAAGGAGAAGGGACATCTGTGTGCCTGAGTCTAGGGGGAGAGGGGGGAAGAGGAGAGGGGGAGGGGGAGGGGGGGGGGGGAAGGCAGGGGCCGGGGATGTGAGGGGGAGGGAAATACAAGGGGGAGAGTGTGACAAGGGGGAGGGGAGACGAGGGGGAAGGAAGCCAAGATGGGAGAGAAAAGAAGCTCTTCCGGGAACCAAGTCCCCATTGACAAAAGTCAAGTTCACATCCAAGACCATCCTCACAGCTGGTTCCACAAGGGGGACCTGTGAGAGGCTCTGATACAGAAGGGGTTTTGCCTTTGCCCCTGGACCCAGCGTGGAAAGGGAGAGATCTGGGGTGTTTTGTTTTAAATCAACTTCTTATATTAGAAGGTTGTAGAGTTAGGTTCAGTCGCTCAGTCGTGTCCAACTCTTTGTGACCCCAGGGACTGCGGCTCAGCAGGCTCCTCTGTCCATGGAATTCTCCAGGCAGGAATCCTGGAGTGGGTCACCATTTCCTCCTTCAGGGGATCTTCCTGACACAGGGATCGAACCTGCGTCTCCTGTGTGCAGGTGGGTCCTTTACCTGCTGAACCATCGGGAAGTCTTCCGGAGCTGTAGAGAAGTTGCACACAGTGCCGAGAATCCCGAAACCCCCGCACCCCAGCCCCGCCACTGTCAGCTATCTGTGTTCCCACCCTGCCTTTGTCAAAGCTAATGAGACAAGACCGATGATACCGTGATAACTATCAAAAGCCCGTGCCCAACTCCAGTTTCTTCAGCTTTCCCCTCGCGTCCCTTGGGTACCCTGGGACCTGTCCAGGACACCAGGCGACATGGTCCTCCCACACCCCCAGGCCCGCGGGGCTGTGACCACTTCTCACTGTCCGGGCACCTCACGACCTGGGCAGCTTTCAGAAGCTCTGCGTGGGCGTCTGGCAGACTGCCCCGCAGGGAGGATTTGCAGGATGTCTTCTCATGACCAGACAGGGGTCACGGGTTTAGGGGGAAGAGCCCAGAGGGGAGGTGCCCTCCCCCCATCATGTCAGGGGCGCAGCCGTCCACGTGACCTGGCACTGCGATTGACCTTGATCCCGTGGCCAAGGTTGTGCTAGCCCAGGATTCTCCACGTCTGGCTCCTCTCCCCCTCTCTGCGCTGTTTGCGGGGAAGCTGCCGGGCACAGCCCCTACCAGATGGCGGGAAGGCGGGCACCCCTCCAGGAGGGTAGAGGGTCCCCGGGAGTCACTGGGGTCTCCACATGATCTGTCTGTTCCCTGGTCTGCGTGTCTCCAAGTTGAGTCTCTCAGGACGACCAGCCTGTCTGAGCACTAACCCCTCGAGCCCCAGACCAAGGGCCCTGAGTCCCTTCTGGGGGAGGGGAGGGACTGTGGCCGGCCTGCCCACAGGCCTCCGCAACCTGGAGCCACTGGAGGAAGAAGTCGGTCCGGGCTCCCCAGCTGGACGTCACGGCCTCTAGTCGCGGTCCCAGCACTGGGGATCCACTCTGACCCTAACATGCTACCTCCCCACCCCACTCCGACCCGACTGGCCACCCTACCCTACCCCCAAGTGACCCCCCCCTTCCCACCAACTGTGCTTCCGCTCCTCCCAGTCCTCCCCTCGCCCCCACCTCTCTTATAAAACCCTCCCCCTTTCTGCAAGGTCTAGCTGGTGAGGACGGGCCAGCCCGCTGGCCCTGCTCATTGTAACGTGAACGTGTTGTTTCCGGGCCTGGAGAAGGCTGGACCCTGCCATGGATTCAGGATGGAACCCTGGGGACGCTGTACCCAGAGCCGTCCCCTGGGGGTTCCTCCTCCCCCGAAAGGCCTGAGCATCTGCTAACAAACCTCCATGGGGGAGGACTCCTGCGGATGAGGGACTTGGATGTGTGAGGCGGGGGACAGGCTGTTCCGGGAAAGCTCACAGCGGGGGAAGGCCGGGGGACTCACTGTTTAAACGCTTAACTGCTGCCATGATCCCCACCCAGACCTTTCAGATGCCTCTTGGCCTGGAGAAGCCAGGCCTCCTGGGGTTGGTGGGGTGGGGGGGAGGTTCTTAAGCCCAGCCTGGTGAGGAAGGGGCTGAATCCAAGCAGTGCCGGGGGTCCAAGTGGGGTCTCCACCCGGAACACTGGCGCTGACTGGGACTACCACACCGCCTCCAGAGGACCCATCTGGACAACAGAGACCAAGCCGCTCGGCCCAGTGATCTGTCTGCTGGGGAGATTTTCCCGTTCGACAATTGCAAACATTTCAAAACAAAATACAGCAACGATTTCAGATGCCACGCTGGAGGACCCAGGCCGGCTGGAAACTCCTGCCTGTACTAATTGTTAGAATCACTCATCAGGGGCTGAGGCAGGGGAAACCGTTTGCTCCTGCAGTAAACAGTGGTCCCTGCTTACACCTATCACCCTGGCACTATGGAACTCTTCCACCGAAGCAGGAATATTTTTAAAGGGGTGGGTGGTAAGGAACACCCTCTGGACCCAGCCCCCTGCCCTAAGAGAGGACATCTCACTGCAGACATAGGCACTTCTGGCCCAGGGGCTCTGAGCTCTGCCCTGCCCACCCAGGCCCCAACTGTACCACTCCAGAATTCCCTCTCTCCCAGCCACGCCCATCTGCCAGATCCTTGAGTTCGTAGAGGTGCCTGCCACAGGCCCTTGGCTCAGGCAGCAGCCTCTGCCTGGACGACCCTCGCCCCCCTCCCCCCGCCCTCCTGTCTCAAGGCCACCCCCCGGCCAGCCCCTCCCCGGCCAGCCCCTCTCCGTCCCCTCCAGGGCGTGCGTGTGTGTTAGTCGCTCAGTCGAGTCCCACTCTTTGTGACCCCATGAACTGTAGCCGACCAGGCTCCTCTGTCCATGGGATTCTCCAGACAATACTGGAGTGTTGCCATTCCCTTCATCCAGGGGCCACTCCAGAGTAGCAGTTCTCAAACTCCAGGAGCATCATCAGCAAGCCCGCCCCTGAGGGCATGAAAACACGTCACCAGCGCCCCTGCAGTTCTGACTCAGCAGGTCTGGGGCCAGGCTGGGAGCTTGCATTTCCAGCACAATCCCAGTGGATGCTGCTGAGGTGGTGGATGGTCCAAGGAGCCCCACTCAGAACCACTGTCCTAGCACGCTCGCCCCACACCCCCCCAACATCTGACCCCTAACAGAGCACCCCCAAGATGGGGCTCAGGGCCACGCACCCCCTCCGCTCTGCCAGACCACGATGGTAGCTCACCAGTCGGCAGAGAGCGCTGGGCACCCTGGGGGGCATCTCTCACTGCTGGTCACTGCTGGTCTCCCCAGGGCTGGGCACGGTGCCTGGCAGTGGAGGTCAGCACAGATCTACAGAATGGAGCAGAGACCACGACAGATTCTAGGAGGATGCTCCAGAAAGAAGACTGGGGGTAGAAGAGGGTCCTATCCTCACGTAAGCTTGAGAGGTGGAGGCGTAAGCGGAAGTAAACTGCTCCTTTACAGGACTTGTCAGGGCCTTTACTGGCCAGGGGACAATGCACCTCTTGAAGAGGCCAAAGGACCAACCCCCACACGTGCAGGACTGAGGATCTCTTTTTACACAGAGCACCTTATGGAGTTCCCATCCCAAGGAACCTGTTGTTCGGAAGGGCTAATGGCACACACTCACACACACACACACACAAGTAAGACACAGTTCTATATATAACACCAAATTAAACCCACATCAGTGCCTCAGCTTCACAGTCACTAACACTCGTTGACGCCAGTTCCCGGGGCAGAGAACCACGTGCTGTATCAATGGCTGCAGAGACACCCTTTCTGTAACCAGTCGCCTGCGGGAAGCCGTTTGGGTCGTTTCCAATTTTTCACCATCCAAACAATTACAAGAAGCATCTTCTTGTCTGTGCACGTCAGGTCACTTGCCCGAGTGTCTGCTCTGCAGAACTTCGGGACACTGTAAAGCTCTGCCCATCATCTGTGCAGTAGTACTGGAGACAGTGAACACAGGCGCCCTGGAGCTGCAGGCTTACGGCAGGCCTCGTGGTGACCCGCGGCTCCTACACGGGACTCGGCACTGTAGGTGGGAGCCGCCGCTTCCGGAGAATTCTCAGTGGAATGAGGGGCCTGCAACAGGGAAGGGTCACCCTGGAGCCCACAGACGGCCCCCTCACCTCCTGGTCGTGCTCCTGCCCGGCCACCACCCAGCCAGCCTTCCCTCTCAGACAAGTGACAGGCGATGATGTCTCAGCCTCCAGGGACCCCAGGTTCCTGAGACGGGCGGCGGGCGGGCCACTGCAGCTCAGAGGAGCCGGGCCCGCCCCCCTCATCCCTGTGCCGGGCATCTTGTGGGGACCCCTCCCAGGGAAGCATCTTGGACAGCACACACTCCCTCCTCACTCACTTCATCTCTGAAGGGACTCCTGCTGGCGATGGGGCCTTTCCCAGATCTGTTCCTCTTCCTCTTCTGGGGTGACCCTGCCCAATCCCACCCCCTCAGCAACTCCCTCGGAAGCAGCCCACGAAGTGACTTCACTGATATACTCAGGGCTGCCAGGGCCTGAGAACGGAGCTCTTGGCAGAGCATGACCTCCAGGCCCCAAGTCGCTGATTAACTGGACTCTGGCTAAACTGAACACACACCCCAGTCCTTCCCCATTGCACAGATGAGGAAACTGAGGTCTGCAGGTTTCCTTCTTGTCAACCTAACCCAGTTAGTTCTGGGAAACAATGTGCTAGCTAAAACCCTAGCCTCCTCAGACTCCATGGCTCCAGGGGTGGCTGTATGACCCGGTTCTGACCCACAGGACAGAAATGAAAGTCACTGGGTGGGGCTTCTGAGATAGCTTTTTAAAAGGTTAGGTTCTCTGAAGTCTTCCCTTTACTCCTCACCTCCCTACCTCCCTCCCTCCTGCTTGGAATACAGACGTGATGCCTGGAGCTATGGCAGCCATATTGTAAATGGAAGGATAAAGCCACACATTGAGGTCAGCAAAGCAGGGAAAGCAAGAGGCACCTGGGACAGAAGCTGCCAGCCCAGCAGTAGCTGGCTCACCCCAGACATTTTCTAGAATGGGACAAATACAGTCTTAACCAGTTAAACCACCAGTGGCCAACTGCCTCCCAGAGCAAGGGGCTAAAGTGAATTTGAATCAGATGGAAAAGAGGCAGCTGAAAACTGATGCCAAAAGGATCAAGAGAGCTTTGAAGGACAGAGATTTCAGGGAGACAGGCAACATTTGGGAGCGGCTGCTACACCCAGGCACCAGTCTATCTCTTCACAACTACCGGATCAAGACACCAATAGATCGTATTCTACCAATTACAGAAAGGAACACTAAGGCTTGAGTGAGTGAGTGAGTGAGGTCGCTCAGTCGTGTCCGACTCTTTGCGACCTCATGGACTGTAGCCTACCAGGCTTCTATGTCCATGGGATTCTCCAGGCAAGAATACTAGAGTGGGTTACCATTTCCTTCTCCAGAGGGTCTTCCCAACCCAGGGATCGAACCTGGGTCTCCCGCATTAGAGGCGGACGCTGTAACCTCTGAGCCACCAGGGAAGCCCTAGGCTTAGGGAGGAGAGAATTCTCCCCCTTGGAGTTAAAGACATTGGGAAAATACCAGAGCAAAACTCAGCAACCTGGTCGTCTTGGTCCAAAACTTTCTTCCCACATAACAGCCTCCTCTCAATCAAGAACAGCATCTCGTGACTTAGAGTGAGGCCTCCTATATGTATCAGATGAGAGCCTCTAACAAGGGGACAAGGCGAAATGCAGCCTTACCCCCAATCCACCCTCCACTCTATCAATACCAGTGTGTGTATTCCTTTAAAAAAGAAAAAAAACAAAAAGTCCTGGTTGTTCAGTTCCTTAGGAAAGTTTTATGATGACTCCTCAAGAAACAAATTCCTCTAAAATTTGTTCCTTCACATCACAGAGCCCAGAGACAGAAAGGACGGAGCTCAGAAGACACTGTTTAAGTCCCTGAATCAAGTCACACCTGAAGCTAGAGTTCTTCCCCAGAAGTCTCCATTACACCAACCCATATACTGCTCTGGATCAAGTCATACCTGAAGCTAGAGTTCTACCCCTAGAACTGTCCATCACACAAACCCATCTGCTCCTCTTATTTCTTTTTCTTAACTTGAACTGGCCTTCTGTCATCTGCACATGAAAGGATATCACCCTACAGGACCCACTTTGGAGATGAAGAGCCTGAAGTCCAGAAAGTTCTGTCTTAGCCTGAGTCATTCAGCTTTTCGGCAACAGAGGAGGGACAAAGTCTCTGCTCTAACTCCTGCTCCAAGGCCCTCAAAATCCTTCATACCGCCTGGGGCTGCTCCCCTCAGCAGACCAGCCAGCTCCCTGGCACCGTGGTGGTTCAGGGCAACGTCTTAACCAAAAGGCCCGGTTCTTTTGGTTTCAGTGAAAGCCTGAGCTTCTCTTATTAGGTGGCAAAGCAAAAGGGAACCCGTTGTTCTTGGCTGACTCACACCGACTTCTAAACAGCCCCAACCACGGATGCAAGAGCCCCACGTGCCCAGATGTTTCTCGCCTGTTTGTACCCGACATCTCACCTTCTCAAGTACATGAAAGACCTCGGGCTGGCTACGTCCCCGCTGTTTTTATTTCATACCCAAATATCCTGACATTTGCCTCTCGGCCGGGGAGACCTGCAGACTATCAGGGGATGTTTGGAAGATAATCATTCCATGGGATCCAAAGATATGTCTTGTGGACATAAATCTTAGGAAGTCTCTATGGAAACACACGAAAATGCATGTTGTTTTTATTAATACTCACGACGAAATGTCTCTGGGATACACCACTCGTTTAAACCACACCAGAAGAGCCAACGTGTTTCTTGTTACAGAAGATCCATGGGGTTTTTAAATTACGGATGAAGCAACCTACAGAAAAGAAACTGCCCCAGTCCAGGAGGCCCAGGTGATGGGGTAATCGCTCAGGCTGAAGCAGACGGCCACCCTTTTTATGTAAGACGTGGTCTTGCCTGAGCCTGCGGAGGGCAGGGTCCCGCAAGTGGAGCCTCTCAGGGGCGTGAGGATAACGTCCGTGGAGAAACTGAGCTCTTGCTGGAGAGGAGGAACCTGAAGCCCCCAATTCCTTCTTTGTTGCTGTTCACACACATCTGTGCCGCAGTGAGAGCAGAGCCTGGGTTCAAATCTAGCTCTCCCACGTACCCCTGCGAGGCCTTAAACAGGTTACCCCACCCCCGACCTTTACTTCCTCATCTATAAAATGGGCATTTCGTAGTATGGGGTTGGCCAAAAAGTTCGTCCCGATTTTTCCATACCATCTTACACGCACTCATCTTAAGTCGCTTCAGCTGCATCCCATTTTGCGAACGTGTGGACTGTCATCCACCAGGCTCCTCGGCTGGTGGGATTCTCCAGGAAAGAATCCTGGAGGGGGTTGCATGCCCTCCTCCAGGGCTTCCTCCTCACCTAGGGACCGAACCTGTGTCTCTCACGTCTCCTGCGTTGGCAGGGGCGTTCTCTACCACTAGCGCCACTTGAAATGGTAACCCGCTCCAGCATTCTTGCCTGGAAAATCCTATGAACTGAGGAGCCTGGTGGGCTACAGTCTGTGGGGGTCACGAGAGTCGAACGTGACTGAGCGACTAAAACCACTACCACCACTTGAGAAGCTCATAGCATCTTACCGAAAAACCCCGAAGAGCTTTTTGGCCAACTGCATACCTGTCTCCTAGGAAGCGTGGAGGCTTAGGTGAGGCGAAAAGCCTTTGTAAACCTTTGGATCTGGTCCAGGGCAGACTCTCCCCGGTGGTGGCCAAGGACTAAAGAAGGCTACAGGTGGGAGGGGGGTGTCGGATGGGGGACACATGTGCGCCCACGGCCGAGTCATGCGAACATTCGGCCAGACCACCACGATATTGCAAAGCAGTTAGCCTCCAGTTAAAATTTTCAAAAGGAAAATAAATGAATAAATAAATAAAAATGGGTAATAAGAGGGAAAAAAATAAAAACATTGAAAAAAAGAAGTTGCTACACTTGCTCCGGCGCCCTCCTGTCAAGAGGGGACATCTGCGAGCACCACCCCCGCCTCGAACCCGGGCGGCCGGCCCGGGGCCCGCCCGGGGGGGCGGCTCTGCAGCGTCTCCCGCCAAAGAGCACCGGGAGAGCCGCCCGCCCCAGGTCTGGTTCCAGGTCTTAGGGCGCCAGCAGCCTCCACATCTCGCCTTCTGGGGTCCTTAACTCTTAGAACCACCATGGTGTGAGGAAGCCCAACGCATGAAGAGGCCACACAGAGACAGACCAACACCAACTGGCCCTCCAGCCTGTCCAGGCCGCTCCAGCCCAGCAGAAGAGTGAGGAGGCCAGCGTGCGCGCCCAGCCCCATCAAGCCTTCAGATGACGCCAGCCCCACCACCATCTGACCACAGCCAAGCAGGTGGGTCCAGCCAACCCCGATAACCTTTATAATACCAAATGACTGTCTTAAGACACAGAGGCTGGGGGCTGTTTGTCTCTAAAGCGTCACTGAAACACCTTGACTGAAACCGTCATCCACATACCATTGCTAAAGTGACTTAACAACAGGTAAGGGGCCCGAGGGGCTTCCCCGGTGGCTCAGACAGTAAAGAATCCACTTTCAGTGCAGGAGACCCGGGTTCAATCTCTGGATTGGGAAGATCTCCTGGAGAAGGAAACAGCTACCCAATCCAATATTCTTGCCTGGAGACTCTCATGGACAGAGGAGCCTGGCTGGATATGGTCCATGGAGTTGCAAGGAGTCAGGCATGACAGAGCAATTAAGCACACGCATGCACACAAGGGGGCCCAAGATAGTTCAGATGATGATGGCTAAGACCCTGCTGGCCTGATCTTCTGGCCCAAGTCATCATCCCTCCAGCCCCATACACCAGCTGTCAGGGATCCCGCCCCTGAGCTGTCTCCATGCTCTGGCCTGACACAGAGGCTAATCTTTCCCACTAAGACCATGAGCAGGACGCTTTATCTCTACAACATCTGGCCTCTCAAGATATTGACATATTTTTTGCAAAACTCTGAAGAAAGCACGGGGCTTCAAACACTGTAAATACTACTGAAGAATTACATAACCTGAAAGAGAAATAAAATTAAATAAAGGGCAGAGACCTTTTAAAATCAACTAGTCAAGATAAGAAAACTGAGAATGAGACACACCAGGCGCCCAGCCAAGGTCACGGAGGGTGAGACTGACAGCCAGAACTGTTTCCAAAACACTTCCGCACACCAGGCACCTCAGGATGCCGTCTCTACTGCTCGTAAGAAACTGACTGGACAAAGCCATCACCCTCTTCTTTTACAGGCGGGGAACTGGAGGCCCAGAAAGGTCGGGTAACTTGCTCAAAGTCACACAACGGAGGTCACACGCCTGGGGTCCGGATGCAAAGCCCGACTCCAAGCCGTTATCCTGCACTGCCCTGTACGTCAACAGAAGCAACGCCTGGCCTGTAACCTCAGCTAACGTACGCAGAGCATCCTCCAACTGGCTGTCTCTTCTCCAGGCACCACCTCTCCATCCAACCCTGCCTATGGGGTCATGGAATTGTCCCGAATTACAGATGAGCGTTCTGGGCTGGAGAAGGCTCCGCTGCCGCTGGCCGCACATGGCAAGAAGCTGAGCCGGCATGTGAGCTCAGGCAGGGTGACTCTCCATGGAGCCGGGGCCTCCCAGCTGTGTGACTGCTGGGCCCAGGTCTCAGGTCCTGACACCCCGGGATCCCCGTCCTTGGGGCACCTCTGCATATAACACCATGAGTTCAGGAGCTTGGCTTTTTCGATGACTAGAGCTGGAGAGGCGTAGGAGTTTGGCGCAAGAAGAAATTACGCCCTCCAGGTACCTGGATTCTGGTTACAAGAAGGGTTTATAAAGCACCTCCCTCCACATCTTCATATATGACCCCTCAACGTGCGTGCCTGGCTGACATCACTGGCAGCGGGTGGACAGACAGGCCCTGGGAGGGAGGAGCCTTGGCCATGACCCCTTGCTCGTCCTGGGCAAGGCCACAGCCTCCCTGGACCTGTTTTCACGATCCACAAAGAGAGAGCCGGCAGTGTTCCGGCTCGGCTAAGACTGCACTTACACCCCAGATCCTCCAAACAAAACATACAGCAAATGTCCCCATGAAGACTAATAAATTTGCTTCTTTGTTTTGTTTTACGATGCCGTTTAGGGTTGGCCAAACAGCCAAAACGCTTCAAGTGCTGAAGAAATGGTTTTCATTATATTTTAAAGGAATGTTTGGGTACAGATATTGCATTGTTTATTCATTCCAATAATTTTCTTTTCCAAGTATTCCACCGAAAACCAGATAATGGATTTCATTACCCAGAAACATTAAAGCTTCCAATAAACGCAAAAAGAAAACATTGAAGACAGCGTCGTCCGTCTAGGGTATGTAATCCTCAGTCAGCCACATCAGCTCCACCAGAAACAGAGGCTCTGCCCTGAGAGTGCGCACACCTGCTGGCCCAGGATCCACTGGTGACCGGTGCCCGTGAGGCCTGCACACCGAGTCGGGCCGGGGCAGCACATGCCCCCTCACCCAGTGCCTCCAGCTTTCAGAGCGAGGGTCTCACCTCTGCTTGCTTGGCACCCGCTGTGTGTCCCGTGGAGAAGGCGGGGACGGGAGACATCAGGGCAGACTGCCTGGAGGAGGAAGTCAGTGGGCAGCACCGGGCTGGATGGGGACACTGCCCGTGGAGGAGGCAGGGTGGGAGGTGGACAGCAGAGTCAGGGGAGGGAAGACTGGACGCTCATCGCCGGCTCTGTGTGGACACTCAGGTAGAAACCCTTCATGCTCAAGATGCAAGGACGGGGTGACTCACCCTGCAGGCACTGCTCACAGGCAAGGCAGGGCACTGCACAGGAGCTCAGAACGGCACCCCCAGACTCATCTCCAGCCCTGACCGGCACACCCCCTCCCCGGTGCTGCCCAGGGCCTCCACCAGGCCACCCATCCCCAGGCACCAACGCTTTGGCTGGAGGAGAACCCGAGCGTTCCTTTTCTAACCAAGCCCTGCAGGGACCCAGACGTATTTGGTGAGGGTGCCGAAGAGGACAGGAAAGAGCCAGGTAGGGGATTGATGTCCCACGACCTGTAACTTCTAAATCCTGAAATCTACAGATTAGACGCGGAGCGCAGGTTCCAGTGAATAAAAAGGATGAGGGTGCAGAAGCTTCCTGACTGGACATGATCAGGTACCCCGATCGGAGTAGATTCGGGAGGCCCATGTGGGGGCGCAGAGGACCTGGGCCATGGAACCCTCCAGCCTTCTCTCCAGGCCTTTTCTGCCTGACCATGGTTTCTGATGTTGGCCAAGGACTGAAATATACAGTATGGAATCGCTAGTGGGTGGTTCTGCGTCCCCTCAAAATGGACTTTCAGGGAACTGCAGGTACCCCAGCCAGCCTTCTGTCTGCTGAGCTGGGGCATCCGAGCCCCTGTATGTGGAGAATCAGGCAGGTCAGCATCACGGCTGACACTCGGCCACTAAGTGCAGTGAAAGCCGGGGCTTGAATCAGAGCCCCTCACCCCTTTCGTGTGCCAAGTCGCTAATGTGGTGGCTGTGGGTGCACTTTCCAGAGCAAAGAAAGGGAGCTATCCACCCATGAGAGACTCCACGGTAGGACTGCAAGGGCTCCTGAATGTCTGGGATTTGAGGACCCCACAGAAAAGAGGGTTCAAGGGGCCACAGGGCCTGTGGGGTGAGTGCAGATAACAGAGTCACCCCCAAGACTCCCTGAGCACCTCGAGGGCCCAAAGGCGTCCTCCAATTCAATGATGGGCTGCTTCCGAGCTGCATCCCAGCTCAGGCTGGGAACTGTGGCCTCCTCCCCAGCCCCTGCCATCTGCTGGAGCGGAGCCAGCCCTCCCCCGCCCCACGCGCGGCCCCCAGGCCTTTCTCAACCCACCTGTGAGGTCGCCCCTGCCCCACACCCTCCTGTGCACGGGAAACGCTCCAGCCCTCTGCGGGCCAGACACAGGTCTGCGGTTCTGCGGGCTGACAGGGACACGTGGTTCCCCGGAGGCCAGAGGGGGCCATCCCCGCCACCCTCTGCCTTTATGGACGTAAAGTCAAGCCTGAGCCCAGCTCAGAGGCAGTGACTTCCGGGTTCCTAAGTACGCTGCTTCCTACCCCCAGTCATGGTCGCTCAACCCCTTGGGAGTGTCCCTTAGGTGTGCGAGCAATAGCTGTGACAGTCTGCTCCATCATCGACCCAAGATTCCCTGAACACACACTCCTATGCCAGCGCTGCGGCCCCATGCATTTAACCCTGAGCTTTGGGACCTCGGTGGGTGGCCCTGCTTGTCACTCGCTGTTCCGTCATCTGTAAAGCAGAGTAGTCCAGCCCACCCTTCAGGCCCCTCCAGGGCTGTGCCCAGGCCCCTCACCCCTGACAGGGACATAAATGTCCACACAGCAGAGGGTGAGTCACCTGCCCACTTAGCCTTGCTCTAGCACTGTGGGGGCCGGAGGGGGGTGGGCAGTCGTGAGGAAACAGAACCCCCCCACTGCAGTTGAGCCTCATCCAGCCCAAGCCAAGCACCCCCTCAGCACCCTGGGCACATTCGAAACCCTCAACACGGGCTGTGCCAAGGCTCTGTTCCCATTTTACAGATGAAGAAACAGAGGCCTTGTGTGCAGTGGCCCTTCCTTAGCAGCTCAGACGGTAAAGAATCTGCCTGTGATGCAGGAGACGCGGGTTCCATCCCAGGGTTGGGATGATGCCCCGGAGGAGGAAACAGCAACCCCACTCCAGTATTCTTGCCTGGAGAATCCCATGCACAGAGGAGCCTTGTGGGCGACGTAGCCACTGACAGTTTCACTTTCACTTCACTTAGGAGGGGGAAAGGCAGGGTTGAAGCCAGGTCTTTCTGAGCCTAAAGCCCGAGATGCTGCAGGGGGAAAGCAAAGCAGGCATGAGGACTAGCGGGCCGGTCCCGCAGCTAGACCCCAAGGTCCCTGAAGCAGGGGCTTTGAGGAATGCACGGCCGCGTCCAGCACACAAGGGTGATGGGAGTAAGATGTTCCCCGGGCGCCTGGTGGGTATGACCCCGCTGGGACAGATCACAGACTGGTGCAGCTGGGGTGGTGAGTGGGGAGAAGGGCTTCCTTCCAGGCTCGAGGTCACGGGAGAGGGGGCAGCCTGCTCCCCTTCTGCTCCCCCTGTTCCTGCACCTGGCACCTCCAGGACACAAGGGGACCCATGCCCTCCACACCTGCCCACCCTCAGGGGCCGGGGGCAGCCCCTCGGGTTCCCTGCCTGCTTCCTCCCCTCCCCTCCCCTCCCCGCTTTCCCACACAAGGACACCCCGGGTGCTGGCTGGCATGCAGGCTCGCATCCTGGCCTTGCTGACTTGCATATTAAGGCATGGGGCTCCCCCTCATCCCGCCCCCAGCATTCTGGAAACCTTCCGCTGGGCAGAACAATACAGTTGGAGGAGCCTCTTTGGCTGCAACTGCCTTTTCCTAATTGCCTGAAAAGGGTTTCCCTAATTGTTTAAACAAGAGTTTGGGGTGGCAGGGGCAGCAGCTGAGGCCGGTCTGCAGGGGCTCATGGGGGCAGGGGGCTGGAAGGGGGCCTTGGGTGCTCAGAACCAGGGGGGCTGTGCCAGCTCCCCACTTGTGCTCGCCTGCTCTCCACGCTTTGCACGGCCCCTGAGAACGCACAGGCCCTGAAAAGGCCTTGGCAGGCCTGCTGGGGACCCTGTGCTTAACATGCAGGGCAGATGCTGGGGTCGGGGGGATTGGGGGGAATGGCAGGGACGTCACCGGCAGGATGAATGTCACCCACGCCTGGGGGAAAAACAGCATCGCATTCAACAGCAGGTCAGCAGCGGCCGGGAGAGATGAGCCGCGTAGAGCCTCCCCCGTGGATCCTGGGACGGATCTCAGGGATAAATCACCACGTGGGTTAGTGTCTGAGTCTAGGAAAACAACACTCACCTCCCCAAATTCAGGCCGAGTGGAGGTGCCTCCGCTCTGCGGGCAGCTGAGCTGGGCTTCAGCCAAGCTGGGCTCTGAGGATGGTGGGAGCCTGACGGGCCTGGAGGGCAGGGGGCAGGGTGCCCCTTTCCCAAAGGCTTCAGAAAGGGGAGTGCCCCTTCTCGGCCAATGTGGGAAAGACAGGAGCCGATGAGGGGTGAAGAGAGGCAGGGAGGGCCGTGGTGACCCCACAGGGAGGGGCGCGGCGAGTCACCGACAGATGGACCTTGGTTCCCTTCTGGCCACGGCCGCCCCCAGCTCCAACAGCACCCCCCACCTGCAGTCAGGCCCCACTATGTTCCTGTGAAGGGGAGGGCTCACAAGAGCAGGTGTGAGGTCAGGCTCTGCTTCCGGCCCCCTAGAGAGCTCCGCACGCCCAGGTGGCGTCTGAGCGCCTGGGTGTCCAGAGGGTGCCCCCACCGCAACTGATGAGTGCAGCTCGAGGGGCCTAAGCTGCTTGTACAGAGGTGTGGGCCACACTGCATGCCGCCATCCCTCCAGGGGTCTAGGCACTTGGGAAAGTTCCAGGCAAAGGGTGCAGGCGTGACCAGCTCCCAGTAAAAAAACCCAGGCAGGCGGACAACACTTTCCAGCAGTTGTCGTAACCAGACGAGGGGGAACGTGTGTCCTGAGCCACCACATCTGAGACACCTCTGGAGCTCGGATCTGACGCTCAGCCTCACCTCACCCAGCTGTGCCCCTGGATCCTGCCCTGCAATAAACCAGAGCTCTGAGGGAGGGCTCTGTGCCCAGTCCCATGAGTTCTCCTGTAGGCCCCCACATGTTGGACTGTGCTTGGAGACCCATTTCTCTGAACCCAGTTCTCTAGCCAGGCCTAACAGGCAGAAAGATGGCTAGGGTCTCCTCTCTGAGAGCGCCCACCTTTGCCCCAAACCCAAGACTATGGCCAAGATCCAGCCCCCGGCCAATTTCTGTAGCTCAGTGGGCAGCCTCAGGGTTGGGGAGACCAGAGCAGGGGAGACTAGACTAGTCTGTGTGATGATCAAGAGCGTGGTCCCCCAGATTTGTACAGGGACCAACCCACAGTGAAAGAAAATCCCTGGGAAACAGAGCTGCAAACGCATGGCTGGGCAACCCACCTGACCACCCGTTCAGAGGTCCAGATTCAACGTCCCTTCTGAAACTCGCTGGCACATGCCGCTGGCCTTCCTGGGAGCGTCCCATTCGACCAGTGTTTTCCAGGGCTCAGAGCCCTGGGCCAAGTGACGAGTCACGGGCACCTGGTCACATTCACAGCTAAGTCTGGTACGAGGTCAACTCCCTCAAACCCTGGGAGGAACAGCTGGCGGTGGAGTTGGGGCAGAGGGCATTTTGGCCGAGGGACCAGAGAAAGCTGTCCCCAAGAGCTGACATTTGCACTGGGTCCCACAGCATGAGGAGGCTTGTGAAAGCAGAAGGAGGAGGGAGACATTTTTTCCCGAGAGAGAGGAAAGTACAGGTGAGGCTAATCGGTTGCTGGTCAAGGTGGAAAGGAAAGGGCGGTTGGGCCAGCGGGATGGACAGTGCACATCCTGCTAAAGGTTTAGGGACTGAATCAGGAGGCAACAGGGCTTCCAAAGCTCCAGAGCCGGGCATCCTCAGCCCCCATCCAGCTGCTTCCACAAGGCAGAGCCTGACTCTGGCCCCCACGGAGGGCGGGTGAGAGAGCCTGGTGGAACCAACGTGGCAGCCGGGAGGGGCTGGGAGGCCAAAGCCAACCAAGGTGATGTCATAACTCTGAGAGACCCCCTGCTGGCAACTTCCTCATCAACCCAGGGAGGGCGGCCCCTCCCTGGCGCTGTGTGGCTGCACTGGTGTGTTCGCATCCCCACCACATGGCACAGAGAGGGCACACAATGCGGTCAGTTAACGGGCCACACGGCCAAGAAGGGGGCACCCCAAAGCCAACAAGAGCTGTCCGCTCCTCCGTCCACCAGCTCCCCCATTTGTTTGGCAGCCCCATGACATCAGCAAGGAGATCCAGAAGACCCAGAGAGGCGTGTCCAAAAGGGCGAGCGCAAGATGGAATAAGGACGGCCTGACCAGGGCCCCTCAAGAGTCTGCGGTCACCAGCGTTCAACCAGCCCCAGCTCCTGGGCCGGTGTTGTCCCGTTCCTTCTCTGCGGTGATGACCGAGGTCCAAGAGGGACATGGAGCAGCAAGGCCTGGACAGAGGGGAGAAGCCAGGAGCTTACAAAACTGGGTGCTCTTAGTCCAAAGGCCAGGCCCCCACGAACCCCTCTTAATACCCCAAATGAGATGGGGACCTCTGGAAAGAGCTGTGAGGGTGACAGGGGCTCACGGAGGGCATGAGTGAGCAGGGTGGGCATTTACAGATGCGTGCGGGGCCACACTGCCTCACTGCTTCCAGCCCCCTGGGTAGTGAGCATAGCTGGATTTATCATCCCCGCATGCAGAAGGGCAGAAGGTCCCAGGCCGCTAAAGGCAGGTTGCAGATTTATCAGATAAAAATGCAGGACCCACAGGTAAATCTGGATTTCTGATACAATACAGGTTATTCAAGTAGTTTCTTAGTACAAGCATGACCCTTGCAAACTTTGAATTTGAAGTTCAAGTAAACAACTTTTTTTTAAGTATAGATGGTTAGATGGCATCACTGACTCAGTGGACACGCATCTGAGCAAACTCCGGGAGGTAGTGAAGGGCAAAGAAACCTAGTGGGCTGCAGTTCATGGGGTCGCAAAGAGTCGGACACGACTGAGCGACTGAACAACAATATCCCAAATAGGACACGGGAGAACACTTACACTACCAAAGTATCCACTGTCCGTTTGATTCAGACTGAACGGGGCGTCCTGTATTTGATGGGGCACCCCCAAATGAGGATGGAGCTGGGTCTGAAAGCCACGTCTCCTGCTGCAGCCACTGTCTGTGAATGAGCCCTGGGGTTGGTCGTGTATCACCCACTGCCTCTCCAGGAGAAGGCGATCAGTTACGGCCATGAGACTCTAGCAGGAGCCAGGGCTGAGAAGGCTAAGTCTTCTTGCAAAGACAGTTCCTTGCACTCCAGCATGATCCCGCCCAGGGAAACAAACACAAGCCCTACAGAACCTCCCAGAAGCACGGCCTCAGAGCAGGGCCTGGGCGGCCCACCTCTGCTCCTCCCCAACCTGAAGAAGCAGGGAGGGGGAAGCGGTTCAGCAGAATCAGAGGCAGATAATCACTCCTAATTACCGTCACTCCAGCCTCCGTGCTCCCCAGCAAATTAGAGTTTATCTTTCATTCCAGCTGACACCCTGGATTGGCTCCGCGCTCCCTATCAAACAAATTACGAATCCCCGGGAAGGGCCTCGCCGGTAATTTGCTGGTAAAACACTTTTTGCAGAAGTAAAACCTGATTAGAATGAAGCTCGCCCGTGAACACTTCTCCTCCTTCCTCCAGAGCGGGTGGAGTGTTGGTACCCACCATCGGGGCCTAGGTTTCCCAAGTGGCACTAGTGGTAAAGAACTCACTTGCCAATTTAGGAGACATAAGAGATGCAGGTTCGATCCCTGGGTGGGGAAGATCCCCTGGAGGAGGGCATGGCAACCCACTCCTGTAGCCCAGGTATGCACACGCCCGCCCCCCTCACTCCCCAGAGTAACCAAGCTGCCCTGGGCAGACAGTGCCCCTCAGGGGCACTCAGAAGAACTGCCTGCCCTGCAGTCTCTGGGACCCCAGCTGTTCTCCTAGACAGCCACAGCACGGGCACAGGCCTTATTTCTTTGAAAAGGTCAACCCAGCCTGGATTTGGCCTTACACATAGTAAAGAACACGGCTGCAGCATCCAAAGCCTCTCTGGTACCCAGGGATCCCCTTCCACTCCTCCACAAAGCCGCCCTCCACCTCCACCACCTCTTCTAGTTAAATCTGTTCGTCCTCAAGCCGCCGCATCCAAAATTAATGAAATGGCTGTTGGCTCTTTGTGGAGCAGTACATCTGGGCCATTGAGCGGCCGTGGTCCAATCATGTCACTTTGCCTCTGCAAACTGCTGCCTCACCTTGCAGACCCACTCTCCCCACGAGTCAAATAGACTCTCGTCTCCATTGCCATTGCATCAGAAAGAGCACTGCCTCTGAGAGAAAAACAAACGCACTTCACGTTTCAGACAACAGACTTTCAGTAACACCTCTTGGCCCGCCGTCCATTCAGTTCAGTTCAGTTCAGTCGCTCAGTCGTGTCTGACTCTTTGCAACCCCATGAATCACAGCACACCAGGCCTCCCTGTTCATCACCATCTCCTGGAGTTCACTCAGACTCAGGTCCATCGAGTCCGTGATGCCATCCAGCCATCTCATCCTTGGTCGTCCCCTTCTCCTCCTGCCCCCAATCCCTCCCAGCATCAGAGTCTTTCCCCATGAGTATCTTTTAAAACTCCTGAGTGTTTCAGCACCGCATTCCTGCACTTGTGTTCTCTAATTCAGAAGCAAAAGAGACGCCCCTAGAAAAGTCACATTTCAGGTGGATCGTGGTGCACATCTTAGAGAAATTCAGCTCAGTAAAATGTCCAAGACGGAGCAAGGACAGGAAAAGGAGGATTCAAAATGCCACATCCTTGGGCCCCATCACACGGCTTCCTTGGAGCTTTCTCATGTATGACATGATGTGGATTTGCTCAAAACACCCCCAAGGGGTGTTATTGTTCCCATTCTACAGATGGAACACTAGAGGCTTAGAGACACCGACCAGACACTCTGGGACACGGAATCATGTCTGCTCACCTCACCACAGCATCCGTGGCATTAAGCCCAAGAATCTGGTCTGCAGCAAGGACTCAACAAGATTGCTGAATAAACACTCGAATAAAGGGAAACAGAAAACCGGTCCTGCCAGCATCAGAGCCCTGTCATGGGACTCCCGGGCTCGCTCCACCTGCTGCTGGCTCCACTCGATGGAGACGGACGCGGGTGGGGTCCCGTCGGAGGAGCAGCCAGGGTCCCTGCAGACGCCTGGGTGTCGAGCGGGATCTATTCTCAAGAGGAGCTGGTGGGTACAGCAGGACAGCCGTCAGAAGGAAGAGGCCTTTTCCTAACTCAAAAATCGCCTTAAGCGGGAGTTCCTCTGGATGGGGAGCTTTCGCTGGGCATTTTGAAAGGCCATCTATTTTTATTGCAATCAATTTTGTTAACATTGGATATCCTAAAGAAGAAGAGGGAATTGCCCATGTTATCTGCTGCTTGTCCAGAAACCACATCTCTATTTCCATTCGCGGCTTGACTAGAGGCCCTGGCATACCTCCTCCAGGTACTAAAAATAGCAGCCTGCCACCGAGGGGCCAGCCGCTGAGGCCAGCGTCACCAGTGGCTGAACCAGAGCTAAGGGGGCCCTGCTGGCCCCCGGGGGAGCCGTCTGACTCCCCAAGGCTTGGGGTCTCCGTCTAGATCAGGACAGCCACTTCTCACACCTGAGGTGTGAGCCTGTGTCAGGAAGTTAAGGCCACAGTTCATGAGCTGCTCACAGTGGGGCGGGGGGCTGAGAGCACAGGCTCCAGCCCCCATCTCTTGGCCTCGTCTCCCACCACCCTCAGCCCCTCACTCACTGCGCTCCACGACTGGCCCTCCGCTGGCCCATAACACAGAGGGACACACTCCTGCCCCAGGGCCTTTGCACCTCCTCCCGCCCGAGCACTCCGGCACCAGACGCCCCCACGGCTCACCTCCTCTCCTCCCCCACAGCAAGGGCTCCTCCGGCTGCCCACCATGAAGCGTCTCCTGCATTTCCAGACGCTCCCCTACCCCTGCTCTTCCTCCCCTCCCCCTTACCCCACCCCCAACATTTTCTTCTCTCCATTCTCACAGGGGTGAACGCATGTCCACGCGTGTGAATGTCATGGGCATGTGCTTTCTCGTTCCTGTGTGCAGCAAGCCCCTGCCCCACAGGGGTGCTAGGAGAGAGGGACTTTAAGTTGCTTGGTTTCTTGCCTTGCTTTTTTTTCTTCCCCCTCTGTGTTATAATCAGAGAGAAAGTCCTGAGTGATGAGGTTGACCTGAGTTGCGTCAGAGCAGGGAATAGGAGAAGAACAATGCCCCCTTAGAGAATCCCATGGACAGAGGAGCCTGGTGGGCTGCCGTCTCTGGGGTCGCACAAAGTCAGACACGACGGCAGCAGCAGCAGCAGCCGTGCTGGGAGCGTTGGAGCGACGCCTGCCTTGTTGCTCACACCTGGGGCAGCGCCTGCGCACAGCTGGAGCCCAGTTAGACTCGTGCCGCTTGTGCTAAAGAACCTGCCCGCCAGCGCAGGAGACACAAGAGACTCGGGTTCGATCCCGGGGTCCAGGAGATCCCCGGAGAAGGAAATGCCAACCCACTCCAGTACTCTTGCCTGGAGAATCCTGTGGACAGGGAGCCTGGCAGGCTACCGTCTTTAGAGTTGCAAAGAGTCGGACACGACTGAGGCGACTGAGCGCAAACAAGACTCGTGGGGGTGGGCATACTCCCCGGGAGCTGGGCGGAACCTACCGCTGATGCTTCCTAGGTGCTCACCCCCATCTGCAAACCAGACTCCGACACTAGCAACGTGACCCAAAGGGCTTGCCCACGCCGAGAAGCTGCCCCTGGAATTCAGAGAGGTGCCTCACCCTCACCACAAACTCTGAGTCTCTGTCCTGAGTGCTCATCAGCATGGCCACCCATGGACCTCAAGGGACACAGTCAGTCCCAGCACCCAGCCAGGACCTGGCCTCTCAACAGTCACTGGGGCGCCAGAGGGGACCCCACCAGGGGCCAGCCAGGGGCTCACGAGCCGCACCCTCTCCAGGAATCTGTACCCTCACAGCCTGGCTGCCCAAACATTCCCCTCGAATCAGGGAGGGGTTCCCACACACCCACCCTGTGTTCACAGCTCCAGAGATGTCTCAGTCAGAAACACTCGTGGTCCAGAACCAAGGCACAGAATTCAAGGCCAAGGGGACCACGGCAGGGCCCTCTGCGTGCCCCTGGACGGGGGGCCACGGCTCTCTCAGCCTGCTCTGTGCGTCCCATCCTGGGGTGAACTTCCACTCCCCGCTCTGCACAGCTTCAGCCCTTCTCCTCTGCTAGGCTCCCCTAGCTGCCAGCCCAGAGCAGCCCTGAGCTCGCCCCGAACCCATGGCCACAGAGGGGGTCGGAGTGGGGGAGTGGCAGCCTGCCTCACGGCCGGAGCCTGAGCAGCTGCAGGGGCGGTAAGCTCAGCTCCACCTGAGTGCCTGGCACCGTGAGTAATCAGACCTAGGACCCTGCCCTCGAGGGGCCCAGGAGGTGCCTGGGGGCCAGATCACAAAGCCGGTAGTGGAGGGCAGCCCCCTAGACCTCAGTGCCCACAGAGGGGGTGAAGCTGGCATCTCCTCCTGTTCCAGAGAACCCCCCGCCCCCCCGGTAGGTGGTTATCTAACTTCCTGGCTGCACAATGCCACCCAGGGACACTCCAGAGCGGTCAACACACAGGGTCACCAGGATGAGCCTCCCGGAAATCCTCAGACCCACAGCACTCCAGGAGGCCCAGGATGTAACTCAAAGTCACGTTCTCTTGCTAAACACAGACCAATAAGTTGACAGTGGCCGTTGACGTCTCAGGGAGCTGGGCGCCTCCTTTCAGCAGCAGCAGAACAAGCTGCTGATGGACGGAGCGGGGAGGGGCCATTCTGCCACGGCTAAGCTGCCCTCCCCCACCCCCGCCCCAGCTACTCCGAATCAGTTCAGGAGAGCAAAGGAGTGGATACGTTTGCGGGTGATGGACAAACCTGCCGCTCTGGGGACAGAACACGCATCGGGTCACCTTTCCTGCTGGACACCTGTCACCATCCCAGCACCGTGGCACTTGGGGGTTGGGGCTGCAAGCCTTGGGGGAGGGGCTCAGCAGGGTGACCGACCCAGCATCCTCACGCTCTCATCCCCAAGCCCAGGACCATTGGCGCCTGGCCTGCCTATCATGGCACGCGGCCCATGCAGAGGCTCAAGCAGCCCCCGGCCCACAGCTTCCCTCCAGCCCCACAGGGCCAACTGCCTTACCTACACAAGAGGAAGCCAGGCCTAAGAAGGGGCCAGAACGGTGTATCACATGTCACTCTCAGAATGCTCACAACCACCCTCTGACGTGTGCGCAGTGATGGCGCCCATTTTACAGATGGAGAAACTGAGGACAGAGGGGCAGGGCCTCCCTTGAAGCCCAGCAGGCAGAGCCAGGGCCCGGAATGAAACACAGAAAGGGCGGTCACGGAGCTGGGCTCTGACTGACTCGGAAGCTGCCTCATGTCACAGAACTGGGGCCAGGCCGGGCCGGGGTGCGGGGCCCCTTGCCAAGACCCCCTGGGGACTTAACGCCCGTCTGAAAATTGCTCACCATGCAGCCTCACCTGGAGCCTAGCTCTGGCCCCGGGCGAGGGGAAGGGAGAGGAGGGGAGGGGAGGGAGGGGAGGGGAGGGGAGGGGAGGGCACACCACCCCACCATGGCATCGAGAAGCTGCCCTGCTCTGAACCGCAGAGAGTATGCTCCTCCCGAGGTGTGAGCCCACACCTGGCCCCGGGTGTGAGCGGGAGGGCTGCAGGGCACGCGGCTGCGGGCCTCTGTCCGCCGTGGAGTCGGGGCTCAGCGACAGCCAGGAGGCACAGTCACGGTCACCCTGACCGTGCTCATGGGGGTCCCGTCCCCTCTCGGGGCTTCTGCAGACCACGTCCGCAACAGACGAGTGGCCCCTGGACCATCCTTCCCGCTGCCCCCTCTCCTGGCTCCAGCAGTTCCCCAGGCCACCATCACCTCCTCACTGCTCCCCCGCCTGGGGGCGCCTCACCTCCTGCGACACAGGGGTGGGACCACACCTGCCCCCCGCCATCTGCCTCCACCAGCGAGTGGGCCGGGGAGTCAGACTCCAGGGTGCAGACCCCAGCCTGGCCACTCTCAGCTGTGTGACTGACCCCCCAGCTACCCCACCATACGCAGGTGGTGATACATAAGTTTGCCAACCTCACAGGGCGTCGTCACAACAGAGGAGCTGACCTGAGCCACGGGGACCCCCGGACCAGCGCCTGGCAGGCCGGTGGAGAGGTTTGGCTTTAATGCTGCTCCCGGCGCCCTGCGGCCGCACCCCTGAGGGGCCCTGTGATCCCCGGCCCTGCCCAGCCTTGACCTGGACCCCTGGTGCCTGACAGTCCATTGAGTGGAATTAAACTGAGCGTCCCGGGGCTCCTCCCCAGCGTCTCCCATGGATGGGGGCGGGGTGGTCCGCAGTGATGCTCCCCCGCCCCCCAGGAGGGAGGAATCTACGCGGCACGGCGCCTCCCCCTGAGACGGCAGCAGCTGGCCCGGCAGGAGCCCCACAACGAGCGAAGCCCGGCTGCCTGCCGAGGGCCCAATTGAAATGTCGGCACGCCAGAGCCGAGCGGGAGTCTAAAGGTCATGGACCACGAGGCTCAGCAGGGAAGCAAATTAAGAGCTCGGGACCAGAACCCGGGGTGGTGGGGGTGGGCTTCAGAGATGATGAAAAGAATGGCTCCGCTGTCCGGGGCGCCCGAGGACTGACATAATGAGGCCACACGCCACGCCTCGCTTGCTAAGTGGAGCTCTCGGTGGACCGGGCACTGGGGGCCCAGGGCCCCAGGGCTGGACGCTGCAGGGAGAAGGTCGCTGGGAAGGGGCACCACGAGGCCCAAACACGGCAGCTCCCAGCCCCCAGGCAGAGGCCGTGGCATCACCAGGCGTCCCCACTTCCCTCCCCTCCGCCTGCCCACCTGTCCCTCCGTCCTCCCGGGATGTCAGGGCAGGTGAAGACTCTGGCCCAACAAGCAGGCCACTAAGAGTGGGGCTGGGATCCCGACTGAGCGCGTCACCTGGGCTGCCACCAAGCACCCTTGGCCACCTCCCAGCAGGAAAGGCCACCACACCCTCAGGCCCCTGAGCTTCCCTAGAGACACTGAACCACGTGGAGTTTCTTGTCCCAGTTCCGGCGGTGGGAACAAAGTCAGAGCCACAGATCAGACCCCAGAGCCCGCAGTGACCCGAGTGCCAGGCACCCAGACGGGCACAGAAGCCACACGGGTCCAGCCCGCAAGGCGTGGGCTCACTCAGCGGGGTAAGTCCGTCTCCTCTAGAGGTCAGGTGGCAGGAAAGTCACAGCCGCCCGAACAGCTCATGTCCCACAGTTGCTCAGACTGTGGGACACTTATCAGAACTTAGGAACTGACCTGAGCCATGAGGACCCCGGGAGCGGGCGCCTGGCGGCACAGCCAAGAGGTTTGGCTTTAATCCTGCCCCCTGGCGCTCTGAGCACCCTGCCATGCCGTACCACGGCCAGTGGCCCCCAAGTGCATGTGAGTGTGACGGGCAGTGGGGGCGAGTGTGGACAGCGAGGTCACACTCATCCCAGCCCTGATGCCCAGCCCACGCCCAGCTAGCTAAGGCCTCTGAGTTCAGAGAACTAACTTGCTTGCAGAGAGCGCTCCGATCAGCTAAGATGCTCGCGATCTTGGCGATAAGGAGGCTCTGAAGTGAGGAACCAAAAACAGGAAAAGCCCACCCTTGCATTTCCTGGGGCTCCTCAAAGACACAGAACAGCTGTGCCATCCCCCCACCCCCAGCCCAAAACACAGCAGGGCCTGGCCGTGAGCTCTGGGCTGGGAGATTCCCCCTCCCGGCAGAACCACTCGTTCTTAACCTGAACGGCGACACTGAGCAGGAGCTGGCCTGTGGCAGCAGGGACAGATGGCAGACCGGACCAGTGACCTCAGGGAGGGGCTGTAGCTTCCTTATCCTGCCTGGCAGCCAGCAGGCTGTCAGGGCTGTACAGCCCTGCGTCCTCCACCCGCTAGGAATAAATCCATCATGAGTATCCCCTTGCTGGGTCCAGGCCGGGGACATCAGGACTTAGCCTGCCCCCAAACAGCACAGCACCAGCCACACCTGAGGGGCGCGTTCAACGCAGCTTCATCAGCTTCTGCTCTGGAACCCCCAGAGGCATGTATGTTGTCAGATGGACTCAGGCTCAAATCCAGTCTCTGCTCCTTAGGCTTTGTGACCTCAGGCCAGCTAGGTGGCCTCCTCCAGCCTCGACTGTAAAGGAGGGGAGGGAGGCCATTCTTTGGGGTCTGGAGCAAAGACAGCCTCGCAGTCCTGCTCCAGCACACACGCCTTAAGCAGTGACTCGAGGCTCCTGACCCTCCTGGTGTGACGGGAACCGGAGATCAGAGGCCCCTGGGCTGCAGGGGTTGCCAGGGGGAGTTCCGACCTGCCACAGCCACATTTTCTCACCCTCGTGGCTTGAAAATACAGCTCCAAACTCTGACTTACTCCAGTCATGAGGCGCGGCCTGCATTCCCCCTCCCCTCCCCCAAACCCAGACATGTTCCTGGCAGGGTCGTGGTGGAGGTGACACTTTGGGGCTTCCAAGGCTGCATCCTGAAAGGCCACGGGGCCTCCGCTTCTCGGCTGGAGCCCCGTGCAGGAGCCCAGGACGTTCCCATGAGCGCCCCTCTGCTGAGGCCACGGAGCTGGGAGGAAGCTCAAACTGGTCCATGGGTGAGGCACACCAGGAGAAGCTGAGAGCTCATCCAGAGGGGAAGCGTCCACACCGCCCTGATGGGGGAGCTCAAGCTAAGGCTGTTTCAGCCCACAGTTCAGGGCACAGCAGGTGCCAGAGTCCCTGCCGCTTCCCAGGACTGGACCTGCCACACACACACGCTGCCACCCCCAGCAACCCCCGGGCTGGCTGGACCGTGCTGGTTCCAATAGGCAGGGAGGAGAAAGGCGGGAGGGTTCGGGAGGCAGGGACGAGCAGCCGTGCCACGCTCCGCTCTGGCCAAAGGCTGCTGTCGGTACCCTTCCAGCTCAGCAGTGGTGTGGCCCATTCTTAGCCCAGAGCCACGCTGCACGAAAATAAAGACACCGTGGTCCCTGCCGTCCAGAGTCGGACACCCAGGAGCTGCGATGACGGCTGAGTAGGACCAGAAGGGCTTCCCAGGAGGCGCCAGTGGGAAAGAGCCCGCCGGCCAGTGAGGAGACGCACGAGACACGGATTCAGTCCCTGGGTCAGGAGGATCCCCTGGAGGAGGAAATGGCAGCCCACTCCAGTATCCTTGCCTGGAGAATCCCATGGACAGACGAGCCTGGCGGGCTACAGCCCATGAGGTCACAAAGAGTGGGAAACGACTGAAGCGATTTAGCCCAGCACGAACAGGACCCCATAATGATAAAAAACCATGTGTGCAGCAAAGCACCAATGTGAGCAACCGGTGTAAATGAGGCTTCTCTTTGAAGAGAAGGCACTAGCTCTCAATACCTCAAATATTAGGGTTTTGAAGGTTGAATAGGAGTCTGCCAATGTATATATATATATCTATATATATATTTTTTTAATAATTGGAGCATAGCCTTGATCACTCCCTTCCCTCTCTTTAGAGCTTTTGTGGACATAACATTTGTACATCACTCCCTGTAAGGTGGGCGGAAGCCTGGTCTGTTCGCCATCATGTAGAGGAAACACTCAAGGAAAGCTGGCAAGCGTCTTCCCTGAATAAAACGTGTATGACGCTTAGGACCCTCGGATTGGCCTGTGGCCCCAGCGAGCAGATGGGATAGGTCACAATTCTCAGGGTTGCCCTGGGTGGAAGGGCAGGCGAGGGGAGGTCGGACAGGACAACCTCCAGCCCCTCCCAGCCAGGAGGATCGCCACGATCGGGAGGTGTGGGCAGAAGGAGGTGACCAAAGCAAAAACATCGAATGGAAGGCGGGGTTTTTAAGGCCAGAAAAGATGGCTGTCTGGTGCCTGCAGACACAGCTTCCGTGAGTCGAGTCACAGCTCTGCCTCCCGCCCACCCAACCCCCATCACAATTACTAAAAAGTAATCCCACAGTTGCTGTTCAGTGCCTTAACAGGGCATTTTCCCCACACGTGAGGATCTGGCTAGAGAAGGCAGATTTAGAAGAGAAAATTAAATGCTGTCAGGGCTGCTTTCCCAGCCTGCTCAGCCATGCTCTGGGGGCCGCCTCTGGGGCTGTAGTCGGCGAGGTTCCTGGACCACCCGGCCAGCACTGAGCTTCTGAGGAGTTTTCATCCTCCCAGAAGATGGTCTGATCTGGCTTCCTTCTCCCAGTGCCTCAGGGGCCCACTGCAGACTTCCCCAACCGGCGCGGGTGGGGGTGCCCGCCCCTGTGGCCACCACACTCTTTGCACGACTCTATCCAGTGACTGATTGAGAGTCCCTTAGATAGCAAGGAGACCAAACCAGTCAGTCCTAAAGGAAATCAACCTTGACTAGTCCCTAGAAGGACTGATGCTGAAGCTGAAGCTCCAGTACGTTGACCACCTGATGCGAAGAGCAGGTTTATTGGAAAAGGCTCTGACTCTGGAAAGACTGAAAGCAGGGGAGAAGCGGGGAGACAGAGGATGGGATGGTTACGTAGCGTCACTGACTCAATGAACATGAGTTTGAGCAAACTCTGGGAGAGAGTGAAGGACAAGAAAGCCTGGCATCCCGCAGTGCATGGGGTCTCAAACAGTCGGACACGACTGAACAACAGTTAATGAGATCAAAGAGCCATTGAGCGCCTATTTTACGCCTCCGCAGTATCAGTAACCCCACTGAACAGATGAGAAAACTGAGGCCCAGAGACAGGTAGTACCCACCTCGCAGCTGCTTCAGAGTGTGGAATCTGGAGTGAGGCGGCCACGTTCAAACTCCAGGGCTGACCACTGAGCTGTGTGCCCTGGTGCAAGCCACCTAACACCTCTGTGCCGTGACTCTCCCACCTGCAAGTGGGGTGACGGGGGTCCCCACAACCCTGGTCTGCCTCCTTCCTTGGGCCCCTCATGCCAGCCCAGCAGCAGCGGCTCAGATCTGGCTCAGCTGGCTCCCCCTGCCCTTTGCAAAGGCCCCTTCTCGGTGGATCCCCACCTTCCCTCCAGCGAGCGTTTCAAGCCGGAGCCTCCCAGGTACAGACCCTGTTCTGTGTGAGGGCACAGCTGGAATCAGACACACAGCAGCCTGGGCCACCCCCAACCCCCGCCCCGGCTGCCTCTGTCTCCCACGGCCGTGCCCCTCCCCCAGCAGCCAGCATAGGTTGGCTTCCCCAGGGGCATCTATTCCGCGCCCAACATCAGTCCATCTGGGAGGGTGCGGGGAGGACTTCTGACGCAAGTCTGGGTGTCACACGGGGCCTCTGGTCCCTTACCAACCATCAGATCAATAGTTATCTGTGGAAACCAGGGGCCACGCAGGGGACCTCCATCTTCCCAGGACTCTGGAGTGACCGATGCCCGCTGGAGCAGCTGCTGAGGACCCTGACCCTGAGCGCGCAGGGTGAGTCCCTCGGTGGTGCTCGTCCAGGGGCCCCCTGGAGCCCTCTCGGACAGCTCATGTCCTCTGGGGATGAGCACACTCGATGGAGCAGGCCCAACCAATGAATGACCCTGGAATGCAGGTCACTCCCGAATAGAACCAGGCAGCCCCGCCCACCGCCCCACACTCAGAACACTTCAGAACCAAAGGAAAGCGTTTGAAGGCTCAGCTCCGCAAGTCATAAAAGCCGTAATTAAGTAAAGATCCCTGGATCTCTTTTTTTAATCTTTCAATAAAACTGCAGTAAAGACGGGCAGAGGGGGCCGAGGGAGCAGGGTAACCACAGTCGCAATGAGATCACAGGAGAAACACTTCAGGGCTTGCTTCGCTTCCCACAAGAACAGCCTCTAATAAACGCAGGCCAACCCAACGGGCTTCTCCCACATGCGAAAATGACTGTGTGGACCCAGCCTCGGCGGGAGACCAAAGCTTAGCATCTACGCTCACAAGAGATGGAGGTCATGTCGGGGGGCTGTGTACGGAGACGAGAGAGGTCAGCTCCCTGCTCTGTCCATCCCTGGGGGACCACTCAGCTCTGGACCCTCAGCTCCCTTACCCCCAACCCACCGCCCTCCCAACCCCCGCCCCAGATAAAGGTGCTTGTTCCAGCCATGAGACTTTGCACAAGTCGGTCCTCCCTGCGGGGCCTCCCAGAGCGGACCTTGCCTGACCATGCCTCCTCCAAGAAGCCCTTCCCAAGCCTCGCACTTCCCAGGAAGGGCCAGAGGCCCTGTGGGACAGCTGGACTTGGAGCCACGCTGTGATTCTGGGACATGCCAGCAGATCCTTCCAGAAGACATGAGCACAGCTAGGCAGCTGGGGTGTTCCAGGTTCGCGGTCTTTGACTGATGACCTTTCAGCAAATCTGTCCTAGGAAACTCAGATGCGTGGATAAAGAGTTGCATGCTGGGGTGTCGATTCGGTGAATGATGTCAGTACAGCTGTTCATAATGAAATACGAGCTTCCTTCCAAGAATACGACAGTGGGAAAACAATGAAGAGATGATCGGTCTCCAGATATGCACATTCCCGGTCACAAAATAAGCCAGCCGCGGGCCTGGAAGCGCAGCGTGGGGGACGCAGGCAGCAGCTGCATAGCGTCTCTGTATGGTGTCAGGTCGCATCTAGTCCTATCACAGTGATGACTCTGACTTGTATGGAAATATCGAACCCCTGCACTGTGTAACAGGAACTAACACTGTGTTGTTGGTCAATTATATTGACACTTCAAAAACAAACCCGTAGAAAAAGAGAACAGATTTGTGGTTACCAGAAGCAGAACAGTGTGGAGAGGGGCAGCTGGATAAAGACAGTCAAAAGGTGTACAAACTTCTAGGTGTATATAATTAAGTACCATGGATATAAAGTACAACGTGATAAATACAATTGGCACTGCTGTGTGTTACATACGAAAGTTGTCAGGAAATGAAATCCTAAGAATTCTCACCACCAGAAAAAAGAAGAGCCTTTTTTTTTCCGCCAGGCTCCTCTGTCCATGGAATTCTCCAGGCAAGAATACTGGAGTAGATGGCCATTTCTTTCTCCAGGGGAACTTCCCGACCCAGGGATCGAAACCATGTCTCCTGTGTCTCCTATGTTGGCAGGCAGATTCTTTTACCACTGAGCAACCTGGGAAGTCCTAAGAGTTCTCACCACAAGGAAAAAAAAAAAAAAGAGCTTTTTTCCTATTCCTTTAATGCTGTATCTATATACAAGATGATGGGTGTTCGCTAAACCTCTTGCGGTCATCATTTCAAGAAGGATGTCAGACAGGCCATCAGGCTGTACACCTCAAACTTATACAATGCTGTGTATCATTACATCTCAATAAAACTGAAAGAAAAACTTTAATAAAGCTCTAGAACAAAACACAAGAACTCAGTCACGGTCATTTTCAAACGATTTCCACTGATGGACGAAAATGCTGACAAGATAAGAGTAACATGCAGAGAATTCCAGACCATATCACAGGGTTCTAATCTTGGCTCAGAAAGGAAATGGGCATTAGCGGGGCTAGGGACGCAGTGGATAACGCATCTTACTACAGATCAGAAAGGGAATGATCGAGAGGTTGAACACTGTTATCTCTGAAGGATTACCGGTAATTTCAGGCTTCTTCCTTAGACATTTCCTCTCGCAAGATCTAAAATGAGCCTGGGTTACATCCTTAAGTCAACTGTAACACGAGTCTGGATTCTGCCGATGGTTGATTGTTGGTGTTTAATGAGCTACACACCTTGGCCAATTCAGGGCTCCAGAGGGCTGTGATTTCAGGCCCCCTGCCCACTTAGGGAGCAGAACCAAGCAGAGGAGACCCCCCACTGCCCTGGCATCATCCGCCCCAAGAGGAGACAGAAGCCCCTGCAGGGTGTTTTTACTGTTTACCCGCTCAGTCGTGTCCGACTCTTTAAGACCCCATGAACCGTAGCCCGCCAGGCTCCTCTGTCCATGGGATTTCCCAGGCAAAAATACTGGAGTGAGTTGCCATTTCCTCCTTCAGAGGAACTTCCTGACCCAGGGATGGAACCCCAGTCTCCTGCTTGGCAGGCGGATTCTTACCACTGAGCCCCCAGGAAAGTCTCGTTGCAGGGTAACTGGTGGATTAATGGAGGCAGAGCGGTGCAAAGAGAGGATAGTTTCCCAGCCACCGTCAGGTCCGCCTGCAAGAAATCCGTCCAGGCCTGCTGGTCTGTGAGCGCCCTCAGGGATGCCTGTGTGCAGAGACCTGCTGTGCCTGGCCCCGCCCACCTGTGCACTTCCACACCCAGCTCTGCCATCCAGAGCCTCACCAGCCATTTCCGGACCCTCCAGCTCCCTACAGCCACTGCCCACTGTGCCCTTCCCCACCCCTGCCTGTCCCCCTGCCTAAGTACAACCCCTGGCCCCCATCCCTCTGTCAAGCAGCACCACCCGCTTTTTACAACAACTTTGCTGAAATGAAATTCACACACCGTACGATATGTCCATTTCCAGGGTACACGTCAATGAATCTTGGTGCATTCACAGACTTGCACAAACCTCACCATATTCATTTAGAATATTTTCATCATCTGGAGAGGAAACCCCGTACCTTTCACTCCCAAGTCCCCATCCCTCCATCCCCTCTGCCTGGCCCCTGGCAACCACGTTCCTTCTTCCTGTCTCTACAGATCTGCCTATTCTAGGCATTTCACACGACGGGCCCACACGATACGTGCTCTTCTGTGCCTGGCTTTCTTCCCTCAGCATCATGTTTCCAAAGTTCATCTGTTCCGCAGGGTGTATCAGCACATCTTTTTCTTTTTAACGGTCAAATAATATTCCACTGTATGGGCTTGCTCATGCTCAGTTGCCAAGTCACATCCTACTCTTTGAGACCTCGTGGACTACAGCTTCACAAGGTTCCTCTGTCTGTGAGATTTCCCAGACAAGAATACTGCATTGGGTTGCCATTGCCTTCTCCAGGGGATCCTCTCAACCCAGGGATTGAACCTGCATCTTCTACATTGCAGGCAGATTCTTTGCTGCTGAGCTGCCAGGGAAAGCCTGGCATGAGTACAGTGCATTGTTTACCCAGAATCCATTGGTGGACATCTGGATTGTTTCCACTTTGGGCTATTGTGAATAATGATGCAATGGATATTCATACATGCTTCTTTGTAGACACAGGTTTTTACTTCTCTTGACTATTCAGTTCAGTTCAGTTGTATCTGACTCTTTGCAAGTCATGGACTACATCACGCCAGGCTTCCCTGTCCATCACCAACTCCCAGAGCTTGTTCAAATTCATGTCCATCGAGTCAGTGATGCCATCCAACCATCTCCTCCTCTGTCATCCCCTTCTCCTCCCGCCTTCAGTCTTTTCCAGCATCAGGATCTTTTTCAATGAGTCAGTTCTTCACATCAGGTGGCCAAAGTATTGGAGTTTCAGCTTCAGCCTCAGTCCTTCCAGTGAATATTCAGGACTGATTTCCTTTAGGATGGACTGGTTGGATCTCCTTGCAGTCCAAGAGCCTCTCAAGAGTCTTCTCCAACACCACAGTTCAGAAGAAATCAAAAAGCAACTGAACCCATACACGTACATATATTTAAGGGATGAGACTGCTGAGTCATGAGGCACCACCCTTCTGTCTGTCCCTCTAGCCTGCCAAGCCCATTCCCAGCTCAGACCCCTGCATGCAGGCTGCTAAGCCATCTGTGACCGCCCTGCCCCCTGCAGATCATTATCAGTTTTATTTTCCCCCTGGCATTTACCACCATCGGAACCTACTTCACTAGCTTTTGGTTCTGTGTCCTTCCGCCTGCTAAAATACAAGCTCCACGAAAGCAGGGATTTGTCTGACTTGGTCATGAGTGAGCCTCTAATCACCTAGCACAGGGCTGGACACTCCCAGGATACTCAGTGCAAATGGCTTAAAGTAACTTAATTCCCTACATCTCAGTAAAGTGCCTCCTCTTCCAGGAAGCCTGCCCTGATCCCACCCCAGCAGTCTTGGTCAGTGTTTACCTGTCCATCTGCTCGCTGGACTCAGGGTGGCTGGAGGGCCAGGTCTACTGTGATTTCTTTGCCTCACACCTGCCCACATGAGCTTGGCACACAGCAGGTGCAGGAGAGTTTTGCCAAACCACAGATTCCCCTGACACAAGTCCACCTTGACGGTTCACACCCCTCAGGTAATCAGTGATTCTCACTCATCCTTGATTCAATTCGCCCACTCGCACATCTCAAATTGGAAGGACGGTTGAAGGTAAAACCCCGGCCACACCAGAAGTTACAACCAATTCTCCGCTTCTGCAGGTCACACTGCCTGCGAGAGGGTTCGCCATAGAGGAGTGCAGCAGACAGCCCGGGAGAGAGCTCACGGAAATGCAGGTGCTGGGCCCTTCAGGCCCACTCCCACTCGGGACATCTAAGTGATGTGCCTTTATCACAAGTGCCCCCAGGAGAGTCCGATGCACACCAGTGTGGAAAGAAGTCTTCAAGGACATCACTTCAGCAACCCGGGGAAAACAGAAAAGAAAGAAGGTGATACTATTTGCCCATCAGAACCTGGGGACATCTGGTCAACCCTAAGGGTGGGCGGTTAGCACGCCAGCACGAAGGAGAAAGTCAATGTGATTAGATGTCTAACTGGGCGCCTCCGTGAGCTGGCGCATTTGCCCACGTAAGTAATTATGATTTATTAAACAGCATCCTGCTTATTAAAGCCTTCTTTCCTCTCTCTGACAAATCAGTGGAGCATTGCTTTGTTTGGGAAAATCATTCCTTTTTAAGAAGCTGTGTGGGTGCCGCTTAATTAATCATTTACTTCCTATAGCAACATGGAAACAAACTAAATGTGAAGACTGCTGAAATCATTTCTTGAAAGTTGCACATAAGCTCACCCCCTGAGTTCCTTCCCACTGCACAGGACCCAGCAAGCACCTGGAGAAGGACTAAAAACAGCTGCCTCTAAGCACCAGCTCAGGAAGACCGCCCCAAGTGCTGGACCCAGTGTAGGGCAGGGGTCTCCAACCTCTAGGATCTAATGCCGGGTGATCAGAGGCGGAACTGATGCAATAATAACAGAAATAAAGTGCACAATAAATGGGAATGTGCTCAAATCATCCTGAAACTATTCCTTGACCCCTGGTCCATGGAAAAACTGTCTACCATGAAATCAGTCCCTGGTGCCCGCTGGCATAAGGCACCTCCCCCGAGTCAGGCAGCAGCCCCGGTCCTTGCTTGAATCAATCCCACCCTCACTGAAGTGAACACTGAGTGGATATTTTTAGAAAATTGGTTTGAAGAGGGCACCAACATCTTGGCCTGCCTGGGACCCACCCATGGCTCCTCAGGGGTTTGAACCAGTGAACCAGTGAAGTCGCTCAGTCGTGTTCGACTCTGCTGTCCCGTGGACTGTAGCCCACAAGGCTCCTCCCTCCATGGGATTTTCCAGGCAAGAGTACTGGAGTCGGTTGCCATTTCCTTCTCCATGGATCTTCCCAACCCAGGGATCGAACCTGGGTCTCCCTCACTGTAGGCAGACGCTTTACCGTCTGAGCCACCAGAGAAACCCAGGAACTAGGAAAACCAGCCCTTCCTTCTCCTTCTGCCTCTCCTGCATCCATGTACCTCTACACTCCAATTATTCCCTGAGGTCCTACTACGCACCAAGCTTTAACTTAGGGTGCAGAGTGAAACCTGTTCCAACACTGTACCCCTCCAGCAGTGGGAGGTCATGCCCACACCAATACGTACCACAGAGCAGGAGCGTGGCCCTGGGCCCTGTCATCCCCGAGCCTCGGTCTCTTCTTCAGGAGCTGGGAAAACACTGTGGAGCTGGCCTCCTCACTCCAGGGCAGCCTCCCCACATCAGGCCTGCAGCCAAGCCAGGGCTTATGACAAAGCCAGGCTCACAATCTGCAGCCTCAGCCCAGCCCCGGGGACACTAAGCCGGGCTGGGCTGGGTGGCCAGCACTGGCTACTGTTTAAATGCTGCAAATGCTTTTCATGGAACTAGTACTCAAATCCATTCCACAAATCAGCTTCTTCCACCGAGTGAGCCAAACACGCCTCGACTTTCACGCGGACAGGGAGGCATGACTCTGAGGCTTCGTGGTAGCCCCCAAGGGGTTGAGTTGGGGTCCCATCTGCCCTGCAAGGCCTCCTGCATTTCCTTCAAATTCCTAGCTCAGGACAGCTGCAGATTAGAATTGTCCAGGTGCCAGGCCTCTGCCCAGACCACTAAACCAGGCTCCCTGGGGGAGCTGCCAGGGCTGCAGATACCGTAAAGGCAAGTTAGGGACTCCCAGACCTGCAGGGCTTCAGCACCCAGCTGTCCCATGCATCATCTCAACCTCAACGTGGCCCCAAAATCTAAAACCATCTCTGTAGTCAGGAAATGATGATTTCTGATGGAGGTGGAGAAACGGGCAGACAAAAAGATAAACCAAACACAGGTTGCCTGGTGTAATTAAAGAAACAGGTGGAGACTAGGAATACGAGTTTAGGGAGACTGATGGGAAGTCTTCGCTGCAAAGATCCTCAAAATGAGATGGAGCCAAGATACATTCCAGGCAGAGGGAATCATGGGGACTCAGGCAATAAGGTAGGGAGGGTCTGACATGTCCAGAAGCTGGAAGAACACAGTTCTGCAGAGGGCAGAGGGCAGAGGGCAGGGCGAGTGGAGCCCAGGCAAGGAGCCTGGATTTTACGTCAAGAGCGCTGGGAAGCCCCACAGCGGTCCTCTGCACGTGAACACGGCTGGATGGATACGTATTAGAAATGAGCCACGACAATCCCACGAGGATCTGTCAACAGAACATTAAAGGCTGGCCCTCTAGACCTTTGCCATCAATTCCCAACCGCTTCAGCGAAAACGTACACGGAGTATGGAATCCACCATGAGTTAAATACAGAAAAGGTATCAAGTCATTTTTAAATTCCCCAGTCTCCTATTTCCACCCCATATGCCGAGCAGAAATAGAGAAAAAGAATATGAACTGTGTTTAACAAGGCATAGCGTTTTGCATGTCTTTAGTCTCTTGAGAGAGGAATTATTTCAGTGTGCTGAAGCCAGTATCTATAATGAATATCTACAAAAAGTTGAACCCAAGAAAAAACTTTGGGGGAACTAAAAATTTTCATGTAATTTCTAGGTAATTAACAGTTTGGTCTTCACCATGGCAAAAACAGGCTTTCACCTGAAACTAATTTCCTTTTGGCTACCAAGGCCATTCTTTGAGTGATAGAGGAGAAGAAAGCTATTAGAATCCATTTATGCGGCGCAAATAGGAGGTGACACTCGGCCGAATGGGAGGTGAGCCGGCCAAGCACAATTAGGAACACAGAATCTCCTTGTTTGGGTTTCTCCCGCTGTTTAACCCAATCCTCTACTTCAGCCAAGTCTGACAGCTCACAAACCTCCAGAGGTGAACTTCTGCTTCTGCAGGGGCTGGCCCCTGACTTCCTGGCCAGTCCAGCGGCTCAGCCCACCCTGGCCATCGGCTGGAATGTGGGGAGAGTTCCACACCGTGCGAGCGGTGGTCCACCCAAGGCCACAGCTGATCAGCAGGAGGTGCAGGCCTGGGACCTTATTCCCCACGGGCGATGTGACCCCGGCCTGGCTTAGCTCCCCTCTCCAGGGCTCTCAGCCTTCCCCCAGCCCCCAGCCATCACCATCCTAAAGCCTGAGCCTCTATCCAAGACCCCAGCCTCCCAGGGGAAGTTGCTCACCAGTCACCCCCTCAAGGCTTCCTTTCCTGCTCATTCAAACCACCGGCTGTCTCTTCGTTTCATCCGTTTCTGCACTGTTGTTACATACAAGTGCGTGCATGCTCACTCGCCCAGTCGTGTCCGGACTCTCTGAGACCCTGTGGACTGCAGCCCGCCAGGCTCCCCTGTCCATGGGATTCTCCAGGCAAGAATACTGGAGTGGGGTGCCAAGCCCTCCTCCCGAGATCTTCCCAACCCAGGGATCAAGCCTGCATCTCTTAGGTCTCCTGCATTGGCACGCGGGTTCTATATCACTGGTGACACCTGGGAAGCCCGGTCACACACACACTCACACACAAAACTAAACAAGTAACCTGAGAGAAGTCACAGGCCGTGGGCATTTCTGTCGTGGGTACGGGGGCTGCTCCCTTCCACCCACCCCGGGGGATCTGCCTTCCATTCACAAACGTTCAATATTTGCGATTTGTTATCATTCAGAGTTGCCATAGGACTTCCTGGCTGCCCGGCGGTTAGGATGCCAAGCTTTCGCTGCCGAGGGCACCGGTTCCCTGGTTGGGGAACTAAGATCCTGCAAGCAGACACCACAGCCAAACAAGTTGGCCAAATTTTACCCCCAAGAGACTTAAAAATGCTCATCTTCAGTAAAAGACTCAGGCTCAGGACAGGGGCTGTCTGTTCCATGGACCCCCAAGCAGGTCCAACAGACAGAAGAATGGACACAAGAGGCCAAGTGCCACGCAAGTCAGTTAAATGCACTTTAGAAACAACTTTCATTTTTCTGCAGCTCACTACAGACACTTCCACTCACCTGGTCCATCCACATTCACTGAGAGCAGCTATGCCCAAGGGCTCTGGCACCTGTAAGGCCACAGGGTCCTCGGGCCCTAGGCGGGGACGCCAGTGTCCCAGGGAGACGACCAAGGGCAGAACATTATGGTCTCCAGTATGGGCGATGGTAGGGGCAAAGCAGAGGAGGCCAGTGGTCAGGAGCCCAGGCTGGAAGGTTTCAGACCAGACAGAGGGGGTCGGAGGCACAGAGACCAAGACCAAAGCTCAGGAGCGGCCAGAGGACAGTCCGCGGCAGCCGCAGTGTGAAGCCGGGGCGAGGCTGGCGAGAGAAGAGAGGGCTGGCAGGCTGACGCCAGTCCCCAAAGATGCCACATCGTCATGCCCAGAGCCACCGCCTGCGTGACTTGAGGCATCCTGCAGCTGTGATGAGGGGTCTTGAGACGGGGACATGGTCCTGAATCGTCCAGGTGGGCCCAGCATACGCACACAGGCCCTCAAAAGAGGGAGGCAGAGAGAGATTTGACACAGGGCAAGGGAACGTGGGCATGGAGGCAGAGCTCACAGGGTCCAGGGGCCGGGAGCTGAGGACTGTGGGAAGTCAGCGAGGAGGCCGAGAAGTGAAGGCAGCCCAGTGATCGCGGTCATGCAAGGAAGGGCCGCAAGACAAGGAATGCGGGCGCCTCCAGAAGCTGCAGGAGGCGGGGGAACAATTCTCCCGGCAAGAGGAGGGTGGGGGAGGCCCAGGAGGGACCAGCTCTGCCCACGGCTGGACTCCAGCCCGGAGAGAACGACTCTGGACTTTTGACCTCCAGAACCGTAAGAAAACACATCGTACTGTTCTCAGCCAACGAGCTTGGGTCGTGTGTCACAGCAGCCAGGAATGAACCAGAGCACGTAGGCACGGCCCTGGGAGGGCGGCTGCAGACCCCACCCCTCTGCCCAGCACTGCTGGCCCCAGGCGGACCAGTCCAGGGCTGGGTTTCCACTTGGAGCCAGCGCTCACCATGCACAGAGGCAAGGCCACCTGGTCTCACCTTCGGCTAACGTGTGCCATCACGTGGAGGCGAGACTGGGGTCATTCAGCAGTGCTGGGCATCACCCTACTTTCCTCTTTAACAAAAAAATTATTTATTTATTTGGCGGTGCTAGGTCTTAGTTTCAGCACATGGGATCTAGCTCCCTGACCAGGGGTCAAACCCGGGGCCCCCTGCATTAGGAGCACAGAGTCTTAGCCACTGGATCGCCTAAGAAGTCCCCACCCTGCTTTCCGTGAGGTTCCTGAGTTGGACAGATTCACCTGGAAACCCAGCCAGCCAAGATAGGCCCCCTTCAGGTCCATCCGGAGGACATACCCTGCTTTCCTTAGCATCACTTTCTCAGGCACCCTCGACTCGGTGCTGACCTCAGCTGCTCTCAGTGAGACCAGACACCCTGGAATGTGTTGTCTCAGGAAAAGGGTGAGCCTCCCGTCCCTGGAAAGATCCCCAGCTGGGACTCGGTGACCTCCGAGCACCCTGGAGATGCTGAGACCTCTGAGTCCACCCTGGACTCCTCCTGGGCAGCCAGCCTGCACACAGTAGGTGCCCACGTGGCGTCTGCTGAATGATTCTGCCTCCCCCTGCCCCGAGCCTTCCCACCCAACAGCTGTCCTTTTGGCAGAAGAAGCCGTGAGCGCAGGCTGGCTTCCTTCTCGAAGACAAGACCCATCTGTGATTCACCTTCTCCTACGACTCCTGTCAGACACCCCAGGCTGGAGACTGGAGGCAAAGACACCAAAACAAAGATTCGTAGCTGACTTCCTGGCAGAAGGAATCTCAGCACTGCCCACATTTCACTCCCCACGGGGACTCGGTAGCTCAGGGGAGAGACAAGAAATAAAAGCCCAGAAGGTTGCTGCAATGGCCCCAAGCCCTGGAGGCTCAGCCGGGGTGGGCTCGGGCGTCCAAGAGCCTTTCCTGGGCCCCCACCCCCAGGCCCTCTGGATCACCATCTGGAAAGGGCCCAGGCCTGGGATCCTGCAGACCTGGTCTAGCCCTGCTCCACCACCCGCAGCTCTGGACTCTGTTCAAACCACTGGACTTCCCAGCGCCTCAGTTTTCTCATCTGGAACACAAGGCCAAGAGACTCTAAGATGCCTGACAACACCCGTCTTCCCTGGTTTAACTCAGGGGCTCTCGGCTTCTTCGGGTTGAGATTTTAGCAACAAGGGGGCAGAATGAGGGGGAGCACGGACCCCACCCCCAGCTCCAGGCTAGGGTGACCACACCGTCCCAGCCCTGCCTTCCACCCATGACACGACCCAAGAGGGCTGCCTCCAGCCCTAACCGGGACAGTCCACGTCCAGAGTGCGAAGCCTCAGGTGTCCCAGGAAATGCCCACTCCTACTGGAGTGACATCAGCTGCCCCCCGCACTTCACCCCAGACAGTCCCCACAAAGCGCCACTGGCCCGCTGCATGTGTGATGACCAACAGACAGCCCAGGCCACCTCGGAGGAGCCGCCATGCCAGTGAGAGGCAGGGAGAGCCACCCAGGCAGGGCCCTCCTCTACTCCGAGCTTGGTGCATTGGGGCGTGACTCCTCGCAGATCTGGGGGGCCCTGCGGACAAGCTGGGGGCCTCACCACTCAGCATGCTGTCAAAAGCATAAGTGAGGGGCAGTGCTGGCCTTGACCATGTGGAAATCACGCAGCCCATAACTGACCCGTCTGGGAGTGCAGGGCCCTGTCGGGGTTGGGGTAGGGGGGCGTCATGGACGGCCATGGGAGTTCTCCCAGCGTGGGAGGCTGAGTGGTCAGTGAAATGCTGGCAGAGGCTCTGGGCTGCTCGCGGCTGGACTCCGTCACTCACTACAGAGCCCTCTGCGTGGCCCCACCCAGAACTACGTGTTCAGTCTCCTCTGCAGGGTGGAGGTGAAGGGGGGAGGAGTCCAGGGTCAGCGCCCTGGCCAGGCAATCAGCATTTCAGTCCTGAATATTCACTGCAAGGACTGATACTGAAGCTGAAACCCCAATACTTTGGCCATCTGATGGGAAGAGCTAACTCATTAGAAAAGACCCTGATGCTGGGAAAGATTGAAGGTGGAAGGAGAAGGGGATGACAGAGGATGACATGGTTGGCTGGCATCACTGACTCGATGGACATGAGTTTGAGCAAGCTCCAGGAGTTGGTGATGGACAGGGAAGCCTGGCGTGCTGCAGTCCATGAGGTCGGAAAGAGTCAGACACGATTGAGCAACTGAACTGAACTGAAGTGGCCAAGATGATGGGTTCAGAGTGACAAGTTCCCCTTGCTGGCCAGCAGGTCCCTGTCTGGAGTTCTGTTGGGAAGCACTGGTGGGTGGCAGCGTTCTTCAGCCTCGGGTGCTCAGGGAGCCATGACCAGATGGGCTGTCGGAGACAGGGGCCAGCACACAAGGACACAGAGCGCAGAGACAGAGGCTGAGAGGCCACACCTGCGGCCCCTGGAGCCAGCCACACCTGAAGCCAGCACCCTCGACGTTTAGGACCTGGGAGCTGATGAGTCCATTTCTTCGCTCAGGCAAGCTGGGTTTGGGTTTCTGTGACTTGTGAACCAGAATCTTGCTTAACACACCTGCTTCTGCACAAAGAGTTACAGGAGCCGTGGGAACAGCAGGAAGTGAGAACACATACCTCCACCCTCCAGTAACCGTCGGCCCAACGAGGAAGATCTCACCAGTCGCCCCAGACACACCAGGTGGGGAGACGGGGTGTGACCAAAACTGTCTGTTCGAGGCTGGGAGAAGAAGCAGATCCCGGAGCGCCGAGGACGAGAGCCAGCCCTCATCCCGGGCTCCCTGCACTCTGCCCCTTGTCTTCCTTCCCGCAGGAATTCCTCCCCCGACATGGGGTTGCGGGGTGGGGGGGTGGGGGATGGACAGGAAGTCCACCAGGGTGCCCACAGAGATGCAGGGCTCAGAAGAGATTTGCACACACATCCAGCTGGGCATGTTCTTGACAGAATTAGGCAGGAACGGACAACAGGTACCACTCTTCATAGTCCTGCGCTACTATGGAAAACGGCTGTTGTATTTTCTTCCAGGTGGAGCAAGAATAAGAGGGATTAGGGATTAGTGGATGGACTCTTAGCTACCTGCCCAACGTTACACCACTTCCCTCTTAATGCACTGGGGGCCTGCATGCGCTTGGTGGAGTCTCAGGCGGATGATCCACGCCCTTCAAAAGGCCCCGTGACCAATGTTAGGGCGGTGACTGTCCAGTCTCACTGCCTGGCTCCTCCCAGGGACGCTCCCTCCTGGTTCTCCCTTCTCCCAGCCTACCCTCGATTCCCAAACTCACCACACTACAGCCCTGCTGTTGCCACCACCTGGATGCCCTCCAACCCCTCCCCCCCACCCTCCTTCACCCTGCCACCACCTCTGGGAAGCCCTCCCAGGTTTCTCCAGACAGGGAGGCGCTGGGGGAAGCCACATTCCCTTCAGGAGGGTTAAGACCGAAAGTCAGAATCTACTGACTTAGGAAAGCAAGGCAGACCCATGAGATGTCTTGGACGGTGAGTCTGTGGCCCTGACTCAGCTCTGCTATAAATGTCAGCACCTTCTGAGGATAGCAGGAGCTTTAGGAAGAGCCCAGTGGGCATCGAGGTGCTGGCAGCTGGCTGCCCACCACCCCCTCCTCCTTCCCCGAAATGCCTCTCGCGTTGCAGTTCCACAAGTGGTGGTGGGTCCTCAGATCCCTTTCCTGGGATAAGAGGGGAGCCAGGTGGCAGATGGGGCCACCCTCCAGGCTCCTCCCCTTTCAAGCCAGGGCTGGGGAGACAGGCGGCTCCGCGAGCCCCTTCTTACTCTGACGACACCCAGACCCAGGCTTGGCCACCAGCTCATCTAAGGAACTAGAGATGCCATACCTCCCGCAGTCCCCGGGGAACCCCGGGACCCTGAGACAGGCAGTGAGGTAAACCCAGCCCTGGGGCCTGGTAGGGCCCCAACTGAGGCAGACAGGGGACAGACTCGCAGTCTCTCATCCTTCACTATTGAGGGGGTCCAGGCCCTGCACACGGTGCCTCAAGGCTGGGACTCCATCATGCGACAGGTGCCTGGGCCACAGCCCCGCCTCCCCGTCCCATCCCACCCAGACCCCCCACCCCTGGTGATAATTCCCCATCACTCCAGTGGGCAGTGCCACTTGGAAACACTCCTGAAAGCAGGACTCTCATGAACCCCTGGGAACAGAGGGTGGTTCGCTTCCTGCTCCCACGTGCTGCGTGGACAGTCCCCCCCACCCTGATGCTTCTCCTGGGTCAGAGGTCAAGGTGGCCAGCAGCAAAGTCAGCCAGACCTGCACATCCCGGAAGGGTGGGGTGCTGGCCAGGCAGCGTGAGGCGAGGTCACCCCAGTGTCCAGGGCCCGTCTGGCTGGCTCCTGGTCAGGAGGGCACTGTGACCACAGGCTCAGCTCCCCCTCCCTGGGGCCGGCAGTGTGGTGGGGGAGGGATGCTGGAAAAGCGCTTCCCAAAGCACCCCTCCCACTAGACCGCCCTCCCCAGAAGGCCACGGATTTCAGGTTTCCCCGTGGCTGCCGGGCCTCTGTTTGGTGAGATAAACAGAAAGTCTGATCGGACCTTAGGAGGTGAGCATTTCAGGCCATAATTCATATCAGGAAATTTACCAGAAGCCAGACGTCAAGGAGAAATACTCCCTTTAAAAGTGGGCTCTCAGAGCTGACGTTGCTGGACTTTGCTTGGTTCCAGTAAGCCCCTCAGGAGATGGGACAACAGTGGAACCATGTCAAACTCCCTGTGGACGCCACCCCCAGCACATTAGCACAGCCCTGGCCAGATGCTGGGGTGAGCTCCAAGCAGCCCCTCAACCCCCAGGGGTGCTGGTGTAAGGGGAGGGTGCGAGCACATAGCCACAGCCTCCAGAGGTGACAACCTCTTAAAAGATGACCTGCTGATGCAACGTGGAAGAAAAAGACATAGGCAAATTTTCAGGGGTTCCCTCCCTCCCCAGGGCTGACATCAGAACCTGGTTACCCTTGTGAGCTTCAGTTCAGTTCAGTCCCTCAGTCATGTCCAACTCTTTGAGACCCCATGGGCTGCAGCATGCCAGGCCTCTCTGTCCATCACCAACTCCTGGAGTTTACCCAAACTCATGTCCACTGAGTTGGTGATGCCATCCAACCATCTCATCCTCTGTCGTCCCCTTCTCCTTCTGCCCTCAATCTTTCCCAGCATCAAGGTCTTTCCAAATGAGTCGGCTCTTCGTATCAAGTGGCCAAAGTATTGGAGTTTCAGCTTTAGCATCAGTCCTTCCAATGAACACGCAGGACTAATCTCCTTTAAGATGGACTGGTTGGATCTCCTTGCAATCCAAGGCACTCTCAAGAGTCTTCTCTAACACCACAGTTCAAAAGCATCAATTCTTCGGTGCTCAGCTTTCTTTATAGTACAACTCACATCCATCCATGACTACTGGAAAAACCATAGCCTTGACAAGATGGACCTTTGTTGACAAAGTGATGTTTCCGCTTGTGAGCTTGGCCTGGAGGAAATATTTAGCCCATGATGGACGAATGAACAAGTGACCTCACGAAGACACTTGTTGAAAGACACCCATCGGAGTCGACCTTCCAAGTCCCGCATGCCACCCCCTCTAGAAAAGCTCCGCCGTGTTTAAAGTCTGTCCCTTGAAGTCACTTACTTTTGTTGAAAAGCCGAGTCAACCATCTCCCGAGTGAATGTTCGACGCTCAGACCCGGAGAAGCCATTTAAAAGCCCCAGCTGAACTGAGGACTGCGCTGTCTCCTTGCTGAGTGCCCTGGCTCTCAGCTGACCCACCCCAGCCAAAGGGCAGAGGCACCATGACCTGGCTGCATGGCCACAGCTGCCAGTCTAAGGCTCTGGATCGTCTCCTTCTGCCTCCTCCCGTCTCTCCATCTGCCCCATCAAAAGCTCATCTCCACCGGGAAGGCTCAGGACCCACCCTTGCTGCACACAGGCAGAGATCAACCAAGGCCTTGCAGAGCTTCAGAGGTCTCGTGAGGGGCAGGCAGCTGGACAGGGAGGCCAGCTCCGTCACTCACCGGCCATGTGGTCATGCCCAGACACTCAACAGGGGAGAAGGCGAGCCAGGCCTCCCAGCTGGCCACACTTCAGGACCACGAGCTCCTCCTAGCCTCCTCATGGTGCCAGACGTTTACTGAGCATCTGCTAAGCACCAGGCGCTGGGGGACAGCAAAAACAGACAGACCGAAGCCCTGCCCTCCTGGAGTCCACACCCCGAGGGGCTGGTGAGGACCAAGGAAAGGGCTGGGGCCTGGGGGACACAGGGCACTAGGGCCAGGAGCTGGGGTTGGGGGGGGATAATTCCCACGGGGTCCATCTGTCCTCTCTCTTTCCCACCAGCCACACCCTAAATAAGTGTTAGTTGCTCAGTTGTGCCCGACTCTTTGCGACCCCATGGACTGCAGCCCACCAGGCTCCTCTCTCCATTAGATTTTCCAGGCAAGGATACTGGAGTGGGTTGCCATTTCCTTCTCCAGGGGATCTTCCCAACCCAGGGACTGAACCCAGGTCTAATGCAGTGCAGGCAGATTCTTCACTGACTGAGCCACAAGGGAAGCCCACACCTGGCATTAACTTCACTTCTCCTCACCTGTGATTCCCCCACTGCCCGTTCCAGGACCACAGGATCCAGGGACCCATGAACTGGGATGGAGAAGTAATGACCTCTTGATATTATTTTAAAGACACTTACTCCTTGGAAGGAAAATTATGACCAACCTAGACAGCATATTCAAAAGCAGAGACATTACTTTCCCAACAAAGGTCCGTCTAGTCAAGGCTATGGTTTTTCCAGTAGTCATGTATGGATGTGAGAGTTGGACTGTGAAGAAAGCTGAGTGCTGAAGAATTGATGCTTTTGAACTGTGGTGTTGGAGAAGACTCTTGAGAGTCCCATGGACTGCAAGGAGATCCAATCAGTCCATTCTGAAGGAGATCAACCCTGGGATTTCTTTGGAAGAAATTATGCTAAAGCTGAAACTCCAGTACTTTGGCCACCTCATGTGAAGAGCTGACTCATTGGAAAAGACTCTGATGCTGGGAGGGATTGGGGGCAGGAGGAGAAGGGGACGACTGAGGATGAGATGGCTGGATGGCATCACCGACTCGATGGACGTGAGTTTGAGTGAACTCCGGGAGTTGGTGATGGACAGGGAGGCCTGGCATGCTGCGATTCATGGGGTCACAAAGAATTGGACATGACTGAGCAACTGAACGGAACCGAATATTATTTTCAATATTTATTTATTTTATTGGCTGCAGCACGTCTTAGTTGCGGCATGCAGGATGTAGTTCCCTGACCAGGAATTGAACCCAGGCCCCTGCCCTGGTCGTGAGTGTTAGCCACGGGACGTGCCAGGGAGGTCCCGGCGATGACCTCTTCATGTTCATCACCTCCAGCTGCAGCTGGGCACGCCTCTCAGCATGAAGCAGCCAACAAGTCATGAGGGTGTCGTTGGCGCCTGGGACTGTGTCACCACCCACAGGCGCTTCCCAGGGCGTGTCGACAGGTGTTGCTGACGGCGAAATGTCATTACCGCTCACCACACCTTCAGCGTTGTGGGGGTTATCACACTTGCTGCCACCTCTCGTCGACGTGTGACTAAAGGAAGTTAGTTTTAATATGTTGGTGACTTTATGACCACAGAACTTATTTCCTTTCAGTCCTCTCTATTTAATGTTGCGCTGGCTATAAAACCCACATTCTGAGACAGTTCTGTGGGGGAGTCTCTGACACACCAAGAGCTGAGGACCCCCTGTGCCGGGATGAAGGGTGGTCCTCGGAGCTGGGAAGCCCCTCCGTGTGCACCCTTGGTCAGCCCGGCAGTTCCTTCCAATCACGGATGAAGAACGGGAGCAGGGATGAATAAAATCCCTAAAACCCCTCTACGGTCAAGTATAGAACATCAAGTTGGATGGGGTTAAGTAGTACCAATGGGAATAAATTGAGAAAAACATAAGATTTTGTTATTGAGTGCTTTATTTTTACGGAGTGAAAATTGAATTATTTAGCTAGTCAATGAGTTAGTCGATAAGGAAAGGGCCTAAGGGGGAAAGGGAGGAAGTGAACAGCCTGTGAACTTGAAATACAAAAGGTCAACCTTGGTGGGGGTGGGGGCAGCAGCTCCCGGCCACGCCCCTCTGGGCCACCCACCTCCCACCCCCGCCCCTGCCAGTCAGCCTACTCCTGACTTTCCCAGGAGCCGATCTGGATCTCCTGGGCTCCAGGTAACAGCACCCTCCCCTCGGGTGTCAAAGGGCAGGATGTGGGTTGTGGGAGGAAAGCAGAAACAGGGCCACTGCCGCCTCCCAGCCGCGTGATCCCAGGTACGGGGTGGCCCTGAGCACTGTGACGGCTTCCCCTCCAAAACCACAGGCCACGGGTTCTTCAGGGATTGCAGCCCTGACAAGCGGGCAAAGCTCAAGGCAGACGCGGGAGTGACGTCTGCTGTGTCAGAGCACAGTTCAGTTCAGTCGCTCAGTCGTGTCCGACTCTGCGACCCCATGAATCGCAGCACGCCAGGCCTCCCTGTCCATCACCAACTCCCAGAGTTCACTCAGACTCACGTCCATCGAGTCAGTGATGCCATCCAGCCATCTCATCCCTCTGTCATCCCCTTCTCCTCCTGCCCCCAATCCCTCCCAGCATCAGAGTCTTTTCCAATGAGTCAACGCTTCACATGAGGTGGCCAAAGTACTGGAGTTTCAGCTTTAGCATCATTCCTTCCAAAGAAATCCCAGGGCTGATCTCTTTCAGAATGGACTGGTTGGATCTCCTTGCAGTCCATGGGACTCTCAAGAGTCTTCTCCAACACCACAGTTCGAAAGCATCAGTTCTTCAGCACTCAGCTTTCTTCACAGTCCAACTCTCACATCCATACATGACCACTGGAAAAACCATAGCCTTGACTAGACAGACCTTAGTCAGCAAAGTAATGTCTCTGCTTTTGAATATACTATCTAGATTGGTCATAACTTTTCTTCCAAGGAGTAAGCGCCTTCTAATTTCATGGCTGCAGTCACCATCTGCAGTGATTTTGGAGCCCAAAAAGATAAAGTCTGACACTGTTTCCACTGTTTCCCCATCTATTTCCCATGAAGTGATGGGACCAGATGCCATGATCTTCATTTTCTGAATGTTGAGCTTGAAGCCAACTTTTTCACTCTCCTCTTTTACTTTCATCAAGAGGCTTTCTAGTTCTCTTCACTTTCTGCCATAAGGGTGGTGTCAGACCACAGGCTCAACCCCAAAACTAACACAGAATTACCATATGACGCAGCAATCCCACTTCTAGGTACATACCCAGAAGAAGTGAAAACAGGAGTTTCAGTAGCCATTTATACCCCCCGTGTCCATAGCAGCATTGTTCCCAATAGCCCAGAGGTGGGAGCAGCCAAGTGTCCATGGATGGATGAACAGGTAAGCAAGTGTAGTCCATCCACGCAGTGGACTATGACTCAGCCTTGAAAAAGAAGGACCTTCTGATGCGTGCTACAGCACGGGTGACCCTTCAGGACAGTACACCAAGTGAAATAGGCCAGATACAAAAAGGATAAATAGTGCATGCCTCCGCTCATACAAGGTCCTTAGAATAAACAGGCTCACAGACAGAAGCAGAATGCTGGTTTCCAGAGAAAGCGGGAGGTGGGGACGGATGGGGGTTGCTGTTTCTTGGGGATGGAGTTTCAGTTTGGGAAGATGACAAAGTTCTGGAGACGATGGTGGGGATGGGCGCACAGCCATGTGAATGGACTTCAAGCCGCTGAATGTCCACTTAAAAACGGTTCGGAGGGTAAATTCTAAGTTATCTGTAATTTACCACCAGTGCCAACAAAGGTCCATCTAGTCAAAACTATGGCTTTTCCAGTGGTCATGCATGGATGTCAGAGTTTTACCATAAAGAAGGCTGAGCACTGAAGAACTGATGCTTTTGAACTATGCTGTTGAAGAAGACTCTTGAGAGTCCCTTGGACTGCAAGGAGATCCAGCCAGTCCATCCTAAAGGAAATCAGTCCTGAATAGTCATTGGAAGGACTGATGCTGAAGCTGAAGCTCCAATACTTTGGCCACCTGATGCGAAGAGCTGACTCAGTGGAAAAGACCCCAATGCTGGAAAGACTGAAGGCGGGAGAAGGGGACGACAGAGGATGAGACGGTTGGATGGCATCACCAACTCAATAGACATGAGTCTGAGTAAGCTCCGGGAGTTGGTGACGGACAGGGGAGGCCTGGCGTGCTGCAGTCCATGGGGTCGCAAAGAGTCAGACATGACTGAGTGACTGAACTGAACTGAACTGAACCACCGCTGAGAAACAATAAAGAAGAAAAAAAGCATAAAAATATTTTTAGCCCCAAAAAGGAGCGCTCAGGCTCAGGAGTGAAGGGTGAAATCACCTCTCGGGCCTGTATTAGCTCTGTGACTCTGGGCAAGTCCCCTGGAGGCTGCGAACCTTGCTTTCCTTGTCTGTAAAATGAGTGCAATAGTTGTATCCACTTCTAAGGATTGTTTGCAGAAGTAAATGAGATGACGCTTGTGATGTGCTTGGCACAGCCAAGGGCACATAAAGGGGGCTGTGATTATTAACTTCATGATTACTAATCAGAAGCAATATGTAAATGATGAGAAATTGTTATTCTAAGATAGAATTACCTCCAAAGCAGAAGTATGGAGGCCATCCTAAATGCCGCCTCTCCCGCTAAGGCCCGGGAGATGGTATCTCTGACGCCTCAGAAATACACGCGGCATAGACACTCATAAAGAACCCTTTCTGAATTAAAAGTCATTTGAATAGAAGCAGCCACACTCAGCCTGGCTCTTTTCTTCCTTTAATTTGAACTCAATTTATCTCTGAGCATCAGGACATGCCATCGTGCAAGAGATGTGCCCTGTTGGAGTCAAGATGAGCTCGGCATTGAAGGGAATGATCGGCTTTTGCAAGAAAATCACGAAGGAAGGAGGGTGCTGTTATTTTAAGATCTTTGAGCTGGTGTGAAAGAAATTAATTAAATGATCATAATTTTCTGGACGAATGCAGTAACTGACTGTTGCAGAGATGCAAAATTAAGAAGCACCTTTTCCACCTCAAAAGAACAGCAGAGTTTTCATCTCTCTCTCTCTCTCTCTCTCTCTTTTTCCCCTGGTTCTCCAGTGAGAGCTCCCATTCCAGGATTCCCACTAAATGTTTAAAACAACAAACAGAGCTTAATTGGGATACAACGCTGTGTGTCCTAGAATCCCGGAGCTGCAGCAGGAAGGGTTTCCCTACTATCCTCCGAGGACTGTCCATCTGTTATCACCAGCTCCCGGGGGGCTGGGAATGGGTTAAACGGGTCTGTGTTTCACAACCCATGGAGCGCGGGTCAGAGGTGGTCATACCGTGGGAGCCTGCGTGAGGTGACGCGGGCACCCACCTTGCCCGCCACCCACCGGGCACTCCCGGAAGAGCCACAGGCGCGTGTTCATGGCACTTCTGTGCCCTGCATCCACGCTCACGCCAAGATGAGGCTTTCCAAGGATTCCCACGGCAAGAGCAGGCTGGGGATAGGCCCCCCACTGGGGCTTCACCTCCCAGACCCCGGGGACGACAGCCAGGGCTCCCCGCTCCCTGCGCTTCCAAGCCTGGGCACGGGCTGGCCCGGAACAGGGCTGCAGAAGCAGCTGGCTCCCAGGCTCAGCAGCCTTGCCCCGCGCTCCACAAAGCACCCATGCCAACTCGGGAATTAGCAGGGCGAGGGCGGAGCGGGCCACTGGGAAGCGTCTGTAAATAACTCACTCTTGGGAGGCTAGGAAAAGAAAAACGAGCAAGCCCCCCACCAAACAGAAGGCAGTTCACAAGCTCCCACACCGGGTCCTCCTGAACTGGGGGATCGCCGTGGGGGTGCCTGCATGTTGCCAGCGTGTGATCTCACAGCTCCAGCTCCACACTCCCTGGTGTCACCCTCGGGGGGCTGAGCCTGCCTCTGACCAATTATGCTAAAAACCAAATGTTAAAACAACTGTAGCTCTAAAGGAGGCCTACCAAGCGCTGGACTGCCTTCTAATCTGAAGGGGGCGTGCAGAAGAATGAAGCTAATTTATGATCTCCTTAAAACACTCTCAGGAACCCTCATGCAACTACAAATTAAATAGCCACTTCATTAAAGTAAAAGTAGATTTGTGCGATGTGTCCAGGAACCTTATTAACAGAGCTGTTTTTGTGCCTTTGAGCCAAGCTTCCTGATTGACAGACCTGTTCTTTCTCTGCCTGGTGCACCAGGCTTTTCCAGGACTCCGTACCTCACCATCAGCCTGCACCCTCTCACCCTCCCAACCTCCTCCACAGCCCCGGTGACAGTGACTCTACCCACCTTCAGAGCTCCTCGAGCATCACCTCCTCCAGGAAGTCCTCGGTGACCTCCCGAGCATAGATCCTTAGGGCATGAGAATTCTGTAATAAATTCCTGTCCAGTCCCAGTGTCCCACCAGGACAGGTGTCGTGATTGATTTTACTCATCACTGCATCCCAGCACCCAACAGAGCCTCTTCTTTTTAACTTTTTATCTTATATTGGAATCTAGCCAGTTCACGTGCTGTGACAGTTGCAAAGGGCACAGAAGAATGACTCAGCCTCATAGGCACATGTATTCACTCTCCCCCAAACTAGCCTCCCGTTCAGGGGCCACATCACATGGGAGAGCTCCCTGTGCTGCACAGCAGGTCCCTGTTAGTTATCCACCTTTAAGACAGCCAAGCAGACACGTCGATCCCCAGCTCCCTAGCTATCTCCTCCCTCCACCCTCCCCCACTCCATCCAACCCCCACCCCCAGTAACCATAAGTTCATTCTCTGAGTCCTAACAGACCCTCTTAGAAAGCAGCTGCTGTGAAGGCTAAAGTGAGGTCTCTTCTCACCTGGGACTCTCAAACTTCGCGTGAGTTCTCCAGGCACAGGAAAATGCCAGAGACCCCAGGTGGTCCTGCACCCAAGACAGGTAGCCCCCCCACCCCGACTACAACACTGCCAGCTTGCATGCCAAGACTCTCCTAGACCCGGCCCACCCACGAGTCCACTGACCGTCGCCTGCCTCACAGCACCGGCTGCCCTCACTCTCATCATTTCTGGTCCAGCCACCAGGCCCAGGCTGGCACAGCTGGCTTCCTGACAGCAAATGTGACGGCCACTCAGTGCTGGTCACCGCGTCCCTCGACCTCTGTCTGCTTCTGTCTGTGTGGAGGTGGCCGCTGGCTGCCCTTGGTGAGGGCTGTGAGGCAGCAAAGCAGCCCTGCATCTGGGAAGATGCCCACCGGCCAAGCAGAGACCAGCCACAGCTCAGCCACCGTGAACGAAACCTCACTCTCCAACCCAGGACCCACCCCGCAGTGCTGCAGGCCGGCACTCTGGTGGCCTGGAATCCGAAATATCTCACAGAGGGTTCTGTAGACTTAAATGGAAGGCCCTGGAGCCACAAAGCCTGCCCACAAGAGTGGACCACAGCTGTTACCATGAAGCCCCCCGTCATCAGATGCCAGGCTACAAATCAGCTTTCTCACTGGATTTATTCAAGAGCCTGAAGGGCTTTCCGTGAAGGCCCTTAGGTCCTCTGGACGTTGAAGGCTGGCCATGAGCCAGGAGGCCAGTGACGCTCTAGGAAAGACAGAGGCCTGCAGGGGGGGACAGGGAAGCCGGAGCCGAGGCGGGTAGCCACGCCCTGTCCATCCGCACCGGAGCCTGCTCTCAGACCCGCTCTCCCCTCCCTCTGCCCCCTCCAGGGCCTGAGCCAGGTCTCAGCACTGCACCAGCCTCCTGCCTGAGCCTCTGTACAGGGTCTCCCAAGCCCACCCTGCACACTGCCTCCGGGGTGGTGGCTGGCACTCAGCCCAGCCCCCTGCAGTCACCCCCCGAACCCCTGCTTCAGGCCGTGCCCTGTCGGAGCACTTTACACAGATGATCCGGCACGCAGACAGACGTTCAAGCCGTCACTTCCCCCAGATCTAAGACACTGAGGCCCCGGGAGCTCAGTCCATCCACCCCAAACCTCAGAGCCAGAAAGGGGCAGGGCTGCTGCAAACCCAGGCAAGCAGATGCTCAAGCACCCTAACCCACACTGCCACGCTGGGCCCTTGGGCCTCGTGTTTGGGACCCATTCGGAGCTGACTTCAACGAGTTTTTTGTTTTCAAACTTCTTTTCTCTGGTTTCTCTTCACGCACGATGCACTCACATCCCCTCCCCCAGATCTTGCTCAAGTAGCCCCTCCCAGAATGCCCCTCTCCATCTCCCATGTGCTCCCCCACTCAACCTATAAGTTCACCCTGATAGCGACTCTTCCAGGCAGTCTTCCCTGATTTCCCCACTGGGGAAGATGGTGCTCAGCCCCCGTACCTTAACTGTGCATGTTCATCCCTTCTTTCCCCACAGGACTACTCTGAGCTCCCCTGCGTGAAGCTCAAGGGACACAAAAGTAAATGAGGCCCCTTCCCAACTGTTATGAGTTAAAGTGTGCCCCCCCCTCACAAATCACATATTTAGCTCCTAACCACCAGGACCTCAGGATGTGGCTATATTTGGAGATAAGGTCTTTAAAGAGGGGATTAAGGTAAAATGGGGCTTCCTTAGTGGCTCAGATAGTAAAGACTCTGCCTGCAATGCAGGAGACCCAGGTTCGATTCCTAGTTCGAGAAGATCCCTGAAGAAGGGAATGGCAACCCACTCCAGTATTCTTGCCTGGAGAATCCCATGGACAGAGGAGCCTGATGGGTTACAGTCTGTGGGGTCACAAAGAGTCAGACAAAACTGAGTGACTAACACGACTTAAAATGAGGCCACTGGGGTGGGCCCTGATTCCATATGACTGGTGTCCTTGTAGGAAGAGATTAGGACGCAGACACAAAGATGGCCAGTCCTAAAGGAAATCAACACTGGAAGGACTGAAGCTGAAGCTCCAATACTCTGGCCACCTGATGCGAAGAGCCAACTCATTGGAAAAGACCCTGATGCTGGGAAAGATTGAGGGCGGGAGGAGAAGGGGACGGCAGAGGATGAGATGGTTGGATGGCATCACCGACTCAATGGACATGAGTTTGAGCAAGCTCCGGGAGTTGGTGATGGACAGGGAAGGCTGGTGTGCTGCAGTCCATGGGGTTGCAGAGTCGGACACGACTGAGAAACTGAACAACGCAAAGACGGCCGTCGACAAGCCAGAGGGAGAGGCCTTGGGAGGTACCAAGCCTGCTGCCCTCTTGATCTTGGATGAAAGTGAAAGTGAAAGTTGCTCAGTCGTGTCCGACTCTTTGCAACCCCCCATGGACTATACAGTCCAAGGATTTCTCCAGGCCAATATACTGGAGTGGGTAGCTGTTCCCTTCTCCAGGGGATTTTCCCAACCCAGGGATTGAACCCAGGTCTCCCGCATTGCAGGCAGATTCTTTACCAGCTGAGCCACAAGGGAAGCCCTTGGATGACCAGCCTCCAAAACCCTGAGAGAAGCCCTGCTGACTGAGCCATCCGGCCTGTGGCTCTTTGCTGTGGCGGCCCTGGGAGGCTAACACAACTGCCCTGAAGGCATTTGACCTCTGACGGGTGTGTCAGGTGTGACCCATTTCACACCTTCAGAAGCTCCATGCTCCGATCTGGAGCTCTGTGTCTCTGTGCATAAAACATGCACAAACGTTAGGTTCCCGAAGATCCCTCAGTAGAGAGCAGCGATAGTCAGGGCAGAATTATCTCTGCTCCCCTAGACATCTCCAACCCAACCCTGCAAACATAACAGAGAGCAGAAGCAGAAAAGGGAGGGGCAGGGCAGGCCGATCGTGGCCCAGCAGTGACAAAGCCAAGCAAACTGGGCCTCACAGCAGGAAGCTCAGATTCCAGCCCACTAACGTATCAGAGCTACAGTTCACTGCCCTAAAGGCGTGCAGACGAGCTGCACTTCAGTATATAACCGTGGGATTTCCCAGAAGCGGGAAGATTGGGACAGGGCACAGCACCGTCCCATTGGGGTAGCATGAAACCCTGAGCCTGGAGGCAGAGACCTGCATCCTGTCATATTTGTCCTGTGTGTGTGTGTGTGTGTGTGTGTGTGTGTGTGTATGTGTGTGAGTGTTAGTTGCTCAGTCGTGTCCGACTCTTTGCAACCCCATGGATTTTAGTTCTCCAGGCTCTTGCCTCTGCCCATGGAATTCTCCAGGCAAGAATACTGGAGTAGGTTGCCATTCACCTTCCCCAGGAGATCTTCCCCACCCAGGGATGTAACCCAGGTCTCCTGCATTGCGGGTGGATTCCTGACTGTCTGAGCCACCTGGGAAGCCTTCACTCTTGTCATATTTGCCTCCAAATCACCCCTCTGCCTCTGAGGGTAGCTAGCGAGACTCACAACCCGGAGCCTCTGTGCACCACCCCGTCTGGAAGCATCAAAGGTAACACTGGTTGGTTGCAATGAAACATTCATTTCACACCTAACAATTCATTTCTATGGCTAAACGGCAGACAGAAAGGCAGTGTCTGAACTTCCAAGCAAGTCCCCTTCTGCATCTCCATGGGAGCAGGAAGAAGCCAAGCCTTTGGAAGGAAAAAGCACGTATGTTCTCAGCGCGGCAGCCACAGGGCCTGTCCTGGAGCCAGCGCACATCCTGTGATTCGCCATTCCTTTCTGCAGATGCTCTAAAATGCTGTTTTAAGCAGCCACCCCCTCTCAGCAAATGCTTTTTCTATTACCTTGGAAAAACACCTGACACGGTGAAGCAAACACTTTCTCTGCTCACCCGAAGCACCTGGACAGAGCCTAGCTCCTTGGGGCCGGATACCTGCGCAAACGAAGTGAAATGAAATTTTGAAAAGACTCTGCTCAGCATATCAGCCTCGAGTCAGTTTCTTTCCTGTTGCCGCTTTCAAAGATGGGGCTTTCAAGCAGAGGAGCGGAGGTGATCCAAGTGCAGAATCCTGGCTAAAATCCTTGGCCCTGTGGCTGCCAGAGGGGCTTGGAGCGCATTGCTGAGAGCGGAGAAAATAAAGTAACGCATGCGCGGAGTGCTAAGAAACCAGACTAGGAAAAGAAAAAAAAAAGGCTTTCCTCGCCGCTTGGTTACAGCTTTCACTCCTCTTGAGTTTCCCCGCCCCCGGCAAGTGAAACTCAGGCATCACCTGCTGCCAAAGCCAAAGAATGATGTGCTTTTCCAGAGAGGACTCCAGTCTCCCATTCCAGAGAATGGGTGAGCTGGGGGTGGGGGAGTAGGCGGTGCTGACAGGCGAAGTGGGAGGTGCTTGAGCCAAACGCCAGGTCAGCATCTCCAGGCTGCTGTGCTCGCCTTCTCTCCCCACAGACGCCGACAGCCATGAGTACGTGGGCTTCCGCCTCCTGAGTGTCTTGCTGAGTGCCAGGCCACGCCGGGCTCCGGGCTCCGCACAGTCACCCTTGCCCGCCCCCTTTCCTAGCTCCAGGGGAGCAAGGCATCTCTCAAAGCTCCTCTCCAGATCTGGACTTCCTGCCCCCAACTAAAAAGAAACCAGCACCCAGCTCCCAGTTCCCACACCCAACCCTCCCCCTTGCAGGCATTCCTGCCAGCAGCCAGGAAACAGTCATAAGGGACCCACTCAACTCAGCCACTGTCCCCAAGGAGCAAAGCCAGGTGGGCTCCTCTGCCAGGCCCTGCCCCCTCGTCTCTCCGAGGACACTCTGCACTCAATGGGGGTCGGCAGACTGGCCCTCAGTGAGTCCTGGAGGTGCTGGTCCCATCTGGGAGGCTGTGTCTCCACCGCTCTGTGTCTCTCCCTAACTTCTTTCACCCCCACTAGCCACCCCCCCATGAAGCTAAAATGAATTAGCTGCTGGATGAACCTCGGGGGAGCAGGGGAGAGGGAGGCTTGGTTTGAATGTTCTGGCCCCACAGGGTTGACTTAACAGTCAATATTTATTTGTTCCCTTGAGTTACTGGTGTCCAGGTTTTACCCTGCAGTCCCAAGGGTACAGCTTAGGGTACACAAGACAAGGTTTAGGAATGAAATGGGCATGAGGGAAGGGCAGGGCCTGGCTGCACATCTGGGGTCCGACCCCTCTCTCCAGACAGGTGCAGGTTTGGACCTCCAGGCACTTTCCTGGTGGCTCAGATGGTAAAGAAACCGTCTGCAATGCAGGAGACCCAGGCTCGATCCCTAGGCCAGGAAGATGCCCTGGAGGAGGAAATGGCAACCCACTCAAGCATTCGTGCCTGGAGAATCCCATGGACGGAGGAGCCTGGTGGGCTACAGTCCACGGGGTCGCAAAGGGTCAGACACGACTGATCAGAGCAGGGCACTGAGCTCTGGGCCAAGCAGCCCACCCAGCGCTGCCCCTGCACCAACAGGCGCCTAACCCCCCCTCCCAGGGCGCTCCCTCCCCTCCATGACCCCCTCCAGGGTGCCCAGCACTGGGGGCTAGGCAGGAACTGAGTATCAGTACCACCCAGCCCAGGCTACACTGCTGCCCTGCCCGGGGAGCGCCTGGACCCCCCCCCCTCCACTCCCGATGAATTGATGCACACAGGGCCTGGCCCTATGCTGCCCCCTCCAGAAGTTTGGGCAGCAGTGGTCAGGGAGAAGGGTTGGGGGGCAGCCCCTGGGCAAAGAGCGCACATGGATGCAAGGGAGTGAGGAGGGGTTCCCTTCTCCTCTCTCCATAACCAGCCCCTCCGACACACACAGCTGCTGGCTGTGCTTCCCCCGGCCCAGCCCCCACCCAGGGGAAGAAGGTGAGGGTTAGCCCCGTACTCCTGACACACCACCCAGAGGAAGAACGGGTAGGACCCACAGGGCTGGTGGAAGGAAGCGCCAGAGGACCCTAACAGAAGTGTCTTTGCTGGGCGAGGGTGTCCAACTTCGAGCTGGAGCCAGGCCAAAGTAGCGGCGAAGGTGGGGGAGGGCGGGGAGTGCAGGAAGCTGGCCCGAAGCGCGGCGCGGAGCCCAACTCCCCGGGTTAGTAGATCCCCGCACATCCAGGTGCGTCCGGCGGCGGGTCCTCTGGACCGGGAGAGGGGCTGCCCCAGAACCGGACGCCGGGCTGACCGCGGAGGTCCTGGAGCCCACGGAGGTGCCAAAAGTGGGTACCGGCTAGACCAGGGTGGAGAGGGTCCTGGAACCAGAAAAATCCCAAAGCAGCGCTGGGGGGACCCGGCGGAGCATGAAGGCGATCGAGGCGCAGCACCGAGTTGGGAGTGATCTTAAGAGGCCTGGAGGCTCCCCACGGTGGCCGGGGTCCCGAAACCTCCAGAGACACCCCCATCCTGCGGTCCGGAGGCCAGTGGAGGCGCCCCCAAGACGGCTCAGGGTCCTGGAAATCAGTGGAAATGTCCCCCGAGGTGAGGCAAGGTGCTCACGTATCTGGAGACCTCTTCCCAAGTGGCCCAGGGCCAGCAGGGGCGCCGCCGGGGTAACTCCCGTCCCCATGTCTCCGAGAATAGCGGGGTGGCTGCGGGGCCGTCCAGAAGTGGAGGCTCCGAGGCGTCCGGGTCAGGGACAGCGGGGGCGCGCGGAGGTCACTTACACTGCTGTTCTCGCCCGTCCAGTGCACCATCGCCTGATTGTGCGTCGCGTCCCCCTTGAGCACGAACGACGTGCTGATGAGCGAGACTTGCGCCCGCGAAGCCGCTCCGGCCATCGGCGCTGCCCGCGCCCAGCGCCCCTGGCCCGCGGCGGGGGCGCCGTCCTCGCCGGGACCCGGAGCCCGACCGGGACCCGGGGTACCGGGCTCCTCGTCGCGCGGCTGCCGATCCTCGCCACCGCCGGGCAGCGCGCTCCGCAGGCGGGTTCGGCGGCGCCCGGGTCAGCCGGGCGCGGGGACCCAGGCGCCCGGGCTCCGGGAGCGCCCCGCCGCCCCGCAGGCGGCCAGCAGCAGCAGCAGCAGCAGGAGCGGCCGCGAGCGCGGCGGCGGCGGCGGCGCCCCTGGGCTCGGGACTCGGGCGGTGGGGCCGGGGCCCTTCGGGGAGCGCGGGGATCCCCGGAGCGCCATGGTGGCCGAGGGGCGGCGGCGGGGCCGGCGGCGGGGCGGCGCGGGCGAGAGAGACCGCGGCCGGGAGAGCGGAGGGCGCTGGGGAGCGCGAGCGAGAGCGCAGAGAAAGGAGCCGGCGAGGGGAGGGCGCCGGCGGGAGGAGGGGACTCGGCGCTCCGCTGCCGCCGCCGCGCAGCCGAGGGCGCACCGCCACCTGCCGGCCAGCCCCGCGCCCGCCCGGGCGAGCGCCACACGCTCAGCCACCGCGGCGGAGGTCCTGGGGCGCGCCCCCACCCTCCAGGGCCGCAGGCCACAGACCTCTGTCCTCAAGCCTTGCTCCTTTCCTCCCTCCTCCCCTCCTCCTGCCCTCCGCCCTTCTCTGGCCCTTTCTTCCTGTATTTACTGAGCACCTACTCTGGAAGAGCCAAGTGCCAGGCACTGGGGATAACCGCGTGAACACAGCCAGGTGCCTGGTTCAACAGCTGAGAGTCTGCTGTCGGAGACAGATCACCCCCAAGTGGACGCGATCATGGACGAGATCACCCCAGGGAGACAGGACGAAGCCAGATCATGAGTAGAAAGGTAGTCTCTTACAGGGGCCTCTGAAGGAGCAGCAGTGGGTCGGAACCTAACCCAGCACCTTGAGGATGAGGAGGAGACCTTTAGAAGTTGGGGTGGGTGGGGAGGGGGGTTGGGGGGGTACTTTGAAAACCCTAAGGCAGCTTCCAGACGACCTATTCCTGCAGCCATGCCTGTGGCTTAGGTTTCGGGACTTGCAGACAGTGGCTTTATGTCCCAACCCCGGGGGCCACCAAGGGGGCAGCCCTGAATGTAAGCACAGACACCTGGGCGAGAAGAGGGTGCAGGCAAGGTCCCATTCCAAGCCTGGCAGGCCACCGAGCAGAATGGGGAGAGGGGCTCAGAGCATGGAAGCCCCACCCAAGGCCACGAGCCTGCTTTAGACAGAATTCAGCCGAACAGTCAGCTTTGCATCCTCTGCCAGGCCAGGGCCCACCCTGTCCCCATCCCTCTCCACAGCGGGCCCTTCGCTAGAAATCCTCAGGCTTAGTGTCCTCCTCACACTCTCCTCCCAGATGGGTCTCTGCTTCAGAAAGAGAAAGAATGCTCACAGAGAGCCTAACAGGGCAGAGCAGCAAAGCCTCGAACATTCGGGAAAGATAGCAGGGCTTCCCGCTGGCCCCCAAAGAGCTCAACCACCCAGTACCCTCTCTTCTGTGGGCTCACCCAGGTTCCACCGGAATTCATGCCCAATAAGAGACTGGGCTTGCCCTGTGTGCAGCGCTGGGATCGGGGGCAGGGGCCTGGCTAGATATCTACACTGCCATCTCCTATCTCGAAGTGTGCCCTCGCCCTCCACAGAGTAAATTCCCAGCCTGTCAGAGTCTAAATCTCCAGCTCAGGCCCAGGGTCAGGAGAGGAGGGGGAGCCAACAGCTGGAGGAGCATCTGTCCAACACAGGGACAGAGAAGAACAGAACGGGGTCAGCGCGGGGCTAAAGGGAGGGGGGGCGTGGTGCAGGGGTGCATGTGAGCTCAGATGCCAAGTCATGCCCGACTCTTTGCGACTCCATGGACTGTAGCCCACCGGGCTCCTCTGTCCATGGGGAATCTCCAAGCAAGAATGCTGGAATGGGTTGCCCTGCCCTCCTCCAGGGGCTCTTCCTGACCCAGGGATAGACCCTGTGTCTCTCACGTCTCCTGCATTGGCAGGCGGGTTCGTTGCCACTAGCACCCCTGGGAAGCCCTGATTCCTCCCATATCTGAATCCAAAGCTCAGAGACGTTGTTTCCCCCAGATTTCTCAGCTTACAAGCATTTCTGGGCTTGAGGACCCTGTGATGAGAGAGGAAAACAAGGTCCCTGTTCTGGAGAGAAATGTCTGTCCATGCAGACAGGCAGATCTGGGAGAAAACTCAGACAGTGCTACATTCCCAGGAGAAGCTAAGCCAGGTGTGGGGTGGTGATGAGGGGCTGCTGAGGGCCAGGTGACTTTGAGCAGAGAGGCAGAGGAGCTGTGTGGGCCTGGCAAGAAGAGCCATCCCAGCAGGGGGAGCCCGCGAGCTCCAGCACGGCCCAGAGCAGCTGAGCGGCCAGAGGGGAGGCGCCAGGCTTGATTTGTGTTCACAAAGCACAGCAAAGACTCTGGAGGGCTTCAAGCAAGGGAGAGCAAGGCCAGCAGCGTTCTTATAGCGTCACTCCGGCTGGGGAGAGGACAGGTGCAAGGAGACCTTAGGACATGACTGTCCAGGACCTGAGAGAGGCCAGGACGGCTGGGCACGGGTGACGGGCAGAGACAGGGGAGGAGGAGCGGAGGGAAGCCAGCTTCTGGGTGCCTCCCACCCCCATGCTGATCTTCCTTAGTGACCCACGTCAGGGACTCGGGGACATGGCTGCAAGAGAAAGACACAGGCAAGTGTAGAAAGCAAAGGAGAGCTTCAAGCACGCTTCCTGTGCAGTGGGATCTTGGGAGGCCACAGAGGCCATGTCTACAGTGCCCATCAAGGTGGCTGATGGCTGGAGCGTGAATGCTGACGGAGGCGTCGCAAAGCCGGGCAACTTGTGGACACTGGGGTTCAGCACCTGGTACTGGGTGCATGAAATAAATATTAAACCCTCTCCAGGTTTGTAATGCCTCATTCTTCACAACAGCAAGATCCTAAGACTGGGAAACCCATCCTGGCCACCCTCCTACCGAATTAGGCCTGCTCCTGTTCCTGGGGAATTCACAGTCTGATGGGGGAGGGGAGGCACGCAATCTGATGGGGGAGATGTACAGTCTGATGGGGGAGTTCACAGTCTGACTGGGGAGGCGTACAGTCTGATGGGGGGGAGTTCACAGTCTGATGGTGGAGGCGCACAGTCTGATGGGGGGAGTTCACAGTGTGATGGGGGAGGCGCACAGTCTGATGGGGGAGGCGCACAGTCTGATGGGGGACATGTACAGTCTGATGGGGCGCAGGGGGGGGGACATGTACAGTCTGATGGGGGAGATGTACAGTCTGATGGGGGGCCCCGATGGGGGAGGCTCACAGTCTGATGGGGAGATGACAGTCGATGGGGGAGGTGCACAGTCTGGATGGGGGAGGACAGTCAGGGGGACAGTCTGATGGGGGAGGCGCACAAGCTGATGGGGGATGTACAGTCTGATGGGGGACATGTACAGTCTGATGGGGGAGATGTCATAGTCTGATGGGGGAGGCTCACAGTCTGATGGGGGAGGTGCACAGTCTGGTGGGGGGGGCGCCCTTTTGGGGGAGTCCACAGTCTGATGGTGGAGTTCACAGTCTATGGGGAGGGCACAGTCTGATGGGGTGTGGTGGGGGAGTTCAGCTGATGGGGAGCCTGATGGGGGAGTTCACAGTCTGATGGGGGAGCTACAGTCTGATGGGGGCGCACAGTCTGATGGGGGAGATGTACAGTCTGATGGGGGAGGTTCACAGTCTGGTGGGGGAGTCGTCACAGTCTGATGGGGGAGGTGCACAGTCTGATGGGGGGAGGCCATCTGATGGGGGCCAGCCTGATGGGGGAGGCGCACAGCCTGGATGGGGGAGGTGCACAGTCTGATGGGGGAGGCTCACAGCCTGGGGAGATGAGCGCGATGGGGGAGGCTCACAGTCTGGTGGGGGAGGTTCACAGTCTGGTGGTGGAGTCCACAGTCTGATGGGGGAGTCGTCACAGCCTGATGGGGGAGGTGCACAGCTGTGGGGAGTCCACAGCCTGATGGGGGAGTTCACAGTCTGAAGGGGGAGGACAGTCTGATGGGGGAGGCTCACAGTCTGAGTGGTGGGGAGTTCACAGTCTGGTGTGGTGGAGTTCACAGCCTGGTGGGGGGCCAGGGGGGGGGGGGGCCGGGGGGGGGGAGGTGGGGTTCACAGTCTGGTGGTGGAGTTCACAGTCTGATGATGGTGGAGGTGCATAGTCTGATGGGGGAGGCACACAGCTGAACAGAGAGCGACATCAGGGAAGCAGGTGCCGCCAGGGAGGTGTCTGGGAGCCTAAAGGAAGGGGTGCCGCCTTCTGAGGTTCAGGGGGAAGTTGCTCAGAGGGGGTGCCCTTCAATTCGTCCTCCCAGTAATAGTAACAGCAGTAATACGTGGTCGGTGCCCCTTGCGAGGCACCTCATCTGGGCCGGGCACTGTTTGGATGGAAGCGTTCACTGAACCTCTGATGTCCATATGGGGCCAGTCCTGTTCTCCCCAATTTAAAGGTGAGGATGGTCACAGCATGCAGGGGCAGTAATTTTTTTTTTCATTTATTTTTAAATTGAAGAATAATTGCTTTACAGAATGTTGTTGATTACTGTCAAACCTCAACATGAACTGATCTGGTTGCGCCATCTGTCACCCTGCTGACCGCCCATGTGGATTCGGCCAGTCTGGCTGGCCAGGCGCTGTCCCTTTCCTCCCTCACGGCTCCGTGTGTGGTTGAAGAGGACGCCCACCCCCAGTGGAGGAGGACTGGTCTTCCGTCAAGGGTATATGAGCACCCACGCTCCCCTGCTGCTGCTGCTAAGTCACCTCAGTCGTGTCCTACTCTGTGCGACCCCATAGATGGCAGCGTACCAGGCTTCCCTGTCCCTGGGATTCTCCAGGCAGGAACACTGGAGTGGGTGTGCTCCTCTGCTAGACCCTCCAAACAAACTCTAGGGGCCATGACTGACCTGAAGGGCTCCAAGGCCCACGCCGTCACACTCCAGCTGGGCGTCCTGAGTAGGGCCCAGCTTCCCTTTCAGAAGCTCGCCTCACCTGTGAAATGGGGCCAGCGCAGCCCTGACTCGGGGGTGCTCTGTGTGTCATCTCTGGACCAGAGGCATCAGCGTTAATGGCAACTGGTTAGAAATGCTGGTTTTTGGGCCCACCCCACACCTTCGTGCTTAGTCGTGTCCGATTCTGCAACCCCGTGGAGAGTAGCCCGCCAGGCTTTGTCTCTCCTGCTTTTAATCAGACCACTTGCTCATTAAACATCTCAAGATTTTTTTAATTATCAAAGGTCTCTTTGATAATATTTTAATATTACATTTTAATTTAATTTACTGACAACATTTTATCTTTATAATCATGGCAAAGCTCAATAGATACGGCTCCCATAGCCTGTCCGTCACAGAGACGGTCAAGATATCATGAAAGAACCTCACCAGGGACACTTGGGGGCCCAGTAGGAGGGAGGCTAAGCATCTGGACAGGCTGGTGGGGGGCTGGGTTCCACAGAGGGGAGCCCCAGCCACTCCCTCAGCCACCCCACTCAGCCCCCAGGGACCCTGAGATGTTCCGTACCTGCTCCGGGGCAGGGAAGCAGCCGTGACTTGCAGACAAGTCTCCTAATGACTGTCAGTGAACAACAGGGTTAGAGGGGACAGCTTTGAGGGGAAGGATCAGCGCTACAACCTCATTACCAGGTTGTCAAGGGAAACAGAGGTGGCAGTGGGGTCGGCTGGTCAGGAGAGAAGTCTGATCCCAAGACGGAAGGGAAGCGTGTCCAGACGGAGAAGGAAGACAAGGCCCCACGGCCAGACTGATGGAGCGGGAACAGAAGAAGCGGTGGTGGTCCCTTGGGTGCATGGTAAGGGGGCGGCCGCGGCACTGGTGGCTGCTTCCTCCTGGAGGCAGGGGTTTCCATCCTGGAGCATCAACGCTGTGGGCCCCCAAACCCCTGATGCATGAGAGACCAGCCAGGCAGGAGGCCCGACCCGACCGGGCACAGATGACCACCAGCCATTCTGGCCATCAGGGCTCGCTCTTTAATCAGAGACGCTGCACAGCAGGTGCTGCCAACAGCTCAGTTCCTTTCTCTCCTGCTCATCACATGTTTGCTGAGCACCTACTGTGTGCCTGGCTTGAGTACAGGTCCCCGGGAGAGAACAGGGAAGGGGTCAGACCAAATCATCGGAGACGAAACAGGAGCTGGTGGAGAGACAGGGAAGCGTGGTCCTGGCAGAGGGAGCAGCGCTGGGCAGGAGCTGGAGGAAAAGCATGCGAGGACCTCAGAGGAAGAGCCTCAGGGGGCTGCGTGCAGGGCGGGGCCGAGCGGGCAGAGATGGCCCTGGGCCCTGGAGCGTCCATCGCGGTTTCCGAGGGGCCAGGCGGTGACCAGAGCCAGTGGGCAGCCTCAGGAAGGTCAGCACCAGCGACGGCGACAGGCGGGTCAGTGACGCTGGGGCAGAGACAGGGAAACGCTCTCCCAGTGCGGCCCCGCCAGCCCTGCCCCAGGCACTTTCCAGGGTTGCCCTGCCCTCCACCGCCCTACCTCTCTGGGGGGCACCACCACCATCTCCTCTTCACAGCGGAAGAAGCTACAGCGCAGCATGACAAGGCGGGGCTTGCCCAGATCTCCACCGGCAGCACCGGGGAGGCCATGAACTCGGGCTTCTCCACATGCCGACGAGCCCGGGGTGGGGGGTGGGCCTGGGGGGTGGGGGCACCTCCAGGCCAGGCTCCTCTGCCTTGGCTCTCACCTCCAAAGCCGGTGGGGCCGGGATCAGCTCCACCGACACCTGGTGAGACCAAGGCTCCTGGCGTGGACAGTGGTCAGTCCACGCCATGCAGCAGGGAAGTGCAGCCATGGGGCCTGAGCCGGGGCCAGCCCTGAGCCCTGTCGCTCCCATCTCTCCATGTCACACAGAGCCACGGGGGGCAGAGACCAGCGCTGGCCTGTTCAGGCAGGGTGCTGTCTCAGACACCCCTCCCCTACCTGGCGGAGGTGTGACTCAGGAGGGAGCCTCCCCTCCTACCAGGTGGAGATGTGACTCAGGAGGGAGCCCTCGGGGCCTTGGACCACCACAATACCAAGTCATCTCCTGTGGGTACCAGGGAGGCCTGGGAACGTAGCCCCCTTGGGCCCAGGAACGTGGGGTCCCTCACCTGGGGCCAAAGCCCAGTTTGGTCCCTCTAGCAGACAGGGCGGAGGGGTAGAAGGATGGACTCAGGAGTGACAGACCTTCAACCAAACAGAAACTGTCCTTGGGGCAAATAGCCGAGGCCAGAATCTTGGCACAGGCCTGGGCCACGGTAGGAGCCCAGCGAATGTCTGTGAAGGGGCAGACCAAAGCAGGGCAGAGGGCAAAGAGGACAGCTGGCGGGGCCACCCCAGCTCAGCCTCACCCACGGGGGGTCCGTCCCTACACACCCCCACCTCCCCAGCCTCACCCGGATTGCAAGGGGGAAGCAGGCAAGATGCCCCCCCCCACCACACCCAGGGCACGCGTGCAGGGGGGGCCAGCCCCCACCTCCACCACACCCCAGGGCTCGCTGGAATTGCAAGGGGGCACAGCAGGCCAGATGCCCCCACCTCCACCACACCCCAGGGCTCGCTGGAATTGCAGGGGAGAGGCCGAGCCACCTCCCCAACCCCAGGGGCGGGGGGGGGAGGGGGGCACAGCAGGCCAGATGCCTCCCATGTGCCAGTGTTTCGGTGCAGTTACTCTGATCTTAGAAGCAGAGACGCCCAGAGAAGCTAAGCAACCTGTCTTGGATCACACAGCTAGAGAGAGGCAACCTGGACAAGGGTGCTCGTAGTCCTGGTTGGGACGTGGCTGTGAATGCACTGCAATGCCTGCCTGCCACAGGGTGCCCTGGGTCTGAAAGAGCCCCCGCGTGGTGTAACTGGCATTTGTTGGGGGAAATGAGCTGAGTGGGCTGAGGAGCGAGCCTGGAGCTGAGCTGGTCTGGGCCCCGCAGGTGGGTCACTGAGTGGCTCTGCACCTCCGTCTCCTCCTGTGTTCGGTGAGAATGGTCATCGGTTGTGTGGGGATAGGTGAATGTCTGTGAGATGCTCGGAGGGTATTTCTGTGGGGTGCGTGGCTTAGGAAACACCCCAACTCAATGCTGTGACATGTGCACATTAAGGACAGAAAAGTCCTGCAGTTTAACAATCTGCTTGACTTTGATTAATCCAGTTTTTCCCCTGACTTTCTGACCCTGTAGTTCTTTACTCCCTCTTAACAGCATGAACACCCCAGAGAACACGGGCTATTTCAGAAATATGTGCTGAGCACAAGGAAGACACAGGGCGGGAAGAATTCATTCTGCCTGAGGGGCTGTGTCAGAAAGAAATACATGTGAGCAAGTCTGGAGTGACGAGTTGGGACCCAGCTGGACTAAAACAGAGGGTGCGGCACAGACAAGGGTCAAAGGAATGACGGTGCCTGGTCCGCGTGGGGTGGGCACGCTAGGCTGACTGTGTAGGATGGAGCTGTGCCCTTTAGACTGGAGAAGGCAGTGGGCTTCTCCTGAGATCAAACAGACCCTTCTAGGGTTTTCAGAAAAGGAACAGCATGATCTGATCTGTGTTTTGGAAAGCTGCTTCTGGCAGATTCTGAAAGCTGGAGCTTGGAAAGGAGACAGACCAGCCAGGGGCCGTGGCAGTGGTCCAGGAGAGTGGCGATGAGACCTGAGCATAGTCATGGGCAGCAGTGGAGAGGAGGATGTCCCCAGAACCTGGGATTGTGCAAGATGAAAAGGAGGGGTGGGGTCAAAGAGGCTCTGAGGTACTTGGGAGAACAAGGATGCCATGTTCCTCCTTGGGGAACAAATTTGAAGGAGAAGGTATCTGTGGGGCATCCTGGAGGTGTTAGATGAGGCCAGGCTGGGCTGCAGTAGCAAAGTTTAACCCCGATTTCAGAGGGGTAACCCAGAAAAGGTGCAGCGCATTCACTCACACAGTCTGAGGCCAGTTGACGGGCCCTCCTCCATCCTGCGGTCCTCCAGTCACAACAGGTGACCCTGGAGGCAGAGGAAAGCTGACTGCATGGATGCTCTGTGGGGACTGGACCTGGAAGGCACTCCAGCACTCACGCCCCACTGGCCAGAACCTGGGTTCGTGGCCTCCTCCCCCACAGCACGTGGACGTTTGGCGAGCCCTACTTGTCGCTGTCATGCTGGCAGGCAGGCTCCAGAGATCCTTGGAAATAGTGATCAGCAAAGTCTCAGGGCTTGAGGTGCAGATTTGGGCATGACTGTTGAATGAGATCATGCAGGGGAAAAAAGGAAAAAAGAACCCTAGGGTAAAGCAAGCAACTCCTCTGAGGTTGTGTTGATATTTAGGAATTCCCAGAGGATGATAAGATTTAGTCCAAAATCTCTTGTTTCCAAATATCTGATTTGTTTGTTGTCATGTAGATAAGGCATCCAGCTTTTTCCTGAATTTTCAGTTTCCATATGGTTCCTTGGCATCACACAGGCAGCCAAAAGCACTTGGCAAGTGTTTGAGTGCCGTGGTGCTCTGTAACACTTTCTGTGTAAGGCCAAGACCTCATGATGATAGATTGGTCTGGAGCAGAGGTTTTCAAAGCCTTCAATTCCAATAAACATTTTAAAAGGGAACTCACTGTATTCCTGCCTTTAAGTGTCACTTTAGAAATCAAAATGTTTGCTTTAAAATTATTGTATATGAAACTGATTTTTTTTTAATGTAAATGCTTTCTACACTTAGCATTTTTTCAAAAATAAAATTTTCCACAAATAAAATTTTGGTTTGAGGGAAAACTTGCTGTTTTCCTTGGAAAGTGTTCCTGCCTTAACCAAGACTAGCAGAGGAAAATGGGATGCTTCTTTCAAATGGCTCTTGCAAAAGCCTGTTCCTGAGGCTGGGGTCCCCACTCGGAGACCATAGGCTTCCTGAGCCCTGGGATTGTGCCAGTTTTTGTTCTTCACTTGGCCTCGCTGTCCAGCACCATCGTGGGCATACAGTAGGCTCTCAATCCATATTGGATGGATGGATGGATGGATAAGTAGATGGATAGATGGATGGTGTGTGGATGGATGGGTGGATGGGTAGATGGGTGAGTGGTTGGGTAGGTGGATAGGTAGATGGGTGGATGGATGGTGGATGGGTGGATGGATGGATGTGTGGATGGATGGGTAGATGGGTTGGTGGATGGTGGGTGAGTGGATGGATAGATGGGTGAGTGGTTGGGTAGGTGGATAGGTAGATGGGTGAATGGATGGTGGATGGGTGGATGGATGGATGTGTGGATGGATGGGTAGATGGGTGGATGGATGGTAGGTTGGTGGATGGATAGATGGGTGAGTGGCTGGGTAGGTGGATAGGTAGATGGATGGTAGATGGGTGGATGGATGGGGGATCATTTACACTGATATCTTGGAAACTCCTAGACATTCAGACTTCTAAACTACAACTGCTAAAATGACCAGCAATTTGTGGGCGGGAAAAGCCCTGGACTAGGAGTCAGAAGACCCACATCCCATGCCACCACTCCGTGGACTGAGCTTTGAGAACTTGGGAAGATCCCTTTCATTGTGAATGTGACTATTTTCCTCCTCTGCTAAATGAGGTCTTATCCACTTGAGCCAACTTTTATAGCTTCATATCCAGTCACTTCTCCCCTACCCCCATCCTCCCAAGGACCCTGAACTGTGCCCACAACATTCACAATCGAAAATGCACTTCAGGGAGGTAGAATTTCCACTTAACGGCCAAATGAAGAGGCTGGCAAATCCGCTCTTCAAAAATCAATTATGAAACTGCACAAACTGACAAAAAAAAAAAAATTTCCATGCCCTGGAAGTCATCCAAAAGCATGCAGCCAAAAGAGAAGCGTTTGTGCTTGAAAACTGCTGAACTTCAGGTACAAACAGTGGGAATCTACAGCATTCTGGACCAGAGCTGCTCCTGCACCACTGTCCCAGCTGGAGAGACTCAGAGATTCTGCAAGACAGGGCAGGCCATGAGGACCAGCAGCTGCAATGCCGCAGGTGAAGGGGAGCCACACAGCTTGGAGCAGTGGGTGATGGCCATGCCCAGTAGCACTGCTTGTGGGAGTTAGTGTCTTGGAGATTGTGTAGGATGACCAAAGCTGTGTGCCTCTGAAAAGGACCCAAGGCAACCCCAGATTCCTAGCTGACCCTATGACCATGTGCATACATAGGAAACATATGAGGGCTGGTGAAAACCAAAAGCCAGGCAGGCTGTAAATGCTTAAATTTTGAGAGTGCCAGGTCTTTGATAGAGCTTAGAAGGCTTCCTAGCTCAAGGTGCTTCAGAATGACCTCTGATCAAATACTGGCTGACCTCAAAACTATGCAGAGACAGAGGCTCAAAAGCCAGACTTAAAAATAGAAATTAAAAACAAAGGACCAGCATCAGAAACAGATTTCACAGATTTAACCCAGGCATGTTTAAACAAATAAACAAAAAATAGCAACAATCATCTGGAAGAAATAAAAATCCAGAGTTGACACAATATACAACCCAAAATGTCCAGTTTTCAACAATAAAATTATTAAGAAATGCAAAGAAACAGGAAAATATGACCAATATCAGAGTAGGTAGCCTTTAGAGGTCTCTAGAAATTAGTGGTAGTGAAAGATTTCAAAGTAGTTAATCAGAAATATTAAAAGAAAGTATAACAATAATAAATCAACAAGTAAAGAGTTTGAATAAAGAGGAGGAATAATGTAAAAGAACCAATGGCAGATTTGAGATAGCAAATCAGTGAACTTGAAGACAGAGTAATGAAAACTATCAATACGAAGAACAGAAAAAATAAAATATTGATGAAATATGAACAGAGCCTCAGAGACCCATAGAACAACATCAAGCACACAAACTTATGTATTATGTCAGTCTCAGTGGGGAGGAGAGAGAGAGAACAGGACTGAAAAAACACTTGAGAAATAATGGGCAAAAGTTTTCAAAACTGATGAAAAAATCTTAAACATCCAAAAAACTCAAGAAACCCCAAGTAGATTAAATACAGAATGTGCATCTAGGCACATCATAATCAACTTATTGAAAGACAAAGAGAAAAATGTGAAAGGAGAAAGAGAAAGCCAACTCATTAGGTATTTGGGGAACAATATGATTCACAGGGGAAAAAAACAGAGGACAGATGCTGTGGAATGACATATTCAAAATGAAATGCTAAATGAAAAAAAAAAAAAACTTGCCACTAAGAATTCTATGTCCAGCAAAACTATCCTCCAAAAAATGTAGATGAAATCAAGATAGACAAAGTGAGAATTCATGGCTAACAGACTTGTCTTACAAAAAATACTGAATAAAGTCCCTCAGGGTGAAAAGAAATGATACCAGATGGTAAAAGAAATCAATAAAAATCACCAGAAATGGTAAACATGAAGGTTAATGTAAAATACCATACAAGTGTTCTATTGAATTCTTTAGAACACATTCATAATAATCATGTCTTCTTATCGCTGGGTTTATAATACTAAAAGTGTGATACATATGTGACACTCACAGCACAAAGAGGGGGAAACTGAGACTATATTAGGGTTCCCACATTTGATTGAAAATGTTAGTATTAATCTGAAGTAGATCGTGACAAATTAAAATATATTTTGCAATCCCTAGAACAACCACAAAGAAAATAATTTAAAATATGTTTAAAGAAATTAAAATAGGACATTAAAAATATTTAACACAAAAGAGAACAGTAAGGAAGAAGAGAAGAACTAGAAAACAATGGTGACAAAAGCCCGCAGGAAAAACAGAGGAAACAGCTAAATGGCCAGTGTCATGACATATGCGTAGACTGCACGGAGTGTGAATAGGCTAATGGCCAGTGTCATGACATATGCGTAGACTGCACGGAGTGTGAATAGGCTAATGGCCAGTGTCATGACATATGCGTAGACTGCACGGAGTGTGAATAGGCTAATGGCCAGTGTCATGACATACGCGTAGACTGCACGGAGTGTGAATAGGCTAATGGCCAGTGTCATGACATATGCGTAGACTGCACGGAGTGTGAATAGGCTAAACATCCCAATCAAAAGGCAAGGACCGTCAGGCAAGACCAATAAGCAAGGTACAGCTATGCACTATCTGCAAGAGGCAATATATTAAATTCAAAGACACAGATCAGTTGAAAATAAAAGAATAGAGCAAAGAAAAACCAGTATAACATACCATACCTGTCAGAACGGTCATCAAAAAGTCTACAGATAACAAATCCCGGAGAAGAGGTGGAGAAATGGGAGCCCCTGTGCACTGTTAGTGGGAACATAAGTTAGTGAAGCCACTATGGAAAACAGTGTGGAGTTTCTTCATAAAACTAAAAACAGAACTATCATATGATTCAGCGATTCCATTCCTGAGTATATATCCAGAAAAAAAATGCAGGCATTCAAATTAGGTATCACCACAGAGAGGAAGCCATGGAAATCCCAAATATTTCAATACGGAACAACATATTTCTAACTAACTCAAGGGTCAAAGAGACAATCACAAGAGAACTGGAAACTATTTTTAAATGGTTGAAAACCCCAACAATATATGAAAATACACAGCATGCAGGTAAAAAGTGTGTAAAAGGAAATGCCTATGTTTGAAAAGAGAATAAAATGTCTTAAGTAACTTAAAGACTAGAAAAAGAAGATTAAGCAGAAGAAAGGAAAACAGGAAAGATTAGAAAAGAAGTCACTGAAATAAAAAACAGAAAAGCAATGGAGAAAATCGGTGAAACTAAAAGCTGGTTCTTTAAAAAGACAACAAAAATTGGCAGTCTTTTAGCTAGATGGATGAAGAAAAACAAAAGAGAAGAGATACACAAATTATCAAAATCAAGCATGAAAAGAGGGTATCATGACCAATAACACAGAAAAAAATTTCTAGAAATATACAAATCACCAACACTGGTTCAAGATGAAATAAAAAATCTGAGAGTTCCCTGGTGGTCCAGTGGTTCCAGAACCCGCCTTCCAATGCTTGGGATGTGGGTTTGACCTCGGAGTCAGGGAACCAAGGTCCCACATACCACAGGGCAACTAAGCCTGCCCATCGCAACTGGACAGATGACCTGACAGCCAAACAACAAAATAGTTTTAAAAGGATGAAATATAAAATCTGAATAGATCTGCAACAAAGAAACTGAGTTAATAATCTTAAATCTTCCCACAAGAAAAGCCCAGACCACACAGCTTCACTGGCGAAGTCTACCAAATATTGTTATTTAAAGCGACAGAATGATCTCTGTTCGTTTCCAAGGCAAACCATTCAATATCACAGTTATCCAAGTCTATGCCCCAACCAGTAATGCTGAAGAAGCTGAAGTTGAATGGTTCTATGAAGACCTACAAGACCTTTCGGAACTAACACCCAAAAAAGACGTCCTTTTCATTACAGGGGACTTGAATGCTAAAGTAGGAAGTCAAGAAACACCTGGAGTAACAGGCAAATTTGGCCTTGGAATGAAGCAGGGCAAAGACTAATAGAGTTTTGCCAAGAGAATGTACTGGTCATAGCAAACACCCTCTTCCAACAACACGAGAGAAGACTCTACACATGGACATCAACAGATGGTCAACATCGAAATATTCTATGCAGCCAAAGATGGAGAAGCTCTATACAGTCAACAAAAACAAGACCAGGAGCTGACTGTGGCTCAGATCATGAACTCTTTATTGCCAAATTCAGACTGAAATAGAAGAAAGTAGGGAAAACCACTAGACCATTCAGGTATGACCTAAATCAAATCCCTTATGATTATACAGTGGAAGTGAGAAATAGATTTAAGGGCCTAGATCTGATAGATAGAGTGCCTGATGAACTATGGACTGAGGTTTGTGACATTGTACGGGAGACAGGGATCAAGACCATCCCCATGGAAAAGAAATGCAAAAAAGCAAAATGGCTGTCTGGGGAGGCCTTACAAATAGCTGTGAAAAGAAGAGAGGCAAAAAGCAAAGGAGAAAAGGAATGATATAAGCATCTGAATGCAGAGTTCCAAAGAATAGCAAGAAGAGATAAGAAAGCTTTCTTCAATGATCAATGCAAAGAAATAGAGGAAAACAACAGAATGGGAAAGACTAGAGATCACTTCAAGTAAATTAGAGATACCAAGGGAACATTTCACGCAAAGATGGGCTCAATAAAGGACAGAAATGGTATGGACCTAACAGAAGCAGAAGATATTAAGAAGAGGTGGCAAGAATACACGGAAGAACTGTACAAAAAGATCTTCACAACCCAGATAATCATGATGATGTGATCACTCATCTAGAGCCAGACATCTTGGAATGTGAAGTCACGTGGGCCTTAGAAAGCATCACTATGAACAATGCTAGTGGAGGTGATGGAATTCCAGTTCGGCTTTTTCAAATCCTGAAAGATGATGCTGTCAAAGTGTTGCACTCAATATGCCAGCACATTTGGAAAACTCAGCAGTGGCCACAGGACTGGAAAAGGTCAGTTTTCATTCCAATTCCAAAGAAAGGCAATGCCAAAGAATGCTCAAACTACCGCGCAATTGCATTCATCTCACACGCTAGTAAAGTAATGCTCAAAATTCTCCAAGCCAGGCTTCAGCAATACGTGAACCGTGAACTCCTGATGTTCAAGCTGGTTTTAGAAAAGGCAGAGGAATCAGAGATCAAATTGCCAACATCCGCTGGATCATTGAAAAAGCAAGAGAGTTCCAGAAAAACATCTACTTCTGCTTTATTGACTATGCCAAAGCCTTTGACTGTGTGGATCACAATAAACTGTGGACAATTCTGAAAGAGAGGGGAATACCAGACTACCTGACCTGCCTCCTGAGAAATCTGTATGCAGGTCAAGAAGCAACAGTTAGAACAGGACATGGAACAACAGACTGGTTCCAAATAGGAAAAGGAGTATGTCAAGGCTGTATATTGTCACCTTGCTTGTTTAACTTATATGCAGAGTACATCATGAGAAATGCCGGACTGGAAGAAACACAAGCTGGAATCAAGATTGCCGGGAGAAATGTCAATAACCTCAGACATGCAGATGACACCACCCTTATGGCAGAGAAGAGGAACTCAAAAGGCTCTTGATGAAAGTGAAAGAGGAGAGTGAAAAAGTTGGCTTAAAGCTCAACATTCAGAAAACGAAGATCATGGCATCCGGTCTCATCACTTCATGGGAAATAGATGGGGAAACAGTGTCAGACTTTATTTTTTGGGCTCCAAAATCACTGCAGATGGTGACTGCAGCCATGAAATTAAAAGACGCTTACTTCTTGGAAGAAAAGTTATGACCAACCTAGATAGTATATTCAAAAGCAGAGACATTACTTTGCTGACTAAGGTCCGTCTAGTCAAGGCTATGGTTTTTCCTGTGGTCATGTATGGATGTGAGAGTTGGACTGTGAAGAAGGCTGAGTGCCGAAAAATGGATGCTTTTGAACTGTGGTGTTGGAGAAGACTCTTGAGAGTCCCATGGACTGCAAGGAAATCCAACCAGTCCATTCTGAAGGAGATCAACCCTGGGATTTCTGTGGAAGGAATGATGCTAAAGCTGAAACTCCAGTACTCTGGCCACCTCATGCGAAGAGTTGACTCATTGGAAAAGACTCTGATGCTGGGAGGGATTGGGGGCAGGAGGAGAAGGGGAGGACAGAGGATGAGATGGCTGGATGGCATCACGGACTCGATGGACGTGAGTCTGAGTGAACTCCGGGAGATGGTGATGGACAGGGAGGCCTGCCGTGCTGCGATTCATGGGGTCGCAAAGAGTCGGACATGACTGAGCGACTGAACTGAAAGAAGAAATATTATCAATCCTTCACAAACTCTTCAGAAAATAGAGGAGGAGGTTAGATTTTTTAATTTATCTATTCCTTATTTAATTAATATCAAAACCCTAAATAAAATATCAGTTCAGTTCAGTTGCTCAGTCGTGTCCAATTCTTTGCAACCCCCTGGACTGCAGCAAGCCAGGCTTCCCTGTCTATCACCAACTCCCAGAGCTTGCTCAAACTCATGTCCCTTGAGTTGGTGATGCCACCATCCAACCGTCTCATCCTCTGTCTCCCCCTCTTCTCTTGGCCTTATATCTTTCCCGGTTTCAGGGTCTTTTCAAATGAATCAGCTCTTCCCATCAGGTGGCCAAAGTATTGGAGTTTCAGCCTCAGCATCAGTCCTTCTAATGAATATTGAGGACTGGTTTCCTTTAAGATTGACTGGTTGTATCTCCTTGATGTCAAAGGGACTCTCAAGAGTCTTCTCCAACACCACAGTTCAAAAGTATCAATTCTTCAGCACTCAGCTTTCTTTATGGTCCAACTCTCACATCCATACATGACTACTGGAAAAGCCATAGCTTTGACTAGACAGATCTTTGTTGGCAAAGGAATGTTCTTCTTTTGATATGCTATCTAGGTTGGTCATAGCTTTTCTTGCAAGGAGCAAGAGTCTTTTAATTTCAGAATATTAACAAACTGAATTCAGCAACATGTAAAAAGGATTCTACAACATGAAGTGGAATTTATCCTAGGAATTCAAGGTTTGTTTACATCCACATATCAACTAATGTAATACACTCTATCATGAGAACAAAGGAAAAAAATCACATGATTATCTCACAGAAAAAGCACTGTAAAAACACAGTACCCACTGATGATAAAAGAAAGAAAGAAAGAAAGAAAAAGCTCAAGAAAGTAGAAATAAAGGTGAACTTCCTCAGCCTGAAAAAGGACATCTATAAAAGTCCATGGGTAATATCATATTTAATGATGAAAACAAACAAACAAAAACTGAATGCTTTCCCCAAAGATCAGGAATAAGGTGAGAACATCTGTTTGTACCACTTTTATTCAATATTTGACCAGAAGTTATAACCAGAGCAAGAAGACACACAATCAAAAGTATCCAGATTCAAAATGAAAACATTAAACTATGTTTATTCACAGATGATGCGATCACTTATGTAGAAAATCCCCAGAGAGCCATAAAAACACCAGTGGAACTAATAAACAAGATTAGCAAGACTGCACAATACAAGATCAACATACAAAACTCAACTGTATTTCTATATACTAGGAACAAGCCATCCAAAAATGGCATGAAGGAAACAATCCCATTTACAGTTGCTTCGAAAAGAATAAAGAGCTTAGGAATAAGTTTAACAAAAGGACTGCAAGACCTAAAGCACTGTAATCTACCAAACAATGCCGAGAGGGAGAGGTTAAAGGTGCTCTGAATAAAGGGAGAAATATTCCATGTTCATGGATCAGAAGACTCAGTATTGCCAAGATGGCAATTCTTTACAAATTGATCAATAAATCCAATGTAATTCCTATAAATCTCATTAGGCTTAAAGAAATGCAAAAAAACAAAATGGCTGTCTGGGGAGGCCTTATAGATAGCTGTGAAAAGAAGAGAGGCGAAAAGCAAAGGAGAAAAGGAATGATATAAGCATCTGAATGCAGAGTTCCAAAGAATAGCAAGAAGAGATAAGAAAGCCTTCTTCAATGATCAATGCAAAGAAATAGAGGAAAACAACAGAATGGGAAAGACTAGATCTCTTCAAGAAAATTAGAGATACCAAGGGAACATTTCATGCAAAGATGGGCTCGATAAAGGACAGAAATGGTCTGGACCTAACAGAAGCAGAAGATATTAAGAAGAGGTGGCAAGAATACACGGAAGAACTGTACAAAAAAATCTTCATGACCCAGATAATCATGACGGTGTGATCACTCATCTAGAGCTGTTGTGAAAGTGCTGCACTCAATATGTCAACAAATTTGGAAAACTCAGCAATGGCCACAGGACTGGAAAAGGTCAGTTTTCATTCCAATTCCAAAGAAAGGCAATGCCAAAGAATGCTCAAACTACCGCACAATTGCACTCATCTCACATGCTAGTAAAGTAATGCTCAAAATTCTCCAAGCCAGGCTTCAGCAATATGTGAACCATGAACTCCCTGATGTTCAAGCTGGTTTTAGAAAAGGCAGAGGAATCAGAGATCAAATTGCCAACATCCGCTGGATCATTGAAAAAGCAAGAGAGTTCCAAAAAAACATCTATTTCTGCTTTATTGACTATGCCAAAGCCTTTGACTGTGTGGATCACAATAAACTGTGGACAATTCTGAAAGAGATGGGAATACGAGACCACCTGACCTGCCTCCTGAGAAATCTGTATGCAGGTCAAGAAGCAACAGTTAGAACTGGACATGGAACAACAGACTGGTTCCAAATAGGAAAAGGAGTACGTCAAGGCTGTATATTGTCACCTTGCTTATTTAACTTATATGCAGAGTACATCATAAGAAATGCCGGACTGGAAGAAACACAAGCTGGAATCAAGATTGCCGGGAGAAATGTCAATAACCTCAGATATGCAGATGACACCACCATATTATGGCAGAAAGTGAAGAGGAGCTAAAAAGCCTCTTGATGAAAGTGAAAGAGGAGAGTGAAAAAGTTGGCTTAAAGCTCAACATTCAGAAAACAAAGATCATGGCATCTGGTCCAATCACTTCATGGGAAATAGATGGGGAAACAGTGGAAACAGTGTCAGACTTTATTTTTGGGGGCTCCAAAATCACTGCAGATGGTGACTGCAGCCATGAAATTAAAAGATGCTTACTCCTTGGAAGAAAAGTTATGACCAACCTAGATAGTATATTCAAAAGCAGAGACATTACTTTGCCGACTAAGGTCTGTCTAGTCAAGGCTACGGTTTTTCCTGTGGTCATGTATGGATGTGAGAGTTGGACTGTGAAGAAGGCCGAGCGCCAAAAAATGGATGCTTTTGAACTGTGGTGTTGGAGAAGACTCTTGGGAGTCCCTTGGACTGCAAGGAGATCCAACTGTCCATTCTGAAGGAGATCAACCCTGGGATTTCTGTGGAAGGAATGATACTAAAGCTGAAAATCCAGTACTTTGGCCATCTCATGCGAAGAGTTGACTCAATGGAAAAGACTCTGATGCTGGGAGGGATTGGGGGCAGGAGGAGAAGGGGAGGACAGAGGATGAGATGGCTGGATGGCATCACGGACTTGATGGACGTGAGTCTGCGTGAACTCCGGGATATGGTGATGAACAGGGAGGTCTGGCGTGCTGCGATTCATGGGGTCGGAAAGAGTCGGACACGACTGAGTGACTGAACTGAACTGAAGGCTTTTTTAATGGAAATCTATGCACTGATCCTTAATTTTATATAGAAATGCAAAAGACCTAGGATTGCCAAAGTAATTTTTAAAGACAGCAAAGTTGGAAGACTTATTCTACCTGATTTCTAACTCCCTGTTAAGCATCAGTAATTAAGACACTGGGGCACTCACGGAAGGAAAAATGTATAGATCGATGGAACAGAATTCAGAGTCCAGAAATAAATCCAACTTGGTAATAGATTTTTGGCAAAAGTGGGGAGAGAACTCAGTAGCGTATAAAATAACCTTGTGTCCAGAATATATGAATTCTTAAACCTTGAGAAAACCCCACCAAAAATAAAAGGCAGTTCAAACATGGACAAAAGAACTGAATAGACATTTCACCAGAGGAGATACGTGAATGGATAATAAGCACATGAGAAGGCATTGAACATCATGAATCGTTAGAGAAATACAAATTAAAACTGCAGTGATCTGCTTCTACACACCCACAAAGTAACCATAACAAAGAAGACGGACGTGAATAAGACCCACAGACGTGAGTGCTGCAGACGTTGCTGAGGTGGAAATGCACATCAGGGTGGAAATGGCCCAACCACTTTGGGAAAAAGAAGCTGGCAAGTTTCTTAAAAAGTGATCATGGACTTTACACAACACATTCAATACCTCTGAGCCTTACTCCCCTCATCTGTAAAATGGGGGTGACTATAGGGGTACCCACCTCTCAGGGGTGTGGCAGCGAGTTCACTCAAGGATCCACTCGAGAGAAGGATTTCCCTGGTGATCCAGGGGCTAAGATTCAGTGAGATCTATCTACCTATCTCCATGCGATCCCTGGTCAGGGAACTAGACTCCACATGGTGCAACTAAAAATTGAAGTGAAGTGGCTCCGTCGTGTCCGACCCTTTGTGACCCCATTGACTGTAGCCTACCAGGCTCCTCTGTCCGTGGGATTTTCCAGGCAATAGTCCTGGAGTGGATTGCGATTTCCTTCTCCAGGGAATCTTCCCAACCCAGAGCTCGAACCCGGGTCTCCCACATTGTAGACAGACGCTTTACCATCTGAGCCACCAGGGAAGTCCTAAGAATTGAAAGCCACAGCCAAAGATTCTGCATGCCACAGCGAAAATCTCAGACTTCAGTGCTGAGAGAGTCAATTCCCAGGCATGCTGACAGGAAGTCCGGGGTCCCCGCAGAGAGGGCCTGGGGCTCTCGAGGGGAGGGAAGGACAGCCTTTTTTCCTCTACATTCCTTCGTCTTAGGCACATGACTGAGCCCGGGACGGATGGCTCTTTCTTTCCAGGCTTTTTCCTTTAAGCCTGGCGCTGATGATTGATTACACAGCAAGCAACTCAGTTTAAACTCTGTACCAGGGATTCTATAAAAATAGTGTATCCTGCTTGAGGACAGTTTCTCTTTCCTGAAAACCTTCTGACTAATCCTATCTTAGAATGTAAATTATGGGAGTGGATTCTATTGTTAAATTCTAATCTTGTTATCCTAAAATGTAAATTGTGGGAGTGGGTCTCCTGAAATTTCCACCAGCTTGGGACATTCTTTTGATTTATTGTAATAGCTAGTTAAAAAGTATATAATTCCCTTGCCAAAGACTAGCAAGCGGGGCGCCTCTCCTCCCCCTTCCGATGTCTGAGTCAGAAGCTTTCTCTGCCGCTTTCACCATAATAAAACTTCTCCCACATAAGAGCCCTGAATGGTCAAGCCTGCTCTCTGGTCCTGAAGCTAAATCTTTTTCAGAGATCTTGAATCTGACACCGTAATCCGACCGACTCTGTTCACCGTAAGCTATCAATGCCACAACTAAGACTCGGCAACTCCCAGAAAAATAAATAAAAAGAATTCACCAGAGAGAAATAAAACATCCACCCACACCAAGACTATATGTGGATGTTCACAACAGCATCATTCATTATAGCCCCAAACTAGAAACCACGCGAATGTCCATCAAATGAGCAGTGAATAAAAAAATGTAGCCGACGCCTCCAAGGAAACACTGTTTATCAATGAAAGGGAATGAGTGACTGTCTGATGCGTGCCACACCACGGACAAACCTCCAAAACATCAAGCCAACTGTGAGACAGCCAGACTCCAAACTTACATATTGGGCGATTCTATTTATTTCAAAATGTGCACGCGAGGCCAATCCATAGACACAGAAAGCAGACCCATGGTCGCCTGGGGATTGACTGCAGACGGGCGCTGGCTGGGTCCCAGAACCAGACCGAGGGGCGACTGTGGGAATCTAGAAATGTGCCGAACGTCACCGGATGGCACGCTTAACAGTGGTGGATTCCGCCGTTGTGTGAACTGTCCCTCCATAGAGCTGCTGTTTAAGAAGAAAGAAAAGTGCTTCAGGGTTTCATCCTTCACCGGTTCAACCAGCATTTTTTTGAGTGTTTCCTGCGTTCAGCCTCCTCTGGATGTTGGGCACTTAGGGTAAATTATAGTACACATCTCCTCACCTCGGTTCTCAACCCTCTATGATCCTCATCCCCAATTTACAGATGGAAAGAGTGAGGCTCCAAGGGGGGAGCCCTGTGTGCAGTAACCCAGCAACCGTCAGAGCCGAGATCTGAACTCTCACCTCCACAGCCCCTTCACCTCCACCTCAGGACCCCAGGTCCTCACACTTCCCGCATTCCAGTCCTGCTCAGCACCACAGAACCAGCGAAAGCCTTCAAACTTGGGAGCTGGCCTCCACCCCTCCAGGAAACGACTCCCTCTTGCTCCTCTGCGCCTCTGCGCCTCTGCACCCCTTCACCCTGCAGTGGCCTCCCCTGGCTGCCTCCTCAGTTCCCCGGTTCCCCTCTGCTCTTCAGGGGCCTGTTCTCATGTACCCTCCTGTCCTGAGCTGCCTGCTTCCCCACCTCCATCTGCTTCCCCATCTTCTTGGACCCCACCATGAATTCAGGCTGGGATGGCTAATATCTTCCACCCACGTGCTAGCTGAGCCCCAACGGGAGCGGCTGCCTGGAGCTGCTGGTGGAGATCAAGACTTCACAGGTCCCTGTGCCTATCAGTTAGCGGTGTCTGCCCCGGGCGAGAGCGTGTGAGTGACTGTTTAGCTCATCAGTCCTGGTTTAGGGAGTTCAGCCTCCCAAGGACACTTAACTGCAGCAGGAGGATTTGTGGGTTGTATATGCAAAGGTGGACTTTGTAGCATCTCTACAAGTGGAAGCGCTTCCCTGTTGGTTCCCTGGTAAAGAATCTGCCTGCAGTACAGGAAACGCAGGAGGCTAGGGGCTCAGTCACTGGGTCGGGAAGATCCTCTGTGAGAGGGCATGACAACCCACTCCAGTATTCTTGCCTGGAGAATCCCATGGACGGAGGAGCCTGGCGGGCTACAGTCCATGGGGTCACAAAGAGTCGGATACGACTGAGTGACTTCACATTTGTTATGTTCGTTCATGAGAAGGCAGAGAGAACTTTCCTAGAGCTGACCCCTCCAAGGAGCTACAAAGTGATGTCCAATCCCACATAGAGGTCAGGTCTGCGATGGAACCTACCATCGTCCTGCAGGGACACCTGATTATCCAAGCCAAGCTGTGGGAGATTTTCCCGGCTTCCTTTTCAAATAGATGAAGTCAAGTACGGTTTGGATAGAGAAAGGATTACCAGGCTGTCTTCGCAAGCCAGTTTCCATAGTCACGTGGAGAGCCTGAGAGGTGATCTACTAAGAGGTGATCGGCCACATGATTGAAGCACATTTGCACTAAAAATATTTTTAAAGCCCTTCTCTTGATTTATACCCAAAAGAAAATATTGCCAAGGAGAATGAGTTTTCAACTCAAGTAGCACTTCTGCCTGATCTAACTAAATTAGCTCGTTTGAACAGGCGGTTTTGCTCTGATGCCTGTAATAACAATAATGTGCATTTAGAGGGTGTTTTGTCCTCTCCAAAGCACAGATCTTCCGTGGTGTACCATTCCCCTCATCCCGGATGATCAGCGGGGTGACAGGCAAGGAGGATGGAGGTCTGGGGCGCAGGCGCTAACAGAGACTGATCACATCTAGCAAAATCAGCAAATTTCAAATATGGGAGAGAGCCAATGTCTGGGTGCTCAAAGAAGCCTGGAGATCAAGAGGCCAGAAACCAGCCTTCCCCTCTGCTATGGACTGAATCGTTTCCTCCTAAATTCAGCTGCTGAAGCCCCAGCCGCTAACGTGCTGGTATTTGGAGGTGGAGGCTTGGGGAGGTGATTAGATTACACAGCGCCATGACAGTAGGTCCCCCAGGATGGGATTAGTGTCCGTATAAGAAGAGAAAGACACTCGGGCCCTTCCTCTTTCCCTTGGCCACGTGAGGACGCTGTGAGAAGGTGGGACCTGCCAAGCCAAGAAGGGAGCCCCCTTCCCCAGATACTGAAACTTCTAGGAATCTTAGACCTTGATCTTGGACTCCCCAGCTTCCAGAACTGTGAGAAATGAACGGCTGCTCTTCAAGCCGCCCACCCAGCAATGCCTTCAGGAGCATGAAACCTATGCTTAGTGGCTCATCACTAGTCCACAGCCCAGGCCCCCGTTCAAAGACCCTCTACCATGACTAGGACAGGTGCCGGGGGCCAGCTCTGCTCCGAACACTACCCTAAATCACAGCCAGGACCATCTCGGAGTGAGTCCTACACACCTACTAGCTCTTACATGGGTCACCTCCATCTCGGGTGACAAGCATCATCACCCATTTCCCAGATGAAGAAACTGAGGCTCCTGGAGGAACCCGTCCAGGCTCCCACTGCTGGCAAGTGGCAGGGCTGGGACTGAATCCCACCTGTCTGACTCCACAGCCAGAGGTCTTCACCCAGGGTCTGGACCACCCTGGGGGCAGCTCGGTCCCTGGGAAGAGGGGGCTGGGGCCGTCTCCACAAACAGTCTGACCTTTCCTCACTGCTCCGGCACTCGTCTCTCCCATGGGACGCTCTCACTCACTCACAGAGAACCGAGCTCTCCTCCCGTCTTACCCTTGACATTTTTCTTTATGTTGAGATTATTTTGATTGCAAGCGACAGCATCACAGCCAGAGCACACAGCATGAGTGAAGGCGCGGAGGTGGGATGCGGGCACAATAGGTTTAGGAAGCTGACTCACTCACCGCGGGGCCGCCGGCCATGGGCAGGAGGCTGGAGAGGCAGCATGACGCAGGGCTTCAGATGCTGTTCCCAGGTCTCGGGGGATCCCGTCGGGTCCTGAGACAGGAAGGGTGTCGCCCGCCTCCCACTGCTGCTCAGGAGCAGGGGGAGTTGATGGGTGACTCTGCACCCTCCCTAAATTCCTCGCTCAGCCCTCTCCTCCAAGAAGTGGCAGCACCCAGGCGACTCCAGGAGCAGCCAGCCAAAGCCTCCCCAAGATCAGCAACCACCTCAGCACCCAGGGACCCCAATCCTGGACTAACCATCCCTCCCCTGGGCTGCCAGGCTTTCCTACCCTCAGGCAGCCTCTCGTCCCACCCTCCTCATTCACTGCAGTGACACAGAATCCACAGGTAAAGAAAACCCAGGCCGGGACATGCAAGGGCCTTGGCTTTCATTAGAGAAAACAAACAAGGGCCCAGAGCGCCGCAGAGCTTACGTGGCAGAAATTCCAGGGTTCCCTGGATGAATAATATATGAATAATCACGTAACTCGGCACTTTTTAAATGCTTTAATCCTAGAGCTTTGCCAACGAAGGTCCGTCTAGTCAAAGCTCTGGCTTTTCCAGTAGTTGTGTATGGATGTGAGAGTTGGACCATAAAGAAAGCTGAGCACTGAAGAATGGATGCTTTTGAACTGTGGTGTTGGAGAAGACTCTTGAGAGTCCCTTGAACTGCAAGGAGATCCAACCAGTTCATCCTACAGAAATCAGTCCTGAATATTCATTGGAAGGACTGATGCTGAAACTCCAATACTTTGGCCACCTGATGTAAAGAGCTGACTCATTTGAAAAGACTCTGATGCTGGGAAAGACTGAGGGCAGGAGGAGAAGGGGACAACAGAGGATGAGATGGTTGGATGGCATCACTGACTTAATAGACATGAGTTTGAGTAAACTCCAAGAGTTGGTGATGGACAGGAAGGCCTGGCGTGCTGCAGCCCATGGGGTCACAAAGAGTCAGACACGACTGAGAGACTGAACTGAACCGAACTGAATCCAAGAGCTTTAGGCCCTTTGACCATCACATATTTGGTTCAGGGAGCATCCTCTAAATACCTCCTCTCCAAGCTGGGCACTGGGTAATTCTGGACTCATCCGTGCATTCAGGGAAGACCCGGGGGTGCTGTCTGGGTGCCTCGCTCAGAGGGCTCATGAAGAGGGTTCAGCGAAAAGGGCTCTTGCACAGACACAGGCTGGGGTTGAGGGGCCCCGTGGGCAGCTGTGGCCGTCCGAGGCCAGCAGCAAGCGGTGTCGCCACAGCCAGGCCTGAAGGGGCAAAGGGCTGAAACCACAGAAATGCGCGGCCTCCCGGGTCTAGGGGTTAGCGGTCTGGGACCAGGCACCGGCAGGCTGGCTGCTTCTGAGGCTGAGAGGGGAGGGAGGGTGTCTCTCCCAGGCCTCTCTCCTAGTTCCTGGGGGCTTGCTGGCCATCCTCGGTGTTCCTTGGCCTGTAGACGTCTGCCCTCATCCTCACTTGGCTTTCTGTGTGGTGTGTGTGTGCATGTTTAAAAACACCCCCTTTTAAAAGGATGCAGGCATGTTGGGCCCACCCTAATGGCCTAACCTTCATTGGATCATCTGTAAAGATCTTGTCTCCAAAGAAGGTCCCATTAGAGGTCATGGGGACTCCAGCATATGAATTGGGCGTCAGAGCGGGCACCACGGTTAAACCCACAGCACAGCATAAAACATACAGACAAGAGCATGGGAAACAGAAACGTCGGCTTCACCGGGCGCTGCGCAAGCGACTGCAGCCCAGGACGAGGAGCAGCGCGCGCCGGCCCCGAGGTCCCAGGCCCGTCCCGAGGTGCCCGGGGCCGGCCTGGCATCATGGCGGCCTTGCGTGCTGTGTGGCTCCGTCCCCACACCCCCATGTGCATGAGGCCCACGGCTCAGCTGCCATCCGACATCTCGCAACGGAGGCACACGCAGGGCCCAGCTTTCTGCACCCGGCGTGTTCGTCAGGCTGGGCCCTGTCTCGGAGGGTGGCTCCCGTCACAGGAGACTCGCCCAGGGCCCTGGCGTGTGGACCCAGGCCTGCTGTTTCCACCACGTGGACGCAGCACCGGCCTCTCGGGCTGGCCGTCCCTGCCCACAAAACGACTGAGTGGGCTGCTGGACCCAAGGGGAGGGACATCCTGACTTCCCTGGTGAAGGGCAAACCGTCTTCCCAAGTGTGGGCCCTCCTGTGAGCCAGTTTCGGCAGGGAGGATGGAGCCGAGCACCCACAGGAAACGGAGCGTCTGTTCTCCAGAGCGGGGCTGCCAGCACCTGCGGGAGGGTGGCCTTTCCGGGATGCCAGCACCGTGCCAGACGTCCATCCACTTTGCCTGGAATCATCTAACGGCCCTGCAGGGTGTTGTCCAAAGGTCCCAGCTTCCCAGGTAAGAAGTGAGAGAGCTGAGTGACCAGGGTCACACGGCAGATCTGAGTTTGGAACCCCAAGCTGTCCGCGCAGCATTAAAACACGAGGAAACACACGGAAGGCCGTCGGGAGGAGAGAAGCTTTCAGTTCTAACGCCCTTATGCCAGGAGTCAGCTGAGAAGAGCAGACAGGACATGACATCTCTAAATAGGCAGAACACCGCCTAATCCTCCCTGGGCCTGAGTCCCTCCCTCTGTTAGCTCCCGGATGTTCGGGAGTCTGAACTCTGACTCCGACAAGCTGCCCCAGATGTGTTTAAACCTCGGGGCAATTTAAATGTGTTTTGTGTCTCATGATTTATAGATGAGGCCCCGGAGAAAGCCTGCTCAGATGGCCACAGTGAGGAACACGTTCATAGAGGACCGGTTACTTCAGTTATTTCTGGTCCAATCAGCAAGCTGACCACGCTTCTCCCTTCCGGAGGCCTTGGAAGATCTCTTCTTACCGGGGGCATCTTGGGGCATCTGTTCTTAGGAGCAATCAGGGCTCTGCTCTCCACTTTTCTCTTCATCTCTCATGCGGTGATTTTCAGAACCATTCAGAGCAGTGAGAGGTGTCAGGAGATAATCCAAAACATGAATCCTCTGCAGACCTGTTTTCAGCCCGTCTTTGCACCCTGGTGAAGTCATCAACATCGGCTGAGTCTGTCCTCGTGGCTCTGGGCCTGCCCTTCCTACCAGCTCCCTGACTCGAACGACTCTCAACTCAGGATGTTGCCCTCAGCCAGCCCAGCGAAAGGAGGCAGTAGGTGGCCTCATTTTGCCAGAGGAGGAAACTGCATGTCAGATCAAGCAGCCAGGCACAGAGCTGACCCTAGGACCGGAGCTGGGACCACCCTGCCCTTCCCCACGGCCATTGGAGCACTGCGGTCACAGGATCAAGGACATCCCAGTTTCCAGCCTACCTGGGGGCTTGACACGGTGGGTTAACAACACTAACTGCTTGAGGCGGTTTGAACTGCTTCCACCAGAATCGTTCGCTGAGGTCCTAACCCCTGTGTCTCTAGACATGACCTTATTTGGAAATAATAAGGCCCACTGCGAGAGTACTTAATTAAGCTGAGGTCATGCTGGAGTAGGATGGTCAAATCCAGCATGACTGGAGTCCTTACAATAGGAGGACTTTAGGCTTCCCAGATGGCACCGTGGTAAAGAATCTGCCTGCAATGCAGGAGACCCGGGTTCGATTCCTGGATCGGGAAGATACCGCAGAGAAGGGAATGGCAGCCTACTCCAGTATTCTTGCCTGGAGAATCCCACAGACAGAGGAGCTTAGCAGGCTACAGTCCATGGGGGTCACAGAGTCCGACATGACTTAGTAACTTAGGGACTAAGCACATAGGCACACATGCCCAGACTCAAGAAAGCATTTAAGACGCACAGAGGAAAAAATATAATCCAGCATCATTCAAAAGAGACTCTGAGTCAACGAGAGAGGATCCTCCTTCACTCTTTGATTCAACCATTGTTTCCTGAGAGCCTATCACGGAGCAGATGCTTCTCTACCCGCTAGGAGCAAGCAGCGCACAGCAGGAAATCTCTGTCTTCTTGAGCTTGTTTTCCAGTGGCGGGAAGGAGACGATAAACAGAGGAAATAAACAAAACTCTGGAGTGTGTCAGACACTAAGTTGCAAGGAGAAAAACAAGGCAGGAAAGGGAGCCGGGGGGTGGAGGAGGTGTGGCAGGGGGTCTGACTGAAGACCTGGGGCACGGCTCGGATCTCTGGCCTGTCTCCTCCCCCCTTCTCTGTTGGCACCCACCTGTGTCTGGGGCACGTTTGTATCTGGAGAAAACATCTGGGTTCTGGGTCCCTGAATGCCCAGTGAAGGTTGGGTGAAACAACCTGGGAGTGGTCCTTGACCTTGAGAAAAAGGGTGCTCTCACCTGTGAAAGGGTCAGTCGCTCAGTCGTGTCTGATCCTTTGCGACCCTGTAGACTGTAGCCCCCCAGGCTCCTCTGTCCATAGGATTCTCCAGGCAAGAATGCTGGAGTGGGGTTGCCATGCCCTCCTCCAGGGGATCTTCTGGATCCAGAGATCAAAGCCAGGTCTCCTGCATTGCAGGCAGATTCTTTACCGGCAGAGCCACTACCTCTTCCTGAAAACTTTCTGGAGAATTCCTGTGAGCCAGATGGCCTCCTGCGCATCTCACAGTTCATCCTGAGATGGGAGACACAGTGGTCCCTCCCCTCACCCTCAGAGGCTCCCTCCCCGCCTCATTCTCACCAGCCTGGACCTGCACCTCCCAAGTGTCCTCACCTGTGCGCTCCTTTAGGACTGCAGCTCCAACAAGGTGCAGTTTTAAATGCTCCAATATCCTCACCAAGGAAGGGCATTTGACAAAAGCCTCAAAGAGCGGAGAGAAGCAGCCACATGGGTATCTAGGGGAAAGAGCTCTCTAGGCAGAAACAGCAAGAGCAAAGGGCCTGAGGCAGCAGCATTTCAGGGGCTTGCTAGAGACAGCATGGAGGCGTGTGGTGGGAACACGTGAGAAGGCAGGGGAGGAGGAGGCACGATCGGAGAGGAAGCAGGGGTGACGTCTGGGTGACCCAACCACTGGAGGTCTTTGACTCAGGAGCAACTTGGTCCAGCTTGAGCTTTAAAAAAATCACTCTGGCTGCTGAGTTGAAAATAGGCTTGAGGCAGAGGTATAAGAGGGAGGCAGGGAACCCTGATAATTCCATAATTCAGGTGTCAGAGGGTGGCGGCTTGAATTGGGATGGAAGTGGCAAGAAGAGGGGACACTGGACAGAGGACTCTGGAAACACTTGGCTGGTAGAGTGGACAGGCTGGGTGGACATGTGGAAGATGGTGCTGCTGCTGCTAAGGCACTTCAGTCGTGTCCGACTGTGTGACCCTAGAGACGGCAGCCCACCAGGCTCCCCCATCCCTGGGATTCTCCAGGCAAGAACACTGGAGTGGGTTGCCATTTCCTTCTCCAATGCAGGAAAGTGAAAAGTGAAAGGAAAGTCGCTCAGTCTTGTCTGACTCTTCACAACCCCATGGACCGCCGCCTACCAGGCTCCTCTGTCCATGGGATTTTCCAGGCAACAGTACTGGAGTGGGGTGCCATCGCCTTCTCCATGTGGAAGATAGGTCATAGGAAAAAGATGAGATTCAAGGATGACCCCCCCAAAACTGAAAGGATGGAGTCACTATCAACTAAGATGGGGAGAAAAGAGGGCGGAGCAAAGTGAGGGGAAAGGGCGGAAGTTTGCTGGGTTACTGGTGAATACCAAGGGAAAGGCATCTTTATCCTGGAGAACCCAAGCAGAGACCACCTTAAGCAGGCCAGCAGGGAAGACACACACTCCCTGTGCCTCCCGGCATGGTGTACCGGGAAAGACACAACAGATGCTGGGCCTGAATCTACAGTGAGGCAGCATCAGCAAATCCCAGGCAGGGGGTACTCTCCAAAATAAGTGGTCTGAATTCTGAAGCATCAGTGTTATGGGGGGGTTGGAGGGGGCTGGGGTAGTGTTGCGTTGTTTTGCGTTCGGTTAAAGCAGACCAGAAGGCATGACAACTAAATGCAACGCATTATCCTTTTTAAAAAAAAAAATTTTCTGTGAATCCTTTTTAAAGTCCTTATTGGCTCCGTAACAACATTGCTATAACTTCTGTTGTTTATGCTCTGGGAGTCTGGCCGTGAGGCACGTGACCTGACCTGGATTCAAACCTGCACCCTCTGCATGGGAAGGCAAACTCCTAACCACTGGACCACCCAGAGTGTCCCTAATGGGATCCTTGATTGAATCCTGACTTAAAAAATCAGCCATATTATTTGGATGAGTGAGGAAATTTGAATATGGATTTATTCTAAAAAATAACACTGTATCCTTACTAAATGTCTGGAGGGTGATCGCTGTTGTGATGGTTAATTTTATGTGTCAGCTAGAAGGGTGTTCTGGATGAGATTAACATTTATATTGGTCAGCTGGGGGTAAAGAAGGTTGCCCCCCGCATTGTGTGGGTGGGCTGTGTCTAATTAGTGAAAGTCCTAAAGAGAGAGAGAGTGTGTGTGTACAATCACCAGACCAAGGGAAGAGCACAGAGTTACACCTTTCTAGTCTTTCCATCTTTCTAGAGGTTCTAAATGTTTCAAAATAAAAATCAGAGGGAGGGGGCAGCTTCTTTTGATGCCTTGCTATTACCTTGGAGTCAAGTCTCCGGCACAGAAAACTCATCACTCTGGCACAGCAAATCCCCCCACCTACCCGCATGCTAAGTCACTTCCGTCGTATCCAACTCTCTGCCACCCCATGGACGGTAGCCCACCAGGCTCCTCTGTCCATGGGATTCTCCAGGCAAGAGTACTGGAGTGGGGTACCATTTCCTTCTCCAGGGACCTTCCTGACCCTGGGATTGAAGCCACATCTGTTAGTCTTCTGGACTGGCAGGCGACTCTTTACCGCTAGCGCCACCTGGGAAGTCCCACCAACCCCCTCCCCCAACCCCCGCGACCATATGCCTAAACCACACGCTAGATGCAGCTGCCCTGTGAGTGTAAATAAGACTGGGTGTGGAACTGACATGAGGGCTGAGTCAGCACACCTGTCTCGGAAGAGCCCCTGTGCCCCAGGTGAGGCCAGGGCTCACCCTGCGTCTCTCCTGGCTGCTGGTGCCTCTCCCCATATTCTCCTGGTCCCCGGTCTCCTCCTGGAGCCCCGGCTCTGACTCTGGGGCTCAGGGAGACACCCTGAGTGGCACCTGGGCCAGGCGGGGACTCACCCAGGGCAGGGACACGGGGACTCACTGAAGCCACAGGGGCCTCTGGTGACCCTAGGCAGCCAAGGCCACTGCTCCGTGACCGGCAGTCCATCCCTGTCATGTGGGCCCACGAGGGCCCGATGTGAGCCTGCCCCCTACCCGCTGTGGGGGTGTCGGGAGTTGGAGGCAGCCTGGGGGCCGCCGTGGTGAATCAGGCCAAGAGCACGATGCAGAGTGAGGAACAGCGGAGTAAAGGCTGGGGAGGAATACAGAGACAAGGGCCAGACCATGTGCAAAAGCAGAACTCTGACCCTCGGCCCACAGCCTCAGGCCCCGGTAGCCAGACGCCTGTGAGTCAGACTCCTGGCTCTGGCAACAGCTCAGGCAGCCAGGCAGCAACCCCAGTGACAACCAGCCAGGACTCGAGGAATATAGGACGGCCTCCCTAATCATGCTCCCGCTCCCGACTCAGGACCAGCACGAGAAGGACCCATCTGCCCCCTGAACAGTCACCTAGGACACCCCCCACCCCTGACTTTGGGCAGCCCCCCAGCTCCATCAGGCACCTGGAGCCCCCTTTTCTCCACTGGGAAGAAGTCCGCCCACTCCTGGGCCTGACTCTGAGTCTCTGCCAAATACAAGTGACAAGGCTAATCCCTGGCTCAGCCAGCTCCGAGCCAACAGCCTTTGCTTGTCTCCTGTTGGTCTTTATTTCCATGATATACAGAGCAATAGGGGACAAAGCTTTAAAAACACAGAACTTTGTAAAACCCTACCAGCGGCGCATCACAACCTTACTGGCATGAATTCAACTTATACCCACACACGTGTTCACCTAAAGCCACAGCCAACCACAGGCAACCTCAGAGTCCAGCCCCCGAAGAACATGGAGGGGAGTGAGGGGGCTTTGGGGTATGGCGTCATTCTGTTTCTTGATCTGGGTTGCTGATCACTCTGGTTTAATAAATGTGAAAATCTCTTCTAGCCACACACTTAACGATCTGTGTATGTTTCTGTATGTATTTTCTATGTGCGTGATTTTTCAATTAAAAATTTGCTCACCGTCCCTGCCCCGAAAGATCCGTGCCCACTGGCTAAAAATGAAGACATGTACTAGCCACTCGGAACAGCTGTCTGAGGGTAGGGAGGAAAACGAGGAGACCAAGGAATAAACAGATAAACAGACACGAGAGAGGCCTGGAGGGGACTGGAGGCGGGTCACAGGCCAGGGAGTGAGGACAAGCCCAGCCCTGGGCCCCTCGGGACAGGGTAGGGGAACCAGGTAGAACGGAATTCGGGCCACGTCGTGACTATACCCGCTGTGTTAAGAGCCCCCGCTTCTCAGAGGACAAGAATCGCGAAGGCTGCCGACACCCAGAGTCGTGACAGCGTGGCTCAGCCCTCACTGGCCGGTGATTTTTGATTTTTTTTTTTTACCTCCTTCAAAGCTTTACACGCATGGCTTTTTTGACCCAACAATTTATTCCACCTGTAGCAAGATACGCAGTTGAAAGCTGTTGGGCCAAGGCCAGCAGGCCGGCACCGAGGCAGCCCCGTGGCCAGGCTGGTCAGCCAGGAACACCGAGCATCTCTCCGCATCAGCCTCGCGACGTGGACAGTGGACCGTCAGACCTAGACCCCACCGGCCCCCGGCCCCACGGACCAAGGCAGCACAGCGTCCACGGGGGACAGCCCAGGACAGAGTGACCTCCAGGAGGGGCGGACAGGGAGTGTGAGGTTCGCTCGGGAACACAGTTCCATGCTTGCTGGGGGCCAGTGTGAGGAACTCCGCCCATGGCAAAGGTCATGAGGAAGGAGGCTTTGGCATATGCAAAGGCGTGATCAAGCCTCAGGAAACCCCCTGTTCCCGAGCATCTACCCCCAAAACCAGAGTGCTTTACGGGAGCTCTCCCCCATAACCATTTCTCTCAGAGAAGGAGTTAACTTGCAGCTCCAGTTAATAAACATTTCTGGGCATGACAAGAGTGTTTCAACTTACGAACTCTGAAGGTTCTCTGGCCTGCCTGATTAGGTTCTTCCAGCCGCATGTGATTGTTTATAACCCCCCAACTGTGAGAGGCATGGGATGCTTTAAAACTTTCTAAATACAGACTCTTTTGAGAAGTTAGATCATTAGTATAGTATTAGTGGGTTGATTAGGAATTATATTAGTGAAGGGTTTTTTCATTTGTTTTGCCAATAATTACTGCTAATTCCCTGCCCTGAGTGTGACAAGGGTGTCTCAGGTCAAACCTCTCTGCTGACAGACTAGCTTGTGTGACAACCTCTCAACCATAAACAGCACAGAGAGTTTGGAGTATTAGCATAGGGCTTTTCTCATTTGATTGCCGCCAGGCCTGCATATCCTTAGGCACCTGGGAATATATTAAATCAATGTATTTGGAATACAGAAAAGGAAATATAGTAGTTTTTGATGTTAGCAATATTAGACTTTTGAGTTAATGAATTTTCTCTTTTGTTATAGACCACTGTACTTTGTTATAAATCACTGTGTCCTTGCTATGCAAAAATGTAACTTTATCACTGTCTTAAGACTAAGTAGATCTTAAGGGGAACATTGGTGAAAGGTTTTCCTTTGTTGGGCTGATGTTTGCTGCTAAATCTCCATATTCCCTGCCCTTATAATGAATATAACAAGCATATAGGAGAAATAAGTATTAACCTTTAAGATTAATCATGTTAAACCTTAGGTTAAGTAAATTCCTTTCCTAGTTGTAACTCACTACACTCTCACCCTATAGGAATGCAACTTTTTTTTGGAGGGTGGCACCAGATTTAAGAAAAAATCACCCCTGGAAAAATAAGTTTTCTGGTTGACTGGTATCAGAAAGGGCCATAAAATGTCAGCAGACCTTATGGCCAAAAGATGATGTAAAAACCCATAAGACCTTTGTATAATTTTATATGAAGCACCTGATTGTGACAAGGGTCAGGTCTGCTGACCCCCGCGTGACTCTTTAATCATCCCTATGTATAACAAAAGGTATAGAAACAAACCTGAAAAATAAATAAATGGGATCAGTTCCTGGAAAGACTGACTCCCCCATGTCGTTCTTTCTTGCTCCCCGCTTTCCTGGCTGAATTCCCATCTGGTATGGGGGTATGCACCAAGCCTACTAACTCTGCCTGGGCTTCTAAGGTCAGACCGGGAGGCCTCAGTGCCTCCTCTCCTTCGGGAGAACGGGAAAGATGCCTGTGGCCTACGTAGGTGGTGATTAGTATTCCACTTAAACCAGTTATTCAGCCTCTTTTTCTCCACTAATTTTCCTATTACACTATCCGCTTCTAATCTCTCTATATATCTATAATTAAATAGCCTTTTTCTAGGACACCTACTCCGTCCCCACCTTGGAATTACCCTGGATCCACCGGGGCTGGCCCCTGGCACACGCTCATCTCTCTGTGGAACAAATCACAGCAAGTCTTGAAAGGCCACACATTTCAGGCTGCAGGTGGGCCCTCGGGCGGCGCTGGGCGGCCCGCGGAGGATCCCCAGGCCCCTCGGATGCTCACCCTCCGCACAGCGGGATGCGGTCCCCCTGCAGTTTTCAAATGAAACCCGGGTGGGAAGGGACAGGGCTGGCCGGTTGGGACACCAGGTCCTCGTTCCAAATGGGGGCCTGGAGAAACATACGCCGACCCGGTTTTGCCGTGTGTCCCCAGGAGACACGGGCAGGAGCAGGGAGCTGGTTCTCAACCATCATGAGAACCTGACCTGGCCCTTCCTCTCTGGCCCCGGCTCACCAACAGGCCAGGGGCCTGGGAGCTGGACGAGGTCGTTTCCTGCTGCCGGTCAGAACCCCCTTCAACAGTCACCCTCTCCCCAGCCATCGCCCCCAGCTCAGCCCATCCCTTTCCCCTTGAAAACCTGCGTCCAGCCTCAGAAAGACCTGTGCCCACTCCACCTGGCTGCAGGTCATCGGCCGCCAAGGGGACAGTGAGTGGAGGGCGAGGGAGACGCCGGCCGGGTTCACTCACCCAAGCTGACCTTGGAGGAACCCGCTCTGTGGCTTCTCACTCTGGCCTTGCTGGGCAGTTCCCTCCGGGTCCGGAACACACCAGCCACTCCCAGCCCTGCCCTTTCCTGGCAGCTCCTCCTCACCTCCAGCCACCCACGGGCCGTCCCTGCCGCCCTCACGCATCTGGCTCACCACCGAGCTGCTTGTCAGCCAGGCCGGCGGGTCTGGAGGCCAGCGCGGTGTCAGGGTGCTGACTCACCTCATTATCCCTGGAGCTCAGATGGAGTTATCCCTGGAGTTACAGAGCGGGAATGCCTCTCCCGACCCATGGGGCCCCTCACCCCACTACAGCCCTGTAAACCATCCCCACAACAGCTCCTTCCAGTCCCTGCCCTCTGGAGCGGGGTTAAATGGGGTCCCCAGAAAGATACACCCACATCCTAACCCCCAGAACCTGCCACTATGAGCTTATTTGAGAGCAGATGGGATTTGCCTACAGGTGTGATTCAGATCTTGAGATGAGTTCATCTTGATTTAGGTGGGTGCTTAATCTGACGGCAGGGGCTCTAACATGAGAAAGGTGGGACTAGGGGCTTCCCTGGTGGCTCAGACAGTAAGGAATCTGCCCACAGTGCAGGAGACCCAGGTTTGAACCCGGGGTCAAGAAGACCCCCTGGATAATGGAATGGCTGCGCACTCCAGCATTCTTGCCTGGAGAATCCCATGGGCAGAGGAGGCTGGCGGGCTGCAGTCTAGAGGATCGCAAAGAGTCAGACACAACTGAACGAATTTCATTCCAAGGACACAGAAACACTGAGGAGACCCCGGGAGGCTGGAGGCCAAACCAAGCCGCCCTGAGAAAACTGCCAGGAGCTGCAGAGGGGCCTGGAATGGACCCTCTCTCCCAACATCCAGAGGAGCCGCCCAGGACAAGCTCGGTGTCAAGTTCCTGGCTCCTGAGCCAGGAGGGCAAATCTCTGCTGTCTTAAGACCCTGACTTCGTGGCAACTTGCTCCGCCAGCCCTAGGATGCTGACACGCCCTCTGGGGCCCTGGTGATGGAAGAGGGGCTGTACCCCTCTGCTCTGGGCCCTTCGCCCGGAGAAATCACAGCAGCTTCCAGAATCCAGCATGCCACCGCTCTCACTTTCCCAAAGCAGCTGCTGCTGCTGGTGACAGATGTCAGAACCCGAGGCTCAGGAGACCTGAAAATCCATTTCAGAGGGGTACCCGTGCTGCCTGGTGTGTGACAAGCCCACCTCATCTGCCAACAGCCCTGCTCCAGCCCCCTTGGGGAGAGGGAGGCCATGGGTGGCCAGGGGGCAGCCCCCCAGCGCTCCCCTGGCTGCCTCAGCTCCTCCCTGCAGCTCTGGGGGCCACGGGGGCCACAGGGCCCCCGGGGCCTCGTGCCAGGACATCCGCCGGAGGCGCCTTGGCATGTGCAGCTTCCACTTTAGCTGCTCAGAGCCGCGTGAAGCCACCGCTGGAGACGAACACTGTCATCTAGCAAAAGCGAGTGTTCCGCTGGGTCTTTCTCATCGGGAGAAAACACAGCTGAAGCCTCTGGGTTTGGCCAATTTCGTGTTCTTTCTCCTTCCTGTCGTCAGTCTGTCATTAGTCACTGTCTGCGTCTCAGCCCAGCCTGTCATGTAACAAAATACGGCAAGCAGATCAAGGGGAAATGTGTTTTCTCACAGTTCTGGAGACAAGAGGTCCGAGATCAAGGTGTCATTGGTCGTTTTCTGTGAGGTTTCCGGTCGGTTCCTCCTTCTTACTGTGTCTACCCGAGGCCGAGAGAGAGCCAGCTCCAGTGTCCCTTCCTACAGGGACACTAACCCCTTGGGCCTGGGCCCCACCCTTATGGCCTCATTTCACCTCAATCACCTCCTGAAAGCCCCTGTCTCCAAACACAGTTTCAGGAGGCTGAAAATGCTTTAAGTTCTTAAAGTGCATGTGTCCAAGAAAGACCATTGGTCAGCCTCACTTCTCTCGATGAAGATGTCTCATATCTGGTGTGGCCTCCCTGGTGGCTCAGATGGTGAAGAATCCGCCTGCAATGCAGAAGACACAGGTTCCACCCCTAGGTCGGGAAGATCCCCTGGAGAAGGAACTGGCAACCTGCTCCGGTATTCTTGCCTGGAGAATCTCATGGACAGTGGAGCCTGGGGGCTACAGTCCACGGGGTCACAAGGAGTTGGACATGACTGAGTGACTGACACTTGGCTTTCACTTTTTCTGAAAAGAAAGAGCACTGCTTAGGAGTACAGGGCTGCTCCAAGGGGCAGAGAAATCATTCAGAAAGCAAATACAGTCCCACTGAGGCAGTGGCTTCAACGTGTGACTCTGGGAACACAATTCAGCCCATAGCAGGCGTCTTTACCCTCCTGGGGCGTCCCTGGTGGCTCAGACGGTAAAGAATGAGCCTGCGGTGTGAGAGACCAGGGTTCGTTCCTGGGTTGGGAAGATCTTCAGGAGAGGGAATGTGTACCCACTGCAGTATTCTTGCCTGGAGAATCCCATGGACAGAGGATCCTGGCAGGCTAGGGTCCATAGGGTTGCAAAGAGTCAGACACAACTGAAATGGCTTAGCACACATGCACACCCACCCAGCACACATGGGGTCTCCATGGTGAAGCCAAATTCTCACACCAAACAGATCAGGCCGTGAGGAATCAGCCCTTCAGCCCTTGAACAACCTTGTGTCCTACTGTGTGCTGGCATTCAGTGAATGCACTTGAACTGTTTGCATCAGGAGCCCAGGGCAATAGGTACTGTTATGGGACCAGCTGGCAGCAGGCTGGGGTCCCAGCATGTGTAGAGAGCCAGGCTGATCACGACTCGGTGGGCAGAATGCGGTGCGTGGAGGCCCCGTGCACACACACACCACTCCCGCCTGCTGACCGGCCTGTCTCCTGACGGGCTGGCTGAGTTTCAAGGTTCTTCCCTCACCAGGGAAGGCTCACCATAGTCAGGAATCTCGACTGGCTCCAGAAAGGTCCAGAATGCCTCTCCGGGCAGCAGGCCACACCCAAGAGCAGACGGTGGCCGTGGGCATGAGGTGAGCCTTCGCAACGGGGACATGCTGCGGCCACCGCCACGCCCCGTGTGGGGCTCCCATGATCTGGACAACAGCATGTGCCAGAAGTGTCCACTTCCCCAGGAGCTAAGCAGGGGCGCACGCGTTAGGAGCTGCGGAGGGACGGGTGGCGGGCCCGGCCCCGAGGCCTGCAGCCCGGCACAGTGTGTCTGGTGCTCTGCTGTGTGCCCTGGGGCAGCTCGCTCAGCCTCTCTGAGCCATCCCACACAGAGGAGCGCCCACGCGCTGGGCGAGAACCAGGGCGCCTGGGCCCCAGGGCCCCAGGTGGAGACTGTGTTCACGTTTCAAGGGGCGTGGCTTCTTCTCCCAAAGCCAGGGGCCCTGCTGTGGCTCACGTGGAAGGGATGGCCCCAGCGGGGAGGCAAGAGTTGCCACTCTCTCCTCACAGGCGGAATATACTAACCCACCAAGGTCACCGTCGCTATTGCCACCATGGCGTTATGAGCGGGAACTTGAACCAGGAGAGGAAGCACCGTGCGCAGAGGCGAGAGAAGCCAGCTGCACCCTCAGGACCACGGGGTGGGACCTGGCTGAGCGAGGGCGCACCGGTGAGTGTGGTCTCCAGGGGCAGGCCAGGCCAGGGCCTCCCCACCGCAGTGGGGTCTCAACAGACACGAGCGAGTTAGATCTGCCTGTGAGCAGACTTGCTCTTACTAAAGTGTGAAGGGCACCCTGGAGTGGGTGAGACCGATGAGAAAAGAGAAGGCTCTGAGGCTTCAGATGTGAGATGACGGGGTCTGGACCTGCACAGGGCTGGGGGAAAGGGGAGGATGCCACAGAGACCAGAGCTTTCTAGAAGCAGAAAACAGCCAGGCGTCTGTGTGGACTAAGTCGCTTCAGTCGTGTCTGACTCTGAGACCCTATGGACTGTAGCCCCGCCAGGCTCCTCTGTCCCTGGGATTCTGCAGACAAGAATACTGGAGTGGGTAGCCATGCCCTCCTCTAGGGATCTTCCCCACCCAGGGATCGAACTCACATCTCTTGTCTCTCTTGCATTGGCAGGTGGGTTCTTCACCACTAGAGCTACCTGGGAAGCCCAGACAGCAAGGCAGACATGTGTTAAGGTGGGCGCCGTGTGGTCGAGGGGGCCGGAAGCGTCTTTCATCATCTTTGATTCCGGGGCACAGCCTTGGCTGGCCAGGGCGCTCAGCTCCGAGGGCCAAGGACTCTAGGCGTGGGTGTTGGCAGACAGACTGGGGTGCTCCCGACTCCCACAGCTCCGCGTGCGCTGGGGGCCCAGCGACCCTTATCTCTGCACACACGGAGGGAGATAATCAATCTCTATTTGGGGTGGGAAAGGCGGATAAGCACTGTTACCCGCAGGAGAGAAGACACAAGACCGCTCCGAGAGACAAGCATGATTAATAGCCAGGGCATTGATTTACAGGGGAGATTAGAGGGACGCAGCCCGGATCTCTGGAGGGGTGAGGTGGGCCTGTGCAGAGGGCTGAGGAGGGAGGTGCGGCAGCCTGAAATCCCATTTCAGGCCTGATCTGCAGGGGCGAGACCGGGAGGACAGCTGACTGATGAACATGCCTCTGAAGGTAGGAAAACGACTTTCCAAGATGAGAGAGGATTTCCCGCCAAGAGCAGGGAATCCAGCTACAAGCAGCAGAGAGCCGCAGTCCTGCACTCTGGACATGCAGACAGCACAGGACACTCCACGCAGCTACGCTGTGGAAGCCTGGCCCTCGGGGTCCAGAAGTCCATGGCCACGCAGGACTCAGGTCCTAACAGAGGTGATAGGAGGTTCTCCGACCCAGCCCTCAAAGGGGCCTTTTGTCTCAGGGTTCTCCAGAAAGGAGAACCAATGGACTGCATGTGTGCACACACACAGAGGGGGTTTATGTTAAGGAATTTGCTTGTGAGAGGGTGAGGGAGGGCAAATCCAAAATCTGCAGGGCAGGCCAGTGAGCTGGACACCCAGGCCAGAGCAGAAGGCCATCTGCTGGCAGAGCCCCCTCTTCCTTGGGGACCTCAGTCTTTTTCACTAATGCCTTCACTTGATTAGGCAAGGCCTACCCACATCACAGATGGTTATCTGCGTTACTGAAAATCTACTGATTTAAATGGTGTTTTTCAGCCACTCAGTCATGTCCGACTCTTTGCAATTCCATGGACTGCAGCACGCCAGGCTTCCCTGTCCAAAACCAATTCCCAGAGCTTGCTCAAACTCATGTCCATCGAGTCAGTGATGCCAGCCAACCATCTCATCCTCTGTCATTCCCCTTCTCCTCCCACCTTCAATCTTTCCCAGCATCAGGGTCTTTTCCAGTGAGTCAGGTCTTCACATCAGATGGCCAAAGGACTGGAGCTTCAGCTTCAGCATCAGTCCTTCCAATGAATATTCAGGGTTGATTTCCTTTATGATTGACTGGGATCTCCTTGCTGTCCAAGGGGCTCTCAAGAGTCTTCTCCAACACCATAGTTCGAAAGCATCAATTCTTGGGCACTCAGCCTTCTTTATGGTCCAACTCTCATATCCGTATATGGCTACTGGAAAAACCATAGCTTTGACTATATAGGCCTCTGTAGGCAAAGTGATGCCTCTGCTTTTTAATACATTATCTAGTTTTGTCATAGTTTTTCTTCTAAGGAGCAAGCGTCTTTTAATTTCATGCTGCAGTCATCATCAGCAGTGATTTTGGAGCCCCAAAAATAAAGTCTCTCACTCTTTCCATTCTTTCCCCATCTGTTTGCCATGAGGTGATGGGACCAGATGCCATGATCTTAGTTTTTTGAATGTTTAAGCCAGCTTTTTCACTCTCCTAGATGCCATCATTTAAAAGAATTTTTTCATCATCCCTATTTTTACTAAAATAATACAAAATCTTATAGCATGTAAATATACACCTTATTTATTATCATCTATGACTGAACACACACACATTGTTAAGGGAACATTTCATGCAAAGATGGGCTCGATAAAGGACAGAAATGGTCTGGACCTAACAGAAGCAGAAGATATTAAGAAGAGGTGGCAAGAATACACGGAAGAACTGTACAAAAAGATCTTCATGACCCAGATAATCATGATGATGTGATCACTCATCTAGAGCCAGACATCTTGGAATGTGAAGTCACGTGGGCCTTAGAAACCATCACTATGAACAAAGCTAGTGGAGGTGATGGAATTCCAGTAGAGCTCTTTCAAATCCTGAAAGACAATGCTGTGAAAGTGCTGCACTCAATATGCCAGCACATTTGGAAAACTCAGCAGTGGCCACAGGACTGGAAAAGGTCAGTTTTCATTCCAGTTCCAAAGAAAGGCAATGCCAAAGAATGCTCAAACTACCGCACAATTGCACCCATCTCACACACTAGTAAAGTAATGCTCAAAATTCTCCAAGCCAGGCTTCAGCAATACGTGAACCGTGAACTCTCTGATGTTCAAGCTGGTTTTAGAAAAGGCCGAGGAATCAGAGATCAAATTACCAACATCTGCTGGATCATGGAAAATGCAAGAGAGTTCCAGAAAAACATCTATTTCTGCTTTATTGACTATGCCAAAGCCTTTGACTGTGTGGATCACAATAAACTGTGGAAAATTCTGGAGAGAGATGGGAATACCAGACCACCTGACCTGCCTCTTGAGAAGTCTGTATGCAGGTCAGGAAGCAACAGTTAGAACTGGACATGGAACAACAGACTGATTCCAAATAGAAAAAGGAGTACGTCAAGGCTGTATATTGTCACCCTGCTTATTTAACTTCTGTGTAGAGTACATCATGAGAAACACTGGACTGGAAGAAACACAAGCTGGAATCAAGATTGCTGGGAGAAATATCAATAACCTCAGATATGCAGATGATACCACCCTTATGGCAGAAAGTGAAGAGGAGCTAAAAGCCTCTGATGAAAGTGAAAGAGGAGAGTGAAAAAGTTGGCTTAAAGCTCAACATTCAGAAAACAAAGATCATGGCATCCGGTCCAATCACTTCATGGGAAATAGATGGGGAAACAGTGGAAACAGTGTCTGACTTTTTATTTTGGGGGGCTCCAAAATCACTGCAGATGGTGACTGCAGCCATGAAATTAAAAGAAGCTTACTCCTTGGAAGAAAAGTTATGACCAACCTAGATAGTATATTCAAAAGCAGAGACATTACTTTGCCAACTAAGGTCCGTCTAGTCAAGGCTGTGGTTTTTCCTGTGGTCACATATGGATGTGAGAGTTGGACTGTGAAGAAGGCTGAGCACCAAAGAATTGATACTTTTGAACTGTGGTGTTGGAGAAGACTCTTGCGAGTCCCTTGGACTGCAAGGAGATCCAACTGTCCATTCTGGAAGGAGATCAACCCTAGGATTTCTTTGGAAGGAATGATACTAAAGCTGAAACTCCAGTACTTTGGCCACCTCACGCGAAGAGTTGACTCATTGGAAAAGACTGATGCTGGGAGGGATTGGGGGCAGGAGGAGAAGGGGACGGCCAAGGATGAGATGGCTGGATGGCATCACGGACTTGACGGACGTGAGTCTGAGTGAACTCCGAGAGATGGTGATGAACAGGGAGGCCTGGCATGCTGCGATTCATGGGGTCACAAAGAGTCGGACATGACTGTGTGACTGAACTGAACTGAACTGAAAATGATTTTCATAAACATCTTCTCACCTCTTTACTTCTTTGTCCAACTTCCTTTTCTTCCCTTAATTCCCCAAAGTGGAATTCCTAAAGCAAGTAGGAAGAAAGACAGTGAAAGTGAAAGTCACTCAGTCATGTACAACTCTTTGCAACTCCATGGACTCTACAGTCCATGGGATTCTCCAGGCTGGAATACTAGAGTAGACAGCCTTTCCCTTCTCCAGGGGATCTTCCCAACCCAGGGATCGAACCCAGGTCTCCCGCATTGCAGGCGGATTCTTTACCAGCTGAGCCACCAGGGAAGGGCCAAACTGTTGAATCCACCCTTTTTAGTGTCTGGTTCTGAGTCTTCACAAGTATTTACAGTCATGTAACCCACTTAATCGTGATGAAAAACATTTCCATCACCCCAAAAAGCTCCCTTGTGCCCTGAAGCTGTCCTCTTGGGCCAGAGTCCTGTGTACCCAGTGGGATGTGCGTGGTATTCAGGACAGAACTCAGGCCCTCAGCCCTGGCCGATACCAAGGGGACTGAGCTTAGACAGGGTTAGTGGTGACAGAGAACAGGAGAGACGAGAGATGTTCTATTAATGTGATCCTGCTGGATAAAAACGAATGCGCTTTGGGGCACAAAGCAGTTGGACATTTTTGTACAGGGAGACAGCAGCCTTCCCCACACCCTTGGATTTCACCAGCTCCTAGCCCTGAAGCCCAGAAAGGTGAAGACACTTACTCAGAGTCACACAGCAACTGGGGGCAGAAGTCCCAAACTCTGCCCGCGCCCCAAGGCCGCAGACCTTTCGTTGTTCCCCCACCATCACTTCCTCCCCACCATGAGCTCTCCTTCCTGGCCCTCTCTCCAGCCCAGAGGCCCAAAGCATCCAGAGGATAACGAGGGCAGGCCGGTGCAGAAATCACCTGAGCGCTTCATGTGACTTTGAAATGTGTTGGTGAAACCAGGCCTCCAGTGGCAGACCTAAATTGTATCACATGAGGTCTGGAGGGTAGCAACCTCACAGAGGCAGAGGCAACAGGAAGAGGTGCCAAGTGGAAGGGACATCAGAGACTCAGCTGCCTCTGGGCCTCTGCCACCAAAACGCCTACATCCCCAGCAGAAGGGGCACCTGGCTCCCTGACCTAGCCCCTGGAGACCCGGTGGGCCTCAGACGAGTAGAGGACTCATGCCTAGGGCTCCTCCAGGGCTCAGCACCAGCTCACTGGGTCTGTCCTTCCCTTTGCCCTGGTCCCGGAAGAGCCCCCAGAGGGTAGAGGCCAAGCCCATTCAGGCCGTCGAACCCTGCAGTCGTTGCTGTAACTGCAGGGCCTATCTGCTATCTACAGAACAGAAGCAGACTCCCAGATAGAGAACGGACTTGGCTGCCCACGGCAGGGCGGTGGCGGGGGAGGGTGAGATAAACAGGTGCAAACTTCCACACGCAGAATGGAAAAGCACCAAGGTCCTGCACAGGGAACCATGTCCCACATCCTGGGATAAACCATACTGGAAAAGAAAAAATAATAGTCACACCTAACTTGCATGGGTTTTCCTTTAGCAAATTAAAGAAGGGAATACATCAGTTCAGTTCCGTTCAGTCGCTCAGTCGTGTCCTCTTTTCGACCCCATGGACTGCAGCACACCAGGCCTCCTGTCCATCACCAACTCCCAGAGTTGACTCAAACTCATGTCCATCAAGTTGGTGATGCCATCCAACCACCTCATCTGTCATCCCCTTCTTCTCCCACCTTCAATGTGTCCCAGCATCAGAGTCTTTTCAAATGAGTCAGTTTTTCGCATCAGGTGGCCAAAAGTATTGGAGCTTCAGCTTCAGCATCAGTCCTTCCAATGAGTATTCAGGGCTGATCTCCTTTAGGATGGACTGGTTGGATCCCCTTGCAGTCCAGGGATGCTCAGGAGTCTTCTCCAGCACCACAGCTCAAAAGCATCAACTCTTTGGCACTCAGCTTTGACTTCTACCATCTGTGCCCCTGGTGCCCAGGTCTCAGAAACACCTGTTGACTGGCTGGCCGGTCACTCCCCGCCCTAGTCACCTAGCCATGGCCTCTGTCTGGTAATAACACTGCAGTTGACAAGCTCAAGAGTATAGCTCTGGAGCCAGGTTGCCGGGTTCCAGCCCCAGCCCCGCCAAGTCCTTGCTGTGTGAGTCCAGGGGCCCCTCAGCCTCTCTGTTTCTCTGCTGGAAATGGAAGTGGTTGAGTCTGTGCCCCGAAGAATGCCCAGGGGATGGTACAGAGGACATGTAAAAGGAGCACGGTGAGCCCTCAAGAAGTCGCTGTTTTTACAACCATTGATGAACATTACTTTCCCTGCCCTCTGCCCACCTTCCTCCCCGGAAGGGCTGGGACAGGAAGGTGGAGGGTCCCAGACAGCAAAGTGATGAGGCTGTCACGTCACAGGGGCTGATAAATAGAGCGGAGTCCAGAGAGGGCTTAGCCAGCCCCTCCAGTCAGCTGTAAATAAAGTGCTGGAGCCCAGGACGGGGCTGCCTCGGTGGAGTCGGATCTGGCAACAGACGGACTGTCATCCATCACCCCACGTGCAGCTGCAGACGGCCCCATCAAGGCCCCCAGGTGGAGTGTCAGCTGGCGTCCGGAGGCTCAGGAACAACCACCCCCACCCCCAGGAGGGACACTGGCCGGGGGGAAGGGGGTGCCCGGTCCTGTCTGGAGAGTGAGGAGGCTGGGGACGCAGACAGGCCCAGGTCCCACAGCACTGCCCTCAGGCCTCACACATCCGCTGCCCTGACGCTACCTCACTCTCATCCCCACGTACAGGTGAGGAGGCCGAGGCTCGGAGGAGCTCAGAAACTTGCCCAAGGCCACTTGGCTAATACAGTGACTGAGCCAGTATTTGACCGCCCCCCTCAAAGCTAGTGCTTTAATGCCTCTTGGGCCATAGGGAGCCACGGAAGGTTACTGAGCGAGAGGGGCCCTGGTCTCTCTGCATGGAGGTGGGTGGAGGATGAGGCTAGAGGGGGAGGTCTGGCCACAAGCCAGAGGGTGAGCACCCTCCCATCACATGTCTGTGATGGACGCAGCCCTGGGACAGCAGAGTCTGGGCCCTACTTGGGGATCGGCAGTGATGGCCCTGAGTGCGGAGTGGGGTGGGGGGTTTAAGAGCCTCTTCCGACTGGCGTTTCATACTCTTCATCACGAGGTCCGGAACAAGTGGCCCACAAGAGCACTCCCATGCCACCGCCAGGCCCAGCTGGCGTCCATTTCCTCCCTCTTGGCTGAGCCCACATATCCCAAGTCCAAGGCCGGGCCTGCAGGCCGCTCCGAAACACGGCGACATTGACGGTGTGGCTTCTCGGACACCCCACTCCCAGACGTGCTCGCTGTACCTTGGCTGCAGGTCAGCCCCAGTCCTTGCGGTTCTGACTTGTTGTTCAGCTGCGGCTGAATTATCCAGAGAGAGAAACAGGCTCCCCTCAGGGGGGTGGGGGAGGGGCGGCAGGTGGGCATCGCCCCCCACTGCCGCCCCGCCGCAGAGCAGCCTCCGTGCCCACCCCCACTGCCTGGCACACACACTTGGCTGGGTCTGCAAAAATAACAAAATATGAAATTCAGATTAATGTTCTGTTTAGTCGGGATCTGAATTTCAAATCAGGACGAGCTGACTCAGATTGACTGCAATCGGTCTCCCAGAACCCGTCAGCCAGCACCTGGGCCCTAAGCGAGGGGTTCTACCCAGGGGAGCCCAGCATATCCAGATGGGTGGGCGGGTGCTTTGTACCTAAACAGGCAGGTTGACAGGCCCAGGCTCTGCCTTCGGGAGGTCAGCAGGGTCCAGACTCCCAGCCGGGCTTCCACACCAGCCTTCCCACCGAAAATCTCCAGTTGATGTGGGGTTTTTCCAGCTTTATTGAGGTATAGCTGACAAATTTAAAATATTTACAGTGTGTGTCATGGTGATTTGATATATAGATACACTGTGCAAAGATTCTTCCCATCTAGTTAATTAACACACCAGTCACATCACACATTTATCTCTTTCCCTTTTTTTTTTTTTTTTTTGGTGAGAATATTTGAGTTCTACTCTCTTAGCAAGGACTTCACTGGTGGCTCAGATGGCAAAGCATTTGCCTGCAATGCAGAAGACCTGGCTTTGAACCCTGAGTCGAGAAGTTCCCCTGGAGAAGGGCATGGCTACCCACTCCCATATTCTTGCCTGGAGAATCCCATGGACAGAGGAGCCTGGAGGGCTAGAGTTCACGGGGTCGCAAACAGCTGGACACGACTGAGCGACTGACGCCACACACACACACACACACTTAGCAAAGTTCATTTATACAAACAACGCATCAACCATCGTCAATATGACAAACCAAGACTGTGCAATTAAAAGGCAGACTTTGCCAACAAAGGTCGGTCGAGTCAAGGCTGAGGTTTGGCCAGTGTCATGTATGGAAGTGAGGGTTGGACCATAAAGAAGGCTGAGCACTGAAGAATTGATGCTTTTGACCTGTGGCGTTGGAGAAGACTCTTCAGAGTCCCTTGGACTGCAAGGAGATCCAACCAGTCCATCCTAAAGGAAATCAGTCCTGAATATTTATTGAAAGGACTGATGCTGAAACTGAAGCTCCAGTACTGTGGCCACCTGATGCAAGGAGCCAAACTCATTGGAAAAGACCCTGATGCTGGGAAAGATCGAGAGCAAATGGAAAAAGAGGCAGCAGAGGATGAGATGGTTGGATGGCATCACCGACTCAATGGACATGAGTTTGAGCATATTCTAGGAGACAGTGAAGGACAGGGAAGCCTGGTGTGCTGCAGTCCATGGGGTCACAAAGAGTCGGACACGACTTGACGAGTGGACACCCATCAACCGCAGTCACCATGCTTCATGTTAGGGTCTCACCTCTTAGTCATCTTATAGCTAAAGGTGGTTACCTTTAAGGAACCTCTCCCTCATCCCCATCACTCCTCCCCCACTCCCAACTGCCCCTGGCAACTACTTTCCTACTTTGTTTCTATGAATTTGACAGTTTAAAAAATACTCCACCAAAAAGAAAATACTCCATGTAGAAATGAGACCATACAGTCCTTGTCTTTCTCTCCCTGACTGATCTCACTTAACGTAATGCCCTCAAGTGTCAGCCATCCTTCTTCCTCGTGGCTGGATGATATTTTGATTGCTTTTTTTCCCATTAATTTTGCTGCACTTACCATCAGTACCCACCAGAGCTAAGAGAAGACACACCCGCTGGCCCCTTCCCACATTCCCCTCTCGTATGGCCCCTCCGGGCCTGGCACTGACCAGCTGGAGGCCAGCCCTGCCCTGGGACAACAAAGACACCAGGACTCGACGGTGTGCCCCCTTCCTGGCACCTCCCTCTCCCGCTCGGGTGCTTGACCCTCCTGAGCCTCATTTCCTCACCTGAGAAATGGGACGACACCACCTCCTGCAGGGACCTGGCTGGGCCCACGTGCACTCTTCTCAGCAACACTCAGCAGGAGCTTATTCAGGACGCCCACATCCCAGGCCCCATCCCCGGCAGGTTGGGGGTCGGGGCTGGACACCGGAGTGAACATACAGACCCAACTTCCCGTCCTCATGCAGCTGATGCTGCAGGCTGTAGTTCTCGAGGCAGGGACAGTTCAGTCTCCTGGAGGCCACTGGGCTGGGAGGAGATGTGTCTGGTTTTCACAAAGCTGGGGGCGGGTGTGCTCGTGGCCTTTACTGGGTAGAGGACATGGTCTGGTAACACACAGGACAGGTGCCCCCAGGGAGTTACCCAGCCCCAAACATCCAGAGAGGCAGGCAGAGGAGCACTGCTCTGCGGAGAGACAGTAGACCAGGTGGATGAGGAGAACCAGAAATTGCTAGAAGGTGCTGAGAGCTGAGGAGTCAGCCCCATGCACGGAAGCGGGCAGACAAGCTTCCTCTTTCCCAGTACAGCAAGCATGAGGCTTCAAGGAGGGGACACGCTCCCAGGCCTGAGACCCAGAGGCACGCTGCCCGCCTGGCATTAAACCAGGCCAGACGGTCCACGGCCACTGCGGGTAGGTGTGCCAAGGCCCCCAGAGTCCCCGCTGCAGCCTTTGCAGCCGGCCCCAGGGGCCCAGAGGTAACTGTGTATCCTTCAGCAGGTGGCCTGACCTGCTCCCCCAGATGTAACATGGGGACCCTGGTGGGACTCTTTTGGAGTCAAATGGGACCTGATCGTATGAGGTGCTTAGTCAAGGTCACTGGTGTTAATGGTACACAGTGGTGGGGGTGGGGGCATGGAAGGTTCTGGAACACTGAAAGGAGGGAATGGTGAGTCTGCCAGGACACAGAGGAGCTTTAGAGAAGCTTCCCTGAGGAAGGAGCACCCCCTTGGGCTCTCACACCAGGTAAGCAGATCAGGAAGGATGATAAGACAAACGGACTCATGGGGTGGGTGTCACTGGTGTGTACGTGTGTGTTTGTGAAGACAAAGCAGGGGACGGGGTAGGACACGACACGAGTTCAGCCCCTACAAAGCAGTGATTGCCACACCCAGGATACTACTTCATCCTCACCTCCCAACTGCCCCTGACGGTCTTGTCTCAACTCAGCAGCCAGAAGTTCCTTGAAACCTAAAGTCAGACCTTCCTCTCTCATCACAGGCAGTGTACAAGCCAGGTCCTTGCAAAACCCCACATCTGCCCCACACAGACCTCATCCCATGAGCCCCTCTCTCCTGCGCCCCCACACCCCGCTGCTCCAGCCACACGGGCCTCCTCACCCATTCCAGAAACACTAATGCCTCAGGGCCTTTGCACCTGCTGTGCCCTCAACCAGGAGTTCACTCCCATCAGTACTCAGGGTTCGCTCCACCCTCCTTCAGGGCTTTGTGCAGGCAGTGATGATGTCACAGAGAACATGACCTCTGAGCTGGGCCTTGAGGGGTGAATAGGAGTTTGCCAAATGGAGGAAGACCAGCCTCTTCTGGAAGAGGGGTCCTGCATGGACAGAGGGTGCCGTGTGGGAGAGCAGGACAGACCTGGGTCCGGGCCCAGCAGGGAGATCTGTTGGAGCTGACCCAGAGGAGAGAGCCAAGGAGGAGTAGCCACGTCTCAAAGGTGTGGAGGCTGGAAACCGGGAGCCATCAAGGAGGGGACTCAGGGTCAGTCCCACCTAGAAACAGCTGCTTCATTCTCTTATTTTCCTTCACAGGTAAGTTGGCATCACTGTAAGTGATTGTGCTTATCTACTGTATAACTTTTTTATTTTTTGGAGTATATATGCAAGCCAAGAAGCAACAGTTAGAACTGGACATGGAACAACAGACTGGTTTAAAATTGGAAAAGGAGTACATTGTATATTGGAAAAGGAGTATATTGTCATCCTGCTTATTTAACATGTATGCAGAGCACATCATGTGAAATACTGGGCTGGAAGAAGCACAACCTGGAATCAAGATTGCTGAGAGAAATAGCAACAATCTCAGATATGCAGACACCACCATAATGGCAGAAAGCGAAGAGGAACTAAGAGCCTCTTGATAAAGGCGAAAGTTCAGTTCAGCTCAGTAGTGTTCAACTCTTTGCAACCCCATGGACTGTAGCACATCAGGCTTCCCTGTCCATTACCAACTCCCGGAGCTTGCTCAAATTCATATCCATTGAGTTGGTTGATGCCATCCAACCATCTCATCCTCTGTCATCCCCTTCTCCTCCTGCCCTCAATCTTTTCCAGTATCAGGGTCTTTTCAAATGAGTCAGCTCTTCCCAACAGGTAGCTAAAGTATTGGAGTTTCAGCTTCAACATCAGTCCTTCCAATGAATATTCAGGACTGATTTCCTTTAGGATGGACTGGTTGAAACTCCTTGCAGTCCAAGGGACTCTCAAGAGTCTTCTCCAGCACCACAGTTCAAAAGCATCAGTTCCTCGGCGCTCAGCTTTCATTATAGTCCACCTCTCACATCCATACATGACTACTGGAAAAACCATAGCCTTGACTAGAAGACCCTGCCAAGCCTGTTTCCAAGAGGGTGGCACCAATTTGCACTCCTGTCTGCTACAGACAAGCCTCCTGATTGGTTCACCTCCCTGCTAATGACTGGTTTGTGCACAGGCATTTGATGTCCACCTGGCCAATGAGGTTTGAGGAGAGGACTGCCCAAGGGATGCTGGGAGATTCCCTTAATCCGCAATGACTCACAGGAAGAGACCAGCTCTCCTCTTCCTATGGACACCCTTGTGTCTGAATGAGATGCTCCATCTACCTTGTGACCATCAGGAGGGCCCATCTGAGCAGAAAGATGGAAAGACCTGGGTCCTAGAGTCCATCACGGAGCCCCTGAATGAACCACCCCTGGAGCTGCCCTGCCTTTGGACTTTTGCTTGTCACCGGGAACTGTGAACCTTTCTTGTTGCTTCAGTCATTCTGAGCTGAGTTTACTGTTACTTTTTCAAGTAACAGCTGCCTTCCCGTCTCATTGTCCAGTAAATCTGCAGTGACTCACTCTCTTCTTCAGCAAATTCTTTCAGCTTGAATCAGCCAGAGTGGGTTTTGGTTACTTGCAGCTTAAATTCTGACGATTCAGAGGAGAGTCTGAATGCAGGTCTGTTTGCCAACAGGCAAGACAGGGATGAGAGAACGTGCCTGAGGTAGAGATGGGAGAAGATGGAGCTCAAGGGTTAACCACCACCCTCTCAGATGGGAACCAGGAAGATCACAGGGCAAGGACACAGCCAGGGGCACATACTGGAGCGACCTGAACACGGAGCAGGAGAACGTTGACTTTGTTCTTAAAGTCGCGTGATTTTGACCTAAAGGGTCACCTGCTAGAATTTATGTTTTAGGGAATTTACCTGGATGAGGTACTTAGGGGCCTTGGGGAAAGGGTCTGGCATCTTTGGAACTCCAACTGTGTGGGTGATCAGCTCTCCACACCATCTCAGCAAATCCACACAACTCCCCTCCGAGGGAGAGATTAATCCCTTTTCCAGATGAGAGGCCTGGGGTGCAAATCCAGGAAGCGAGCAAGCCACGCTGGCCAGGGGGCCAGGGCACAGGGAGAATCGACAGACACCAGACTTGGGCTTTTCCAGTCCCACCCTGCTGTACTCCCATGCCTCGGAAGAGGGTCTGCACTCCCAATCTGACCCTCCAAAATCATCTGTGCTGCTCCAGGGAGGGGAAACCTCTACCCCAATCAGCGTCATGTTTCTGTAACTCTTAAAAGCCAGTGACCAGGTCAGGAGCTTCACGTCTGTCTCGCCTCATAGCTGCCGAGGCCAATAAGTGATTTTCCGTCTTCTCATGCAACACTGATTTAAAACCAAAGCCTTTGCCAGGTGACAACACTGTCTGTGTGTCATAATGGAAGCCGAAGACGTTTTGGAGCAATGCTGGAGCAGTGAGGGAGCAACCAGGCAACCGGGGTGGGGGGTGGGGTTGCTCTTAGCCCCCTGCCTGGGAGGCAGAGTCCAGAGCCTGTGCTGCTTCTGCAGAAGCTACAGAGCGGGGAGTCTGCCAAAACCCCAGACTGAGCTCACTGCCAGCCTCTTCCCAGGATGAGCAGGGTGCATGGGTCATGGGAACTGTGATGATTTAGCAGAGACCCAGGGACCAGCGCAATGGTAAAGAATCCGCCTGCCAGTGCAGGAAACTCAGTCATAGGTTTGATCCCTGGGTTGGGAAAATTCCCTGGAGTAGGAGCTGTCAACCCACTCCAGTATCCTTGCCTGGAGAATCCCATGGACAGAGGATCCTGGCGGGCTACAGTCCATGGGTCACAACAGAGTTGGACAGGACTGAACACTTGCATGCATGCACAAGGACAGTTATGAAGAAGCAGCAATTCCAAACGCCTGTAGGGGCCAGGCACTCTGGGGACAGATGCTGTCTGACTGATTCTGCTGACCATCCCCTAAGGTGAGTGCTGCCCTTGCCATCCCCATTGTACAGGTGGGAAACTGAGGCCCAGGGTCTCTGCGGGACTTGCTCACACAGCTGGCAGGACCTGGACCCGAGCCCAGGGCTGTCTGATTCTGAATCCAGTCCCACTTACTGGCCACTCACTGTGTGTGCACAAAGTGATCAGGGAGGCTTCATGCAGGAGGAAGCATTTGTGCTGAGCCCTGAAGGGTAAGTAAGAGCGAGAGGTGTTAAGGGCAGAGAAAGGCCTTTCCCAGAAAGGGGAGAAGCGTGAGCTGAGGCACAGAGGTGAACGGCCAGGAAGACAAAGCTGCAGGTCAACACAGAGCCCCCTCAACCCTCTACGAACCTCTCCTTTAAACTCATCTCAAGACGGAAAGCTGGGAGAAGCTTTGTCCCAAAGGAAGATCTGGGACTCAACTTCTCCCTGGAACAAAACTCTCAGGCCAAGATTTTAAAATTCTTTTCCTCTTGGAAGAAAAAAAAACATCTCCAGTTTCAAGTCTATGTTTTTGGCAACCTCACTGCCAGAGCCTCTTTCCATTCAGGAGAAACGATGTATACCCAGCATCCGATGGAGAACGAGGTCTGGGAGGCAGTGAACAGACAGGGTGGGTGCGGAGAGGGAAAAGGCAGAGAGAAGGCCTGTGAGGGGCTCGGATCCAGAGTTGGGGGTGTGGGGGAGCTGGGGCACAACAGAGGGAAAGAAAGGAACACCCACTGAGCACCCACTACACACAAACACCACTGGGGGTGCTGCTGCTCACGCACGCCTGGCAGCCTGCTTGACCTGGTGACATCCCAAATTCCAGGCTGCCTTCTGCCTGGCCAACATTCAGAAAGCGCCTCCTGGGTGCATGATGCTCCCCTGTATCAGAGGAAAGAATTCAGCCTCTGTGACTCCTTCCCCATCAGGAGAACAAACGCACTGCCTTGATCAGAAGGAACTAACAGAGCAGTGAAATGAGAGGTTGATTAACTGAAGACACCACCGCAGAAGGAGGGCTTGTGTGGACAGACCCAGCAGCCGGTGAGAGGCAACAGAGGGCCAGCAGGTGGCCTCAGGGGAGAGGCCAGTGCTTCAAAGACTCTGGGCACCTGCTCTTGATGGGGGCTGGGACCACAGGAGACTCAGACGCAGGCAGTGAGAAGCACACAGTGTGTTCCCAGGCAGCGTGTGTGGAGGGCACCCCTCTGCCTCACCAGCTCTGGTTTGAGGCCGTGGCGTGTTAGAGGACGTGATACAAATAGAGGCTCTCAATGCACCTGCCTTGTGAAACTTGGCCTCCTGTGCTCTGGAGCTCCACCATGAGCCTGGCTCCCAGAGTGCCACCTGGAAGAAACCTGAAACCAACCCAAGGCTGGGAGCCAAGCCCTGCTGACCCACAGCCTTGGCCAGACGCACTGCAGCCATCCTCCAGACCCTTGAGTAAGAAGAAAGTGCTTCCTGTAATAAGCCACCTAATCTGGGGGGATATTTGTTATGCAGCATGACTGGGGCAATAACTGACTGATGCATGATGGCATGGCACCATCGGTGCTTGTCTGGAAGGCTCCTCTGTCCATGGGATTCTCCAGGCAAGAATACTGGAGTGGGTAGCCATGCCCTTCTCCAGGGGATCTTCCTGACCCAGGGATCGAACCCAGGTCTCTCGCATGGCAGTCAGATTCTTTACCATCTGAGCCACCAGGGAAGCTTCTTTTGGAAGCAAATGCAGGCGAGCTCAAAGGAAGCCCTGAGCAGTTAGAGAAGGCTTCTGGGAGGAGATGACATGTGGACTGAGCCTTGAAGGGTAAGTAGGAAGAGAAGCTGGAAGTCTCTCTCAGCTGATGGAGTAACCACAGGCAAGGGGCCAAGGCAGGGAAGAACACGGACTCTGTAGGGAAGCTGCATGAGAGGAGGGTGTAGTCAGGGCACGGGGCCGTGCCCATCACGATCACAGCCTGGCTGGACCCCTGCAGAACCGGAAACCCGTATGCTCCCTGGCAACCGTCAAGCCTGAGCAGCAATTCTGCCTTAGAGAGCGAATGGCCACCCCCGTTCTGCCCTGGGAGACATTCTGTTGCCCAGTGTCCCCACGGCCCCAGCTCAGTGCTCCATGGAGACGAGTCTGCTGGGCCACGGGTCTCCATGGCTGCCTGAGATGAGCACTGGGGAGAAGGCCATCTCTCCAGGGGGCCGACCTCTCCATGGCCCACCTCTCTGGTGCCACTTGGGGAGCCCACGGACAGTCTGAGGGGTTCAACAGCCATGAGCCCAGACAGGCCCAGGCTGCTTTAGTTACCAAGTTCCCTCAAAACCTAGGCAGTTCCCAGTCCATGCCACGTGCACACATCCAGAGCCACGCCTAGTCTCGAAGCCTGAACATCTGAGTGTGTCCACCCTGTGCTGTGCCCATGTGCCCGGCCTCAGCCCAGCCGTGTTTGTCCTGAGGTCACTCAAGACACCACGCTCCAGAGAGAAAGACCGCCTTCATCCAATAATTACCGGGAGACTCTTTCAAGGGTCCTGGCTAGCAGGAGGACTGGGGTCCGTTTCCTGCTGTGCCTATGCCCGCCCCGTGTTGAGCTGCCCACATCACCTTCAGTCAGGATGGGAAAGCACTGACCCTTTCACCCCTGGAGGCCTGAGCTGGTGAAGGTAGACAGCAGGCAAGGCCTCGTATGGACTGTTCTCCTCCACCTCTCCTTATAGACAGGCCGGCTCTAGTCTCAGCTCACACGTGTCTCGAGACACCAGCACGCACCAACATCTGAGCCTTGCCCTCCACCCCCTCACCCTAAGACCCACAACAGCACAGCCAAGGACCGTCAGACAAAACCTTCTCCGCCGCATCACACGTGTCTCCAGCCTTCCAACTGTGATGGGTCTGCCCAAACAGCCCCTCCTTCCTTTCCCATTCAGCCAAGCACACAGGCTCCATTTTGTTTCTCATCGCATCCACCTCTGGCCACCAAAGTCTGCTTCGGCCAGGATTCCATTCAGCGGCTCCTAACAGCAGCCCCCTTTGCACAATCAGAGACCAGGGCAGGGCTGGGGCTGCACCAGACACTGACCAACCCTTGGTGCCCACAGGCCCTGGGGACCCTCCCAGGGAGGAGGACGGGCCCTTGGAAGGGCCCCAGTCGGGGGGGTGTGAGGGAGTGTGGGGGGGTGGACTTTCCACTTTCACCAGGGGGTGAGGTTTCAGAAACCACATCAAGTGGACTGACTCCCTAGACTCCCCATCAAGGGTGGAGGTGGCCAGCCTTCAATCCCCACCCCTGCTCAGGACAGGCTTCTGCACCCGAGGCCACGACCCTGCGGGACAGCCCACATTCAAGGATGGTCCAGGCTGCAGCAGAAGGACCTGACGCTTCTCAGCTCGAAAGGGCCTTCGAGCTCTAGAGCCCTCTGCCAGGCTGAACGGGGCTTCCCTGGGCCTGGGCTCCGCTGAACAACTTCTGCTGAACCCTGCTTCCCTCCTCTCCCCTTCCTGGGGCTTGGTTCCCAAAGGCGCCCTGGATACAGCCCCAGCTCATCAGTGCCACCTCGGGTCAGCTTCCCCAGGGGAGCCAGCCTGGGACTCCAAGATGTAGCTCGTGCGTCCCTGGAGAGTGCTGGATGCTCTCAGGGACGACTCCAAAGGAACAGCCAAGACCCAACGGCAGACTCGGGCGAAGCATGAAGGCCACCCCAAGGTCCAGAGCGGTGCAGCGTCCAGGGAGCACAGGTCCTGGGGCCCAGGGTGCAGCCGGGGGAGGACGGGGCGGGCGGCCAGGGCAGGGCCTGACCAGCCCAGCCTCGGCGGCGGAGCACTCACCTGTGCACACACCCCCCGCGGCTGCTGGGGCAGCCCTCCAAACCCGGAGAACTGGGACAGCCCTGTCCGCATGCGGGAAGGAGGCACACAGGCCGGCTGCCCCGGAGGCAGTGCTGGGCACGGCATTTCATCATCAGGCGTCTGGAGAGCCACGCCATCTGGAGAGACGTGGCTAAGCATCACCCCCACCTGCCTGGCCCCCAGCCCCTGGGCTGTAGGAGCCCCGTGGCCGCCTGAGCGCCTAGGAGCCTGTGAGCGCGGCTGTCACATTACAAATGCCCAAACCCTGGTCTCTGTGTAGCTGCTGTGTCCTCAATCCAGGAGCCTCTGCCTGGGGACCGAGACCCCAGCATGCTCGGGCAGGAGCAGGGGTGGCAAAGGCTCGGCCCCTCCAGCTGAGGCAGAAAATAGGCATCAGACAGAGGCTTCGGGGTCACCGTGGAGGCGAGGGGGCCCTCAAGGGCACAGAGGAGCTGAACTTGGAGCTGGAGGCTGGGAACAGGGGCGCAGGGGAGGCTGGTCTCTCCTGAGTTCACCCTGGGATGCTCCATCAGGGCCGGCAGGGCCAGAGGAACAGAGCAGAATGGCTCCGGCCAAGAGCCAGGGAGACGTGGGGAGGCAACCTCTGCTTTGGCCTCTCCACTGCGATCTTATCGCCATTCCTTGGAACAAGCTGTGTCCCCCACTGTGAGGCTTTGGAGGGCTCACTCTCCCACCACCCTTTCTTAGATAATAAGCAGGCTAAATAAGCACCAATCCAGGGCTGCCCAGGAAGTCTCAGAACTTGTTCAGGGACCCAGACTCTTTCTGTCCCTAGGATCCCAGGGGTACAACCTCTCCTGATGGTCACAGGATGGCTGCCAGGACACCAGGCATCATGTCGCCATTCCAGGTCGGAGGGAAGAGAACAGGCTAAGTAACAAAAGATGCTCCCGAAGCCCCACCCAGGAATTCCACTCACATTCTCATGGCCAGTACTGAGTCACGCGGCCACCCACATGGCAACCAAGCCTGAGAGGTCTGCATTTTATCCAGACATGATGCGCCACCCCCCTCCAACACAAAACCAGGGTTCTGCCTGATGTAAAGAGAGAAGGGAATATTGGGTAGGGGACTCAGCCTCTTCCAACTGTGGTGGGGGGGCCAGGCGATGGCCCAGATGACAGCTGGGAAGACCTCGGGGATGGAGCAGGGCGAGCAGACTGTATGCCCCACAGCAGGGCCACCCCACACTGGTCCATGGGAGGAACAAGCTAGAGAGGCCGAGGCTGTAAGCGGGTTCCCCCGCAGCCCATGACCTTGTGAAGCTACGTGTGTGGGGCCATCCGCACAGCCCCGCACCCCATCCTCAGCCACCCTCATGGGTCCCCCACCCCGCCTCCCCATCCTCCCACCCAGGGGGCCTACTGGCCTCTCCCTGGCGTCCTGTCCTGGGTGCCCAGCCCAGGCCCAGCCCAAGCCCAGGAGACAGCGGGCAGGGGCAGCCTGGGCAGGATGGGCCCGAGTGGCAGCGTGGGCCTGCAGCTGAGGCTGGGCCCTTCCTTTTATAGAGACTCCCAAGTCCACTCCCTTCCCTGTGTGGGTGGTACACACACGTTAAATCTGCCTCACACTGGAGGACTGTGGCCATGGGTAGGTTAGGTGGTTTTCTTAGTATTCTCCCAGGTTTAACCCTTTAGTCCAATTGCTCAGTTGTGTCTGACTCTTGGCGACCCCATTGGGCTGCAGCACACCAGGCCTCCCTGTCCATCACCAACTCCAGAAGTTTACTCAAACTCTTGTCTGTTGAGTCAGTGATGCCATCCAACTGTCTCATCCTCTGTCGTCCCCTTCTCCTCCCACCTTTAATCCTTTGGCGTTGGCCAAAACCTCTGCCTCAGAAGCCGCCCGATCTCCAGCAGCTTTGCAGCTCTTCCTTCTTGTCTGGCCGGGGTGGGCCTGCATGTGAGCGCCGGTGGGGGCGCAGAGCGTCCTGGCCTGGGTCTGAGCCGGACTTTCTTCCTGCAGTGCCCCCTGCCCCCCACAGTCAGCAGGGGCAAGACCCTGTGGGGGCATTTGTTTGCCTGAAGCCGCCTCAGTTTCCCTCTGCAGCATCCCTTGCCTGCAGCCTTACCTGCTGTGCCTCCACCTCTGCCACCCCCACAGCCTCAGCCCTGAAAGAACACACGGTCACATGCAACTTGCACACACATGCCTTTGTACATATATACCACACGTGCATATGCACACACATGTGCAGGTACACACACCACACACACACATGCCTGGATATATGCATACACAGCACACATATACACACATGTACACATATGCACAGGTACACAGCATACACATATGCCTGGGTTTATGTGTACACACATGTGTGCACATGCACATGTGTGCGCAGGTACACACCATATACATGTGCTTGTGTGCATGTGTATACACATGTATATGTGCACACACGCATATGCCCATGTACATGCCACACACATGCCCAGTGCACACACTACACACATGTGCACATGTGTGCACACACTGCATTCACATGTGTGTGTTTATACATTACACACACATGCTTGTGTACGCACATGCACATCACATACCATTACACATGTGCATGCTCACATATTCACATACATGCTCTTCTACACACGCTCCCATGCCTACCAGAGCACACACCCACCCTGCCAGGATGTCCTGGCTCTGGCCCAGTGGCCCTGCTGCGGCCACACCACATGGCCAGTCTCCTCTCCTCCTCATCACACAGGGCAGGGCCGCCCACCCCACGCCTTCTCTCGCTGGACCATCTCCCCCAGGCTGCTTCCCCGTGCAGGCGCCACAGTCCTGGCCCCACTCCAGAAGACTCCCCAGGCGACACCTCTGCTCCAGCCATCCCAGCACAGCCAAGACCCTCCACAGCTGGTGTCCAGCATCCTCTCCCTAGCCGCTCAGGGGCAGCCTGGCTGCCCCGTCTCTGTCAGAACATTCTGGCTGTCTTTGGGGGTCCCAGCGCCACCCCCACCTCCCACCCCCAGGGGCCTTTTCGGGTCGGAGTCAGAACTCCACCATCACTCCCTCCCTGCTCAGTGCCCAGGGTTCAGCCTCCTGCCCTTCCTCTGGAGGTGCCACAGCCTTGGGCGCCTCTCCATTTCTGGTCCAGCAGTGTGTCTTAAGGCAGGTCACTTAACCTCTCTGAATCTCAATAGCCACACCTTAGGACAGGGACGCTGGACTCTGCCTCAGTTGTGCACTCAGCCTTGGCCCAATCATTTCATGCAGGCGCACAGGGTGCTCTGGCCTGCCTGCTGGGGACTTGTGCCCAGCTTGTGGCAGGGAGGTCATGGCCCCTCTCTGAAAACCCCTCTGGGGTGGAAGCGTGGAGGAGTTCCCAAAACTTAGGACACTGGAGAGATAAATAGGGGTTGATGACCCTGTCTCCCCAGCATGGCGGTCATGAAGATCGTGCCCATATGGTGTTTTTACCTCTAAAGGGAGGTATAGCAAGACTACTTTCCTGAGACATTAACAGCCACCCCTTTCAAACAAAAGTCCTCCCCAGGGTGCAGGCTGGATGCTGGCTAGAAACCTCTTGGTTTTAGGTTAATCTCCAGAAGGGCTGGTTTCTGGACCTGGGTGTGGAAGGAGGCTGGACCAGATGAAAGGAAGTGGGTCTGGACAGAAACTCGCTGTCTGCAGAAGGTGCAGGCGGGACCCCAAAGCAGGAGATGCCCCGTAAAAATCCCACTCCGCTGCATTACTGCCAAATTCTCATTCCCTGAGATAGTTCCTCCCACGTGTATGCACACACATGCACAAACACACGCACATGTGAACACATGCATGCACGTGTGCGCGTATAAGTACACTTGCACTCACATATCCACATGTGTGTGCACACGCATGCACACGAACGTGTGTGTGCGCGCACACATGTGTGACACGTGCGTGCATGCACATGCATGCCTGTGTTCACATACAGACTTCAAGGTGACTTCTGCGTTGCCATGCTCCAGCTGGAAGCGCTCCGGGTGGGGGGCGCTTGGGGCGTGGAGTGGCGTCCTTGTTATGGAGAATCAGGCAGCCTCACGTTGCCCTCATGCGCTGGGACAGGCTGGGGGCCTTGGTCCCCGTTACCTCATTCAGTGCACACAGAACCCGCCATACACATGGGGAGGCACCACACACCTGCGTCCCAGTCACACGCTGTACACGTGCTGAAAAGGTCACTCTGGCTCCTCCTCCCCGCCCTGCCTCTCTTTCTGTCCACACACCTCACAAAGTTGAGGCGACAGCCTGGCTTCAGGTTCCTGGCACATAGTTCGATGGCGGAGGCCACATGGAAACCAAGGAACCCGAGGAGGGGAGGAAAGGTGGGGAGAACCCAGGAGGTATAAGGCTTACCCGAGTCCCAAGGATACACGTTTGCAAGAGATTCCGGAATCCTAGCAATGTTCACTGATACAACGATGAGGAAAATTGAGCTGTTGTCCTGGGCAGTAACTGAAAGATGCGATCTAGCAGAAACCCATTATCCTGCAAGTATTTCCAATGAAATTACCCCAGAAAGGGTGCTTCAGATTTAATGACCTGCCCCCATCACCACGCTGAGTTTCACACGATGGTTAACGCCCAGCGCCCATTTTCGGAGTCCTCCACTTAACAAATACTCACTGAAAGCTCTGCTCCGCCCAGTGCTCTGGGCACTGGTGCTTCAGCCATGACCGAGACACGCAGGACCGACCCCAGCCTCATGGGGCTAATGTCTTAGAGGAAAACAGTGAAAGGAATGCCGGGGAGGTTGCTCCTCTTTCATCTGTTCTCCGAGCAGCTTGGGAAGAGCAGCCGTGGTGCCCAGCCTCTGCCTTTACTATGGCCTTCACGCAGCAGGTGTCTTGGGTTGAACAAATGAATAAACAAGTGGAAACTAAAATGAGACCTGTGGAACCAATTTGCCAGATAGGAAGAAGGTAACCCAAACACAAAACATCAAGATCACAGCTGCAGCCCAGAAGTAGCTGATCCATCCCAGCCCCGCTTTATTCTCCAGCCGAATCTCTCTCTCGTGGGCTGCTTTCCCTCTTCGGCAGCATTGCAGTTTTAGCAAGAAAACCACAAGTGCTCAGTGACTTCAGTCGTGTCTGACTCTTGGCGACCCCATGGACTGCCAGCCTCCTCTGTCAGTGAGATTGTCCTGGAAGAACACAGGAGTAGCCATGTCCTTCTCCAGAGGATCTCCCCAACCCAGGGATAGAACCCTGGGTTCGATTGCAGGTGCATTGCAGGTGGATTCCTTACCACTGAGCCACCAGGGAAGCTCCCCCGCCAACAAAAAAAAAAAGTGTGTATGTGTATGTATATATATATATATATATGTATGTGTATATATATTATATGTGTATATATATATTATATAAGTATATATATATAAGACCTTGAGAAAATTTGAATCTCAGATTAAGTGACATGATTTTTAGTAACAAATACGTCCCCTGCGTTACTTGGGACGCACTTGTGCTAAAGCGGCTCCCTCGTCATCTGGGATTCCTGTCTAGCTGGGCACCCCGTGTTTACCTGCCCGCCCTCTTCCCAGGCGAGGGCAGGAGGGCCTGGGTTGGTCAGCGGAGGATGGGCTGGTGGTTGAGAAGGAGATGGAACTCTCAGGACACAGCTTTTGTTTTGTACGTGAGTTACTTAACTTTTAAATTAGCTATTCTCATTGTGAGACTCATAGTTAACATTAGGGAAGCTGATGTTTGGCCGTTCTGAAACTGTCCCATGGTTAAGCACAGAGAGGGAGGGATGCTTGGTGGGGTCAGGTGCACCTGGGCCCACACTTTAAGCAAGTGCGGGGCTAGAAGGGGAGCTCCTCCAACCGTGTGGGGCCACCGGGGTTCCATCTTTCCATCTGGGGCTGACATTCCCTATTTCTGCTTCCCCAGAGTGATGAAAATATGAACTTGACCATGAACTTCCAGTGCAAGCTGGAGCGTGACTCTCCTCCACCCAAAATGTTGCCACCAGTGAGAGCATGTCCATACGGTCACATGTACACGTGTGTTCACAGCAGCAGCTCCCACAGAAGCCAAATGATGGAAACCACACTCCTCCACATGGGATGAACAGACGAACCAAACATGGTCCATCCACATGGTGGAATACTATTCAGCCACAAAAAGAGCAGGATGAACGTCAGCTGCAACATGGATGAAACTCCAGGACAAGATGCTCAGCCGGACACGAAAGGCCACAGCCCAGGGATTCCGTTCCTATGAAGCGTCCGGAACAGGGAAACCTGCTGAGACAGAGAGCGGCAAGAGCTGCTGCTCAGGGCTCGGGCGGCGGAATGGGGGTGACGGCTGAACGCTGCGGGTTTCTTTTCGAGATGATGAAACTGCCCTATAATTGACTGTGGCTGCAAAACCATCGAATATATTAAACCTGTTTAATTGCCTGTTTAATGGGTGGATTAAATGGTACGAGAATTATGCCTCAATAAAACTGTTTAAATTTCTTTATTAATTTTTACTGGAGCATAGTTGTGTTACAATGTCATGTTTAAATTTTTTTAAAAAAAGATGCCATGGCCTGAGTGTGCCTGGCCTCCTCTCACCCACCTCCCACCAGGCAGGGCCCTCCTGCCTTCGTGGCCCCCCGCCTCCTCCCGGAATTTTCTGGCCCCAGGTTCAGCTGCCTCACGCTGTCCCTGGGGGCTGCCCATGCCCCCCGCCCTCCCCCGCATCCTCCTAACGCGCGGCAGCAGGTGACGTGCTTTGCTCCTTACTTGCCATCCCTTCTCCACCCGGATCGTAAGCCCCACTCAGGGAAGGCGGGCTGTCTGTGTTGCTGCCAGCTGCATCCTCAGCTCCAGAGACAGGGCCGGGAACCCACCCAGAACTTAAAAATGTATTTGGGAAGTGGAGAAGATCGGGGTGGGTCAGAGGGAACAGAAGCGAGAACCCTGAGTCCCCCAAAAGAAGCAATGACCGGGAGTGTCTTCCAGAAAAAAGCAGAGGGGCCTGGAGATATGGTGGTCCCCAGCTTCCCACAGGCATCCACGTGCAGGTCCGAAGGGCGGGTTCCACCTCACTCCCCACTCTGAGCCACGGCACCCCACCATGGGACCTCCCTCCATCTGCTTCCCCAACCACACTGCACCACCCTGGGCCAGGCCACCGCGCACTGTCTCTCCGATGAGTAGCTCTTAAAGACGCCACGGGAAGCCCCCTGACAGTCAGCAGCTCCTTAGAAGTGCCAGCATCTGCAGGTGGGTGGCGGGGGAGGGTCCCAGGGGGACTGCCTCCCTGCAGGCAGAGTGGGCACGGGAAACCTTAAGGCGGTTTGATTTCTCCTCACTCCCTCCACCTTCCAGGTTGCAAAGCCTCCTTGCCCACGTTGTTTTTATTTAAACCTTACGTCAGCATGGACGTGGCTAGCCCAGCCCGTGGGCGACACCCAGGAGAGGACTCGGAGGAGCACCTCTGCTTGGGAGGAAAAGTTGGCAGAGGTCTACATCTGCACACTGAAGAACCAAAGTTAAAACATTGTATCAAAAACAAGAAAGGTTTTCACACACGAATCCCTGCGAATGATAAACTTCCGTGAGGTGCCCGGAAAGGCAGCTGTTTTTGCTGCAGCCGTCTACAGAGCAGGCTCGCGCATAGGAGACGCAAACTGCGCGGCGCTTCTGGCGCCCACGGTCGGCTTTTCGTTTCCACTCTTGTTTGGGCTCTGCCGCCAGAGCGCTCCCTGCGAGGACTTCGTGACTTTCCTGCCAGCCTGCTTCTCCCTCTGTGAGGTCTGCCGGAACTGCAAGTCCAAAATCTGTCCTCTTGGCCCATGACTCGCTCCAGCCCAGGCTCAGAAACTAAGCTAGGTCCCAGAAGGTCTCCAACAATTGGACCCCTGGGCCAGGGGGGGGTGCGGGGGCACTGGGATCTGAGTTCTGAGGACCACGGAAGCCTGGACTTCGGGGGGTCAGCTTCCCCACCTGCCCAGAACTGCTAAATAAAGACCTAGAGGAAGGCAGCCCCCCGCCGGAGAGAGCAGCAGAGGCAGCCCCCACCCCCAAGCTTGGCAGAGCCGGGAGCCAGCCCAACACCTGGCCTTGCTAATTACACGGGCCATCAACTCCCTCCCTGGAGCCAGTGTGAGCTGGGTCTCTGTCACCCGCAAGTGCAGCCAAAAATGCCTCAAACCAGCTGCGTGGGGGATCTTTTTATAGAACAGCTTGGTGAACCGGGCCCTGTGGACCTGAATTCTGGCACTCGATCTCATGACTCACTAGGGGATCTCAGCCAAGGCGCTGCATCCCCCCATGACTCAGTTTCTCACCTATAAAATGGAGCTGATATTCAAGGCTGCTTCCTGGTGCCCATGAGGAAGTGATGAAATAACAGATGAGACAGCACGCCAGAAAGTCAAAGTGCTGTTCAGAGGAACAGTTGGCATCTCCCACCCAGCATCACTACCTGCCATCCATTTCCACCTCCCGCTCCGGACTCCAGCTCCCTGAAGATAGAAACCTCCCCCCTCCTCATAGCTTCGCCCCCAACACCCAGCACCAGGCCTGTTGTGGCTGTTCAGTCGGGTCCAACTCTGTGACCCCATGGGCGGCAGCACACCAGGCTTCCCTGTCGTTCACTATCTCGCCGAGTTTGCTCAAACTCACGTCTATCGAGTCGGTGATGCCACCCAACCATCTCATCCTCTGTCCTCCCTTTCTCCTCCTGCCTTCAGTCTTTCCCAGCATCAGCATCTTTTCCAATGAGTCAGCTCTTCACATCAGGTAGCCAGAGGACTGAAGTTTCAGCTTCAGCATCAGTCCTTCTAATGAGGTGCCAGGCCTGGAAGGTGTTAAAAACCTGGGTGGGTTCACACCCCAAAGAACTGAAAGCAGGGACTAGAATAGATGAGTGCAGATCCATGTCCCCTGCAGTGTCATTCGCAAGAGCCAAGAGGTGGAGGCAACTCTCATGTCCTGGATGGATGAATGGATTAGCAAAATGTGGTCCAACCACACAGCAGAACAACATTCAGTCTTACAAAGGAAAGGAGTTCTGACACGTGCTGCCACACGGATGGACCTGGAGGGCATTCTGCTCAGTGAAGTGACTCACAAAAAGTCAAATCCACTTGTAAAAGTACGGTTCCTCTTATATAAGTCCTCAGAGCCGACAAATTCCTGGAGACAGGAAGTAGAATGACGGGCACCAGGGGCTGGGGCTGGAGGAGCAGGGGGTGTTGTTTGATGGGGACAGAGGTTCAGTTTGAGATGATGGAAAAACTCTGGATGGCAGTGATGGTTGTGCAGCCATGTGAGTGCACGTAACGCCACTGAACCGCACGCCTAATGGCTGAGGTGGTTTTAGGTTATGGGCATTTTATCACAATTTTTTAAAACCTAGAAAGCAGGGCTTGAAATACATTGAATGGGAGGCATTAAGCAACTTCAGCAAAAGAAATAGGGAAGCCCAAAGCAACTGATCTGCCATTAAAATCCCTCTTGGAATTGTAACAAGAGTCCTGCTGTGTTTGGCCTTTGCAAATCGCTAGTTGGGAACCAAGCCTGTTCCATAAACGCATCGGGGCCTTGGAGCCACAGGGGTGGACTGCTTGCAATGAGGCCGTGTTTGGCGAGCATCATTTAATCCCCACACAAAGGTAGAGACGACGCTCATCCTCAGTGGAACCTTGGCAAAGCCGAGGCTCGAGGCGCGCAGTGCGTCTGTAGCACCAAGAACACACAGCAGAGAGCCCAGCCTCCACGCTTTCTGGATGTTTCTGCATCTATCCCGTAAACAATGCTAACAGCGGAGAATCTTTGGATTCAGAGAGAAACCTTCCACGTTTTGTTTACCAGCTTGAGTGGGGCTCAGCTTTTTCAGCGCACATGTTTTAGTTTAGCCATTTTAAATATATATTCAAACGAGAAATTTTCATTCACATGGGAAAGTAGAATTCCATGAATCAAATATGTGCAGTGCCTTTGGTTATTTACAGAGAACTTGTACAGTCCCTGATTTATTTGGTCTTCAGAACCACCTGGGAGGCAGGATTCGCCCCCTGTCAGAGGTGGGGTAGGGATGGTGGTAAGATCTCAGCCTTCCTCCCACTGGACAGGGCTGACTCTGGCAGAGCCAGGACCAGCTCGGCACATGCACCTCCCCATCCCAGGAGCCAGACCTTTCCTTGTCACCTGGCTGCCTCTCACCTTCTCGACCTCTGACCTCCATGCTCCTTTCACACCTGTGTCATCACTCCACCTTCAGTGCCTACCTTGGAGAGAACTGGAAGAACCCTTAAAACCATAACATAAGGGCGGGCTCATTCAGCCTGGAACCCTGAGCCAGCCGTGTTAAGTTGCTTCAGTCCTGTCGATCTCTTTGCCACCCCACTGACTGGGACCTGCCAGGCTCCTCTGTCCATGGGCTTCTCCAGCCAAAAATACTAGAGTGGGTTGCCATGCCCTCCTCTGCCCTCCTGCAGGGGATTTTCCCAACCCAGGGATCAAACCCGACAGAGCCCATCCACCAGCTGGAACCCTCAGCCCCTCCTCTCCTGCACTGGCAGGCAGCTGCTTCACCACTGGCCCCCTGGGAAGCCTCCCTCTGAGCACAGGGGAAGGATGGGAGGCCAGGAGGCAGGGGGAGGAGGGGGTGAAAGGAGGGGGAGGAAGATTAGGGGCACAAGGCCAGCCTAGTATTGACCCAGCAGGGGCTTTGCACATAAATCTCTAATTGCTGGTCATTTAGGGAAAGTAAAGCAGTATCAAACCTGCATCACAGGAGCGCGGAAAGGAACGCACAAGAATCCCCAAGGCCAACAGCCCGGGCTCGGGAGGCAAGTGGCCGGCACACAGGGCCGGGGCCCTGGCTCCGGCAGCACCGGGGGTGGACGAATCCCAGCCTGGCCTTTGGGGAGCACGTGGACAATCGGAGCGCGCACGGCGCACTGGCGGACTGAGAGCTTCCCTGACGCCCACCGGGCCCCCTGCTGAGACTGCAGACAACCGGAGAGCGGCCGCGGAACACGCGCCAAGGCCTGTGTGTGCATCCGCGGATCACTCCAATCGCCCACGCTCCGCCAGGTGGGGGCCAGAAGGTAGCAGAAGCGGGGGGCGGGGGGGTTTGGGGGACGGGGGGGGGGGGGGACGGGGGGGGTTGGGGGGGCGGGGGGCGGGGTGAAACTGCCGAGATGGGGGGACCCAGAGCCCCGAGGCCCCCACCCCCAGCACTGACCCGCCTCTCCCTGGTGGGAGGAGTTAGGGAGGCTACGAGGTGGGGATGGGGCCTGAGGCCCTAAGCGGAGACCGAGCCAGGAGGCAAGCCCTGCCATCCCCACCACCCCTCCCCGCCACCCACACCTCCCAATCCCCAGTGGAGTGCAGAGAAGGGCATGGGGCCGGAGCCAAAACCCATTCCAGCGTCCTGGTGTGTAGGGAGTAAAACAGGGAAGAGCTGACCTCACAGAGGACACTGAGGACCAGATCCTGGGCCCCCGAAACTGGGCAGCAGAGGCGCGTGCGTGCTGCGTGCTAAGTCGCTGCCGTCGCGTCTGACTCCTCTTTGAGCCCACGGCCTGTAGCCCGCCAGGCTCCTCTGTCCATGGGATCCTCCAGGGAGGAACACTGGAGTGGGTTGCCGTGCCTTCCTCCGCGGTATCTTCCTGACCCAGGGTGGAACCTGCGTTTCTTCCGTGGCCTGTGTGGCAGGCAGGTTCTTCACCCCTAGTGCCAGCTGGGAAGCTGAGAAGCAGAGGTCATCTCCCGTAAATGTAATGAGGAGGCGGGGCAGGGTGAGGCAGCTGGTTGCCCAGGTGCGGTGTGCCTTTTAGAAAGATGCTCTGGGTACCACATAGAAGGTAGGTTAGAGGAGAGGCATCTTAGACCACTAGGATGGTGACCATGGGGCTGGACACATTCAGGTGGGCCGTTCTGGAGACGTCCCTCCTGGCGATCATGGAAGCTGCATTGCAGGTGCTCAGAGCAGGCGCCACTCTGCCCTGCAACCCATCACCAGTAAAGAAGCGCTCACCCATTGCTTCCTGGTGACTTCCTGGTGGCTCAGACGGTAAAGCGTCTATCTACAGGTGGGAGACCCGGGTTCCATCCCTGGGTTGGGAAGATCCCCTGGAGGAGGAAATGGCAGCCCACTCCAGTATTCTCACCTGGGAAATCTCATGGGCAGAGGAGCCTGGTAGGCTACAGCCCTGGGGTTGCAAAGAGTCAGAGACGACTGAGCGACTTCACTTCACTTCACCCATTGCTTCACACCAGCAGGGGAGACAGAAATAGCAAGCGATCCAGGTAATCCTGGAGGGGGAAATGGCGGCCTGCTCCATTTCCACCAGGGAAATCCCATGGGCAGAGGAGCCTGGTGGGCTACCATCCACAGGGCTGCAGAGTCAGACATGACAGAGCGACCGAGCAGAGACACACAGGTAAACCAACAGAAGCTGCCGCAAAGGGCACACAGTGCTCCAGCATTCGGTACTGCGCCCCTAAAGAGGGGTCTCCCATGAACCCAACGTTTTTGTCCCCCAAACTTCCTGCATTGAGGCCCTAACATCTCACCCCCCACGTCTTGCATGAGGTGGTATTTGGAGGTGGGCCTTCGGGTGATTGGGTCATGAGGGTGGGGTCCCTGATGGGATTCATGCCCTCCTCAGAGGAGGAGACACACAGGGAGCAAGCAGCCATCCCCAGGGTAGGAAGAGAAATCCCCTAGAAGCCCGGCCATGCTGGCCCCTGGCCTTGGACCGGGGGTTCCAGAGCTGTGAGAAGCAAGCCTGGGCAGTCTGAGCCCCTGGTGTGTGGCGTTTTGCTGAGCTAAGACAGGCATGACCGCTGCAGCCTGGGATGTCAGCAGAGGCCTTCTGGTCCAAGGCCGCCTGCTCATGCTGAGAGCACAGCCCAGGGGACTGTCCCCATCTACGGATGAGGAACTGAGAGCAGGGCAAAGTCACCCAGTTACTGAGGGGCAGACACACCCCTCTAGAAGATACTTGGCATAGACTATAAGACCTGGACTCAAATCCTGAATCACCCTCTAGCCACATCACCCCAGGAAACTGACTTAACTGTGAGCCTCAGTTTTACTCATCTGTAAAATAGGGACACTAATATTTACCACAAAGTCATTTTGACATGTGAATGAAATTCCCTGTAAGAAATGCTGCTGTAGACTGCCAGGTCGCAGGCATCCGTGAGTTGTCGTGACAGTACTTTACTTCATGAGAAAAGCTTTTTATTGAGACCTTCTGGAAGAGCCCCCAGCCATCCTTCAAAGCCCCACCCCAACATCCCTCCTCTGGGAAGATTATCATGACTCCTCCATGCAGGATTCCAGGGTACAGACCCCAGGCACAGCTTCCCCACAGCATGGCAATGATGTGCCAACCTGGCTGGCCCCTCCAGCCCGTGCTCACAGAGGGCAGGGGCTGGCACCAGCTCTATGTCTGGTTCCCACAAAGGGGCTCAGAAATGCTTGCTGAATTAATGCAAAAAAAAAAAGAAAGAAAATCACATTTACTTAGCTCCTACTTGGCATCAGACCCTTCAGCTGGTGTAAACCCAGGAGCGCGCAGGGCAGGTCCCAGTCTTTGGCCAATAATTACGAATGCCAGTTTCCCCCATCACTTCCAGCGGAAGCTTCAGAACCAGGGCAGGACACCTTGTCCCCTTGTCCTTCCACAGAATCTCCGGCAGCACCCTGGCTCCCGGGCGGCCAGGGTTCCGGAGCCGAGCGGACAGCGTTGGTGCCCGCACTCAGTCACTGATGCTTGGGCTTGCCTGCAGAAGCCCTGCTCTGTCTCCAGGTGTCTGGCCTGGGTTTCTTCACAGGCAGATGAAAAGGCTGGGCAAGCCCATCTCCAGGACCCACAGCTTCCTCTCCCTGAACTGGATGACCTTGCCCTCAGATGGGGCAGTTCTACACCTTCTCCCACGGCCCCATGGGAGTGAGCCTGCTGTCCACGGGGTCGTCAGCCCCAAAGAAAGCAACCTCGGGTGCCTCCTTCCCTCCCTCTCTCTTTCCCCTACTGGCCATCATCTCCCAGGTAAACTGCCTGCCCCGCAAAGCTTTATCGTGAGGACTGCTTTTGAAGACCCCAGCCTCAGACAAGGGATGAGGACTTCTTTCAGCGCCCTCGTATTTCCTCCTGTTTGAGCAGGAAATAAACCTTTGCTCCAAGCCTCTGGGGCTGGAGAGCTTTTGTTACAGCAACAAAACTCACCTGAGCCGAGAACTGTGATCCCATTTGGAGATGCAGACGAAAGGCTCAGTGGCCGAGGAGGCTTGGCTGGCAGAGCTGCCCTGTTGTAGGGTGGATGCTCTTAACCACCTACTAGGGCAGGATGGGTTGTGGGGAGAAGGTGAGGCTCCCCCAGTCTGCAGGCCCCCAGGCCCAGGCGGCACTGGGAGCGGCCAAGGCTCTCCAGCCGGCCCTCGCTCTCCTACACCCTGTGGGCGCTGCTCCCCTCCCCTTCAAGGACTGTTTCTGCTCTTGAGCCAGACCTTGCAGACCAGCACACAGACACACAGACGCCGGCCCAGGGTCTGGGAAAGATGACAGTCTCTGTGGCTGTTCACAGTCTCCCCCAGAGAGAGTATCCCCTTTCTCTTCCACCCGGAGATCGCCCATCAGCTTCTGTCCACAGGACCCCTTGAGATCAGCCTTGGTGCCCCCACTTTGGAGCCGCCTGGGGACGGGGGTTCTGTCTTTGATGGGGAGTTTGGAGGGAGGTTCAGAGTAGATCTCTCCTCAGCCCTCCTTGGTCAGCTGAAGGACCATTGCCAGCTGTTTGTTTTCCAGAGTTTGCAGTTTTCTTGGCAGCTCCATCCAGGCCTTGGAAATTCTCAAGGTGTTTTTTGTTAAGTACTCTTTGAGCTTTAATGAGAGAGGAGAAAGAAGCAGGGTGAGACAGACAGAGAGGAGACACCTGAAAGCCCCCTTGAAGCTGATTTACTCTTTACAGCCTTGGGGAGAGGGACGAGCCTGAGGGTGGGTGGACGGCTGCAGAGCTTTGCTTAACCATTTGAAAGCCAGGGGCTGGACGAGTCCACCCTTGACTCTTGGGTCTGGCTCAAAGGCTGCATTTTTCAAGGCTCTTCCTCTAGACACCCTGGCCAGAGCGCAGATGGTGTGTAAAATTTTCCTGGCTGGATGTCCATTGTCTGTTCATTTTCCGGCCTCCCCAGGGACTGAGAGGTTCTTCCTGTGGCCACAGTGCCTGACCAGAGCTGCCAGTCCTGGACACATGGAGGGCTCCCCATCACAGGAGGTGTGCAAGCCAGGGATGCCTCCAATGGCTCCCAGGGCCTTGATAGCCAGCTGGATGTAACACCATTTAAGTAACATCTCACCGGAGACCGCCCCTGCCAGAGTCTCAGCTCCAGCATCTTCCAGGGGAACGTGATCAGGTGTGGACAGTGGTGGCCTGGGGCCAGTTCCCATCAGGTGTGACCTGGCACACAGAACCAGGTCACCCATCCTCTTTTCTCTGTCTTTACAAGGTGCAAGGTCATCTCCTGCCTAGGTAAGGCTATGCATGCCTGGACTTTGCACTACCTCCCAGCCACCGGCCACCGCGCTATCCTGACCCCCCACATCGAAAGGTGGCAGACAGCACCTGGAGCTTTCAGCATCTCAAAGGCAGGGCCACCCATGAAAGGGATGAGTTGTGATTGGTCCACACCAGTCCCAGCAGAGGAGCTCCCCTTCTTGACCTCAGGGTCTTCCTGTCCTATGTCTTTCTGCCTGGGATATGGATGTGATATCCAGAGACACAGCAGCCTCACTCCTGGCAGCTTCATGCAGCAGCTTGAAATCACACCAGGGACCTCTCCCTCACGCACCTTCCTCTACATAACCTCAAGACCACACCCTCCTACAGACGAGGAAACTGAGGCTCAGAGTGGTTACACATCGTGTCCAAGGCCACACAGTGAGGAAGGGACAGAGCCTGTTTCAAGGAAACTAACAAACCAGCCTTCTCTCTCTCTATAGCCACCCCGGAGAAGCTAGCTGCGGGGTCCGGATCAGGGGCCGGTTCCTGGGCTTCTCAGGGGGTACACGCTTCTGGAATATGTGGCTGCGTCTTCACCCCGGTACACTGCCCTTCAGGGTCAAGACCAGTAGCGGTGACCGCAGGGGCTTCCCTGGTGGCTCAGAGGTTCCTGATCTGGGAAGACCCCACATGCCACGGAGCAGTTAAGCCCGTGAACCACAACTACTGAGCCAGTGCTCTAGAGCCTGGGAACTGCAACCACTGAGGCCCACGAGCCCAGAGCCCTCTCCCCAACCAGAGAAGCCCCCCGCGGTGAGAAGCCGCGGGGCTGAGCTAGAGCGTAGCGCCCCCCCACCCCCTGCAAATAAAACACTGGAGCAGTCGGGGCGGGACATGGTTGGCCGCCTCCTGCCTGGGCAGCCTTCTCTGGGCTCCGTGTGCACCCAGTGGAGGTGCTGAAAGGTCTCGAGGGAAGAGCAGGGAGGGGAGCTGGAGCCAGGGGCCAGCCCGCTCCACCCCTCTGCACACTTAGGGGCCCAGATGGGGTCCCGCCCCTCACAGGTGCAGCCCAGGGCCCATTACCTGCAGAAATTCCTCCAGGCGGGTGTCTGGGGCAGGACAAGGGCATGAGTGTTGGAGTCTGATGGACCCAAGTTTTAGCCCACCTCCACCCCTCCCTGGCTAGTGACACCCCCTGGCCCTTGTCTGACACTGACTTCCCGTAAAGACCCTGGGAAAATAGCACCAGCCCACGGGAGGCTGTGCAGGTTCAGGGAGGGGCCAGGTTTCAGCAGTGCAAGGGCCTCAGAGCAAGTGCTCTGTACACAGCCGCAGTCATGCTTATTATTTTATTTTAATTTTTGGCTGTGGTGGGTCTTTGTCACTGCATGGAGGTCCCCCAGGAGAGGTCCTAGAGAGAGGGCCTGATATATATGCGACTTCTCTGATTGTCCCACTTGCAGCACTCCAAGGGCAGGGCAGGGTGTCTCACCACCTCCTCCAACACTGGAACCCACAGCAGAGCCAGGCACTGGCCAACACCCGTAGTGTGTTGAATAGGCGTCTGCACTGGGGTGGATGGATACCCAGAACTCGTGCATGTGGACAGCTGGGCCCAGAAGCCCAAAGAGAACTAGGCAAAAACGCGTGTTCCAGGAGCTGTGAGTCAGGCCTGCACACACGGTATCGCCAGGCCCAGGGCCCACAGATGGAGCCTTCTGCTCCACGCCCCGAACAGCTCCCCAAACCTGGACCCTCCACGGCATCCCACCATTGTCTACAAGATAGTACTCTGCCACAGTGCCGTTGCTTAGTCACTCTGTTTCTGACTCTTTGTGGCCCCACAGACTGCAGCCCACCAGGCTCACGGGATTCTCCAGGCAAGAATCCTGGAGCAGGTGGCCATTTCCCCTCTCCAGGGGATTTTCCCAACCCAGGGATCAAATCTGTGTCTACAGCATTGGCAGGCAGATTCTTTACCCCTGAGCCACCTGGAAAGCCCACAGAAGCTACCTTGTATGTTCTTTTTGAGAAATCATAGCCTGCATTGTGGTCAGATACAGAGTATTTCTTCTTAGAGTTTCAGGGGCTATTCAGCTGCTTTTCTGTGTCTGATGACCAGGTGTCTTGTTTCATTTGCTTTGTTCCTGCCACACAGGCGTCCCAGCTGAGATGGCTCCATGACCCAGGGGCACATCCTCTGCCTCGGGTCCTGCAGGTGGGGTCATTCTGAGGCCGTTCACGTTGTTCACTGAAAACCTTCATGAGCTCAGAGATATTTCACACACATTTTCCCGGCTGCACCCTCCTCAGCTCTCTAAAGACAAATCCCAAACACCTGAGGTCGTCACTGTAGTCGGCGTCCATCAGCCCGTGTGTCTTCCCTGCCGGCAGGAATAGAAATGTCCAGGCAGAAAGGAGTCCATCTTTCCCAGCTAAGGAGTATATTGAGTGTAACTTCTTACATGGATTTTTCAAAATATAGTGTGTGTGAGACAATTCCAGGAACAAAGAAGAATTGGAGGCAGGTTATTTAAATCATCTCCCTTGGGGCTTTCCTGGTGGATCAGTGGTAAAGAATCCACCTGCCGGTGCAGGAGACGCAGGTCCGATCCCTGATTCGGGAAGATCCCATGCGCTGTAGAGCCACTAAACCCATGTACCACAGCTACTGAGCCCACGTGCCCTGGAGCCCATATTCTGCAACAACAGAAGCCAGCACTGTGAAAAATGTGTGCACTGCAAAGAGGAACAGCCTCTGCTTTCTGCAACCAGAGAAAAGCCCACGCAGTGGTGAAGACCCAGCACAGCCAAAAAATAAATAAAAGCATTTTTAAAATAAGTGAATAAATCATCTCTCTTGGCTAAACTCTTTGCAGAGATGGGAGTGGGGGAACTACGAGGCGTCTGGGGACTGACCTGGGAGCCACAACTTGGCTGAGCTCCGTTGAGCCACATTTATCACCTCAAAGCGAACTGCTTGCTTCTAGACAGGACCAGACACCTGGCAAACAGCCCGACCCACGCAGTAAACCAAGGCTGGCGTGGGACTGCAGGCGGGGGCAGTTGGGAGAGAGGGCTGCACTCAGAGGGGGTGTCAGTGGCTTGGGAGGAGGCCCCTTGCAGCTCTCTCATTACCCTGGGATGTGAGGGAATCAGCTGATTGAAGGAGGACCAGGTGAAGTCAAGGAGGAAGGAAGAGAAACTGGGGGAAGCAGTGACAGGGGAGGATGGGAGGAAAAACAGTCCCTTCTGTTCTGCTCAGCACACTGAAAGGAGGCAAGCGGAGCCCACAGCTGCAGCCAAGACAAGCGCAAAGACCTGCCCCCTCTCACTCCTGGTGTGATCAGGGCCTTAATGAAGGAGGATGCAGAAGAGAGACCTAAAGCAGCCAGGGCAATCCAGGAATGCTTCCTGGAGGAGGGGACGGCCAGATTGGAAGCCAAGTCGAAAGATAGCTACCAGCCAGACTGGTTCAAAATTGGAAAGGAGTATGTCAAGGCTGTATACTGTCACCCTACTTATTTAACTTCTATGCCGAGTACATCAAGTGAAACGCTGGGCTGGATGAATCACAAGTTGGAGTCAAGATGGCTGGGAGAAATAGCAACAACCTCAGATACACAGCTGATACCACTTTAATGGCAGAAAGCAAAGAGGAACTAATAAGCCTCTGATGAGGGTGAATGAAGAGAATGAAAAAGCTGGCTTAAAGCTCAGCATTCAAAAAACTAAGATCATGTCATCCAGTTCCAACACTTCATGGCAAAGACAAGAGGAAAAATTGGAAACAGTGACAGATTTTCTTTTCTTAGACTCCAAAATCACTGTGGACAGTAACTGCAGCCATGAAATTAAAAGATACTTGGTCCTTGGAAAGAAAACTATGACAAACCTAGATGGCATATTAAAAAGCAAAGACGTTACTTTGCTGACAAAGGTCCATATGGTCAAAACTATGGATTTTCCAATAGTGATGTATGGATGTGAGAGTTGGGCCATAAAGAAAGCTGAGCACCAAAGAATTGATGCTTTTGAATTGTGGTACTGGAAAAGTCTCTTGAGAGTCCCTTAAACAGCAAGGAAATCAAACCAGTCAGTCCTAAAGGAAATCAACTCTGGATGTTCATTGGAAGGACCAGTGCTGACGCTGAAGCTCCGATCCTTTGGCCACCTGATGGGAAGAACTGACTCATTTGAAAAGACCCCGATGCTGGGAGAGATGGGAGGCGGGAGGAGAAGAGGACTACAGAGGATGAGATGGTTGGAGGGCATCATCAACTCAATGGACATGAGTCTGAGCAAGCTCTGGGAGATAGTAAAGGACAAGGAGGCCTGGAGTGCTGCAGTCCTTGGGGTGCAAAAGAGTTAGACATGACTGAGTGACTGAACAACATTACAACCATCAGCCAGGCAAAGGCCACTTGGGGTCAGAGGTCCAGGAGAGGAAGGGATGCTCCAGGCTGGGACTCTAGAGAACAGAGGGTCTGCAAGATGTCAGCTCAGCATGCTGCTGGGGCCTGGAGGGCAAGGAGTTGAGGCTGGCCATCCTAAGAACGTAAGCTTTAGCCCTGGGCCAGCAAGGTGGCCTGTGGGTGGCCGAAAGGAACCACATAATCAGATGTTCCCAAGGGCCCAGCCAATGGTGCCTCACCTATGTTCTCAACCAGGGGCGATGTCAGGAAAATGACTTGGCAGATGGGAAACCAAATATTCCCTCTGTGGCTGGACAAGTTGATTTTGGAGACTGTGGCGTCTATCTGTGGGCCAACGGGCCTCCTGACACTGGGCCCCAGGCCTCCCCAGTGTGGACAGGCCTCCTTCGTGGGGCCCAGAAAAGCGTGCTCGGACTCTGCTGGCCGACCTCACGTACTAGGGACCGCCGCCTGTCAGTGGCTCAGAGCCCAGAAGCAGAAGTCTGAGTTAGTGCTTATCAGGGCCCTGCAAAGATACAGAGCCAGGGACAGGTTTACACAAGAGCAGATTTATTAGAGGACTCAGTTCACAGAGTTGTGGAGGCTGAGAAGACCAACAATCACACAGTTTGCAAGCTGGAGGCCCAGGAAAGCCAATGGGGTAATTCAGTCCAAGTGCAAAGGCCTGCGAATCCGAGTACAAAGACCCTGCCTCCACCCCATGCCTGTCAATATGACTTTACTTGGAAATGAGGTCTTTGAGGATGTAATCTGTGACGATGGAGAATGGTGTGCCCTAATCCTATTTGCCTGGTGCCCCTTGAGAAGAGGAACATTTGAACACGGTCACAGAGGGAAGAAAAGAAGGTCTGTTGTTTTAAGCCCCGGGTATTAGTTTTCTGAGGCTGCCATGACAGAACACTACAGACTGGTTGGCTTAATCGAGGGACTCTATGGAGCCACAGTTCTGGAGGACAGAGGTGCAGGATCGAGGTGTCACCAGGATGGCGCCTCCTGAGTCTGAGGGAGAAGCTGTCCTCTGCCTCTCTCCCGGCTCCTGGGGTTTGCTGGAGATCTTTGGGGCTCCTTGGCTTGAAGAAGCGTCACCCCAACTTCTGCCTTCATCTTCACATGACATCTCCCTGTGTGTCCGTGTCCAGATGTTCCCCTTTTATAAGAACGTCAATCATATCGGATCAGGGCCCAGCCTGATGACTCATCTTTTTATTTTAGTTGAAAGATAACTGCTTTATAATATTGTGTTGGTTTCTGCCATACAACATGAATCAGCCATAGGTTCCTCTTGAACCTCCCACCCCACCCCACCTCCAGGTGGTCCCAGAGCACTGGGAACTCCTGAGCCGTACAGCACGCTCCCACCGGCTATTGTACACACGGTAATGTGTGTCTTTCCACGCTACTCTCCTTTGGCCCTCCCTCCTTTCTCTCCCGCCATGCCCACAAGTCTTTTCTCTATGTCTGCATCTCCACTGCTGCCCTGCAAATATTTGATGATCTCATTTTAACTTGATTAATCTATAAAGACCTTATTTCCAAATAAGGTCACATCCTGAAAGCCCTGGGGTTGAGACTTCAACATGTAAATTTTGAAGGAACACATCACCACATCTACTCAGAGTTCCAGAAGGGGTTTATTTCTTGTCTTAATTGAAGATTTACAATGTTTAAGTGGGCCATAAAACTTTTCTGTTTTTGTGAGAAGCATTTAAGTTGTTGGTCTTGTATGTTTTCCTACTTAGAAGAAACTGAAATTGACTAAGCCATGGGTCACGGAGAGGTTTAATTCACTTCCCTTCCTCCTGATGCTCTGCCAGGATTTTCCGAAGCATGTTCATGCCCACACTAGTGAAACTTTTCCAAGCCCATCCTAGGCTTTTTTCTTATATTATTGTCTTTAATTGTGGTAAAATATAGATAACATGGGGTTCCAGGCGGCCCTAGTGGTAAAGAACTCTCCTGTCAATGCAGGAGATATAAGAGGTGACATCTCTGCACAGCTTGACTCAGCTGTCTTTAATCCTTTGGGGGAGGTGGGGGTGAAGGGGTGCCCATCTGATGACTCAAAACTGGTTTGGGGTGGACTTGAGGGTCCCTGTGCAGTTTGCAGTCTGTCAGACTGATATTAGGACTCGCTCATGTTGCCTGAGTTCTTGCTGTGTTCCACTGGGATAAATGCCCAGCAGGAGCACTGTTAGGAAAACGATCCTGAGGTGGGACATGGGCAGTAATGTCGCAGGGGAAGTCAGACGGCTGGTACACTTGAAAAGTAAGATGACACCAGGGTTGAGGCTCCCAGAGGCAGGACACACACACACACAGACAAGACATACACACAGGCATAGACATACACACAGAGGTATACACACACACACACAGAAGACATACACACAGGTATACACATACACACAGAGGTATACACACACAGAGAGACAAGATATTCACATAGGCATATACATACACACAGAGGTATACACATACACAGACAAGACATACACACACATATACACATACACACAGAAGAACACACACACACAGAGAAGACATACACACAGGTATACACATATGCACAGAGGAACACACACACACAGAGACAAGACATACAAACAGGTATTCACAGATAAGACATACACACAGGTATACACATATGCACAGAGGAACACACACACACAGAGACAAGACATACAAACAGGTATTCACAGATAAGACATACACACAGGTATACACATATGCACAGAAAACATACACACACAGACAAGACATACACACAAGTAAACACACACAGAGGAACACACACACACAAACAATAAGACATACACACTGGTATACACATACACACAGAGGTACACACACAGGTATACACATACACACAGAGGTACACACACAGGTATACACATACACACAAAGGAACACACACACACAGAGACAAGACATACACACAGGTATACACATACACACAGAGGAACACACACAAGACATACACCCAGGTATACACATACACACAGAGGAACACACACAAGACATACACCCAGGTATACACATACACACAGAGGAACACACACAGACAAGATATACACACAGGTATACACATACACACAGAGGAACACACACAAGACATACACCCAGGTATACACATACACACAGAGGAACACACACAGACCCCCTCAGGAGGGGTGCTCTGTGTGCTGCCCTGGGGTGAAGTGAGCAGCAGAGCCATCGAGACAGGCATGAGAGAAGCCCGGGGCTCCCCTGTGGCCGGAAGGGACTGGGAGGGTGGTGACAGGATGGCAGAGCACAGGCCTAGCGGCCCACGGGAGCCCGCAGAGCCGCGTCCACCAGAGGCCCCGGCGGGGGGGTGGGAAGCCCGGCTGGGAGTGGGCCGGCTCCCCAGGGGTCCTGGCCCAGTTGGGCTCCAACGGGCTTTTCTGCCACCTGCGGACGCTGGCTCTGTTCCTGCAGACGGGAGTCCTGGGCTGTGAGAACTCCCTTTGGAGCAAGTGCTCTCCAGGTTCCGCCTGAGGGAGGAGAGTCCAGTCTGCGAAGCTGCTTTAACTTGAGTCCCGGCAGGAACGGGGCCCCCCAGGCGGCACTAGCGCTAAAGACCATGCTGCCCTCGCAGGAGGGGTAAGGGCGCGGGCTGCATCCCTGGGGCGGGAGGACCCCCTGCACGAGGGCATGGCAGCCACTCCAGCAGCCCGCCTGGAAAACCCCACGGGCAGAGGAGCCTGGCGGGCTACAGTCCATGGGGCCGCACAGAGTCGGACACGGCCGAGCACATTAGCATGCACGCGCTCACGGACAGGGAAGCCGTGTGGTCGTGAAAGGACTTTAGAAGGCCTCCACTCATTCATCCGCTCACCCACAGGGGCTTGCACTGAGCGCCAGGGGCAGTTGAGGGCTGCTGAGATCCATAGCAGATACAACAGACCCATTCTGCCCTCACAAACGTACGTGCTGGTCAGGAGAGGCCCACAAAAGGCGAGACGAATGGGCAAGACGGACGCGCAGCAGGGTAGACCGGTGTGGGGGAGCAAAGCCTGGAAGGAGCACGCTGGCCGCCTGGTACCAGACTTGGGCCAAACGCTGGTTCCACCGTGCGTTGGCTGCGGACCTGTCTCAGTTTATCAGCCAGTGAGGTGGGAAGAACAGGCAGAGCCTAGAATTCAGCAGTGTGGAATGAGTGGGTGGAGAACCCAACCTCACAAGCTGGTGAGAGCACAGCACTGGCTCACAGGAGGTCAGATCGAATTCCTGAGATGTTGAGGAGAGGGTCTCCCATACCCAGAGCGGGTGGAGGGCCACAGGAGATCCCAGATAGAGCTGTTGCTGGTATCCTCTGCAGGACTAGAATGTTAAGCTGGGAAGGGATTATGAGAATGAAGACCTCATTTCCCAGACTCCCTTGCAGCTAGGTATGACCATGTGACTCAGGCCAACACGGTGGGAGTTGATATGGCACCTGGCACCTCCTAAGAAGACTCTTGCAGTGCAGTCTTTCCCTCCCCACCCCCGCCAGCCTGCTTTTTGGGATGTTGCTGTGAGAACCATGGTGAGGACAAGGGTCACACCCAGGGGAATGCAGAGCTGTGAGCAGGAAGGAGCTGGGGCCTCTGAAGACCTGGGGCCACAAAGCCACCTGGGCTTTGGCAGATGGGGAATTAAGCTTCTCTGGCTTAAGTTACTGTTGCTTCGGTTCCTAGCCCAGGAGGGTCTAAGGATGAGGGCAGGGGCAGGCGTGCCCACTGCTTCCACGGACCCCACATCCATGTCCGTGTTTTCTGACAGCCAGGCCACCGGTGGTGGGGAAGGAGGTTCTGAGGCACTCTGGGTTCAGCCACAGCTCCAGAGAGCGCCTCTGCCCCTGTGCTCTGCTTGTGGGAACCCCGGGCTTTTCACAATAACATGAGTGTTTCTGGCCTCATGAAACAGGCAAGAGGCACACTTCACCTCTGCTCATCACAGGGTCACGGCTGTCATCTCAAGATGTCTCCAGCTCCAGCTTTGGATTTCTGATCAATCCCAGTTCAGGGTCAAGAGTTCAAGGGGAGACAAAGAGCGCAGGTGCCCAAGGTCTCGACAGTGACAAGAGAAAAAGGAACAAAGGTCTGTAGAGTCAAAGCTATGGTTTTCCCCATAGTCATGTGTGAATATGAGTTTGGACCATAAAGAAGACTGAGCACTGAAGACTTGATGCTTTTGAACTGTGGTGTTGGGAGAAGACTCTTGAGAGTCCCTTGGACTGCAAGGAGATCCAACCAGTCCATCCTAAAGGAGATCAGTCCTGAATATTCATTGGAAGGACTGATGCTGAAGCTGAAACTCCAGTACTTTGGCCACCTCATGCAAAGAACTGACTCATTGGAAAAGACCCTGATGCCTGGAAAGATTGAAGGCAGGAGGAGAAGGATGAGATGGTTGGATGGCATCACCGACTCAATGGACATGAGCTTGAGCAAACTCCAGCAGATAGTGAAGGACAGAGGACCCTGGCATGTGCAGTCCCTGGGGTCACAGAGCCAGACACAACTTAGCGACTCAAAAACAACATCCTACCATTTACATTTTCTAACATTTCTATAATGAGCACCCACTATTTTCATAACGAGAAGCTCTCCTCCTGCTAACCCTCATGCTTCACACAGCTCTCATTTTTCTTCTAACAGCTGATTCTGCTGATGCACAGAATTCCAATCGCAGTGCGCTGGTGATGAACAATTTAGTCAGCCTTAGATTCAAATCCTCTCTCATGTCCACGGGCTTTGTAAGACACTCCTCTCAGGGTTCAGGAATTGCCACCACCCCCTCCTTCCCTGTCCTTCAGGCATCTCTGCAGGAGGAGCCGACGGAGCCCACCCTGCACCCAAGCCACACATGGAGGCCGCTGGTTCCAGGGGCTGCCGCTGGCCCTGATGCTCTCGACTGTCAGTTCACGTGTTTGTTAGTTCCTCATGCAACTGATTTGGCTCTTTCTGAAGAAGGGTATTTCGGCCTGAACGTCTGTGGCCCCTTCTGGTGGCATTTTCTCACCAAGAATATACACTTCAGTTTGGAGCCCGTGTGCACCAGAGGAATGGCAGTGCCATTTGCTGCTGGTTGTCAGGTCCTTCTTCTAGGAAAATCTCTTAACCAGGAGCCCCTGTCTCTTCCAGCTGGAGGGTTTTTGTTTTTGGTGGGGAGGGGTGGCTCTCCTGTAGCACTGAAACAAGTGAACACACAGAAGTGGGCCAAGAACGAGACACTATGATGGGAATCGGAACAAGGTGTATGATTAACCCATTCTGCATACTGGGAGCCCAAATACAGACAAAGTAGACAGGGTGGCTGTAATGCACACCTCCTAGGATAGAGACGTGGCTTAGTGAGCCAGGTGGGGTTTCTATTGTGCCACATCTCACAAGGCCAGGCTCTGGTGTGGGAGCCTGCTTAGAAGGTCCATGGAGTCCAGCTCCTTGAGACAGCAGATCTGAGGCCCTCATGTCCTTGCTGGTGGACAGATGGGGGCTGCTCTCTGCTCTGAGGCCACCTTCTCACTAGACCCGCACCGCCCGCCCCCCCCCCATCTTCACACCAGCTGCAGAGATCTGAGTCCTTCTCATGCTGTGAAGCATTCTGACTTTGCCTGCAGGAGGAAACGCTCTGCTTTTAAACGGCTCACCAAGACTGAGCCCACCAGATACTCTCTACAAAAGGTCACAGGCTCAGGGCTCCAGCTACATCTGCGGAAGTCCCTTCACAGCAGCACCTAGGTGAGTGTTTGACTGAAAAACAAGGGGTGGGTAGCAGACCACATATATATATTTTTTAATTTGCGTATTTCAGAGTTGGATAAAAGATGCAAATCCATGCCCCTGCTGAGAGAGTGTAATAATAAAGAGGATGACGCAGCTGTGGCAGCAGCCAACACTCTGATGACGGTTCTGGCTTCAACTGTGATGGTTATATGGGTTGGGATTGGTTGGGAAAAACAGGCGAAAGCGCTGCCTTTTTCCAAGTGTGTGATGAACCTGGCCCATCTCCTGTCTCACCATCGTGCAGGATGGGCTGGTCCAAGAGGAGACACCTGTCCGAAGCCTGGCACTTGCAGGCACTCAGCTGTCACAAGCATCAAACCCATGACCCATATGCTGTCGTGTCTTCTGCACGACCTTCTCCTGAGGACATTTTCTTTTACATGTGACCCCATCCTTGTTGGGCTTCCTGATGGCTCAGTTGGTAAAGAATCTGCCCGCAATGCGGAAGACTCCAGTTCGATTCCTGGGTTGGGAAGATCCACGAGAAGGGATACGCTAACCATTCCAGTATTCTTGGGCTTTCCTTGTAGCTCAGCTGGCAAAGAACCCGCCTACAAGGCAGGAGACCCCGGTTTGATCCCTGGATTAGGAAGATACCCTGGTGATGGGAAAGGCTACCTACTCCACTATTCTGGCCTGGAGAATTCCAAAGACTGTATAGTCCATGGGGTCACAAAGAGTCGGACACGACTGAGCGACTTTCACTTCTTTCCATCCTTGTTGGGGACACCGTGGGCTGTTCAGCTTGCTCTTCCTGAACCCCCTGCCCGGGCCACCCACCCCCTTTGCTGGAAATGCGTTCCAAGGGCTGACACAGGAGTCTCCCCATGAGGGCAGCTTCACGTCCAAGTGCTCATGACTTGCACTGGGGTGAACTTGCAGACCTCAGCAGGCTGTCAAGGATGCAGTTCCCAATGTGGCCACGAAGTGGCAGCACAGACAGGCCTCCGCTCGGGAAAATCGACCGTTTTGGATGTCGATCCAGCGCATGGCCTCTTGGCTGTCCTGGACCCACGTTCAGTGACAGCAGAAACATCACGACTGCCACAGCCACTGAATGTCTGTTTCAAGACACAGGAGCCAACACTGTCGACAGTCCCCATGCTGCACTGTGAGCTCTTTACAGCAGGGTTCCCATCTGATTCCCTTGAGTCCTAAGAGATAGTAAAATGAGTATTTGCACCTCTTTTAATCCTCAAAATAAATTATATAGTCCGAGTTTTACAGGTGAGCGGATCAATGCTGAGAGCAATTACATGATGCTGCCCAAGGTCACAGCCAATGAGAAACATGTTTTAAATTTTATTAGCATATAGCTTTTTGTTTTCTATTGGAGTACAGTTGCTTCATAATGCTGTTAGTTTCTGCTGTACAACAAAGTGAACCAGTAGAGTGTACTGATTTACAATGCTGTGTTAGTTTCAGGTAAACAGCAAAGTGATTCAGTTAAATATACACATATATTCACTTTTTCAGATTGCTTTCCCATATAGGTGATAACGAGTATTGAGTAGAGATCCCTGTGCTACGCTGTAGGTCCTTGCTGGATATCTGTTTTACATACAGCCATGTATGTTAGTTCCAATCTCCTAATTTATCCTTTCCCCATGATGTGCTTTTTACTATAGAAAACTTCACACAGACAAGAAAATGGTCATAACTCCCACACTTTATCATCCAGCTACCACCATTATCAACATTTTGCCTCGTTTCTTCCATTCTCGTTTTTTAGCCTGCATAATCATAAAGCAAATTTCAAATTCTACGGCAATTTAAATACTTCCGTTGGCATTGCCGAACAATTACGGTATTATCTAAACATTAGGCCACCTCTCCCTAACAAAAATATGAATAACTTCTGTCATCTAACAGTTTATATTTGACTTTCCCCTTTATCTCACAAATGTCTTTTTTCACAGCCGGTTTGTTCGATCATGATTCAAATAAAGGTCCACACAGTCCATCTTTCATGCACTCTAATTCTCAAACAGTCTTACTTCCTTTTTTCCTCTAGACCCCTAACTAATAAACTGGGTCATTTGCCCAATAGAATGTCTTACGTTCCGGATTTGACTTTTTGCTTCCATCTGCGAGTGGCCCAGGGCCTGACATTCAACGTGATGAGTGCTCTCAATGGAAGTAAAGCAGAACAGAGATTTGGTCCTCACAGATGGGACACGCAGGCAGCACTCGGCTGGGGCCACCACGGGCTCTGCAAATCGAGCAGAGGGGACAGCAGCTGCGAGACCCAGGTACAAGCAGCACCTGGGCTCCTGCGTGGCACAAGACACAGTAGCACTGGCATTTGTTAAGAGTAACGAAAACATGTGGATTTTATGAGCTTTGGTTGTGTCCCCAGAAGTCGTCTTCGATGCTGTTCTTGGTATGCTTTGGTGTCTTACTCTGAGAAAATTGGGCTTCCCTTGTAGCTCAGTTGGTAAAGAATCTGCCTGCCGTGCAGGAGACTCCGATTTGATCCCTGGGTAGGGAAGATCCCCTACAAAGAGATGGCAACCCACTCCAGTATCCTTGTCTGGAGAATCTCATGGACACAGGAGCCTGGTGGGCTGCAGTCCATGGGGTCGAAAAGAGCCGGGCACGACTGAGCGACCAACACGCTGAGAAAACTGAAGGTGGAAGAGTGCAAACGCAACACACCACCCAAGTCTCCTCACCCAGGCCCGACGCCTCCGCGCGGGACCACACAGGCTTCCCGGTTTTGCCTTAACAAAACCCACAGTACCGACGGAGGCCCCCTCCGGCCACCAGTCCGCCCTCCTGCGCCGCGAAGTCGCCGGCAGGACGGGCGGTGACCGCCTAACGCTGTTTTAACCGACTTTCCCGGAGCCCTGCGGTCGCCCGTCCACGAGCTTTCGTCCTTGACCTACTTGCCCTTAGCCTACACTGAGCGCCCAGAGTCTGGCTCGGCCCCAGCAGCTCGGGCTGTGAGGGAGAAAAGGACAAAAGCCCTGGCGTCTCGCCACCTCCCAGAGCAAAGAGCGCCCCGACACTCGAGGTGCACGGACAGGAAGGGAGGGTCCCCTGGAAACCGCGCTCGAGAGTCTCCGCGCCCTCTCAGTCCGCACTTCCGGCGCCCTACCCATGCTCTCTCTCTATTGGCTCTTCCCTTGACCACGCCCCTCCACGGAGGCGTCTGTTTCCTTCACCTTTCACCTCAGCTTCACTTTCTGGGGCCTCGCACGGCCTCAAACCCCGCCCACCGTCCAGGCCGGCAGTTATTGGTGAATATGGCTTATCCATCAGTGGAAAAACGGTAGTGGATTGGCTGAGGGGAAGCAATTGGGCGGGAGAAGCAAGAATAGAGTCTCGCGCATGCCCGGTGCGCGCACGCAGTGCCGGCAGCAGACATGGCGGCTCGGTGTGTGCAGCTGGCGCGGCGCAGCCTCCCGGCTTTCGCGTTGTCTCTCAGGTAAGGGGCGCCGATGGCCAGGCTTAGGAGGGGCGCGCTGTCCCCGCTGGCTCAGACGCGAGCCCTGTCCGGCTCCGGCCCAGGCGTCGTGCGGGGGGCTCCGCTGGTTTCTCCCGTGGGGCCCGCCCGGCCGCCGCTCTATCCCCTGCTGCCCGCGGGGCGGACGGGACGGCGCCCCGCGCGAGGCAGCGGTGGCGAGCGGGCTCCTTCCGTCCAGCCCGAGCTTCCTCCGCCTCCGCGTTCTATGGAGTCCGAGCACAGAAGGGCCGCGGCCCCTACCTAATCCACCGTGGGGAGAGCCGTTGACTTAGAGCAGTGACGCCGCGGCGGAGGTCACGAGGCCCTACACTCTCCTTGGCTTTTCTTTCGCTCCCCCTTTTTTTGCGGTTTCTGCCGTTTCAAAGTCCGGCCTCCTAACTTGGTTTAGTCCATGCTTAGCGGACTGATGCTGAAGCTGAAACTCCCAGTAATTTGGCCATCTGATGCGAAGAACTGACTCATTGGAAAAGACCCTGATGCTGGGAAAGATTGAAGGCGGGAAGAGAAGGGGAGGACCGAGGATGAGATGGTTGGATGGGATCACCGACTCAGTGGACGTGAGTTTGAGTAAACTCTGGGAGTTGGAGATGGACAGGGAGGCCTGGCTTGCTGCAGCCCATGGGATCGCAAAGAGTCGGACATGACTGAGCAACTGAACTGAACTAGCACCTTTCACGTTGAGGGAGCTTCGGAGAACCAGGTTATCTGTTAAGAGAAGCTGCTCTGGGCCGAACGTGGGGGTAGAAGCTGCGGGAGCGGGACCCGGACTTTGCCCTCAAGGAGCTTTATTTAGTGATGATGAGACGGTTAACGGGTCGGTGAAAGGGGACGAGGACAGGGCGAGGGGATGAAGCCGCGATTCTAGCCTGATCCATTGTATAGACAGCATGGGAACAAACCCACCTGGGGAGTCTTGAGTGAGGACAGGCGGTTGGTTCAATTTGCGGTTTTGTAACTGGCATTGATTGCCTGGACGTGTGTGCATGATCAGTCGTGTCCAACTCTTTGCGATCATTTAGATTGTAGCTAGCCAAGTTCCTGTGTCCTTGGGGAAATTCCAGACGGGAATACTGGAGTGGGTTGCTATGCCCTCCTGCAGGGGATCTGCCTGCCCCAGGGACTGAAGCTGCTTCTCTTATGTCTCCTGCGTTGGCAGCTGGGTTATTCACCACTGGTGCCACCTGGGAAATCCAGTTGATTGCCAAGACTGCCTGCATTTCTGCCTCTAGGAACAGGTTTTGTGTAAGGAGGCTCAAGTGGGGGAGAGGGCAAATTGAATTGTGTGCGGAGCTCTGGGAGCCTCCCTGCAAACCCACACTGGCTGCTGCAGGAGGGGCTCTGCTGAGTGGAGCAGACGCGAAAGGTTGTGACTGGTCACACCCAGACGCCAGGACACCTGGAAACTAGGGCAGGTCACAGCAGTGCACTCCGTTGCTAGATGGTTAGTTTTTCAGTCGTAGTAGAACGGCAGCATGAAGGCCGCTGGTCTTCATCCCCAGGTGATTGTTCAGGTGCTCGCTCGTGCCTGGCTCTTCGCAGCCCCATGCGCTGGAGCCTGCTGGGCTTCCTTGCCATCACTGTCTCCCAGAGTTCGCGCAGACTCACATCCATTGAGTCGGTGATGCCATCCAGCCCTCTTTTCCTCTGTCGTCCCCTTCTCCCCCTGCTCTCCATCTTTCCCAACATCAGGGTCTTTTCTAGTGAGTCAGCTCTTCACATAAGGTGGCCAAAGTATTGGTAACAGACCAGTGTATCCGTTTATTCTCCTCAAAATAGGATTTCTGGTTTGTGTTTATAAGACTGGGGTCATGTTTTGTGTGTTTCTCTAAGTTGCATTTCTTCCGGCACATAACCCCATGGCATAGCCAAGAGATGGCAGTTTAACACCGCCATCTATTCGGTGGCTGCTCAGCATTCCAGACCGTGGAAGCAACAATTTGTTCACAAATTTGTTCAACAGTTTGTCCTTCTGAGCAGTGTTCTGTTTCAAGCTTTTCATCCTGGGAAACGTCTGTACGTGCTGCCCTAAACACCCTTGTACACATGTTCTGTGTGCCCTTAGCTTTTCTGTTCGTTGAGGCAGGTTGCTTTACTCTGGGAAGGAAATTGAATGTAGCTTATTTTCAGATTGGGCTGTGGCATACCTTAGAGCCCCACTGGGCCTGGTGAACAGATCCGTATTATTCATTAATGGCACTGTGGCCTTGGGCTTGTCACTTAACCTTTCCCCCATGGGGATGAGGTTGGGTAATATCCCAGTCACTCCCAGCATTAGTTTTCAGAGCTTTCTGTGTCCACACCGCCGCTGCGCTCTGCTGCCCCCATGCCTTTGTTCACGCCCTTCCTGAAGTGGGTTTGTCTTGTCTGTTCCTGCCCCGTATGTGAACTCTTGCCTGGTCTTCAAAGTATCTGCCCAAATCCTTCCCAGACTTCCATTTCTCCAAAGCTAGAAATATTCTACTCTGAACCTCCCAAAGCACTTGGTTCCTCTTTTATCACTTTCAAACCCAAGTTACCGTCTGTGAATATAGATACCTTTTTGCATGACTTTGGCCACCTGATGCAAAGAGCTGACTCATTTGAAAAGACTCTGAGCTGCGAAAGATCGAGGGCAGGAGGAGAAGGGGACGACAGAGGATGAGACGGTTGGATGGCATCATGACTCAGTGGACATGGGTTTGGGTAAACTCCGGGAGTTGGTGATGGACAGGGAGGCCTGGCATGCTGCAGTTCATGGGGTTGCAAGGAGTCGGACGCGACTGAACTGAAGTATCCTGTGGGAGCAGCACTGGACCTCGCCTCCAGTAGTAGCTCTTTCTTTAGCACATGGTGGGGTCTGGATGCTCAGGAGTTCCTGAGAGTGAGGAGAAGGGGAGATTAGCACTGTAGCCTTGGTGCACTGGCGTTTTAGTTTAGACGTCTATTGCAACAGACTGTACATAAACAAATAGCTCCTATACGTCCTATGCCATTTGCCTTTATTGTATCTAAGACAAATCCTTTCTCCCCCTCGTAGCAAGTAGTTTTAAATTACCTTTGATTTCTGAAGTCGTCCATCTGACTTCAACAAGCAGAAGAGTCACGACCTTAATTTCTGTCATGTGGACTTGCCTTCAGGTCTTCTCCTCGGCTGCTGTGCACAGCTGCAAAACAGAAGAACAACGGCCAGAACCTGGAAGAGGACGCGGGTCAGAATGAACAGAAGACAGACCTTCCCTCCACAGAGAAGACTCTCATGGAAGAGAAGGTCAAGCTGGAAGAGCAGCTGAAGGAGACCGTGGTAAGGCTGTGGGCTCTTGTGAGGAGCATGGTCTGTGGAACTCCAGGTCCATCTTGTGGGGGTGTGAAGATGGCTTCCCTGACAACAGAGGCGGAAGCCAGACAAATTCTGTCCCTGTTGGGTTCTACAGCAAGTTACTGCTGAAGGAGGGATAGAACTCAAATCCGCTGTGACTCTGGCTGTCATGAGAATTATCTTCATGTGCTACATAGATTATATTGAATTAAGACTGAAAATGGTCTTTACAAGTGAGGAATATTCAGTAGGGCCCTTGAGCCTGGGTCTTTGGGAGGGACGAAGGCGGGAGCCAGAGGTAAAGTCACGTGGTGCTCTCCTAGGAATGTTGGAGTTTTTTGAACTAATTAGTAGTACATGTGGAAAAGTGTTGTTCAGTCGCTCAGTCGTGTCTGACTCTGCAACCCCAGGGACTGCAGCATTCCAGGCCTCCCTGTCCCTCACCATCTCCTGGAGTCTGCCCAAATATATGTCCCCCAAGTCGGTGATGCCATCCGGCCATCTCATCCTCTGTCTTCACCATCTTCTCCTGCCTTCAGTCTGTCCCAGCATCAGGGTCTTTTCCAATGAGCCAGTTCTCTGCATCAGATGGCCAAAGTACTGGAGCTTCAGCATCAGTCCTTCCAATGCATATTCAGGACTGATTTCCTTTAGGATGGGCTGGTTGGATCTCCTTGCTGTCAGAGGGACTCCCAAGAGTTCTCCAGCTACAGTTCAGTAGTATCAGTTGCTTGGCACTCAGCCGTTTTATGGTCCAGCTCTCACATCCAAATGTGACTACTGAAAAAACCATAGCTTTGACTAGATGGACCTTTCTCAGCAAAGTAATGTCTCTGCTTTTTAATAAGCTGTTTGGGTTGGTCATAGCTTTCTTTCCAAGGAGCAAGCATCTTTTAACTTCATGGCTGCAGTCACCATCTGCAGTGATTTTGGAGCCCAAGGAAATAGTGTGTCACTGTTTCTATCGTATCCCCATCTGTCTGCCATGAAGCACTGTGCTAGGGCTTTGCTAACCCCTTTGTGTATATGAATCCTTACAACAGCCCTGGGAGTCAGCTGTTAATACCCCTATTTACAGATGAGGAAACTGAGGCCCAGGACTGTTTGGTAAACTTTCCAAGGTCACCTTGCTACCCAGTGGCAGGGCCATGGTCTGAGCCTGTGAGACCTTGCTCTTAACCATGGCTCTGGGACCCCAGAAAGCTGAAGGCAATAACCTAGTGCCCGTGAAAAATAGAAATGCCAGGAGATGCATACAATTATAGGAAGAGTTGGTGCAAAATGAGGAAGATTCAAGAATTCAAATGATTGTTACACAATAAATGTTCCAACTGAACCGTATCTGGGCAATATTAAAAATACCAAAGGTTCATTCCTGAGGTTTTTCCTCTTCTGTGGGTTAGAGGCCAAAGCTGTCCGCTCAGGGTGGTGGTTCTCCTGACCCTCTCCTTGGAGTGTGAGAACCAAGCCAGGTCAGCCCTTACCCTGGGTTCTAAGGTTCCCTTGAGCTGGAGATTCTGCATAGGAATGAATGGTCCTTCCTTGCGAGGAACCATCAGAACCAGCGGAAACTGGCAGCTTTTCTTGTCCTTTGCTCAGCTGCACACAGAGTGAGAGTAGCCTTGGGGGCTGTGAGTCTGTGGCGCCTGGCCACCTATTCCCCGCACAGTGGAGCGAGTGGCACTGGCTAATTCAACTTCTGTTTATTCCACAGCGGCTGTTTGTATTCCAGTCTCCAAAGTGCTCATAGCTGCTGTTTGTATTTTGACTTGCAGTTTATTATATCACGTTTGTTTTCCAATTAATTTGTTCCAGATTTATTTCATGTGAATTTGTCTTCCTTTTATTTTTTTAAAGGAAAAATATAGCGAGCTCTAGCAGATACTGAGAACTTGCGGCAGAGGAGCCAAAATTGGTGGAGGAGGCCAAACTATATGGTAACTTTAAACACTATGTGATACTGATCCTGGGGAACATGGACAGTGGGAGGTGTGGCCCTAGACAGCGTGATAGGTCGGGTGGGGAGGTGGGGCAGCTGCTGGCTGCATTCCGCCCAGCTGTTGAGATGAGTCAGCTGTTGCCTAGAAGGAGCAGAGCAGGCTGGTGACGCACACTCGTAGTGGCGAGCATGATTCTTTCGATAGAGTATCCTTCGCTCTCCCGCACAAGGACCTCAGCGTGAGCCTGCGGGTACTAGCAGAGGTGCCCTGAGAGGCTCGGGTCCTCAGCTGGAGCAGCCCTAATGCTGGTCTCACTTACGACCTAGTCAGTCGCTGTCTGTCTGTGTTGACACCATTGGATCCTTCTGTCATCATGCTTCCCACCTTACAGTTGAGGTCACTGAGGCTGAAATGATTTGCTTCTAAAATGGCGCTGGTGCCAAGGCCTGTCTCCCAACCCCATATATGTTGTGTTGATCACCCAGAAGACCATCTGAGTACTTAGGGGACAGTTTTCAGTCTCCCTGTTCTGGATGCAGAACTGATAAGAAGTTAAACCCTCTGCCCAAGGACAGACCTTGGTGCTTGCGGTGGAAGCAAAGCTCCAAGTTCAGAGAACAAACAGAGAACAAACCTCTCTTTTTAATTTTATTGAAGTATATAGTTGGTTTATAATGTGTTAATTCCTGCTGTCCAGCAGGGTGACTCGGTTACGCATCTCTTTACACTCTCTCCCATTATTGTCTTATCGTAGGACGATGAACTGCAGTCCCCAGGCTGCACAGAGGTGGCCTGTGTTCAGTCTGTATATGACAGTTGGCACATGCTCATCTTCCGTAGAAGGTGTCTCGGGTAATTTGATAGTGGGCATGCTCAGTCCCTCAGGTGTGTCCAGCTCTGTGACCCCATGGACTGTAGCTCACCACGCCCCTCTGGCCATGGGCATCCTGGCAAGAATACTGGAGTGGGTTGCCATTTCCTCCAGAGAGTCTTGCCAACCCATGGATTGAACCCAAGGTTCCTGTGTCTCCTGCAGTGGCTGGCAGGTTCTTCACCGCTGAGCCCCCTGGGAAACCCTGGTGATTTGATCGTGGTCACATTAAATCTGTAGATTGCGTTGGATAGTATGGCCATTTTAACAATGTTAATTCTTCCAAGGAGAGTATGGAATATCTTTCCATTTCTTTGAATCATTTTCAGTTTCCTTCACTAATGGTTTATGGTTCTCAGCATATAAGTCTTTGACCTCCTTTCAGGTTTATTCCTAAGTTTTTATTATTTGATGTGATTTTAAAAGATATTACTTTTACATTCTCTTTCTGATATTTCATTGTTATTGTAAAAAAATTCAGCCAATTTGTGTATATTAATCTTATATCCTGATACCTTGCTGAGTTCATTCATTTATTCTAGTAGTTTTTGTGTGGAATCTCAGGGCTTTCAATAAGTATTTTATCAAGTCATCTGTATATACTGACAATTTTACATCTTCTTGTGGCTGAGACTCCCAATACTTTGTTGAATAAAGTGATAAGAGTGGGCATCCTTATGTCATAAGAGTTTTTATTGTGAGTGGATGTTGGATCAGATGCTTTTTCCTCATCTGTTGAGATGCTCGTGTGGTTTTTGTCTTTTCTCTTGTTGACGTGCTGTTTCTCATTGATTGATTTGCACATGTTGAACTACCGTTATGACCCTGAGATGAGTCCATCTTGGTCGTGATGTATGATCTTTTTATGTTGTTAATTTCCATTCACTAATATTTTGTTGAGAATTTTTGCATCTATATTCATCAAGGATATTGGCATGTAATTTTTGTTTTTAGTAGTATCTGCTTTTGGTTTTGCTATCAGGGTAATGGTGGCTTCATAGAATATCTTTGGGAGTATTCCTTCCTCTTCATTCTTTTGAAAGAGTTTCAGAAGAATCAGTAGGAGTTCTTTGTGTGTTTGATAGAATTCACCTGTGTAGCCATCTGGTCCTGGACTTTTGTTTGTAGGGAGTTTCTTTTAATGAAGTTCAGATTCCGTCTATGTTAAATCACGTATGTCTTGATTCAGTTTTGGCAGGCTGTAAATTTGTAGGAACTTGCTTTGTCTTCTAGACTGTCAAGTTTGTTGGGATATAATATTCTCTTAATGGTTTGTATTTCTGGGGCATCAGTTGTGATTTCTTTCATTTCTTATTTTCTTTATTTGGATCCTCTCCCTTTCCTTGGTGAGCCCTTTTTTTTTTTTTTGCTTTTTTAACATCTGGTTTCTCTCTGATTATTTCCTCGCTTCTATTGACTTCAGGTTTTGTTCTTATTTTTCTAATTCTTTTAGGTGGTAGGTTAGGTTGTTGTGAGATTTTTCTTGTTTCTTAAAGAAGTCCTGTATCACTGTGAACCTTCCTCTGAAAACTGCTTTTGCTGCATCGTGTAGACTTTGTATGGTTGTGTTTTCATTGTCATTTGTCCCTAGTTAATTTTTAATTTCTGCTTTGATTTCATTGTTGACCCATTGGTATTTTAGTAGCATGTTGTTTAATTCAATATAGTTGGGTTTTTTGTTTTGTTTTCATTTCTTTTTCTGTAGTTGATACCTAGGTTCACGCAGCTCTGGTCAGAAAGATGCTGGAAATAATTTCTGTTAAATTTGTCGAGGCTTGTTTTGTGCCCCAGTGTGTGGTCAGTCCTAGAAAAGGCCCTGTGTGCACTTGAACGTGTATTCTGTATTTTTGGATGGACTGTCTTGAGCATATCAGTTAAGTCTGGCTGCTCTGTTGCGTCATTCTGGGTCTGTGTTGCGCCATTGGCTTTCTGTGTGGCTCTGTCCATTGGTGTGACGGGCAGTAGCTGCTCCTGCTGCTGTATTCCCATGGAGTGTCTCACCTCATGTCTGCTAGCATTTGTTTTATGTACTTTGGGTGCTCTTGTGTTGGGTGCGTATATGCTGAGGAATATGACATCTTCTTGTATTGATTTTTAATATTATATAGTGTTTTTCTTTCTGTGTTTATAGCTTCTGCTTTAATGTCTGTTTTGTCTGATGAATAGCGTGACCCCCCCCACTTTCTTATTTACCTTTGCATGAAATATCTTTTTTTCTGTCCCCTCAACTTTCAACCTGTGTGTATTCTTTGGTTAAAGTAGGTCTCAGGTAGACTGCGTATTGTAGTTTGATGTATTTGGTTTTGTCTTGTGCTTGTCTTTTTGGATTTTGTAAATCTGGTGTGCGTTGTTGATTTGTGGTTACCCTGTTTTCCGAGTATATTCAGTTCAGTTCAGTCGCTCAGTCGTGTCCAACTGTTTGCGACCCCATGAACTGCAGCACACCAGGCTCCCTGTCCATCACCAACTCCTGGAGTCCACCCAAATCCATGTCCATCGAGTCGATGATGCCATCCAACCATCTCATCCCCTGTTGTCCCCCTTCTCCTCCTGCCCTCAACCTTTCCCAGCATCAGGATCTTTTCAAATGAGTCAGCTCTTTGCATCAGGTGGCCAAAGTATTAGAGTTTCAGCTTCAACATCAGTCCTTCCAGTGAACACCCAGGACTGATCTCCTTTAGGATGGACTGGTTGGATCTCCTCTCTTATGTTGCTTTCATATTTTTTTATTTGGCTTTCTTGTCTGCTGTTCTGATTGGGTGATTTTCATTTTTCTGCCTTCCAGATTTATTTGTTAGGAGAAACAGTTAGCTACCATGGTCTTGGAGGGCTTTTTTTTTTCTGTGTGTGGGAGCTTCCCTGTGTAGTAGCCCGAGTGGGTCTAACATTCTTGGTGCGAGGCCTGCTTTTATAGTATAGGTGCTGCTGGGGGTCCTGGCCACTGTCCCATTGATGGAGGGGGTGGTGACTGGCTGAGCAGGGCCTCCCCTCTGGCTGTCACAGCCCTGTCAGCGGAAGGGTCTGCTCCCTCCTGGCAGTGGACACCCCCAGGATCTGTTTCTGAGCTGCAGAGTGAGGTAGGCGGGAGTGTGCACTCCCTCTGGGAGGGGGAGCCACTGCGCACCCCCTCCACTGTGGCTGGCCGCCAGGGCGCGAGCTGCGTGCTGGCCCCTGTTGTGCGTGCTTAATCGTGTCCAACTCTGCGGCCCTGTGGACTGACTGCAGCCCACCAGGCCCTCTGTCCATGGGGTTCTCCAGGTGGGAATATTGGAGTGGGGTGCCATGCCCTCCTCCAGGGGATCTTCCTGACACAGGGATGGAACCTGCGTCTGCTGTGTTGGCAGGCAGGTTCTTTACGGCCAAGCCACCGGGAAGCCCTCCCACCACCCAGGCTCACAGGGTGTGCCATCGCCCACTGCCCCCAGCCCCACCTGCACCATGCAGGCAGGCAGCCCTGGCGTGCCCCACCGCCATGTTCCCAGAGCTGCCAAGGCAGACCTCTTGGAGCCCAGACCTGGCCTTGCTTCTGTGGGCACGCCCGCCAGGCCCACAGATTCAGGCCTTAGTAGGCTGGGACCGTCCCAGCCACGGGAGCACCAGTCCCGCCGGATGTCCCTCAGGTGCAGCTGAGCTTACAGGGTGGGCGACAGTAGCGTGGATTGCAGAGCCGCGTCTGCGTGGGGGTGAGCGGCCGGCGCTGGCGGGCTCCCAGGGCTCCGAGAGGCCGTGCTTGGCAGGAGGCTGCTGGGGCGGGCCCACCTTCCTCCACGGGCCCTCTGGCCATGGCGCGTCACTGCTTCTGCAGATGCATTTCGCTCTCTGATGCCGTCACCTCCGCTCCTGTTTTTCTTTCCTCTTTTCTGGTCGTCCCCTGCACTAGCTGTGGGCCTGCTGCCCCCAAATGCCTGCTTTCTTCAGGCCTCCCCTCCTCCCTTCACCACCCCCCCATGACTTGCCCTCCGACAGGGCTGAGTGGTGTCCACACACAGGTGAGCTGCCAGTTCAGACATTTCTTCCCCATTCTAGTCCTGTCTGTCTACCTGGATGTCTCAGAGGTATTTTAAACTGAATTCTCCCCTTTGCTTTCCTTCCTCGTTTGAGTAAATGATACCGTCGCCCACACAGGTGTTCAGATCAGGCATCTGAAACTAGCCTGTCCCCCACACCCACTCCCTCCCACCCTGGGGGTGGGGGATGGCTGGACTCCACCGACTGCCCTCCGCCACGTCCTCCGCTCTGTCCAGGCCAGCTTCAGCCCCGTGCTTCTCCCTCCACACCCTTGGCAGAGGCCTCAGCTCCCCTCCAGTCCATCACCCTGCCTGGAGCTGTCAGCGTCTCTGGGTTTGTGTCTTCTTGGTGGACTGGCATCCTGGGTTCCTAGAATGCTTGGCTCACTCCTGACTCAGGCCACACCCCAGACTAAGTAAGCCATGTATGTCCCTGAAGTTAATCGTCCTCCAGCACTCACGAGGGCTCGTCCTGGGAGTATAATCGGTGATTGTGTTTCTCACTGGCTGTCGTGCGCTGCATGTCTCAGACGAGCACCCCACGTGGGCAGATGCTTCCCCAGCAGCTCGCACGAGAGGTTAGTCCTTAATAGATGTTCACATTTTTATTGGATGAGCAGACTTTAAAATTTCGTTTTCCAGCAACTGGGTGAAAATACTCTGTAACAAGGGAAGCTGTAAACTAGCCTTGCTTCCTTCAAAGCATAGAGGCTTTGAAACTTGAGAAGACGTGAGCGGGTTTTGCTGGAGCCTCCTAGCTGCGCCTGGGGGTGGGGGGGTGGGGATGGGCCGGCCCAGGGGACACCTCTTGTCAGCCCCAGCTTCCTGCATTCAGCATCTGAAGGGTTGTCTTGAAACCACAGACGTTTGCATTTATATAAAATTTTTTAACTGTTATTTCTTCAGTTAGATTCTAGGCACCGTGAGGTGCGTGGCTTCCCTGTCCTCATAAGCTCGCTGTGTGTCAGCTACTGTTGGCCCTGCGCTGTAACCAAAGCAGCTTCAACCCAGAGGGCTTCCGCGCAGTCACAGGGCTGTCTGTGACAGCCGGGGGTGTGGCTCCAGGCCCCCCGCTCAGCAGCTGAGATGGGACTGACGTGCTCGGGAGTCTGTGTCCTCTTGGTCTCAAGCAGGACTGGAGCTTTTGGTCTGGCTCTGCAGGTTTTCAGCTCCCTGTCTCACACCTCATTGGCTTTTGTCTAAACCTCAGGAAAGTTTTTTTGTTTAATCCAGCCCATTGAAATTCTAGCATAAAGTAGTGATTTGAAAAAAGGTGTGTGACAGAAGGACTTCCCAGGTGGCTCAGTGGTAAGAAATCCACCTGCCGTTGCAGGAGATGCGGGTTCAGTCCCCAGGTCAGGAGGATCCCCTAGATGAAGGGAATGGCAACCCACTCCAGTATTCTTGTCTGGAGACTCCCACGGACAGAGGAACCTGGTGGGCTGCAGTCCACGGGGTCACAAGAGTGGGACACGACAGAGTGAGCATGCACGTGTCACACAAGGAGGGCTTGTCGTTTTGCGCTGCCTGTGCAGTTGGACGCAGAATGCAGTGACGTTCTTTCTCCCTTAACTTGGTGCAGGCATCCAGGGCTTCTGCAAGGACTTGCTGGAGGTGGCAGACATCTTGGAGAAGGCCACACAGTGTGTCCCGAAGGAAGAGATTCGGGACGACAACCCGCACCTGAAGAACCTCTACGAGGGGCTCGTGATGACCGAAGTCCAGATCCAGAAGGTGTTCACGAAGCACGGCCTGCTCCGGCTAAACCCCTGGGCGCCAAGTTCGACCCCGTACGAGCACGAGGCGCTGTTCCACACGCCGGTTGAGGGGAAGGAGCCAGGCACGGTGGCTCTGGTTAACAAAGTTGGCTACAAGCTGCACGGGCGCACCCTGAGGCCCGCCCTGGTGGGGGTGGTGAAGGAGGCTTAGCGGCCCGTGGGTTGCAGCGCTTTGTCATAATCACTCGCTGACTCTTCCAGGGCGGGTTCGTCTTTTCTCACCTATGAATACTCTTGACCTTCTCTTAAACCTTGCTGCGGCCCCACAGAAAAGCCAGCCAGTTGAACAGCTGTGTTAACAGACTGGAATACAGGAGTCTGTCTTTCCATTGATTTTTAACACATGTTCCACGTGCTTATGGAACAGGCTGATGGGACACTGCTGGACTCTGGGGTATCACAAAAAACACTGTGTCTGCTCAGACTGGTGACGTCAGAGTGTTTGAAGTAAATAAAAAGCCTTCAGGAATCCCGTCTGCTGGCTGGCCGTGCCGGCTGCTCTGCATCCCGTGCGTCTCACTGTAGCCTGTGAGCTCCTGGGATGTTTGGCTCTCACTCAGACAGTGGAGGGGATTGCTGGGGAATGACACCCTTGGTGACAAACGTGATTTGGAGTTCCTTTATAATCAGTAACCACCTGCCTGCCCAGAACGTTCACACCTCTACTTTGCCCATTACCGAAGGTGATGGAATCAGTTGCCGTTGTCCTGTTTCGTTCGCCTCGGGAATTGTTGGAATCTATACCCAGCTAGTGACCAGTGCCCTAAAGGTGTTTCCCCTAGTAAGATGGACTTTCCTAGAGAAACCTGAGGACTATATGCGCTTGTTATATTTTAAATGTTAAATTTTATTTAAGAGGATTAAAGCCCTGATATTATTTTCCTATGTTCTGATAGCTGATCTGTGTGCTTTGATGGCGGAGATCCTCACGTTAAGGACAGTGTGATGAAGCCTGGGTCTCTGCTCAGACCTTGCATCTGTGTGCCTGACGCCCAGACGTGTTGGCTCGTGTCCCGGAAGGGCGAGAGGCTTCCTCCAGGGCTCCCCCCCCGGCTGGCAGCTGGTGTTGGGGGGCAGGCCTGGGTCTGCCTGCGACCGTGGGGAACCACAGACACTCAGGAGCAGCACCAGCAGAGACACAGGACCGGCAAATGCTGACCCTGTGACTCTCCTTAGGGCCCTCCTTTCCTCACGCTGAGGGAGAAACGCTGATGGAGCCAGAGGAAAAGTAGCCTCCCACAGTCTTTGCTTCTGAGGGGTACTTCAGGGACTGAAGATCAGTACAGTTCCATCTGTTCACTGCATGAAAATGGGGGGCACACAAGTTTGAAAGGTATAGGTAATAATCCCATCATTAAAACTGCAAGAAAGATTTACCATTTTTAAGTTGCTTTAAGTTATTTGGTCAAAAGCATAGCCCAGGGATTTCCCTGGTGGCCCAGTGGTTAAGAATCCACCTCCCAATGAAGGGGTCTTGGGTTTGATCCCTAGTTGAGGAACTAAGATCCCACATGCCACAGGGTGGCTAAGCCACAACTGGAGAGCCTGTGCTCCGCAAAGAAACATCCGCGTGCCGCAGCTGCCACCTGAGGCGGCCCAAGAGATGAGTGTGGAAATGTGTAGCTGAAGGCGGCAGAGCTCCCGAGGAAGCCACGCCCACCTCTACGCCGTGGCTGTGGGCACATGGTCTTGCCTCTGGATGCATCTGTACGCTGAGCGTGAGTAATTGTTGCACTCGTTTCTGTGAGTGTCCGATCCCAACCTTTTCAGCTGGAGCTGCACCTGCTAAAAAGGTGCAAAACCCAGAGATGGTCTGGCTTAAATGTGGACGGCTTCCTGTTTCACTCATCCACGGTCACACTAACAGGAAAACGTCAACTGTCCACGCTGCCACTGCTGTCAGAGGCCCGTGGGCTGCACTGCGGCCCAGACCGGCTGCTCCACGCAGGTGGCGGGGCCGGCGCGGTCTACTCACCACAGGCTTCCGCAGCCTGGCTCCACCAAAGGTCTGGGTGTTTCGTTCCTTTCTGGGAAGGAGCACTGGCCTGACGGGCTTTTCTGCTTAACAAGAGATGTATTTAACAGTTTGGAGGGAAAACAGGCGCAAGGTCCAAGAGCCACACTAAGACACGTCACAAGCTGTTTCCCCATCCTGATTCTAAGACTGAAAAGCTGCAGTAAAAAGCAAGCGGTGACAATGTTTGGTTCTCAACCTGTTTAATGTGTAAAGGGGGGAAAAAAGGCGGTAGGCAGAGTTTCGGTCTGAATACATTCTTGGAATGCTGGCCATCCAGAGTATCATTCTGAACAGCTGATTATCTTCTGTGACTTGAGTGAGTTTCAGTTTTGAAAAGACCTAATTCCATGGGATCATGGTGACTCATTTATCGTAAGAATTAAATACAGAAATTTAAAGGCTCTGAGCAAACAGCAGGGGCGGGACTAATGCGACAGTAGTAGCTGGAGTTGATGGGGCAAGAGGCGACCAATCGTAAAATTACTTTTCCCTTGTACCAAAGGGCTCACACTTTAACATAAATTATACATTCATTATGGTGTTTAAAAACAGTCAAGCCTAAATAAATTCTTCATACCATCGAGAAGAGACACACACACTGACAACCTGCTTAAGCATAGAACTTCTCGTTTGACAGCTCTTGGCCTGGGCCATGCACATTTTACAGGGAGCTTTTGCTTCTTAAGCTTAGTGAAAAGTCTGGCAATCATTTTGTATAAAAATAAGACTTAAATTTAAAACCTCACCAAACTAGGAATCTGATGTAGAAAATCGGTTACACCGGAGCAGCTAAAGCCCGCAGTTCTCATGACTTCAGCACGCATCCCAGTGACCTGCGAGGCCCCACCCCGCGTGTCCGAGGCCTGGGGGGTCCCAAGTCCCTGAAGGGCCAGCCGGTTCCCCCGAGGATGCTGCACTGCTGCTCCAGGAACCCTGGCTGAGAACCCCTGGAAGGGCGTAGCACCGTCTCCGCGCTCTCGGCAGCCATGGTTACCCTAGTGGCGACAGCAGGAGGTGGTGCTCAGGAGTGACACCACCGCCCGCTGCTTTACGATCAGAGAGGTCCCAGGCTTGCGGTCAGGTCGCGGGGAGCGCTGCTCTGCCAGCACGCGATGCAGTTTAAAATTCTGCGACTCCGTGGACGGTGGCCCGCCAAGGCTCCTCTGTGGGGTTCTCCAAGGCAAGAATACTGGAATGGGTTGCCATTCCCTTCTCCAGATCTTCCCCAACCCAGGGATTGAACCCTTGTCTGCATTGCAGCTGGGTTCTTTACCATCTGAGTCACCAGGGAAGCCCCCAATATACTTGAAGTGTATAGTTAATGCTGGAAATTCCCCTAGGGGACGGACAGAGGATGTGAAAGGAAAAGGCACCATAATTAAGCCGGCCTTGGAAATGATGAGGTTTGTTTTTTTTCTCTTTCTCTCAAATACCTTCACTTTAATGTAACTTCAAGCCCAAGCATTCTGGGAGGTAAACAGTCTGGTAGCTACGGGGGATGAGAGGCAGGATGTGCCCCAGGACGACCGGAGGAGCACTGGGGTCTGGCCACTCCACTGGCTACAGCAGGGCCTGGGACACGAGCGCCCCGGGCAGCTGGAAGACTCACGACTCCTCAGGTTCCCGCGCAAAGGCACTGTGCCCGTCACGAAAGGGTGCCCCTGAGAGCTTCTCTGAACCGGGCTGGGCAGAGCCATGCCAGAGTCCGGCTCAAGACTCCTGAGCCACTTCTTCCCAGAGAAGCAGTGCCCAGGCCTCCAGGGTCCCTCTCGCCTAGCCCAGCGCCTGAGACCACACAAGACAAGGCAGAGGAAGGGGCTGGCCACTGGGGTGAGTACCCTGGAAGGAGCTGACCCAAAACCCAGAACTCTCAACTCTCGGTGAACTTCATTTAAAATGAGTTCTTCCAAGTAAAACGCAAGGCTGAGTTCTAAGCCCAGCAAGAAGCAACTACCTGGGGAGGAGGCCCCGAGTTCTGCCAGTCTGCACTGGGCTCCGCGTCCCCCCTCCCCCCGTCCAGACACCACGGTGAGCTCCTCTCAAAGTGCTATCGCCAGCCGTCGTGGGGAAGCTCAGTTTGGCCAAACCATTCAACACCAGATTCCTCTCGGAGATTCCCTACGGATGCCCGTCCCGCCCTTCCCCAGCCTCTTCTCCTGCCCGGCCCAGCGCCCTCTGCCTAAAGTGCCACCTGCCCGACACCGAGCGCAGCCGCAGCGGAGCTCAGGTCACGGGGGTGAGCCGGCAGGGAAGGGCTCCTCTGCCAATCTCACAGTCCTGTACCACTGGGAAGCAACAAAGGAAATTTCCGATCCCATCATCATATGCTCCACACTGAACACTTAAAGGCAAATCGTCACCTTAAAGAACTACGTTTAGGGATTCAGTTAAAATATACACGGGTTTTGTCTTCCCCTTGATCCAACTGTTGCTATTGCTTCTTCAGAGGACCGTAAAAAGAATTGATACCCTAAAAAGGACTCGATTTGTTTAAAAAAGACCAACAATGGGGGAGGGCCGGAAAAGCGTTTCCTCTCCCCCTCCCGCCCACCTGCTTTCGTTTTGGCTCACAAAGCTTTTTTTTTTCCTCTCTGCTGTCGGTGTGGCTCGCGCGAACTCCCCAGCCGTCCGTCCGTCCGTCCGGGCGCCCGGGCGGCGGGCTTCAGGAGGCGTCCCTGGATATCCACCCGCTCTCGGTGAGGAAGTTCAGGATCCTCTTCTTGAGGACTTTGTCCAGGTAGCTGGGCAGGCGGCTCTTGGAGGGGATGCCCTGGCGCTTCTGCAGGTGGTCCTTGATGATGATGGTCTTCACGGTCACGTAGCGCGCGGGGCTCAGGTTCAGCGAGCTGCACAGCACCTTCTCGCGGTCCGACAGGAGCTCGAAGCCCGGCAGGTGCTCGATGGCCGCGAACTCGCCGTCCCGGCCGTCCTCCTTGCCACGCTTGGCGCCCCCCCGCCGCCGCGGCGGCAGCCGCAGCCGCCTTGTTCTCCTTGCGCTTCTCGCGCTTGTGGCGGGCAGCCTCGTACTCGGCCGACTCCTCCATCTTGGTGATGCCGTTGCGCCGGTAGCGCTGCAGCTCGCGGATCTTGGCGCGCAGCATCTTCTCCTTGTGCATGTTCTCAAACAGGTCGTCGAACTCCTTGCAGGACATGAACTGGTAGAGCGGCCGCAGCTTGAGCCGCAGCTCCTTCTCCTCCTTGGTGACCTTGCGCCGCGCCGCCCGCTCCTTCTCCTTCTTGTCCTTGCCCAGGAAGGCGGGCACCAGGTTGTAGTCGCGAGCGATGTTCTTGCGCCGCTGCCGCTCGCGGAGCTTGCGCACGTACATGTCCACGTGCGCGCGCTTCAGCTCGATCTCCACGTCATCGCCGTCGTAGTTGACCGAGAGCCCGCTGATGAGCGTCTCGGCGTCCTGGTCGTACTCGATCTCGTGAGTCGTCCCGCAGCGGCATGTAGCCCAGCTGCTGCTGCTCGGCCACCGAGATGTCTAGGGGAGGCAAGGGGGTGGTGAGGCTGGGAGAGGGGGCCCCCACTGGGGCAGGTGTGGTCCGTCACCCGGTTGGGGATGGTGTCGGGGGATGCAGGCCTTCCCCAGGTTGCCGTGGATGTACATGCTTACGTAATGCTCCATCACTTCCTGGGGGGTCCGGGGAAGCGCCCGACGTGGGCTGCCATGTCCTCCTGCAGAGACAAGAAGGGTCAGAGGGTCAGGCGCAGGCCGGGCACGGAGTTCCCTGGGCACCGCCCCCCACAGCCACTCTGGATGTGGGCGCCGGGGGAGGACCTTTGGGGAATCCAGGCCCCAAGAAAGTCAGGACCCAGATGGGCGACCGGCCTGGAGCGCAAAGCTGAAAGCCACATCTCAGACCCCAACTCTTCTCCTGGTTCTCTGAAGAGGACAGAGGCTCCCTGGGGCTCCAGCCGCCCTGCATGCCAGCCATCAGGCCTGAGTGGGCAGCCAGAGCCCCCGAGGTTGGGAGGAGGGTCCCCACTGGCTCCAGTGACCTCTCCGCTCTTTGAACCAGAATAGATGCGGCCTCCGGCTTCTCCACCAGGGAGGGAGCCGGCTCACTACGCCGCCTGCGTCCCAGCGCAAAGGGCCGGGCTCAGTCTCTGGTGCTGCTGTCCCGGGCCGGCGTGTTCCTTCCCCGGGTGGCGGTCAGATGACCCAGGAGTGGGGCCACCGCTTCTGCCGGCCCCTGGGGTCCAACAAGCAGGTGGAGACCAGCCCAGGCTGCAGGCAGAGGTCACGCCTCCAGAAGGGACCCACCCTGCGCGCACAGGGTTATTAATGGGAGGAAATTGTACAAGTCCCTCAATCTTTTCCTTCTGCAAAGAGGCCTCTTCCTTAAAGGGAACCGCTAAAGCCACTTGAGAAAGCAGCCGCCTGCAGTGCGCACTCGCTCCCTGCAGCCCCTCTGCGCCCCGCCAGCCTCCCTCCCCCGGCTCTGCCTTCCCGCCCAGAGACACTCAGCGCCCCACCACGGTCGGGATGGTCCCTGCACCCCCACAGGACGAACGGGAGCCCAGGAAACCAGCCGGTCCCCTGGGGGGCTGACCCTGCCGACCACCAGGCACAGAGGGGAGGAAGGTGTCAGGAAGCCTGTCAGAGGGACCAGACCGGCGTCCGCCCTGCCAGCCTCTTCCCAGGGGCGCCGCTCGGGGGCCGGGGAGTTGGGTGGGGGGCAGAGAAGGCCACATTGGGACCCTGCCAGGCCACCTCTGTGCACCGTGAGGGGCAGCGGGGATCAGGAGCTGAGAGCAGACTGCCTGCTGGAGAAACTACATGCTTCTTTCTTTAAAAACCTCTCTCAGCACCAAGTGTGCAGTTATCCCTTCCCAGGAAACGTTTCGTCCAAAAAACAAAAGGAAGTCACTACCATCACTACCGTCACCATCTCCCAGGCTGGCCACTCCTGCCTTGGAGCCTGCGGTCCTCACAGTAAAGGAACAGGAGGGGGGAAGCACGGGGGCGGGTAACGCCTCTCCCCAGCCCGGCCCACCCCAGTCGGGCCCAGGGAGCCCCTGGGACACATGTCCTTCCAGAAGGAAAGGCTAGTGCTCGCCAGGGAGCCGGGAGTGGGGGGGCGGGGTGCCACCGACCAGAGCTGAGCTGCCCGCGCTGGGCAGGTGGCCGGGCGCGGGAGCCGCGCCCTCAGCGTCCCGACCCCCCAGTGCGGCGCGGCTCAGCGCCGGGGCCCCAGGCCTGGTCCAGTGCGGCCCTGCGGGAGAGCTCTGCCCGCTGAGCTCCGCGAGGCCGCTGCCCCCCGCGCCCCCGGATGCCCGGCGAGGGGGGGGACTCACAGCCCCAGGGCGCGGCAGGAGGCTGGGCAGCAACGCGGCGTCTGAGCGAACCGAGGCAGCCCTGTGACCTCTCCGCGGGCCCCTCCATCAGCTTCCCGCCCTGCCGACGGAGCAGGCAGGGGCTGTGCAGCCGTCCTCTGGCAAGGCTGCCGGGCCCCTGTGAGCCCCCAGCGAGGCAGCAAGGGCACATGGGAGACGGCGGCGCCCCGCCTGTGCTCTCAGACACTCCCTCGGCCCGGGCCCCAGCCCGCCCGGAGCGGGTGGGTGGGGGTGCTGGGAGGGAGGCCCTCCGCCATCTGCCTTCTGAGGACTTAGCACTCTCCGCTGGACGCAGGCACTGCCCGTTTTGAAAACGAAGCACGAGTCCCGAGCATGAGAGAAGCAGGAGGGGGCACCTGGGCCGCCCCACCACAGGTGCCCCGCACGTCCGCGCCAGCACTCCTGCGTGCCCCAGAGACACAGGAGGAAGTGTGCGCCCGGGGCAGCCCCTCAGGGGGCGGTCTGCGCGGCAGTTACTGTTTCTGTGCCGACAGTGAACCTCCTGCCCTGAGACGCAGGACGCTCACGTTCTGAGAGGGGCACTGGGAAGGGAGGTGGAGGGTCTGTGCCTTCGTTTTTCATTTTTTTCAGTAAAACTAAAAGGGATTTTTTTAAGTTAAATTCTGACTCAATTCTCTGTTTAAACAGGTCTAAGATTTTCATGAAAATTCAGTTCAGTTTAGTCGCTCAGTCGTTTCCGACTCTTTGTGATCCCATGGACTGCAGCAGGCCAGGCTTCCCTGTCCTTCACCGTCTCCCAGAGTTTGCTCAAACTCATGTCCATTGAGTTCATGATGCCATCCAACCATCGCATCCTCTGTCCCCTTCTCCTGCCGCCTTCAATCCTTCCCAGCATCAAGGTCTTTCCCAGTGAGTTGGTTCTTCGCATCAGGTGGCCAAAGTATTGGAGTTTCAGCTTCAGCATCAATCCTTCCAATGAATATTTAGGACTGATTTCCTTTAGGACTGACTGGCTGGATCTCCTTGCATCAAATATGTGTGTGTGTGTGTGTGTGTATATATATATATATATATATATATATATATATAAATAAAAAACACAGCGTCCTTAAAAGAGACGATCTCTGTTCTGGGAGGCAGCCCCGCCCCCGGCACAGGCCAGCGGCCCACTGCTCCGCGTCTTGCCCGCAAACATCCACACTCCTGGGGCCTCCTGCGTGGAGGCGGGCGGCCTGGGATAATAAGCGGGGCGGTCTCCAGACACACAGGCTGGGTTTCTCCAGCACCGCCAGGCAAGGGGCCAGGTGGCCGTGGGTCCTGCGCGGACCCCTCGGTGACCCAGCTCCTCTTCAGTTAACATAAGGGGTTTCTGGCTCCAGAGGGACCCAGGCAGTGGCTGTTCATGAAGCCGCAAATCAGAGGGGGCTGGCGCCCGGCACCAGGTCCCCAGGACCCCGCATCACCACCTTGGCAGCTGCCGGGGGAGGGGGCGCTCCTCGGGGAGATGCTGGCCAGCGACTGCTGAGAACCGACCTGGGGACCGCCACGTCAGCTCGCCGCCAGTGACAAAGGTCCGGGAAAGTCCACAGGAGCCTGAGTCCCACGGGCTCTGAGACTGAGGGCCGTGATGGAAGAGGACAGCCAGGCTCTGACCCTAGCAGTCCACAGAGGACACACAGGTTCCCAGAAGCAGTGACGGACACACCCGACGATGACGGTTCATGCCAGCCGCTGGCCTGGCATCCAGCTCGCGTCTCCAGTCCCCACATGTCAGCGGGTCACACCAGGGAGGGACGGTCCCATCTGCTCCTTACAGCGCCAGTGATGGCAGGGGGCAGGGTGGGCGGAGGGGAGGTCCTGTCCTCGCGTGTTTGAGGTCCAAAGTTTTTGCTTCATCCAGATGGGTGGATGGACAGACAGACACGGCCGCTGGGCCAGCAAGGAGCAGCCGAAGTGAGTTTCGGGGAAAGAGACTTGAAGGGAAAGTTCAAGTACAACTGAAACAGAACAAGGCGCCCAGCTGTAGCCTGAAGGTGGCCCCTTTCCCACTGCAGCTTGCGGTAACACCACGGGAAGCAGCCCAAAGTCTGGAGGTTTGTTCTCCTATACGCGAACTTAAAAAAAAAGACTCCCATTTTTAGAACAAGGTGAGGAGAGTTCAGTATGCTGCTTCCTGGAGTCCTTTGAAAAATAAAACTCATCTCTGAGACGCTGAACTGGGCCCCTGAGGTCACCAAAGGGAAAAGACGGAGGCCAGTCCTACCTCGAGCTGGCCAGCTCCTGGTGGGGCTGCCACGGGATCTCTCCCCTCCGGCCGAGGCTGCCCCCGCCCTATGACCCGGGCCCTATGACTCGGCCTCTGCCGACAAATGCCAGCTGCCCTCTCTGTGCACAGCCTGGGGCCGGGCCTCAGGCCCGCTCCAGGCCCCACTCCTTCACTGCTGAGGGACCTGGACGCGTCAGGGACTAACTTCTCTGCGCCTCGGTCTCCAGGTCTGGATTACAGGGGTGCTACTGACTACCACCTTCACAGGACGGTCCAGTGCTGGGCACAGCTTGGCCCATGGGCGCTGGCTTTGTTATTCCTACCATGAAGCTGTTAGCGTCGCTTCCAGGGCCTGTGCTCATGCAGGTCACCTCCTCCAGGAAGGCGTCCGTGATGCCCAGAGTGAGACTCACATCCTAGCTCAATCACTCACTGCTGTGAGACTTGCCTCTGCTCCTGCTTATGATCTGTAATTGCTCCTCTGAAGTGTTCTGTCAGGATAAGACACATCACCGTGAGCAACCACAGGTACGTGTCACGGGTTCCACCTCATCTCATTCTCCGAGCAGCGTCCCCCGCCGCCCACATCGGGAGGGCCACCCGGGCACGGCCACCCCCAGGAACACAGGCCAGCTCTCGCCCACCCTGGCACCGGGGTGCAGCCCCACCCACAGGCAGGGCGATGCCAGCACTCCCCTTTCCCGGACGGACCACCTCACAGGCATGCAGCTGTGGCACACTCTCTGACCCCTGGGATGTGTGGGGGACACCGCGGACCCACTTCTTGCCACTGCAGAGCATCCAGTCCCCTATCTCTGCACAAACCGGGGCCTTTATCAGGACAACTCTCTCAATCGCGTCGCAGGGCACCCTTCCCAAGCAGGTCGGAGGGCGGGGCTGCCCTGGAGCACCCTGAAGGGTGCACATCCTTTTCTGACCAGCCTCGTGTCTGCCTGGGGGTGGAGACCACGAGGCTGGCTTTGTTCCCGAGGCTCCAGGGCCAGGCACGCTACATCCCCGAGGGAGATGTGGCTCCTGCTTCCTTCTTTCAAGGAAGACGCCTCAAGGGGACAGAAGCAACCAGAGGGCCCACCGCATGGGCAGCTGGGGTAGAGACCCCGGGGGCCAGCCAGGACGCTGCAGGGCCTCGGGTAGCAGAGGGAGCCACCTGCGGGGCGAGGAGCACGGGGTCCAAGGTCAAGGAGGGGTTGGTGGGCCCGAAGGACTGAGTGAAGTCAGAGCCACAGGCCCAGGAAGGCGCTCCAGGCCGGCCGGCCTGCCCCAAGGACCCAACCTGGGCTCTGGACTCGGACCTGGGCCTGCAGCCCCGCCAGCCTCCCACGTGCTCCAGTACGCATGCGCCCTCCCTGCGGCGAGGACTCCAGCCCAGCACACCCACACGGGGCCCTGGATGCAGCCACTTCCCCTCTCCAGCCCGGCCAGTCACCTTTTACAGTGAGGGGAATGGCCCGCCGGCCTCTCGAGGGCTGGGAGGACGCCCTGGGCTGGCCGCCTGCATCTCCAGACACTCCCCCTGCCCTCTAGCCCAACCCGCCCCCACCATGCGCCGCTGGCCGGGTCAAGGCCAGCTGCCACAAGAACTGATCTCCAGCCCATCCTCCCAGGCCACCCAGGTGCCCTGTGTCCCTGGGCCACCACTCCCGTTTGGTGGGTCTTTTTTTAAGCTAGAAAGTTCCATAAGCCTCCCCTCTGTTCCAGGGTCCCCGTCCTCCTCCCTACTCAGAATTCACCAGCTCACACTTGTCAGTGCCCCTCAGGGGGACTAAAGCGTCTCAGGTCAAATCAGGCTATACTTGTGAGAGAGCTTTATGAAGCCCAGGGCCCCACTGCAAAAACCGCACGGCGGGTGTTCCAGAAACACACAGGACTACCTCACAATCCATCAATTCCACCTCCTGGCGTTAACCTGACCAGACGAGGGCTGCAGCGCTACCTGGACACCTGTGTTCACCGCAGAAGCATTCCCGACAGCGAGTGCCCATCCACAGACGCCTGGATAAGCAATGTGGGGTCCGTCCACACCACGGACTATTTTATTACTCAGCCTTAAACACGAAGGAGATTCTGACGCCTGCTGCAACACTGGCCAACCCGGGCACATGATCCCGAGAAACAAGGCCGGCACAAGAACACAGACATCATGAGAGCCCGCTGAGGCGAGGCCCCTGGAGCAGGTAGGCCCGCAGCGACTGCAAGCAGGACGGCAACTAGGAGAGGCTGCGGGAGATGGAAGCAGGGTCCGTGTGTGACGAGGAGACTCTCTGTTCACGACGACAGGAGCTCCGGCCAGTGGTGACGGCTGCGTGTGCTCATGCCCCTGAGCTGGACACTGACAAATGGTTAAAATGGCAAACTCTACACTGTCGGTCAGTTCAGCCACTCACTCGTGCCTGCCTCTTTGCAACCCCATGGACTGCAGCCTCCCTGGCCACCACCCACTCTCAGAGCTTGCTCAAATTCATGTCCATTGAGTCGGTGATGCCATCCAACCATCTCCTCCTCTGTCGTCCCCTTCTCCTCCTGCCTTCAATCTTTCCCAGCACCGGGGTCTTTTCAAACGAGTCAGATCTTCGCGTCAGGTGGCCAAAGTATTGCAGCTTCAGCATCAGTGCTTCCAATGACTATTCAAGCCTGATTTCCTTTAGGATTGACTGGTTTGATCTCCTTGCATTCCACTGTATGTCTAATGTATTCATAAAGTATGCATAACGTATACATAAAGTCTATGGATACATGGATACATGCGTCTAGTGTATACATTGTGAATCATAACACAAAAAGTATTGGGATACATACTTTATGTATACACTAGATACAGGTATTCATATACTTTATATATACATTATGTATACATAATATAGACTTTACCACAATAAAAATATATACTTTCTTTTGAATAGTAAAAGTCTTACGAGCCGCATGCCTCACTCTAGCTGCGTCGGTGCTCCTTAAAGTAGGGTCCCTGGCCCAGCAGCAGCAGCCCCTGTGGGAACTGCAGACTCACACACCACCCCCGGCCTGATGTCAGAAGCGGGGGTGGGCGGGGAGAATGACAGGATTTGTGCCTACGGAGCCTCCCAGAGTTTCCTCACTCACTCTGAAAGTCTAAGGCCCACTGCTCAGGGACTTCCTTTCCCTGGTACTCCGGTGGACTCCATGCTCCCACTGCAGAGCCATGGGTACAACCCCAAGCGAGGAACTAGGGTCCCACAGAACCCGGCCCCCCAAACAATGAAAGCCCTGCTCTGCATAACCCTCTGAACTCTAGCTGGTTTCTCCACCCAAGCTCTTCCCTGACCCTCCTTGATGGCAATTAAGACCCCCACTCTCAGGAGGCTCACAGGATGGACCTGTCCATTTCCCACCAACACACAGAAGGGCTCCACCATGCTGAGAACCCACTGCGTCAGAGGCCCTGGACTCTCTGTAACCCGCTGTGTCCAGACCTCACCCGGGGGATGCTCTGCATGTAGCCCAGGGTCCAACACAAAGTGGGTCCCCAGCGAGTGCTGGATGATGAGGGCACACAGCACGTCCGCGAGACCCAGCCTGCCGGGCCCCACTGTCATCTACAAAGGAGAAGCTCTTGTTCACAGCATTCTGCCTGCCTCCGGTAATCAGCCTGAATGTGACATTCATAGCACAAGGCCTCGCAGAGTCCACAGAGCACTCCACGTCCTTTTCAACGTGAAATCGAGCTTCGGGGCCGGCGTGAACCCCACCTGCCCCTGGAGGCCTCCTGACCACGGGAGGTAGGCGGGGCCCACGCCTCCTTCCAGCTGCTCAATGCTCCCTCCAGCAACCAACTAGCAAGCGCGTGGCGCTGCGGGAAAGTGCAGCTTGGCATGCACACCCGTGCCTGCGCCCCGGGATCTGTGTCTTCCAATCCTGAATCTGCCCAGTGCCCACCACACAGCCAGCTGCCCGGGCGGGGGGCTCAAAGCCCGTGGTGCTGGGACGCGGTGAGCCCCGCCCACCTTGAGCCCTTTTCTTGTCTCCCGTCACAGGTGTCAGCTCCTCACCCCCGTCCTCTCTGCTGCTCGCCCCCAAACCTCCCTGGCCTGTGGCGGCACCCCAAGCCCGGTCCTGGCAGACTGTGAGCAATGGTCCAGCCTCAGCAGGGCCTGTCCCCACGGAATCCCCCCGACCCCGGGCCCACGAGCATCACCAGAGAAATCCCAACACTCTGACCTGCCCTCCATCACTGTCCCCACCCACACCCGCCCAGGGAGCCGGCCCTGTCCCCACGGAATCCCCGACCCCGTGCCCACGAGCATCACCAGAGAAATCCCAACACTCTCACCTGCCTCTCCATCACTGTCCCCTCACCCACACCTGCCCGTGGGACCCGGTCCCTGTCCCCTAGCCCTGGCCCCCACATTCACCCCCCCACCTAGTCGGGTCAAGACCCGGCTCCAGCCAGGGCCGTGCAGCCCCCCAGCCACAGCAGACACTGCTGCCGCACCAGGAGGTTAAGCCCTAGGCTCTGCACCAGGGCCTTCCATTCTCAGGGTTGCCGCTCTTCAACCAAGAACCAGCCCACAGCCTGCTGAGAGGAGCAAGCAGACATGCGTGCAACACGCCTCCCCGGAGCCCACACCTGCTGACGGCGGCCTGTGGGGCGCGCGGCTCGGGGCTCGCGCCTGGAGACAGCCTGCAGCTCAGCGCCGCAGAGGAGCCTGAGGAAGCACAGCGACGCTCAGGGCAAAGGCGCCCCAGAGCGGAGAGGGAGAGACGGGGAGCCGCACCTCGGCGTGGCCTGTGGACCTCCGACCCCAGACCGCAACGCCTGCTGAGCAGGGAGAAGGCCCCGGCTTTGTCTCCTGGAACAGCTGAGCCTGCTGCTGTCCCAGTTCGGAGCCTTTCAGCACGCTCTCCAGATGGTTCGTGTGCAAGTTAAAGTAGCCCTGCTTTCAGAGCACCCTCCCGGCCTCCCTCAGCACACTCTAATACATCTTTTAGTCCCAGGCTCGCTTTTCGAGTATTTTCCTCAGAGCTGCAGGGAGGCAGTGCTGACCTGGGGGTGTGGGGGGTGGGTGCGGCTCGAGCACAGACTCGGACACCTAACGATTCCGTCCAAACCTGCGGCACAGACCTGCGCTGGGAGGCTCTCACAAGGAACCACGTGAGTTCAGCACAGTGCTTGGCACCCAGCAAGCCTCTCAGTCCATGCTAGCTATTTTTAGCGGCAACTGCAGAGATAAGAGCTGCAAGAATGAAGCAGGGAAGTATCTCTGAAGCACTGATATGGAAGCAGAAAGACCAAACACAAACCATGACTGGGGAGGTGGGGGGGAGTGCTCTCAACAAAAGAAATAAATAATCAAAAGGATCCCGGGGTAGGTAGACGCTGAAAGGCCCCGCAGGCCCTCAAGTTTTCATCTCCGTAGAACTGGAAGCTGCTGCAGGCTGACGGGACATGACCTATCCTCAGAGACAGCTCCAGTCCTGCTGCGTGGAATGGTTTGCAGGGCCTGGAGACCAAGCAGAGAGGCCAGTCCGGAGGCTCTAGGAGTGGTCAGGCAAGAGATGGACATCAGCCTGCACTGAGGCTGTGAGAGGAGGCTAGCTTCTGGAGGATTCCGAAGACAGAGCTGCCGCTAAACTGGACCCTGAAGAAGACCCCTGAGAAACGTCCTCCATTTGCAGCCCAAAGAGCCGACGGATCAAGGTGTGAGATTTGGGTCAAGGGAAGTGGAGGAGTCCAGGAGATATGCACGGGGACAGCAGGGATGAGTTTGCAACCAGAGGCTGGACCTCAGGACCAGCCCGCCACGACCCTGTAACGCCCGTGAAGGCCAGGCTGACGCCTTTCTTTCCGGACTCCTTTCGCCATCGCAGGGTGAGCACGGAGCAGAGGCTCCATACACACACCCACGGGCAGCACTTCAGGACAGTGAGGAGGGTCCGGAGCGCAGCCTCTGTGATGCGGGCACTCAGCTGAGAACCCGGAGCAGAGTCTCTAAGGAGCTGGGAGAGGCTCGAGATTCCAGGGCTGCGGAATGGGCACGGGTCCCCGGAGACTGGCTCGCTTGACCAATAGAATAAAGCTAACCTAAATACAGGCAGGACGGGTTTGGGGATGCAGGGAAAGTGTGGAACGTCTCTGCCAGCAAGCCCAGGATAAGGGGCCAGCGTTTGGCCCCTAGCATCCGTGGGCTCAACCCCGCTCCGCCATTTTAGACAAGGGACAGAGAATGGGATGATTCTGGTGGCCTGGGAGGATTCTGGAACAATCCCCGTGGATGACGAGGGACGGCTGTGCTGCTGGAGAGTGGTTCGAGGAGCTGGGGGACCAGCATGTGGAAGGGTCCGGAAAGATGAGGGAGTGGGCTCCCGTCTCTCCCCACAAACTCCTCACAACGCCTGGAGGTGGCCGCACGTCCCTGGTGGTTATGGGCCAAAAGCCAGCCAGACCTTCTCCTCCTAACACGGACGATAGCCTCTTGCAGAGTGCGCAGAGCACTCCTCAGAGACCACCTGGAGAAGAACCACCACCTGTCTCTCTCTGGAGAGCCTGATGCGAATGAGTCCAGTCCAGCTCTGTGTTCTCTCCGATAAAAGTCCCCCAAGAAACCTCCTGAGAGAAAAACAGTGAAGTCGCTCAGTCGTGCCTGACTCTTTGCAACCCCATGGACTGCTGCCCGCCGGGCTCCCCGTCCACGGGGATTCTCCGGGCACGAACGCTGGAGTGGGTGGCCATTTCCCTTCTCCAGGGGACCTTCCCCATCCAGGGAACGAACCCCGGAGTCTACTGCAGCCAGACTCTACCAACTGAACCCCCAGTGGAGAGACCCAAATGCAAAAGGTGAGGCGTGGCCCGGTCCATGCGCTCCACGGCAGAACCCACTCAGCCCGGGGAACACGAAGCCCAGGGTGTCACGGGGATGTGAGGGTCAACAAGTGCCCGGCAGGGGACACAAGGCCACAGAGTCAGTGGTGGTGGCGGTGAGGGTGGCAGGGAGGACCAAGAGCGCCTGCTTGCAGGGCGGAGGGCGTGGAGAGGCGCTCCTCTGGCCTTCAGCACGCTGTCCTCCAGGCGAAACCCACTCCTTCCTGGAGTACCCTACTGCTGTCAAGTCTCAGAGCCGCCTGTGTCCCCCAAGGGAGTCCGGCCTCGCCCAAGGGGTGTACTCAGCAGACACCAGCGGAGGTCAGCCCAAAAGGCTGGGAAAACGGCCCTGGGGTGGGGGGTGAGGGGCAGCCAGACGCGGCCCGATTCCCCCCCACCTCCCCGGCCCGCTCTGCTACTTCCTGCTGTGTGACCTTGGGCGGCTGGCTCACCCTCTCTGTGTGCCTGGCCCTGCCCGGGGAGGCGGGCGCGGGCCTCCCCCCTCCACCGCCCATCGCCACCCCCCGCGCCCTCGCGGCGCCCGCACCCCCGCAGGTGCGCCCGGGGCCCTGCGGCTCACCCAGTTCCCGAAGCCGAACTGCTCGATGGCATCCAGCAGCAGCTGCTCCTCGCGGCTGGTCCAGCCGCCCTCGGCCTCGGGCCCCCAGAGCGTGAAGCGCCCGCCGTCCACCAGCTGGTAGCCGTGGTAGCGGCGGTGGTGGCCGATCTCCGCGCCGGCGGAGAAGCACTCGGGGCACAGCTCGATGTCCTGGCACTCGGTGCAGCGGAAGCGCAGCGGGCTCACCTCGGCCAGGCAGTACACGCAGTACTTCTTGCCGAGCTCCGCCATCTTCCGCCACCGGGGCCCCGCCGCCCCGCGCTTCAGCGAAACCGCCGCGGCCGCCGCCGCCGCGGCCGCCCCGCCCCAGGCGCCCGCTGCAGCCGGCCTGCCGGGCCGCGCGTCCCGCCTCAGCGCGCAGGCGCCCTCGGGCCGGCCCGGCCGCGCACCGCGCAGGCGCCGCCGCGGAGACAGGGGTAGGCGCGGGGGGGGGAAGCCCGGCCCGCCGCTCTGCGCCTGCGCACCCCTACATCCAGTGCCGGCCGCCTGGCCTCAGAGTCCCAGGCCCTCTGGCAAGCGGGCGGAAAAGGAAGCCGGGGCGGGACGCCTCCCGCCCCCTCTTGGTGCGAGCCTACACCCTCCGCCAATCAAAGCCTCCCCCCCTTCGTCCGGGGGCGGCCATCCATTGGTCTGCTCTGGCCGGGAGGCGGGGAGGAGAAGGGGGCGGAGCCCCAGGCCCTGGAAAGTGGGCGGAAAAGGAAGCGCGGAGGGACGCGCCCCGCCCCTTCTGGGTACGAGCCTACGCTCTCCGCCAATCAAAGCCGCCCCCCATCGTTCGGGAGCGGCCTCCCATTGATCTGCTCTGGCCGGGTAGGAGGGGAGGAGAAGGGGCGGGGCGTGGGACAGAGGTCCAGCCAATCGCCGGGCCCCTCCCGCGCGCCCCTGGTTGCCCCTGGAAACCAAACACCCAGCAGCTCCCCACCGGAGGTCTGCGGCGCTGACCTGGAGGGAGGGAGATGGACGACCGCACTGGGGACCCCGAGACGGAAGATGGAGAGGTGGAGAGCCTGGCCTCGCGGCTGTCGGGGGTCAAAGCCAGCTCCATCCCCCAGTCCCCGGTGGAACCCGCGGAGCCGGAGCCGGTGACGAAGACTGTGGAGGCTTCGGAGGAAGGCGCCGCCGCGCCGCAGCCGGCCAAATCCCAGGAAGGGCTGGCGGTCACCGAAGCTGCTGGCGAGGAGGGGCCCGGAGAGCTTGAGAGCCCAGCCGAGGCCCAGGAGGGAAGCCGAGCCAGGGGAGCCGCGGGAGGTCGGGCCTGGGGAGCCAGCCGAGCCGGAGCCCGAGGAACCTGAGGAGGAGGGAGTGGAGGAGGAAGGCGAAGAAGAGGAGGCGGCGGTGGCGGCGGCGGAGCCCGAGAGGAAGGAAGTCCCGTCGCAGGTCTCCCTGCAGCAGACCACGGCCGGTAAGGGAGAGGCCGCGGCAGCCCGGGGCGCTGAGGGGGAAGGCCAGGTAGAGGAGGAGGAAGAGAGCGAGGCGAGCAGAGGCGAGCCAGGAGGGGCTGGAGGCTCGGGTCCCCCAGAAAGACGAGGGCGAGCTGAGAAACCTGGACGAGGGGTTTGTGCTCGAGCCTTGCGACTGGAGCGAGGAGGTGCAGAAGCAGCAGGAGCAGCAGCTGCGCGCCGAGCTCCTGGAGCAGTACCGCGCCCTGGTGGTGGAGCGCGGCCGCTACCAACGCTACAGCATGTACCTGCAGCACAAGATCTTCGAGGCGCTGCGCAAGAAGAAGGGTGTGGAGGCCGCCGCCGCCGAGGCGCCCGGAGGCGACAGGGGCGCGGAGCCCGAGGCCCCCGAGAAAGAGCAGGCCTACCTCCACCATCTGGCCGTCCTGGGGAGGACCTGAGGAAGCAGGAGGCCGACGACTTGCGCTGGTATCACCACGAGCTGGACCAGCTGAAGCTGCAGTGCCAAGAGAAGGTCTCCCGGGTGGACAAGGAGTGGCGGCGCTTCCAGGCGCTCAAGAAGCAGGTGGTGATGCAGGCCATGGGCAGCTGCCGGATGAGGGGCGGCCGCCAGGTCGCTCTGCGAGAGGTGGAGCAGATCCAGGCGCTGGAGGATAAGAAGGAGAAGGAGATGAGCGCAGTGAGGCTAGAGAACGTGCAGCTGAAGCAGAGCCTGGTGCATTTTGAAACCAGGATGAGGACCCAGGAGGACCTGACCGAGGGCCTGCTCCTGATAGACTTTGAACAGCTCAAGATCGAGAACCAGACCTTCAACGAGAAGGTCGAGGAGCGGAATGAGGAGCTCCTGAAACTGCGCGGCAAGGTGACCAACAACGTGCAGATAATAACTCACCTGAAGGAAAAGTTACACTTTGTGGACATAGAAAACATGTGTAAAAAGGCAGAGCTCATGGAGATCGAGGCTCAGGTGGCCCAGAAGAGGGACATCTTGACCAAGACTAAGCAAGCCCGAGATGGCCTGCGGCTTGACAACATTAGGCTGAATCAGGAGTGTGGGCTTCTGGGCAAGGAATCCCTCCTCCGGGACATGGAAGAGAAGGTGGACAGGATGGAGGTGCTCAACCAGCGCCTGGCGAGCCTGAAGCACCACCACGCCCGGGCTCGTTCTGTCCTGCAGGCGTGAAGCAGAAGATCAGGGAGGCCAAGGCCTTTCTGCCCTCCTGACTCAACTGATGGGCGACTTGGGTCTCAGCAAGCGCCACCTTCACTAACTCCTCTTCTCCCTTTGTTGCCACTCTTAAAAGTCCCCTGATGATCGGGATGAAAGTGTGTTATGTATTCTTAATTTTTCAGCTTCCAAATTAATGCTGAGCACAGAATTGAGTTAAATATAGCGAAAATACTAAAACAGGTACAGGGAAACAAACAAGGATGGCTTAACCTACCAACTTCTCATAAAAAGCTGTCACAGACCTTTTTTCTTTCTGAGCAATTCTATAATTTCAGTGTCCTGACACTGAGGAGAACTGATCCTCCTCCATGTTCAAGAGGGTTCAACAAACGGGCAGGGTGCCCAGAAAATTCCTGTGCACTAAACGCATGAGTAAATCCTCTTTGAATGGATTGAACTGTCTGGTACTGAATCGCTGTTTCAGTTCAAACCTCACCAATTCCCTTAAAACTGTTTTGCATGTAAACAGTACTAGCTTCTGGGGTAATCAACACCCAGGAAGAGGAGGGATGAGAAACAGGGAGAAGAGCCTTGTCCAGTGAAAGGAGGCTCAGTCTGTCTAACTGTGAATGTCTGTTTCTGGCTCAAGGACAGTCTTCAATGCTAATGAAAAGTTTTCTTGGACCCACTAAAGAAATGCATTGATCCGCACCCAAAGTGAAATTTTGTTTTCCAGTGAAGACAAAAGGGTGGCTGTACTGTGTTTTGCAGGTGCAAAAAAACACACAGAATGGTGTGACTGCTGAGTGTCCATAAGCCTTTCATTTTCAGCAAGAGATTTTCAGACCTTAGACCATCACTAAGCACATGATTTTTTTACTGTGTCAAATGTTAAGATGTCTATCATTCCTTGAGTTAATGTAAGAAACACCTGACAGGTCTATCCCTCCCTTAACCTGAAGTCAACGATGGCTGTTTTAAGGTTTCTTTTATGCTTTGGGGGTCAGGGGCTTTATTTCTTCTTAGTTTTAGCTTGAATTTTGAGATGTGCAGATTTGGGATTAAAAGTATTCTTCCACCCTAAGTTTAAAAGTAACATCAGAAGGGTGATCTCTTCTTGGGTGCTAAATGCCTTTAGAAAACCCCACTATAGGCAGATGACTCGGTCATGAGACTATCACAATAACTTTTATCTTTTGATGACATTTTGTTTTCTAAAGTGCTTTCCCTTTGAAGCCAGTGGAGACTGATTAGAATTCCCTAACTTCCACAGCATGAATACTTTTATAATATCGTAATCAAAGCACACAAACGTTAACAGTGAGGAGAGTAAAAAGCTGTGCCTTCCTGCTTCCCTTCTGTTTTTCCTCTACAATTTTTGTCTTCTCTCCATCCTATTCATCAAGACCAAAGTCAAATAGTGATTCCCTGGCGGACAGAACTTGGTTTTTCCTGTGCCTCAAACTGGGAACAGCAGTGGCTCACTCTTTTGTGGCCGAGGAGGTTCAAATTGGCAACAGGCTCGGTGCCTACAGCTTTTATTATTGAGTCTCCTGCCTTTGGTTCACTAGAGAGAGAACAGGTATTTTCAGCTGACTTTGAACCACCGACAATTACCCAGGTGGATTTCCCCATCAGCCTTCACCCTGGTGACCAGTAGGTCTCTGAGATGTGTGTGCGTGTCTGTGTCTGTGTGTCTGTGTATTCAGTCGTGTTTAAGCCGCAAAGTTACCGACGTCCTCTCAAATTATGGTGCCTGTGCTGAAGATGTTCCAGAAGGTAATAATCTTCTGTTAACTATTTCATAACAAAGTTCTAATAACTCACAAGCTGTTTCAGACAGACCACGTCCGAGGAAGACCACCAGGGACCCAAAAATCATCGTCCCCCTCCCTCAGCGCCTGACAGCTGTCTGCACGCATAGCCCCACCCTGGCCTGTGACCCACCCACCCCTCTGCGACTGTACCCCGAGGAGACAAAGGCCCTGGCAGGCAGACAGTGGGTTTATCATCCTCCCCGGTGACCAGCACAGTGTGCAGTAGAGTCGGGGTTCAATAAATTTGTTGGGTTAATAACATCCATGTTAGTCTCATTTGCTGAATATATTCATTATTTGTTGTGTCAGGCAACAAGTCCCATGCTGGATTCAAAAATGATTACAGGTAGTAACAAGGATGTCTCGATGAAGTAGAGCCCATGAGGACAAGGACAGGGAGGCAGGCTCATAGCTTTGGAAGGAGCACCCTGGAGCCGCACAGCTCCTCCCCCTTCCTCAAGGGGTCAGTTACAGAGCAGTGCCCCAGTCCGGATGAGAAACCCCTAAAACTAAGATGATTCTTATCAACACTAAAAGGCTATAAAGATTTTTTTTTTCTTCTCTTTGTCAAAAAGTACAGGGCCTAAAAATGGAGGCGCAAGAAAATCTAAATGAGATGTCCATGAAAGTAGCCTCTTGGTTTTCTGCTTTCAACATTTTATCCTAATTTAGAAAATAAAACTCACAACCACTTGCTAATCTTTGGGTAGATGGCCAAGGCCTTTCCTTAAGGGTAGAATCTTTGATTCTCGAATTGTCTATGGCATCTTAAATTTCTTGCAAAATAACCACAGTGCAGACTCCATTATCCTCCTCTTTCAAATCCTGGCCACACCACTTCCTCCATCAGGCAGGTGGCTCGGCTTCCGTGTGCCTCGGTTTCCTCAGTACTGGCTTCAGAGTTGTGAGGATGAAACATACTTTAATAAAGGCTTAATGTAGTACCTGGCACACAGTCCACACGCAACAGATTCTAAGCATTTTCCAGCTGTCTCGCCCACATCCCATTCAATAGCATTTGAAAGAGATTTGCCTTTGAGACCCTTCAAAGCTTTTAGTCTTCTTGGAACAGTTTCTTTTCGCAACACTGTTTTAACATAGCATTTAATTGAATTATGTAAATACAATAACTACCATCATTGGCATAAAAAACTTGAGAATGATAATCAGTGACTTAGGCTCAACTCATGGAAGTAGCTGTGTACGTGCCAGACAGCAGCCTACCAGGCAAGGGAGATTTAGGGTGAACTAGCCTTTTTTTTTTTTTTTAAAGTGATCTGAGCTGGATGTGGCCGCTGTTACAGAGGGTTTTGGGTTTGTTGTCAGCATTGGTGGCAGGAGGGACGCAGGCACTACTTGGATAAAGCCCAAGGCATCTGAAAAGGAAACACTTCTTCACCACTAAATGAAAACCATTTTTGGGTGACAACACACGAAATTTTTAGCTCCTCAGTGGAAATACATGCTTTTCTTTTCGTGTAAGGTCATCTGCAGTCATTATTTAGATTTTTACCACTAGTCAGGCCTGCAAGCTTGCTCAGTCGCTTCAGCTGTCTCCGACTCTGTGACCCCATGGACTGACTGTAGCCCGCCAGGCTCCTCTGTCCACGGGACTCTCCAGGCAAGAAGACTGGAGTGGGTTGCCGCTTCCTTCTCCAGAAGGTCTTCCTGAGTCAGGGATCGAATCTGCGCCTCCTGCATTTCCAGCAGATTCTTCGCTTGCTGAGCCACCTGGGAAGTGTGTCTCCTATAGAAAGAGTCGATCCACCCCCAATCCGTAGTCTGTTTTAAACTTTGAGATGGTCAGAGAAGCATGCAGACGCTATGGATGAAAAGGACCCCAGGAGAGTATGTCCACCATGTCCCGTCTGAGGACCTGGCTCCAAGGCTTCCCTCTGCTGGCCACACCCCTCCTCTGGTCCTCCTGGTGAGCTGCAGCTCAAGGCAAGGCCCAGCTGGGGGTGCCTCCCTGCCCTGCTGGCACAGCACCTCTTTCCCTCTCTTGCCATTTCAGGGGGTGGTTGTCTTTGAACTGCCAGCCCCCTAGTTTCTCTTCGGAAAACACTCCCCAAGTTCCACCCTTGCCACGGCTTGGGCATTGGCGGGGGTCACCCCTCAGGGCCAGCCGTCGGGCATGGCTCTGCCTCCTCAGAGCTGAGGTCAAAAGCCCCAGAGCAACACGTTCTCTGGGGAGCCATGTTTCTGACCAAGGGCTGGGGAGCCACAGGCCAGAGTCTGAGTCCTCACTCTGCCACCACGTGGCCGGAGGGGCCCAAGCAGATAGATAGCTTTTGAGCCACACCTCCAACTACATGGTGTGACAGAGCTGCTGCGGAGATAAATGAGGTCATCCTGGCGACTGAGCCCCAGGCCTGGCGTGGGTGGGGCAGTGAGTGAAGCCCCAGCTGTGAACCCTCGACAGCTCTCCACCAGCCTCAGCCTGCAGGGGGTGGAGACCACAGGGCAGTGCCTGGGGCAGGTTGCCCGTGCACAGGGAAGGCGCTGTTTCTGAGCCATGCAGGGCTCAGAGACATCGGACCAAAGGGCCCAGAAGCCGGGCACCTGAGACCAGAAGGACCAGCACGCACACCAGCAACGTGAGAGTCCATCGCCCTGCCGGCTCCGGGACCTGGAGGACTGATTCTTACTCACCACCACCACAGCGGGGCAGCACTGCTGGTCTCCACCCGTGAGACGGGGGAGAGACCACAGGTACCCACAGACACCCGGCAGGTTCAGGGTCAGGGGAAAAGCCGGGTGGCTGGCCGGGAGAGCCTGACGCCCTGCTGGGATGGGGGGGCAGGCACGGGTGGGGGTGGTAGGGGTGTGAGCAGGTGAGCGGGGCAGGTGCGTGGGCCAGGGGACCGGGGCTAAAGCTGCAGGTGGTCAGGCTCAGGAGGCAGCAAGCCTGGGGCTCCCCTTGGCCTGGAAGGGGGACAGCGCTCTTTCCAATCCCCTGACCAAATGACCGTAACCGAACCACCTCTTTTGTTTAACTGAGACTAGTAAGTAAGTGCATTTGAAAATATTAAAACAGCACGATGCTCAAAGTCAAATTTTACCATACTTTGGGGTGAGAACTCTAACTTGAAACCAAACGGCAGTGAACATAAGCAACAATTTTACATGACTTTTTATTTAATAAAACCACATATTTACAATTCAAAAACCCTAGTTTGATACACTTTACTAAATAAAATTAAAGGTTAACTGTACAAGCAATTAAAACATGATATGTAGCAAGTGTTATCAGGAGTTTTCTATCAGCAAACTATTTAAAATAGTGAAAAACGGAGCAGTTAAAAAGTACCCTTTAAAGTGAACGTTGTTCCAGATGGGATTTCAGTGAGTGGAGGGGACACGGCAACCGGCTCTGAGGTGCCAGCCACAGGAGGCCCCAACCCTGACATCTCACTTTCTGAAAATCAGTGGCACCGGAAGTGGAGAGGGCCGACTTCCCAAGGGGGCTGCGCTTCCAATTCTGTTTCCGGTTTTCCGAAACCAGAATGGCGAGCAGAGAAGCGCAGCCCTGTGCAGTCCGGCAGCCCTCTGCCCTCTGTGGCAAGTGGCTGAGCGACCCTAGACTGGGACCTCGAACTTCCCAGACTCCAAGGTGGACACATCAAGCCAGCAGAGAGCTCGCGTGGTCCCTGAACAAGTCATGAAAACTTCCTCTGATCTGGAAGTGTCGCAGAATGGCCTGGAATCCTGCTTAAAAACTCAATGCATGTACAGTGCTATCTGAAGAGACTTATGTTGAACCATCCGACAGCCACGTCGAGGCTGGGGGCGCTGACGGCGCGTGGAGGCGCACAAACGCATTCTCAGCAACTGCCCGCGGCCCCGGGCGCGTCGCTTTCTGTCACCACTTCGGAACGTCTTTATGTACAGTAAGAAAATATATACATCTTTCACGAACAGAAAGCCTACGTGATGGGACGAGACCAGGTACCTCCGCGAGGAAGGGCCGTTTCGGCCGGTTACGCTCAGCCTCTCACGCCCGGCACTCGGTGGAGATGGAAGACCTCCTCCAAGGGGCCAGGCGGATCGGAGGCAAGGCCGAGGCAGGGAGTGGTGGGGAAGCTCTGCGAGCTCCCGGGGAGTTCAGCCAGGGACAGGAGGTGGGAAAGGACACGTGGGACAGAGGCGGGGTGGAGGGCGTGAGGGCGGCCAGCAGCTCGGCCAGCAGCTTGCTTTGTACCTGAAGCGTCATCGCGGGCACGCAGGTGAAGAAAAACCTATGAAAGGAACGCCGTGGTTAGGCTCCACCCCGAGGGCGGGCGTATGAGAAGGGCGGCTGGGCGGCACGTGCCAGTGGGCCTGGCCTCCCAGCGCCCCAGAGACCGGCGCGTGTGCGCAGGGAGCCGTGTCTGTGCGGACAGGCCTGTCCTTTGGACTTTTTCGTGCCGACGGTCTTCATGTCGCTGAATTTGGATAACCAAAGCTCTTAACGCAAAGCTCGCCAAATGAGTCAAGGGAGAGCTGGGACAGAAAGGTGCTGAATGGAGTAGGGGGGACGCTGAGAATTCCTGACAAGCCAACTAGGCCACTGGACGCGTGCTGCTCGCGCCCCGGTGTCCGCAGCCATCCTGGGAGTGGACCAGCGAGGCGGGGTCACTGCCCCAGGGGCGGCGCCCGCCCTCCCAGGAACTGACGGGCGGCCAGGGGCAGGGCGTCTTGCCTCCCCGCGCCTGGCTCAGAGAGGCAGGCTCTGCTCTAACGCCCGTCTCTACTGCCGCAGGGTCTGGGTGAGCCACCACTGCTGGACAAACGGGGGTGCGGTCTCTGGGACAGCGGGGGCACCCCCGGAACCTGAGCGTGCGCTGTCAGCCCCGGTGCTGGAATTTTGTCAAGGCAACGTGGTAAAAGGTCAGCCTGAAGGTCAGATTGTGTTCTGGGGAGCCCACGCACCAGCGGCTGTCCTCCAAGAGCCCGTCTTCCCGTCCCGCTGTCTTCGGTAGGCAGGCTTCAAAAACATGACCTGCGGCTCTGGAAGGATTACCTTGGCAACTATAATCAGCAGTCCCTTTTGGGCTAAAATATGTAGATATGAGCCAACGTCATCTCTGAGGTCTCCCCAAATAACATTTCTCATGCACCTTGGCTAACGAAAAATTGTAATGTAGTTGACATAAAAGCATTACAATTTAATTAACTTTTGCTGAAATGAGGGGAGGGAATTGGCCGCTGCCCTATTTTTAAACCATGCAGAACACGCAGTGGTTGGCCATGGTTCTCATTCCACTGAGCTTAAGGCTTAGCCTTGGTTTAATTCTTTAAAAGTGTTTTTTTGTTGTGTTGTGTTTAAGGCCAACTCCAGCATTAGGGATCAAACGTGGAAACAGCCCCTGTCCCCTGGAGCTGCCAGGGCATCCGCCTGAAGCCACTCAGGTGCCTCGTGGAGGCTGCTTCCCAGCTGATCGCGAGTCCACTGCCTCGTCAGTGCCGCAGAGACGGGCTTCCTTTCTCCATTTCCCTGCTATCCTTCTGCAAGGCGGTCAGCACCTGGGGATCACAGGGAGACACCGGTGGGCAACTGGCAACACATGGACACAGGTCCTCACGGCCTCCCCAGCAGCCACTCCTCCCGTCCACCTCCCACGTTCCTGTAGGCTCACCTTTCTACTGCGGAACCCGGGTCACACGCTCTCTGGGCTAGGACATCAGCCCAGGGACTTCCCTCTGGGCGCCAGCCACCGAGATCAAGGCCAGGCTACTGGGCTCTGCCCCTTCCAGCCTGGCTGCAGCCACCCACGCTCCCCACCAGCGGAGCCAGGCCCTCCCGCTCCAGAGGGCTCACGTGCCCTCGCACCTTCCCACACTGCTGCCCCCTCTGCCCTGTCCCTCTCTCCTCACCAGGGAGTGACCAATCCTTCTAAGGCCCAGGAGACACCAGCTCCCGGCCAGGCCTCTCCTGCATGCCCCCAGGGCCATTTAGCTCCCTGCTCCTTGCTGCTCTGAGCTCTAAGTTAACACCTTTATTTTTAAAAGCATGACATTCCACTGTGATTGCAGGGACAGGACGGGCCCATTCGCTGCAGCCATGCAGAGCACCGCCAGGCACCTCCCATGGAGCAGCCATGTAACCCACACAACGTGGAAGGCAGGGAGTGGCAGACACTCACAGGAGCGACCCGCTAAAAGCCACACCACTCACACGGATCCACACTTACATGGGTCTTACTTCGGAACCAAGGGGATCTCCAGAGCACCAGTTCCTGAAACTCCTTGGGCCCAGCACTGGACGACTTTAGGCGAAGTACAAGTTACAGGGCGTAAAGCAGAAACCCTGCATGAGGGTTTCAAATGCATGGCACAGAAGGGCTGCTGGCAGCTGGAAGCCCCTTCTCCTCCTCTGAGCGAGACAGCCAGCCAAACACAACCACGGAACTGTTTGCTAAAGTGCGGCAGGATCTTACCCTTAAGCACTGCCTTTAAGAGAAACAGGCACAAACCACAACTCCCGTGGGACCTGGAACTAAACAAACTGAGTGGTGAGGCCCACCGTCGGGCTAACTCCTATTACCGCCCCACTGTCAGAGGGCGTCCTACTCTCTAATAACCTGTGACCTGGTCTTCACCGGTAATTTTCACCTAAAATGCAAGAAGCAGAATGACAGATCTGGACTCAGCCCCGTCTGCCTGTGCGTGTCCCTGCAGGTGTGTGAACGGGGGCGGGGGGAGGACCAGGGAAACACAAAGGGAGGTCAGCAGACCACAGCTGCACGCAATGGGAGCCAAGGCTCTGAGTGACGGGCAAGGGCACCAGGAAGGGCCCTGGCTCTCTGCAGCCACTTCAGAGCATCAGTGCACGGGCCAAGTCCCAGGAGACTCCAGAGCACGCTCATGCGCAGGCGGACATGCACTTGCACAGTCCAGCGGGGACCCCACTCAGAGGCCCTGCGCTCTGCAGTCGCCATCCTCAAACCCTTGACACTAATTCTGAACACGAGGCCCCACACCTTCATTGTGTGTTGCTCATTTACTTCTTAATCAGAGAAAGGCTCTTCTTCCCTCTCACCATATCCCTGATAATTATACAGCCGGTCCTGCTCACACAGGAGCTGAGGTTTCTGGGTTTTTTTTAACAGCTTACTGACACATAACTCACATACCATACATAAAATTCACCCACTCTGTGTGTTCAATTTGGTGGCTTTTAATATAGTCACAGATGACGTGCGGCCCTCGGCACAGCCAGTTTCGGGGCATCTTCATCAGGGCACGAGCAGCCCCCTACCTCCAGCTGCCACAGCCCTGCCCGCTCGCCACAGCCCCCCTTTCTGAAACTGCACGGGCGCGGGGCCACGCAGTGTGGGGTCTGCAGTCAGGCCTTTTCTTCTGAAGGTGCACTCACACTGTTGCGGGAGTCAGTACTTCACCCCTTTTATGAACGGAACGCATTTATTTCGGAACTGTAACGCACAGCACACTAAGCAGAGAGCAGTGCCCCCGACCCCCAGCTGGTAAAACCAGGGGAGCATTTCATGGTGTTACCCAAGGGCCCGCCACAGCAGCTGTGCTCTTCTTTCCCTAAAGACCCGAAGGAAGGAGGCCACCAACCAGAGAGCATCATAGCAGGTGAGAGAGGACCAGCTCGGGGCAGACCAAAAGGCCCAGGGCAGAGGGGACCCTCCCTGGGTAATGACTGAATAGGCATTGGACTGTGTGCTCTGAAAGGGGTGAAGTTCATGGTACTGTAAATTATTAAAGCTGTGAAACAAAAATAAATAGACCGCTAACTAAGATCAGAGTTCAACTCAGTTCAGTCACTCAGTCGTGTACGACTCTTTGCGACCCCATGAATCGCAACACGCCAGGCCTCCCTGTCCATCACCAACTCCCGGAGTTTACTCAGACTCACGTCCATTGAGTCAGTGATGCTATCCAGCCATCTCATCCTCTGCCCTCCCATTCTCCTCCTGCCCTCAATCCCTTCCAGCATCAAAGTCTTTTCCAATGAGTCAACTCTTCTCATGAGGTGGCCAAAGTACTGGAGTTTCAGCTTTAGCATCATTCCTTCCAAAGAAATCCCAGGGTTGATCTCCTTCAGAATGGCCTGGTTGGATCTCCTTGCAGTCCAAGGGACTCTCAAGAGTCTTCTCCAACACCACAGTTCAAAAGCATCAATTCTTCAGCGCTCAGCCTTCTTCACAGTCCAACTCTCACATCCATACATGACCACTGGAAAAACCACAGCCTTGACTAGACGGATCTTAGTCGGCAAAGTAATGTCTCTGCTTTTGAATATACTATCTAGGTTGGTCGTAACTTTTCTTCCAAGGAGTAAGCGTCTTTTAATTTCATGGCTGCAGTCACCATCTGCAGTGATTTTGGAGCGCCCAAAAATAAAGTCTGACACTGTTTCCCCATCTATTTCCCATGAAGTGATGGGACCAGATGCCATGATCTTCGTTTTCTGAATGTTGAGCTTTAAGCCAACTTTTTCACTCTCCTCTTTCACTTTCATCAAGAGGCTTTTGAGTTCCTCTTCACTTTCTGCCATAAGGGTGGTGTCATCTGCATATCTGAGGTTATTGATATTTCTCCCGGCAATCTTGATTCCAGCTTGTGCTTCTTCCAGTCCAGCGTTTCTCATGATGTACTCTGCATAGAAGTTAAATAAGCAGGGTGACAATATACAGCCTTGATGTACTTCTTTTCCTATTTGGAACCTGTCTGTTGTTCCATGTCCAGTTCTAACTATTGCTTCCTGACCTGCATACAGATTTCTCAAGAGGCAGGTCATGTGGTCTGGTATTCCCATCTCTTTCAGAATTTTCCAGTTTATTGTGATCCACACAGTCAAAGGCTTTGGCATAGTCCATAAAGCAGAAATAGATGTTTTTCTGGAACTCTCTTGCTTTTTCTATGATCCAGTGGATGTTGGCGATTTGATCTCTGGTTCCTCTGCCTTTTCGAAAATCAGCTGGAACATCAAGAAGTTCACAGTTCACGTATCGCTGAAGCTTGGCTTGGAGAATTTTGAGCATTACTTTACTAGCATGGGAGATGAGTGCAATTGTGCGGTAGTTTGAGCATTCTTTGGCATTGCCTTTCTTTGGGATTGGAATGAAAACTGACCTTTTCCAGTCCCGTGGCCACTGCTGAGTTTTCCAAATTTGCTGGCATATTGAGTGCAGCACTTTCACAGCATCATCTTTCAGAATTTGAAATAGCTCCACTGGAATTCCATCACCTCCACTAGCTTTGTTCGTAGTGATGCTTTCTAAGGCTCACTTGACTTCACATTCCAGGATGTCTGGCTCTAGATTAGTGATCACACCATCATGATTATCTGGGTCATGAAGATCTTTTTGTATAGTTCTTCTGTGTATTCTTGCCACCTCTTCTTAATATCTTCTGCTTCTGTTAGGTCCAGACCATTTCTGTCCTTTATCGAGCCCATCTTTGCATGAAATGTTCCGTTGGTATCTCTAATTTTCTTGAAGAGATCTTTAGTCTTTCCCATTCTGTTCTTTTCCTTTGTTTCTTTGCATTGATCACTAAAGAAGGCTCTTCTTGCTATTCTCTGGAACTCTGCATTCAGATGCTTATATCTTTCCTTTTCTCCTTTGCTTTTCGCCTCTCTTCTTTTCACAGCTATTTGTAAGTCCTCCCCAGACAGCCATTTTGCTTTTTGCATTTCTTTTCCATGGAGATTCTTGCCTTGAGAACGCCATGAACAGTATGAAAAGGCAAAATGATAGGGTACTGAAAGAGGAACTCCCCAGGTCAGCAGGTGCCCAATACGCTACTGGAGGTCAGTGGAGAAATAACTCCAGAAAGAATGAAGGGATGGAGCCAAAGCAAAAACAATACCCATCTGTGGATGTGACTGGCAATAAAAGCAATGTCCAATGCTGTAAAGAGCAATATTGCATAGGAACCTGGAATGTCAGGTCCATGAATCAAGGCAAATTGGAAGTGGTCAAACAAGAGATGGCAAGAGTGAATGTTGACATTCTAGGAATCAGCGAACTAAAATGGACTGGAATGGGTGAATTTAACTCAGATGACCATTATATCTACTACTGCAGGCAGGAATCCCTCAGAAGAAATGGAGTCGCCACCATGGTCAACAAAAGAGTCCGAACGCAGTACTTGGATGCAGTCTCACAAACGACAGAATGATCTCTGTTAGTTTCCAAGGCAAACCATTCAATATCACAGTTATCCAAGTCTATGCCCCCAGTAATGCTGAAGAAGCCGAAGTTGAACGGTATGAAGACCTACAAGACCTTTTAGAACTAACACCCAAAAAGATGTCCTTTTCATTATAGGGGACTAGAATGCAAAAGTAGGAAGTCAAGAAACACCTGGAGTAACAGGCAAATTTGGCCTTGGAATGCGGAATGAAGCAGGGCAAAGACTAATAGAGTTTTGCCAAGAAAATGCACTGGTCATAGCAAACACCCTCTTCCAACAACACAAGAGAAGACTCTACACATGGACCTCACCAGATGGTCAACACCAAAATCAGATTGATTATATTCTCTGCGGCCAAAGATGGAGAAGCTCTATACAGTCAACAAAAACAAGACCAGGACCTGACTGTGGCTCAGATCATGAACTCCTTATTCCAAATTCAGACTCAAATTGAAGAAAGTAGGGAAAACCGTCAGACCATTCAGGTATGACCTAAATCAAATCCCTTATGATTATACAGTGGAAGTGAGAAATAGATTTAAGGGCCTAGATCTAATAGATAAGAGTGCCTGATGAACTATGGAATGAGGTTCATGACATTGTACAGGAGACAGGGATCAAGACCACCCCCATGGAAAAGAAATGCAAAAAACCAAGATCAGAGAGAGCCAGTCAAATCACCTGTGAAGTAATCTGGCCAAACATAAAAACTGGGAGCTTCCTCGAGCCTCCAGGTCTGTCAATTTACAGTAAAGAGAGTAGAAGGACCATGACGAGCACCACCACAGGGACAGAAGCAGTGAAATCCAGACTCCGACAAGTGCCGCTGGGCGTGACCTCGTTTCTTCAATAAGCAAAGTGGAGGCAGAGGTGGAGAGGAGGGGTAGCCCTGTGCACTGTAAGAAGACGTGAGAGACTCTTCACCCAACTACAATGTGTAGGCCTTATCTAGGTCTTGATTTAAGCCAACAACAAAGCTACTGCTGATGTCTGAAAACAGAAATCTGAAAGCTGACGGGATGCTTGACAGGTACATGGGCGTTGGTTACTCTCCCTTCTTCTGTTCTGCATGTACTTTAAGTCTTCCACTAATAAAAAACCTGTAAATCAGGAACAAGCACTGTATGGCGAGGAGAAGGCTCCCCAGGACTTGGTGCTCAGACAAGCGGAGTGCACACAGCTCCTGAGGCCAGGTGTTCTATCTCCCTTTTGTACAACAAAGACTGGGAACCAGGCCTAAGAGCGAAGTCCAGAGGGGAAGCGTGGAGCCCGGGAGGACGTGCTCCCCTGCAGTCGGCCGGACGGCCCTGAGGGCAGCTGCCGGAGCTCCAGCAACACGTCCGGGGAGCCCTCCCCTCCCCTCCCACCACTGAGGACACACGGCCCCTCTCTGCGCCTCCTCTGTCAGTGAGAGGGTGACAGGTCAACCCCCTTGGCTCTCTGTCTCTGGGATTTAAGAATGGGGGAGCTTGGTTTACAAAGCACCGTCCAACAGGCGGAGGGCCCTGTGCGGCTACTGCTGTTCAGTCGCCCCGTCGTGTCTGACCCTTTGCAACCCCGTGGACTGAACCCGCCAGGCTCCTCTGTCCATGAGACTCCTCCAGGCGAGAACACTGAAGCAGGTTGCCCTTTTCTTCTCTAGGGATTCTCCCAACCCAGGGATCAAACCTTCATCTCCTGCACTGTACCATCCGAGCCACCAGGGAAGCCCCTGTAGGAGGGGTGGGGAGATTTTTCTTCTCCAGCTCCTTCGCTCAAAGAGGAAATGACTGTCTAAGACCCTGTGTGGTAGAGCCAGGCCCCCAAACCCAGGGCACCTTCGAGAGGGCTGTTTCCTCACAGGGTGCTCTGCATAACCTGCTTCCTCAACCAGACAGGATAGGGAACAAAAGCCCACTCACCTGAGCCCACTTCTTGTTTCGACTTTGCATCTGAATGCTGGCAATGGAAGCAAAGAACTCCTCAGCGGGCAGGTCCTCCGGCAGCCGCGTGAGGAACTGCGCCACGTGAATGAAGTCCATCCTGGTCAGGACGTCCTGGAACAGCCTGAGGAGGCCCAGGGCTGTGCGGAACAGAAACTCCTCCCCATCACGGCAGAACACGTCCCAGACCCGGCAGGCCAGGTCGAGGGGCAGGGACTTGCTGTAGAGAGTGAAGATCCTGGGGGAGAGAGGGGGCGTCAGATCCCGGAGGTTCCACGACGGAGCCCTGATTTAGGACCAATCTTCTCCGGCGTTCCTGAGTTTAGGCCCTTTCATACTTCATGTCCTCGGTGGGGAGGGGGTGGTGGTGGAAGAGCTCTGGCCCACATTCACACTGAAGGTCAATTTAAACATTTTCTAAAACAGCATGATCAGCTTTCACAAAGAATCCCAAACAACATATAGCTTCCGAATTAGACACTGTAAATCTGCATGCAACACATGTCTATCACGAACCTACTACGTGCTTATTCTTACTCTGAGGCAGGCGCTAGACGTTACGTCAATAAGGCAGGCAGCGCTTAGTTCGGTGGGAAATAAAAACAGCAAACGGAACTACGTAACTGAATCCACGTGCATGCACCTGGCATCTGAGGAGCGCTGCACACGTTCCTCCCGGCAGGGGCCACAGAAGGAACAGGGTACAGTTTTCCGAGTAAATCTGACAGTGGATCCCAGGAAACTGATCTCATATTTAAAACCATCAGGTGAAAACAGTGAGACACAGATATGCACTCCCTTAAAAAACTGTTGAAAGTCACAATTCAAACCACAAACACACCGTCTCGGGTGACCAGAGCATGTCAACAGATAGACGAGTCCAGGCTGACCGTGTAGAGCCCACTCCCCCCGCCACCCCGGGCCGCATCTGGAGCGTCTCCTGACCTCACGCCCAGACAGATGCGCCCACCCGCCTGGGCTCCCTCGACCCCAGGGCTCTGAGGACGCGCTTTCCGCCCCCACCCTCCCCACGGATGCCGCCCTCAGGCAGGGAGCCCCCCACCCCCACCCTACATCAGACCCAGCATCTGGCATCTCTGTGACACAGCTGTGTCCACAAGCTCGCAGGCCACGCCAGGATGTCACAGGCGTCGGGAGCGGGTCTCGCTGCCTTCCCACCAGACAGTCCTCACTGCTCCTGGGAAGTCACTTTTCCACAGGCTGCAGTATTCCCCGAGTGCCCACGCTGCCTCCAAGAGACACACAAGGGCCGTGAGGGCCTGAACTTGGGTGCTGTGCTCAGGCCACAGGCCGCCTTGGTCAGGAGCTCCTGTCACCCCCACCTCCACAGCGCGACTCGCCCCTGCAGCGGGGCCCACACCACGCTGGCCAGTCTGCTCACAAGTTGCAAGGCTCTCTGCCTGCAGAGACCTCCAGGGTGTGAACTCCACCCTCGGCCCTGGAAGGGTGCTCTGTCCCAGAAACAGCCTTTCCTCTAGGACCCGAGGAAAGGGCATGCAGTGGAGGCAGGGCATTCAACCCAGCAAGCTAACGAAGACCCCATAATCTCATTACTTTGCCAACAAAGCTCTGTCTAGTCAAAGCTATGGTTTTCCAGTAATCATGTATGGATGTGAGAGGTGGACCACAAAGGTGACTTGAGTGGCAAAGAATTGATGCTTTTGAACTGCGGTGCTGGAGAAGACTCTTGAGAGTCCCATGGACTCCAAGGAGATCCAACTGGTCAATCCTAAAGGAATCAAACCTGAATACTCATTGGAAGGACTGATGCTGAGGCTCCAATACTTTGGCCACCTGATGGGAAGAAGTGACTCACTAGAAAAGACCCTGATGCTGGGAAAGACTGAAGGCAGGAGGAGAAAGGGACGGCAGGATGAGATGGTTGGATGGCATCACCAACTAAAGGACCTGAGTCTGAGCAAGCTCCAGGAGTTGATGGACAAGGAAGCCCGGTGTGCTGCAGTCCACGGGGTCGCTCGAGAGTCGGATGCGACCGAACAACAAACGTTCAGGGCTGTCCCTTGTCAGTGCTTTAAAACTCAGAGATTCAAGAAAGGCTAGATTTCAAATCAGATGCTAGAAGAGGGACACAGAGGTCTGAGAAAAATCACTGCGGCTCCTGCCACCAATAGTCAAACAACTAGACCCTGAACACACACCCTGGAAGTCCAGAGTGGGCCATGTGCCCTCGGGCAAAGGCGAGGGAAGACCCCCTTATTTTTAAAGCCACAACAAATCTTCTGCCTGAGCTTCTTACTGTCTCAAAACACAGAAAACCACCCCATCACTTGGTCTAGAAAACAAAGTTTGAGAGACAGCCAAGAGATCTTTTTTTTGAGTCCCAATCTGAACATTCTCAACTCTAGAGGACATTTTATTTTTAAAAAATGAAAAGCAAGTGACCTAATCCCCATTATCACTTACCTGCCAATCCACAAGTGAAAAATCACACCTTTACATCTTAAAAGCAGAGTAGTCTTAAGGGCAAAAAAGACTGGTAAATTGAGTGGCTACAGGCAAAGAGAGAGAGAAACAACAGAAGGAATTTCTCTAACACGGTATTCTTCAGATTTGTGTGTGGTCTTTGTAAACTGCTTCAGATACACTGTGGCGCTGATGCCCTAATGATCTAGAGCCCACACTCACCTGGCAGGGGGCAGTAGCTCCAGGGCTACTCACTGTCACATTTTTAAAATTGTATACAAGAAAGATACATTTTAAGCACATTAGAAGTGTTGTCTATGGAACAGAATGAGGATGGGATAAAAGGAGTAAGTACAGACAAACAAGACTTACATGAACCAGTGACTGGTTCACCATGAACTCAGAAGGAGGATCAACCTAATCCTCCTCAACTAACTTTTTTAACAGATACTTTTTTTTTTTTAACTTTATTGTTTGGCCACATGGCGTGTGGGAGCTTAGCTCCCCAACCAGGGGTCAAACCTGAGCCCTCTGCATTGGGAGTGCAAAGCCTCAACCTCTGGATCACCAGGGAGGTCCCTCAATTTACATTTTTTTTTAATTCATAAGAATTCACCAGTCAAGCTGTTAGCAACCATCTGCCTTGCTGAGTTGGCAAATACAGATTATTTGCAGGTAGCATTTGTGGTTCAGAAACTGTTGAAAGTGCAAAAACTCATACTGAACTTAGGATGAACTTATACTTAAAATAAGTACAGCCAAGCCCAGTCCTCCCGGCACCCTTGCAACGCAACGCCACGCTCAAGGCTTGTGATGCCCTCCTGCTCGATGCTGCTGACCATCCCCCGTCACGCCATGAGCATCTCTTGAGATCTGAGCCCTGCTGATTCTAAGCCACACATCATAAACGGCTTTTAAAGCGTGTTCTATGCCAGCCACTGTTCTTTGTGGTAAGAATACACAGAATCCAGCAGAACAGACAGCTTTCTCTGCCCTCGTGTATAGAAAAGCTGAATGAAGGGCACAGAACGCCAGATGTGGATTCAAATAAAAAGCAGGGTGGGAGGCAGGGACCGCCAGTCTGGGTGTGTGAACAGGACGGTCAGGGAGAATGTGTGACTGAAAAGCGACACTTCCGCAAAGCCCCGAGGAGGAAGCCCCAGACAGAGCACACAGTGGGCTCTCAGCTCGGAGGCAACCCAGTGCATCCACTGACGGGCCAGGAGGCCATAACAGCCAAAGGGAGATCCCGGGAGGGTGTATGTGGGGACCGGGGCCCAGCGCACAGGGCCCCACAGGCTGCCGCAAGGCCTGTGGGTTTCCTTCTGCATGAGATGGAAAACTAGTGAAGGGGCTGAGCAGGGCAGGGGCTCGTCCCCTGTGCTGAGTTCTTGCAGGGGAATGCGGGCCTCGCCAGGGCGGCCACTGAACCCACCAGGCAGGTCGGCACAGGACTGCAGCAGAGGGGGCAGCCCGAAGCAGAGTGAATGTGGACACGCCTCATGGGAAACGCAACGGGTGGGTCTGAGGGGCAACTCCACGGGTGGAGCTGTGGGACCTCTGGCTCGGACCTGAGCTCAAGTCACCGGACATCCAGGTGGACACATATATTAAGTTCAAGTTCAGAGGAGGGCTCTGGGGCTGGCAACAGTTTGTATATAGATGGTGCCAGATAAAGGAAATAGTCTGGAACCACAGAGTGAAGAATGTCAAATGCTGCTGCAAAGTCAAAGCAAGACGGAGACTTGATCACCAAGCTTGTCGTTCATGTGGAAAACTATAAACTGTGTCATACACAGTATCATTTACTATCTTCAGGTACTGAAATGGAATCATTAAGGCCTTGACTCTTACTGTATCTTAAATAAAACATGCCTTTTAAAGAAAAGCATATAAAAGTTTTCCCCTGACAACATGTCTCCCTCACCACAGCTCAGTCTCAGACGGCCCTCCCGGGACAGCTGCTTCCTGCCCCTGGGCTGGGCCTCTCCCGTCAGCTATTCACACGGCACCTCACACGTCCATCTCACGACAGCCATCAAACGGGGATGAACAGCAGCCGCCCTCCCTACTCTGAGCCCCGAGATCCAGGAGGCCTTCCAGCAGCCAACTCCCTGCCCCAATACAGAACGACAGAGCACCCTCCAGTGTGAGCCCCAAGGTGTTTCCACCTTCGGCGCCAGCCCTGAGCAGGGGCTGCAAACAGCAGGTAAGCAATGTGAGCCCTGCCTCAGCACCCAGGCTCCACCATCCGCCAGGCGAGGGCGGGTGGGCCAGTGACCACAGGCCACGTGGGTCCTTCTGCCTGAACGTCCCCCCACCCTCAGGCCCTCCACACACATGCTGAGGAGGCCCCCACATGGGACGCCAGATGCGACTCAAACACCTGCAGCTCAGCAAGGCAACTTTGCTCTGGAGGAGTTTCTAGGCGCTGGGCTGGATGAAGCACAAGCTGGAATCAAGACTGCCGGGAGAAATACCAATAACCTCGGATACGCAGATGACACCAGACTTGTGGCAGAAAGCAAGAAGAACTAAAAGAGCCTCTTGATGAAAGTGAAAAAGGAGAGTGAAAAATTTGGCTTAAAACTCAACATTCAGAAAGCTAATAAGATCATGGCATCCGGTCCCTTCACTTCATGGCAAATAGATGGGGAAACAATAGAAACAGTGTCAGACTTTATTTTTTGGCTCCAAAATCACTGCAGATGGTGACTGTAGCCATGAAATTAAAAGACGCTTACTCCTTGAAAGAAAAGTTATGAGCAGCCTAGACAACATATTAGAAAGCAGAGACATGACTTTGCCAATAAAGGTCCATCTATTCAAAGCTATGGTTTTTCTAGTAGTCATGTATGGATGTGAGAGCTGGACTATAAAGAAAGTTGGAGAAGACTCTTGAGAGTCCCTTGGACTACAAGGGGATCCAACCAGTCCATCCTAAAGGAAATCAGTCCTAAATATTCATTGGAAGCTCTGATGCTGAAGCTGAAACTCCAATATTTTGCCCATCTGATGCAAAGAACTGATTCATTTGAAAAGACCCTGATGCTGGGAATGATTGAAGGCAGAAGAAGGGAACGACAGAGGATAAGATGGATGGACGGCATCACCGACTCAATGGACATGACTTTGAGAGTAAACTCTGGGAGTTGGTGATGGACAGGGAGGCCTGGCGTGCTACAGTCCATGGGGTTGCAAAGAGTCGGACATGACTGAGCAACTAAACTGACTGAAACCTGAAAGCAGAAGCAATGAGTGAAAAGGATGCTAGATGCCATGGAAACAAAACTCTTCCGTCAGTAATTTCACCCCAACCTGCCTTTAAGGTAGAGACTCGGCATGACGACAGGATCTCCAAGAACCACCAAACGTTCAAGAAACATTAATCAGGATACAGAATATTCTGCTTGATCATTTCATTAATTCAGGATTATCTATTATAAAACCTATCCATGCCTCCTAATAACTCTAATATTTGACAGCAGTGGGAAATATTCTGACAAGTTAACTGACCGCATGTCAGTTCTCCCACAAAACACGGACACCTGATGGTCTGAATGCTGGACACTCGGTAGGAAGCTGGGCACGGAGGGCGAGAGCCTGTTCGGCCCCTCTGTGTCTGTGTGAGCAGAGAGGAGAGATAAGCACGCTGGGTAAGATCCCTGCCAGGAGGACGGCCTCAGCAAGTGAATCTGAGTCTCCACCGTGAAGTCTCTGCAGCGCTGGGCAGACGGAGACCTGAACAGGGGGGAGGCAGGCACCCCTGCGAGACACAGGCTGGACTCTGTGCACCTCAGACCCGAGGAAGGGGCCCCTCGGGAGCAGGTGCATCCCTGGGTCCAGGACGCCGAGCCCGGCATGGGGCCAGGCACGGGGTCACCGAGGAGGCTGACTGCACTGGGTATACCGCGGGGGCAGTGAGAAACAGGGGCGCTCTCATGAAGGGAAGCCCCAGCCGCTGCCCTGCATGGGAGGGGAGACAGAGGGGGTTCTGGGAGAGCGGCTCTCAGACGGGGCAAGACCATGTCTTATAAAACTAATGAAAAAAACCCAGGGGGTGGACAGAGTGTCCCGCCATGGAAGAAGGAGCAAGTCCTAGACGGCTCCTGGCAGGCAGACAGGTCTCCCGTGAGCACCCACACGGCTCACCCAGGACACTCGGCAGCCAAACCGCGGGGGGGGCCACAGCTGTGCAGAGGGCCGGGGACGGGGGTAGCGACCTGCACCCTCTGTAGAAACACGCACAGGCGTGTGCGCCTGAGGCAGCCCTGCCACTGGGGAGGAGACGGGGCCTGGGACACAGCAGAAGCAGGCCAAACCCGTAAGAGAGGGCCACCTGGACTGCCCGCTGCGGGACGGGCCTTGCTGGCTCCCTCTGTGCTAAAGGGGCCTGCTCCAGGAGCTGTGAAGATGCAACAGGGCAGCGGTGCCTCTGAAACGCCAGCCTCCGCGGCGGGTCCTGAGCAGCGCCCAACCTTTCCCTGGGCTTCCTTCCCACCCTGTTCCTGCTCTGAGTGTCCCCCTGCCCGTGGGCACTGAACCGAGAGCCCGGGTCCCTGCGGATGTGCTCAGATGTGCACTGCGCGGTTTCCTGGGCTCAGATCAACTCAAATACCTACTAACGACTTCCTGTGCGCCTGGCCCTGTGCTGGGACTGCAAACACAGACAGGGCACCCGTGGCCCCTAATTCTAGGAAGCAGCCAAGCCCGAGCACCAGCAGAGGCCGCATCCAGGCACCGCGAGCGTCCACGGGGCCTCAGGCTCCAAGCACATCACGTCACAGAGGTCCAAGGGGAGGAGTCCTCGGAGCGGTCCTGCACCGAGACACCCTGCGCTCTGCTCCATGCTCACCACCCATGCATCCGCCCTCCACCGCCCACGCTCGTCAGCACACTGGCTGCGGCGCTGGGGCCCTCCGCACAGGGTGCGCTGCCGTGGTTAAGAAATCCCTCAGACTCAACCCAGTCTGAGGGGGAAGCACGCAGGCTCTGGAGCTTGGACACCAGTGCTGCCGTCCAGCGAGCCGATGACCTCGGGCAGGTCTCTCTGCCTCATGGAGCCTCCATTTCCTCACGTGTCAAACAGACGTCTTATGATTCACTCCCGGGGCCTGTTCCAAGGGTTGGATGAATGAGATACTGTGAGAAGCGCTAACAGACGCGAGTCAGCGTGGCCGGGGGCCCTCTCCCCCATCAGCTGGGAAGGAAGCAGAGACGTTCCTGCAGTACAGCATCAGCATGCAGCAGCAGCAGCAGCTTTTTTTTGAACAAACAAAACAGAAAATTTCAGCATGCTCTCTACACAGAGTAAAGTCTGCTAAGTACTGTTTCTTAAAATTGTTTCTGTCATATACATTATCTTATATTGCTCCAAACACATGGCCACATGCTGCGTCACAACACACATCTGATTTATTTTTGCAAGTCAGGGCAAAAATAAGCTTGAGAGATACTATTCCAGGACAGTGTTTTCCAAAGTTCCTTGTGAGCCTGGAATCCTAAGAATCTACCTCGGCAGCCTAAGCAGATAACGTCGAAGCTGAAGACTCTGGTCCCATATGACCCTCCATTGACACCCTCCAGGCCTGGGAATCTGAGAGGTCAAGGTTCACAGTCAAATCTCACAGCCCAGGTGCACAAACAGGCATGCAGCAGGACAGCCTGTGCAGGAGTGGAGTGTTCACAGTGTGGAGAAAGCATCTGCTGGTTAGATGGAGGTGACCTTTAACCCTGGCCCCAAACACTCCCAGACAGGCCAGCCCAGGCCCACCAATGGCGGGCGGCTTCATGGCCTTGCGACTGGCCTGATCCCCAGTGACACCAGCCCCAACCTCCATACCCTCATCCCCAGCACGAATTCAGCAGAATTGGAGGGTCTCAGGATCCAGGACAGAAGCAATGAACGCCAAGCATCCCACAGGCTCACTCCCACAGGCTCACTCCCACGGGAGCAGGCAAATCAGCTGTAGTTAAAGGGTGGGGCCTCATTTCAGAAGACATTCGGCCTTTGCCTTCTAGAGGTAAGCCTTCGCCTCCTGAAACAAGTGAGACAGAGGAAAGCCCACGCCCGCTGTGTGTTCCCAGCAGTTGTGGCTCACCGCACACGTCGGTGCAAAAAACCCGAATGGCCTCTCAGCCCAGAGACGTCTCCTTCTGTGAGGCAGAGGCCTTCGCAAGGCTGATGCCCCGTACAGGGCCCTCAGAGGCCAGTCGTCTGCGTGGACAGACGAGGCCCCAGGCTCAGGGAGGCTCCCCGGCTGTGCTGGGGCCACAGGGACATAACGGGAGCGGCCAGGGCTCAGGCGGGATTCTGGGACCCAAGACACTGCTCCTTGTTCCCCAGGAGGCCCTGGCCTCCTCACCTGGCACCTGGTGGGGGACACCCCAGACTTTCCAGCCTCTCCTCAGGCAACTAATCCACGCTGCGTGAAGACTTCCGGGTCTAGGCCCCAGCAGGAGTTCTCTGGAACCCTGCACGTCCACTTCAGTGTCCGACAGGTGCCCTAAAACCATCGTGTCCAACACCGGCTCCACTCGCCGTCCTGCCAAACCTGGCCTGGCAGGGCTGACGGCGCCGGCAGCATCCCTCCCAGCCACAGGACACCCGAGGGCCCCAGCCTCTGGCCAGCGCGACCCCTCCCAGCCCTCCACCCACTTCTGCGGCCTCAGCTCAAACCCCAGTCTTTCCCCTTCACTGTCTCTGCCTCCAGTTCCCCTGCCTCCCAGGGAACTGGAAACTCATTTCTGGGCAGAACCTACTGCCATCCTAACCCCCAAGCGGAAACTGCCAGCCTCTCCCTCTGGCCCTTGGATTCCTGCCTGGGCCCCTCAGCTTGGCATCTACGACCCCTGACTCAGCCGCTGGAGCTTGCGCCTGCCGCCCTGGCCCTTTGCGAGAGGCTCCCATGTCCCACCCCGCCAGCCGCGCACCAGCCGTGGCTTGCTGACCCCGGAGCGCACATGCTCACGGCAGGCCTTGGCTCCAGCTCTGGGTCGTCCCGTGGGCCCTGACGCCCCCACAGGCTGCATGGCCCTGGGTCCAGGAGCAGGCGCTCCTCCAGGTGGGAGTTCCAGATGTAAAGCGCCGAGTCTGCCCCCAATCCCAGCGGAGAGCCCTCACAGGCCAGGGGCTGAGCTATGTCTAGGGGAGGAACGGATAAACGGTATCTTAGAAACACAGAGGTCCAAGGCACCTTCCTCCCCTGGAGGGACTTCAGAAGGAGCGGTGAGAGTCACGTGGCATCAAGAGAGGATCAGAGCCGAGCCGATGAATGACCGGCAGTCCGGGCTGTGAATGCAGGGGCGTCTCGGGCTCGGGACAGAAGGGAGACTATAAAGCAGGAGGTGGGGGCCAGCTGGGCCTGGAAAGAAGCCAGTAGTGAGGAATGAAAGATGGGGGCACAGACATGAGAAAACACTCTCAAAATGCATAAAAATGCAGTCTTACCAATCAATTAGGTAGATGTCTGGAGTTAAGTTGTTTTTCTTGAAATGAGCAAATAATTTCGGCAAATTTTCTTCAAAGAATACCTCAAATGCAGCAAAGTACGTCAACATCTGGGGAGAAAATGTGAAACACACTAATAAATACGTTATTAGTATTATTAGCACCCATTTCCAACCTACAGGGAAAGTCAGTATACTTAACGCCCCTGCTGCTGCTGCTGCTGCTGCTGCTGCTCAGTCGCTTCAGTCGTGACCAATTCTGTGCGACCCCAGAGACGGCAGCCCACCAGGCTCCCCGTCCCTGGGATTCTCCAGGCAAGAACACTGGAGTGGGGTGCCATTTCCTTCTCCAATGCATGAAAGTGAGAAGTGAAAGTGAAGTCCCTCAGTCCCTCAGTGTCCAACTCTTAGCGACCCCATGGACTGCAGCCCACCCGGCTCCTCCGCCCATGGATTTTCCAGGCAAGAGCACTGGAGCGGGTGCCACTGCCTTCTCCAGCTTACGGCCCTAGAATCCAATGATCATCTTCGTATGTAAACTGCCCACATATCTTTACTGGTAACCCTAAACCAGGTACCGAGCAGGCAATTTCTAAACAGGCACAGTCTCTAACCTCCCTGTAACGTCACTGTAACTGACTACACCTCATCATTTCTTCAACCTGTAGATAAGAGAACTGAAACCCAGAGTGTTAGAGAAAGTTTTAGTCCCTCAGCCATGTCCGACTTTGTGGCCCCCATGAACTGTAACCCACCACGTTCCTCTGCCCGTGGGACTCTCCAGGCAAGAGCACTGGAGGGGGTGCCCCCGCCTTCTGCAGAGCAGGTGCGTAACTTGCCTAACGAGGGTGCATCGTGTGCGTGTCAGGTGTGGCCTTGAACTCGCACCCTGGGCCATGGCAAAGGCTGACCCCTGACGGCTCATTCTCCTCCAAGAACCAGAAAGGAACGCACCATCTAAGGATGATCTGAGGAAACACGTGGCCTCCCTGCTGACCCCTGGCCTTCCCAGAGGGGGGTCTGATACTGACACTCAGGCAAGGGCAACCGTAGACCTCTTCACGTGCAGCCCAGGAGACAGCTCGGGAGAAAATACAGAAGGGACAGGGAACCGCCCCAGCCTGTGTCTCACCAGCACGGGCTCTTCAACTTCCTACAGGGTCTGCGTGAAAGCACGACGCACTGACCAGGGCACAGCGCCGAAACAGCTGCGGGGCACCAGCCTCCCCCATAGACCTCCACGTCGGGGGACCGGGCCGAGTGCCTGCTCTGACACAAAGCGAGGATGTCCGTGCGGGGGCACCCCTCCCCTCTCATGCCAAGGGTTTATTCTCAGAAACACTTGCTGGAAGAACGCATTTCGAAATTCATACGTATGGCTATTAACCGCCTGTTTTTCAGGGTCAACACAGCGCCCTGGTAATCCTCCACGCTGTACAGCGCTACTTGCTGCAAGTAACCCCAGGGAGGGAAAACGGAAACTTCCCGCCGAACAGAAGGGCCCGGCCGCTCTTGCTCTGTGCAGACCACGGCACCCAGGGACCCACACACACACGGGGATACTTACAAGGCCGTGGTCCACTCGGAAAACGCCATTTGACAGGGTTTATTCAAAAGATTAGAAAAAGCAATGAAGGCATCTGCAGTATCCAAGTTCAAGATCAACACGGCCGCTATGAAGGACATGCCCTGAACCTGAGGGGAGGAGAGAGGGCAGTCAAACCACCGGCAGCCCCTGTGTCTCCCTGAAGGAGGAGCCCGCATGCCCTCACGCTGGAAGGGCCCACGCTGCCTCCACCCGCTGCCACCCCCACAGGCTAGACCCACGGCCTCGAGGGCCCTGCCCGTCCTGACGCACAGTCGCGCCCTGCCACGCCCGGCACCTGTCCGCACTCCTTCATTCCCAAACCCTCCTCCTGCACCTGACAGGCTCGCTGCCATCGAGAAGGTGCAGCGTCCGGGCACTATGAAAACGCACACCTAAGGGCATATGTTGCTCTAAAGCCATGCAGGCACACGCCCACCAAGCCGCGGAAACCTCAGCAGCATAGCTCTAAAAACAGTCACAACTAACTAAAGAGCTTTTGTGATTTAATGCTGGGGAAAAAAAAAAATCACATGCAAAAGTGAAAATCAAACCCTATTAAAACGTGATCTATGGAGAAGGAAACAGCCACCTGCTCCAGTATTCTTGCCGGGGAAATCTCAGAGACCTAGTGGAGCCCAGAGGGCTATAGTCCACGGGGTCGCAACAAGAGTCAGACTCAACTGAGTGACTAGGCTCGTACATCAGGCTTTAAAAAAAAAAAAAAAAAAGGTTGATGGCACAGAGCAGCCAGGGCAGCTCAATTTCCCTGCAAGGAAAGTGAGGCGAGTCCCTGACCATGAGCCTTTTCATCGCTCACAAAAATGGGGACACGTGGCCCGCCACCTGCACTACAGTGAGATGGTGGAGAGCGCGACTCTCTTTCTAGAGGAAAAGTCAGAGAATCTCGGAAAGGTTCACTTACGTAGCCCACATCCGGCCGGTAACAGGTGTACGCGCCCAAGACGCTGTGCAGCATGTCGTGGTATGGGCCGCCCTGCAAGGACCAGCACACAAGACAGGCGTGAGCCACACCAGCACGCAGGGCCCGCCGCCAAGCCCAGTGCGCGCACAGGGCCCGCCCAGCACGCAGCGAGGCGCCGCGGGACTGGCTGCCAAGCGCCAGGCGGCAGCTCGGCACCGCCACGGCACTGGACAGGTGAGCCATCGGCCCCAGCTGACGCGCTCGACCCACAGAGCCGCTCTGAAACAGGCTGGTGGGCCGGAGTGAGCACCACACTGGAACACCACCCTTAATCCAGCTGCTGCTGGGTGACTGTATTGCCCCTTCAAGTTCAAGGCGACTGGGTGCCCAGGCTCTCCAGAGCAGGTATGTGCCCACGGTCGCTCTGCCTCTGCCTCCCGCCGCACCCTCATCCTGAGGATCCTTTCTGCCCCCCTTGCCCCCAGCTGCCTGTCACTGTCTGTTTACGGTGTTTCGGCAAGGCAGGTGCAGGTCCCTGACTCATCTGCTGTCGTTTACGCCACGATCCTTTACTGGTTACCTAGTGTGTGCAAAGCATGATGCTAGAAACACGGGCACGATACAGTCAGACTGGGTGTTCCAAAGTCATATTAACTCTCTGTCGGAAAGGATTCAGATCAGTGCACTTCAGTCACGCAGTCGTGTCTGACTCTTTGCAACCCCATGGACTGCAGCACGCCAGGCTTCCCCGTCCATCATTAGTTACCGTTATTTTTAAGAGTCTGAAAGTATTAGCAAAATACCCATCCTCCCAACAAAAATCCCCAGTATTTTTCAAACCTGATCACAAATACATGCAATTTGGCATTTTAGACAAAATGTTACTTAAAGCAACAGATCACCACCACCTACTTGCTGGAAAATGCAGAGACTGGGGAATGTTCTGGAGATGTCCAGTTTAATCAGCTCCAGACTGGCTTCTCTGTCTGCTGCTGAAAAACCAGCATCTGTCAAAAGACCAGGAGTCATCACACCTCTCAGAGGCAAGTCTGTGGAGTGACCGCAAGGCTTCAAACTCTTAGGAGAATCAAACAAGGAAGGGACAGTCTTCAGGCTCATGTGGACCTAATTACAACCTGAACCTGCAGCATCAACAGTGTGCAGAGCTCTTTGCTTTAAGAGCAAACTCTCACAGGAGCGTCTAAGGCTAGATCAGCATCAGGTATTTTCTAGGGTCTGAAATCATGATCTAATTTGATATTACCTTTTATCAAAAAGTGTTGATAGTTGGAATTAAGGACAAGTAAGGGAATAAACATAAATGAATTCCAGACACGGATAACATCAGAAAAATCATTTGAAACTATTTGAAAAATCATTTGAGACCATTTGAAAAGTCATTTGAAACTGGCTAGAACATCGCTGCTATAAGCATAGACTGTAGGGGTTACTGCAGCGTCACATTACTGTGTGCTGTTTGTAACAAATAACTATGGATAACTTGCTTTATATTTTTAAAATTCCAATACCACATGGTATAAAAAAGATCAGCAGAAAAGATACTACTTAACCAACAGAAGCAACCTGTGTCGTGGAAAACTCCGGAGGCGTAACCTAGGAACAGGCAGCGCTCCCCTCCCCTTTGGAAGGCGCGCCACCTCTCCTCTATGAGCTGGCACTTGGGCCCTCCTGGGGCCAGGCTACTGTCCGTCAGTGAGCAGAGGAAGCCACACACAAGGGCCAGCCTCCAGCACGCCTGGACACAGACAGCTCTCAGGAACTGGCATCATCTGTCTTATAAAAGCTTTTTGTCTTTAACTCATTTGATCTTAAAAAAATAAATCCCTTTTTCGGAAGTCCCTGGTGGTCTACTGGTTAGGACTCAGGCGCTCAAGCCCAGGTTCAAGCCCTAGTCAGGGAACTAAGGCCCCATGTGCCAGGCTACACAGACAAAAAAAATTTATCCCTTTTCCCATGAAGCTTTCATAAATTTGCACCAACCACTATTTCAGTTAAGGAAGTTTTCCTTGTCACGTACTACTGATGTGCATAATATTTACAACTTGTATAGCCGACCAAAAGAACCCACTGGTGTTGCCGCCACACACACCTTCGGCCTCCCACTTCGGAGCCTCCCGTGCTGAAGGACCGCCACCGCTCCTTTGCTCGGGCGAGACAGATGTCGAAGAGCTCTGGAAGAAAAGCCTTCGGTAAGTTATCACGTGCACATTCGTGTCTCCCCAGCACACCAGAGAATACACTGCCGCCTCGTTCAAATAACTAAAGCTCAACCACAGACTCCACGCTTATTATAGCTACTTCCTCTCTTTGGCGGGAAGGCACTTCTGTTTTCTAAAGACATCACCATACACAAAGAAATACACAAAATGCCACTATGCCTGGTGTTTATTACACCACCCACCCGTAAAGCTATTTTGTTTTGATGTGTTTGATGAGGCTATGGCCTCACTAGACTCTGAGCTCTGGGGTAACACTGAGGGCCTCTGGTCATATCTGAATCCAGAACAACAGCACTGGGACTGACACAGACCAGGACACTCAGTGAGCACATGACTGACGAGCAAAGCGGGAAACAAGCAGAAAACCAAGCTGGTTTCAAATAAAGCAAGACGGAACCGCTGCCCCTGGCCCAGCCTTCCTGAGCCTGCTGCCTGAAAGTGCAGGGAGGGTGACAGCAGCGCCGGCAGAAGTTTCAAAGATAAATGTTCTCAGCGGCAGCCAAGCGGCGAGAAGTCTCTCACGACAACCAGAACTTCATGCCTGGGACTGGCTTATCCAGCCGCTCTTCTCTTTGGGTAGTCTGGCAATGGTGAAATAACTCAGGCTCACAAATCTCACTGCCGCACGCAGACTTCCATGCCCCACCCTTCCTCAAAGACTGAACCCAGAGACCCCACCGAGCCTCTGCTGGCCCCGTCCAGCCCCCTGCGCCTCGCGGCTGCTCTGGCTCCAACAGTGCCCAGCCGCTGGCTGCCCTGCATCAGGAGCAAGCACTGGGACTTAACGGCTGCTACCCAGAGGATTCCTACCGCTTTATTCTTTCCTTCCATACTTCTGGAATATAAAGCAGAGCACAGCCTACCAGACAGTGAATGCTATTTTTAAAAACGTAAGTGAAATTCTAGTAACACTACTGTGTTGTAACAAGCTAAATTCTGATTACCAACCTTCTTCTAACCTTGTGAAGGAAGGACCTGACTTACAATCTACGCTCGTCTGTAAGGGCAGAACAACCATGAAACGCAACATCACATTAACGTCATATTACCCTGGAAGGCAGCGGGCGTCTGAACTCAGCTGCTTATGGGACAAACCTGGGGGTGTGCTGAGCCGGGAGGCCACAGGGTCTGGGCGCCCCTGCCCACTCTGCTTCCAGGAGGCAGGCGGAGCTTTGCTCATCTTGGCAGGAGGTGGAGGAAAACCAGCACGTGGCCGCTGGCCACTGGGAGCCGCTCACCAGTGAGGCGCCCGACAGTTACAGCGCAGACGCGGGCAGCCCTGGGGAACACAGGGCAAAGGGCAGTTTCCACGACACCGCCACGCTTCATTTAGCCGGGCGTGTGTTTGTGGGGAGAAAGGGAGTTCAAACAGTGACCCCACCTTCCCGGAGGAGCTTCAAAGTACAAGGCTAACTCCCTCCAGAGTGACGGTAACGGTACTACCAGGCTGACTCTCAGTGAGTTTCCAATCGCACAGCCGCAGAAACAGCAAAACCTTGGGGCGTCCCAAATTGCAGCACGGGCTTCAGGGTTGGCTGACGAACCTGTCAGAGTGGCAGACTTCCTCAGGAGGGAAACAAGGCCGACAGTCCCTGCCCCTCAGACTGCTGTCAACATTCACGACGACGCAAGAAAGGGCCTGTCTGACGCCTGGCCTCAAGCGGGGCCTTCAGGCTCGTCAGCGCAGTCGCAGGCTCCACACACAGCCAAGCGTGATGAGGAGCACCCGACAAGGTGGCGCTCTCACTCCTCCATCAGCTCCCTCACTCAGCCAGCAAACACCTCCCGAGAGCCTGACTGTGCAGAGAGGCTGTGCAGGGCTTCAGGTGACGGGAGGGCCAGCACAAGGCCCCACCCTGCTGAGCACCAAGTGAGGCAACAGACTTCAAGCAGCTAGTTACACAAGAAAGACACAATTTAAATAAAACTGGCCAACACCGAGATTTACGCAGACTGGCAAGGCGTGGAACTGATTAATTAAGCCGTTTAGCCTGATACACTATGATACAGACTATGGAGGATTTTCATTTAAATGAAATCAGTGCAGCCAACAGTGAGAACGGAAAATTAAATAGAATACACACACAGAGTATGCTGCATTGCGCCCAGCTGGCTTAGAGCTGTTGACACGTTTAGAAATTCTCACGAACACGGACTGAGACAAATTGTAGTCCGTTCTCCAAACACTGACTTCTGGGGAAGCTTTTGTGAAACCATTTCCACAAGTAAACGTTACACATCTTTTCACCTACAGATGTTAAGTTTTGGGCAGGTATGGACTAACAACAACCAAAAAATGAAACTCTGAGGAGATGACAAAGAAAAGAACCAGTAACCATCCACCCACCCAGCTGTCACGACTCAAGAGGAAGCACACTGCTCGCCAGGGCTGAAATTGCATTGTAAGGTCGGTATCTTACAAATAAAACTTACAATAACAGCATGAACCCCAGCCACAGAGAAGCTGCAAACCAAGCCATTTCATACTCAAGGGCCTTCAAGAGGGTACAAAGAAAAAGCAGTCACCACCAACACTACAAGCTGGGCACTAATACAGAGGAGACAAGGAAAGAGCTCCTGGCCTGGGCAGTGTAGACTGTAGAGAGGAAATTTGATATTACTTTTATCAACAACTGTCAGTAGAATTAAGAACAAGTAAGGGAATAAACACAAATGAATTCCAGACAAGAAAACACACACACACACACAAAAACTGATCTAGAACATTGAAGGTCTAAATGTAAAATATGTGTCTTCCAGACAGAGAGGAAGGGAGGGCAGCCGCAGGCAGAGGGGAGGGAGGGCAGCCGCAGGCAGAGAGGGGGGGAGGGCAGCCGCAGGCAGAGAGGGAGGGAGGGCACCGCGGCGGAGGGGGGGGGCCCGACAGGGGGGGGAGGGCAGCCGCAGGCGGAGGGGGGGGGCCCGCGGCAGAGAGGGGGGGAGGGCGCCGCAGGCAGAGAGGGAGGGAGGGCAGCCTGCAGGCAGAGAGGGAGGGGGAGGGGGGGGGGGGAGGGAGGGAGGGCAGCCTGCAGGCAGAGGAGGGAGGGAGGGCAGCCTGCAGGCAGAGAGGGAGGGAGGGCAGCCTGCAGGCAGAGAGGGAGGGAGGGCAGCCTGCAGGCAGAGAGGGAGGGAGGGCAGTCAAGATTGCTGTTTACCAGGCACTCCATTGTAAGCCTGAGCTCCTAGGCTGGTTTCACTCTGGGTCACAGCATGCACACCGCTGGATAGGGAGGGAGCGAAGCAGTGGACACCCTTGTGGAAGAAAAGCTCACCCGAACTGCACGAGGGCGTGCGGCAGGGCAAACAGCCCTGAGAAAGCAGGGTCCAGGAACTCCCTGGTGGTTGGTGGCTATGGCTCAGGGCTTTCACTGCTATGGACAGGGTTCCATCCCTAGTCTGGGAACTAAGATCCCACAAGCTGCGCAGCATGGCACTTCCAAAAAATGAGGGTACAGAGCTCCCCTCCCTCTGGACTGAAGCTACTAGACCCTCGAGGACCCAGGGATAGCACAGCGTGCCGCCGCCACTAAGCTGCTTATATAAAAGATGCCAGGGCCAGGCGGGATCACAAACCCCACAGACACAGCACCTTCACAGAGAGAAACACCCCACACACATCGTTTTCCCGTCCCCCTCGAGGCTTGCTTTCCACATAGCTCGAGGGAGAGATCCCGGCGTTACTCAGCCCACTAATGTTCCCTGGCGTATGTCAGGGAGGATGACTGACTCAGGAGGGAGGCGGCCGTCAGCTCTGAGCAACCAGATGACTGAGACACCCGGGGTGCACCCGGGGTCCCTAATGCACCGCCTTCCGGAGGGCACACTGGCCTCTTGAAAGACACGGCTTTGTGGCAATGGCTGCCCTTCTTCCTGAGTAGGCACACGGGGTGAGAGATGCCCCGGGACCGAGGACCACGCGAGCCACTCACCGTGGGTGATGTTTAACTCATTGCCAATGGCTAAGCTCCAGACCTTGCCTCTCACGCTGGGAGGGATTCCCTGCCACCACAAATCTCGAACTTTTCTAGAGCACCACCTGGACAAAAACAGAAGCATGAGTTCATGAGTTTGTTCTCAGTGAAGAAACACTTGTCTGCCCACATGCTTAACCCCAAGCCACAGAAGTGTATGTCACAGCCCTGGCCTCAGGGGGCTCACAGGTCAGCGATCTGTGCAGACCAGGAGACCAACGACTGCCTCCACTGGGCAGTGACCGTGCCACGCACACTGCAGGCACTGATCACGCAGAGACGGGCACCATCAACCGGAGGCCCAGGGCGCTGAGCTGAGCCGGAGTCTGCCTGGCAGCAGCATTCGGAGCAGACCAAGAGTGGAAAGGGCTTTCTGAGTGGAAAGCACAGCAACAAGAGACGACCTGGCCTGCTCTGGGAACCGCACACAGCTGGGCAAACACTGGCAGGGGGTGGGGGGGTGGGGGCAGGTGGCACCACCACAGAATAGCAGGGGACAGGCAGACCCCAGGGCCCTGTGACAGGAGCCACCCACCACCACACTGCTGCACGTGGGCGAGCGCTAGGGCAACAACTACTGGACTCTAACGGCCGGAGCCCGCAAACTCACACCACTCTGAGCTGCACAGAGGTGCTGTGCTTGCTGTGCACAGTGAACACACACTGCTAACAGACGGGGACAAGCGCAAACGTGCCGAAGACTCAACACAGCGCTTCTGAGCATGGGCTGAGGGTGGAGGGGCACGGGCTGAGAGTGGAGGGGCACGGGCTGAGAGTGGAGAGGAGCACAGGCTGAGAGTGGAGGGGCACGGGCTGAGAGTGGAGGAGGCACGGGCTGAGAGTGGAGAGGCACGGGCTGAGAGTGGAGGAGCACGGGCTGAGAGTGGAGCGGAGGCTGAGAGTGGAGGGGCATGGGCTGAGAGTGGAGGGGCACGGGCTGAGAGTGGAAGGTCACGGGCTGAGAGTGGAGGGGCACAGGCTGAGAGTGGAGAGGGCACAGGCTGAGAGTGGAGGGGCTGAGAGTGGAGGGGCACGGGCTGAGAGTGGAGGGGCACGGGCTGAGAGTGGAGAGGAGCACGGGCTGAGAGTGGAGGGGCACGGGCTGAGAGTGGAGGAGCACGGGCTGAGAGTGGAGAGGAGCACAGGCTGAGAGTGGAGGAGCACGGGCTGAGAGTGGGAGGAGCACGGGCTGAGAGTGGAGAGGCACGGGCTGAGGGTGGAGGGGCACGGGCTGAGGGTGGAGGGGCACGGGCTGAGGGTGGAGGGGCACGGGCTGAGGGTGGAGGGGCAGGGGCTGAGGGTGGAGGGGCACGGGCTGAGAGTGGAGAGGAGCACGGGCTGAGGTGGAGGGGCACGGGCGAGAGTGGAGGGGCACGGGCTGAGAGGGAGGGGCACGGGCGAGGGGAGGGGCACGGGCTGAGAGTGGAGGGTCACGGGCGGAGAGTGGAGGGCACGGGCTGAGAGTGGAGGGGCACGGGCTGAGAGTGGAGGGGCACGGGCTGGGGGGCGTGAGAGTGGAGGAGCACGGGCTGGGGGTGGAGAGGAGCAGGGGGTGAGGGTGGAGGAGCAGGGCCTGAGGGTGGAGGAGCAGGGGGTGAAGGTGGAAAGGAGCACAGTGTGAGGGTGGAGAGGAGCACGGGGTGACGGTGGAGAGGAGCACGGGCTGAGCGGTGGGAGGAGCACGGGCTGAGGGGTGGAGAGAGCACAGGCTGAGGGGTGGAGAGGAGCACGGGCTGGGGGTGGAGAGGAGCACGGGCTGAGGGGTGGAGAGGAGCACAGGCTGAGGGGTGGAGAGGAGCACAGGCTGAGGGGTGGAGAGGAGCACGGGCTGGGGGTGGAGAGGAGCACGGGCTGAGGGGTGGAGAGGAGCACAGGCTGAGGGGTGGAGAGGAGCACGGGCTGGGGGTGGAGAGGAGCACGGGCTGAGCGGTGGAGGAGCACGGGCTGCGGTGGAGGAGCACGGGCTGACGGTGGAGGAGCACGGGCTGACGGTGGAGGAGCACGGGCTGACGGTGGAGGAGCACGGGCTGACGGTGGAGGAGCACGGGCTGAGGGTGCAGAAGGCACAGCCCCACCCTCACTTGGGCCCCCAGAGCAAATCCTTTCTCCTTTCTCACTCAGCGCCCTCCTCCCTAAGGCCAAGATGATGAAACCTCCCCCACACAGAGGGCCGGAGAGGATTAAGTGGGGGAGGTCACAAAGGCCGCCACCACAGAGCCTGGCGCCCGGCACGCGGCGGTTCTGGTGTGCACGCGTGCCTCTGGATGCCATCAAGTATCAGGCGGTGCGTGACGGGCCAGGCAGGGCCCTGCTGCCACGTGGGGAGATAGTCGGGCTTCTGAAGACCTCAGCTCTCGTTACTGGGCCCCATGTGGGAAGAGGTGCTTTCTGACCACGTCTGGCCTATGAAAGACACTGCCGAGGAAAGCAGGCTCTGGGTGCAGTGTGTCTTCCCAGCGGAAAGCCCAGAGTGATCTCCCCCAGCCCCACTCCCAGTGACGAAAGTGAGTGACAGCCAGGTAAGTGCCTGAGCAAGCCCCCAACCTCCTGACCCACGGTTCAGGCCGAAAGAAAGAAAAAAGGAACCAGCATCCAAGCCTCTCCGCAGCTCCAGCTGACGAGGGGAGGCCCAAAAGGAGCCACCAGCCTCTGTGCGTGGGCCTGGGACTGCTGTCCCTCCACACACCGGCCCCGGGACTGCCGTTCACACGCTGGTCCCCAGCCATCCACACTGGGCCCCAGGAAGCCGTCCGCACGCCGGACCCTAGCCATCCTGAACACGCACAGCGCCTCTTCAGACAGAAAGAAGACAGCAGCTGAAGGACTCGAGTGGGCCCCGACTCCTGGAGGCTGTCATCAGAGCAGCTCCGGCACCCTGGCTCCCTCAGAGGACAGACACTTGAGCAGACAGTGCAGTGCACCTGGGGGTCCTCTGCGGGTACCTGGAGCCAGGGCCAGGGCAGAAAAGGCTTCTCCAAGGAAGACTGAGCTTTAAAGAACAATGTGCTCACTGGACAAGGAGGTATGGGGCAAGAGCACCGAGATAGCAGGACAAGAACATGCAATGGCCCCGAGCCTCCCCAAGGGAAAGAGTCGCCGAAGCAAAGGAGAGGCGAAAGGCAAGGCCACAGAGAAAGGCTGTGCCACGGGAGGCCTGTCAGCTAAGCCACGAAATTCACATCCTACACTGGAGTCACAGGAGGCTGCTGCAGTGTTAAGTGTGGAAGTGACACACGTCTGTGCTGTAGACTGCTGAGGACAAGACGAGGTGGAGGGGGCGGGAGAGGAGGGCTGTCAGAGCACCTGTGGGAGGAGCAAGGCTAAACCCAGGCAGGTAAGGAGACCATGTGACTCAACGTATCAGGCAACTTCATCAAAGGCGGCGGCGCCAGCTACACTTACACAGCTTCTTCCCATAAATTCTGCCAAGAAACGACATGCTGTCTAGGGTGTCTGTGTCGTCAGAGCTTACATTGTTTCCCAGTTGGGCAAAATCTCGTTGTTCCAAGTGAGGACCGCATTTCCAATACTTTCTTCCAGTCTGCATCTTTCTTCCAGCTGCTTTCTCCTCCTCTGGGCTTCTTTCAGCTCTAGACATCACAATTAAAGAGAAGAAGGAAACATCTGTTAGCTGGTATTCCCGGCTGGGTGACTCTTCTCAAAGAGGCCGCAACACCCCAGGAAGACAGCAGTGAAGCAGAGCAGTGTGTGAGCCCTGACCTGGCTCGCCTCACAGCTTAGGAAGCCTGGAAACCTTCGGTGTCACTCACCACTCAGCCAGCTTTCTGAAGCACACGTCGTGTAACAGGCATACAGAAAAGAACTTACACAAGAACACGGCAAATCTATCACATAACCGACAAACCCATGAAGTTCCCACCCCAACCAGGAGACCGGACGGCAACAGGCGCCAGAAGCTCTGCGCTCCTTCACCCAACCTCCCTTCCAGCGGAACCTGCAACCTCGCCCCTCACAGCTTAAGAATAACTCAGTACACAACAGCAACTTTGAGAAATACCACGCATTTTCATTTACATATACCTTTTGGGGGCTAAAATACACAAAACATAAAATGTGCCACTTATCCCCGTTGAGCGTGCAGTTCAGTGGCATGAAGTGCATTCACACTGTTAGGCAACCATCACAGCCACCTTCCAACTGGAACTCTGTCCCCACGAAACACCCGCTCCCCGCGCCACCCCCTTCCCGCTGCCCAGCCCCTGGCAGCCTCCAGTCTAACTTCTGTGTCTGTGGATCTGCCTATTCGATGGGCTGGCCAAAGCAGCTCATTGGGGTTCCTGTGGGAGCTCTGGCCAGCCCAGCAGGCGCCTCAGTAGGCGGCACCGCGCGGCGTTTATCCTTTTGTGTCTGGTTGGTTCCCCTTGAGCAGTGTCTTCAGGCTCCACGTTGGAGCGAGCGTCAGAACCTCATTCCTTTTTAAGGCTGAACGATACTCTGCGGCAGGGGCAGACCATGTCATTTTATTATATACACTTCTTAACATCTAAGAATCATAGGGTTTTTAGGTGTCACGTGGCACTTTAACAAGTCCCAACACACCTCCTTCTCAGTGAGGGAGAACTGAGCCCACGGAGGACAGAGAGCCACCTCCCCATCCCCGCGAGCTAAAGCTTTGCCCACCCTAGTACTTTCCTCCTACACAGGCTCTTTCCTCATGTAAATTCAAAGTATTACCTCGAATAAAGTTACCAGAAATGAACAGTTAGCAGGAATGTACATTTCTGATGAAAAATTATAAATTTCAAAATATTAACGGCATTCACCAAAGTTCCGGTTCTAAAGCTTCAAAATGTAAAGAGAAACCACCTAGGAAGACACAAACCCTTGTGCTGCCCTACATAACCAAACACGCGTAAACCCATCACCTCGTTTTTGGCCTGAACCACCATTTCTTCATACTGTTGCCTGTGTTTCTGAGCTTCTTCGGCTGGCTTCGCTGGGAGATTTCTTGATAGGAAAAAAAAAAAAAAAAAGATTTTCTACCATTTCAAATATTAAAGAGAAACTTGGAGCATCATTTACTGAAAAAATGAGAAGCTCAAAGATGAAAACTACCTTTGTTAGATGATAAAGACACAGCTCTTTTAAAACGTAAAAATATATTTTTAGCAAAGCAAAATAAAGCTCATTTTTAAAAACTTGAAATCTGAAGGTTAGCAGAAAGAAGAAAATAGCAATTACCCACACTTTCAATAGAGATAAACACTTAAAGCTTTTGGTGTCTTTTTTTCACCCCAGGTCTCCAAAGAAACTTTGATTTGGCCATGTGCACTAATCACTGTCAGCAGTCATGGGTGAAGTGCCCCAGTGGCGTATGCTACATGGACGCATCAATCTGCTTCCTGGCCTGTTTTTTAAGTGCGCAAGTTTCATACTAGCTATGCGGTTCGTCTGTCTTGTATCTATATCTATATCTATATCTATATCTATGCATACACACACACACAGATTCATACAGCAATTCTAAACATCTAAATGTGGAGGACAACTTCGAATTCTGGTTAAAATAATAAAAGGCACATTCTCTTTCTGAAGCGTGCTGGTGACTCTGCTGGCCCTGGAGAACCGGGCGGGTGGCCACGTCTGGCTGATGTGTGCCTCGCAGCGTCCCCGCGCTCCCACGCTGAGCTGAATGACCGTCTCTACTGCAGGGCCACAGCTCGCGTCTCAGGGAGTGCCACAGGGCTGAGCTCACAGGGTGGCGGCTGTCACCCACAGTCCCTAAGTCCCTACCTACCTCTGAGTTCGCCGTGTCAGAGTTTCTCTTCCCATCTACCCATACATCCACAATGTCCAACAACCAAAAATTAACATCGGAAGACACATATTGCTTCTTCAGACTTCATCAATTTTAAATGTCAGGGTTGGCAAGGACCTTAGAAATTCTAGCTCAGCGTTTTACAATCTCTCTTAAGGAAAAAAAAAAAAAAAAAAGCTGTGGAATCTTTCTGTTCAAAAACACGGTTCTATGGAAACCTGACACTTAACTAGAGATAAGCTCTGGCCTGGTACGATGGAGCAATCCCTTTATCTGACTAGGGTCTCCAAACACGATCCACAGGCCAGTCACCGAAACCAATCTCCTCATCAGTTCGAGGCAAACCAGAGGTTGGAGGGAAAGACCCTTGCTAAGGCTCACCCAGCCCGTGCACCACAGCACATCCCAGAGAGCCAGCAGGCTAGTCCAGGCACTGCTCTGCCATTGTCTGGGTACCTCCGAAACGCCCTCTCCAGGGCATTAGCTCTGCTGTTTCTTACAGCTACAAGCCAGCCTATAGTAACAGCTCTGCAAGCATTCAGACAGGCTAAATTAAGAAGCCCCTTGAACAGAAAATCAGGGTTAGACCTCTAGGTTAAGGCTTCCTGGATGGCTCGGTGGCAAAGACTCTCCTGCCAGCGCAGGAGACTCAGGCTCAACCCCTGACCCAGGGAAGACCCACACGCCGCGGGGCAGCCACCCTCTGTGCCACAGCTGCTGGGTCTGTGCTCTCGCGCCCGGAGCCGTGACGAGAGAGGTCACCGCAGTGAGAAGCCGGCAGCCTGCAACAAGAGAGGGGCTTCTGCTCCCCACGTCTAGGGAAGAAAGCCTGAGCAGCAACGAAGACCCAGCAGGGCCACAAATAAACATTAATTAATTTTAAAAAAGCATTTCTATGTTACATGAAACTTTTCCGAATCAGTCATACTATCATTCAGAACACACATTAGCGCAGGGGACGAAGAGGGAACCCGTGTTTTTAGTAAGTGTTGTGCCAACTTGTTCTTTCCCTCAGGACCCGGTCCTTTGTTAATGAAATGGTGACCAGCAAGTGGACAAACTTGTTCCCCCAGAACAAACTCTCTACAGACTCTTGTTCAGACTCACGCTGGTCTGTCCTCCAGGATGAGTGCGGTGGTGGAGAGAGGCTCAAAGTCAAGATTCTTCCTCACATTCTGCTTCGGAGAGGGAGGCTTGCTAGGTCGTCCAGCCTTGTCTTCATATTCCTAGGACAAAGAGACCAGGGTAACTCCAGGCCCGGCCAACTCTGAGGTTACAAAGCCCTTCTCAAAGTAAGAAAGCTGTTTTGTTACGCAACTGTCAAGTCCTTTAAGTTGACTTTGAGGATGACACAGTGAAAATATTTCTTGCTCTTTAGAAGGAAAAACTGCCAGTGACAGGGTCCCTACAGCTCTGCGGTTCAGGCCATCGCTCGTGGGGACTGTGGGCTTTCCGCACTGGTGGGGAAGCCACTAAAGGCCTCATCGTTCCAGCTGCCCCCCAGAGGGGCCACACTCACTCACTCAGGTCTATGCGTCTTCTGGGTAAGAGGCGTGTGTTCTGTCTTCTGGTCATGGTGAATTTGAAATGACTGCTGCAGTGACCACCAGGAAGCTCAGAGTCAGAGTGACAGCCAATCCTGGCACTCCTCTGAACCCCTGGCTTCATCTACCACTCCCATCCTAAATTTCCAATGCATTTCCATTTATCCCACTGCACTTTATCGATTTTTGTTAACTTTTCAAATCTTTTCCAAAATGAGGACGGAGTTAAAAGTTTTTGCTTGCAGGTGCTTAAAGCTGTTTCATTTTCTTAAAGCAGAAACAACAACAAAAGTAAATTCTTTAACACCCTTGTATGAAGCCATTGTTGCCAGTTGGTACATAAATAATTGTGCCATGCCCTGGAAATCTTGAAGTAGCCTCCACACCTCCACGTCACTAATCTGTCCTGTGAACTGCAACCACAAAACCTCAGTCACACCTGGTGACCTACATTCCAAACACCCAACCAGCAGAGTTCAGGAGAGCCAAGTAACTTGGGCCAAGAGTCCTGTTTCTAAAATGATTGATGGGTGTATCCTTGCGTGCATGGGCACATGCTAAGTCACTCAGCCACACTGACTCTCTGCGACCCTGTGGGTTGTAGCCTGCTGGGCTCCTCTGTGCATGGGATTCTCCAGGCAAGAAAAGTGCAGTGGGTTGCCATGCCCTCCTCCTCTGTACCTTAGCCTTCTGCAAAAATACAAACCAGCATTCTCTTGTTGTCTATTATAGACAAGGCTCTCAGGACTCTCCCTTGAGAGAGGGCCGCCTAGCTGGGAAGGGAGGGTAAACAGCAGAGCAGCTGGCCTGAGACGTAAGCGAGCACTCCAGGTGCAGCCAGAGCAGCGTCAGGAGTGGGAAGTGATGGACTGCCAAGGGAAGTTTATTAACTCTAGTTGCTAGTGGGGTGTTACTGGTAAAATTATTTGGCTAGAAATTATTCTCTCAGACAGAAAAGTCTGTTGAGGTTTCTAAAAAGTTTAAAGGAAAAACTACTTCCTCAGAAGCCACAGGCTGTGAGAAGGGTGTGCACGGAGAAGCAGGTGGGAGGGGCAGTTTCTGTACACCTGGACGTACAGGGTTAGACAGCTCGGCATTGTTCGTTGCTGTTGTTCAGTTGCTAAGCCATGTCTGACTCTTTGTGACCCCGTGGACTGCTGCACACGAGGCTTCCCTGTCCTTCACCATCTCCTGGAGCTTGCTCAAACCCACGTCCACTGTGTTGGTGATGCCATCCAACCATCTCATCCTCTGTCGCCCCTATGTCCTCCTGCCCTCAATCTTTCCCAGCATCAGGGACTTTTCCAATGAGTCGCCCTGATGTAAAATGGTTCCATTAAAATCTAAAATGACCTCTGCTTACCCAAAGCCAAGAAAATGGACTCGTGTATTCAGCCATTCATACACTTGAGCACCTCCATGTGCCAGGCACTCAACTGCAACTTAACACAGTAATAAACAGCTATGAGGAAGTGTCATATGTAGCACCTGATGCAGAACCTTGAACTTTATAGGAAAACTACCTAGAGTTGTGCTCAGAAAGGTTCTGAGACATGTTGCATTTTAACAAGCACTGTTAATGAACACCCTGTGAAGTGCTACTCATCTGCTGACCCTGGTCTGATGAACTTACATGCCAAGGCCAAAGAAGCCGAGCCCCAAGTGAGATGCCCCAGAATGTGGATGCCCACTGCCACTTGCTTCTGTGCGCTTTATCTCTGTAACAATCTCTACGGCAGGTGTCACCGTGTTTTACCAGCAAGGCCCCTGAGGTTCAGAGTGAAGTGACTTGCCCCCAGGCCCACACCTTGCTGTAGGACTCTCCTCTCCGACCCTCTGCACAGGCCCGACCTCCCCTGCGGATACACTCACACAGGTGTGCAGCCGTGGAGGGAAGGGCCCAGGGCCCATTCGAGTCACATGTGGTCTCTGGGGCCAGACAGGCCCGGCGGCAAATTCAGATCCACCCAGAACCAGCCTCGACCCCCGGCAAAGCACAGCCTAGCCTGCCAGTGCCTCTCTTCCACATCTGCACAAAGGGTGAGAGCACCTGGCAGAGGGGGCTGTCTCAGGAGTGGGGAGAGGCGTGTGAAAGCCAGCACAGCCCCCAGGGCAGAGGGATGCTCCAGGAAGCCTGGCCAAACAACAAGCAAGGTGCCCTGCAAAGTCTGCAAAGAGCACAGATATGAAAAGGAGTCGTAACGTTAATTAAATGCCTTGATTTGTGATCTTTAAAGATCAGTCTCTTCAGTAGGAGCTCAAAGGCTCCATCATAGATGATAAAACGCAGCACAGCTGTAATGAGCCAAGTGCTTTCCAAGGGCTTTACACACACAACTGGCTCACCTCCCCGCCTCACCACCACCCCCCACCAGGAGAGAGAGGATCTGCAGGGGTGGCGGACGGGAGGGGCTGGAGGAGACGGAGCAGGAGCACCCAGGCTCTGCAGGCATGCAGCCCACCGCAGCCTGCCTGGGCCGGAAGCAACTCAGTCATTCACATTCAGTCTAAACGAAGCTTTCAACTATGACACAAACCTGTATCAGCCAGTTAAGTGCAAACACAGGGCAAACACTTAGGACTTAATCACAGACTGCACGGCATGATTAAAAAAAAAAAACACAGGCCTGTCCTGTCCATGCTTGCAATCCCAGGGAAAGCCTCTTCAACATTCCAGACGGCATTTCAGAATATGAACGGCTTTGGAGATTGTTGACAGGTCCTACTCCAAACCTGGTTCTCACACTGTTACCTGGAGACACCAACAGTAAGCTCATCTTCCAAGCCAGACAAACCAACATCAGGAACGAGAGAGAGGACGAGTCACTCTCAGGAGAAAACAACTTTCAGCTGTGAGTTTATCAGCATCGAGCTCAGCCTGTGATGTGGCCAGAGCTGGGCACTGGGAAGCAGAAAGACTCAGTTCTAAGTCCTGGCTCTGATCTGTAGCAAATCATCTTGCTTCTCTCTCAGCCTCGAAAAGGAGCAACTGTGAAGACTCCTGTGATGATGAGATGACGATGACGGACATACGTTCGATGGCTGCCGATAAAATATGAGCCCTTTCCGTGTGCCAGGCAGACGGCGGGCTTGTCCCTGCCTCAGTCCAAGTCACCGTTCTAAAGTTTCTTCTCCTCCTGGGGCCCTTACGGGATTCAAGTTTCAAAGTTCCCTCATTTAAACCAAGTAACAATGCCTTTCATTGCTGTGCTCATCTGAAGTCCTACCGACTAGTGAGGATAAAACATCCATTCAAGGAAGGGCAACAGATTCCAACACCCTGTATAACCCGAGGGAATTTAGAACTGAGTTCTTCAAAGTTCTAGGGGCAAATCAGTTTAACTGGCCATGACAGCATTTTTAAAATCAAACAATTAAAAAAAAAAAAAACAACAGGGCACACACAGTAAGGAGAGGGTTTCAGCTCTATGCCTAGTTATGGCTGTGCCTTTTGACAGCACTGAGTCTCCACCCAGGGATAGGAGTGGGGGGTTGTGCCAAACCAGGTTTGCAAGCCACTCATTTAGAACAGGTCACAGTCCCTGCCCATTGTGGTTTACCTTGTACGCTGCTGGGAAGGTAAGACCAACACCAGAGAGAAACAAGAAACAAAACCTACTGTACCCCACCCCCAAAATACCTACTGTGCACAACCAGGGGCTAAGTGTGGGGTGTGTCTGAGAACCCAGCAAAGGGTCAGGAAAAAAAGCAGTAAGCAGGCAGGGAGCCAAGGCAGCTGAGCAGGGCCTCAACGCCACACAGGGCAGGGACGTCATGTGTGAAGGGGCCAGGCCGACCCCAGGCCTGAAGGGCTCATTCTAGCTGGGGCAGGAGGATGCCAGCAGAGGCTGCGAGGCCAGCGCAGATAATAAAGCACGCCGTGAGAGGGCAAGCCACAGCCGTGGGAGCCCCAAGGACAGGACACCGAAGGCTGCAGAGGCAGAGGAAGCATTTCCTAAAGGGGCCATCTCAGCGGATAGAGGACGGGGGAGCTGGGCTAGAAGCCACGAGGGCCAGGCCTCCTGAGAGAAGGACACCAGCCAAGAGACCGCGCTCAGCAGGCCTATCTGCGTGGGGGCGCGCACGAGCACTTTAAGCCGGGAATGACGCTGAGCCAAAGTTCTGGTCCAGATTCTACGGTCTCAATAACCAGCTACCTGGAAGTGACGGGACAGGCTGAGAGCAAAGGCGAGAGAAAAAAGGAAGATCCAGATGTGGTGTAGAGCCAGAGAGTAAACAGCCCGGGGTGCGACGAGCCCATTAAATACACTCAACAGCAAGGCCTTCCTCCTGTGCAGGGTCCGAACAGTGCTAAGGATGAGAGCAGCGCATCAGACTCCGAAACTGTGTTTACTCTGCTGGTTAAAGGAGAGACGACAAAAAAGTCTCCCTCAACAGACGTTTGCCGAAGAGGAAATGATTAAGATTCCCAAACGGTGAGGAGGAGGAATGCCTGGGAGGATGACCAGAGGGGTGTCACTGCTACTCACGGCACTGCTGGAGCACGGTGAAAGGCAGCGTGTGTGCCCCAACCCCAGCGCGGCGACAGAAGCCCTCAGCTTCCTGAACCCCCCCAGCTACAAGCAGAGAGAGCCACCAGCGGAAGCCTGTGCTCACGCCTGGACTCAACCGGTTACGGGATCAAGGTGAGCTTTTAAAAACAAGCAGAAGGTTTTAGAGGTATGTCTAGAATAAAAACACAGCAGGCTACTACCTGGCACCTATTAGAAAACTGCCCCAAGCCAACAAGAGCAACACTACGGCCACCGCCTGGGCACAGGCGAGGCCCTGCCGGAGAGGCAGAGGGAGTGGGCAGCAGGCCTGGGTCTGAACCAGCACTTCCCGACTATCACCACCAGCGCGACCTTGAGTGTGTTTCTTCAGGTCTCCAAGCCTGTTTCCCCATCTATTCAAAGGGAATGAACCAACCTAACACACAGCCATAGCAGGAGTCCAAAAATGCCAGGGAGTGTTACTGTCACTGTGTTATGAGAAAACTATTTCTCACAGCATTTCCCCGCTAAAAGGGGTGCTTAATGAGGCTGCGGTGAAGACCAGATGCGTGTCAAGCACCCAGAACACTGCAGCGGGCTTTATGCTCTGCCCTTTGTCACAAGCAACTTTTGGGGAGGAGTGAGCATAGTTTTGGAACGTGGGACACTAGACGGGTTTTGGTTTGCCATTTTCAGCGAGTAGGAGTAGCCTGAACAGGTCTTACAGACACTGGGACTTCCGAAATGACAGTCCTCCGTGACCGATGAGGCTGACCTCCCAGTAAGAGGGACCTCCAGGATCCTCTTAAGGGCTCTTCCTACTTCACCTCTTTCACCTACTTACCAGTCTTTTCCCCAGAAAGCATCCTCTAGGTTACCAGAAATGTTGGCATTTGGGAAACAACTCTCAGGAGGCCTGTCATAGTCCTTCCAAAACATGTAGAACACAGACGTTCATCTGTGGACTGGTGAATGAAATGGAATAAATCTGAACTGTGGGTTTTAACAAGCCTGCTTTCTGTTGCCATCTGACCACTTGTATTCGCACGTGGAACAAACACGGGGAGGAAAAGAGGGGAGTACGGCCCCGATCCCCGTACAAAGGCTTCCCCACTCAGGCCTCTAAGAGGGGTTAGTCTGAACATCGGTTTGCAAACCCCTTGTGGGTGATGAGAATCATGACGCGCCGGTGCTCTCTCTTGCGGTCTCCGACCGTACCCGTTAAAATTCAACCCTTTCCAGGGCACCGCAGACAAAGCACGGCAGTTGAGGAGGGAGGCGCAGCGCCGCGGCCGCATGCAAGCTGCAGCTCGCTGGAGCAGATAAGATGCGTGGGGCGCGCACACATGGATACGGGTGCACCCACGCGGGGACCTCCGGCCAGGGCCAGGCAGGCGGGCCCCCGGAGGGGCGTGCGCGGGCCCGGCCCCACTCACCATGAACGCCGTGGGGCTCAGAGGCGCGCGGCCGGCGGCTCCATGCCTGAGCAGGCGAGCGGGCTCCGCGGCGGGACCTCGGGGCGGCGGCTGCGGCGGCTCCGGCGGACGGGCGGGCGGGGGCGGCAGGCTGCTCAATCGCGCGCAGACGCCGCGCAGCCAATCCGCGGCTCGGGTTCGGCGCGTCAGGCCTGGCTCGCCGGGGCCGGGCCCGCTGGGATCCCTTCACCGCCGGCCAGGCAGGAGGGTCGCGCGGCGCCCTCAGGGCCCCTCCGGGCGTGCCCACGCGGGCTGGAGGGGTCTAGATGCGGGACGCCCGCCCCGATACAACCGGGCCTGAGTGCTGCCCGCACTGAGCGAGTGATCGCGCTGAGCACAGACGCCGCGCTGCCAAACGCTCCCTCCCTCCCTCCGAAGGCCAGCGGCTCGGCGCCCGGCAGCACGCGCAGACCTCTGCTTTGTGAGACTTCTGAAAACGAGACGCTACCAGAAGGAACTGCATGAAAACAGTAACACTGGTAACCTCCGGGGAGTGGGGTGACGGCTAGCTTCTTTGTACTGTTCAGTTCAGTGGCTCAGTCGTGTCCGACTCTTTGCGACCCCATGGACCGCAGCACGGCAGGCCTCCCTGTCCATCACCAACTCCCGGAGCTCACTCAAACTCCTCTCCATCGGGTCGGTGATGCCATCCAGCCATCTCATCCTCTGTCGTCCCCTTCTCCCACCTTCAGTCGTTCCCAGCATCAGGGTCTTTTACTGTACTACGGTTCAAACGTTTTCCACAATAAGATCAGTTCAATTAAAACGTCAGTCTGCACACAGAAATGTAATAGGAGAAATCTGACGAGTGATAGCTTCTGAAGGACTCACTGGGAAGGGACAGAATGTATCCCCAGGGGTGACAGAATTACTATCTTGATAAGCATTCCTCAAAACTAATTGAATAGTATGCTTCAGAGGAGAGCATTCCATTGTTTGCAGATCATACCTCAATGCTTTAAGTCTTAAATCTGCCGTGACGTCAAAATGATTGCTGGTCAGCCCATGGGTCCAATGTTCAAGGGCTGAGCTCTGGGTCTGAGACGGCAGACCCTTCTTTTGTGATGGAAACTCACAACTCCTCAGACCGAGGAAGGAGGCTTTCCCCAGCTGACTTTCTGAATAATAGCATTACCAAGTCACCACTAGAAACTTCACTCAGAAACCTACAGTGTCCATCAAGCTGCGGTTGAGGAGTCAGACAGCAACAAGAAGTTTTCTTAAGTCACTGGCAGTTGCAGCCATTTTAGAAAGATCTGGCAGTGTCTTATATATACAGTTCAAAACACACCGGCACAACCGAGCGGCTAAACCACCACCACCACCACACTTGTAGGAATCTATCTGAAAGAAATGAAAAATACATCCACAAAAAGTCTTGCTAGCAAATATGCACAGCAGCATTATTCATTATTGCCCAACACCAAAAGAGACCCACTAAGTGAGGAATGGGTAGCCAGCATCTACAGCAACAGCAGGGGCACTGACCACGCTGCCCGCTGCCGTGGACGGCACACAGGCGCGCCTCAGGGCGCCGCGGGAGGAGAGGCAGACCAAAGACAATGTGCGTGGTTCCACTTATGCGAAATGTCTTTGATAAGCAAATCTCTCCACAGAAAGCAAATCAATGTTCGCCTGGAGCTGGAGGTGGAAGCAGAGATCCACTGCAAATAGGCAAGAGGGAAATTTCTCGAGTGATGAAAATATTCTACATCTGGATTGCAGTGACCGTTGCGTAACTGTTTAAGTTTATTAAGAAATCATGAACATGTACACTGAGTGAATTAATAAAGCCATTTGTTAAAAGTAATCGGATAAAAGGGGAGAGGCTGATTCTGGCTGGAAGGATTAAGGAAAGCCTTGTTTATAAAACTTAACTCAAAATATGGAAGACAAATGGGGGAGAGGACTCTTCAGTTTATACCTGGATGTTTGCAACAAGCCTGCCTCAAGTTTCTAATCCTCTAGGAGATAAGCCTGCGCTGCCTACCACTCGATTAGAACCCAGAAACTGTGAACTGACGTATTAACTTGGACATTTATGTCCAACTGAAAACTTAACTCCAGAGGTGATGTTTTCTTACCCTATTCGTTTATTTAAACCTAACCTAGCAAATAAGATTGAATCTTATTCTAATTCTTTGTTTGGTTTTATGTCTATAACTATCTACTTCCTCAGATGTCTTTGGAATAAATTTTTCCATCTTACTGCTTCATTTCACACATCTCAATGTGTTAAATGAATCTTTAACCCATGATCTTTTTTTTTTTTTAAGGTAAATGTCATCAAAGAATGGTAGAGTAACTGTTTTCCATGAAGAGAATAAAGTGACAAACAGCTAAGGTCAGTACACGGACCTGACTGGCTGCTGGCCCCTGAGGAGCAGCTTGGTGCAGCCAGACGCTGGCCACGAGCAGCGCCTGGACACGGCCACGGCCAGGCGCTGCTGCGGAGATCGCTGATGATTTTCTAAAGCCTGATGCCGCCTTCATGGTTGTGTGGAGTGCTGAATGGTGATGCTTTTATGGGTACGATGTCATGATACCTGCAAGTTACTTTCAAGTGATTCCATTTTTTAAAACTAGAAAGGCAGGATAAAATGAATATGGTAAAATGTCAACAACTGTTCAAACTAGCGGAGCATAATATGCGGCTGTTCATCATTAAATTTTTCCTTGAACCTTTCTCTAGGTTTGAGGTTTTTCTTCACAAGGGGACTAAACCAGTATGAAGGCCAACCTCATCTTCAGAACTCCTCTTAAATACCTTCCCTGCAGAAACACTCACTTTCCTCTCATGTAAACTACAGCAAGGCCCTGTTCATCTCCCTCCTCCCATCAGGTTCTGTTTTCTCACAGTACTTAATCACACCTTGTAATTACATGACTCTCTGATTAGTACTTATTTCCCTCAGGAGGAAACCTCTGAGGGTGGGGACTGGCTGTTGCCTCTCCACCACTGAAGACGAGCAACACCCCCAGCACAGAGGAGACACGCGGCACGCGTGGACTCCGTCATTCTCCCACCCGTCTTCTCCCAGAAGCACTCGCGGTGCTTGGCCCTAGGACTAAAGATGAACAAGGCTCCTGTCCTCACGTCCCTCACAGACCAGCAAACAGACGATTCCCACAGTCTGCGGGTGCTCGGTCCTGTGACGGAGAGGAATCAGAGGGCTCCAAGAGCCCCAGGAGAGGCAGCTGATCCAGCCTGAGGAGCTACCGTGTCCTTCCGGAAATAAGTCCTGGGACAAGAAGAGAGCTCGTTCTGTTCTCAAAGACAGGCGTGGGTTCTCAGCCTCTCCTACCAACTTCTAGTCCACAGTGAGCCCACAGGCTCCCTGAATTCAAATATGAGAGACACGTGTTAAGCATGGGCTAAATACATATTAAGCCATGCTTGCCAAAAACACACTTATCTCCTCTGGCAGGTGGTAACCTGCGAGTTACTTTAACAATAGTTTCTATCACATATTTTACATCTGAGTACCATTTATAAAGTTTTAACTATATACCATGTGAGGTCAAGTTGAATTTACTAAAATTTGAAACTTAAAAAGAAGTCATCAGAGCCTCTTCTCTATCTCAGTATGGCATTAGATTCGACTTTTATCTTAATTCACCTGTCAAGAATTTTGCCTCCTGAAGTTTCTGAGTGAGCCAGACCTCATTCCTAGGCTACCAGCACACTGGATTTCTTTCCGTATTGATTAACCTACAACATGGCTGTTTCCACCCTTTGAGGTCAGGAGGTGAGACTGGGTGATTTGTTCCAGGCAACACCCTAACACACTGTTGACAAAGCCCAGCCACGCTACAGACCACTGGGTTTCACAGGAAAGCACTGGTGCCCGTGCCCAGCTGAGGAAAACTGGTTAAACAAACCAAGATATGGCTGCACAAAGGCCATAACTTAGTGCGTGAAAACGAGACCATGGGAGAATACTTGATGATATGGGGAAATGTCTATGTTGTCATAGAGATAAGAATAAAGTCTACAAAGTGGCGTGCTTTGAAATTTTGAAATTAATTCATCCATTTAACGGGCTTCTCTTGTGGCTCAGACAGTAAAGAATCCTCCTACAATGTGGGAGACGTGAGTTCGATCCCTGGGTTGGGTAGATCCCCTGGAGAAGGGAATGGCTGCCCACCCCAGTCTTCTGGCCTGGAGAATTCCACGGACTGTACAGTCCATGGGGTCACAAGGAGTGGGGCATAGCTGAGTGACTTTCACTTTCATCCATTTAACAAATTTGTATTAACCATCCAATAAAGCTAGGTACTGTTCTAGGCCCCTGGGAAGAAAGTGACTGAAAAGCAAACAAGGTCTGCTCCTAAGCTTCATGAATTCATATTCTGGGAGAGGTCGAGAGGCAGGCAATAAAGAGGCAACAAGCAAGTGGGCAAGAGTTTACGACGGAGAAAAGTGCTGTGCAGAAAATACCCGACAGCCCTCTGGCAGAGGATGGTCCTTCAGACTGGGTGGTCAGGGAAAACCGCTTATAAGACGCCACCTAGGAGGGAGCACATGAGCTAAGACGGGATGAGTCTCATTCAACCCCCTCAACCCCATGAAGTGAGTCAGTCCTGTGCTAGGCAGAGGGACAGCCCCCAGACACACCCATGTCAATCCCGGGGACCTGTGACTGTTAGCTTAGGTGGTAGAAGGGACTCTGCAGGTGGGATTAACGTCATGGGCCCTGAGATGGGGAGATTATCCTTCATTATCTGGGTGGGCCCAAAATAACCCCAAGCGTCCTCAGAAGATCGAAGCAGAGGAAGATGTGAGGATGGAAGCAGGGGAAGGCAATGCTCTGATGGAAAGAAACTGCAGTGGAGGAGCCGCAAGCCGAGGGAGGCCAGCAGCCTACACAGCCTGGGGGCAGGGGCGCAGGTCCTCTCCCGGGCCTCTAAGGAGACCAGCCCTGCCTACACTTTGATTTTAGCCTGGAAGATTCATTTCAGATTTCTGACCTCCTAACTATAGGAGGATAAATCTGTATTAAGTCACCAACTTTGGTGGTAATTTATTGAGGGGCAACAAGAAACGAGTATAGGTACTGTCAGCATCCTCTCCCCACCCCATCTTTTCCCAGACGCAGCAGCTGAGGCTCTGAGTACCTTCCCCAGTTAAGTGACAGCTGGTCAGGGGCAGGGTGCGATTTCAACCAGGGCAGTCTGGCTCCAAAGCCTCTTCCTACCAACTGCCCTGGTGCCTGGCCTTCAAACTACAACTTCAGTTTGCCACAGTCGTGCCCCCCCATGGTCCTAAGGCCACACTAACTATCAGACACGGGCACAAGGTCAGGAACAAGCGTGGCACTTGCCTGTTAATGCAAGGATGCCATGGAGTGGGGAAGACTGAGGGCAGGAGAGGGGCAGCAGAGGGGAGATGGGTGGATGGCATCACCGACTCAGCGAACCTGAGTCTGAGCAAACTCCGGGAGACAGTGAAGGACAGAGAAGCCTGGCGTGCTGCAGTCCGGGTGGCAAAGAGTTGGCACGACTGAGCGACTGAACAGCAACAACAATGGGGTTTCCAGTGGCAAAGAGAAAACCCTACCTGAAGCGCTTTCACACGCTGACAAGATGCAAAGCAACATTCTGAGTTCAACTTACACTAGTAACTTAAAGGACAGTTTAGAGGAAACAAAGTTCACAGCCTTGCTCCTCTCAAATCTGAGGTTTCTCCAAGTCCCGCGTGGCCGCTTGCTGACTACAGCTCCTCGGAAGGGTCAGCAATGCTCCACACACTGCAGCCCGAGACCAGCCAGCCAGGCCCGTGCCCATCAACCCCTGGGAAAGGCCCAAGAAGTGTCTTCCCTGCTGATCCTCCAACAGTGCTCAGAGACTATAAAGTACTTGTAAAAATCTCCATCTCCCATTGGGAACTTGATGTGAAAAAAAAAAAAGGCAGTTTTCTCTGGCTGTCAATATTTTTATTTCAACACATTAAACTGTTCAGGGAAGCACAGGAGCATTTGAAAGCTCCCAAGGGCCGCCTCCCTACATCTTCCTCGGAGGCAGCCTCGATTCAGCTGCTTGCCTGGAACACACTTTTCTGGTTCAGGTTATTCAACAGGCTACTCAGCTGCAGATACCATCACTGGAGCCCACAGTCAGTCACAGACCAGATTCAGAAGACGGACGGTCCCCTCTGAACAATCCCGTCTTCAGGGTCAGACTGGACAAGTCTCCTGAGAGCCGATTGTGGACACGCCAGAGAGAAGCTGCACAGCTCTATCACAGACCTGTGCCCGTGAGCACACTGTCCCCTGGCTCAGAGGAAGGCCAGGGAGGGTAGGGAGGCAGGGCGCAGAGTCTCAGATGAAGAGGGCTTTCCTGTTAACTCTGCGTGCCTCTGTCATTTGGGGATTCTACAAGGTTTTTGTTTTTGTTTTTTCCATGAACTATTTTTTATAATTTGTAAAAAAAAAAAAATTTTAAGCTATTTCAGATGGAATTCAAGACTGATTTTGCCAACTACAAATTTCCAAAACACACTGAGCACTCCTGACAGTGGCAAAGCGGTTTTAATTTACTTTTTTAAGATTTTTATCCAGTCACAGGAGTAAAGGCACAGCCCTGAGGCGAGACCAGAACACGAGAAGCCGCTGACACTTACTGAGCTCTCACTGGACACCAACCACGGCTCCAGGAACACCCACACTTAAACACAAACTGGCTGCATTGGTTTTGATTTATTCTGGCTGCACCACACGCACACAGGGTCTCCAGCGTACCAGGGGGTCGAGGTCAGGGAAGCACAGAGTCTTCTAATCACTGAACTACTGCGACCACCACCACCCAGTACCGCCACTGGGGCCATTACCACCCAGACTTCCTCCCACTGCACCTTCACAAGCACAGGCAAGACGGGCATGATCTTTGCAGAGAAGCAGCCACAGGTTATGGCTGATTCGTGTCAATGTATGGCAAAACAAATACAGTATTGTAATTTAAAATAAATAAATAAATAAATAAATAAATTTAAAAACATATAAATAAATAAATAAAATGGGGAAAAAAAAAAAGAGGCAAAGTCAAGTCAGCGGCCTGAAGCAACACAACTGACTGCGAGTGCTCGAGTGCTCGAACCAGGACACAGACAAGGAGCCCTCTGCTCAGATTCCCTCCCAGGCCTGACCCCTCCAACCCCAGCAGGGTCTGTGGCCCCAGGAAAGATCGGCCCGTCCGTTTCCTGGCCTCGAGCCCCCACCTCCCCTGGGAGCCCCAGCACAAAGGCTGGAAGTGTGCCCTGAGTTCTGCCCTCTCGGACTGACGGGGGAAGGCATCACTTCCACACCTGGAGAAAGCAGCAAACCTGCCTTGAGAGGCACCGGGCACGGAATCCAGCTTATGAGGCGAGAGTTAAACTGTTCAGATGGATTAACTGTCACCACGACAGCAGGAGACAATCAATGCATAAAGCAAAAGCTGTCCAAGCTAAAGGGCCACACTGCATCTCCCTTTTTCCTTGCTTCCTCTTTCCTTCTCTTCCACAGACACCTCATAGAAAAGCCTGATATATACCGTGCTGCCTCTCTAAAATCCAAGATTAATAAAAATTAGACATTTTATACTCATAGCTCAGTCGGTAAACAATCTGCCTTCAATGCAGCAGCCCCAGGTTCGATTCCTGGGTCAGGAAGATCCCCTAGAGAAGGAAATGGCAGCCCACTCCAGTATTCTTGCCTGGAGGACCCCATGGACAGAGAGGAGCCCGGCAGAATACAGTTTGTGGGGTCGCAAGAGCTTGGACATGACTTAGCAACTAAACAACCACCACAGACATTTTATGAGATAATCTCCCGCTGAGGCTGAGACAGTCAATTCTTGGGTAGGTTGATAAGAAGTCCTCATGGAGAAGAAAGGGGTCTGGAACCCTTGAGAAGGAGAAAGGTGTCCAGGTCTCTCAAGGAGGAAAAAAGCACAAACTTTTTCTACATTGCTTTGTCTTGGTCAATATAACAATGTATCTTCTTGAGGACATGTTTCTCCTTAACAAGAACCTTATGACTAATCTTGTTATCTTAAGATGTATATTGTGGAAGTGGGTCTGGTTCGGTTCAGTTCAGTTGCTTAGTGATGTCTGACTCTTTGCAACCCTATGGACTGCAGCACGCTAGGCTTCCCTGTCTATCACCAACTCCCAGAGCTTGCTCAAACTCATGTCCATCAAGTCCATGATACCATCCAACCATCTCATCCTCTGTCGTCCCCTTCTCCTCTTGACTTCAATCGTTCCCAGCATCAGGGTCTTTTCCAATGAGTCAGTTCTTTGCATCACATGGCCAAAATACTGGAGCTTCAGCTTCAGCATCAGTCTTTCCAATGAATATTCACAGTTGATTTCCTTTAGGATTGACTGGTTTGATCTCGTTGCCATACAAGGGACTTTCCAGCATCTTGTCCAACACCACAGTTCAAAAGCATCAATTTTTTGGCACTCAGCTTTCTTTATGGTCCAACTCTCACATCCATACGTGACTAATGGAAAAACCATAGCTTTGGACGGACCTTTGTTGGCAAGGTAATGACTCTGCTTAATATGCTGTCTAGCTTGGTCATAGCTTTTCTTCTAAGGAGCAAGCGTCTTTTAATTTCATGGCTGCAGTCACCATCTACAGTGATTTTGGAGCCCAAGAAAATAAAGTCTGTTGCTGTTTTCATTGTTTCCCCATCTATTTGCCATGAAGTGATGGGAACGGATGACATGATCTTAGTTTTTTGAATATTGAGTTTTAAGCCAGATTTTTCACTTTCATCAAGAGGCTCTTTAGTTCTTCTTCACTTTCTGCCATAAGGGTGGTATCTGCATATCTAGGGATATGATATTTCTCTTGGCAATCTTGATTCCAGCTTGTGCTTCCTCTAGTCCAGTGTTTCTCATGATGTGTACTCTGCATATAAGTCACATAAGCAGGGTGTCAAGATACAGCCTTGACATACTCCTTTCCCGATTTGGAACCAGTCTGTTGTTCCATGTACAATTCTAACTGTTGCTTCTGGACCTGCATACAGATTTCTCAGAAGGTAGGTTAGGTGGTCTGGTATTCCCATCTCTTTCAGAATTTTACACAGTTTGCTGTGATCCACACAGTCAAAGGCTTTGGCATAGTCAATAAAGCAGATGTAGATGCTTTCTAGAACTCTCTTGCTTTTTTGATGATCCAGTGGATGTTGGCAATTTGATCTCTGGTTCCTCTGCCTTTTCTAAATCCAGCTTGAACATCTGGAAGTTCAAGGTTCACGTATTGCTGAAGCCTGGCTTAGAGAATTTTGAGCATTCCTTTGCTAGCATGTGAGATGAGTGCAATTGTGGAGTAGTTGGCATTGCCTTTCTTTGGGACTGGAATGAACACTGACCTTTTCCAGTCCTGTGGCCACTGCTGAGTTTTCCAAATTTGCTGGCATACTGAGTGCAGCAGTTTCACACCATCATCTTTTAGGACTTGAAATAGCTTGGCTGGAATTCTATCACCTCCACTAGCTTTGTTCGTAGTGATGCTTCCTAAGGCCCACTTGACTTTGGACTCCAGAATGTCTGGTTCCTAGGTGAGTGATCACACCAACATTGTTACCGAGGTCATTAAGATCTTTTCTGTATAGTTCTTCTGTGTATTCTTGCCACCCCTCTTAATATCTTCTGCTTCTGTTAGGTCCATACTGTTTCTGACCTTTACTGTGCCCATCTTTGCATGAAATGTTCCTTTGGTATCTCTAATTTTCTTAAAGAGATCTCTGATCTTTCCCATGCTATTGTTTTCCTCTATCTCTTTGCATTGATCACTTAGGAAGGCTCTCTTCTCTCTCCTTGCTATCTTTTGGAACTCTGCGTTCAGATGGGTATCTTTCCTTTTCTACGTTGCCTTTAGCTTCTTTTGTTTTCTCAGCTATTTGTAAGTCTTCCTCAGAGCACCATTTGGCGTTTTTGCATTTCTTTTTCTTGGGGATCTTGATCACTGACTGCCTCTTGTACAATGTCACCAACCTGCCTATAGTTCTTCAGGCACTCTATCAGATGTAATCCCTTGAATCTATTTGTGACTACCACTGTATAATCATAAGGGATTTGATTCAGGACATACCTGAATGGTCTAGTGGCTTTCTCTACTTTCTTTAAGTCTGAATTTGACAATAAGGAGTTCATGATTTGAGCCACAGTCAGCTCCCAGTCTTTCTTTAAAAATTTGGAAAAGCTCATCAATGAAACCCTGTCTAGGATTGGAGATTTCTTTTTGGAAGGTTTTGAACTACAATTTCTGTTTCATTAATAATTACAGCACAATTTGGGTTATCTATTGCATCCTGAATGAGCTTTTGTGTGACTTTCAAGGAAGTGGATCATTTCATCTAAGTTATCAAACTTACGTTTGGAGAGTTATTCATAACACTCTCTTATCCTTCTAATTTCTGCATCTGTAGTAGTATGTCCTCCTTTAATTTCTCTCACTGATAATTTGCTCCTCCTTTCTTCCTGTCACTTGTGCTCGGTTCGACTCTCTTGATAGTCTCAGAGAGCCAGCTTGCTCGCCATTGATTTTTGTTTTCAGTTTCAGTGTCTTCGTTCTCATGCGTGTTATTTTCTTCTTTTTGCTTGTTTTGGGTTTATTTGCTCCTTTTACAGTTTCTTAAGATAGAAAATTATAGAACTCTTCTCTTTTCTAATTGAACTGGCTTAATGCTATAAATTCTCTTCTTGGGGAATTCCCCAGAAGTCCAGTGGTTAAGACACTGGGCTTTCACTGCAGAGGGCCCAAGTATGATCCCTGGTTGGGGAACTAAGATCCCATAAGCCACACAGTGAGGCCAAAAAAATTAAAATGTCCTTCTAAGTACTGCTTCCCTGGTGGCTCAGAGGTTAAAGCGCCTGCCTTCGATGCAGGAGACCCGGGTTCGATCCCTGGGTCGGGAAGACCCCCTGGAGAAGGAAATGGCAACCCACTCCACTGTTCTTGCCTGGAGAATCCCATGGACAGAGAAGCCTGCCTAGTAGGTTACAGTCCATGGGGTCGAAAAGAGTCGGACACGACTGACCGAGTTCACCTCAACTCTACTGCATCCCACAAATTTTGATAGACTGTGTTTTTGTTCAGTTCAAAATATTGTCTCATTTTCCTTGTGACTCTCTTATTGTCCCAAAACTTATCTAGAAGCACATGCTCAGTCATGATCACCTGTTTTGTTACTCCATGGACTACAGCCCACCAAGCTGCTCTGTCCACGGGATTCTCCAGGCAACAATAATGGATTAGATAAGCATTTCCTTCTCCAGGGGTTTAGAAGCATGTTACGTGTTTAATTTCCAAGTGTGGAGAGATGTTCTTCTTATCAGAAAGATAAGAAGGAGATAACTCCACTAAAGTGAGGGAAGATACTTTGTATAAACTGAGTCCTTTCCAATTCAGCTTCTTTCATATCACAGGTTTGGTCTATCTTGGTGACCGTCCACATAAGCTTGAAAAGGTGTGTCGTGCTCTGTGGGGGTGTGGAGTCCTCTCCGAACGCCCAGCAGCCCGGCTCAGTGGCGGGAGGCTCTCCAGTGGGGCTGGCTCATTCTGCCAGAAGCCCCGACAGTTACTCAGAGGGGCACTGGCGTTCCAGTTGTAACCATGGATGTGTCAACTTGTCTCAGATCTGTCAGGCTCTGTGCTGCGTACTTCGCAGCTCTGCTATTAGACACACACTCAGTGTGACCATGTCTTCCTGGCAACATCCCACCTGTCCCTGTGGATTTTCTCTGCTCTGAAGTCTGCTTTTCCTGATCTTACTCCGTCTGCATTTTGACTAGTGTCTTCACAGCAGTGTTATCTTTTGCACCCTTTAATTATAACTACATGTTTCCTATTTGGAGTGAATTTCTTTTAGACAGTACATAGCTGGGTCGTTGATTCTGAACCCACTCTGACAATGTCACACACAATTGGTATGCTCAGACCATTTATATCAAGGTAAATTAGGAGCAGCCGTGAAGAGATACCCCACACCCAAGGTAAGAGAAACCCAAGTGAGATGGTAGGTGCTGCAAGAGGGCATCAGAGGGCAGACACACTGAAACCATACTCACAGAAAACTAGTCAATCTAATCACACTAGCACCACAGCCTTGTGTAACTCAATGAAACCAAGCCCTGCCTGCAGGGGAACCCAAGACGGGTGGGTCATGGTGGAGAGGGCTGACAGAACGTGGTCCACTGGAGAAAGGAATGGCAAGCCATGTCAGTATTCTTGCCTTGAGAACCACATGAACAGAATGAAAACGCAAAATGATAGGATACCAAAAAAGGAACTCCCCAGGTCAGCAGGTGCCCAATATGCTACTGGAGATCAGTGGAGAAATAACTCCAGAAGGATGAAGGGATGGAGCCAAAGCAAAAACAATACCCAGCTGTGCATGTGACTGGTGATAGAAGCAAGGTCCGATGCTACAAAGAGCAATATTGCATAGGAACTGGGAATGTCAGGTCCATGAATCAAGGCACATTGGAAGTGGTCAAACAAGAGATGGCAAGAGTAAACGTCAACATTCTAGGAATCAGCAAACTAAAATGGACTGGAGTGGGTGAATTTAACTCAGATGACCATTATATCTACTACTGCGGGCAGGAATCCCTCAGAAGAAATGGAGTAGCCATCATGGTCAACAAAAGAGTCCAAAATGCAGTACTTGGATGCTATCTCAAAAACGACAGAATGATCTCTATTCGTCTCCAAGGCAAACCATTCAATATCACAGTTATCCAAGTCTATGCCCCCAACCAGTAATGCTGAAGAAGCTGAAGTTGAACAGTTCTAAGAAGACCTACAAGACCTTTTAGAACTAACACCCTCAAAAGATGTCCTTTTCATTATAGGGGACTAGAATGCTAAAGTAGGAAGTCAAGAAACACCTGGAGTAACAGGGGAATTTGGCCTTGGAATGCAGAATGAAGCAGGGCAAAGACTAATAGAGTTTTGCCAAGAAAATGCACTAGTCATAGCAAACACCCTCTTCCAACAACACAAGAGAAGACTCTACACATGGACCTCACCAGATGGTCAACACCAAAATCAGATTGATTATATTCTTTGCAGCCAAAAATGGAGAAGCTCTATACAGTCAACAAAAACAAGACCTGTGGTCAAAAACAGGAGCTGACTGTGGTTCAGATTATGAACTCCTTTTACCAAATTCAGACTTAAATTGAAGAAAGTAGGAAAAACCACTAGACCATTCAGGTATGACCTAAATCAAATCCCTTGTGATTATACAGTGGAAGTGAGAAACAGATTTAAGGGCCTAGATCTGACAGATAGAGTGCCTGATGAACTATGGAATGAGGTTCGTGACACTGTACAGGAGACAGGGATCAAGACCATCCCCATGGGAAAGAAATGCAAAAAAGCAAAAATGGCTGTCTGGGGAGGCCTTACAAATAGCTGTGAAAAGAAGAGAGGAGAAAAGGAAAGATATAAGCATCTCAATGCAGAGTTCCAAAGAATAGCAAGAAGATATAAAAAGCCTTCTTCAGCGATCAATGCAGAGAAATAGAGGAAAACAACAGAATGGGAAAGACTAAAGATCTCTTCAAGAAAATTAGAGATACCAAGGGAACATTTCATGCAAAGATGGGCTCGATAAAGGACAGAAATGGTCTGGACCTAACAGAAGCAGAAGATATTAAGAAGAGGTGGCAAGAATACATGGAAGAACTGTACAAAAAGATCTTCAAGACCCAGATAATCATGATGATGTGATCACTCATCTAGAGCCAGACATCTTGGAATGTGAAGTCAAGTGGGCCTTAGAAACCATCACTATGAACAAAGCTAGTGGAGGTGATGGAATTGCAGTTGAGCTGTTTCAAATCCTGAAAGATGATGCTGTGAAAGTGCTACACTCAATATGCCAACAAATTTGGAAAACTCAGCAGTGGCCACAGGACTGGAAAAGGTCAGTTTTCATTCCAATCCCAAAGAAAGGCAATGCCAAAGAATGCTCAAACTACCACACAATTGCACTCATCTCCCATGCTAGTAAAGTAATGCTCAAAATTCTCCAAGCCAGGCTTCAGCAATACGTGAACCGTGAACTCCCTGATGTTCAAGCTGGTTTTAGAAAAGGTAGAAGAACCAGAGATCAAATTGCCAACATCTGCTGGATCATGGAGAAAGCAAGAGAGTTCCAGAAAAACATCTATTTCTGCTTTATTGACTATGCCAAAGCCTTTGACTGTGTGGATCACAATAAACTGGAAAATTCTGAAAGAGATAGGAATACGAGACCACCTGACCTGCCTCCTGAGAAATCTGTATGCAGATCAGGAAGCAACAGTTAGAACTGAACATGGAACAACAGACAGGTTCCAAATAGGAAAAGAGTACATCAAGGCTATATATTGTCACCCTGCTTATTTAACTTCTATGCAGAGTACATCATGAGAAACGCTGGACTGGAAGAAACACAAGCTGGAATCAAGATTGCCGGGAGAAATATCAATAACCTCAGATGTGCAGATGACACCACCCTTATGGCAGAAAGTGAAGAGGAGCTAAAAAGCCTCTTGATGAAAGTGAAAGAGGAGAGCGAAAAAGTTGGCTTAAAGCTCAACATTCAGAAAACGAAGATCATGGCATCCGGTCCCATCACTTCATGGGAAATAGATGGGGAAACAGTGGAAACAGTGTCAGGCTTTATTTTTCTGGGCTCCAGAATCACTGCAGATGTTGACTGCAGCCATAAAATTAAAAGACGCTTACTCCTTGGAAGAAAAGTTATGACCAACCTAGATAGTATATTCAAAAGCAGAGACATTACTTTGCCAACTAAGGTCCGTCTAGTCAAGGCTATGGTTTTTCCTGCGGTCATGTGTGGATGTGAGAGTTGGACTGTGAAGAAGGCTGAGTTCCAAAGAATTGATGCTTTTGAACTGTGGTGTTGGAGAAGACTCTTGAGAGTCCCTTGGACTGCAAGGAGATCCAACCAGGCCATTCTGAAGGAGATCAGTCCTGGGTGTTCTTTTGAAGAACGATGCTAAAGCTGAAACTCCAGTACTTTGGCCACCTCATGCGAAGAGTTGACTCATTGGAAAAGACTCTGATGCTGGGAGGGATTGGAGGCAGGAGGAGAAGGGGACGACCGAGGATGAGATGGCTGGATGGCATCACGGACTCGATGGACGTGAGTCTGAGTGAACTCCGAGAGTTGGTGATGAACAGGGAGGCCTGGCGTGCTGCAATTCATGGGATCACAAAGAGTCGGACACGAGTGAGCAACAGAACTGAACTGAAATTATTGACACGTTTCAATTTGAGCCGTCCATCTTATGTTTTGTAGTTTTCCTTTCTACAGTTCCTCTTGCCTGTCTTGCTTTCACTTCCTGGAACTTTACATTTTTCACTCTCTTTGTGAAATTTAGTGGTTGATATGAGATTTACAGTATATATCTCTCACAATCTAAATAGAATAATATTTTAGCACTTCAAGTGGAATGTAGAAACATGACTATCATACCCTCTTCCCCTTCATGGTCTATCTGTAATACATACTACATCGACATATGCTGAAAACCCCATACAACAGCATACTTTCTGCTTTCAACAAGACATTTCAAAGACCTCATTGGGAGAACAATGGTCTGTTGTGCTCATCTGGACTTTTACCAGTTCTGTTCCTCTTCCTTCCTAATGTTTCAGGTCTCTTCTAGTATAATGTCCCTACTGTCTGGAAAACTTCTTCAGTAATTTTTTTAGATCTGCTGGCAACAAATCCCCTCAGTTTTCCTTTATGCGAAAAGATCTTTATTTTACTTCCACTGCTGGAGGGCATTTTTGCTCAATATAGAATTTGGGGTTGATAGTTCTTTTCTTGGGTTAAGTAAGGCTTGCATTATTCAATAAAGCCATAAGTCATGTCACGCAGGGCCACCCAAGATGGACGGGTCACAGTGGAAAGTTCTGACAAATGACGAAACATGGTCCACTGGAGCAGGGAATGGTAAACCACTCCAGTATTCTTGCTGTGAGAACCCCATGAACAGTATGAAAAGGCAAAAAGATATGACACTGGAAAATAAGCAACCCCCCAGGTCAGAGGGTGTCCAATATACTACTGGGGAAGAACGGAGGGCCATTACTGATAGGTCTAGAAAGAATGGGGCAGCTGGGCCAATATGGAATCAGTGCTTGGTCGTGGATGTGTCTGGAGGTCAAAGTAAAATCTGATGCTATAAAGAACAGTTCTGCATAGGAACCTGGAATGACAGGTTCATGAATCAAGGTAAATTGGATGTGGTCAAGCAGGAGATGGCAAGAATGAACATTGACATGATAATTTAGGAATCAGTCAACTAAAATGGGCAGGAATGGGTGAATCTAACTCAGATGACCAATATATCTACTACTGTGGGCAAGAATCCCTTAGAAGAAATGAAGTAGCATCACAGTCAACAAAGGAGTCTGAAATGCAGAACTTGGGTGCTATCTTAAAAATGACAGAAGGATCTCGATATGATTCCAAGGAAAACCATTCAACGTCACACTAATCCAAGTCTATGCCCTGCCCACGAATGCCAAAGAAGCTGAAGTTGACCAGTTCTATGAAGACCTACAAGACCTACAACACCAAAAAAAGATGTCTTTTTCATTAGAGGGGACTAGAACGCAAGAAATACCTGCAGTAACAAGCAAGTTTGGCCTTGGAGTATAAAATGAAGTAGGGCAAAGGCTAACGGAGTCTTGTCAAGAGAACACACTGGTCATAGCGAACATCCTTTGCCAACAACACAAAAGAAGACTCTACACATGGACATCACCAGATGGTCAATACTGAAATCAGACTGATTATATTCTTTGCAGTCGAAGATGGAGGAGATCTATATAAGTCAGCAAAAACAAGACACGGAGCTGACTGTGGCTCAGATCATTAGCTCCTTGTTGCAAAATCCAGGCTTAAATTTAAGAAAGTAGGGAAACCACTAGGCCATCCAGATATGATCTAAATTCAATCCTTTATGATTATACAGTAGAAGTGGCAGATACATTCAAGGGATTAGATCTGGTAGACAGAGTGCCTGAAGAACTATGGACAAAGGTTCATAACACTGTACAGGAGGCAGTGACCAAAACCACTGCAAAGAAAAAGAAATGCAGGCAGGCAAAGTGGTTGTCTGAGGAGGCCTTACAAATGGCTAAGGAAAGAAGAAAAGTAAAAAGTAAGGCAGAAAGGGAAAGATACACCCAACGGAATGCAGAGTTTCAGAGAATAGCAAGGAGAGATAAGAAGGCCTTCGTAAATGAACAATGCAAAGAAGTAGAGGAAAACAACAGAATGGGAAAGAATAGAAATCTCTTCAAGGAAATCGAGGATATCAAGGAAACATTTCAAGCTAGGATGGGCACAATAAAGGACAGAAACGGCAGAGACCTAGCAGGTAGAAGAGATTAATATGAGGAGTCAGCAAGAATACACAGAACCATATAAAAATGGTCTTAATGACAGGATAACAGTGATGGTGTGGACACCCACCTGGAGCCAGACATCCTGGAATGAAAAGTCAAGTGGGCCTTAGGAAGCATCACTACGAACAAAGCTAGTGGAGGTGACAGAATTCCAGCTGAGCTATTTCAAGTCCTGAAAGATGATGCTGTGAAAGTGCTGCACTCAATATGCCAGCACATTTGGAAAACTCAGCAGTGGCCACAGGACTGAAAATGGTCAGTTTTCATTTCAACCCCAAAGAAAGGCAATGCCAAAGAATGCTCAAAGTACCGCACAACTGGACTCATCACACAGTAACAAAGTAGTGTGCAAAATCCTCCAAGCCAGGCTTCAACAGTGCATGAACCAGGAACTTCCAGATGTTCAAGCTGGATTCAGAAAAGGCAGAGGAACAGAGTCAAATTGCCAACATCCACTGGATCACAGAGAAAGGAGGGGAATTCCAGAAAAACATCTACCTCTGCTTCACTGACTACATTAAAGCTTTTGACTGTGTGGATCACAACAAACTGTGGAAAATTTTTAAACAGATGGGAACACCAGACCACCTTACCAACTTCCTGAGAAACCTATATGTGGTTCAAGAAGCAACAGTAAGAACTGGACATGGAACAGACTGGTTCAAAATCGGGAAGGGAGTACAACAAGGCTGTATATTGTCATCTTGCTTATTTAACTTGTATGCAGAGTATACCATGAGAAATGCCAGGATTGATGACGCACAGGCTGGAATTAAGATTGCTAGGAGAAATATCAACAACCTCAGCTGCGCAGATGATACCACTTTAATGGCAGAAAGAGAAGAGTGTCTACAGAGCCTCCTAACGAGGGTGAAAGACGAGAGTGAAAAAGCTGGTTTAAAATTCACATTCACAAAGCTAAGACCATGGCATCTGGTCCCATCACTCCATGGCAAATAGAAAGGGAAAATGTGGAAGTAGTGCCCGATTTTGTTTTCTTGGGCTCCAGAATCCCTGTGGACGGTTACTGCAGCCATGAAATTAAAAAACACGCTTGCTCATTGGAAGGAAAGTTATGACAAACCTAGACATCAAAAAGAGTTAAAGTATTATAAAGCAAAGATGTCACTTTGCCAACAAAGATCCGTATAGTCAAACCTATGGTTTTTCTAGTAGTCATGTATGGACGTGAGAGTTGGACCATAAAGAAAGCCGAGCACTGAAGAATTGATGCTTTTGGACTGTGGTGTTGGAGAAGACTCTTGAGAGTCCCTTGGACTGCAAGGAGATCCAACCAGTCTATCCTAAAGGAAAGCAGTCCTGAATATTCATTGGAAGGAATGATGCTGAAGCTCCAATACTTTGACCACCTGATGCGAAGAGCCAACTCACTGGAAAAGACCCAGATGTGGGGAAAGATGAAGAGGAGCAGGGAAAGGAGAAGAGGTGGTCAGAGAATGAGACGGTTAGATAGCATCACTGACTCAATGGACATGAGTCTGAGCAAACTCCGGGTGATGGTGAAGGACAGGGGAGCCTGACGTGCTGCAGGCCATGGGGTTGCAGAGTCAGACGCGACTCAGGGACTGAACAACGAGAAGTTCTTTCCTTTCAGCGCTTTAAAAATGCTGTTTCACTTCCTGCTGGCCTCCTCGGTTTCTGATGGGAAAAGCAAGTCATCCAAACTGCCCCTCCCCAGTAAGTGATATACTTTCTCTGGCTGCTTCTAAGATCTTTTTCTTTGTCTACATTTTCAGCAGCATGGTTATGAAATGTGTGGGCACTGACTTTGTGAGTTCATCCTGTCTGGAGCTCACTGAGCCTCCTGGTCTCCTGCATCTGTAGGCTTATATCTTTTGCAAGATTTGAGACACAATCAGCCCTTATTTATACTACCCTGTGTCAAGCTGGGGATACCAGAGGATGCAGAAGCGGTGAGTATGGCCCGTTCAGCAGAGCTTCCAGTCTTCCTCTCCATGCCACCTGCTACTACTTCCTTTCTAGAATCCCACACTGCTGCCCCAGGCGCTACGCTTATGTCCGGGTGGTACGGCTCCCTTCACTGGGAGAGACACTCTAGAGTATGCTTCGTTCTTCTTATCCGTAACTGAGACCTGATCTTTTTTGTAAACTGGTTCAAACTCATTTTCCAAATGCATAAGGGACTATAAGAATGAAGAAAAGTTTCCTTTTAAAATGAAATTAAATTGTTTTAGAATATACTTGTAGGCCAGCCACCAGCTGCCTGCAGCGAGCACTCAAGGCTTTTCCTTTCTGCAGTTTATGATCATTCATGATTTCCTAAGAACCCAGAGGTGAGAATGAATGTCACTTTTAAGTTGTCCTGGTTTTGCCTTCTTCTGGGATTCTCTCTTTAACATCTAAGAGCTGACTTGAAATTCCAGAAGGCCACTGAAGACATCCCAGGCTATACGAACCCCAACACATGTAATCGTGTTTGCTCCCTGACAGTTCTGTCCAGGATGGTGAAGCCCGCAAGCTTGCCCCTTCTGCTGCTATCCTTGCCACAAGCAGTGGCTGCCTCAGAGCCCACCCAGGGCTGAAGACTGCTGCTCAGCCTCACTTCCTGACAACACTGCCAGTCCCTCACATCTGTGCACACAGCGAGGCCTCAGAGAGTCACAGACTCTGTTCTGAAGCATCATCCCAGGGGTTCACAGTCTGGAGTCCCTCTGACATGTACTCAAATTACAAAGACTCGCTATCACTTTTCAGATGGTCTTTTCTTTAAAAAGAAAAGAAAAGCACATGGAAAAATACTGAAAGGAAAAACACCAAAATGCAAACAGTGATCATTTGGGGGCAGTAAGATTCCAAGTGTTATTTTATTTCCTAATATTCTTATACATCTTCTACACATTACTATAACCAATTCAAAGTGTTAGTCGCTAAAGTGAAAGTGAAGTCGCTTAGTCGTGTCCAATTCTTTGGGACCCCATGGACTATAACCTATCAGGTTCTTCTGTCCCTGGGATTCTCTAGGCAAGAACACTGTAGAGGGTTGCCATTTCCTTCTCCAGGAGATCTTCCCGACCCAGGGACTGAACCCAGGTCTCCCACACTGTAGGCAGACGCTTTACCCTCTGAGCTACCAAGGAAGTCATAAGTCATGTCCAACTCTTTGTGACCCCATGGACTGTGGCCCACCAGCCTCCTCTATCCGTGGAATTTCCTAGGCAAGAATACTGGAGTGAGGTGTCATTGCCTTCTTCAGGGGATCTTCCCAATCCAGAGACTGACCTGGGTCTCCCACACTGCAGGCGAATTCTTCACCGTCTGAGCCTCCAAGGGAGCCCATAACCAAGTGAGTGTGACTAACGTGCCTAAAGGAATCCACTCCCCATTTCCCCAAAACATAAGCGACTGGGAGACCACTCAGCCACAACCACCTCTGCTGGCTGCGCCAGGAACACCTCTTTAGTAAGACTTTGTCCATGCGAATTCACTGGAGCAGAGGTTCAGAATTTTCCAGCAAGTCACTACTTCTCAAACCTGACTGCACATCAGATTTGCCCCCCACAGCATATAAACACAAACGGAACACCTGTCAGGCTGGAAGGGCAGTGTCAGGAAGAGAAGTCCAGCAGTTCTAAAGCTGACCAGAAAGGCTGTCATCTACCAAAACGGGGGGAAGCTGCAAAGGGAACAGGTCTGACAGATCAGAAAAAAAAAAAAAATTAGAGTTTAGCTTTGGTACTTGTTCATCAGGGAAGGCCTACAGACGTCCAGAGGGAGCTGTCTGGTAGGCAGCGGGAGGCCCATGTGTGAGGCAGAGCTGGGATCCAAACCCAGCAAGTCTGACTCCAAAGTCCATGTTTTTAAATCTCCACAGGAGGCCACTTCTACTCAGGTACAAAATATTCCCAAAGAGAAAGGGGAAAGGAATTAAGAGTCTAACAAAGGTCCGTCTAGTCAAGGCTATGGTTTTCCAGTGGTCATGTATGGATGTGAGACTTGGACTGTGAAGAAGGCTGAGCGCCAAAGAATTGATGCTTTTGAACTGTGGTGTTGGAGAAGACTCCTGAGAGTCCCTTGGACTGCAAGAGACCCAACCAGTCCATTCTGAAGGAGATCAGCCCTGGGATTTCTTTGGAAGGAATGATGCTAAACTGAAACTCCAGTACTCTGTCCACCTCATGTGAAGAGTTGACTCATTGGAAAAGACTCTGGTGCTGGGGGCGGGGGGGTGGGGTGGGCGGGATTGGGGGCAGAAGGAGAAGGGGACGACAGAGGATGAGATGGCATCACCGACTCGATGGACATGAGTCTGAATGAACTCCGGGAGTTGGGGATGGACAGGGAGGCCTGGTGTGCTGCGGTTCATAGGGTCACAAAGAGTCGGACACGACTGAGCTGAACTGAAGTATGTTAATTACGCTTTAGCCCTAACTAGAGCTACTGCCACCATCTGGGATCACCGGTCTGGACACTCAGGCCCCAGGGACGGGCCCTCTGAATCGGGGAGGGGAGGCTGGGAGAACCGACGCCTTGGATAGCAGCCAGCTCCGGCCTGCGCCCAGGAGCTTCCTCCCAGCTTGGGGGAGGCCCCAGGGTGAGGGATGGGCGGCCCAGACACAAAGCTGGAGCAAACAGGACGGAGGCAGGGCTGTATGAGGCACGCAGGTACCATTACATCCTGTATTATTGATGCTCAGAGCCAGATGGTCCTCTTCTCTGCAGTATCATGTTACTACAGAATTAGCTGACCTAGTCACTTCAGTTCGCAGAAACCCTCTAAGAACATAATCCACATTCACCTTTAAAACAGGGGGTATGACAAAGATAACAAAGCAATTCAAGCATGATGCAAGTGGCATTAAGAGCCATGGGAAAATCTATGCAGCAAAATGTAGATAAAAAGTATAACTTTTTAGAAAAGCATAGGTTTCTTCAAAAATTCTGTAACAGCTTAGCTACTGAGTTTCCTAAGAAACGGCAGAGCTGATCTCTACATGTGAATATACATTTTAATTCTGTGTTATTTTAACAACCTACACAATAAGTAATCCAAATTCAAAATGTAACAGTCTCTAAAAATGAATTTCAACACTGATTTATATTACAATTCTCCTGGGTCCCAACAGCTGCTGTAAGGAACATTAGACACCATTCGAAACACTATGAATTTGCCCAAACATAAACAATGAAATCTGGACAAAGCCAGTCTGTGGTCTGAGCCAGAGCCCCACACAGTGCACCCCTGGACCTAACATGTCTATACTTGGAGGGGCCACAAGACTTGGCAGTCCCACGACCTCCACGGGCACTGAGCCAGATCCCCTTCTCTCACCTGGACAAGTCCACAAGCCGCACGCTGGCCAGGGGCCTCATCATTCCCTGCATGTGTAAAGCCCTTGGTGGGGGCTCCCCACAACCTCCAGGGTAGAGGCGGGCTCCAAGCCCATCACATCCCACCACGAGGACCGCCCGCCCCCTGTTCCCTGGGCTCCCACTGCACGAAGCCCGGAGCCCGGGCCGCCTGGCTCCTGCCCCGCTGCACGTCCTGCAGAGGAAGAGCCACGGTGAGGGCCCAGGCACCCGCAGGAAGTATCCAGCTGCTCTGCTCTCCAGCTGCGCACTCACTCGGTCTGCTCCAGGGCTCCTCTGGTAGAGAGTAACTAACTTCTTCATGAGGTTGTGGCGAGTTTTAAATGAACTAGAAACCCACATGGGGACTCATGTAATCCCAGTGTGTGTCCCCCATGGCGGCCCTGCCGCCCCTCGGTGGCCCTGCGCTGGAGCCATCTGCGCTCCAGAGGGGGGGCGCTCTGGGGCCTGAGGGCAGTGCCATTTCTCTAGCTCCAGAGCCGTGCATGAGGCTGGCTCTTAGAGCAGTGTCTACTGAACAAGTGTCAGTGGATAAAAAACCGAGGTTCAGGCGGGGGTGGGGGCCAGCTACTGGCTGGCAGTGTCACGGCACTGGGCAAACGCCCCACTGTGAGGACAGCTGGGGCTTGGGGCCAAGCAGAAGATCCAGGTAGTCACAGTTGGGGTGGCTGAGGCCACAAACACCCCCTGGCCTTGCTGAGTCTGTGCTTGAGCCCTCTCCCTGGAAGGATGAGCGCCTGTCTCCAGGGCTGCCACTCTCCCTGCCGCAGGGGGCAAAGGAGCCCACGGTGGTGAGATACCACAGGCCTGGTCTGACCGTGAACCCCACCCTCTCCCCCAGGACAGGTGGGCAGCCTCCGCCAGCGAGGGGAAGGGGTCACACGGCAGCCTGGGTAACGAAGGCCCCAGCTGCCCTGCTCCCAGGCAGCACAGGAATGGGTAAGTCCCAAGAAGGGAGAATTATTTAATACCAGACACAATTAAAAAGTTTGATCACATTTGTAACTCTTATTGGAAAAAACTGATTAAATTTAATCAAGTTCTAAATAGCCTGGGTGTTCATTGTAAGGACTGATGCTGAAGCTGAAACTTCAATACTTTGGCCACCTCATGTGAAGAGTTGACTCATTGGAAAAGACCCTGATGCTGGGAGGGATTAGGGGCAGGAGGAGAAGGGGACGACCGAGGATGAGATGGCTGGATGGCATCACCGACTCGATGGACACGGGTTTGGGTGGACTCCGGGAGTTGGTAATAGACAGGGAGGCCTGGCATGCTGTGGTTCATGGGGTCACAGAGAGTCAGACACGACTGAGCGACCAAACTGAACTGACCTGAAAACAGCTAAAGCCCTCTGGATCAGGAAGAGAGAATTCTTTAATATCAAACACAATTAATAAAAATTTGATCACATTTGTAACTCTTACTGGGAAAAAAACTGATTCAATTTAATCAAGTTCTAAAGCCCAGCCGGCTCAACTTTCCCATATGCGCATACAAGCTGTAAGAAGAAAGTTGAAGTCAACCACGTTCTGAAGACAGAGTTAAATAGCAAGTACCTAGCATGCAAGTTAAAGCAAAGCTTTCCAATTTCAAAGCCTTCATAATGGGCGTTTATGCAAGGCTCATAAACGGATGCTGTATCCCATATTTCTCTGTCTTTGTATCTTGTATACCTTTGTGACTTCTTTGAATCTTTCTGAACACTGTCTCCGAGCGGTACTTTTCCAAATAACTTCCATCCCAAGTCATTTTGTTTGTCAAGTCTTGCATTCTGTTTTCTAGCAAGCAAATTCCTGTAATAAGAAAATGAAAGAGTTAGGGCATTGTTGGATACTTAGAGAAACACCAGGACCGCTGAATCACTCTAGTGAAAACAAGCAGACTTCCCTCTGAGAGATCAATGTGCTGAATCACAGACTTTAATTCTGCAGACTTGATTTTCATATAGTCACAGAATTATGAAGCAGGTGAAAAGCTCTTGAACCACAACAAGTAAGCTTTTTGTAATTCAATGAAAATATGTACAAGTTCCATCATAGGAAGTAAGGATATGCATCACAGCGTAACAAAGTATATCCGGAAGAAGCGAGATTTGAAGCCAGACCACACTGCACTGAACCCTGGCTCAGTCACTCACTAGCTGTGTGACTCTCATCTGTACATTAACCTCTCTGAGACTCAGTCTCCTTTATGTTTAACAAGGGTCACTGTATGAATTAGAGTTACAGGTACAGGATCGGTGCTCAAAGGATGACATCTGCTTTAGTGATGACCCTCTAAGTTAGCTTAAAGCATCTATAAGGTGAATCTATATTCTCCATTTATAAAGTCTCCATGTATCATAAAAAGAAAGCCACTCATGAAACAGTCACATGGTCTTCTCTCACAGCAACATGTAAACACACCCAAGTAACACAAACAAATTCTAAGTGGTGCTACAGACAGACTGGTGGAGCACGCTGCGCTGGCCCATTCACTGAAAATAGCGGTTTCTGGGGCTCACTGGAAAGTTTAAGAGAAGCATGAAGCATCTTGCGTGCTAGAAAGAAGGTGCTCAAAGAAACACTGCAACAGGTTTAACAGAAACAGTACCCGGCTTGAAAGGGCTCTCGCTGACTAAATCTGGAATGTAATCATCAAAATACATAATGAGAACAAGGGATTATAACCCACCCAAAAAAAAAAAAGAAATCCATGAGCCCAAATGGATATGGATACAAATAGGAAAATGAATACACGAGTGAAGGTGGAAGGAAAATTCTTAGAATGCCCCAAATAAGGAGTCTTTCCTGAGAAATCCTGACAGAGGAGGCTGGTAGGCTACAGTTCCGGGGTCGCAAAGAGCCGCACATGACTTAGCAACTAAACAACAGCAGTAAGCAGAGAAAGCCTGACGGGCTTACGGATTAGTCAGTGGACGCTGAAACTAGTAGGTGGAAGCTGGAAGAAGAAAAGGATCGTTACACAGTTTGAAAGCATCTCCCACAAATTACTTGTTAATTACAGAGACAAAATTAACTAACTTCACAGTGGAGACACCTCACTAGCCAAGTGATCACAGTGGGCATCCTCACCGTCAGGATAGAGAGCGCAGGTCACCTCCTCTGATGCTGAGAACACCACACCAGGTTGATCGTAGTTGCCAAAAAATGCATCACCTGAATATCACCATGAGGAAACACAAACACACGGAAACAGAGGGACGGCCAATCAAACAATAAATCTAACTCTGAAAACGGCAGTGTCCCAAGGGAACAAAAAAACAATGCCTATCATTTTGGTAAACAAAGAATGTTGACCCCACCCAGCCATCAGCCACTGTAGCCATCTCTAACGATGCACCCTGAGGGGGTTCAAGATGCAGAAAGCCAGGATACTGGCTCCATATAGTAATGATGCATTTCAAAGGAATGATTTCAGTCAGCCCAGACTGCTGCATCTTCCCATACACAGAAAAGCTCTACAGTCATGAACACGAGCTGGCTGTTTTTTGTGATTAGCAGTAATGTTTTGATGTTTCCCTGCATGGTTTTTTGTTTTTGTTTTCTTCAGCAAAAACTCCTCTATACCCAGGTTCCTTGCTTATTTCTCTGGAACAGTCCATCAGAGCTATCGGAGAGGCTGCCTTCCCAGGCTTCGTCCTCAGTAAGGCCACCTAATAAAACAGAATTCTCAGCTTGTAGGTGGTGCATTTTTCTCAGCTGACAAAGAAAGTCTAAAGAACTGTTCCAGATTAAAAGGAGGCTAAAGAGACCTGGGGGCTTCCCAGGTGGGGCTAGTGGTGAAGAACCACCTGCCAGTGCAGGAAACATAAGAGACACAGGTGCTGCCCCTGGGCAGGAAGACCCCCTGGAGGAGGGCGTGGCAACCCGCGCCGGTGTTCTTGCCTCGACTGTCCCATGGACAGAGGAGGCTGGTGGGCTATAGTCTACAGGGTTGCGAAGAATCTGGCAGGACTTGAAGCGACTCAGCACAGCACACACAGAGACCTGACAATTAAAGGCAGGAGGAAAAGGAGGCGACAGAGGATGAGACGGCTGGAAGGCATCACTGACTTGATCAACATGAGTTTGAGCAAACTCCAGGAGACACTGAGGGACAGGGAAGCCTGGAGTGCTGCAGTCCATGGGGTCGCAAAGAATCAGACACAACTCAGCAACTGAACAACAAGAGCAGGTGGATCCTGAACCACATCCTGGACCATGGGCCAAAAAAGGTGTAAAGAAGACTACTGGGACAGCTGATGCACTGTGAACACAGATGACAGAACAGAAGAGCCCTGGGGTAATATTACATTTCCTGGTCTTACTAACTGCTATGGTTACGGAAGAGAGTGCCCTTCTGGTATACTTTCCGTTGGATCAAAAAGAAAGCAAGAGAATTTTATAAAAACATCTGCTTCACTGACTATGCTAAAGCCTTTGTCTCTATGGATCACAGCATACTGTGGAAAATTCTGAAAGAGATGGGAATACCAGACCACCTCACCTGCCTCCTGAGAAACCTGTACGCAGGTCAGGAAGCAGCAGCGAGAATCTTACATGGAACAATGAACTGGTTCCAAATTGGGAAAGAAATATAACAAGGGTGTATACTGTCACCCTGCTTATTTAACTTGTATGCAGAGTACATCATGCAAAATGCTGGACTGGATGAAGCACAAGCTGGAACCAAGATTGCTGGGAAAAATCTCAATAACCTCAGATATGCAGATGACACCACTCGTATGGCACAAAGTGAAGAAGAACTAAAGAGCCTCTTGATGAACATGAAAGGAGAATGAAAAAGCTGGCTTAAAACTCAACATTTAAAAAAAAACGAGATCATGGCATCTGGTCCCATCACTTCACAGCAAATAGATGTGGAAACAGTGGAAGCAGTGACTGATTTTATTTTTGGGGGCTCCAAAGTCATTGCAGATGGTGACTGCAGCCATGAAATTAAAAAGACGCTTGCTCCTTAGAAGAAAAGCTATGACAAACCTAAATAGTATATTAAAAAGCAGAGATATTAGTTCGCTAACAAAGCTCCATACAGTCCAAGAAATGGTTTTTCCAGTAGTCATGTATGGATGTGAGAGTTGGATCATAAAGAAGGCTGAGGGCCGAAGAACTGATGTTTTTGAACTGTGGTGTTGGAGAAGACTCTTGAGTCCCTTGGACTGCAAGGAGATGAAACCAGTCAACCCTAAAGGAAATCAACCATGATTATTCATTGGAAAGATTGATGTTGAAGCTGATGCTCCAATACTCTGGCCAACTGATACGAAGAACTGACTCATTGGAAAAGACCCTGATGCTGAAAAAGACCGAGGGCAGGAGGAGGACAACAGAGGATGAAATGGTTGGATGGCATCACCAACTCAATGGACATGAGTCTGAGCAAGCTCCAGGAGATAGTGACGCACAGGGAGGCCTGGCATGCTGCAGTCCATGGGGTCACAAAGAGTCGATATGATTGAGCGACTGAACAACAACAAAGGGGCATGTCTCCAGCTGCCTCTTCTAATGCTTCCCCGAAATTCTCATGCACTTATGTAGAATAAGTGCCTTATTCACAGAATGAATAAAACAACAGGAATGAAAGGTAAACAACTAGTGAATCGGGGTAAAGGATATATGGAAGTTCCTTATATTTTTCTTGCAAAGTCTCTCTAAATTTAAAATTATAGCCCCCAAATGTTACAAAAACTTTCAAAAAGGCTCTTTGTATTCCTCCTTGCTTTTCTCTTGTGGTTTATAATGGAACCTATTCAGAAGTTCGTTTCATATCCCCAAGGCAATGTCTATTTGCATTTGTAAGAAATGAAGTTTGAGGTGTCTCCAGGCCCAACCTGTTTGATAATTCAGGCCCACATTTAAAACCAAGCCGAATCCTTTGGCACCCAGATGGGTTCTAAGAATTTGGGCATCCAGAGCCTGGGTTCTAAGGGCTTACATTTTGCTGAAGAGAGGAGGTGCCTCTGGGGAAGAGAACTGGGTGCCAAGGGACAAAGGTGAGGAAATCAAAGGCACCCGAAAGGAGAGGGCCAGGGACGAGAGACCCGCCTTCCCGAGGACCCTGACCAGACTGCAGGGATGGGAGTCGTTGAGGGTGTTGGGGGGTAACAGCAGAGAGCCACTCAGAGGCCACTGGACACGGAGAAACGCAAAGGGACTGTGGGCTTTGTGACCCGGGAGGCTGAGTGTCAATCGAGGTGCTAGGGACTGAAGACGGCTGACAGGAAGTGAACCAAGAGCAACAGAAACCTCGGTTTCTCTGTCCACTGCTAAAGCTGCATGATGTCACGCAAACAGAGTGCAGATAAACTATCAAAACTCAAAGTGGTGGGACACCTCCCTGGCGGTCCAGAGGTTACAACTCTGCACTTTCAGTGCCGGGACCTGGGTTCCATCCCTGGTTGGGGAACAAAGATCCCACATGCCACCTGGAAAGGCCAAAAACAAACAAACAAACAAAATCAGAGCTGCATGATTGTTTTTAGCATAAGAGCTTAAGCTATACATTACAGGCCATGATTTTTGAAGGGTCTGAAAACTGTATCTTTGGATGTATTATTTTTTGTGATGCTGAGGTCACCACAAGTACCCAGGAGCTCCAAGCAGAAAGGACTCCCTCCGAGCTTCAGCTGCGTGTCACCTGCAGCTCCAGCACCAGGGCGGGGAGCAGGGAGCCCAGCCAGCAAAGGCTTCCCACCCCCTGCTCCCCTTTCAGGTCACGGTCACAGAAAGACTGGCATGGAGCTGGCTGCTGGGCCCAGGAGCCAGGTGGAGCCAAGGGCACACCTCTGCCCATCACAGGACCCACTCCGGGGGCTAGGGGCACGGCGAGCCCCCAGGCCAACCCATGCCTTCAGCCCCTGTGCTGCGGTCCTAGCATGGGGCTCAGAGATGACCTCGGGGACGCCCACACGTGGGGCTGCACCCGCCAGTCCAATAGAGCCCAGAAGGAAGACGTGTCTGGGTCCCTGGGGGTGTCCCCACCCAAGCACTGTGACCACGGTGCAGCCCATGCCTGGGTCCCAGAGGCTGAGAGTGTGTGCGTGCCGCTGGGGAAGGCAGTGGTCCTCCCACTGCGTGCGTCCTCAAGGGGACAAGTACATGAGAGGAGGGGGCAGGCTGGGACCCACCCAAGGCCAGGGGGAGCCAGCCACCTCCAAGGGTGGGGCCCACAGACGGGCACCCATGCAGGCTCAAGGCGACAGAGACAATCTGGACAAATCGGAGCTCAAGACTGAGGAGGAGACAGAGGAAACCTCTGAGCAGGGGAGGGGCCCCCAGGGACTCCTGGAAGGGGGCGCTGGCAGTCAGGGGAGGTGGCCGAGCAGGACACGCAGCCCGCCTCCCAAGGGAGGCGGCCAGGAGGGGTGATGAGGGCTCCAGGTGGTGAGGAGGACCGGCGCCCCAGGGAAGGGCCCTGGGCGGGAGGGCAGGAGCCCCGCTGCAGGGGAAACGAGCGTGTCCTCCGCCGGCAGCACCAGGCCCTCCGCTGCTGGCCTCCCGCAGTGTCTGACTGCAGAGCAGAAACAGCTCAGAAACGGAGGGGACGCGTCCCTGCACGGAAGGGAATAACACCGCCAGGGCTGACAGGGGCCCGGGGCTGCGCCGGCTCCAGTCCACAGGGCACGACGGCGGCCTTCCGGAACAAGGCCGCCCACAGCCCCCAGGACCCCGGACGGCGAGCCCCGCGCCGCCCACCCGCACATGCAGGCACACCAGCATGGCCCCCTGCACACACGCGCACACACACACAGACCACACACACACACACAGACCACACACACACACACTCACACCACACACTCTCAACACATCTCACACTCACATACCACACACACACACCCAACACACTCACACCACACACGCACACACACTCCACATCTCACACACTCAACACACCAACACACCACACACACACACTCAACACACCACACACACACACTCAACGTATCTCACACATACACACACACTCAACACACCACACACACACACACACAGACCCCACACACACACACCACACACACACACACACTCACACCACACACACTCAACACATCTCACACACTCAACACACCACACACTCACATACCACACACACACCCAACACACACACCACACACGCACACACACCCAACACACCACACACACTCCACATCTCACACACTCAACACACCAACACACCACACACACACACTCAACACACCACACACACACACTCAACGTATCTCACACATACACACACGCTCAACACACCACACACACACAGCACACCACACACACACAAAAACACACCGCACACACTCAACACACTCAACACACCACACACTCAACACACCCAACACACCACACACACACACTCAACACACCCAACACACCACACACCCCCAACACACTCAACACACACCACAACACATACACAGCACACCACACACATATGCACACACCCAACATACCCAACACACACAGTCTGACACACACATGTGGTGGGCACAACCTAACTCCCCCGAGCCCCTCCCTCAAGGCTGGAGGCGAGGGCTGTAGGTGTGGTGGCCGCGAGGACGCACCTGAAGACCCTAGGAGACCCTGGGAGAGAGGACTCGCCTGCCCCGAGGCCGGCTGCGGCATGGGGGCCTCGGCGGCGCTGCCCCCCGGAGGCAGGGGGTGTGGGGGTGCCGCTCTGCACCCCCCGGGCCTCAGTCCCGAAGCCGGTGCCGCTGCGGGCCTCCACCGCGCTGCTCGGCAGAGAGAGGCAGCCCTCCGTGCTCAGAGGCCACCGGGCTCTCCTCCCCAACTCTGGCCTCGCCCCACTGCCCCTCCAGCCCGGGGCTTCCAGGGCTGGTTGCCCCACCTGTGCCTCAGCGGTCCCTCAGGCGCAGCTCCAAGACCCGCGAGCCCTGGGCCCCTGCTGAACTCCAACGGCCATCCCTCCCAGAGCCCAGGACCCTCTCTGGAGAGCGCAGGTGGACCCGCCGGACCCGCCCGCCCCCCTCCGCGGCTCCCCTGGGCTCGTGGCACTCGCACACTGGCTGTTCCCTCCACCCGCTCAGACGGTAGAGTCTGCCTGCAAGGCAGGGGACCTAGGTTCGTTCCCTGGATCGGGAAGATCCCCTGGAGAAGGAAATGGCTACCCACTGCAGGGCGCTTGTCTGGGAAATCCCATGGACAGTGGAGCCTGGCATGGGGTCGCAAGGGTCGGACACGACTTGTCAACTAAACCCCCTCCCCCAAAGCGCTCATGATGGAGAGCCAGGAGGGTCGGCCTCATGGGGCAGCGCTGGGCCTCATGGGCTGCACACAGGACCTGCACGTGCATGTGGCCCCAGAAAGTCCACGGGGGACCAGGCAGGCAGGCACGGTCCCCCGGCTCTACCTGCCTCTCTGAACCAGCGCTCTGCTCCCGGAGGAAGGCATCAAGGCCGGCGGCTGAGGGAAAGTGACCCTGGGGGCATGGGCCCCACCAGAGGCCTATGGCTGATGCTCGCCAGATCCACTTTCCAATAAAGCTGAAGAGCCTCAGGAAACACACCTTAGAGTCTGTCAACAGGTGAGCCACATTCACTACAAGGGAAGAGCCTCATCCTCAAAGCCTGAGGGGCAAGAAAGCCAAAGGCAAGAAAAAGGAGCTGGGGTCTCCCTGGCACTTATCCATGGCTGGCAAAACATTTATTCTTGTCTCAGCAGGCACAACCCAGAGGACAAGACACAGGATACCAATGGCCGAGTCCCGCTGACAGTAATGGTGTGCCCAGACTCAGGGGACGGGCTTACGGCTGCCGGGAGGAGGGGATGGACATGTGCACTCTGCTGTACTTAAAACAGATCACCAACAAGGACCCACTGTAAGCCCAGGGAACTCTGCTCCCCGTGGCAGCCTGGATGGGAAGGGAGTTCGGGGAGAATGGATACCTGCTTATGTGTGGCCGTCCCTTAGCTGTTCATCTGAAACTATCACGACATGGTTAACTGGCTATACCCCATGACAAAGTAAGACGTTTTTAAAAACATAAACCACAATATGTCAAGTTTGCCAGGTCCCCTGTGAGGCTGGACGCACAGGCCTGGCGGATGCCAGGCCACGAGAGACCAGCACCATCAGACGCAGCAGCGAGGCCGTTCACTGACATTTGCCTGGGACGGGGCTGGACCTGTGGGACCCCAGTCCTCACCAGGAGCAGCCAGGCCGGAGCCCTCCCAGATTCAGGCACAGCTTTCTCTTTCTCAGCCTCCGCTACACTCTGAGTCGCCGGGGTCCTCACGGCCGAAGGCTCGTCCAGCGCGCCCCTGTTGGCAGGAGGCACAGGGGTGGCCGACATCCGAAGTGCCAAAAGGCAGCTGCACGTGCGTGGGGAAATGACACCCCGAGGCCTGACGGCCCTCCCCTTCTGACAAGAGGTGTGGCCCGCGCTAGGGCCACCCGCCACACACGTGGCCCCTGAGCGCTAGGGAGTGTGCGCAGGATCACGTTGAGACAATACACTGGCTAAGGAAGACCTTCTTTCAAGTGTCCCAGAAAGACTGAAGCGACCCAAGGGCTCGTGACCTATGTGTACGCAGCCTTAAAGGGTCAGGGGGCACTTTTTAAAGATGGTGAAGTGTCCATTTTTAAAGGAAAAAGCAAGGTGCATCACAGATGATCATAAGGCACGCCGCACCAACACGCGCACGTGCACCTGCCTGACACGCACAGCTCAGCCCTAGGAGACACAGACGGACCAACGTCGCCACTGCTTCCAGGACGGGCTGCTGGGGGCAAAAGGCACAGGGCAGAACGGGGAGTTTCCATCACATACTCTCCTGGGCTCTTTGAATTCTGTGCAAATCCATCGCCTATTGAAAAAAGTTAAAAAGAAATTAAAAAGTTGCTGCTAAACGAGGAACTCCTGCCAATAAAAAACTGAACGGCTTCTGCACTGTTCTCACCCCATCCTTCAAATCAGAAAGCCCTCATCCAGCTCCAGAGAGGGGCCAGTTTCTCTCCATGAAGCTAGCAGCATCTCGCACTGAGTTCACGGAGTACCTACTGTGGTAGGCGGAAGCGTCTGAAGCAAAAAAGCTGAAGAGAAAATGAAAATGTTCTGTGGCCTCGCGACTGACATACAAACAAAAGCCTCCTGGAAGAGAGGGCTGAAAATAGATGTTTATTCAGGTACTTAAGTAGATCATGATGCCTTCTGCGCCTTCAGAGCGGGTCCTCTGAGGACCCTTGAGCAAGGGCAGCCTGGAGGGCCGTGCTTGGGAGGGCACGGGTCCCTGGGCTTCAGAGGCCAAGCCAGCGAGCCAGAAACAGTGACGGTGTCCAAGGAAAATGGCCTCAGAGCGAGGTAAGTCCCCGAGGCCGCCCACTGGGGGCTCACAGCCAGGCCAGAGCCGGCACTCAGGTGGAGGCTGCCCCACGACGCGGCCCGACTGCCCTGCGATACCAAGGAAGACTGCCTGCCTGCCGCCCTGCAGAGGCACGCAGAGCCAGCGAGTGGCCACCAGGGCACGGCAGGCACGTTCCGGCTCCACCCCCACGCTTTTCCCACCAGAGCCCAGAAGCTGCAAGGGCGTGGGGTAGGGAGGAACGTGAAAGATGAAAAGGCGGAGACACAGAGACCAAGGACCAGGCCGCACCGGGCCTGGCTCCGCGTAAGCGCAAGCCCGAGCTGAGCAGGGCCTCCAGGGCCTCACCCCCATCCCTCCTCCCGCCGCCCATCTGCAAGGGCAGAGCTACATCTGGGGAGCCTCGAAGGTCATACACTTTGGGGTATGCTCTTCAAGGGAAAAAAACTAATTAGGAACATAAAGTCGTCCTGACTCATCTGAAAAGACTCTGACACTTGGAGGGATTGCAGGCAGGAGGAGAAGGGGACGACAGAGGATGAGATGGCTGGATGGCATCACTGACTTGATGGACACGAGTCTGAGTGAACTCCGGGAGTTGGTGATGGACAGGGAGGCCTGGCGTGCTGAGGTTCATGGGGTCGCAAAGAGTTGGACACGACTGAGTGACTGCACTGGAACTGGAAAGGTCCTGACGTCAGGCATCCCTAACACGTCATAAACCCAGTTTTATATGCTTCTGAGCCCTGGGACGAGGGACACAGCAGCCACTCGAGCTCACAGTCACCAAACTCCGGCACAATCCGACATCCCACGTCTCTGCTTTTAGCTGAGCGATTACAAAGCCAAGGGCCGATACAGAGGCTGCAAGGCTGCCTTCACAGGAGGTGAGGCTGAGGCTGTTACCTTCACCTCCACCCCTTGAGTTAACTTTCCCAAGTTACTGAAGACAAAAAAGGCAATTTGAGGAGCAAGCAAGAATGCTCGCTGACAAGAGGCCTGCGAGGCGCTCAACCTGGGTCCCTGGCCTTGCAGGTGTCAACACGCCACGTGTGAGCTGAGCCAAACGCAGGCACGTGGAAACATTCCTAGATGCTATCACTGCGGCTGTGTTTGTCTTCGTCACCAGCAGGCAGAGTCCATGAGCACCAACACAGTCTCTTCCATTTACTGTGATGCCTCCAGTGTCTAGAACAGTTCCCGGCCTACAGGAAAAGACTCAAACTCATCAAACGTGTGCTTTTACAGGGAATTTTCATAAAGATTATCGGAGAGTTACTCCTGTCCATTTAAAACCAAGCAGCCAGGATTGGGAGAGGGCGAGGAGTCCTGCCCGGGGAGAGACGGAATGAGGCTGCCCCGGAGGGTGGAGGAGGGCTGGGACGGGACGACAGTCCTCGCGACCCGGTGGAGCAGGTTCCGCAGTCCACCCACGCTCCCCAGGGTTTCTCAGAACCTCTCAGAGTCTTGAGAAATAGACCTCCGATGCCTTCCTCCTTTGAGAGGCCGCGCGCCTGAACTCCTGGCTGTGATTCAGTAATCACTTGGGGCTTCCTGCTCTCCCACTCCTGTCTCAGTGACAAACTGCTGGCGACTTCTGATCCCACAGCAACCGGAACCAGCAGAAACAGGCAGTGTTCAGCTCCCCCCAAGGGCTGCCTGGCCTACCTGGGTATCTCCTTCAGCATCCCCTGAGTCACAGACCACCTGTCAGGCTCCGGCAGCAGGCACTTCTCCTGAATTTCATGTGTGAAGCAACGCTACGGGAACAGTGCCACCGTCACTACAATACAGACAGCATGCCCTCACACAGGCTCAGTGAGGTGAGGACTCACTCGAGGGACATCTGAACCCTGACACTCCACGGCAGAGAAGGGAGAAGCTCCACAAGACTCCTCGGAAGTCCATCTCCATGTGTTTCTTCCAGATTCCCACCCCTCCACGACTGACACACTCCGCAGCTGCACAGACACACACCGGGCCTTGGCTCTGCTCTGAAAGCCTGAGGGGAAGAGGCTGGCCCACTCCGACCGTCAGAGAGACACCAAGCGAAAGCCGCAGTCTGCAGAGCAAACCTCCTGTGTGATCCAATTCTACCTACCTTGTGGGAAAAAAGAAGTAAAGGGAGACACCGAGGTCTTATGGCCACAAGCATCGTGGCCCAAGTTCCTAGTTCCACACACAGTTAGAAGTACCCAGGAGTCCCTCTCCTTTCTCAAAGATGTTACCCAAGCAGCAGCTGATGCTAAACATTTAATCCACTAAAAACAGTGCTAACCCTGGGAGAGGCGGGGGACAGTGAGCACGAATGTAAAATCGGGTCCTTGAGCTCCTGGTACACCCAGCAGACCCCGCTGATCACCCCCATGTTAAACTGAGGAACAGCCGAGGAAACAAGTCTGCCCCACGCAGGGGTGGGGGATCTAAACCACCTTAAAAGCTATCTAACATGGGAGGAACGTGCTCCAGTTAGGTCTGCAATTACAGAAGCAAGAAAGGCAAGACCGCAACCACCAACCTGTCCATCAACAGCAATGCAGGGGAGACGGCCATCACATCTCCGGGAAGCGCCTGGCTCTGAGGGGCCAGCCACAGGAGCACGAGCCTCCCCAGGAACATTCCTGCCCGGCCCAAGCTGCAGTCCCGAGCAGCTCCACAGGCGCCCTTCCGAACTTGCTCCATGCAGCCCGGAAGGCTAAGGCAGGCTGGGCGGAGCGGCCCAGCTGGAAAGGCCAGGCGGTGGGGGTGTGCGGGGCTCTGACTCCTAGCCAGTCCCCGGGAGGCTGGGTGTGGGCAGTCTGGGAGGAAGGCTGATAGACCAGGTTTCCAGGGCCCCACACAGACCCACTCGTGCAGCTCAGCACCTGGCAGAGACCCAGAGCCACAGCACAGCAGGACAGGGTGACCCCCAAAACCCACGGGCGCTGCGGGCTGAGAAGGCAGGCCAAGTGCGCCTGGAACAACTGAGCACCTCCTCTGGGCCAGACACTGCGCTCTGTGCAGAAGCAACCAGGTTTTCTGGTGAGTCACAAACATGGTCACTAAATCTCTGTCCAAATACTTGCCTTAGAACCATCACTGGGGGATTGTCCCTCCATGACTTCAAATAGTGCTAAAGCTTTTTTAAGGGACAAGATCTAATTAGCAACTTCAAGGTCTACAGAACTGATCTATTCTAAAGCCACAAGATATCAGAGGTTGGCTGGCCCCTGGGCAGGCATCATTCAGTCATTTGTCAACAATCAGCCCACGTAAGACAATCCTCCAGGCGCCCAGTTAGGGTTCACTTGCTACTAACCAGCCCCATCGTCCATGGCTATCTGGCACATGTCGGTACGTCTGATTACACAAAACATATCTGACTGGAGACAGCAGGTGGACATCTCTGGCAAGAGGAACTGGTGAGGAACAGAGGGAAACCTTACTTTATGTTACAAAGTACTACACTGATGCCTTTTAAATCAAACCTTTGCAACTAAAAAAGAAAAGATAGTCAAGTAGGGGTGGTAAGAGGGTCCAGTGTGGCCCTCAGCACACGTCTGTCCCAGGCCCTAGGACCAGGGAGACGGACACGACTCCCACCTCAGTGCAGCGGATGCTAACGAACACACTCTACAAAGCCGGGAACCCCAGAGTGGGAGGCTGGACCAGAGGTAGCGTCATCTACCTGGGAGCTGGCTAGAAATACAAATTTTAACACCATCCAGACCTATTGGGTCAGAAACTCGGGCGCAGCCCAGCAAGCTCTGTTTAACAGGTCCTCCAGATGCCAAGGTTTGAGAAGCACTGTTCTGACCACACTTACACACTTCAAACAATTCCTGCTCTCTGACTTAGCACCTGGTCAAATCCTCACTACCCTAGGGGCCAAACTGACGGGTTTCCATCTGTAGCCCAGGGTGAGAACAGGGCAGCCATTCACAAAGTGAATATGAGAGATTCACTCTAAGAATCCACAAAGCCACTATAAGAGATTCACAGAGAGCTCACTTGAAGAGATGCCTCACAAAGGCGCTGGAAGAGATTAGTCAGAGCCCCCCAGCAACAGCCCGCTGTCCCGGCCTCATCTGCAGTCTTTGTCCTCGTCTGCAGCCTCCTCCCCGGGCGGCGCTGTGCCCCCCAGCGCCGCAGACGCTTGTGCTCCTGCAGTCCTTCCAAGTTCCTCCTCAACCTGCAGTGTTCATGCTTTATAATTATACCTCAGCAAAAAAAAAAAATGCTTCCAGAAATATCCACAATTTTAAAACTCACAGAGAAAACTCAGGTCCAGATGGTCTCACTGGTGAATTCTTCTAAACATTTAAGAAAGAAACCTTCACAAACTCTTCCAGAGAACAAATCTTTTAGAGCCCCAACACCACAGCAAATTTATTAGGTCACTCAACTGATGCATTTATACGTCTGATTCACCAAGAAAAACAGGACTTTCTGATGACCCTGGGCGGGTTATCCGACATGGGTTAGTATGTACATGTATACATGTTAAATTCCCATGAAGGCTTTTTATTATTTTTTAAAATTCATATACAATAGAACAGACTTTTTGGTGTGCAGGTCTCCGAGTTTTAACACACTGGTCAGTTCATTTAACCACCAGGGGAAAATCTTACAGAAAGTCTTTGAGAAAACAGAAACAACAACATTCCTCAACCTATTTTATAAGGTCAGCATAGTCTTCACACCGAAATTGGACAGAGAACATTGTAAGAAAGGAAAATTACAGGCTATACTCTTATGAACAGAGGCAGAAAAAAATTCAAATGTATATATTAGCAAATCAAATCCAACCACAGATGTAAAGGGTGATCTATCAAGAACAGCTGAGAATGTTCTAAGGAAGCCAAGTTAGTTTTTTTAACACCAGAAAAATATGTTATCCACCACACACAGAAAATAGAGGCGCAAACGCATCATCAATACATGTGGGGAAAGCGTTTGATAAATGCAACACACTCATGATTTTTTAAGTCATAAAACTACGAATAAAAGCAAACAATTTTTATCAGATTTCTTAACCTGATTTTTAAAAGTACTAATAAAACACATCTTATTGCAAAAATCACACTTAGTGGGGAAACAGAGAACGCTTTCCCAGAGAACGGCACCATACAAGGCTCTCTGCCAGCAGTACTTCAATTTAACCTGTATGGGAGATCCTGATCATGCAGTAATTTAAGAAAGTAAATAAAAAGTGTAAGAATTGGAAAGAAACAAACCCCATCCACAAACAGCACGATATTCTACAGAGAAAAAGCAAAAGAAACCACAGATAAACTGTAAGAACTGAACTGAGCAAGATTCTGGGAGTCAAGGTCTACACACAAAAATTAACTCCATTTCCAACTAACACTTATAAAACAGCATTTTGAAAACCATCAAAAATAACAAGTATCTTGGAATAAATTTAATGAAACATAAAACCTCTACATAAAGAACTATAAAATACTGTGAAAAAAATTTTAAAAACTAAATAAATGAAAGGACATACCATATTCCGAGATTAGAAGTCTTCTACTACACAAGTCTTCTATAGTAAAAAATAACCAACAGACTCAATGTAATCCCAAACAAAATCAGAGCAGATTTTTTGTGGTAATTGCCAAACTGACTTTTAAAATTTACAGGGAAATGAAAATGACCTAGAATAACCAAAGCAATGTTAAAGACAAATGACGTAGGGAAGGCTTACTCTACAGATATCAAGACCTACGATACAGTGATAGTAATAAAGAGAACGCAAGTGAGAGAACAAACAGATGATGGAACAGACACAGTCCCCTGATTTATTTCAAAGGGCCAGTGGGATGGATGATCTTTACAATAAGTAAGGATTAACCGCTCACTACCTCACACTGTAACAGAAAATTAATCTAGTTGGTAAAGGCAAAAAAAAATTTCTAGAAGATAAAGTGTGTGCATGCTAAGTTGCTTCAGCTGTGTTCGACCCAAGGATGGAACCTGTGTCTCTCAGGCCTCCTGCATCGACAAGCAGGCTCTCTGCCACTAGCACCGCCGGGAGAGCCCAGAAGATAACTCGGACCTTCTCAAACAGGACCCAAAAGGCACTAGCCATAAAAGACAAATTCTGTTAGGCACAATGCATCACCATGAAGAACTTCTGTCAGTTAATAAAGCAAGCTTTTAAAATTTTCAGTTCGGTTCAGTCGCTCAGGCATGTCCGACTCTTTGCGACCCCATGAATCGCAGCACGCCAGGCCTCTCTGTTCATCACCATCTCCTGGAGTTCACTCAGACTCACGTCCATGGAGTCCGTAATGCCATCCAGCCATCTCATCCTCGGTCGTCCCTTCTCCTCCTGCCCCCAATCCCTCCCAGCATCAGAGTCTTTTCCAATGAGTCAACTCTTCACATGAGGTGGCCAAAGTACTGGAGTTTCAGCTTTAGCATCATTCCTTCCAAAGAAATCCCAGGGCTGATCTCCTTCGGAATGGACTGGTTGGATCTCCTTGCAGTCCAAGGGACTCTCGAGTCTTCTCCAACACCATTGTTCAAAAGCAGCAATTCTTCAGTGCTCAGCCTTCTTCACAGTCCAACTCTCACATCCATACATGACCACAGGAAAACCATAGCCTTGACTAGAAGGACCTTAGTCAGCAAAGTACTGTCTCTGCTTTTGAATATGCTATCTAGGTTGGTCATAACTTTTCTTCCAAGGAGTAAGCGTCTTTTAATTTCATCGCTGCAATCACCATCTGCAGTGATTCTGGAGGCCCCAGAAATAAAGTCTGACACTGTTTCCACTGTTTCCCCATCTATTTCCCATGAAGTGATGGGACCAGATGCCATGAGCTTCATTTTCTGAATGTTTGAGCTTTAAGCCAACTTTTCCACCTTCCTCTTTCACTTTCATCAAGAGGCTTTTGAGTTCCTCTTCACTTTCTGCCATAAGGGTGGTGTCATCTGCATATCTGAGGTTATTGATATTTCTCCCAGCAATCTTGATTCCAGCTTGTGTTTCTTCCAGCTCAGCATTTCTCATGATGTACTCTGCATAGAAGTTAAATAAGCAGGGTGACAATATACAGCCTTGATGTACTTCTTTTCCTATTTGGAACCTGTCTGTTGTTCCATGTCCAGTTCTAACTGTTGCTTCCTGACCTGCATGTAAGTTTCTCAAGTGGCAGGTCAGGTGGTCTGGTATTCCCATTTCTTTCAGAATTTTCCAGTTTATTGTGATCCACACAGTCAAAGGCTTTGGCATAGTCAATAAAGCAGAAATAGATGTTTCTCTGGAACTCTCTTGCTTTTTCGATGATCCAATGGATGTTGGCAATTTGATCTCTGGTTCCTCCGCCTTTTCTAAAACCAGCTTGAACATCTGGAAATTCACGGTTCATGTATTGCTGAAGCCTGGCTTGGAGAATTTTAGAGCATTACTCTACTACTGTGTGAGAGGACTACAATTGTGTGGTACTTTGAGCATTCTTTAGCATTGCTTTTCTTTGGGATTGGAATGAAAAGTGACCTTTTCCAGTCCTGTGGCCTCTGCTGAGTTTTCCAAATGTGCTGGCATATTGAGTGCAGCACTTTCACAGCATCATCTTTCAGGATTTGAAATAGCTCAACTGGAATTCCATCACCTCCATTAGCTTTGTTCATACTGATGCTTTCTAAGGCCCACTTGACTTCACATTCCAGGATGTCTGGCTCTAGATGAGTGATCACACCATCATGATTATCTGGGTCGTAAAGATCTTTTTGTACAGTTCTTCTGTGTATTCTTGCCACCTCTTCTTAATATTGTCTGCTTCTGTTAGGTCCAGACCATTTCTGTCCTTTATCGAGCCCTTCTTTGCCTGAAATGTTCCCTTGGTATATCTAATTTTCTTGAAAAGATCGCTAGTCTTTCCCATTCTGTTCTTTTCCTCTATTTCTTTGCATTGATCACTGAGGAAGGCTTTCTTATCTCTTCTTGTTATTCTTTGGAACTCTGCATTCAGATGCTTATATCTTTCCTTTTCTCCTTTGCTTTTCACCTCTCTTCTTTTCACAGCTATTTGTAAGGTCTCCCCAGACAGCCATTTTGCTTTTTGCATTTCTTTTCCATGGGTATGGTCTTGATCCCTGTCTCCTGTACAATGTCACGAACCTCAGTCCATAGTTCATCAGGCACTCTATCAGATCTAGTCCCTTAAATCTATTTCTCACTTCCACTGTATAATCATAAGGAATTTGATTTAGGTCATACCTGAATGGTCTAGTGGTTTTCCCTACTTTCTTCAATTTCAGTCTGAATTTGGCAATAAGGAGCTCATGATCTTAGCTACAGTCAGCTCCTGGTCTTGTTTTTGCTGACTCTATAGAGCTTCTCCATTTTTGGCTGCAAAGAATATAATTAATCTGATTTTGGTGTTGACCATCAAAATATTAAGAGAATAAAAAGGTAAGCCATAGGGTGAAAGATATGGGCTTCCCTTGTGGCTCAGTCGGTAAAGAATCCGCCTGCAATGCAGGAGACCCAGGTTCAAATCCTGCGCCGGGACGATCCCTGGAGAAGGAAATGGCAACCCACTCCAGTATTCTTGCCTGGAGAATCCCATGGACAGAGGGGCCGGGCAGGCTATAGTCCGTGGGGTCGAAAGAGTTGGACACAAGTTAGTGACTAAACTACCATCACCAGAAGATATTGCAATACATAACTCTCACAAAGGACTCTCATTCTGAATACAGACAGTACGCCTACAAACCAGTTAAGACAAACTTTGACAGGCAAGCCACAAAGGGAGATTCTCAAACACTCAGCAAGATATGAAAAAGTGCATCGAATCATGAGTTATCAGAGAAATGTAAACGAAAGCTAAATACCTCTATCCCATCACCAGAACGGCAAAAAGGAAAAAAAAAGCCGGGAAACTGACACCACCAAGTCTGGGAGAGGAAGGAGCCGTGTGCACACACCAGTCCTTGCACACTGTGGGACAGCCGCCCGGAAGACCAGTCAGCCACATCCACGAAAGCAGGCCCAGCGAGTCCACCTGAGGTTTACGTGCACAGAGGGACACAATGAACAGCGTTCTTTCCGGTGGTCACGAGCGGAGCAAGCGAAACATCCACCCACAGGAGAGCGCAAAAGGGACAGGCCTATCTGTACACCTGAAAACCCCCCAGAGAGAGAGAATGGATACTGCTGCCCCCAGGAAGCACCTGCGCGAGCCGCAGGCAAAACTGAGCAAAGAAAGCGAGACACCAGAGTATACGCCGTGTGACGCCAGACACCTAAGTTCAAAACGAGCGGGACACGTCTATGGTGGCAGAAGTCCGAACAGGAGTGGCCCCCGGAGAGCGAGGTCCTGACCGAGAAGGGGTGTGGCTCTGCAGGAGCACACGAGTGGGTGCTCGCTCTGTCCCCATTCGGCAAACACTAGTCAGCTCCAAGCGTGCTCCTCTGGAGCCTCGGGCTGACGGAGCCCCTTTCCGCCAAGTCCCTCCTCTGTGCCCCCCAGAGCACTCACACTGACTGTGACCGAGGGCTGAGGGCTATGTTTCACTTATTTATGCACCACTGCTTTCATGCATTGGAGAAGGAAATGGCAGTGTTCTTGCCTGGAGAATCCCAGAGATGGGGGAGCCTAGTGGGCTGCCGTCTATGGGCTCGCACATAGTCGGACACAGCTGAAGCGACTTAGCAGCAGCAGCCCACTACTTGGCCTTTGTACCCCCAAGGCCTGGCATAAGACCTGCTGGATTTGCTGCATTAACAGGTGATTCATTAACTAACCCTGAAACTGCACTACCGCCTCAGAGCCTCCCACTGAAAAGTCAGAGAGCAAAACAAAACCCCGTGTTATCCTGGGCCACAACCTCATTGAAATCTCCTTCCAAACACTCCCAACATTTAAATACAGGAAGGAAAGATTCAACAGAGATGCCTTCTCTAACATCAGCTTAAGTTTTTAAGAAGAGAGAAAGAGAAGACACGGTGAAAATGCCTACATAATGTAGTACAGAACGCTACTAAGGGAAAAAACACACAGCTTTATACTTAACCTCTGTCTGGAAACCAAAGAACAGGGGGAGAACGGAGCTGCTCGTTAGCAACAGGCTGCAAGCATCATGAATCGTGAGTGGTCTGAGGCCCACAGTGGTGGCTGAGGAAAGGGACAGAATGGCCACACTCTTTCCATGTTAGGGATTCTGACAGGCAAGATCCAAATCCCTGATCATACACAGATTCAGCATCAGGCAGAGCTGGGCTCGCATCCCATGCTGGGAACAAACTGCTGGGCTCTGGGCAAGAAAAGAAGCTCTTGGTTTCGAGGCACCACCACCCAGCCTTGGGACTGTCAGGAGTGCTCATCAATGACACTGAAAGCAGTCTGCTGGCTACATAGGGCCGAGTGCCGCATCTCGTCGAATCCTGACCCTAGGCACACGGGGCTTCCCTGGTGGCTCAGTGGTTACGAGTCCACCTTTAATGCAGGAGACTGCCCGCAGTGCAGGAGACACAGATTTGACCCCTGGGTCGGGAAGATCCCCGGAGAAGGAAACTGCTACCCACTCCAGTATTCCTGCCTGGGAAATGCCATGGACAGAGGTGCCTGGAGGGCTACAGTCCATGGGGTCACAAGAGTTGGACACAACTGCATGACTAACCACCACCACCTGGCCAGTCATACATGTTATTTCTTTCACTCAACAAATACATTCTGAGCACCGCTCATCTCCGAGGCAGGGCCAAGTTCAGGAAACACAATCGGTGACGATCAGAGACACAGGTGTCCGTCCTCCACAGGCTTATGCATCATTTTCCTCAAAATGAGGAAATTCAGAGACAGAACCTTGTCTAAGGTCACGCAGTAAACCGGGACACTTGGATCTGGACTTACGTCTATATTTTCCAAGAGTGGCTCTCAGTCCTGGCTTCAGACTTCAATCACCTAGCCAGCTTTCTTAAAACTCCTAACGCCCCCGCTCTCACCCTAAACTGATTAAAACTGGTCTCTGAGAGCAAGGCCTGGGCAATTTTTTTTTTTCAAGTTTTCTGAATAATTCTATTGTGCTGCAAAAGGCTGAGAACTTTGCTCCTTCACTAATAAATGTTCCCTTCCCCTGCTATCTGTTTAACTGATGCTTTAATCTACGCATATGAATTTAAGATTAACTCCTTTCCAGCAGTTTCCATGAACAGCAAATTACTTTCACAGTTTGCTTTAAATGGCCCAACAATTCTACTTGCTAAAGCAAAACCGAACTGTGAACACCTGCATTGTGATGAAAATGTTTCCAGTCTCCTCTGTTTCTAGGACCAGGCTAGTGCAGGTCCCTAAGTCAGGGAGCCTGTAGAGCCCACCTGCCTGCGCCCTCTCCCTCCACGGCAGCAAGTCCAGGCCCTGCCCCAGGATTCGCTGGAGCCCAGCAGATCCTTGTCTTCTCTCATATGGAAAACACTCAGCGCGGAGTGCGCACACCGCAGACCTTGCCCGTGAAGATTAAGACAGACCAGTCTCTAACGTGCGGCTCCAGAACAAGAGCTCATGCTGGCCAAGAGAAGAGAACCGAGCCACGTTCTAACACTCCAGGGCCAGGCAAGGACACCAGCTGGGCATCAGGGACGACAAAGCCCCAGGCCCTGTCTTTGAGGGGCCCACAGTAAGAGCGAGATGGAACACCACTGAACTAAACCAAGAGAGGCTGCAGGAACAGAGGGCAGCATGCCTGCAGGAGGCTGCCTCTGCCCTGGCCACGGCGGGGCAGCCTTCACAGAAGAGGTGTCAGCTGGGCCGGGCCGTGAAGCTGTGCAGAAATCGGCCCCGGGGACCAGGGCAGAGGGAAGGAGAGCGTGTCAGGTAAAGGAGGGCAGGGCGAGCCAGCAGTGCTGGGCTCAGAGCACAATGTCCCATGAGTCAGAGCAAGTGCCTGGGGGAAGGAGGAAAGGGAAAAGTGGAAACGTTAGCTGCTCTGTCGTGTCTGACTCTTTGGGACTCCATGGACTGTAGCCTGCCAGGCTCCTCTGTCCACAAGATCCTCCAGGCAAGAATACTGGAGTGGGTGCTATGCCCTCCTCCAGAGGATCTTCTCGACCCAAGGGAGCACAAGGAAAGGAAGGGAGGAAGCCAAAGGCATCTCTGCATTCTCCAGACCGCAGGACGTGGAAGGACAAATCCTCCCAACTTCAACTTAGCAACCAGAGGCCAGAGCTGTGAACACTTCTAACAGTCCACCGGCCCTCAGTGAGTTTCCTCGTTCATACAGCAGGGCTGGACCTTCACTGCCATAAACCTGTACCCAGGACAGAGGGCTCCAGAGGCTCTCCCCCTCGCCTCGGGAGACGGCAGATCAGAGGCAACCCGGGGTCAGGGCCACGGTCAGGAGGCAAGAACACTTCTGGGATTCTGTCCCAGGAAATCGTCTGAAATGCACGCAGCGCACACTTAGGTGCCCACAGCCAACTTCATCATCAAAGAGTAGGAACAAAACCATTTCCTTATTGTGGGATAAGTCAATGATTCACAGGATCGAATACCACCACAAAGACATCAGTGTGTACGAACAATTTATTTTTAATCATGTGAGAAAATGTTTTCAATAAGTTTAAAAAAGCAGGATATCAAGATGTAGTGATAACACACATTTTTATGGATAAAATTCAGAGAAAGTCTGTAGGGAAATACAGTAAAGAGGAAAATCAATAGCAGGTGTAAACGTGAAAAGGACAAAAATAAAATGAACATAAAAAGTCAAAATTTTCCTACATATTACTAAACAAATAGAAGATTTGGGAAAACATGTAAAAGGTTTACTATTAAAAACAAAAGGCAAAAACCTCCCAGAAGAACACACCAGTTTCACAGACACCACCGGTGTGGACACCACACGTGCAATCTGAAACCTGCACTGCGGGGTGACCTGATGGGGAGCTCAAACTGTTGGGGGGAGCTTCTCTCAAATTCTAGAACAGTAACAAAGCTGAAAAGGAAGACCCAGATCTCTTTATTACTCTTTAGATTCACAATCTAGCACTCACTCACTTAAAAGAATTTACTGAACCCCTGCTAAGCGCTTGCACTGGCCAGGAAAACAGAACCAGAACAAATAAGCCGTGTAAGACGCAGCCCCTGCCTTCACCCACCGGAAGCCCACGGTGCGCGGGCTGCGGGGCTGCGGGTGCTGTTGCAAGACAAGACCATGGACTGTGGATCCAGTGAGGGGTCTGGGGGACGGCTGATAAGAGGGGGCTCTCCAGAGGGACAACAGGAGTTTGCCAGCACCGCAGGCCAAAGTGCAGGCTGGCCCCGCTGGCTCAGAGTGCTCACCTCTTTGTTTCTGGCTGAGTCGCACGGCTTGCAGGGCCTTAGTTTCCCGACAGCGATGGAACGTGTGTGCCTGCTTTAGAAGCACAGAGGCTTAACCACTGGACCAGCAGGGGCGGCCCCGGAGACTCTACGTCCCATTTCGTCATGTGCTGGCTCTGTTACTGTAAGTCGCGTTTTGGTAGGGCTTGTGGCTTGTAGCATAGGACGGGGGCTGGATGCAGAATGCTCCTGGGTCATGCAAGCACTTAGGGTGCTGATGCTCCAGATGGCGAGAACCACCATTTAAGCAAGAGGGTGCCAGAGCATTCAACGTATAGCCCCAGGCATTACTTCCTATGAAGAAAGGGGATCAAGAAAAATGATTCAGGAAAATGGCTGGCCAAGGCTCCTTGCTCTTCACCAAACCCCCTTCCTCATTATCCAGGCACTGGCCCGTTTCCCAGCCTCCCTCACAGGTGTGTGTGGCCACGGGTCGAGAAAAACGGCCGGCAAGGGCTCCGAGGTCACACTGCCAACATCCGCTGGATCACCGAAAAAGCAAAAGAGTTCTAGAAAAACAGCTACTTCTGGTTTATTTGACTAAGCCAAAGCCTTTGCCTGTGTGGATCACAACTGTGGAAAATTCTTAAAGAGATGGGAATACCAGACTACCTGACCTGCGTCCTGAGAAATCTGTATCCAGGCACTCGTCAGTTTCCAGCCCCCTACAGGTGCGTGTGGCCACAGGTCGGAGCACCAGGCAATAAGCTGTGAGCGGGGTGATCTGCACCCCCCTTAAGTGTGCACTCCCCAGGAAATCCCACACACACAGTGTGTTCAGACTCTGTCCCCTCTCCGGCTCGATGCAGAGGAGCCTGGAGTCCTCAGATCGAAATCAACAGAGCCCCGCGATGGAGAGGACATGGAAGAGTGGAAATAAACCTCCGCTGTGTCTGAGTCTTCAACTATATTTCAAGTTTGTTACAGCGTCTAGCATGTACCTAAGCAAATACATATTTATGTCTTCTCCCCACAAACTCTAAAAGTAAAAAGTGAAAGTGAAGTTGCTCAGTTGTGTCTGACTCTTTGCAACCCCACGGATGTAGCCTACCAGGCTCCTCTGTTCACGTGATTTTCCAGGCAAGAGCACCAGAGTGGGTTGCCATTTCCTTCTCCATAATCTCTCAACACCACTCAGTTTCTTCTGCCTTAAAAACAACTGCTGTCAAAGGAACTTCTAAAAGAATGAAACCTGTTCATTCCAGGGTAAAGACTCAGAGTAACAGTCAGGTGCGAGGGTGGGGCTGACCGGGAAACCTTCCTTCTCGTCTAACTGGCCGCTTGCCCTCTTCTTCCTCCTCATGCTAGGCTCTCTTCCCCCTGTGAACTACGAGAACAACAACAGAAAAACACGCCACCCGCCATTCCGTACACACGAATGCTGCCTACCACCCACCAGCAGCTACTGCAGAAGACCCTCTGGCGCGCCGGGGGGTTCAGGGTCGCGAGAACCAGAGGACTGGCCCTAGATAGTTAAGGGATGGTTTCAAGCAGCACAGACTCCTGCATCTTCCCATACTAGAAAAGCGCTAAAGCCATTAGCCTGAGATGTCTGCTGCCTGCGGTTAGCAAGCATCTTTCGTGTCTGACTGCAAGTTGTTTCTCTCTCCCATCAAAAAACTCCAGACCCTGGCTCCTTGTTTCCTCTCTCTGGAACACAGCTATCAGAGAGGCCACCTTCCCGGGCTATGGTCCTCAGGAATGCCACGGAATGAAACAGAATTCTCAGCTTTTGGATGTGCACTTTTTCAGTCGACACAGCCCTGTAGGACGTGAACTGGGAGGGAGAGCCCATGCCCTCCTGACCTTTTCCCCTGCGCCTCTCCTCCTAGGCTCCCCTGGTGGCTAAAGAATCTGCCTGCAATGCAGGAGACCCAGGTTTGATCCCTGGGTTGGAAAGATCCGCTGGAAAAGAGAATGGCAACCCATTTCAGTACTCTTGCCTGGAGAATTAGGAGCCTGGAGGGCTACAGGTCCATGGGGTCGTGAAGAGTCAGTCAGACGCGACTGAGTGACTAACACTTTCACTTCTTTCTCCTCCTGCTAGGAAATGTATTTAACCACCCAATCCTGAAACCTAAAGGAAATGAAGACTTAATTCCAAACCCTAGTTTTCAGACCCCTATAAACATTCACTCTTCCCTGTAACACTGTACACAGAGCTTGAATTCTAAAAGCCTCTGGCTGGAAGCAAAGGAGAATCAATGGGAAAGTGGTCTATGGCAGGGAGGGGGGGCGGTGTCACCACGGCCATTAGGCAAATCTGGATGACTCATCACTCCTCCATATATAGAGTCTTACAGGAATCCCGAGACAAACCACAGCGACTCACAACAGAATCAGCAGAAGTGGAACTGAAACAGCTCTCCCTTACAGACCCAGCTCAGTTCACGTAAACAGGAACTAGCTGATCTGATGTGGCAATCCAGCAAGACGTGCACATGAGAAACGCAGATGGCACAGCAGAGGTTAACTGTCAGCTACATCGAGTGTCCAGGGCTCTCCAAGCAAACCCGCAGCCGTTTCAAAACAGGCGCTACTCACGGTGGGAAACCGAGCAAGATGGGGTTAACGGCTCTACCATTCCACGAGCATTCTTGAAGTAGAACAGCTCTCATACTCAATCGGGCAGAGGGAAGTTTATCTCTGAGCAGTGAGTAGCTGGCAGCTGAAGAAGTGTGTTGCAGGGATGGGGCAGCCTGTGGCTCCTCCGCGCCCTTGTGCCCCTCCCCCGCCAGGGTCCTGACCTGCACACTGAGCCAGCCTCCCAGGCTACCATAATCAGTTTCCATAAAGATGCAGCACGCACCTTCCCGATAGTGCCAGGGCGCTGGAGGTGCGGCATCAAGTCAGGAAGCCAAACCAGTCTTGCAAAGAACAAAGACATTCTCTTCATCCCCCACTCCCCAAAACTACCTTGCCTGCAGCTGTGGAATCGCTAAAGACCTGAACGCCTTGCAGAAGCCAGGGGAGAAACGATGCAGAGAAATCAGTGCAGCCCATGAGGGTTACCAGAACATGGTCCGGTTACTGAGCAGGGCAGATACAGAGCCGCTCCTGATTACTGGCTCCAGCACTCTGGAACAAAAGTCCCTGCCCGCCCCCACCTGAGGCCAACAGGCATGTCGATGTCAGCACCGAACAGCAAGCAGCTGAAGGTAGAGGCTTTCTTTCCTCAGGTATAGACTAGTTTCCTAATCCTCAAACGGGAAGGAAGCAGACCATCCAGACCAAGCTGGGATTCCCCAGAACACCTTCCTGTTCCCGTGAGTTCCTCCACCTAACAGAGAACTAGTGTGACCGCAGAAAACCAGGCGGTGGCCTGACTTTAATCAAGCCATCATCATGTGAAAGAGATGCATCGGGCTCACCCTCCAGGACCAACAGAACCCTTTGTTTCTCTTTTTTTGGCTGCTCATTTCTCGGGCAAGGTGGCACTTCCGAGCATTCCTTCCCTCAATCGCTTACTCAAGCAAGAAGCGGGAAGAGACTCCTGATAAATTCTGGACCTCCACTCGTTCCTTTACTCAAGCAAGAAGTGGGAAGAGACTCCTGATAAACTCTGGAGAGGGCGCAGCACCGACCGCTGTGCCAAGCACCGTGTGTCACCGGGTTTTCGCCACATCAGAGACAAGGAGACCAGGGTTCAGGAAAGCGAAGCCCAGGGCCCGCCCTCAGCCCTAAGGGCAGGTCAGACAGTCACATCTCTGGCTCCATGACTGCACTCTCCTAAACCGCCCCCTCCTCAAGTAGCTGGAGGGACAACGGACACCTCAGAACACCCCTCAGAGGGGCGGGCTCCCCCCTTCAGTATCGGGGATTCTGAACCTCATCCCCGAGCTCACAGGCAGTGTCAGACCGGCCTCAGGTGAGACCCTCACCACGTGGCAGGTGGCTCTCGCCCACCCCTCCTTCCAGGGAGGAGGCAGGCCCCCTGTCCGCACGCTCCCTCTCCACAGGGTCCTGGGGATGGCTCCTTCCACAGGCTTCCCTGGGCTCCACACACCTCCCTACTGACTCACTTGTTTTACAACCACCACGAGCTACTTTCACACGTGATAACAGAGGCTTAAAGTCAAGTCAGAGACGTCATCTGTACCACCTAGACCAGCACTGGACAACACAACGCCCCACAGGGCCGGGAATATATAAATCCAAGCCATCTCATGTGGCAGACACCGGCCACGTGTGGCTACTGAGCACTGGAATGTGGCCAGTGGCACTGAGGAGCCAAAGCACCCATTTTAATTCGATTTAAACAGCTACACGTGGCCGTGGCCATGGCCAAGACACTGGACAGCGCAGGTCTGGGGCCCAGCATGAAGCGCCGCAGGGCACCTCGGGTGAAGGCTGCACAGGCTGCCAGGGACCAGGGGCGGGGAGCCCGCTGCACCGGCTGCTCTTGGGGAGGTGGGGAAAGGGCAGTGGAGCCCACACACATCAGAGACCCGGCCAGTCCCTGCCAGCCTCCAAGCCTCTGGGCCTGCCGTGCCCTCCCTCATCTCACACAGACTTCTGCTCACCTGCCCCTGCTCAGCGAGGCCCTCCCTGACTCCTCTATTCCAAACGGGCCCCCCAGCCCGGCCTTCCCACCACCCCCATGCCTCTCCCCAGACTGTGCTTCTGATCCCCCACCAGCAGCTCAAGCCTAACACAGAGCATCTCTTACAACCTGCGGTCACAAGAGACCACAAGGGCCCCGCGGCACTTTCTGGGGGAAGGCTATTGGGGGCGGCACCCCAGCACTGGGCCCCACAGGTATCCACGGAGGGAATGGAGGATGGTGACCTCAGCGACTTGCAAGCCTCTCCTGGGCTCTGACCGGGTGCCAGCACGGGACGAGGGAGATGGAGTCCCTCCGGGGGCACCCATCAATGACACCCCACAATGTCACTGCCATAGCAACTGCAGGGAGCCAGGGGGCCTCCACCCCTCCCTGGGGACCTCAGTGAGCCTTCTCGTTCACAGTGCCCAGAGCACCAGGGACAGACGTGGGACGTCCTCCAGGAGGGGTCGGCAGGCCCGTGGGGGGACAGGGGCGACCCGCAGATGAGACGGTTCCTCTTGCTGGATGCACTGCTGCACACACGGGACACAGCCCTGCAGAGCGGCCTGCCTGGGGCGGAGGTGGGGGCTGGGGGCGCAGAAGGCAGAGCTGCCGAGGAAGACAGCGCCCTCTGACGCCAGCAAGGGCTGCAGGCAGGTTTCTCCAGCCGAGCCCACTCTAGCCCTGGAAACGACAGCTGCTGTCGTGTCCCTGCACGTCTGGGCCTTTGCTGGTGTGGACCCCACGCTGCCCTCACATGGGCTCCAGCCCCTCCCACGTTCTGGGGAGTGCTGCTGCAGCAGGCCCCCCCGGACCTGGAGCAACCGGGCGATGGGCCCCCAGGAGGAGGGCAACCAAACCCCCAGTAGGGGCAGCTGAGGTGACACACACGAGCTCCCCCAGGGTCTCCCGTGAGCCCCCGTGTGAACTCGAGCTCGTCGGGATACACAGAAGGTCACAGAAGGCCCGAGAGGCCAGTCCCCCACGGAGGCTGGACCAGCCCTCCCGAGAGTGGGTAAGCACTGCAGAAACACTTCAGGCTGCGTGAGCACAGAGAAGCATGGAGGTGTCCCCGAGCACCAGGCCTGGGCCTGGGCTACAGGGGCCAAAGGCTCTCCTCAGGCAGCAGCCGGGAGGAGGGCGGCTCCCGGAGACCAGGGATGCAGACGAGGAGGGATGCCTCACAGCCAGCCTGCGCCGGCATCACTGGCCTCAGGCCTCTCTTCGTGGCAGCTCCCAGGCCGTGAGCATCACTCAGCACCAAGAGCAGACAGAGCCGCACAGGCGCTGGAGGCTGCAGAGGCGCCTTATGAGAGAGGCCAGTCTGCAAAGGCTGTGCGCCGTGTGCTCGCCATGGAGACCCGAGAGAGGCCAGCCGTCCCGGGGCTGAGGGCGAGACGGCACGGGGGACGGGCAGAGGGGCTCTCAGGGCCGGAAGCGGCTGCTGGCACCGTGACGTGGGCCTGCCGTTACACGCCTGTGCAAACCCACAGAACCTGCTGCGCGGAGAGTGAACCCTCGTGCAAGCGATGGCCTCGGTGCTGCTGGTGGTGAGTGGGGCGGGGCAGAGGCTGATGGCGCGGGGCTGCGCACGTTGCTGGGGGTAGGTTCACGGGATCGCTGCTGATCATGCAGTGAATCTACAACTGACCTGAAAGATAAAATCGGCCTTTGAAAAAGTAAACATGTTGATTAAAACCTACATTCGCACATAGAAAAACAGTCCAGCAGCCGTGAAAGCAATGGAGTCGTCTATGTGCGCTGAACACAAGGACTCCGGACCCCGGTGGCCGCGTCCAGCCTGCATAGCTGTGCCCACGCCCAGCTCCCCAGCCGCCGCCTCCATCTGAGCTCCAGAGCCATCCATGAGGAGGCAACTCCAGGACCACGCACCAGAGTTCGCTCCTCTCTTTCACAGGGCCAGCGTCTACTCTTTAATGGTGAGCAGAAACAGAACAAAAGCAAAAACAAAGGTTTCCCCAACATTTAAAAGAGAAACCAACCCCACAGCGCTGCTGCCCTTTGCCCTGATGCAGAAAACCCACCGCAGAACCACCCGAGTTCGCTGTTCCAGCCTGCCTCCTCCCGTCCCCGAGGCTTTGCCCGGGGATGCTTCGCCCAGGCCCTCACTGAGTCATGGGTCAGCCCTCAGCTCCTCGGCATCAGCACTCTGGGGCCAGCGGATCACGCCCTGCCCTGCCGCCTCCTCTCCCCAGGCCTCTCAGCCCTCAGGTCCCCTCAGGTCACTCCTTGATGAGCGGTGACCTCACCTATTCCAAACCCCCCACGATGCCAACAACTCCATCTCCTGCTCAGACCCAACTGCCCAAGCCCGGGCGGGCGTCCCTGCCATCAGTGCCAGCAGGCTCAGGCCCACACGGGACCAGGCCCCACTGGCCTCACTCACGCCCCCCTCCTCACGGCTCACTCGGTCCGTCACACGGGCTCCCTGCTGCTCCTCTGACACAGGGCTCCCCGCTGCTCCTCTGACGCACCAGGCTGCCCGTGCCCTTCCTCAACCCGAGTCGCTCCGCTCCCAGGCGTCTGTGCTCATGGCCTTCTGACGCACTTCAAATCTCTGCCAGAATCTCCCCTCCTCGTCCCTCCAGCACGGCTTCGCTGGGCACCCTGACCGTTCTGCAACCCGTCTTCTACAGTGCCCTGTCCCTCCCATTGCCTCTACTCTCTCATTTTCTTCACAGCGCTTATCACGGCTTCATTCATTTATTTACTGTATTATCTGCCCGCAGCCACTAGAATACTGTCTAAGCTCTCTGAGGACAAAGGTCCTTGTTCCATCCAGAAATGAATCCCAAGCACCGAGAATGGTGTCTTGGCAAATGGCAGATGCTCACTAAGTATGCTGGAAATGACGGACAATGAGAAACACAGGGCCTAGCATGAGGCTTGGTCCACTGCAGGCACTCAGTAAAGATATTATCATGCCTGTGCTTTGCTGGCAAAGCAAACCCACAAAGCCTAGCAAAGCGCAAGGAGGCAACACACCCTCAGCAGACCCAGCTGTCCCGTCCGAGCCCAGCTGTGTCCCGACAGAGGGCCCGACAGACGCTCCCATCCCACATCTGCAAGCGACCCTGTCGGCTGCACCCTCGCCACAGCTGTAGGGCAACCTCAGACTGAAGCGCAGGTGGAGCGAGAGAAACATTTCTAGTCAAGGCCGCCAATGACCTCCTAGGTGTCGCAACCACAGCTGGTGAGAGCTGAGCTGTGTAACCGGGGTTGGAAAAGCAAAGCGCAGGCATTCCACAACCGAGGGAGCTGAGCTACTGCAAATCCATCCGGTGCAGCAACTCACAGCGGAAGACAGAAAACCCTGCGGCGAGGGAGCCAAGGTCCACGTGTGCCTGGGAAAGCAGTGCCACAGAGCAGGACGACGGGACTGGGAGCGCTGGAGACCCCGGCAGACCTCTCACTGGCAGCAACGGAGCCCACCTCACGGGCGCCCTGCCTGCTGGACGGGCGCCGAGCCTAACCTCTCTCTGCCGAGATCTCCCCGGCCCGGAGCCCGAGCCTCGGGACTCAGAGCCGAACCGGGCTCGCTCCACGCTCTGGAACACGTGGTCTAGGGCCCCTCTCCTCTCTCCCTGCCCCAGCCCCACGTGTGCACCGGGCCCGCAGGGTCTCCAGGGCCCCTCTCCTCTCTCTCCTGCCCCAGCCCCACGTGTGAACCGGGCAGCTCAGGGTCTCAGGGCCCCCTCTCCCTCTCTCTCCTTCCTTCTCTCCCTACCCCAGCCCCACATGTGAGCCAGGCCCACAGGGTCTCCAGGGCCCCTCTCCTCTCTCTCTCCTTGCCCCAGCCCCACGTGTGAGCCAGGCCCGCAGGATCTCCAGGGCCACTCTCCTCTCTTTCTCCCTGCCCCAGCCCCACATGTGCGCCGGGCAGCTCAGGGTCTCCAGGGCCCCTCTCCTCTCTCTCTCCCTGCCCCAGCCCCACGTGTGAGCCAGGCCCACAGGGTCTCCAGGGCCCCTCTCCTCTCTCTCCCCTCTCTCTCCCTGCCCCAGCCCCACGTGTGAGCCGGGCAGCTCAGGGTCTCCAGGGCCCCTCTCCTCTCTCTCCCTTGCCCCAGCCCCACGTGTGAGCCGGGCCCGCAGGGTCTCCAGGGCCCCTCTCCTCTCTCTCTCCTGCCCCAGCCCCACATGTGCGCCGGGCAGCCAGGGCTCCAGGGCCCCCTCTCTCTCCTGCCCCAGCCCCACGTGTGGCCAGGCCCGGCTCTCCAGGGCCCCCTCTCCTCTCTCTCTCCTTGCCCCAGCCCCACGTGTGAGCCAGGCCCGCAGGGTCTCCAGGGCCCCTCTCCTCTCTCTCTCCTGCCCCAGCCCCACGTGTGCGCCGGGCAGCTCAGGGTCTCCAGGGCCCCTCTCCTCTCTCTCTCCCTGCCCCAGCCCCACGTGTGCGCCAGGCAGCTCAGGGTCTCCAGGGCCCCTCTCCTCTCTCTCCCTGCCCCAGCCCCACGTGTGAGCCGGGCCCGCAGGGTCTCCAGGGCCCCTCTCCTCTCTCTCTCCCTGCCCCAGCCCCACGTGTGAGCCGGGCAGCTCAGGGTCTCCAGGGCCTCCCTCTCCTCTCTCTCTCCCTGCCTCTCCCCCCCCAGCCCCACGTGTGAGCCGGGCGCGCAGGGTCTCCAGGGCCCCTCTCCTCTCTCTCTCTCCCTGCCTCTCTCCCTGCTCCAGCCCCCACGTGTGCGCCGGGTGGTGCAGGCCCCTGTGGTGTCACGGGCGGGGTGCTCAGTCTCCACCTGAGGGCTGGGAGGCGCCCGAGGGAGTGAAGCGCCCACTATGCGCCCAGTGTGCTCAGGCCGGGGCACCCGCCTCTTCCAGGCTCTGCCCTCTCTCCTGGAGGCAGTCCAGCAGCCCTGGGCACACCTGTGTGCTCCTCCCTGTGGTGCCCACATGCTTCGGGTCTGGGGGTCTCCATGGGCTGTGGTCCCCAGAAGCCCTGCCCACTCTGGGCTCCACCACCTCCCCGTCCCCTCCCCCAGCTCTGCACTCCATCCTGAGCACCTCTAGTCAAGGTGTTTTCCCAGAAACGCTGTGCCTCTCCCCACTCCCTGGACTCTGCCAGAGAGCGCCTGGGAGGCGCCTCCAGAGGCCTGCTGGCACGCCAGCCCCTGAGTCTCCCCCGAGGCATCTGCTGCTGCACTCCAGCCTCTTTCCAAGCCCTCAGCACACCGCACAGCACAGGGACTCACATGGCCGCCTGCAGTGTGTCTGTCATCTCCATGCCTTGCAGCCTGGCACCTAGGCTCAGCACCTTGACCGGGGCCCTACATTCACTTTCAGAAGAGCTCTAAAAGGCGGATACCCTCAGCTCCTCTGCAATAAGGACACTAGACCCTAGAGGCGCAGGGCCTGGCTCCCCAAGACCCCAGCCCAGCAGACAGGAGGGCAAGAGAGCGCCCATCACTGCTTCCAAGCACCAGAGCAGTGCGTGTGCGCACACGCACACACACACACAAGTACACACACCCCAGCAGCTCAGATATACAGTAGGCGTTTTCTGTGTATCACTAGTGCTAGATCAAAGTCATCAGGAATACAGGCAAAGTATTAAACAGATCGCTGCTTGTTATTAAACAGTGCTTGATATTATTGACACTAATATTGATACTGTTATAATCACTGCTTAGCATAAAACTGGGAAGCTGCTGTATAGGCAGTGAGCTCAGCTTGGAGCTCTGAGATGACCTCGAGGGGTGGGATGGGGGACGGGGGGCACGGGGGAGGCTCCAGAGGGGGGCAGATATGCAGATATGCACGCAGCTGGCTCACTCTGCTGCATAGCAAAACCTAACACAACACTGTAAAGCACTTATCCTTCAGTTAAAAAGAATGCTGGCAAGTGGATGCTACAGGAAGTCTCAGCTACAATGCTACACCTCAGTTTATTGACACTAATTCCAACACGGTCAAAGCGGGAGTCGGGCAATGAGTAAGTAAATAGACACTGAGAGGCCCGCCATGGGCCAGGCACTTCTGAACACATGCATTTCCTCCCCTTTAACCCCAGCAACCTTCCGAAGCATGAGCTCTGTCTCCCAGAAAAGCAGCCTAAGCTCTGCGTCCAAACCCCCGGACCATCTCTGTGCCCCCGTGAAGCTATGCAACCAGCTCTTGCGGCAGCCCCCTCCCCTAGGGGAAAGAATTATCACAGTGCTCACCTGGATCCACTGGTTTTCAGCGCAGGGTACAGAAACCACTCTAGGAACTTTAAGCAGAAAGGGATTTAACTCAAGCAAGGAATTAGACGACTTCCAGTCGCTGTTGAGGGCTGAAGCGGCTGGCTCTAAACTGGGGCCCCAGGAATGGCTCCTGGAACGTATCAGGACTGGTGCACCGGGGGAGTGGTCACATCCGAGCTGCCGTGGGAAGGACCAAGTTCGAGGGAGCGACAGGGTCACCGCGACGGGATGCGGTCAGAGAGTGGACGCTGGGCGAGGCTGCAGGCGAGGCTCACATCTCTGTGACACCACTAGACAGGAGGATGCAGCCCAAAGGGGAAGAGAAACGGTCTCCACCTAACTTCCGCCTCCCATCTTTCATAAACGGGGCCTGATTCCTGCCGGGAGCCCCAGCTGCAAGCGACCCGAGAAATACACGTCTTTAACTCTCAGGCTTCCCCAGGGCAGGGAGGTCCTCTAGGAGGATGAACAAGCCAGCCCACAGCAGCTACCACCCACCCTCTGCCTGCGGTAGCTAAAGATCAAGCCAAGCGGCACACGGAGGGGCTGAGAACGGCGCCCGGCGGGCCCCTGCACTCTGCCTGCTCCCCGCGCCAGGGGGCTCCGGCCGCCACATGTCTCTGGTTCCCGCTCACCTCCCTAATCAGAAAGCCAGCAGCAAACGTGCTCCTTAGCACTGCTCAGGTTGCCTTTCAAATGAACGAATCCCAAAGGCCTAGGCCAGTACAGGAACTAAGATTTCAGTTGCGCACGCTCACGCTGAGTCAAAGGGGCCACACAAAGATTTAGTTCTCTTAGGCCAGTGGTTGCGAGCTTTTTCAGACAGCAGGCCCTTTTTTAAAAAGAGCAACCTGAGGTGAAACCCAACAAAAGCAAAGAGAGCAGGCCCAGGAGCCCACACGCTCACACTGGGTGTGTGCTCTGCCCAGAGCTGCCCCTGAGTGACCGCGTTTCATCCCCACACCCACTCTTTACAAGGGGTACAGTCAACCCCCTGTCACCCAGGACACACTGGGATCACAGAGGTTAACGAAGTTTCTGGAGGCACACCAGTCAAAAACGGGCGAGTGGAGGTTGAAACTGGCGCCAGAGCAGTGCTGGCTCTCGCCCACCAACGCCACCTGTCTCCACCTTCCAAGTCATGACTCGGTGCCAGGGCAAACCACACACAGTGCGCCGCTGAGGCATTCCTGGCCAGGTGCGGGAAGCAGAGCAGAAAACGCATCATTACAGTCCTTTAAATCCAGCCAGGTGCCCCACGCCTCCCGGCCACCCCACAGGCAGTTCCCTCCGCTCCACGTGGGCACTTGGCATGCTCCTCTCATCCTTTGAATGCATTTCTAGCCCCTCTTCTAGGCAGGGGATGCGCCGATCCCCTCTCCTGAGAGCTTCATGAGGGGCTGCGCAAAAAGAGATGGACGTGGTCAAGCTAATCTCCACCTCCCAGACCGGAGCAGAGCCGTGGGCCTGGGCCTCCCAGAGACCCCAGCCCCGTCTCCTGCAGAAGGCAAGTGCGTGGCCCAAGCCTCTCGCGGTGCTGCCAGCTCTCTAAAGGAAGGCTCTGAGGCGCTCTGGGCTCAGAGGATCCCTTAACACCGTCCCTCTTGTCTATACAAGATAGGGGTCCTGCTCAAAACATACCACAGCAGTGGAAGGCCACCAACACTTAATAATAACTTTAAGTGGAGTGAAGAAGTGAAAATCTTTCAGTCATGTCCAACTCTTTGTGACCCCATGGAGATCATTTCTATAAAAAGTATGTTCTGTGGCACGTTCTGTAGTTCTCACCCACGTACTGTGCTTTGCTTTGATCAGTCTGTTCATGGAAAGAACTGGGGTTTCTCCACTTTGGCTCTGCTGGTACTATGGGGAGGGCCCCACTATACAGTCCATGGAATTCTCCAGGCCAGAGTACTGGAGTGGGTGGCCTTTCCCTTTTCCAGGGGATCTTCCCAACACAGCGACTGAACCAAGGTCTCCTGCATTGCAGGTGGATTCTTTACCAACTGAGCCACAAGGGAAGCCCAAGAACACTGGAGTGGGTAGCCTATCCCTTCTCCAGCGGATCTTCCTGACCCAGGAATTGAAGCAAGCTCTCTTGCATTGCAGGCAGACACTCTTTACCAACTGAGTCACAAGGGAAGCCCTTAAATGAAGTAAATCTATTGAAATACTGAATCAATGAGAGTAATATTGTAAATCAACTACACTTTAACTAAAAGAACACATAGAAAACATTAGTAAATTTCCCTCAAAGAAGCAACACCAACATTTGCAGCATGCTAGCTCAGTCGTTCTCAACGGCTGGGTCATTTTGCCCACCTCTCCTACCCCGCCTGCCCTGGCCCTCTGGGGATACTCCAACGGCTAAGGGTCTTTCTGGTGGCCACACTGGAAAGGTGCTGCTGAAAACTAGCGAGTAGAGGCCAGCAGCCTTCAATGGACAAGGCAGGCTCCACCACAAGGACTCACCCTCCCAGAGCACCAGCAGAGCCAAAGTGGAGAAACCCTAGTTCTTCCCATTAACGGACTGATCAAAGCAAAGCACAGTACGTGGGCGAGAACTACAGAACGCACCACAGAACATACTTTTTAGAAATGATCATATTTATGCTAACATCATGGATAACTTCTACTTGCAGAGTGCCAGAAGGTCCTGGGCGCTCCACCTATTCGAGCTCTAAGCCTGCTCGGTAGTTTTATGTCCCTGAAGGCTCAGAGAGGTGACATAACTTGGCAAGGTCCTACAGCTATTAAGTAGGAGAGCTCACACTGAACCCAGCCAACCTGACTCCTTTACCAGCACTCCTGACTTCAGCACCCCCGCCAACATGCACGCACACATGCAGGCGCACACACACGCCGAGACCCATGCCCCCGCCCCGCTGTGTGTCCGTCTTCCCCGGGGGCCAGGGACTATCTCTAAGCTCAGGGTGGAGCCAGGGATCGAGGCGCTCACTGCAGCCTGTGTGAAGAAAGGGGCAAAGGCGCAGACAGGAGCCGGCCTGGCTTCTGGGGGGTGCTCCTGGGAGTGCACCCTCATCAGGCGGTCGGGGCACCCGCAGGCCAAGCCCCCCCAGTGCCCGGCTCCCTGAGCGCCTGCCTGCACGTCCCAGTCTCCTGACTGGCCTTCCCCCCACACCGCCTGCATCACTGCCCACAAACACTGCGGAGAGTGGACTCGGTGAGGAACAGGAGAACAGGCGGCCTGGGCTCCAGGGAGGGCGAGTGGAGAAGCAGGATGCCTCAGGGGCCCAGGCTGGGAACCACAAAGGTCCAGCTCTAGCCCCAGCCCTGCCTGCAACAAAACGCACACAGTCCACCGTCCTCTGCATGCCCGCTGTGCGCCAGCCCTCTCTGTAACTCACCTGTAAAATGCTTAGTGGGTCCCGAATATGTTTGGCACAGAACTGCCACTCTTTCTCCCCTCTGGGATTCTAGGCTGAAACTCTTCTCTAACACTCAAGAGTCCAGCACAAAACTTCTGTGCTACACATTCTGTGCTACTACATTTGGCCATGAGATCACACACCTTGACTCATCTGTCATTAATACTCCAAAGGTACTTAGTAACGGCTCCTAATTACAGTATCACAGTCCTCAAAAACAAGGGTAAGGAGACAAGAAGTAAGAAATAAAACAAAGAGGAGATGTCTGATTTTCGCGGCACAAAGCTGAGAAAGATTTTCAAGGAATGATCTGCAGTGATGGATGGCGTCAGCTCTCAAAGGAAAAGGGGCTCCAGCACAGTGAGACAAAGGCAGCGGGCCCAGCGTTCACCACCAGGACACCCACAGCAGGCAGCGGGCTCTCCACGCCTGCTCTGTCTGGGTCTGCACCAAGCCTCACACACGGCAGCCCACCGCGCCCCCAGACCAGCAACGAGGCGGTCTCATCACGTCCACGGTGGAGATGAAGAGGCTGACGTGGAAAGCAACTAATGACAATGCAGGTAAGAGGACATAGGCTGTACATCGACGACGTGATAGGCAGCCTGCGCCAGGCACTTCCACCGCTGTTTCAGAGACAAGAAAACTCAAGAGATGTGAAGCACCTTGCTCAAGGTCACACAGCAAGAACACAGGTGCAGGTCTGCTGAACTCCAAAGCCAAGCTCCTTCCTCCATGCTACCTCCCAGCCGCTTCTATTTTCGAGCCCATATCTGCCACGAACCCCCGGGATTCTAAAACCCGTCTCCAAGGCATTTTCCCTGAGACTCTGATCCTGGAGACCTGGGCTGGGCCCTGAAGAGCCATATTTAACAGGCACCCAGATGGTATTCGGGCTCCCCTTGTGGCTCAGCTGGTAAAGACTCCGTCCGCAATGTAAGAGACCTGGGTTCGATCCCTTGGTTGGGAAGATCCCCTAGAGGAGGGAAAGGTTACCCACTTCAGTATTCTGCCCTGGAGAATTCCATGGACTGTATAGTCCATGGGGTTGCAATGGGCTGGACAAGACTGAGCGACTTTCACAGATGGTATTCACAAACAGGGAAAGTTAGAAACTCTGATCTGAGCAAAGTGGATGGTGTGGCCACTCGAATCTGAACCGCGAGCACTGTTTGAGGGGACCGTGGGTGTCCCCGACAGTTCCTGGGCTCCCCCGCTGAAGGCAATCGTGGAGTCACTGAGGTCTGGAGCTGGGAAGTCTCCCAGGGCTAGAGCAGTGCCCGTCGACAGGCGCATCACGGAGAAGAGGTGCCCCGTGAAACCAGAGCCTACGTCGGGGAACCTTCTCACTAAGGACTAGACTCAGGCTCACACAAGATGACCCCTCACTTTGGCTGATGACACAGCTGAGGCAGCCGTAAGTGGACACGAGTGCCCACGGCCACAGAGGTCTCCAGCTGACCTAGCCAGCACATCACGCCGTCTTGAAGGGATACCCAGCACTGCAAAGGGCCCAGCATGGGCTCCGTGACAGGCGCGCACAAGACACCCAGGCCAACCCCAGAACCAGGCCCAGCCACCTGGCCCTGGCTCCTGCCCTCCAGAGAGCCGCTGGCAAGCCGACGGCCACTCCTGGCCCGCTCTCCAGACCCCCAGCACCCCCTCGCAGCGCTCCACAGTGTGGGAGCTTGTGCCTGCCTGTGTGACTGAGTGTCCCCGCCCCACCACCGCCAGTCTGCAAGCCCCCCAGAGTCACGCCATGTTACTCCTGCATTTCTGGTCAAGAGCAGAGCCCAGGACACACACACAAGACGCATGCCGAACGTAAACGTGAGGCGCAAGAGACGGGCAGATGCTGCAGGAGCTGGCAGGGAGCCTCAGGGAGGCGGGCACCCTGGGGAAGGGGAGTGGGGTGTGCGGCCCGCGCCTGGCACGGGCAGGAACGTGGGCGGCTGGCGGCGGCGATCCTGCACAGCTCAGCAGGAGGCCCAGAACAGATGCGAACAAAGGAGCACGGCCTCCAGGAGCGCAGGGGACATGCCCAGGGCTGCCCAGACACACCAGCCCTGGGCCACATCGTGCGGCCTGGGATCACTAACTTGACTATCACCCTCACCAGCACCTCTGCTTGGCCCAGGAAACTCCAGTTATCAGCATGAAGGGCCCCTCAGAGGATACGGCTGACCAAGGGTGCTGACTCAGTAACGATGGCCACTTACAGGCCACCCTCAGCCGCAGCACGTCAGAGGCCGGCAGCCAGGAAGTGACAGGAGACTGTGCGCGTGAGCCAGGGCCTCAGGAGTGACAGCCAGCAGCGAGGGGTCAAACCACAGAATCGCCAACAGGCTAGGCCTCGGCCCACAGGATGCCGGGCTGCTGGGGGCAGACGGCCTGGTTATCTGTACAACAGCGTCTGCCCAGCGGGCAGGAAACACGCCACGCGCTTTGGACGCAACAACAAGGCAGCGGGTCTGAGCTGAACAGCCTGGCTCCGCTAGAGATGCAGACCGCATTACCTGGTAAAGAAATGACTGAACGGTCCCAGGAGACTCAGCTTCCTCCCCTCCTCCGTTTCACCGGCACAGTCTCGCTGGAGGCCACGGGTCTCCCTGGTGGAGCCTCAAGGTGACGTCGGTGAACTGCGGGTCGTCGTCGTTCTCCAGGGTCACGATGGCACTGGAGCTGCTGGTGACCACGAGGTCCAAGATGTCCTCGTTGCTGACGGACAGTGTGGTGGACAGCTCCGTGCTGAGGCTGGACACGCTGCACACAGAGACATTGTCGCTGCGCTGCAGGGCCTGGGAGGTGGGGCTGTAGAGCTTCACGGAGTCGTAGCCCGTCCTGGGGAACGTGGAGGACTTGCGCACACTCTGCTCCCGCTCGGCGCCGGCGGGGGGTGGGGGGCGCAGGAGGGCAGCGGGCAGGCGCTCTGGCAGGCTCGCTCAGGGACGATTTCCGACTCGGACGGCTTCCTCCTCACGTGGACCACGCTGCAGGGGACAGGCTCCGGGTTGCCGATCTCGAGGGTAGGAATGCCTGAGTCCACCGATTTAAGGCTGTGCCGATCTTCTAAAGCACTGAGTCTCAGCTTGGGCCCATACTCAGGCAACGAGAGGGACCTGGGTGCCTTGAGAGTCAAGTGTTGCAGGTTCTGAATGTGATTTCCTGGTCGACCGTCCAGAATGCCCATCAAGGCTACGCCATTTGCAGAGGTGGAAAGGTTTCCATCAGTCATCTTGGTCCAAAGAAAAACTAGGGGAAAAATAAACACAAAAAAGGGAATTAAGACAGTGGATATAAAGCCAAAGATGCAACTCCTCTGGAGTTCAAATGTCCTGGCGCCCCTTTTAAAAGAGGAATCCTTGAAAAATAAAATTTAAAAAGCCCTACATACCAAAGTATTAATTCAGGACCAGAAGCTAGAGTTTTAACATACTACTATCACGGTATTAGAAAGTATCCCACAAATCACGACTGTGCTCCTCAGGGCAGCACTGGGAGCAGGAGGGCCGTGCCCAGTAGAGCAAAGGGGTTTTGTTTTCCGTGCTTTCTAAAATGATAAACATGTGATACCTATCAAAAGTATGTGAGTTCATAACCCACACACAAGTCAAGGTACAACATGTGTGAACAGCATAAAAATCAAAATGTCTCCATCAGGACAGAAAGCAAGATGGACCGGGTAAGCCAGGTGCAATGAGACGGCCCGAGAAGCCAGTGAGCGGTGCTCTCCACAGAGTTTCCGTCACCCTACTCGAGTCTCCAAGGTGGGGCACGTTATCCGCTTCCCCACGGACGAAACTGAGGCTTGGGTTCAGAAAAGGCTCCAGGGTCACACTGTCACTTGGCGGCTCAGTTGGGATCTACAGGGTTGGCCCCCAAACCAGCCACCCAGGGGACGAATGGCTCCGCTTGGGGCTATAAACCCAGGTCAGAAGGCTGGTTCGGTGAAGAAGGATAATCGAACCTGGAGGAAATGCCTGATGGGGAGAGTCCGAGCTGCTGGTGACACAGAGGCCCTGCCTCACAGCCTCAGTCTCAGGCGGGGACGAGGGGTGAGAGGCATAGTCCTCACCGACTGAGAGCCTGGCGCGCTCCGCTGTGTTCCTTCCCACTGTCCTCTAAAAATACCAAAAACTAAAGAAACCTGGTGGCACATTTACGTCTGATCCACGAACAGAACAACATACAGAAGGGATCTCCCGGACTCAGACATGCCAGGGTTCTAACCCCCAACTCCACTAGACAGCTCAGGAGAATGAAGGAAAGTGCTGCGAGAAAGGTGCCAGCAGGCACCGACCCCCCGCCCCCGAACCCCCCACAAGCACTCTGCGGGCGGCTGCTGTCCCAAACGGCAAGTTTTGAAGCCTCGCAGCGACACCGATAACCACTCCCTTTCGGGCGCTGTTTTAGCTTCTGCAGTGAGCGTCCTGCTCCCCGTCAGGAAGCCTGGCTGGGCCTCTCAATGTCAAGCTGGCAAAAGCACATTCATTAAAAGCAGACAACAGGGGAGGGTGATGCCCCTCCTCCCCAGAAACTGAAGGGGCCCATCACGCAGCACAGCACTGGAGCAAAGACAGAGATAAGGGGCAAAGCCAAAACGCACAGTTCAGGGACAGACCAAACTGCTGTTTATGAAACCTTGAAACGTGGCCCAGTGGTGTCGTACTAACTGGTTATCAATTTTCCTCGGCAAGATGGAACCACATTGCCCGATACCAAAACCAGACCGCAAACGAAAGGAGAGCTTAATACAAAAATGAGATCATAAAGGTGATCACACTAAGTAAACCGTTTCCCTAACCTGCAGGGCTTCCTGGGGGCTTAGACAGTAAGGAATCTGCCTGCAGTGTGGGAGATCCAGGTTCAGTGCCCGGGTCAGGAAGATCCCCTGGAGAAGGAAATGGCAACCCACTCCAGTATTCCTGCCTGGAGAATCCCGTGGACAGAGGAGCCTGGTGGGATGCAGCCCATGGGGTCACAAAGAGTCGGAGACAACTGAGCGACTCACACTTTCACTTTCAACCTGCAGAGCAAGAAGAGCCAAAAGGACCTGGGCATCAGCTCACCACAGGGAACACATTTTAAATGCTCCGCAGTTCACACTGCCCTGAATTCCCAGGGGCTGCAGTTCCTACCCTGAGTCCCCAGCCACAAGTTCCTCCCAGGCAAGGCCACGGCAAACTGTCCCTGGAACCCTGACTTGGCAAACCTCCCAAACTGAACTACGCTGTCAAACCACAGCATTCACAACAGGAAGACAAACCTGTGTACAAACTTTAAAGTTCTAAAAAAATATTCTAATTAAAAGGAAGATACAGCAAGAAACATTTTTAGCACCTAGTTAAGAGCTAATCTTTGGCAGTGGCAAAGGTAATGGGAATTATCCAGACACCATCAACATTCCAGCAGGTCAAACTGACAGAAAAAAACCCATAAACACAAAAGGACATAAAGTAAGCAGAGCTGAGACCCTCTGGTAGGCCCGGTGCAAACTCTCCGGACTTGCTAGTGCAGGAGACACTTAACCTTTCTGAGAATCAACTCGCCTCTGGCCCAGGAGTAAACTGGGGCAGCAGCATGAAACTCACGGGCAGGCCTCTGGGCGGGCAGAGGAGGAGCCTTGGGGAAGCGCGGCTCACCTCCGTCTGACACAGCAGGCGCCCTCTACTTCAGCCACATACACAGCGGACACGCACGGAGGTGGGCGGATTTAAACTGACATTTTGACACCAGAATAGACAGGAACAGGGAACAAGTGCACTAAGGGAACCCAAGGCCCCCTGCTCCTCCCAAGCCAAGACAGAAGCCCAGGGAAGAGAAGAACAGGTGGGATGGAGCCCGAGGCCACTTGGCGTTGGCTGTCCCACAGCCTCTCTCCGCGGCCTCGGGCCACCGGCAACAGCCCCAGGGCCTCTTCTAGGGAGAAGCTGAGGGGCCTCTGAGGCTCAAGGGTTCCAGGTCCAGTTTAAGTTCCTGAAACCTGCCAAACAGCCTCAGAGAACAGATTCTGGAAAAAGAAACTTAAAAGGGGAAAAAGTCCTTCCGCGGGTGACATCCCCTAAGACCGAACTCCGCGAGGGCCAAGCCGCCCGGCCTCAAGCGCTTCCACCTGGGGCCAGCCGAAGCACAAAGCGAAGCCGGCCTCCAACAGGGCCCACGCTGGGGGCTGCACAAAGAAAGGGCGTGCTTCCGAGCGAGGCGGCGGGGGCGCTGGAAGGCAGCCAGCAGGCAGCTGCCCGTGGCCGGCCTCCAAGTCACACGTTTTCTCAAGACAGAGGAAGCCTCGATTCCACGGGCCGGCGCCAGCCCCCAGGACCCGTCCCCCGCCAGTCTCGGCCACCAGCGTGCCTCCTCCCAACACCCACCGCCCTAGGGACTCTGTCCCCTGCTTGGCCACCAGCACCCCAGGGGTTCGTGTCCCCGGAGAGGGAGTACGCCCCCAAGGCAGCCCCTCGGAGAAGCCTTCCCGGCCCCCAGGAAGCTGCAGGCCCTCCTCTCTCCGGGGTTCTGTGTGGCCACACCCCACCTTCAGCAGCTCTGGGGTCCCCCTCCCCACGCTCCCGAGCTGCAGGCAAGGCACCTGGATGTCGATGCCCAGGCAAACGCCCCAGTGGTGAAGGATGAGAAAACCTATCTGCCAAATTAAGCCTTCCCGACGACTAGATGCTAGCTGCGGGCAGGCGTCAGCGGCCACCCATCCAAGAAACCTCTGTTGGGAGCTGGGTTGTATTTCCACAACAAGGTGGGCAGGGGAGCTCACAGAAGAGAAGCGATTGCAACCACGCCTCCCGGCAGTGTGTGGACGGCAGCCCCGGCCCGGGAGCGATGACCATCCTGCGCGCCATGTCAGCTGCTAGACTGGACACAAGGGTTGACACACTCGACCGAGGGCAGCTCAGGACAGCGAGCGAAATCTCCCTCTGCGCCCTTTCCCAAAGTCACACATGACCTGGGCTCTCGGCGTCCCCGGGCACAGCCTGGCACCAGAGACCAGTTTGACCATGAGCAGCCATCGCTGCCCACGGGAGAGAAACACGCACGCTGTCAAGCACAGGAGAGGAAGGCTTTTTATTCCAGGCGGCAGGGCCGCCGGAATTTTATTTACCTGCCAGAAAATGACTTCTGGAAGGAAACAGAGAGGCAAAGGGCCGCCCCAAGAGGCTGGAACGCTCTCACTCCGCCAGGGGTCCACCTTTAGTTTAACTCAAGTCAAGAGAGTAGACAGCGGCTCTTCCACAGGTGACTAGAAACAAGGCTTTGGCAAAACAAGCCGGGCTTGAAGCAACAATTTAATTTTCTCCTCCTTACAAAGTAACAAGACTAAAACCAACTCCATAAATACAAAAAAAAAAAAAAAAAACAAAACCAGTTCATGAAACCACAGCTAAATGATTTAGTTATATCTCGGGGGGGAGGACCCACCCCTGGGGTGGCCTCAGGGAGAAGCTGTTCCGCCCTTCCATGCACACATCCTCTGTGCTCATCGCGTGGCTCCTTCTCGTCCACAGGGCGTGTGCTACACACAGCCTCCTGTCCCGCCTCCTCTCCAGATGCCGGGGAGAGCGGCCCCCTCACGCTCCCATCCCACGGGCAACGGCGCTGCACCCCCAACCCTCCAGGGAGGGTGCACTTCCCTTCGCTGCCAAGCCTCCCGGCAACCCAGCCCTGCCACCTATTTCCGTGCCTTGTGCTTAAGAGTTGGGCGCACAGAGCTCCTTTCTGTCAGCCATGGTCTAAGGGCACGTCTGTCACAGATCCGAAGTTTCAGGAGGGCAGGGGCTAGGCCTGCAAGTCCAGACAACACCAGCTGTTGCTGTTGAGTCTCTCAGTCAGGTCTGACTCTCTGCGGCCCCGTGTTCTGCAGCCCACTGGGGTCCTCTGTTTATGGGGATTCTCCAGGCAAGAATACTGGAATGGGTTGCCATGCCCTCCTCCAGGGACGGATCTTCCCGACCCAGAGCATCACCATAAAACTATAATCTCATGAGCACCAGGCACTGTTGGAGGCTCTTAATACGCCAGTTTGTTCTAGGGCCCTCAACAGTCCTCTGTGCCAGGCACTAACCCCACTGAATAGAGGAGGAAACTGAGGCACAGAGCCTACCCAGGTCTCCACTTGGATGCGGCAGCACTTGGAGCTTGAGCCCAAATCTGTGACCCAGCAGCCCCTCAGAAGCTCTGCTCCTTGCAGCCCTCATGCAGACACTGAGCACCTCCTCCCTCACCCCTCCAGCCAAAGAGCAGGATTTCACAGATGGGAACGATGACACTGAGCTTGCTGAGTCAGATGCGGCCACCTGCCCGAGGTTTCACACACAGAGGCCCCCAACACTCCCTCTCTCCAACACCCCCGTCACCCTCCTGAAGGCCCTCCAGGTCCTTCATGTCTCCTAGGGAGGATTCTGGTGGGACCACCAGGCTCGCCACAGGAGTGGCTCCCCCAGGCCTTCCCCTCGAGCCTGGATGTAACATCAGAGAGAACCCACTGACACCTCCCATGAGGATCAGGCTGCTCGGGACTTCCCTGGTGGCCCAGTGGTTAAGAACCGGCCTGCCAGTGCAGGGGACATGGGTTCAATCCGTAGTCTGGGAGCTAAAATCCAACGCTGCGGGGCAACTAAGCCCACGGACCGCAGCTACCAAGCCTGTGCACCCTAGAGGCTGTATCCCAGAATAAGAAAGTTCACTGCGATGAGAAGCCTGTGCCCGCAACTAGAGAGAAGCCTCCACTCGCCACACTAGAGAGAGCCCACGTGTAGCGACAAATACCCAGCACAGCCATAAATAAATAAAAATTTTAAAAATACGCATTTTAAAATAAACAAAAAGAACAAGATTGCTCTGTAAAGGGTTCCCAAGTGCCAACCGCTGTGAGTGCCTTTCTCTTTTTAATTCAAGCCCTGGCTTAGCCAGAAAGGAGGCTGAAAAGAAAGGCACGGGCCGTTTGGGGCCTCAAGGGCCTCCACAGGAGCGATTAACCCGGCAGCGGCCTCCGCGCCTGTGTAGCGCTGTGTGCTGGGCACGAGCCCAGCGTCTACACTCGCTGTCTGTGTGGTCTCTGCTGCCTCCACAGCAAGCCCCGGAGCTGAGAACACCGTCGTCACCATCTCACAGGCAAGACTGAGGCCCTGACAGAACAAAGGTGGAGTGGTCCTGCTCTGACCTGGATCTGGACCTGACTCTAGGGTGCTTAGTACTATCTCCACTGCTGCACAAGCATGCCAAAACCAACGGAGGAACGTGCGTCACACAGGATGGGCAAGGCGGGACTTCCCTGGTGGTCCAGTGCTTAGGACTCCATGCTTCTCTTGCGGGAATCACGGGTTCAACACCTGGCCAGGGAACTAAAATCCCGCATATGCCAAGAGGGGAAGCCACACACACACAGAACGTGAAAGGCAACTGGAAAAGGAGTTTGTTATTCAAATAAGTTACTTTTCAGGATAAAAACAACACTAAAAGAGTTTTCTAGAAGGCCAATATATTTCTCTGAAGAGTGAATGGCAACTCTGAGGCACCTGGAACTCCAACCCAATGGAGGTTAGTTAAGTTTCCATCCAGCAGCAAATTAGGCAGGAACTGGTGTTAAACTGTTGAGGCTCCCCAAAGGCTCCTTCCCAACCCTAAGAAACAGACATTTCACTTAAACTGTCCAAAGGTAGTTGGGCTTATAAGACACTGCTGCTGCTAAGTCGCTCTGTGTGACGCTGTGCGACCCCACAGACGGCATCCCACCAGGCTCCCCTGTCCCTGGGATTCTCCAGGCAAGAACTCTGGAATGGGTTGCCATTTCCTTCTCCAATTTATAAGCACAGGTGGGACATTTTAGATTAAGGACGCTCAGTGCACAGGGCGGTTGCCCCACTAGCCCAAAATGTTTCGGTTTCATACAGTGATTTACCAAAACTAATCCTCATAAGGACCTGTACAGTGACTGAGAGGCAACTGACGGCTTAGGAAGAAAGACCACTCAGCAAGGCCAACCAAGTTTATAATCTTAATTATTAATGTGGTAAACAATTTACTGGGAACATTTGCCAAAGACCAAACATATTAGGGGGCTTCCCTTGTGGCTCAGCTGGTAAAGAATCTGCCTGCAATGCTGGGTTTGATCCTTGAGTTGGGAAGATACCCCAGAGAAGGGGAAAGGCTACTCACTCCAGTATTCTTGCCTGGAGAATCCCAGGGACGGGGGAGCCTGGTGGGCTGCCATCTATGGGGTCGCACAGAGTCGGACACAACTTAACTTACTATGGAGAAGGCAATGGCACCCCCACTCCAGTACTCCTGCCTGGAAAATCCCATGGATGGAGGAGCCTGGTAGACTGCCGTCCATGGGGTCACAGAGTCAGACACAACTGAAGCAACTTAGCAGCAAGCAACTTTCACACACATATACATACACCTATTAGGAGCTGTCACATTCTCTAATCATCACAAGCCTGGCAAGTACACCGAAGAAACTGAGGTTCAGAGAGGCTGAGTGACTCACCCAAGGTCACACAGCAAGAGAACAGGATGCAAACCAGGTTCTGATGTCAAACCCCATTACCTAGCTTGCTGGAGTGCTTAAGAATACAATCCTAAACGCTGTGATCATCGAAGATAAACCCAACAATATTTAGACTTTTCTGTGTACTTCCACAGAAAGTTTCAAAAAGAAAATATGCAAGGGAAAAAGATAATGCAGGATCTGGAGGTAGACTGCCTAGGTTCAAGTCTTGGCTCTTCCACTTACCAGCTGTGTGTTCCTAGATTAGTCTAACTTCTCTGTGCCTTTCCACCTAGCAGGAGGGGGATGACAACAGACCCTGTCTCATTAGGCAGTTGACAAGGTGGGGGTGAAGAAATCCATATAAAGCTTTTTAGAATCAAGCCTTAGAAGATGCCTGCTGGTGTTACTCTTCCTCAGCACCCAGCTCAGGCCCACTATTTTAGCAACTCATTTGCATAAACAAGCCCAGACACAGCCAGTCTGCGCGGCCTCACTCTACGCCTTCCGCCTGTCACCAACATCCTCCTCACTCACACCTTTGCTGCGGGCACTGACTGAGCCTACCTCGCAGCTTCCCACCTGTCCAGTGAGGCGATTAGCCCAGCCTGTCTATCTGAGGTCCTTCCAACCTGACAGTCTAGAAGTCTAAACCCAGGCCTTAGAAACTTTATATCCTCCCTGAAACAAACATGAACGAACAGACAACACATACCCATGTGCCTAAAATCCTCTCTCCCATATTATGCCTGTTAAGATGACAAATAAGGTCTCAAAGCTCCATGGGCACCCACGACATGTGGGGCATGCATCCTCGGGTGCTGAAGGTGGGGACACAGCGGTAAGACGCTCTGACCAAGGGAGGACAGGTTCCAAAACAAGCTGTTCCTCTGACAAGCTGAGTCCACTCCGTAGAGGTCTTCAGCAGAGCACAAGCAAGGGCAAGTGGAGGGAAGATGGACAGGCATTCACTTGCTGGACAGAGGGGAGAAGGGCAGTGGACGGGAGCAATGGAGAAGTGGAGGGTGGAGAGGCAGAGAGAGGGTGCTGAGGGGAAGGGCAAGGACCAGCGGAGGCCAGGTGAGGCGGTGCTGATGCAGAACGTGAGAGGAGCGCTGGGGGCAGATTGCAAAAACTCAGCTTCACGAGCCCAGAGTAAGCCCAGCCCAGCAGCGCTGAGCAGGGACCTACCAGGACTTGCCGGGATCATGAAGGACCCTAAGTGAGCAGCGTCTGGCCCCGAGACCTAACTATTTGAATCTCATCCGTGCCTGTCTCCAGCTGCGTGACCCCAAACCAGTTACTGTACCTCTCTTAATGTTTCCCAAAGGGTGTATTCACTCAACAACCCTGAGTCCCAAGGACACAGACAGGTCCTCACTAGGGCTGGAAATCAGGGGCTGATCCACAGTCTCAAGGGATCAAACATACTACAACCAAGACAGGAGTAAGACAGTCTTGGTTGGGGGAAGGCGGGGCAGGTTGGGGGAGGAGCACCCAGTTAAGAGGGGAGGTGTGAAGTTGAGAAGAAGTCATAGGCAAACATGAGACTCAGTCGGTCCTGGCCAGATAAACCGGGCAGGAGGAAGCAACAGCTGAAAGGTGTGCCTGGCCCATGCCAGGGACTTCACCGTGGCCAGCAGCAACCACCGCCTACAAAGGCAGCCAGGACAAAGGGGTGAGGTGCCCACATCCGCCCGACACGGGCCCTCCGCCGCGAGTCTGGCCACACGCGGCAGCGCCCCAGAGCCTGCGGCACAGGGAACTTTCCAAAGCATCCACATCCACGCTGGAGCACACGGTGCCTCAGCAGCCTGGAAACAGACGTGGTGTCCCGGGGCCAGGCAAGGGGGCTGTCCAACTGCCGGCGGCCCAGCCCGCCGCTTCCTGGAGGAGCCGCCCCCCACCCCCCTCCCTTTGCCCCCCCACCCTCAGAACGACGGTCTCTGCAGTGGGATGCATCCCTGGTCCGGGTCTGAGGCTGGGGGCTGAAGCCCAAGGGCGCGGGTCTCCGAAGAAAAAGGCCTGGGCAACGGGGATCCCAAGAGAAAGGGGAAGGACAAGGACATGAGAAGCAAGGGGGGCGGGAAGCTCCGAGGTGGAGGGGGTTCGGGGCGGGGGAGCCCGAGGCTCAGGGACTCAGGTGGAGGGGGTCCTGGGCGTCAGGGACAATGAGGTGGAGGGCGTTCCGGGGGCTCCGCGGTTGGGGGGCCGGGGGCTCAGGGACCCTGAGGTGGCGGGATCCCGGGGCTCAGGGACTCTGAGATGGAGAGTGTCCCGGGGCTCATGCACCCTTAAGTGGAGGGGTCCCGGGGCTCTCGCGGGTCGGGGGACCGGTTCCGCGCGCCGAGCCGGCTCCTCTCCCGCCCCGGAGCCCCGCGCGTCTGAGGGTGAAAACTTTCCGTCAAGTTCCGGAAACGGTGCGGTTCGGGGCGCGCGTCTCACCAAGGAGCGGTGCTCCCCGCGCCCCACGCGCTCCCCGGGCGCGGGAAGGAGCGGCGGCCGCGCGGTGGCGAGGGGGCAGGCCAGGCAGGACGCGCCCCGCCGCGCCTCGGGGCCGCCGCCTCCCCGCTCCCGCCGACGCGGCAGCAGGTGGCAGCGGCCCCGCGCGCGGCCCGGCCCCTTCCCTCCCTCGCGGCCCGGCTCCCGCCGCAGGCCCTCAGTACCGGAGTCAGCGTGGCTCCGACGCCATCCCGGGGCCCGCGGGCCCGCAGCCCAGGCCCCGCGGGACCCGCAACGTGCGCGGCGAAGACGCTGGGCGCTGCAGGCGGCGAGCCGACCAGGCAGGTGCCGGCAAGGAGCCCGCGGGCCAGCGGCGGCGCGCGCCTCCGCCCCGCCCCCGCCCCGCGCGCCCCCGCCCCGCCCCCCGCGCGCCCTCACCCAGCCCCCGCTTGTCCTCGCCCCGCCCCGCGCGCCCCCGCCCCCGCCCCCGCTTGTCCGCGCCCCCGCCCCGCGCGCCCCCGCCCCGCCCCCCGCGCGCCCCTCACCCAGCCCCCGCGCGTCCTCCCCCGCTCGCCCCGCCCCGCGCGCCCCCCCCCGCCCCGCCCCCGCGCGCCTTCACCCAGCCCCCGCGCGTTCCCCGCCCCCGCCCCGCGCGTCCTCGCCCCGCCCCGCCCGTCCTCGCCCCGCCCCGCCCCGCCCCCCTGCCGGCACAGCCGCTCTTCCGCCCGGGCTGCTGCCCCACCCCCCGCCTTGCCGCCGCTGCTCCTCAGGCTCGATGCTTGTTCCTCAGGCTCGATGCTTGTTCCTCTGCCCCTTCTCCGGCCCGGTCGCCCGCTCCACAGGCCCCGGGACGGCATTGCCCGCCCTGTCCTCTCCCGAAGGCCAAGAAGGGCTGCGAGGGGAGGCCTGAGAGAATCTTCATGCCCGCAGAGCCCCGTGGACACCCACCAGGGGGCCTCCTTACCTGGTCGGCTCCACCCGCGGCCATCTTGGAAGTGGGAAGCGGCTAGGAGGGGAAGGGGCACTGAGGCGGGCAGCGGCCAGGCGTGGGGAGCCGAGCGGCGGAGCGCATCGATGGTGGCCCTGCCCACCCCCGAGCAGGTGTGTGGGAGAGGAAGGTCCCGCCCCCCCACCTGGCCGCAAGCTGGAGGCCAGGTGGGCAAGATCGGAACTCGGGCCCGGAACATGGAGCCTTGAGCATATCGCTTTGAGGCCTTCCCGGCCGGGCTTTGTCTCTTCATCCGTAAAACGGGCTTTTCTGACAGTTCTCTTATTGAGCCGGTAGACAGGGCACAGCGCCGCTCCTCCCCAAACTTGTCTGCACTTCTCTATCACCTGAAGATCTTTGAAAAATTTAAAGGCTAGGCCACGCCTCAGACCAACTAAATCACAGTCTCTGGAGGTAAGACACGGTTATGAAAGCTGCGTAATGTGCAGACAACTTTAGGAACCGCTGGCCTAGTGTTCATTGCATTATTTCCGTCAGTATTGCAGAATCTAGAGACACGATCTGTGATCAAAACTGTCACGCAGGACTTCCCTGGCGGTGCAGTGCTTAAGACCTGCTGCTTTCACTGCAGTGGCGCAGGTTGGATCCCTGGTGGGGCTTCCACATGCAGGCGCCCTCCCCCGCCTCCCCAAAAAAAAACAGTGGGTAGAGAGTGGACAAACCTAGACAGCGTATTAAACAGGAGAGGCATTACTTTGCCGACAAAGGTCCATCTAGTCAAAGCTATGGTATTTCCAGTAGTCATGTATGGATGAGAGTTGGACAAGAAGGCTGAGCACTGAATTCATGCTGGAGAAGATCTTGAGTCCCTTGGACTGTAAGCAGATCAAAACAGTCCATCCTAAAGGAAATCAATCCTGAATATTCATTGGAAGGACTGATGCTGAAGCTGAAGCGCCAATACTTTGGCCACCTGATGCAAAGAGCTGACTCATTAGAAAAGACCCTGATTTGGGGAAAGATTGAAGTCAGAAGATGGGGGTGACAGAGGAGATGGTTGGATGGCATCACTGGCTCAATGGACATGAGTTTGAGCAAGCTCTAGGGAGATGGTGAAGGACAGGGAGCCTGGCATGCTGCAGTCCATGGGGTCACAAAGAGTTGCACACAACTGAGCAACTGAACAACAAAGAGTGAAAGGTGAAGTCGCCTTCAGGGCTGGTCAGTAGCTGAGAGGAGTCAGGAGGCCAGATGCCCTGCCCTTAGGATCACGCAAAGCCCCAGAATAAGAGATGTCTTGTTCACTAGCTATTGACCCATTCCTCAGCGTCCTCCAAGAATGTGGGCTGCCTGAGCCAAACTGGGCTTATCTTGTTTACTGGTATGTTCCCTGAGCCTACAAGACTTCAGAGATTGGGAGCTGAAGGCCTGGGTTCCAAGCGAGGCGTGGCGCCTGACTGCCAGGAGTGCTAAGGCTGCCCCAGGCAGAACTACCAGAGTAGAAACCTCAGAGGGACAGGAAGGGTGATCGGTCCATCAGAATATCTGGAAGCAAACGGTGAAGATTAATTTTGGCTGCAGTCGTTAGTGTTGGTCCCGAGAACCCCCAGGCTTGTTTCTGCCGCCTGGGTCATAGCTCTCAAAATTATCCACACCTGCAGTCATGATGGCAGGAGTGAGAGCTTTAAAAGGAAATCTGTTATAGAACACATTAACACCCTTCACAGTGCTTAGGGCAAAATAGAAGCTTTATCAATGGTTGCATTTCTGGATGTTTTAAGGAAAGCTAATACCAGGGCTCCTCCCAAAGCCCAGTGTCCCCTCTTGAGCTTATTTTTAAGAAAACACTACCAGAGACTTGATTTGGGCCTGACTTAATCCCCAATTTAATACCTCAGAATAATAAATCTCCTTTACAGTGTTCTTTGCGACTCTCCAAATCCCTACCTGCCCTCATTCTCAGTCTTAGGGTTTTGAAAGCCCACAACGACAGAAACCATTGTTCTAAATCCAGAGCCAAGAAAGTTGTTAGTTGTCCGAGGACTTGTGTTGGGCGCCCTCTACTGCCTGTTCCTCCCTCTCTTGCCACCCTGTGGCCAACCACCCCAGCCCAGAGCTCCTCCCCGGAGCCCATGTGTCACTCACACCCTCTGTGATTTGACCTCCGTCTCACCCCCTGGTCACCAGCACCCACAAGCATTCTAGACAAATCCTCATTGCAGTATCAGTCTAACAAAAATACAGTGAACAAGATTAGCCACCTAGTGGCAGGCACTTAACGTCACTTCTCAGAACCTCACACCTCCCGGCCCCCATCTCCAATGTGGAGACAACAATTGGATGAGGGTGGTCAGCCCGCTCTCCCACTGTGCTAGCTCACTGCTGCCCCTCGGGAAGGTGGGCAGCCATCCCAGTTACCCCGTGCAGACCTAACGCAGGGTCCCAGACGGATCCTCACCTGGTCCCACCTCTGGGGGCTGTGGAGCCGCTGCTTGACGTAGAGAAGCACCCGGCCTGCAGTTCCCTTGCTTCCTTTCCGGGCCCAGGCCTGGAGGGTGGCGGCCTGGCCTTGCTAAGCCCCGAAACCTCCCCTCCCCAACTCTCCCCGTCCACGAGGCTCATAGCATCTCCACCTCCAGAACTGTGTGGTGATTAAATGTAAAACAGCTGTCTGGCCTTGTTGGTTTCTGGCATGTTTGGGGGAGTTCTTGGCGCCTTCCTAGCAGTATAATGTATATAGAAAGTTTGTTGGTCAAACTGCCAAGGTGAGGAGAGACACCGAGACCACACCCCTCCAGGGGCCCCACGGAGGGACTTCATTCTCTAAGCCCGACTTCTGAACCTCCCCAGACTTACTCAACAGGAGTGGGAAGCCCTTTCCAGAGTGTCTGATACCCACGGAAACCGGGCCTGAGCCCACTCCGTGCCAGCCTCCTGGGCTCCGGGAGCACCAGAGGAGTCCACAGCCCACGATCCCTGCCCCACAGAGCCCCAGGGCCGGACGGACGTGGCAACTTGCAAATGCAGCCACGTCCCCTTGCCAAGAAAATGCTAACTGACCAGGTGCAGACCCCAGAAAGGTCACAAGGAGGGTGTCGGAGCTGGCGGGACCCCTATGAGTCCTCAAGCCCACCCCTCTGGTTATTCAGCAGGGAATCGGAGGCTCAGAGAAAGATGTGCAGAGGGGCCCGAGTTCAGGTGGGGAAGCAGGTGGGCACTGGACCCAGGCTAGCAGCCCTGCCCTGCCAAACTGTCCTGGCATCGCTTCTCAGGAGGTGTGGGGATCCCATCTCCCAAATGCATATTTTACCCTGACTTCCCCAGCACTCCTCCGCAAAGGTGAGCTCCTTAATACTTGTCGAATGGGTGAATAAGCCTTTCTCATACTTGCACTCATGTAAGCCCTCCAGGTAGCCTGTGCCATGCCTGCAGTTTCACCCTCTCACCATACCTGCCAGGTGAGCCCCACACCTGCTGAGCTGGCACACCTACTTCACAGGTGAGGAAACGCACTGGGAAGTGAGACCGGTCAGCCCGGGTCTCACCACTCGCCCCCACTCTCCAGAAACTCCAGCCTACTTGATAATCCCCACCCACCCTCCTTGCCCCGACACAGCTTCCGGTCTGGGCCACTGATGGTGGGGTCAGGGTGTGAATGAAAGTATCCGTGACAGTCACTCTTCCCTCGGGCTGGCAGTGGGCCCGTCCCCACCGGGCAGAAGCAGGTTGTGCAACCATGGTTTATTTCAGAAGAGCTTTCCTCTGGCCCAAGGGCTTGCAGAAATCCAGGAAAACCTACCCTTTCTGTCTTTATTCCTTGGCATACGGGAAATCACCGTCGAGTTAGACGTTCTCATTTTTAGGACACAGTGCCTGGAACTTGGGTTTCTCTTGTTGTTTCTGAAAACTGAGCAAGATGAGAAAAAAACAGCAACAACAACAAAGTCAGGAGTAGTCCGGGTAGCTGGAGGTAAGCCTTCCGGCAACCTCAGGCCCGTAGAAGACAGAGACAGAGACACAGCGATGGAAAAGTCGTAACAAACAGGGCAGCCACCATGAGCCTCTGCGCTCTGCTCCTAGAAGCAGCACCCAGCTCTCACCCCCAGGCCAGCAGCTCCCATTTACTCAGCTTTAACAAGCGCCGTTACCTGTTTCTTACCATCAGAGATTAAAATCAGAGGCTTCAGAGAGGTGGAACTCCCAGCACATTTATGGGAGAAGGCATGGCTGCAACAGAAAAGATTATAAGACACTGAATACTTTTAATGGTACACTTGAAAGGAAACTGTAATAAAATTACCCCCAATTTCAGGCCAAAACTATTGTAAAAAGATGCTCCCTGCACTGTTACTTACAACAGGAAACGGATGTGATGTGGATGTCCAACCACGGGGGAAAGGTTAACTACACAGAGAAACTTCTATGCAGCTATTTTAAAGCCTTCCAAATAGTTTGGTATACGACTTCTCTGGTGGTCCTGTGGTTAAGAATCTGCCTGCCAAGGCAGGGGACACAGGTTCGATCCCTGATCTGGGAAGATGCCACGTGCCGTGGGGCAGCTAAGCCCGTGTTACATAATTCCTGAGCCTATGCTTTAGAGCCCATGAGCCAAAGGCACTGACAACCTCCTGCCCTGGAGCTTGTCCTCCACAACGAGAGAAGCCACCACGATAAGGACCCCGTGCACCACAACTAACGCATAGCCCCCGCTCCCCACCTCTAGAGAAAGCCCACACAAAGACCCAGCACAGCCAAAAATACATTAAGGTCTTTGACAACTCTGTTTTTAAACAGCCTATCATGGCAAACAGGAAATGCTTGTTGTAAGCGTGACACTGAATCTTAAATGAAATAGACGTCTATGGAAAATCCACAAAAAGAGACGGGGAGACCCGGAAATGATGTCGGAACACGCATGATTCCTGCTGATGGTGTATTCTGAAACTTTTAGATCTCCCACAACAAACGCGTGCTCTGTGATGAGATGTGTCCAGATGCCAACTGATGGGTAACCGACAGGATTCAAGAGGCACAGGCACCCAGGCCATCGGATGAGGGCTCTGCCCCTGACCCTTCTCCCCAGAGCAAGACAAGTCCTATTAGCACTTTGCCAGAGGGAACACTCCTGCTCCAAGGGGTCAGGTAATCAGTGCTCAGCCAGACTTGCTGTGATGGGATGGCCGACGACAGAGCCCTGTGACCGTGGTGTGTAGCCCAGGGTCAGTAACAGCGTCTCTGGCAGCCCAGTGACGCTGTATTGTTACCCCGTTTACTGGGGACACCTGACTCCTGGTGGGTGTGGATTCAAAGGTCACTAAATCTCAGGGCAGCCCACGTAATTGCTTGGAAGGAGGAAGTTATAATGAAACCAATATACTCTGCAAAAGCCTGGAACCCCTGGCCTGGCAATGGGATGTGGTGGCGGGGAGTGTTGCAGGGGACCTCCTGTGGCCTGCGGCCCCTGATGCTTAAGAGGTGCCTGGGGCTGGAGGCCTTAAGGGGCCGTGTACTGAGAAACCACAGAAGCCTGTGGGGGTGGGGCTCCACGCTGCAGCACACCACACTGGAATTTTCCAAATAGCCTTGATTTTTTCAAGGCATCGCCCAGTTGCCTGCTGCTGCCTCCACCATCGGGAAGCTAAACCCAATTTAGAAGCTCCAGGATCGGGTCTCCCATGGGAGTCACGTGAGGTGGGGGCAGGGGAGGCGAACGCTTCCAGGCCCGATGATCTGCCGTGGGAGACCCTCCCAGCACCTTTGCACGCACGAGGCTCTCCCTCAGGCCCAGGGGCTCCCCAGACGCATCTGGAACTCTGTTACATCCTCACCTTCACGCCTGCCCTGCCCTCTGCCCCGAGCCTGGACCTCCTGAGACTCTCTACTCTTATACTTCCTGGTCCCCTTTGGGTGGTGTGGCCCAGAACAGTGCTCCAGGTGCTCCCTCCCTCAGAACAGCATCCTCAACTCTAATCCACTCCCATCCCCAGGCCGTACCGGGCTCCAGCACCCCCACCCCCGGCCATTCTCCATATGCCTATTGCCTTGCCAAGTCTCTGTTCGGTCCCCAGGTCCCCAGTGGCAGCCAGGGCCCACACGGAGGGCCCTCTTCATCCTCATGGCCGCCAGGGGTGCACAGAGGACCTGAGGCTCCCAGGGTGCGGGAAAACCTTCCTGCCCAGCCCCCACAGCTGCCGAGGATACAGGCAGGATTTGCACCCAGGCCCTCTGGCTCCGGGTAACATCAGCCAGGGTGCTTGTTTGGGGGTGACTGACGGGACCCCTGGGCTGAGGTCCTGCCCCCTCCACGCCCCTCTTCACTCTTCCTTCCCCACTGTTCCTCCACCTGAGACCCCACTTTTCCAGCCCCTGAGAAGGCGATGATAGGAGAGGATGTGAGCCTTCAGATCAGGCAGGTCTAGGCTGGAGTCACAGCTCTTCATGTTTTTACTGAGTGACTTTGGGCAAGTTTCTTAACCTCTCTGAGCCTCGGTTTCCTCTTTAAGAGGAAGGGGTGTCCCACATACCTCAGGTGGGGAGTGGTTTGGATGTCATGCAGAGGAGGTGTATGACACGTGTTGTCTCTCTTCCTGATGCATCCACCCTCCCTGACCTACTGACTTCAACCTCTTCCCCTCCCTCCACCATCCTGAGACAACCCGAGGTCTCATGTACCTTAGAGGAACCTTTGATGCATCCCACGTTCCTCTTCTTCTCAGACCTCAGCCCCTATTTCCTCCTAATCCATCCACTCACCAATAAACAGCTACACACACACACACTGACACACACATGTGTACACATGCACACACACACACACATGCACACAGTTGGCCCCAACCCCATCCTATCTATGGAAATCAGCCTCCTAAATGTCCCAGCATGGAGTCCAGCTTCCATCCTTCCTCTGTCCTTCACCTGGAGTGGCAGGTGTTCCCAGATCTCACGAAAACACTCCTGGAGGCTCCTTGTCTTTCCCTCTCCAGAGCAGCCCATCCACTTCTTTAGGGAGGGAGCTGGTCTATGACAAACCCAGAAAGCGCATTAAAAAGCAGAGACATCACTTTTCTGACAAAGGTCCATCTAGTCAAGGCTATGGTTTTTCCAGTAGTCATGTATGGATGTGAGAGTTGGACCATAAAGAAGGCTAAGTGCCAAAGAATCGATGCCTTTGAACTGTGGTGTTGGAGAAGACTCTTGAGAGTCCCTTGGACTGCAAGGAGATCCAACCAGTCCATCCTAAAGGAAACCAGTCCTGGATATTCTTTGGAAGAAATGATGCTGAAGCTGAAACTCCAATACTTTGGTCACTTGATGTGGAGAGTTGACTCATTGGAAAAGACCCTAATGCTGGGAAAGACTGAAGGCAGGAGGAGAAGGGGACAATAGAGGATGGGATGGTTGGATGGCATCACTGACTCAACGGACATGAACCTAAGCAAACTCTGGGAGCTGGTGAAGGACTGGGGAGACGCATGCTGCAGTCCTTGGGGTTGCAAAGAGTTGGACAGGACTTAGTTGGACGGGATAGGACAGAACAACAAGACCTCAGCCTCCCCACGCTGGGTCTCTGCCCCGAGGGGCCCCAAGCCTGCTGACCCCCCTCCCTGGCAGGCATCACCCATCAGGAGACCTGTCCTTCCCACTGCCAGTCCACCCTCAAGTCCCAGACCTTACAGGCACCCTCTCTGCACCAGGCCTTGTGCGAGGCTCCAATGTCCAACTGACACCCAGGTGAATGCATAAACCAGGTCCATTTATGGATGCAAAAGTCTCCAAGAAAGACTCTGAGGCTCTGCTAATCACAGCGATCCTCTGACTGGCCGCCCACTGCCTGTGGAGGGAGAGCTCGTGGCTGGGAGAGAGCTGGCTGCTAGGTTTTTGTTCTTGCTTGAATCTGGGCAAAGGGGCTTCCCAGGGACGGGCCTGGAAAGGTGAGGGTGAGAGCGGGTGGGCTCGAGAGGAGCAAAGTGGAGCCTGGCTCAGTGTCCCAGGAGGCCAGCTGGGGTGACCCAGTAGACATATGGGCAGATGCACCTCCAGAGGGCAGCTCCTTCAAGGCCAGCCTCCAGCAGCCACCAGAGTGTCCCCCTTAGCCACCAGCCTGACTTTCCAGCCCCTCCCTTCCCAACCTGGCTCCAGCCTGATCTCTCAGCCCCCCGCTGCCCCTCTCCCACCCAGACTGGCATTTTCCAGACAGGTCGCAATCCTGGCTGCACAAACCCCACCTTTGCCTTTCCTGTTCCTTCTGCCTGGATCCCCTTCCTGCCTTCTTCAGCTGTCATGACCCAGGTGCCCTTCGGCCATGTGCCAACCACACAGCCAAATTGCCCACGCCTGGTGGAGCTGGTCTCTCCCCACTGAGAGTCTGGGGAGCCCCTTGCTCATGCCCTGTGGCCCTCCACAGCAGAGACGTGACAGGTGAACCAGATTCTCTGAAGGAGCGTGGCCCCGAATTAGGGGCCTCCTGACCCCAAACAGCTCGGCCTAGGAAGCGCTGGGCTGTAAACACCTGCCAACCGGTCCAGCCCTCCTCCCATCTCTGGGGGTAGGGGGTGGGTTTGGGGTGGAGAGGACCACTCCTAAAATCTAAAATGGGCCAAGAGATTCGCCAAGAACCGCAGGTGGTGAAGGGTGCTGTCTGGAGCCGCCAGGGCACCAGGCTGAGTGCCCGGAGATCTCTCAGAACCAGTCAGCAGTCTCTAGACCTGTCTGTCCATCTGCCTCCCCGTTAGACTGTGGGTCCGACCCCAGCACATAGGTAGAGCTCAGGATGGTTGGAGCGCAGCTCTTTCGGAGGTCGGGGGCCCACCTCCAGGCTTCCCAATCCCAGGGGGCCCAGTCCTCCAGGGAGATCCAGGCTTCATCCACCAAGCACAGCCACCGCCCCAGGGGAGACCCCGCCTGGGGCTGCCCGGGGAGCTGAGCTGAGCTGGGTCTGGGCTTCAGGGGCAGGAAAGGGAAAGATGGTCACCTAGCCTCCCAGGGTCTGCCAGGCCCCTTCCTTGCATGGCCCCTCGCCCCCAGGTCCACCCCTCCCCCAGCCCGCATGTGGCTCAGCGGCTCCCGCCCCAGGAGACAAACCTCTTCCGAGGCTCATTTCCAGCTGCCACCAAACCGGCCCGACCAAGCTTTCAGAAAGAGCAGTCCACACGCTGCTGTCCACACGGCCTCCCGCCCTCTCGTGGCCCGTGACAGGCAAGGCCGTGCTTCCTCACCGCTGTGCCCCCAGCACGCGGGCGGGGCTTGGAGACACCTGTCTGGCCCCAGTTTGTCTGGACTTTGCCCCTCTGTGAGCCTCAGTTTCCTCATCTGTAAAATGGGGGTGACCATTGCCACTCCCCTGGCTCTTGGGAGCCCTTGGGTAGCTGTGTCTCTAGGGAGAGGCCGGGGCTGAGTGGAGAAAGGGCAGGTGCAGCACCACCCAGAGGAGGTGAGTGGGTAGGTTTTGGGGGCCCTGACCTGGGCCCCATCAAGGCTCCCAGCAGACGTCTATGTTGAAATTATAGGAAAGGCCTGAGAAGCCTCCCTGAGCCTCTCCAGAGCCTTATTCAGGGAGACAATGTAGGGCCAGAAAGAGGCCCAGGGTTACAGCCAGGAGACCAGGTCCCCATCCCGGGTGTGGTGCTCATTGTTCCCCGTGATGATGTGGTTGGTGTGTCTAACGTGCCCGAACTTAGTCTCCTCATCTGAGAAATGGGCACATCAAGAGGTGTGGGGCTAGGACTTGCCTGGTGGTCTGGTAGTTAAGACTCACTTCGCCATGCAGGGCTTGAGGATTTGAATCTTGGTCAAGAAACCAAGATTCCACGTGTCACCCAGCAACTAAGCTGGCATACTATAATGAAAACCTAGCACAATTAAAAAAAAAAAAAAGCATGATTTACCCGCGGCGCAGAGCATGTGGCACAAAGTGCGAACCCAGGCGCGTGGATGAGACGGGCTAGACGCTCACAAGGATGATTCTAGAGGTCCAGCGATAAGCGCTGGCATTGTTATACATTTTCGATAGGAAATGGAAATAAGTGGAAAAGGCTGGTCTTCGGTTTGCAGAAGCTATTAATATAAAGCGTCTTCATGGAGACCCTGAGTGGCCCTCGATGGGTCCAGGGCCCTGGTAGTCTGGGCCTCTGCCTATGGCTTAGGGCTGGTGGTGTGATTTTTGCCTACCTTCTATGGGTTAAGAAAGTTGGTCTCAGTCAGTAAAGAATCTGCCTGCAGTGCAGGAGACCCGGGTTTGATCCCTGGGTTGGGAAGATCCCCTGGAGAAGGAAATCACAGCCCACTCCAGTATCATTGCCTGGAAAAACTCATGGACAGAGGAGCCTGGTGGGCTGCAGTCCATGGGATCACAGAGTCGGGCACGACTGAGTGACTAACACTTACTTACTTAAAATTTATCTCCTGTATGCCAGGTCATGTGCTCAAAGTTGAAGACCCAGGAATGATTCAGGAACAATCCTTTCTCAGTTTACAGAGGAGACAAGTGTGTAAAAGGATATTGCATTTTTTCAAGCTTTTACCTCACCTCCATGTGAGAGAGTAACACCCATTGTGGAAAGTCTGGCAAATGCAGACGTGTCCTCAGAAGAGAATACAGGGGCCTGCAATCCTGCCTCCCGGCAGAACCACTGGAAAGCGCACCGCTCAAACCTCCTTGTGTCCTCCTGTGGGGTGGGGTGGGGTTCCCTGGGAGCCGGGGCCGGAGCTGCAGAGGGGCCTACAAATTCACCAGGGTCCCCGAACAGAACCAGCAGAGCTCCCTTCTCTGAGGGAGGCAGAGATGGGAGGCCCAGAGGTCATGGCTCCTCCTCCTTCGGATCCAGCCAGACGACAGAATTAGGCTCCCCCGCTGCCCCAAAGAGCTTCCCCCGTGGCTCAGCTGGTAAAGAATCTGCCTGCAGTGCAGAAGCCACAGGAGGAGACGCAGGTTCGATCCCCTGGGTCTGGAAGATCCCAGGAGGAGGAAATGGCAACTCACTCCAGTGTTCTTGCCTGGAGGATCCCATGGACAGAGGAGCCGGGCAGGCCCTTGGGGTCGCAGAGTCGGACACGACTGAAACGACTTAGCACGCGTGCTGACTGAAAACCTCTTTGCGCTTCTAAGTTATTATTGTTTACCTCTTGAGAGTGTTTCCACTGTGAAAGTTTCACACACACAGAGAGAAGAGTGAGCGCTGCAGAGGTCCTCGCGAGCCCATCTCAGCGCAGATCTGCGCGCTGCTCCTCCTGCCCCCTCCCCCACTCTTGTTTTTTTCATTTGTCCTGGATTCATTTAGTGTGTATCTCAGATATATGAGAGCCCGTGAAAACACTTCAGCTTGTTCTGCACACATCTGTAGTGGTAAGCGGGTTTGTTTTTTTGAGGCATAATCACAATACCATCAGATACCTAATAAAATTAACAATTCCTCAATGTTTTATAATCCCCCAATCATCTCTAAAAATGTCTTTTATAGTTTGTCCAAATCAAGTTCCAAAGGTGACACACTGCTCTTGGCAAACAGGTCCCTATATATATATTCATTTGCATTTATTTATTCCTTGGCCGTGCCAAGTTCTACTCGCAGCATGCAGGATCCAGCTCCCCTGGCCAGGCGTGGAACCTGGGCCTCTGCGTTGGCAGTGAGTAGCCACTGGACCCCCAGGGAAGTCTTTGGTAGAAGAGTCCTTTGTCTCTTTTACTCTGAAGGGCCTCTCCTTGGTTTTCCCTGAGCCATGTATTTGTTGATGACCTTGCATTATCTGTCTTACAGAACTTTCTGAAGTATGGATTAGTGTATTATGTACGTGTGGTGGTGTTCAACAAGCTCCTCCTCTAGCCCCAGGATTCCCTTTCAACTTGGTTTTCATCTCAAGCAGCAGTTCTCAATTTTGCCCCCAGGGGAACATTTTGCAGTGTCCTCCTAAGAGGGTCCCTTAGGAGGCACTTAGCTGGAGACGGGAGCAGGCCCAGGGGAGGGGTCACTTAGGGGTCACTCCCAGCATCCCCACGTGGGCACTGGCTACACATCCATCAGGAGTGGACGGCTCATCCCCTGTCTTGGTGATGACGTCATCTTGGACCCGTCGGTCCCGGTGCTGAGCACGTGAGCTGATGAATCTGCAGCCATTGGTGATCATGGTCTTGATCAGCCACGAGGGTTGCAGAATGGTGAGACCTGTTGTTTTGTGTGTAAGGTAAAAGGAGAAGGGGACGACAGAGGATGAGATGGTTGGATGGCATCACTGACTCGATGGACACGAATTTAAGCAAACTCAGGGAGATGGTGAAGGACAGAGAAGCCTTGTGTGCTGCCGTCTCTGGGGCTGCAAAGAGTCGGACACGGCTGAGCAACTCAGCAAAACCGTTAATGACTTTAACACTTTCTCACGTACAGTTTGCAAAAGGCTTTCCCATCCAGGATGGAAAAACCAGGCTCTGCTGGAGGCAGGTCTGATAATCCTCTAATAACTTTCTGCAGACAAGGAGACTGAGCTCCGAGGAAAGAAGTGGCACAGGACCCTACGGCTCAGTAAGAGCACCAGGCTGAGCCTGAGCAGAACCACCCAGAGGGCCACTCTCAGACGTGTACTCAGCTCACCCAGCAGCAGGGTATGGAGGAAGCGGTCTGTGATCTTTTTATTTTTTTCTGTTTTTTTGCCGAGCCTCATGGCATACAGGATCTCCTGTGTGATTTTCGTTCTTTCTTTCTTTCTTTTTTTTTTTTTAAAGCTACAAAAGTTCTAAGAGAGATTCTCTAAAATCCCTCTCCAACCTCAGAATCACCCCACTTTGGGCTCCCCACCGCCTCCAGGCTGAGATCCAGACCCTCTCAAGGGACACTCAAGGCCCTCTCCCTACTGTCTCTCACCTCACTGCCCCCACCCCAGCCAAACCCACTGGGACAGGGAACTTGGGTTCTTGTTCTGACCCTGTGGGCCCTAAGGGAGGAATTAGCCTCTGTTCGGCACCAACAGGTGCAGGCACATTATTAATTCTGGGACGTGGATTTCACCTTCCACTTTTTCAGATGAGAAAACTGAGGCTTAGAGAGAGTGAGTGTCTCTTCAAAGGCCACACGGTGGAGGCCGGGGCTCCGGGGAGACGGGCGGGCTGGCCCCACCCTGGGCCCCCGACAGCCGGGCCAGCCGTCCTGCCCAGGGCTGGGAGGGAGGCAGAGGCCCCCCGCAACAGCCTCGCATTGCACCTCCCAGCGAGGCGCCTCTGTTTCCTGTGATCTGCAGCGGCCCTGGAGGGCGGATCACTGCCAAGTGGGAAACCACGCTGTTAACGGCCGATCTGCAGAGTCCTGGGGTGGAAACGGAGACCTGAATGTTTCTTCCAGATCAAACGGGTAACTCGTTCCGTGGGAAGGCCCTTTGAGGGTGTCAAGCTGAGGACTGTACCTCTTTCCTCCCCCGCCTGCCCTGCTCAGGAACACCACATGGCCTTGCCAAGGCCATCGGACCATTCAGGGCAGAACTGGGTCCTGATGCTTCATCCAACACCCCCACCCGCCAACTCCCGAGGCCACTGAGTGAGGTGGAGTTTGGGGGCTGCCAGGCAGGGAAATTGAGGGGCAAGATGAAGAAGAATCAGCCTTCTAATGGCATGGCTGCCTGGGCTTGGCGTCTTCCCCACTTTCTTTCAAACTGTTAAAAATTCTACATGTTTAGAGCTCAGGCAGGAAGGACCCTCAGAAGTTTATCTCGGAGAGATGGAAGAGGAAACTCTGGTCTCCTAATCATTGTACAGGTAGGGCCGAGGGAGGCTGACTGGCTTAGGAAAATGAAATTTATTCCCAGCATCAGGTTCAGGGGTCTGGCACATCGTAGGCTCTAAAATGGAGAAGGAAACAGCAACCCACTCCAGTATTCTTGCCTGGAGAATCTCTTGGACATAGGAGCCTGGAGGGCTACAGTCCATGGGAGTCTCAAGAGTTGGACACGACTTAGGAACTAAACCACCACCACCACCACCAGGCTCTAAATGTGTTTGTCAAATGAATGAATGCAAGTTTCCAAACCAAGACCCAGAGACATTCCTTTCTTCCTAATTGGTAGCTTAATGCCTACATGAAAAGACAGTGGCCCCCAGAAGGCCCCAGATTGTCCTTCCTTCCACATGACGACTCAGCAAGGTCCAGGTGTGGACTCCAGGGTCCTCTGCTCACCAGGCTCATCCAGTTAACAAAAGGCCCTCCGAGCATGATGTCACCAGGCCTGGGAAAAGCGTTTCGAGTGAGGACCAGAGTTCAGCATGAGGACAAGACTCAGAGGCTCAAATCTTCCCACTTCCTCCCCAGTTCAGGAAGGGGAGGTCCATGTGAGGGACGAACCTGGAGAAGCGAGGCGCCCAGAAGGATCCTTGAGATGCTACAAATACCCGTATCCTGGGAGAGAGGCCAGACTCCACCCAGCACCCTGGTAGGGCCTTACTGGGGCAGGGGAAGGTAGCCAGCTGGACGGAGTGCCCGGCAATCTTAGGCTCCCGAGGCTGGGCATGGAGATAGGAACAGACGTGTGTGTGTGTGTGGTGACCAGAACCACGGTCTGCCACGATGAGGGCGTCTCTCCAGGGTCCCCAATCCCTCTGGAGCCAGCCACCCTGGGGCCTGGATGGCTGCCGGGGGAGCCACCCGGGGTGACCTCACAGGTCTGCTCACTCAGGCGAGTGGGCGATGCTCCAGGCCAGGTCCCTGGACTTCCTGGGCCTTCCCAAGGCTGGAGGGGGCGGCTCAGAACAGGAGCCCCACCCGCAGGAACAGAGGAGTGACGCTCAGGTGGGCTTGGGGGCCTGTCCCCTCCCACATCGGGGGCGGTGGAGAAGAGGCAGGTTTCCCTGCCCATTAGCGGGGTGGCCCAGCCTGGCCCTGGGAGCCTGGGGAGGGGAACATCCTCAATCCGTGGTCAGGGGAGAGTGCCCAGCCCAGGGTCACAGGCTAGCCAGGCACCTTCTTGGGTGGGCAAGCAGAAGGGAGGTCCACGGCCCTGATGTAGTCCTCTCTGGGACGAGGCTGGGGGTGGTCCAGGGCAGCCAGGACCTGTTAGGGAGGCAACCCAGAGGGTGGGGCCTCCTTGGTTCCCCCCTCCCGCTTGGGAGGCCCCTGCATGACCGCTGGGCTGTGGCAGGAAGTGGCCTGCTCCGGGTCTGAGAGGACGAGGGCCGGGTGCCTGGAACCCTCCTGCCCGCCTGGTGGCCCCTGAACCAAAGGGCACACTTGGTCCTGCTGCTACCCACGGCCCCCCCACCAGGAGGGACACGGTGATCTCATGACGGGTGAGAGGAGGGCTAAGGGGCCGCCTAAGGGCCGCGTGACCAAGCCGAGCACCCAGCCCCCGGGGCTCTGCAGGGCCTGACCCTGAGGCAGGGCTGGGCAGCCACTAGGTGGAGGGAGGGGAGGAGGGGCACCCAGCCGTCCCAGGCTGGGCATGCCAGCTTCCACTGACAGCCAGGGGCGGTGAGGCGTGGGTGCTCACCCAGGAGTGCGTGGGCAGCGAGGGTGGGAGGGGGGTGGGGGGGCTGGGCTGGGACTTGGCACAGCTCACGAGGACCAGAAAGAGACTGCTTGCCGGAAGCGGTTGGCCTCACACGCTTCGTACAGTGGGGTTTTGGAGAGACACAGGCTTTCTTTGGGATGGGTTCTGTGGTCAGTGTCCACTTCAAATGCTGGCTCCACTGTCCCCCAGGTGTGAAGAGAGGGAAAAGAAAATGATAAGCCACTTGGTTGCATCAGACTCTTTGTGACTCCATGGGCTGTGGCCCACCAGGCTCCTCCATCCGTGGAATTCTCCAGGCCAAGAATGCTGGAAGCCATTCCCTTCTCCGGGGGAGCTTCCCGACCCAGGGATTGAATCCGGAGTCTCTTGCAATGTGGGTGGATTCTTTAATTGTCTGAGCCGTGACACAAGCTGTGAGACCTTAGCAAGTGATCACTGTGTCTGTTTTCTCATCTGTAAACTGGGGCCACTGTACCTGCCTCACAGGGTTGTGAGTTAAGCCCTGCTTAGACAAGTGCCTGGCACGTGGAGTGCCCCCCAGCGCTGGCTAGTAGTGTTCCTGGCACAGACAGGATGATCCCTGCATCCCACCACATGGCCAGGTGCTGCCACTAGTTCGCTAGTTCGGTAAACCAAGACAACTGCCCCGGAAAAGCTGCTAACCCCCACCGGCGATGAAGGCCAGCTGCAGTCTAGATGCAGAGCTCGTGTCCTGGTCTCTGTGTTTCTTACGGCCCAGCTGGGGAAGCCGGGCCCGACTGCCGCCCCTAGACCACCGTGCAGACGAGCTGGCCTCCAGGCCCCCCGCCTCAGCCACTCAGCCCATGCGCCCGGGCTGCCGGGCGGCACCTGCATTGGTACCGGCTAGACCCCAGCTCTGCAGGCACACACTCACACAGGGGCCACCACACCTTCGCCCTCCACTTGGCTGTGACGCCTCGACTCCTGGGAACAGAGTCTCCAGGTGACTAGTTACTGTGCCCAGGGTGCCCCTCTCCCAACCCTGTGCCCTCGTGAAGCTCACGGTACTTTGTGAAAAGGTGGAGTTGCCGGCTGGTGTGGCTGTAAGGCACACACCTGTGCCAGGAGGTGACCGACAAGAGAAGCCCTGGACACTCCCGGGACACCGCCCGTCTCCGCGGACACGCAGCCCCTGCCGCACTGACCACCCAGCCGGTGCCAGGGCCAAACGGGAGGAAGAGGTACGGTCCAGCCGGCGAAGGTGAGGGGACATGCCGAAACAATGCCGCCTGGAGCTGGGCCTGCAAGTCGGTGCTTGGGGGCTCATCTGGTACCAGGAGCTGGGCCCTGGGCGTCCCCTTACAGATGTGCTCTCAGATCAGGCTGCCTACGGACTTCACAGAAAGCAGGGGTTGAGGGGGGGCTGGGAAAAGTGAGGCTGACCCCTTTGGCTTGTCTACAAGATGCATGCTTCAGAGATCTACCCTCCGTAAATGTGGGGAGCAGCTCTACCCTCTTCAGAGGGAGATGTACGTATGTATGATAAGTCGCTTCAGTTGTGTCCGACTCCATGGACCGTAGGCTCCTCTGTCCATGGGATTCTCCAGGCAAGAATACTGGAGTGGGTTGCCATTTCTTACTCCAGGGGATCTTCCTGACCCAGGTTTCTAACCTGAGTCATTTGTGTCTCATGCATTGGCAGGCAGATTCTTGACCACTGCACTACTTGGGAAGCGTGTAAAAACATGCCTGCACATCCCAGAAGCCAGAAGGACAGGCCAAACACAACTCGAACCCTCTGTGCCGACAGAAGGCGAGTACTCAGCGTCCGGATGGTGAGAAAAGGACATCTGGGCTCACACATGGGTCCACGGGACCACAAGTCTGTTTGAATGTCCATCCAGCGGCAGGCATCCTGAGGGCTGGAACTGGCCTTCCAGAGCCTCTGCCCGAGGAGGCCCATGGTTAAAGGTCATCAACAGAGAAATGTGACTTAGGGTACTGAAAAAAACATGAGGGGAACTTTCTCCATGTTAATGATAAGCTGTAAAAGCGATGCAGAACGTTACTGACAATGAGAAGATCTCTTGAGGAAAAACCTATTTCTGAAGCTACCGAAGAGCAAGCGTAGTACCACCTTTACTGTGAATGTCTCTCTATACAGATATCCACATACACACTCAGCTGTCCAGGAAGGTGTTTCACATAAAGCTTAGAAGCTACCCTCTCAGGATGATGGAGGTATGGATGAGTTTTCTTTTATACTTTTAAAATAATATATTGCTTTCTTGAACTGTACAGTCATTATGTTAATATAAATACACATTCCCCCCACCACCACCCGTGAAGAAAAGACTAAGCTTTTTCTACCACCACAGGACAAAAAGGCGTTTTCTTTGCAAGATTCAGGTAGTAGTTCCTACGGGTGGGAAAGGGGAGGCGGGGGGTAGGCTCTTTTCTCAGCAGGATTCAGGCAGTAGTTCCCAGGGGTGGGAATGGGGGGTGGAGGGCGGGTTAGGTTCTTTTCTCAGCAAGGCCCCACCCACTTTCTTCTCCAGCAAAGCAGACGCCAGCACTTTCAACAGTGCCCATAGGAAGAGCTAAATAACCTTCATCTAGAATTTAAAACATTATTGACTCAGGGCGATCTCTGCAGAAATTAACACCTTGCGGGTGTTACGTAACTGGGCGCTATATAAGGTGATTTGTTACATAAATGAATATGGACATGATTTCTGGTCAGTAAGTTGCTAAGAGGAGGCTGGTGTTCATTTATAAAACAATCTTTGCTGCGATAAACAAAGACAACCAAAGGCTTTTTAACTTTTTTATTTGGTGTTAACTCCACAAGAAAACAAAACAAAACAAAAAATTGGTTACTCTGGTGTACGTGAAATCAGAACGATACAACCACGGGAAAAGAATCTCAGCCCGGGAATGGGAAACTGGTGCTTCAGTGCTAAGATGTGCAACGCGCTTCATACCACGGTGCGTTTCAGCGTTTTGCCAACTTTTTAAAGAGATGCTTTTTCTTTGTGATCACTCACTTACAAAACTGAAAACCACAACTTTCAATTCTGTCGCTGAGAGCCTCCGGGCTTCAGCCACTTAGCTACGGAAACAAATCAATACGTAATCTGTTCCACTCCTCACCCACTTGTAATCCCTTCCCGTTCCCGTGGGAGGTGCGTCGCCTTCCCACCAGCTTGAGGAAGTCTGCACGTGACCACCTGGAGCCTTTTCATGATAAAAAAAAAAAAAAAGCAGCTGTCCGAAATCACCGAGCTAAAGGTTGTGTCTGAAATCTATTTATTTGGTCTCGGCTACATGAGCAACGATTTCTAGGATGATCGTCACTGTAGTGATTTTTTTTAAAAGGAATTTTACAACTTCCAATTCTTTTTTTGCCTTTGCTGTTAAAAATTATATTTCAGTGCAGATGCTAATCAATTTTTAGGAAGCTCTGGAAGAAAGAAAAATACATAAACCCTTATAAAGTCTATAAATAAATAACAGCAACATAAAACCTTACACACGCACGCGCGCGCACACACACACACACACACACACAAACCCACTTTAAAGTGTCAAAGATGTGCTGTATAAAAACAAACCCTGACGTGTGGTGAGACCAAACCCCACGGCCCATCAGGTTTCCCACAGTGAGGACAGAGAGCGCCGGGGAGGGGGTGACTCCGCGGCCCTGGAGGGAGTTTCCTGTGTCGTCATGAAGGCGAGGCAGTGAAACCCAGTGCTGCAGCAAACCACGCCTTCTTGGCCAGCTCGGCTCCCAGCCAGTGCACGTTGCGTGCCTAGCGGCTGCCAGCATCAGCGGTGGAGTTGTCTCATCCAGTTAAGACTTCCCGACGTTACAGACACGCTCAACTGATCTCACACGTCGGTTAAAAAAAGAAAAGTAACTTTAAACACTTAGGTTTTGCAAATATCGCTCCTTCTAACTTCAGCCTGTTGCGCGGAGGCGTGAAAAGCTTGAGGAAGTGACCGTCGTGAAACGGATGGGCCTGGACAAGATGGACCGAGCCCTGGCTTCCCGACGACTCGGGCGGGCGGGCCCCGTGGAGCCCTCACACCGCTACGGGAGAAACCAGGACTCTGATCCCGACCCGCCACACACAGAACTTGCCCAGAATATTCTCTCAAACACAAAAGGAGATCTAAGCTACGCTGTCAGAGCCAGGAGCGCAGCCAGCTGCTGCAGCCAAGGTCTCTTTGGGGTCGCGAGGTGGCCTTTGTTTCAGGTCAGACGTGTACAATCTCAGGTTCTGGGGTGGGGGGCGGGGACGGGGGTGGGGGGCAGCTTGGATTCCATGTCAGTCACCACAAGAATCTCACCCGCAACTCAGGTCCTCACCAAGTATTGCCAAGACCCACCGCAAACAACCGTGGCCGGTGTCTGCGGGGGCAGAGACTGCGCCGAGAGCTAGCGAGGAGGGCACCGACCATGGCACTCTCCATGGTGCATACTCTAGGGGAAGATCCTAAGATAGAAAACACAGTATTTTTGTTAAGTCTCTAAAAGCACACCCTTGCAGTTCCTACGTTAAATGTACATGAGATTTTTTTTTACTGAATGGAGACCGGGGATGAGTCACCCGGGCTGCCCTCTGGCCTCCGGAGACAGGCACTGACCCGCTGCGGGGGTCTGCGTTCACACCCCAGTTCGGAGAGGGCAGAGCCTGCGTGTCCCCGGGCTAGAGTCTCTGAGGAGTGGGCGCGGGCGCTGATGCTGCGGTGCTAGCAGGGGGCGGTGACGGACTGCGGCTGGAAGTGGGAGGGCTGCGGCGGCGAGGGGACGCGGAAGGCGGGGATGCTTCTAGGACGAGCGCATGCACACCGGCTCTGGTCTAGTTCAGAGAGCCAAGAATTTTAACAGCTTGGAAGAAGGGAAAGAAAAAAAGAAAGAAAATCTTCAGCAGGACAGCTGTCCTCAACTCTAAAATAAGCAAGAAGAGAAAGAGAATTACTGATCTGAACCAGTTAATTGAAGAAGAAACCTAAGTTGTCGTTTTAGATTAACAGGCCTCACAAAGGGTACTTTCCCCTCACACAGCAATTAAAAAAAAATAACTTGGACTGCTCTGCGGGGGGCGGGTTAGAGATGAGTTCGGGAGAAGAGCGCCTCCTCGCCGCGGTCCGCCCACTCGCCTCCACCTTCCGAGCCCGAGTCCTCCGCGGCGGAGCCGGCGCTGGAGCGCGGCGAGCGGTGGAAGCCGTTGGGCTGGGCTCCGGGCGTCCCGCTCTGCTGTGCACCTCGCTTCATAAACAGAAGACACCTGAGGGGAGAGGGACAGGGAGCGAGTTTTCGAAAGGTTACAGAGGGGCCAGGGGAGGCGCTTTTTTCACATACAGAGATGAAGGAGCACACTGTTGGTGGATATTTTCCGGTGGAGATTACCAGACTCTGAAGTTTTCCTGTTTGAAAGCAAAACGAACAAGCTCTCCCCTCCTGACCTGTAAAGGACCCCAGACCCTGATTCTCCACGTTCCCGCCTTCTGGAGTCTCTGAGCGCCGCCTTGCCCTCCTGGGGCTTCCACTGCAGGGCGCGCAGCAAGCGGACCCTGCCGGGCCCACGCCCCTCCCAGCTTCCTGCTGCGCTGACCGCTGGGCGGGCAGGGGGCGCTGGCGGGTCCAGACAGGGGTGGCGGGGACAGCGGTTCTTTTGAGGAGATGCTGAGAAGAGAGCTGGGCCACAGAAAAAGCAGAGCTGGCAGGGACCCCGGGGCGGTGCTTCTGAACCGGGGCCCCTGGCATGCGGAGTGCTTTAGAGAAACTCTTGGCTGTGTGGGACTGCCCCCCACCCAGCAGAGGGGCAGCTTTCCGGCCCTGGGGACCCTAGCTGCAAGTGGTGGTCCCTCCCGCCGCAGCGCCCAGCAATGCTTCCCTGCACCCGCCATGGTTAATTAGCCACGCCACCCGCACCTGACAGTCACTGGGTAATTCTTCCCGTTCCCCGTGATGAGCGATGGCCCTCATTCATAGTAGCTAACAAGCTGCACCCCCTCCAGTGGCTAGCAAAAAGCCCTTCCCTCGAGGTGACCAGCGCCCCTACTTACTGCAGTGACTAGCCATGCCCCGCCAGTCACAGTGGCTTAGCAACACCCACCCTCCGCCCCTATCCCCACCTCCAGATGGCAGTACTGTCCCTGGTACTGAGAGCTCCCACCCCCCTCCCCAGGAAGGGGCACAGAAGGACTGCCACACCAAGGGGGAGAGGAGGGCGTGGGAGCAGAGGCGCGAGAGGGCACACAGGCCTGGCAGGAGAGCGCATCCACTCCAGGCACGAGGGCGGAAACTCGGGGGCTGAGGGCGCGGCTCGATCGACACGCAGGCTCTGGCTGTGCGACTTCAGAGGCGTGTTTGGAAAATCTGTGCTCACGTGTGCTCGGCTGTATTGGACTCTCCGTGACCCCATGGACTGAAGCCCCCTACCCCCGCCCCGCCCCTCTCTCCAAGGGATTCTCCAGGCAAGGATACTGGAGCGGGTGGCCGTGCCCCTCCTGCGGGGGGGGGGGGGAGGGTCTTCATGACCCAGGATTGAAACTGCGTCTCCTGCCTGGCAAGCGGGTTCTTTACCCCCTGAGCCAGCGAGGAAGCCCCTTGGAATCTTTCCGGGCCTTTAGTTTTCTGCAGACTGGCAGAACAGCACCCGCCTCCTGGCGACTGAGGTAACAGAGTGCGTGTGGCTGCTGTGCCTTGAGGTGTGAGAGACGGGGGGTGGAGGGGCGGGTGGAAGCAGGAAGCCTGCGGGGAAGCGCAGGCAGCGGGGCGCTGGGTGGCGGGGGAGTGTGAACGGTGGGGGCGGGAGAGCCCGGAGGACTGGGGTCGGCTGGAGAGGCGGATGGGGAGGTGAGGAGGAGGGACCAGCAGCCAGCAGTCTGGGGAATGAAGCTGTGGGGAGGTCGGGGCAGAACAGTCACGGAGCTGGATGCAGAGAACGCTGGGGACACCCCCAGACGCCTGTCTTGATGCGTTAAGTCCAGCAGGTCCACGGACACAAAGACCACGGGGCGCTCGGGGGCGGGGGGACGGACGACTTCCACAAGACTTCGACTGACACTGACAAACCACGCCGGGAAGCCAGAGGGGCTCCTTCGGACTCATTCAGCTGCCTGCCTAACCAGGCGAGGTGCGGCCCTCCCTGAGCTGGCTCCCCAGAGAGCTCAGGCAGGGCAGAAGGCGCGGGGCAGCGCAGACACACGGTGCCTTCAGCTGCTGCCGGGCCACAGCGGAACTCTGGGTGGGGGGCAGGGCACACTGCGGGGGGGTGGGGGGGCGGCAGGTGTGAGTGGAGGGGCTCCTTTCTGCTGTGCATTTTGAAAGATGGAAAAGGTGTCCACCCAAGCATCTTAAGGGGGGAGCCACAGGGACAGTCGTGTGTGGGGCAAACACGCTCTGGCAGGAGTGAGGGATGGACTGCAAGGAGAAGAGGGGCGGGGGCGGCCTTGGCAGTGAGTGGGAGGCAAGGCAGACCGAAGGGTCGCAGCCACAGAGCTCGGGGCCAGGAGAGGCAGCTGCGAGACTCCCGGGTTGTGCGTGGCGCTGGCGGCTACTGCGAGTTAGTATTAAGGAGGAGGACAGTCCACTTACCCTATTAAAATCTAACAGACGCTCTTCATTACTGGGCATTTCTTTAACATCTGGATACTCTTCTATACCATTCTCTCCCTTGGCATTTGTATAACATTCTTAAATCATTTTGAATGGAGAAGGGAAAAGAGGGAAAGGGGGGAGATTTCATTAAGACACAGTCATGAAACGTACCATTCTTGTTTTTTTTTTTGCTGAGCAGTCAGATCATGAAAAGCAGACATGATCAGCATCAGCTAGCCAGGTGCACGCCAGGAAAACATTAGGCCAGTTTAAAAACATGTTTCTAATGAATTGTTCATGGAGTTAAAAAGAAAAAGAGGCCAACATAACCTTACAGTCTTGTTAATACCACCACGAGACATTCTCTCAACAACCAACACACTCGCACCTCTCAAGTGACAGGCCCTGGGAACACAGGATAAAAAAGGCCCGCAAGGCCCCAGGGGTGGACGTGGTGTGGAGGGAGACGGATGGTGCGCCATGAACACGCTGCTGGAACAAGGGTACAAACGCATCTCAGACGAGGGGCGACGGGAGAACACAGAGCAGGCAACATCCTGTTTGTCCTTCCTCAGCTCAGCACAGACTAAGCCGTCTGACAGGGAGGGGCAGGAGGAGGGAGCTCGTGGGCTGACTGGGGGGCTCGGGACTGCACACTGGGACTCAAAGGCATCAAGTGCCAGTCACCTGGTCCTGTGGTTCTCAACTCTGCTTTCCCGTGGAGATCACCTGGGGAGCCCTAAGACCAGCCTGGAAGCCCCAGGCCCCGCCGGGCACTCGGTCTGGGGCAGGCTCAGGTCTCAGCCGTTTAGGCGGGGCTCCCAGGCGATCCTGATGCATGGCTGGGGGCTGAGGCCCACCTTAACTCAGATCAGCCCCCAGGCGCCTTCCTGTGTGGGAAGGGTGCAGGGGAGGAGACCTGACCTCCCGTGAGTCAGCATCCGGCCGGCTGGCAGTCACTGCGCAGCGAGATGAGACAGACTCAATGAGACGGGGACCCGCGGGGTCCACGGCAGCAGGGCCACCTCGAGGACCACGCCCTCCCGCCACCGCCCCCCACCCCTGAGGGAGGGCCTGTGCACCCTGTTTGGCCTCCCCATGAAAGGCTGCACTCTCCGCAACCTTCAGTTCCGACAGCCTGGGGCTCTCAACCTCCCTGGTGCCTGTTCGTGAGAAACCCCAGGCTCTGTGATGAGACAGGTTGTCAGCTGACTTGGGGAGATTCTACTCAACTGTGCTGTAACTAGGGGCTAATTACTGAAAGAGCCCCAGCGCTCTCATCTCTACAGAGATTTCTGTGCAAGTCAAGACAGGTGTGCAGCCTGAAGTGCGAGGCTGGTGCACACGGTAAACGTCTTCTTGAGTGCTGCTATCACAGCCTGGCTTTGGGCCCACCTGCCTTGGGACAGCTGGTTAAGACGCCCGGCTCCACTGAGGCAGGAGCCCAGCACCCAGCCCAGGCCATCAGCTTTTCTCAGCTTGCCTGCCAAGCTCTCACCATCCCAACGCCCCACAGCACTCGGCTATCCCTTGGATGAGGTGGGAAGGTGACTATGTCCTTGGCTGAGGTGGGAAGGTGACTATGTCCTTGGCTGGGACGCACCAGGAGGTGGAGTGGGTCACCCCCACCCCGCCGCCATCCCGTTCTCTTCCTGCTTTAGGGTTCTATATGGACACAAGGGGTCAGTGGATGCCACAGGCGTCAGAAAGGGGCAATGCTGACTGCTGTCAGGGTTCTACATGGTCTCCACGGCCCTGGTGACCACAGGCCAGGCCAGTTCTGGGCATTTCAGTCTTTTACAAGTATTCTCTAAGAGAGCCATCTCTTTCAGCCCCTTTTACAAATACAGACTATGGAGGCACAGAAAGGCTTGTCATCACCCGAGGTCGAGCAGCTGGAGAAGGGAAGCACTGGGTTCTAGCCCTGCTCTGTCTGCTGAACCCTTAACCATCACCTGCACCGAGTCCCTGCAGGGCCCTCTCTCCAAGACCAAAAGAACACGCACACTTTTCGAACCCAGTGCGTGAGCCCTGCAGGCGGAAGCTCGGGACAGCCCAGCAGAGGCACACAGTCCGCTCTGCCCTCGTGGCCGGGCGCCCTGGGCACAGCAAGTACGCTCCCTGCTCCCCGGCGGGCGCCCCCGTGGGCACCTCTGTCCACAAATGGTCTCGGCTGTCACACGCCACCTGCCCCAGCCCCCTGCGTGGACCACGCCTGCAGGTAGTCCCAGCTTGAGTCCTGATTCCCTGGGGTCCCTGCATTTCCAGCGCCCAGAACAGCTCCTGGCATGAGATGAGTGTACAAGTAGGAGCGTGTGTGTGGACGCACAGCAGGGCAGGGGGTGGGGGTTCCCTCACTGCCCTCTGGGGTCGTGCTGCTGCCCTCCGGGGCCTCCGTCTTCCGATTCGCTTAGAAAAGCGACACTCTTCCTCCTCCCCCACAGGGAGGCTGGGGCTCCCCGGTTAGGCCCTGACTCAAGAGCTGCATGGGCTTCTTATGAGGCATGAGTGGCGTCAGAAGCTTCAGGAGCGAGGGAGTCGGCAGGCCTGGCTGCTGAGCAGGTGAGAGGCCACCTGCTCTCCGGGCTGAGCTTCTCCTCAGACTGCGCCCCACCCTCTGCTCCCCCCACCCCACCCCGGGCTGGAAGAACCAGGCTTCATGACATCACCACCAGGTAACCACCAGGGGTAGCTGGGAGTAGCAGGTCATCTGAAAGCCTGGCTATCGTGCTTTGTCCACTGAACATTCCTGCACGCCACACCACAATTACAAAGAGCTCTGTGTACCTCGAGCCGTGTGCAGCACCTACAACTCACGGCATGGAAAACCACAGGCCAAGAGTTGGAGCGGCTGCCTCGCTAGTGACAGGAAACCAGGCCGAGGCCACCAAGATGTCCCCGCGGCCCAGGGAAGCCCACCCGGGGTGCTTGGGAGTCACCCTGTGCAGGGCCCTGCCCACCCCGTTCCGGGCGGGCATGTCCTGGGTGTGGGGGCCCCTGGCCCTCTCCATCTGCATTCCCCACGACCGCAGCTGGGACTCGCTCAGCCAGGGCGCCCACTGGACTCAGGTCAGGGTCCAGTCTGCACTCCTATTGTCCCTGCATCTACTGGGCACCGCGTGCGGAGGCCGCTGGAGAGCACGCTTGGACCTCAGGGCTACAGCCAGCACTCAGGCCTGGGCTGAACAGCTGGAGCTGTTCAGACAGATGCACCATCTGAGGCAAAACCAGGCTTTTTGTGGGGGCTGTAAAGACTGAAGCACCTTGGAAATAATGAAGAGTGGCTAAATATTAGCTAATGGCAAAGGAGCTGGCCTTCAGTAGAGGCTGTTAAATACAAGAGATGCTGGAAATGAAGACTCGCTGCCCTCATGACCCTTGGGGAGGGCAGGGGTGGGAAGCCGCTTCTGTGCCCACAGGACAGAGAAGACTCGGACAACCCCAGGTCCCCCAGTCGGCTGAGGCCAGGCTGCGAGGGCACTGCCCCGCGGGCAGGGAGGGGAGACGGGACGCACACGTGAACACGCAAATACCAACGGAGCCCGGCCTCCTCCCAGGGCTCTGAGTGGAAAGACCGCGAGACCAGCGCTGCAGCCGGCGGAGCCCGGGTGACCATGGCAGGCCGCACAGGCTCAGCCCCGAGCCGACTGCTCGGCTGCTTCCTCGGTTCTCTCCTCTCTGAGAATGGCAGGCCCGGGCTGTTCATCGCTTCTGAGGAGGTGCCCCCGCCAGGAGATTCATGGATGAGAAGCCCTTCCCCAGTCTGCCTCCATGTCCCTCTCTCTGGTCTGCCCAAGCGCCCTCCCACAGCTCGCTGTCACAGAAAGTCACTCAGCAAACTCTGGCCTCCTCCACACAGCCCCCTGGGGCTGCTCTCTGCTCTTCTCCCCCCACAGGGGCCTTTATCTTGTTATACCACACCACGGCAAGAGCCCAGGAGCCCCAGCAGGTGCCCTCCAGTCCTTCCCCACTCTGATTCTGTTGCTAGAATTGCTTTAGAAAAAAAACACACCCGACCTGACACCCTCCAACGTGAGCTCTTGCAAGCGGCCCTCTCCTCCCTGTTCAAACTCCACCTAACGTGGCAGAACTCACAAGCCTGCTGACCAACTCGGCTCATCCCCTGCTGGTCTCTCCAGCCTCAGCTGTGCCCGGGGGGACTCTGATTTCCACCCTGACTGGCCACCGACCTTCTCACCTTTGCCCCCTCACTGGGGGCTTATGTGTCTCCACGGCCCACCTCGCCCTGGGCTGTTGGTGTTAAGAGTGGGGTCCAGCCTGCGCTCAACTCTTGTGTCCCCAGTTGCCCCTAACCAACGCCTGCCACACAAAATGCTTCTGGACCGATATTCACAGCAAAAGAACAGACTGCTCTCTAAGGAGCTAAGAGATCTGAGCAGGTGGAGGATCACGCCAGGCCTCCTTACCTTCACACTCCGAGGCGGGGAAAAGAGGTGAGTGCAAGGCTTTTTCCCACCAGGTTTGTCTCTCTTGACTTCGGTTCATTCCATGCACATCAGTGTTCAATACAGGGAACTGCTGAGATTAAACCAAATACAGACCAAGTTTACAAACTTTCAAGATAAAAGGGAAAATTCAGGCATTATTAACTAGTGACTGCAAACCCAGGATTTTTAAATTGATTTTATTTTTACCATTTTACTGGCTTTCCCGATAGCTCAGCTGGTAAAGAATCCGCCTGCAATGCAGGAAACCCCGGTTCTGATCCCTGGGTTGGGAAGATCCCCTGGAGAAGGGAAAGGCTACCCACTCCAGTATTCTGGCCTGGAGAATTCCACGGACTGTATACTCTCTGAAGTTGCAAAGAGTCAGACACGAATTAGTGACTTTCACTTTCACTGTTCTACTAGAAATGGTGAACAACAAAAAAAAGCCACGTTCACAGCACATAAAGGAAGTTTTTCTTAAAAAAAGCAGTGATACTAGAAATGGAATATGAAAAATACAGCAAGATTATCACAAGACAAAAACAACAGGAAATAGCCTTGAGGAGAGCAAATTTCCAGATTTTGGAACAGCAGAGCTAATGGGGGTTGGGTGTGTGTGTGTGTGTGGCCCTGAGCCCCTCCTCCCCACTCAAGTGTGGGGAGGACTCTCTTCTCTTTCACACACTCAGGCAGGAGGGAGTCAAAGAAGCAACACCAACCTAATGGTCTTTATAGCAATGATCTGCTTCAGTGAGAACCAGAAGGAAGCTGAGACTAAAACCAAATAACCAAACGGACAGTAATTCAGCTTCAAAACAGGAAACGTACATGGAAACGAGAAGAAAGCGGGACTCTGGAGCACAGGAGAGACCCCACATCCTGTGCAGGCCCCAGGCCCTGGCACAGCGGAAGGTGCCTATGCCGGGGAGGAGGACCAAGTCCAAGCCCAGGCCCTATCCTTCACTGGCAGAGCTCTTGAGCTCCAGCAGGACCTGCCCACCATCCTGGGCGGGGCCAGCCTCAGCCACCACCCCGGGATCCTGGGGACAGGGCAACCCCCCTCCCTGCTCCTTTCCTGCTCAGCCTGACACCAGGCCCTCCAGGGTGAGGCCCACTTTGGCCATCTCTGCACCTCCCACTGGCCCTCACAGCCTCAACAAGGGTCTGCTGGATCGATGCACATGCTCTAGAATGCTGCACAGACCTTTGTTTCAGAAGACCTTTCATCACAAGTTTAAAACCTGATCTGTTTCAGCAACCAGTGATCTTCAATTCTCTGATAGGATTTTTTTATTCTAAACAAACAACGTAAATCACTTTATCAAAAACTTTTTGGACTCACGAATGTGTGTTTATTAAGCTAAATGGGAAATATATGTCAGATCTTGATTTTCATTTAACTTTTCAGAAACACTCTTCAATGAGAAACTGAAGAGGATTTCGTTCTGTCCACCCAGAGCAGCCACTCAACCGCCACCATTCTCTCTTGCAGTGCATTCTAACAATAATGATTAGCAAAGCTATTAGATAAGCAGACAGCAAGGTCAGCTGCACCAACGAGGCCGGGGCTAGCGCAAACGAAGCCAGCAAGGTGCTAGGGGTGCGGCTAATTCGAGGTGGTGATCCCTGCGTTGGGCACGCAGCGCACAGTGCTGGAAGGCCTCGCTGGAGAGCCTCGGCCTTCTCGGCAAGGCACACTTGTCTGCGTGCAGATTCTCAGCGCCTCAGTGCTAAGGATGGCTCCCTGGACAAACGTGTCTCCGTCACCCAAGGCAATACCAAGGGGCGATGGATTCGAAGGTAACCAGCTCCTACCTGCAAAAGAACAACACCTGAGGCGGCCGTGGAACAATCGAGTGTTTATTCAGATGGGCACAGCTGGACTGCTCCTCCTCTAATCCCTTCCCGGATTCAGGGCGTGGGGTAAAGAGTAGGAAAAGGGACAGGGCCCATTAGGACGGACAGGACAGGTGGGGAAGAGCAGGCTGGAGGGCGTCAAGGGACAGACAGGTGGCTGGGTCAGCAAGGACAGGAGGAGATGAGACAGACACAAGCCAACTGGACAGCGAGTGCAAGAACAGGAGCTGCGTCTTGCTGACGGGCACCCCTCCAGGAAGAGGGCTGGCACAGAGTGGGGGACGCCACGGCCACTGGCCTTGAGAAAAGCTCCGCCTGCCGGCCAGAGGCCCTGATGGTCCAGCACACAGCTCCGGCGGCCCTGATGAGACCGCTGTTAGTTGGGTCATGCAGTTTCTGCCGTTAGTTGGGTTGTGCAGTTTCTGCCACTGTCTTTAAGGGTTTTTTTCTGCATCCTTCCTTCAAGTATTAATTCCAATGGCGAGAACTTATTTCTCCTGTTTTGTTTACACTGAATAGGTAGTCAGTGAATATGCATTACGTTATGACATCTTTCCACTTAGCTATTTCCAGCGTTGAAGCCTGCACGCCAAAGATGACCAGGAGGCTTTGCTTGACTAATGTCTGTTTAATGTATTAATTCACCTTCTGCAGTGGCTGAGCATGAAAAGAATGAAGACAGGCTGGAGGAGACGGGGGAACAGAACGGGACACAGCCCTGGGCGCTCCCGGCAGCTCTGTCTCAGCTCCGCTCCCTCCCCTCCAGGCTGCTCCAGACTCACTGGCTACCTGGAGCCCCTCTCTTCAAAGGCCTCAGCCACGAGGCCTGCCCTGACTCAGGGGTCCACTGCAGCACACTGAGCACCACCAGCCCGCCACGCCCGCATCTGCCCTGCCTTCCCGTGGCACAGGTGCTCTAATGTACACATAGCTTCACGCTGCTTACGGAATGTACCTCCAAGGATGCAAGAGACCTCTCCTTCTCTGTTCCTTTATACCCGGCACCTAGAGCAGTGCCCAGACAGAGTGGCTCTTAACAAACATGTGACGGATGAAGGACAGTAAAGAGGGAAGATGCGAACACTACCCAGAAAGCCTGATCGAAAACATCTGTAGCAGGAGATGTAACGGTCAGTACTTCTTCAGGAGATCAAAGCTGGGTAAATGCTCACTGCTTTAAATCCGCACCGAACACTCCTGCGTCTGGTGACGAGACTGGAGTCCAGGCCCCCCCCTGGGTTCTGTTCTGCAAACAGAGCACCGAATGCTGCCCTGGCCACAGCCAGCTCCCCTTATTCACGTCACAAAAGGAAGAGGAAATGAAGAGACGCCCTGCGCCAGAGCGCCCAGCAGGGCCACGACCGTCCTAGTCCTCCTTGCTGGCCGGGAAGTGCGTGGCGGCAGAAGGAACTCCGGCTCTGGCCCTCACGCAGGGATCTGGGGCAGGTAGCCCACCCTCCCGGGCCCATGTGCCCTGAGCCGTCCCAGGGAGGGGTGGGGAATGTCACTGCGGGCGTTCGGTAGGGGGTGGTGGCAGTAGAGGGCACAGCATCTGGCGCAGGTGGGCTGGGCCCTCACGCCCTCTGCTCGTCAGAGCCCCGGACCCCACGGCAAGGCTGCCCGTCCCGAGGAACGCCTCCCTCCTGGACTGCAAACTCCCGGCGGCACGGTGAAGCTGCCTGCTGCTCTAGGCCTCCGAGGGCATGACAGGGAGTCAGCCATTGAGCAGATGGCAGAGCGACGCTCCTGCCACAAGGTCACGCAGAGCTGGGCACCGAGGCACACGGCTCCTCACCTGTCCTCCCTTTCCCTCACACCTGGCTGCCACCCTGCACAGGTGTGCGGCTGCTGCTGCTTCTGCCTGGCGTGCCTGCCTCCTCCCTTCCGCCCTGGACATGCAGGTCTGTGCACCAGCCTCCTCCCACACTCTCAGGCCGGGTCGGTCCTCCCTGGGTTCTCACGCCTCCTGTGTTCACCCTCCCCAGGCCGTCACTCCTGCCACCTCAAATTATGTGGGCCCGAACACCCTCAGAGGACTTCCTTGTAGCTCAATCGGTAAAGAATCTGCCTGCGATGCAGGAGACCAGGGTTCGGTCCCTGGGTTGGGAAGTTCCTCTGGAGAAGGGAATTGCAATCCACTCCAGTATTCTTGCCTGGTAATTCCATGGACAGAGAAGCCCAGCGGGCTACAGTCCGTGGGGTCGCAAAAAGTTGGACACGACTGAGTAACTAACACAATAAACACCCTCAAATGTAAGGAACCAGCTAGGAAATTATAGCACCTCCAAATGATGGAGAAAATGTGGAATATGCAGAAATAATATGCAGAAAATAAAGAAGGGCAACTCTAAATAAAGTGTCATTTCAGTCAAAAAGAAAAAAAGGTCAGACCAAAAAAAAGTACAACATACGTGAACACGTATGTGCTTCCACAAGGACGCAGGGTCCTCAGAGGCAACACAGTGGGACCCACACTTATGGCCAGGAGGGGACCGGTGCGCCACAGACATGCCCTCCTGGAGCACCCGGGTGGAACCATGGCAGAGAACGACCTGCGCGACGGAGAGCAAATCAGCGGCTCGCACCCTGGTCTTCAGGTCCAGGCTGGATTCTCCCAGGGCAAGGACAGCCTCCCGGCTCACTCAGGGCACCTGCCGCAGGGGTGCGCCCAGGACGGGCGAGTGTTTGATAAATGTTTGCTGAATTGAACTCTACTAACCTTTTGAAAAGGATCGTTAATTCATGCTCCTGGGTACCAATTCTACCAATTCTATCAGAAATCCTACGTTCTAGACCACCTGTGCTCTAAAACAGATGGGCAACTAGTGACTTAAGGAAAAAAAGAGCCCTGCCCTCTGCAAAGATTGCCCTCACTCAGGGAAGTGGGGGAAGACGACCTGGCTGGAGATCTCCGAGAGGGACAGGAAGCATGAGAGTGAAAAGGCAAGATCCTGGCCCCAAACTGGGGCCTTTCGGGGCCACCCTCAACCTTTCTGCAGCCCAGATGAAGCTATGCGGTGGGAGCTGTAGGCGACGATGCTGACAGATCAGGGCTGAGAGGACCAGCGACAGCGAGGGTCCTCCGAGGACTTAGCTGGCGCCCCAGACCTGTCAGGTTTGCTGGGAAAGATTGAAGGCAGGAGGACAAGGGAGACGACAGAGGATGAGAGAGTTGGATGGCATCACCAACCCAACGGACATGAGTTTGAGTAAACTCCGGGAGTTGGTGATGGACAGGGAGGCCTGGCGTGCTGCAGTCCATGGGGTCGCAAAGAGTCAGACACCACTGAGCGACTGAACTGAACAAACCTGTCAGACAAGCCAGAGCTCTGATAACAAAGAGACGCCGACACACCAGGAGGTGGAGGCCTGTGGTGGTGGCTGTGACGTGAACTCGCTCTCACTCTTTTTCTTCCTTCTCCATCTGGAGCCAGGCGAGACACAAAGCACATGAGGGAACTTTTAAGGATGAAAAGTGGGGTGACCAGCAAACAGATGAAGGCTAACAGCATTATTCTTATACTCTTTCACTATCCTGAGCAGCTCAGATGTCAGGGTTTCGGCGGGATTCCATTCGTGGCTAAAGATCCCCAGGCCAGTACCTCAGAAAGTGATTTTTGGGTTGCTATGGGACTTCCCACCACTACCTGCACTTAGGGCCACACCTAGGCGCTGACCGGAGACATAAATTAGATGTCTTCTGAATCCACGAGGAGCTCATAACAAAGGGCACCAATGACTCATGAGAAATGGCAAATGCAACTAAGAGGAAAGGCATCAAGCAGATGAAAATTAAAAGGAAGGAGAAATGATTTCTGCTGCGGGTGGAGCAGAGAGGAATGGGGGACGTGGGAGGGAGGGGCGCCTCGTGGGTCCAGCTGGACAGAGTACGTAAAGGCAGGCAGGCGGAGCATGCAGGACGACTGAGGCGAGGAAGGGATGACCCAGCTGCTCTTCAGCCACAGGTGGCCTGACTTCGCAACACCTCCACCTGACTTTTTAAAAGCTGCCCTGGCCAGGTTCCAGGCTTCTCCTTGGAACCTTCACTGTTACCTCTTGTACAGTTTAACCTCAGATCACTTCTCAGCAATATCAGATGGCACAATGACTCCATTAACAAAACCATTCCTATTAACCTCACGTGACAGGCTGACCCATACAGTTCAGGTAACTTCAGGAATACATACTTCGTAATAAGCAAGGGTATGCCTGCAGGGGTTCTATGGAAGTTATTTTGTTACATCTGTATTGAGGGTTAATTGCTACATGTACCACAAAAAATTTCAGAGAATTCTACAGAGATGTAATTTATCTTACATGTAAAACGTAACTTTTAATGAACTAATCAGTGTTGCAGAGACAGACAGGCTTCCTACTTCAAGAAACCCTTCACCGCCATTTCTGAGAAGCAAGAGGCATTCCAAAGAGTGAACAGCCACTTCTGGATTCATCAGTTGTGAAATCTTTGCTTTAAGCATAGCACATGCATGTTAAGACCACTCAGAAACACCTCATACTCTGATTTACTTAAAAACGTCAACTGTCTAATTCAAACTGATAAACATCAAATCCAAGGATGCTAAGTTTTAAGACATTCAAGCTAAATTCCCAATAATTTAACCCTATCTTTTCTTTGCCTGAAATGGCTGTTCTTAAAGTCTGATCAAATCCTTTCACCAAATACCGATCCCCACTGACACATACCTCTTCCAGCTGTCCTGAAGAAACTGGATTATCTTCATAAGCAGGGAACTGACAACCTGCTTTGCAGCTGCAGAAATGGTTAATTTCTTCCTCGCACTGTGCCATTATTTTACAGTTTGCGTCTGGGCTTTCCAGGTCGATCTCCAGAGGCTTGCTCATGCTGCACTCCAGACACGGGTTCCGCTCTCCTGCCGGCAGGACCCCGGCTGACTCCTCCTGGGAATCCAGGGACGTCTGGGCACTCTTCTCCATCCCAGACTTCTTTAATCTGGGGAGGAACTTCCCAGACTCAAGCTCGGACTTCCCATAGTAATGGCCTTCTTTCTCTGCATCCTCTTCCAGCGGTTTGAGGTCTGCCTGCGGATCTTCGAATGCGTCGACTTGAGAAGGGATGGCAACATTTGCTTCGTCTCTCTCGGATTCAAATTCTGACTCGCTTCCTCCTCCGGGGGAGAGTTCAGATGCAGAAATGGGGCGAAAGTGAGTCCTGGGGAGATCCGGATAGCCCGGTACTGCGTTCTGTCGACGTCGCATATCCTGGGGTGGAAAACTTCGCTGTCGGAATCGGAGCAGAGGATTGACTTCGGTTTGAAGCTTGGACTGAAAGATGCAATCCCTTCGGGTTCAAAGGAACACTCTACGTGGAGAACTTGTGAAAACGGATTGCTTAAGTCAAAGGAAGAAAAGGGATACTCAAGTCCAGGGTCTTCAACTTGAAAGTTGCCACAAGCTCCTAGTAAGTCTTCATGGAAGATGAAGGAAAACCCCTTATTCAATCCGTTTTCGCCGCTCTTCGGCTGGTCGTTCTGTTCGAAGGACACGAAGGGTTTCCATAACTGCCTGTGCCCGGGAGCGAAGCTGTTTCCGGGGGTCATAAAGACATCTGTCCCAGCTATGGTCACCACGTCGGACGCGGCGCACTGCAGCAGACTCCCTTTGGCGTGACTGGGCGGTACGACCGCCCACCCCCATCGCTGTTAAAGGTTTTGAGCTCCCCGTAAACTCCTCCCAGGATGAATGAGTTCTCTTTGTCTTGGGCCACGTCCCAGGGTTTCGAGGGGGTGGTGTAGTCCCCGCCATCCACCTTGGACAGCTCGCCGGACACAAAGGCTCTCTTCTCCAGCGTCTCTTTCTGGCCCTCCCACAGGTGGTATTCTGATCTCTGCACGGCCTTGTTCGGCTCCTGGAGGGGCTCCACTGGAGCCTCAGCATCCAAACAGCAGCAGTAGTTATTTACATCTGTCGGAAACAACTCATCATCAACGCTTTCTATTTCTAGCAGAGCTGCAGAATTTCTATCTGCCATCTTTGTCCAAATGTCTTTCATAACCCCTGAGCTGTAGCCATCTCCACGCGGACTGCCTTCACCACACACTTGCGTAGTTTCGAAGGCTTTGTTTTCTGTTTTTTGTTCTAGCTGAATACCACAGATAGATTCTAGTTTTGATTTTTTGGAAAACTAACGTTGGGATTTCTCCTAAAGTCCTACTGTTTTGCTGGCAAGTTTCATCCTGCAAAAATCTAGGAGTTCTTCATCTACATAATTGGACGAGACTCTAGGAACTACGTAATTAATATCCTCTGCGTTAAACTGTGTGGATTCTTCAAACTGGATATTTAACGTCTCATTGTCTGAACGTGTTTCTTCTGAATGGGACCACGGACTACAAGTTCTTGTTGAAAGATTAGAACAGTGTTCGTTTTCTTCAAAGGCACTATTTTTGGTCCATATTAGTAATCTAGACTGTGTTTTCCCAAGCATGTTAGCACTAGAATCTGTATTTTCATTTCCCAAGTTGAGTGTTTCAAAAGAAAATGGTAAAACAGAATTACTGCATTGCACTTCAAACACTGAAAAACAGGAGTTTATACCAGATCCTTCATTAATATCTGAAAAGAGCTCTTGATTGCCGGCCAGCAAATGCGGATTGAGCACTGTGCTGTCTAAAGTCGGGGAGAGTCGAACTGGGGAGTCTCCCGCAAAACTCTCCCCGTCGGCATCGCCAGAGCTGGACGAACAGCACTCCCAGAACTGGGCCAGGCTGCCAAGGTCTTGCAGGAGAAAGCCCTCGGCGCCCACAGAGCTGGCACAGTCTGCCCATATTGCACGTTCCCCTGGCAGCTCCATTCCATCTAACACTATGCAACATTCTGCCTCAAAATCTGTCTTCTCTTTGCTTTTTGTCGAATCATATTTAAAATCCGACTTTCTCCTTGCATGGTTTCTGAGGCACCGGGATCCAACATGGATTGGTCAATATCCACTTCATAGAAGTGTGTTAATTCTGACAGATGAATATCATCCAAGTATTTGTCGTCCTCTGGCAGAGGACAGAATGAGGTCCCAGCGAGGTCGATATCCTCATTTATGACTGCAGGCATTTCTACAAAATGGCCATCGATGAAAGTACCTGCGGCGAGGTATGTTTTATGAATATTATTGTTGCTGATGCAGAGGCCGTGCACTGACTCGGACAACTCCTCCACAGCCGCTGAGGTCGCGTCGCCAGCGTCTTGCCTGTTGCGGTACGTGGTCTCCAGCTTGCTTTTTTCTGCTCAGAGGGACGAAGTACTCGGCGATGGGCTCGGTGTACCACAGCGGCTCCTCCTTGTACTCCCTGTCCGTCCTGCTCTCCAGGAACAGGTCTCTGCCCTCGGCGCCCCCGCCTCCTTCCTGCCCAGCTCCTTCAGCGGCCGCTTGCCCCGCTTGCACAGCTGTCGGAAGGAGCCGCCGCCGCCGCTGCTGCTGCTGCTCCCGGCGGCGTGCGGGCTTCTCTCCGCCTTCTCGCCGCTTCAGCGAGAGCCGGCTCTGCCCGCTGCGCGCTCCTTTCTTGTTCCGGGATCTCCCGCACCTTGTGCCTCAACTTCACGCACTTCGCGGACGCCTTGGGCTCCCCCTGGTTCCCGCTGGAGCTCGAGCCGGCTTCGCTGGAGCCGGAAGACCAGGAGCGCGGGCGCGGCTTCCCATCCGGCCGGTGCCGGCTCTGCTTCTTGGGCGGCGGCGGCGGCGCGGGCCGCTCTTCGCCGGGCGCGTGCCTGAACCTGTTCTCCTTCTCGCTGTGGCTGCGGCCGCTCTGCGCTCTCTCGTGCAGGCTGGCGGGGTCGCCGCTTCTCTCCCGGATGACCTCGCCTTCGCTGTTGCAGTCCTTGGGGGAGGGCGTGTCTGTGCTGGCTGGAGGGGCTGTGGACGAGGAGGACGAGCTTGAGTAGGAGCCAATTGCGGACTTGTTCCACACGGTCATGATTTCCTGCAGGCAAACTGGCTTCTCGGACAGCGGTGGAAACGCTTCATAGTACCTGAAAAAAAAAAGCAAGAGATTTCAAAAGTGGGCTCTCAAGACGTCATCGAGTACAGTAACACAGCATCACCCTCCTGAGAAATGGGGCATTTCATTTCAGCAGAGTCAGTGTTTACACTCCATCCAAGAGTGAGCAACTTAAAAAACTGACAATACAGTAAAACCTTTAAATTTAGGTCCGTGGATCAAGCACCTTCAAAGTTCAACACCGAGGTAAGTGCTCCAGGAAAACTTAGAGAATACGTTAAGCTGGCAACTTTAAACTTTGGATTTCTGTAGAGTCACCAAGTACAAATGGGATACTGTGGGAAGAATGCTAATATTCTGCTAAGGACTGTCCGGACGTGACTCTCAGCTCATTTCCTCTGCAGTGTCACAGGCCGTTTCCTCACCTGGAAAATGGGGGCACCGTGGCTTCTCTCACAAGGATGTTGCTCGCACGCACTAGAAACAGATGTGGGTGAAGAGCTGGAGAGCAAAGGAGTTGCGAGCAGGAGGTCTGAAGCCACACTCCCTGAGCCTGAGTCCTCACTCTATCTGCCAGCTCCGTGCCCTTAGGCACAGGTCCTAAACCTGTGGCCTAGAAAACGGGCTGACCACCGTACCTGCCTCACAGAGCTGCGAAGAGGGGAGGAATTAACATGCACAGTGAATCGCTGACTGTCACTGTGTCTCCTTCTCAGAAGCCAAGTGCGACGCCCAGCTGGTTAAGCAGGCCGTCAGAAATGGCAGCGATCATGGGATTCAAGGGTTCGGGAAAGGGGATGGATGCTGGCGAGGCACGGAACAATCAGGACGAGGTGGACCACACCTGAGCCTGAAGCTCCAGGCACGCTGTGGTCTGGTGAGCGAGGGCTGTGCGGCGTGGGAGCCTGGGTGAGGATGCGAAGACGCCCGCCCCCACGCCTCGGGAGAGCAGTGGCTCCTGCGACACGGGGCGGGAAACCAGGAGGCTGGCGTCGGCGGGCTTGGAAACAGGGCTTCGGTTTGCTAGGAAGCTGGTGGCCCCGGAAGGTTTCAGAGCGAGACGGACTAGACTGGCCAAAGACAGCTCGGGAGAGCCAGACTGGCTGCCAGCGCGGGGACTGTCATTGCGGGGGCCAGCCAAGGTCACACACGGAGTGGTGCAGGGCCGGGTTTTCAAGGGCCTACGCTGGACTCTCCTTTTCAGTCCATACCACTCTGTCTGACGGAAACCTACTGGGGCTTTGTAAGTCATTCTTAACATTCTCGGAATCCCGTTAGAAGCGTAAGAAGAAACAAATGAAATTAATTTTGACAGTGTATTTTACTTAGCCGAATATATCCACGTGATCATTTTACGTACACTCAATAGTAAAAATGCTAATGTAATGCTTTACATTCTTTTTTATATGAAATCTTTGGACTCTGGGGGTCGGGACACAACCCATGCCGGACAGCGCACGCTGCCACGCCACACAGCACATGCCACGCCCGGACAGCACACGCCACGCCGGACAGCACACGCCACGCCGGACAGCACATGCCACGCCACACAGCACATGCCACGCCAGACAGTGCACGCCACGCCAGACAGTGCACGCCACCACGCCGGATAGCACACACCACACGACCAACGACATCCTGCTTTCTGCTTAAGATTTACAAGTCTGGAAGATTCCAATGACATGTATGATAAGGAAGTCTGCTTACAATGAGGCCAATTTACCATTTATGAAGAAAGCAGAAAAGCATCTTCAGGAAACAGATCTGACACGGGTTCATGACTTGCCCATGTTTCCTCAGTAAGCAGCAGTGGGAAGCTGGCTTCCTTGTGTGGAAAACAAAGACAATCCTAATTCCCACAGCTGGCTCAAAGGACTGGCATCGAATTTCAAAGGTCATGTATGAACGGACCATAAATATTAACCTTGTTCGTTTTATCAGTTTCACAAATATTGATTCAATGTGTGTGAAAAAAAGATAAGACCCTCTTATTCACCTTTGAGTTCTCTGTGTCAGGCACACAGTAAGCGCTCAATAGATTCCTGAGTTACAAAATAGCAAACTAAACCGCAGACGACAAACTAAACCTGTAAACCATGCAGCAGGGCAGCCATTCCTGCCACTCGATCACGGAACACAGTCTGACATACATTTCCACTTGGTCCTTCGCTGTGGGCGATAATTCTGCCTCTGGAGAGGGAGACCCCTCTAACTTCTTGTGAATCTTCTCTTCTGTTAAGGAAACAAAAATTCAGAAAGATTTGTCTTGTATCAAGTCAGTAAATGCTCGTGTTTTTAAAAGTTTCTCAAGTAAATTTAATCAGAGATTACACAGGCTTCTGTGGCTTAAAAGAACTTCACTCCAGTTTATCTTTTTAATAGAAATCTATTTCTTCAAGGACTTCCCTAGTGGTCCAGGGTTAAGACTCCATGCTTCCAATGCAGAGGGTGTGGCCAAGGAACTAAGATCCCAAATGCTCCGTGGCATGCCCAGAAAGAAAGAAACCTCTTTCTTCAGTGAGCCAGGGCAAGCTCGGCTCAGCCACATTAACTGGGCTGAGATCTCTGACCTCATCACTGACAGAGCATGCTAGAGGCACGTAGTTACGAGACTGAAATCCCCTGGTGCTTACTAATTACACCGCGCGCAGAACATCTGTTTGGATTCCAAAAATACTTTCTCACAAGGTTCCGCACTCACAGACTTTACAGCGCCTCTTCCTGATTAAAACTGATATGTAAAGAAAGTTACCACAATTAGTTCTGTTACTTAGCATGTGGGGAGCAAGGGCTGTGTCTCCACTCTTAGCTCACGATCCTGCCCTCAGATTAGAAGCAAACTGTGCCTTTAAAAGGCTCAAGACTTGGGGCCGCACAGCAAGATGACCATGAAGGGGACAAGCAAAAGAAAGACCCTTGACAGGTAATTCTCATTCTATGGGCCTGCAGAAACGCTGGGGAAAGCAGCTGTGAGAGTTCACAGATGACAGCCACTCGATGGGCATGTCGACTCTGCCTTCCCCAAACAGCCAAGACTCATGGCAGAAGTTCCTGCGGCAACCCTGAGATGGCAGGCCACACACCTCTGCGGGCCTCACTGCCACCCAGGCAAGTGTTAGTGTGGGGTGATGGGGAGCAGGGGGAGGATGGGAAAGACAAGAGATGACTGCTCCAGATCCAGAGCTTCATCTCCTCTCCAGGAGTGCTCCAGCAGATGAAGCCACGCCTCTGAGAGCAGGGACCTCTCTGCAGAGGATGGCCATGGCCTGACCAGCCAGCCTTCCACAGCCAAAGACGGGACAGGACACCGGGCTGGCGACACGCTGGGCACGAAGACTATGGTTCCGTGCTCTTTCTTTCCGATCGGTTCTGAGACCTGTGCCCTGCATGGTGTGCGTGGACAGCCCACAGGGACGGTGCTCTCACCTTGCTGGCTCTGCAGGTCCTTCAGCCTGGAGCAGAGCTCCTCCACTAAAGTCTCAATGCCAGAGCTCTGCAGGGACAGAAATGCACACGGTGAGTGCCAGGCATGGAGGAGTCAAGCTGTTTGTACGCTGTTATCTTAACAGGAAAGCTTTACACATCTTTCAGAAGAAATACATTTTCCATATTTAAATGAACGTAAGAGTAGATTCAATCCAGTAGACACAGTTTACTAGCATATTTACCGGCACTTGCTGATAGAAGGTAAAAATACTTATGAGACTCCTAGACTGGCTCTGTCTTCCCGGGGGTACAGCAGCTAGCTCATGGGGGAGCCTCAGGACCTAAATGCCTGTCTTACAGCTAAGAGTCTGTCACTATCAAAAAACCATTATTCAACATCTGTAACATCTGTGTGAGCAAAGGGCTTGTACCGGGCTCAGTACAAATTAAAAGCACAAAAACTGCTTTCTGGTCCTCTTAGCAGTTCACGGTCTAAAGAAAACAGGTGATTTCTTTTTTCTTTTTTCTCTTTTAAAGTGAACACTCATGACGGGAACAGAAAGAGCAGATGGAAAGCATATGTCATCACTGTGAACAAGTGTGAAAGCTGCACTGCACGGGTCATGGATAGGGCAGTGGCCTCTGGACAGAATCAGGGCAAAATTTAAGGAGAGGACGTGGAAGAGTCGCAAATTGGTGGGAGGGGGCGGGGGAATAAGAGCCTCACTCGACGGAAAAATGAATGATGCAAACAGGCATGAGCAAACCTTTCACTACGCAGACTTTCAAACTTGTAAAATTCTCTCTCTCTCAAGGGAGGAAAAGGAAACAACCTTTCACAAGGAACTGGAAAAGTGAATGCATTTCCCAGGAGCTCCATGTTTACCCAGCAGCTGAAAAGTCCTACTTAAACTGGAACCGAGTCCCTCTAGGTGGGCATGACCTGAGTGGACGAAGAGGACTCCGCTGCCCCTTCGCCCTCGCGGGGCCTCGAGGAGCTAAAAATAGAACGTTGTTACCCCATTTGCTTCCCTCAAAATGACTCAGCACGAGCATTAGAGATATCCTAAAGGAGAAACCGCACAGTCACACAGTCTGAGCAGTGAGAAGGATCACAATGAGAACGGCTAATTGTACACACTGATTAAGTTACACGCTATCCACATCGCAGCACAGCTTTTGACCGGAGACAGGACAGAAGGAGAAAAGGAAAACGGGCCAAGAGAGAGCTGACCTTTCCTGAAGAAGCCCTAGAAACCACGGCAGGGACTAAGTCATAATACACACGGCTCCAGCTACACAGTTCCACCGGGGACTCGCTTACCATAGTGTTCAAGGTGGGATGAGTATGGCCGCTTTATCCCACTTCCTCCGGACCACGAACCTAACACCAGTGTCAGCTGACTGCTGCAGCACGCGGCTCTTCGGCACAGCAAGCCTGTGTCGCCGTTTCTAAACCCGGCGCCAGCCTCCAGTGCCGAACACCGAGCCCGAGGGATCGCTTATTCCACTCCGGTCAGCGCTCTGAGCCGGCGGGCGTGCACTGTCCTCCACGGGCTAGCCGTGGGCACAGTCACCGGACGCGGCGGGCTTTTTTGCTTTGTCTTGGAAAGTCCTTCCAAGCAACCGTAAAATTCAGTTGCTCTGGACACTAATGCAGCTAAGGAGTGTATCCATTTGCTCTCACGTGCAAATGGGAGAGAAGTACCATGCGTGCCCCACAAGGGATAGGCACTCTCCTCAGGCCTGTCTTCCTTCCTTGATTGCTGCAGCATCCTAACTACAGTTTCTCACACACACACACACACACACACACACACACACACACGCGCGCACACACAATCATCAGACTACTGGATTATCACACGAGCAAACTGAGAGACAAGACGGGTGTCAAAAGCCGTGCTGGACCCTGTCATCTCCCAGCAGGCGTTCTGAAGCGTGGATTTGGTGCTGCTAATGAGAAATCTTATCCTTCTTCCCAATTATATTAACTAGATAATTTTAATTATCATATTTTAATAGCATAGCATATCCACAAGGGCATTCCAAAACACCTAGAGCCTACAGTATTTTAAGGAAAAAGAAGTATACTATATTCATGCTTTAGGGATAACTCAAAGGGAGAAAAATGCTGTAGATGGGAAAAAAAAAAAAACAAACCACTAACATTCTACCATTTAACTAAAGAACCACTTTTCCGGCTGCAAGATGGATAATACCCATTTACCTCCCAGTATCAAACCAACATGAAAAATTTCTCTGCAGACCAATAGGATCACGCTAAAATGCAAGTTACAGTATCCAAACCTTTACACTGGGAAACCACACAGAGAGCCTTGGTGCTTTTCAGGAGAGGTCCGGGAGGCAGTCTTCCGTAACGACCGTTCAGTCGTTTATTCCTCCCTCCCTCAGAACAGCCTGAGAGATGAGCCCCTCGTCTCTGTGGAGCTTACACTGCACTAACCCCCACATCTCAGCAGATAGCCCGGATCAATGGACCTGGGCCCGGGTCCCCGAGTGCAGGCCCGCTCCTCGTCTCTGAACACCCCCATCTCAAGGTTCCCGAGAGGAAACCAAGGTGGGCATGCCTGTCACGTCAAGCCACCCAAACACTGGTGCCATCTCTAGACAGTGGATCTGACTTTTTATTTCTCAGAGTCTCATTTTTGGATTCATCGCTTTTTCCAGCACCTTGGAGTTTTTGCTCTGAGTTTGAGGTTGGACGTTTAAGAAAGAGAAACATACCTGATCCAGAGAATGCAAGGTCCTCTGGGTCCCGCCTGGACCACACGGTGTGGCCCCTGCTGCCGTCACTCCCCCGGGCTACAGGGTGGACCCGGGGCACTTCCGGGATGAGGGAGCCCCCGGCCAGACCCTCAGCGACGTACCGTCCCCCTGCTTCTGGGAAAACTTTTTAGTTGGTTTCGATCATCTCCCACCCCACAGCACGGTGCTTCCTCCTCCTCTCCTCCCATCCTTCTCAGCTAAGGATTTCAATCTTTAGCATCAAGAAAACAAAGGCAGTCTTGAGTCGTCCTGCCTGGTTATCCCTCCCTCTCCACAAAGGTTTCTGTGGCTATGTTAATCATCACAAAGGCTAACCTTTTACGGAGAACCTTTTAGACAAGACAGCCCCTAAGTGCTGGACGGGCAGCCCCACACCGACCCTGTGGTCACTGACAGGCGTGACATGCAGGACACTCAACTGCCTGTTCCACGCAGGACGGGGGCTGGTGGGTGGACTCAGACAGATGTGGGTCTGAAGTTCACCCGGGGTTAGCCACATGGCTGCCCGTAAGTTATGCTCCTACTGAAGCCTTACTCTCCACATCCGGGAAAATGGTGAGAACACCGCTTCCAAATAGCTGGGTGTTTCACTTCATATGTGTTAGTTGCTCGGTTGTGTCTGACTCTGCGATTCCTTGGACGTAACCCACCAGGCTCCTTTGTCAGCAGAATTCTCCAGACAAGAATACTGGAGTGGGTAGCCATTCCCTTCTCAAGGAGAACTTCCCAACCCAGGGATCGAACCTGGGTCTCCTGCATTGCAGGCGGATTCTTTCTCAGCCACCAGGGAAGCTGATGTCTTGTACTGATCCCCTAACTTTTTTAATCTTTTCTGTTTACCGCTGCTTCATTTTGGGGTCTGCTTCCTGGGAGACTGCCTCAGCTATACCTTCCCACCCTTCTTCCAGCCTTTCATTTCCATCATCACGTTTAGGATTTTCAGGAGACCATCTTCCAGTTGACGGTTTCTTCTCTGAAGCAACCTTCTCCTCGGTGAGGAACTCCCCAGGCTTCAGAGCTGTGGCAGCCAGGGAGAAGAGAGCCACGCGGCTCCAGCCGTCAGGCCCCGGGTTTCACCGTGAGGTTTCACACCTTCCCGCAGAGGAGCTGGCTGCTGCGCTCTTGCCTGGCTCCCACCTCTCCAGAAGTATCGACAGGACGGGGAAGCCGCTCGCCGTGCGCTCTGGGGACCGGGTCTCGGGCACTCGCCCCACGGGTCTGCGAGGACTCCTTGGCGAGACACCGGCAGGGGCGACGCCTGTCCTCTGGGGGTGCTGACTCCTGACTCCATCTGCCATCAGCAGGGCCTCAGCCTTGTGCAGAGAGGGTCTTGGCTCCAAGCCGGCCCTGTGGAGGTGCCGGACGAGCCAGGAGGGCAAGCCCGGATGGTCCGGTCCCTGCTCCGTGGGTGGCAACAGGCTGACCCCTCACACAGGGCTGGCACGGAGCTGCCCAGCGGGGCCCAGCCTGGCCCACAGCACCGTTCAGGAAGAAACAGACGGGAGAGCAGGGAGAGTGCTGAGCGTGTACACCAGGGCTCACAGACTCAGGCCTTCCGGTGGCCAGGGAGTCGTACAAGCACGTGGCGAGTGTCACGTAGACGGTGCCACAGGAAGCAATGGGACACAGGGTCACAATGATGAGAACACACCTAGGGTGAGTAACTTCAGAAGAAAACCCAAACACACAAAAGGCTGTCTCTGCCCTCCCTGAGGGCTCTGAGTCCCATCCCTGAACACAGGGGGCCGACACACACCTGCCCACAGCCTCGTCCCCGGCTCTCACTGTCGTGCGCTCTCTAGTCCGTGTTACAGAGGAGGAGACAAGAGCCTGCCAAGGCCAAGGAGGTGTGTAAGAGAAGATGATCTTTCCAGTGAGGCCCACAGCCTTCATCAGACACTCAGCCTGTCATACCAAAAAATGGTGAAGAAACAGTCGACTTGAGTTCAGCAGGCTGACAACGGCGTGCATCCTTGAGGAAAAGTGCTGCACAGGCTGGGGACTCAGAAACAATGCCTGCTGTGGTCTTTACCACGGTCAGAACTGGAAAAACCCCGAAAGGGCCACGACCCGGAGAAGAAACAGCTTTAGGTGTTACAACGGACAGTGAGCAGTGAAAAGAAGTAAGGTCATACTATCAACAGAGATAAAATCTTTCAAAACGTTAACTAAAAACAAGTTATAAAATACATACAGGATGATACTGTTCATTTAAAGTTTACATGCAGAACAGTCCTGCATTTGGGTACTATCTCACTTAACATTCAGTAGAAGGATACGGATGTGCACAGGAGATGAACAACAGGTTCTGAGTGGCGGTACCCACAGAGAGCGACAGAGGGGCATGCTCCGGGAGGGGATGTGGGGGCTCTGGCCCTGCTCACAGCTCCGTGTTTCCAAGGCCACGTCCACAGGGGCTCAGCGCTGCTCCGGGCTCCACACCGTAGGCCCCGTACGCCTCTTTTCATGCCCTCACTCTCAGATGGTTAGGGGCACCTCCCATTTGTTTCCTTTTTCACACCCTCGCTTAAACTGCTTAAGAGTTCAGGAAATTTCCTATAACCATCCCCACCTTTTCCTAAAGAGAGAAAAAGACCCGGCATCCCCAGGACGGCACTCCCCAGTGTCTCCCTCTGCCAGCAGCCAGCTCAGCCCCTGGAGATGCACGAGACCAGACTGAGTCCCCAGCCAGACCAGCATCAGGTGGGCTGTTACAGGACCTCCCAGCCCAGACCACCAGCCCCTGCACCCCAGACACACGTATCCAATTGCGTTTTCAAGATCTCTGCCGGCTCGCTCCCAGGCACCTCATGTTCAAGTCTTAATTCATACCCATCCACTCAGAGCTAGTGTTCCTTCCCGAACTCCCTTTTCTTGGTAAGGAAAGTGTCCACTCTGCAGTTGCTCAGGGCTGTCTTCCTTCCCTCCTTGCAGGGGTTGCACCTCCCGGGGCTGGGGCCGCACAGCAGGAGGTGGGGGGGGTTGCAAAGCTTCACCTGCCCTCCCCGTGGCTCATAGGACGGCCTGAACCATTCCCCCTGCCCCCATCCCATCAGGGGGAAAAACTGTCTTCTGTTAAACCCTTCCCTGGTACCAAAAAGGCTGGGGGCCGCAGCTCCACCCCACACCTAAGCTTGTCAGTTTTGCTTCCAAATATATTTAGAATCCAACCAGGCCTTATTGTTGTCAGCCTTCTGAACTCCTGTAATAGCCTCTCACCTGCTTTCTGGGTCCACCTCTGCCCGGCAACCTCCCCAGCCTCACCTGGCCCATGTACTCTTCGTGTAACAGCCAGCAACATGCTATTAGCAGGTATGTCAAGTTGCATTACTCCTCTGCTCCAAGCTCTCCAGCATTCAAGGCTTTTCCGAGGAAAAGCCGGAGCCCTCATAAGGGCCTGTAGGCTTCCCTGAAGGCCCAGCTCCATCTCTGCCCAAGGAGACAAGGCCTGGGCTTCCATGGGCAGGGCTGGCTGTGAAACACAGCGACTGGGACCATCTCAGCTTTAAAACCCACTGGCTTCTTGGGGATCTGGTCTGTAGAAGGGAGCATGGCGTCACCTCTCGTGGTGCTCACAGAGCGTCCAGACAGGCCCTGCACGTGTCAAAGGCTCAGTAAGTATCAGCTACCATTGGATGCTCTGTGATCCAGAATGAATTAAGTTCATACGTTGGTGGGCAAAGGAACAATGTACCTGGTCAAAATTAATCCTGACAGTAAACTGCCATGAACAACCTTACGTGTTTTTTATACACATCTCTGTAGAGCATATAAATAATACATACGTGAAATATTGAGATGTACTGAGAACTTTTACTGGCAAAAAGAATGTCACTGGTGAACTTAGCTCATTGAGAAAACATGAGCAACTGCAATGAGACTCCACCGCACCAAAGATACAGATTCTTTACAAGGCTCTTCTCTTTCAATAACCAGGTTGAGGCAGGGACCTGGGGTAAGCAGCATGCTGTTACTTTGAAAACTAAGTTAACTGAAATAACTTACAATAAGTGATCATTGCATCCTAATTTTATTTCTTCCCCAAACAGGGCCCTTGTTGAGTTTCTAATATCCTAATTATTCCCCAAAGGGGAGATGAAATACTAGCTTTGATTCAGTTTTAAGTAGCTCAATAAAAATGAAACAGAAATATAATTATTAAAGACAAAACCAAAATGATACGAAAAGCTCTAACCCTGCAGAGAGAAAACCAAGTAAACTTGAGGATTCAAGAAACAATCGCTGGCAGTTCAACTTTCTGTTTTATGTTCTCAAAGGGGGAAAGGGGGTCCACGTCCACTTAACCACAGTAGGCACGTGCCCTTGTCCATAGCAGCCCAGGCTGACATCACGTGTGAGATATGCCCACTGGGGGATGTCCAGTGGCCATCATCGAGTCACAGGACCATTCCTCTCTGCATCCCAGGGACCAGCTGCACCCGAAGCGAATGCAAAATGTTACAAACAACAATGAGCACCAAGAATTTCATGCTAGCTGCACGTGTGAATGAAGAGTGTGGCAAAGGCAGTTTCAGCGTGGACCTGACAAACAACGAGGCCCACTGCAGAGCAGGGTGCCCTGGAGGAGAAAGCAGCGGCTCGTGCATCTTCACGGTGCTGCCAAACTGCAGCCAATGCACCCGGCTCTGACGTAACTGAACGTGCACGTGGCTCTGAACTCTTCTCAGGTGACTCCACAGCGGAGCAGGGCCGGGGCCCGGCTCTAGTGTGGGTGCACCCTGATGCCAGGATTAAATGAGGACAAGCGGCACATCACAGGGATGCAAAGAGCAGTCAGAGAAGGCCGCCGTTCTGCGAGAACCGCAATGCAGTTCAGAATCTGAAGATGGTGCGTGCTCTTAAAGGAAGAGCCAGCGCTGCAGGGGTGGTGCTCACATGTGCACACAGGCTAGAAACGAGAACTCATCTCACACGTGACACGTGGCGTCACTGCTGCCTACCTACCTGCCTAACAGAGCGAGAGCATCACCTACGGCCCCGTCTCGCGATTACGTCACTAACACTGCAACCGATCAGACTGTAAACTTGTCAGTGGCTCTGGCCCTCTGCAGTGACCGCACAGCTTGCAGTGACCGCACAGAGCTGCACGGAGAAGGGCGTGAAGCTGGTATTAGAGCCGCGTGGGAGCGAGCAAAGCGCAGAACTGCAAATATCACCGTCCTTGGTACTTGGGGAAGGAACAACACACCCGCATACAACAGACACTGTGGCCAAAATAGAAGACGTCTGTGCTGAAACTCCCCACACAGGGCCTTCTCTGCTCTTTTCTTTTCAATGAAGCAGATTCGAGAAAGAAAAACCAGGGGACTTGCAAACGGCCTACACCAAGCTCCTGGTGAATGCCTGGCACGTCCACTTCCTCAGCCAACTTTCATTTGATAAGATTAGGGAAAACAAAAACAAAAACAAACCTTGCTAGGAAAAAGCAATGCAACAGTTTTTAATACAAGGAGAAGGAAAGACGACATATATGCTGCATTGGTTTTAAAACAAAACCCCACCTTTTGACAGCCAGGCTAAAGCAACAGCGCTAAAGCGCGGTCTTCTCTGCCTGACCTCGAGCTCCCGTGGGCACCCCCCAACCCCCACCGGCTCCCCGCTGCAGGAGGACAGGGTCCTGTCCTGCACATCAGCTGTCTCTACTCCCCTTTCGCCCACTGACCTCAGCTCCTTATCTTTCGCTCCACTTCGCCATGAGTTAAAGGCTAGAGTCATTTCTCAGCAACTTTGGTCCAAAGCAGAAATAAGATCCTTTCCCAGATTGAAACTCCCTACTCAGATTTTCCTCCCAGCCATGACTCAGCAGTAGCGTCTTTGGATTTTGCCCAGAGAACTAACCTGAACTAACCTCTCACTTTTAAAAGCCATCTGCATTTTGAATTCCTTTTAAAGCTCTGAATTCCTTTCCCAATCTACTAACCCCTTCAGGGTCACACAGGAAAAACTTTTTGGGTAACTGTCCAACCACCCCCTTTTCTCTGAGGACTTCCTATTACTCAGCCCCTGCTCCAGGCGGCTCTGTCCCCTTGATGCAGATTTTCAAACCAAAGGTGGACAACTGGCCTGAGTCCAGCCAATCAGATTCTCCCTCTAACTGAACGGGCTTGGGTGCCAGACTTCAGGTAGAAAAGGAAGGATCCAGAAACAGGGAGTGGAGCAGATGAGAGGCTGCAGGCCATTAGCCACAGTAATTCTGGGGGTCAATCACTGGGCTCCCAGCTCAGGCGGCTGCAGTTTCGGTGAGAGACCCTTGTCTCCTTCACGTGTATTTCCACTTTGTCTTAAACGAGGTTCATTACGTTTCTTAGCTCTGTAACAAAAAGGTTCCTAAGAAAGCCACCTGAGCGGCAATTTCCAAACTCCTAGGCCACAGTCTATGAGGCCACAGCTTCAAGAAACCTGAAGTCAACAAAGTCGAAGCGGGGAGGGAGAGCAAAGAGGAGGACAGGGTGAGCGCAGAACTCTTTCTTCAGAGACTGGGGTTCACTCAGCTTGAGAGACAGCCAGTGCCTTCCTGTCTGCTGGCGCCAGGAGATGCAGAGCAGGGGAACGCAGGAGTCCTGGCACAGCCGTGAAGGCTGGCACAGCCGTGAAGGGGAGACACGAGGGCAGACAGGGCTCCCACAGACCGCTCCAAGCGGGACGAGAACACGCAGCTGGGCAGTGCTGACCAAGCTTGGAAAGACACATACGGTGGGCGGCAGGCAGACAGAATATGTGGGTTATCTAGTGCAGCGAAGCTGGCTACCTCAGCATCAGACCATGAGATGATTTAGGGAGGACGCTTCTGAAGGCCAGAAGCCTCTCTATAACAGACACACTGCAGGAATCTTCTCACTTTAACTCTGTATTATAAAGGCACCTAAAGCACCTAGGTCAAATAGCATGGTAAACGCAAAATAATTTTCTAAGTAGTTATGACCTTAGAGATCACATCTTATAATGAGTAATAAAGAATTCGTAGCACCAATTCAAATAGCGATTATACTCTAAAATGATTCTATTTCAGGTTGCTGAAGGACATGAGAAATATTTTACATGAAATGTTAAAGAGAAATAACGTCATCCTATAGTATTTTCTTTAAAAACAACCAAAAAGTTATGAATCAAGCAAATATAGTGATCTTAAATGTTAGAGTTGTTATCACACTTTTAGCAACGTATCCAAAGGAAATAATAGAGACGTGGAAACAGCACACATGAAAATATTCTAGACAGTGTAACAAAAAATAAAGAGCAATCTAAACATCCAGTAACAAAGAGCATACCAGATGGCTATTGGAATATTACTGGATAATATAACTTAGCCACTAAAAGGTAATGTAATAACAAAATGAAATATATGTTGAGTGGGAAAAGATATAAAATGAGGTATTCTCTAATCACAATAGTACTTAAAAAAAAACATCATAGAAAACTCAATACACACAGAAAAAATGCTACAAAGGAAAACATGATAATATTTACATAACAGTCGTAAGATAATGAGTATTTTATTTTTCTAAGTTTTTTTGGTCAAGATGTATTATTTATAAACTTTTAAGAAACACTTCCCCCTTTTTCTCCCCTGAGTATGAGAAACCAAATGTAAACTCACTTCATCAGAAGCAGATCGAAGACACTGGACAGCAGCCTGTTTTTTCATTTCTTCAAGAGTTAGATCTGAGCACTTTTTCTTACTCTTTCCCCATTTCTTATAAGCTCCTTTTTTCCCAGCCCAGGAAGATGTCATTCTCCTGAAATAAAATTAAGACCAGTTTCAATGATCAACATAAAGTTTCAAACACTTATTATTTCCCACATACTTACACACACATTTCCTCTACAAATATCTTCATTCACAAGTTGGTACACATTAATAAATTATCGTATATTAATAATATTATATGATTATGATTATATATTAAATTAAATTATATTAAATTAATAAATTATATTATCCAGCCATAGAATGCTGTCAATCAGAACAGTAATCAATAATCAACCAGACTATTCAGGATAATCCATCATTTTAATACCTATTACTGAGATACTCGGAGAAGGCAATGGCACCCCACGGTAGTACTCTTGCCTGGAAAATTGCATGGATGGAGGAGCCTGGTAGGCTGCAGTCCGTGGGGTCGCTAAGAGTCAGACATGGCTGAGCGACTTTCCTTTCACTTTTCACTTTCATGCATTGGAGAAGGAAATGGCAACCCACTCCAGTGTTCTTGACTGGAGAATCCTGGGGACAGGGAGTCTGTGGGGTTCCGTCTGTGGGGTCGCACAGAGTCGAACATGACTGAAGTGACTTAGCAGCAGCACTGAGATTACTATTAGATTATTATTTAGGATTTATGATCTCAATAAATCTCACCCATTTATGTTTGTAGGAAATGCTAATAAACAACTCATTCATATGCAAATTTCAGATAAAATTATACACACAAATGTCCTCTTTTCTGTACTTTCTACCTGTCAATAGCAAGTGTTCATATTACTAGCCTTTTTTTTTTTTGGGTCATGCCACGTGACATGCGGGATCTCCAAACCCATGGCCCCCTGCAGTGGAAGAGCAAAGTCCTAACCCCTGGACAGCCAGGGGAAGTCCCTTACTAACAGATTTTAACATTTAACAGTTGGATGGTTCATTCCTATCTCTATATCTTGCAGTCCAGAAAGCTATAGATATAAAATATTCTATGTTAGTATTCTTAGCTTATTTTCCCTTTGATTATAAAAACTAAGGAAAATTTGAAAAAATAGGAAGAAAGCAAATCTTTCATGATTCTACCACCAGCGAAAATTAGAACAATTTTCACACACTTTAAAAAAAAAAAAAACATGACTGAATTCACACTATCTGTATGATTTTGCACTTAACTTATAATGTAAACATTACCTGCATGTTACTACAAATTCTTTGGCTACATAGTATTTCAAAAGGTTTACTTCACTTCCCTAAACTGGGACTTGAATATTTTTAATTGCTCGGCTACTTCACTATGCCTTCATTTGGTAGGTAATTATTAAAACCAATGGACATAGAACAAGAGTTAGAGAAAAAAAAGATCAGAAAGAAAGACTAAGGCAAATTAAGAAAACTACTCCAAAGAATATTTGGCCTACAGTAAGCCCTCAGGAAATGGATATGAATTAATGAATGAGCTGGAATAAAGAAGGAAAAACACAATAATAATTCAAAAGATCTTTAAGGATCAAATTCATATACCATCAACTGTCTATCTAGTCTTTACTTTGATCAAAAACATAAAAATTACTTTTCTAACACCAGGTAAAGAGTGGGAGGACCCTTCTGTCCATACTCGACATAATTAACATACTTTTAACATAATTTCTTGGGCACGTCTGGTGATCTCATGAACCCAAACACATTTTCTGCCTGAGAGGCGTCGATTCCATTTGCCAAGGGAAAATGTGCCTGATGGCCAAGTGAGAGCTCTCAGTCTGTTCCTGCTTATCTAACGTTTGGCTACATGACATCTAAAGCCTGACACTGACATTTCTTATCAGTGATATCTTCTGGAGATAGAGCTTGTCCTTTCACAAGATGGGAACGGACCCATGACAACGTAGAGCCGAAGCTTCTGAAGGCGGAGAACCGTCGTAACCTGGGTCTGCAGCTCATGGTGTATAAAATAAAGGAAGAAAACATCTGTGTAATTACTCAGAACAGGGCTCCTTTCTGTTTCAGTTGCTGAGACTGCCTTTCCCTTTACCAAGCATTATGAACACGTTTCTCTACTGAAGCCATATTTAAGCTCAGCAGGATTAATAACACATTTAAAGGTCCAAATAAAAGTTTTCATAGACAGACAGAGGAACTATCAATATTCACATGGACACATAGTCCTCCTGGAGGGCAGTTTGACGATACACATCCAATATCTTAAACACGTATATGTACTTCTGATCAATAACTCTTACTTCTGGAAATTTAGCCTAAAAAGAAAATCACCAACATGTGCACAGATTTTGCTATAGTGATGTTCATCATATAGTTCTCAACAGCAAACATGGACAAACAAGTCAAATGTCAAGAGAGGAGGACTTGGTGCGTAAGTTGTAACTGGCCAGGCAGCAAGCCACAGCCGTTAAGGAGATTACGAAGCGCAGCTCCTGGCGTGAGCAGCTACTCCCATAGTGAAGAACAGAAGTCGCTCACACGGCAGCATGATCTCATTTTTGGTTCAAGTACACACACACACCTGTTAATGTGCGTTCAAATGTCTGAGAGAAACATACAGAGAGACCACCAAGGAGCCTGACTCTTGGTGAGGAGGAAGTCTACAATTTTCTTGTAGCTAGGTCAGACTCCCTGAACAGTCAAAAGTAGTTGTTTTTTAATGGAAAATTTGTTAGGTCAAGAATAGAGAAATGAAGAGAGTTCCTATAGCTCTTCACCTAGAACAAGTGTCTGGTACTCGCTTTGTCTGTCATATACCACAGACTTTACTTTTTAAAAAAACAATTCAGGGGCTTTTGGTATAATTCACCCAGGTAATGCGAAATCATCATTATTTTAAAACATTTTCCATTACCCCAATTGGAAGCCCTGTGTCCACCAGCAGTCACATCCCATTTCCTTTCTCCCCCAGCTCACTGGTAACTACTAACCTGCTCTCTCTATGGATTTTCCTGTGCTGGGTACTTCATATAAATGAAATTACACAATCCACTTCTTTTCCTGCCTGGTTTCCCTTGCTCAGTGTAATACTTGAAAGGCTCATGCATGCTGTGGCAGATTACCAGGACTTCATCCCCTTTTATGACTAATGCTTCAGTGCATGGATGCACTGTATTTCGTTTACCCATTCATCCACTGAGGGACATCTGAATTCTTCTCACCTTTTGGCTACTGTGAATAATACGGCTATGAACATTCAAATACAAGTTTTCCTGTGGACATGTATTTCCAGTCTTGCTGGGGATATATCTAGGAGTGGAACTGCTGGGTCACATGGTTAACTCTAGGGTTCAACCTTCTGAAGAGACACCAGGCTTGTCGATTCACTTTCTTGATGATGTCCTTTTACGTATAAAAGCTTTTCACTGTGATCAAGGCAATTTACTGATGTCCTCTTTGGCTGTTTGTGCTTTGGTACCTCATCTAGAGAATCACTGCCTAACCCAAGTCATGAAGATTTATGTTTTCTCCTAAGTTTTACAGTTTTATTTCTTACATTTAAGCCTGTAATCCATTTTGAGTATGAGACCGGAGCCCAACTTCATTCTTTTACACATGGTTGCCCTGTTGTCCGAGCACCTTTTACTGAAGGCATTTCTTCCCCCACTGAAGGGTCTAGTTGGAAATTACAAAGGTTTATTTTTGAACTCTCAGTTCCGTTATATACAGCCAGTCACATGTAGGCCAGGATGAAACCATCTTGCTTATAGGGGCCGTGCAGTAGGTTTTAAAATTGGAAGTCTGAGTCCTCCAACTTTGTTCTTTTTCAAATTCTTTTGGCTATTCTGGGTCCCTTGCATTTTGCATGAATTTCAGGATTGGCTTGCCAATTTCTGCAACAAAGGCAGCTGGGATTCTGACAGGGGTTGCCTTGAACCTGCAGATCAGTTTAGGGAGCACTGAGACTTTACGGATATTAAGTTTTCTAAATATGAACATGGAATGCTTTTCTGTTATCAGGTTTTCTTTGATTTCTGTCAGTGATGTTTGTAACTTTTACTGTGCAAGTCTTGACTTCTTTTGTTAAACTTATTCCTAGTAATTCTTTTTGATTCTACTGTAAATGGAATTTTTCTGATTTCCTTCCTTAGGATTTTCTATTATAACACTACATCATGTCATTAGAAAGAGTTTTCATTTTTCCTTTCCAACCTAATGACTTTTTCCCCCTTACCTAACTGTCCTGTTAATGCTGATTTGTAAGATTTTATGTATCTCATCTTTGAAAATGTCTTTTCACACAAATAGATACTGCTGAATACTGGCATTAATCAACAGGCATGGGTTTAATGGAAACTATTTGTGGCTTAGAAGGCATTTATAAAATTTTGCTCGCTTCCTCTGTTGATATGTGCCTTTTCAACATGTTATCACATTGTAGATCACTCACTCCCAGGTGAAAGTGAAGTGGGAGATTTGCACTGAACCGTTACACAGATTCCAAGGTAAGACATTTTCCTCTGTACCGTGTTAAGGCGTGAAAGATGCTGCTGGAATTGTACAGCATACCCAGTGCAGATTGGTTTGGGAATGGAGGTCTTGCTTCTTGTTTTAACTTTTGACATAATGACGCAACCTAACATTAATTGTAAATCAAGGGCTTCCATGGTGGCACATAAAGCGTCTGCCTCCAGTGCAGGAGACCCGGGTTCCAACCCTGGGCCGGGAAGATCCCCGGAAAAGGAAATGGCAACCCACTCCAGTATTCTTGCCTGGAGAATCCCTTGGACAGAGGAGCCTGGCAGGCTACAGTCCATGGGGTCGCAAAGAGTTGGATCACGACTGAGCGACTTCACTTCAAGCAACGTTAGCTGTTAGAGTGAGTCTACCTTATTACAAATTTTCATTTAAGTGCTATTTTGCCTTGTGATTTTAGGCTGAATTCATGAAGAAATAGCCTCAAGCCTATAGAAAGCTATACACACACTAGCATATGCGATAACCGTTAGGTATTCTGTTCTTTCCATTTACTGTATTTGAGAGTTCCCTTTTTCTATTTGCGGGCTTCATGTACTGTGTGAATGTATTACGACTTATTAACCTTTAGAATTAAACTAGCAATCAGGTTTTAAAAGAACACAGTATAAAAAATCTCTATACTTCTATTGCTATATTTTCTATGCTGCAAACTCATTAAAAGTCCACTTAGACATGAACATATAACATTAAGCGTGTGCAGAATATGCACCAGGTAAACTCAATAAAGCCTGGCATGCTGCAATCCACGAAGACGCCAAAGAACCGGACACGACTGAGCGACTGATCAACAATGAATTCACTAAATCAAGTTATGGTTTTTCAAAGTTATAGCCTTTTAGATAAAACGCAATTATCAAGTCCCCAAAGAAGCTATGGCCGAGAACCTATTATTAGGTACTTCTCCGGACACTATAGCGAGGGAACTTAAGGCTAGAGTTTTGATTGACTCTGTCTTGCTGTCTTCTATCACAAAGGCACCTGAGAGCTGGAGGAAGAAGAACACAACATTCTGAAATACAGTTGGAATCAGTGACTTCTGCTGTCGCCACCCACTCCTTCCCCTTAGCAGTCCTACAACACCAGAACCACCAGCGCCTGAACGGGACTAAGGCTCCTCCCAGCTCTGGGCCCTGATTGGCTGAATAGCAATCAGCACGTTTCATGCACCTGGCGATAGGATTGGCTGAGAGAGAGGCATGTGACCATCAGAAGTGAGCAGTTCAAATAAAGCACCTCCCCTGCCCCGAAAGGTTTCTGCTGGGAATGCAGGAACCACACCCTCCAAAGCGGGTGGTTCAGTTCAGTCGCTCAGTCGTGTCCGACTCTTTGCGACCCCATGGACTGCAGCACGCCAGACCTCCCTGTCCATCACCAACTCCCGGACTTTACTCAAACTCATGTCCATTGAGTCAGTGATGCCATCCAACCATCTCCTCCTCTGTAGTACCCTTCTCCTCCTTCCTTCAATCTTTCCCAGCATCAGGGTCTTTTCAAATGAGTCAGCTCTTCGCATCAGGTGGCCAAAGTATTGGAGTTTCAGCTTCAACATCAGTTATTCCAATGAATATTCAGCACTGATTTCCTTTAGGATGGACTGGTTGGATCGCCTTGCTGTCCAAGGGATTCTTAAGAGTCTTCTCCAACACCACAGCTCAAAAGCATCAATTATTCAGTGCTCAGCTTTCTTTACAGTCCAATTCGCACATCTATACATGACCACTGGAAAAATCATAGCAGGTGGACAGGACGTTTGCCAAACATGATGCTCACCTTCTTGTGCCCTCCAGCCCCAGGGAGTAGCTGCAGAACCAAACTTATGGGGAGGCAGGGGCAGGGAGAGGGGGCCAAGCAGACACCCTGAGGACCCCCAGGGAAGCTCTGCTGAACCAGGTGGGGGCGGTCCTGATTCTGGGCTTCTAGCTATATAACATTCCTTCCCAATTAAGCCAATGTATGCCAGATTTTTGACTGCGTGTGAATGAAAGATGCAGTTAGAATTTGAAGAGAGGCCTCAGTAATAAATTCACTTCTAACAGTTCAAAGGAACTGTAAATTGCCTCTAAGTGAGTAGCACAAATTAAATGAGCATAATGTCACCTAAGTACATCCATTTTTCCTACTAGGTCATCAGCCAACATGTTCCTCATTGGCCTTCCTGCTTTCAGTTGCCCAACCCAGCTCACCCACAACGCTGCTATTCGGCACTGCTGCCTGAAGACAGCAGCGGGTCTTCTTGTCTCTGGGACTAAAATATTCATCTCCCAGTGGAGCACCATGACAGGTTATTGCAAACCGGCTTCCTGCTCATCCTTCTCAGGCTAATCTCCTCCCACCCCTCACTGCACCCCTGGTTCCCAGCATCAGGCCCTCCTGCCTCTGCGACCGCTCGTTTGTTTCCTTTCAGGGCTGTTCTGCCTCAGACTCTGCAGCCAGAGCGCGGCAGGGACCCCTAACCTGGCGGCTGTCTCCCAGGGCCCATCCCGTCATCTCCACCACGCTGCCACCATCTTTGTCCAGCATGTCATGGGCACTCATGTGGTGAGTAAAACCTATAAATGTGCACTAAATGCAGTATTTCTAGGCAGACCATTTTCTCTATCGCATGAAAAGATTTTACTGAAAAAAACCCACCCTTTTTACTCTAGTATCTGAGGGAGTTTGCGGACATGAACTTGTGCACCCACCATTATTACTAACTCCTACTCCTTATGTATAAAGTTAATTTAATGTCTGTTAAGTGAATGGTTGTTGAAATACAGTATATGCAGCAAGAAGCCTGAGGAACACAGGATGGGTCAGTTGCTGTTGTTAAAGACTATGGTAAAGGAAAACACTGCAAATGCTAGCCTTTCCAAGCCATGAAATGCTAAGCTAACGGGGACATACTGCAAAGTACTTTACAAGTGGGCTAAAAGAACAAACAAGTTCTGCTGAATACAGAAATGATCCATCTCAACGAGCAATTAGTACTAGGATTATTCTTTCTTAACCTGTAGGCAAAAATAGAAAATGCAATAATCCAGCTACATTTGTAGAATGATGGACTCTGAGGGGGAAGATACAATTAAGGGATTTAAAAGAAAGTGGAACTGGTGCTCTCCTGGTAGTCCAGTGGTCTTCTGTACTTCCAATGCAGGTGGCTGGAGTATTATCCCCAGTCAGCGAACTAAGATCCCACATGGCACATGGAGCGGCCAAAAACGAGACAAGAAACTGTGACAAAGTGACAGAAATTGAGACAGTGAGGTGCTGGTATAAAGACAGACGCACAGACCAATGACTAGAGCAGCGAGCCAAGCAGCACCCGCACGGCCATGCTCCCCATGTCTTTCACAAGGGCGTCAAGGCCATTCAATGAGGAAAGGGCAGCACTGCCGACAAATGATGCTGGGGAACGAGATACCCACACGCAAAAGAAGGAAAGGTGACTCTTAACACAACATACACAAAAGTCAATTCAAAATGGATTAAAGACCTATATGTAAAAGCTAAAACTTAGAAATGTTGGGCAAAGATTTCTTGGATGTGACACCAAAGACACAGGTAACAAAAGAAAAAACAAATAAACTGGGCTCATGAAGTTTTGTAAATTGAGTGCAATGAAAGACACTATGAACAGAGTGAAAAGGCAAACCCCACAGAAGGAGGGGAAATATCCACAAATCACATATCTGATAAGGGGTCAGTATCCAAAACCTGTAGAGAATATCTAAAACTGAACAACAACAAAGCGATTCAAAACTGGGAAGACTTGAGAGTCTCCAAGGAAGATACACGCAAACGGCCAATAAACACACGAAGAGATGCTCACCATCATCACTCATCAGGGAGAATGTAAGTGAAAACTGCAAGATACCAATTAGCATGACTACTGGGAAAAACCAACAAACCGACAGGACAGAACAAGCGTTGGTGAGGATGTGGGGAAACGGAACCCTATTCACTACTGGTGGGAGTGCACCAGAGTGCAACTCACGTAAAGCAGAATAACCACAGGTCCAGCAGTTCCAGTCTGGACAAATACCTCTCAGAGCTGAAAGCAGCAACCTGATGAGACAGTTGCCCACCTGTGTTCCACAACAGCAGTGTGCACAGCAGCTTAAACGTGCACGAAGTCCGAGCGGCCACTGTGGGATGGATGGCTATGCAAAACGCAGCATATCCGTATGACAGACTACTACTTGGCCTTAAAAAGGAAGGAAATTCTGACACCTGCTGCAACACGGGGAACCCAGGAGACGCAATGCACAGTGAGCTAAGTCGGTCACAAAAAACAAACGAACATCGTACAGCTCCACTGGAAAGAGGTCCTTAAGAGCAGTCAAAAACCATAAAGACTGAAAGCACTGGGATGGCCAGAAAGTTCACTCAGGTTTACGTTAACATTTTTGGGGGAAAATCCCTCAACAAACCTTTTGGCCAGCGGATAGGATGGTGGTTGCCTGGGGCTGGGGGAGGGGGAGTTTTATAAAGCTTCCATTTTATGAGATGAAAACGGTTCGGAGACGGAGGATGGCTGCACAACATTATGAACGTGCATGGTACCGCGGAAATGTCTACACTTCAAGATGGGAGAGAAGGCAGTGGTGAGGAGGGAAGAAACCTCAGTAACTTCTCTGAAGGGCAGGCCCCAGTGTGCAGCTACGGCCTCTGCACTCACCTCCACCACGCTCCCCCCACACACACACACAAGCCACACGCCTGAGAAAGAAGCACACGTCTGTTCATTTCTTTAATAAATGTCTGAGCCTCTCCTACATCGCACGAATTGTCTCAAGGGCTACACATACAGCAGAAGACACGGCAGGCAAGGTCCCTAACTGCGTGAACTGTATATCCCAGCGGAGGAGACTTACAGATAGACAGAAAACACGGCAAACAACCCCACCGTTCTGGGCAGTAACAACTGTCATGGGCCTCCCTGGCGGCTCAGACGGCAAAGTGTCTGCCTGTAACGCGGGAGACCTGGGTTCCATCCCTGGGTCAGGAAGATCCCCTGGAGAAGGAAATGGCAGCCCAGTCCAGTACTCCTGCCTGGAAAATTCCACGGATGGAAGAGCCTGGTGGGCTACAGTCCACAGGGTTGCAAAGAGTCAGACACGACTGAGCAAGTTCACCGGTTAAACAAGTGTTATGAAGAAAAATAAGGCAGAAAAGAAGATTGAGAATGGAAGGTTTCTTTTTACATATGGTGGTCAAAGAAAGACTGAGGCTAAGACATGCCAAATAAATGCCAAACTAAACAGGTCAACAAACAAATACCCTCTTTTAAAAAGTAAAGCAGTTCAAGACGCGGCGGGAAGCGGCTGGCGGCACTGCGCCTGGCCTGCGGTCCGCTCTCTGCACCAGGAACACGCTCGCCGGCAGGACATCGGCGACGAAGGGGCAGGGCGTAACTGAGTCAGAAGAAGAATCACCGTCTCGTGACCGTGAGAGTGACAACGGATCCGGGGGGCAGCCATCCATGGTGGCGAGCTCATAAAGTCTCCCTTGGACAGGCGACCTGAAAACCGCGCAGCGAGGCGCTCCAGCTTCGTGGTGCAGAAACCTGGCGGCCGCCAGCGCAGCCGTGTCAGCGCCCCCAGAGCGAGACAGGCTGGTGTCGCGTGCGGGCCGCCCTGACGCGCCAAGAAGGAAGCTCCGCGCCTGGGCAATGCCCCTGCCCTGAGGCGTGGGCGCACGCACCCTGCAACGGGACACTCTGCAAGAGAACTGGCCCGTATGCTTCAAAAACGCCAGCGTCGAGACACAAAGGAAAGACAGGGAACCGGTCCAGGTTAGAAGAAATTATGCAGGGACACGACCCCGAAAGTCAACGCATGACCCTAGGAGGAAAAAAAAAATTACAATGGAGGACATCGCTGAACACCAACAATATACTAGGTCATAACGTGCTGGAGTTGATTTCCTGGATTTTATAATTGCCCTATGGCAATCAACAAATAATATGCTGGTTCATGTAGGAGAGATGGGCATGAAAAGGAGAGGGGAGAAATAAGCAAACGTGGGAAATGTCAGCAGTAAGGGGCCATTGCCCTATTCTTCTAATTCTTCTGATGTTTGAAATTATTTCAAAAAATAAGCTAAAAAAATTTTAAGATGATTATATGATTTCTGCCATTAAACATAAATTACTGGGAGAGACACATTCAAATAACCATAGTGAAGAGCGGAAATACGGTCAAGTCTGCAAGAGACGACACTGTTTCTGTCAGGTGTCAGAAGTGCACGGAGAAAGGTGACCTGGGCCTTGAAGGATGGATTAGAAAAGTGCTCTATATTTACAGCTAAAAGTAGTTTATAGCGAATACCTGGTTTATCTAAGCATACATTTATCCGAATATGGTAATCTTAACCAAAAGGAAAAAAAATGGTAGAAAACTTTGTGGAAGTAAAATTGCTGTGATCCAACTACAGTGTCTACATATGAGAAGGCGGCTGTTGTCCAGGACTCCGCAGGCGTCAGCGGATGCCACCGCGGCACTCCCAGCCTCGACCCAGATGAGGGCCTGGTCAGCTGCACTTCCTACCCCGTGGCCCAGGGATGCTGGGACAAGCACAGACCTGTTTCTTGGGCCTCAGGAGCTCTCTGTTTCTTTTAAGCAAAACTGGGAAAAACCATGAATTCATTATGACAAATAAGGGCAGTAGCTGAAGGCATGACCTTAAACTAGTCATTTCCAGGGTCAGGCTGATTCAAGGATTGAGGGACGAGAAAAGATGTGAGGACACAAACACCCCCAAAGTGGAGTCACCTGACCTCCAATGGATGGGGGTGTGTGGGGGTGAGGCCACCCTGGGTGTGACCCAGGGATCAGGGAGGTGGCACGCCTCCTCGCCTACAGCGGGCTCCCGAGCACACCTGGCGGGGGGTCTGAGCCACAGGAGGTCAGCTCAGGGCCTTCCATGGCTCCCTGCCCTGACTCTGAGCACATCTTCTCCTCCTTGAGGCCTGGAAAAGTTACCGAGGGGCTGGCTGAGCCCTGGGTCCCCTCCTATGAAAGGGCATTTCCAATATGACCTTGCCCATCAGCATGAGACTTATTGGCACCGTGCTAGCCTGGGATGAGCAGAAAGGGATTTCAGAATCCTTCTGGTTCCCAGTGGATTCTCCTTGTGATTCTAGGCACGCTTTTTCCACTGAACTTTATCTGTCCTGTGTCCTAAACATGAACCAGAACAGGGAGGCGCAAACACGGAGCATGCTGAGGGCTACCAGGACCCCTGTCCCCAGCTCCCTCCAGCGAAGAAAGAACTCAGGAGTTCACAAACAAGTCTGATCACGTAAGTGTTCAACTGGAATCTCAGTAGCAGTCCTGCGTTTTTCCCTTTCAATGTCCTATAGCGTCTAATGCTTAACTACTTCTGATTTGTCTCATATGAGTATATATTTACAAGTGAAGTATATGCTTTCTGAGTTAACAGGAACACCTTCCTCGTTTCTGGAAATAATCATTCTTGTCCTTTGGCTGTTGCTCATTGCTCAGTTGCTCGGTCAGTTCTGCCTCTTTGTGACTACGGACAGCAGCACGCCAGGCTTCCATCCTTCACTGCTGGGGGCCAGCGTGAGGAACTCCGCCCTTGGCAAAGGTCATGAGGAAGGGGGCTTTGGAAACGCAAAGGCGTGATCAAGCCTCAGGAAATCCCCTGTTCCCGAGCATCTACCCCAAAACCAGAGTACTTTACGGGGAGCTCTCCCCCATAACCATTTCTCTCGGAGAAGGAGTTAACTTGCAGCTCCAGTTAATAAAAATTCCTGGGCGTGACTAGAGTGTTTCAACCTCAGGACTCTCCTGAAGGTTATCTAGCCTGCCTGTATAGGTTCCTCCACAAAAGCCCTCCAACCATGAGAGGCACGAGATGTTTTGACTTACTAAAGGCAAATTCTTTGGGGAAGTTAGAAATTATTAGTGTAGTGGGTTGGTTAGGAATTACATTGGTAAACGGTTTTTCATTTGTTGTGTCAATAATTGCTGCTAATTCCCTGCCCTGGGTGGGACAAGGGTGTCTCAGGTCAAACCTCTCTGCTGACAGACTAGCTTGTGTGACAACCTCTCAACCATAAACAGCACAGAGAGTTTGGAGTATTAGCATAGGGCTTTTCTCATTTGATTGCCGCCAGGCCTCCATATCCTTAGGCACCTGGGAATATATTAATCAATGTATTTGGAATACAGAAAAGGAAATATAGTAGTTTTTGATGTTAGCAATATTAGACTTTTTGAGTTAATGAATTTTCTCTTTTGTTATAGACCACTGTACTTTGTTATAAATCACTGTGTCCTTGCTATGCAAAAATGTAACTTTATCACTATCTTAAGACTAAGTAGATTGTAAAGGGAACATTGGTGAAAGGATTTTCACTTGTTGGGCTGATGTTTGCTGCTAAATCTCCATATTCCCTGCCCTTATAATGAATATAACTAGCATATAGGAGAAATAAGTATTAACCTTTAAGCATATAGGAGAAATACGTATTAACCTTTAAGACTAATCATGTTAAACCTTAGGTTAAGTAAATTCCTTTCTTGATTGTAACTCACTACACCCTCACCCTATAGGAATGCAACTTTATTTGGAGGGTGGTGCCTGAAAAAAATCACTCCTGGAAAAATAAGTTTTCTGGTTAACTGACCGGTATCAGAAAGGGCCATAAAATGTCAGCAGACCTCATGGTCAGAAGATGATATAAAAACTCGTAAGACCTTTGTATAATTTTATATGAAACAACTGATTGTGACAAGGGTCAGGTCTGCTGACCCCCATGTGACTCTGTATTCATCCCTATGTGTAACAAAAGGTATATAAACAAACCTGAAAAATAAAGAAATCGAATCAGTTCCTGGAAAGCTGACTCCCCCGTGTCATTTCTTTCTTGCTCCCCGTTTTCTTGGGTGAATTCCCATCTGGTAGGGGGTACGCACCAAGCCTACTAACTCTGCCTGGGCTTCTAAGATCGGACCAGGGAGGCCTCAGTGCCTCCTCTCCTTCGGGAGAACGGAAAAGACGCCTGTGGCCTATGTAGGTGGTGATTAGTATTCCACTTAAACCAGTTATTCAGCCTCCTTTTCTCCATTAACTTTCCTACTACATTATCTGTTTCTAATCTCTCTCTATATCTGTAATTAAATAAGTTTTTTTCCAGGACGCCTATTCTGTCCCCACCTTCGAATTACCCTGGATCCACCGGGGCTGGACCCCGGCACTTCACTGTCTCCAGGAGTTTGCCCAAACTCATGTCCATTGAGTTGATAATGTCATCCAACCATATCATTCTCTGTCAACCCCTTCTCCTCCTGCCTTCAATCTTTCCCAGCATCAGGGTCTTTTCCAGTAAGTTGATTCTTCATATCAAGTGGCCAAAGTATTGGAGCTTCAGCAACAGCATCAGTCCTACCAACGAATATTCAGGGTTAATTTCCTTTAGGATTGACTGGTTTGATCTCCTTGCCATACAAGGGACTCTCGAGAATCTTCTCCACCATCGTTAGAAAGCATCAATTCTTTGGTGTTCAGCCTTTTTATGGTCCAACTCTCACATCCATATATGCCTACTGAAAAAACCATAGCTTTGACTAGATGGACCTTTGTCAGCAAAGCAATGTCTCTGCTTTTTAATATGCTGCCTAGGTTTGTCATAGCTTTTTCTTCCAAGGAGCAAGCATCTTTTAATTTCATGGCTGCAGTCACCATCCACAGTGATTCTGGAGCCCAAGAATATAAAGCCTGTCACTGTTTCCATTGTTTCCCTATCTATTTGTCATGAATTGATGGGACTGGATGCCATGATTTTAGTTTTCTGAATACTGAGTTTTAAGCCAATGTTTCACTCTCCTCTTTCACCTTCATCAAGAGGCCCTTTAGTTCCTCTTCACTTTCTGCCATAAGGGTGGTGTCATCTGCATATCTGAGGTTACTGATGTTTCTCCTGACAATCTTGATTCCAGCTTGTGCTTCACCCAGCCCAGCATTTTGCATCATGTACTACGCATACAAGTTAAATAAGTAGGGTGACAATATATAGCCATGATGTACTCCTTTCCAATTATGAAACAGTCTGTTGTTCCATGTCCGGTTCTGACTGTTGCTTCTTGACCTGCATACAAGTTTCTCAGGAGGCAAGTAAGGGGATCTGGTACTCCCATCTCTTTAAGAATTTTCCAGTTTGTTGTGAATCACACAGTCAAAGGCTTTAGTGAAGTCAATGAAGCAGAAGTAGATGTTTCTCTGCAATTATCTAGTTTTTTCTATGATGCGACAGATGTTGGCAATTTGATCTCTGGTTCCTCTGCCTTTTCTAAATCCAGCTTGCACATCTGGAAGTTCTTGGTTCACATACTGTTGAAGCCTAGCTTGAAGGATTTTGAGCATCACCTTGTTAGCGTGTGAAATATGTACAACTGTGCAGTGCTTTTTGGGATTGGGATGAAAACTGATCTTTTCCAGTCCTGTGGCCACTGCTGAGTTTTCCAAATTTGCTGGCATATTGAGTGCAGCACTTTCACAGCATCATCTTTTAGGATTTGAAATCGTTCAGCTGGAATTTCATCACCTCCACTAGCTTTGTTCATAGTCATGCTTCCTAAGGCCCACTTGACTTCACATTCCAGGATGTCTGGCTCTAGGTGAGTGATCACACTATCACAGTTACTCAGGTCATTAAGACCATTTTGGTACAATTCTTCTGTGTATTCTTGCCATATCTTAATACCTTCTGCTTTTGTTAGAATCATACCATTTCTGTCCTTTATTGTGCTCACCTTTGCATGAAATGTTCCCTTGGTATTTCTAACTTTCTTGAACAGATCTCTAGTCTATTTGGTAGATTTAACATTTTACTTGCCCCTAAAAAGTATATTTACATTTACTGGAAAGATGATGGAAAATAATAGAGCTTTGGCAAGAAAATTATACAAACTATTGACCACCAAAATAACACATTTTCTGATGATTACGTTTTCACACGTCAAATCCTTCAAAACCTTACTTGGTCCAGGTGTCACCAGACAGGCCAGTAACCAATCTGTAAGCAAGGAAAATGCAGAAAGCACGAGGAAACACCAGCAGCGAAGAACACTTGCACAACTAACACGTGGCAAATGCTGGGCTTGCTGTGAAACCCCCTGTATTTATAAGACTCCTCTATGGTTCGGAACGCCAAAGCCAGTTCCTTCTGTCAATGAAACTCTGTTCCTGCTTTCAGTGATCCTAAGAATGGTTTAAAACAACTAAAAACTACCCACAAAACAGTCAACTCTGTTTTTTGGCTTGTCTGCACCTCGCCACGTGTGGGATCTTAGTTCCCCAACCAGGGATTCAACCTGTTGCCCCTGCAATGGAAGTGCGGAGTCCTAACCACCGGAACACCAGGGAAGGCCCCAGCCACTCTCTTTTAGGTGAAATCTGTGCCCCGCAAGCACTCAGAAACCACCCGCTCAGTGCTGAGAGTTCTGCTTCCCTTTCAGCAAGCCTCACACTCAGCAGCTTCTCCTGGTGAGTGAGACCAAAGTTGAGCTCTTTGTCAAGAACACAGACTTGTTTGCTTTATTCACCTATGCACCTAAGTCAAGTAATATGTAGAATGGCTCATTTAAGGTCCTTCTGTTATCGTTCAGTCACAAAGTTGTGTCCAACTCTTTGCGACTCCATGGACTGCAGCATGCCAGACTCCTTTGTCCTCTATTATCTCCCAGAGTTTGCTCAGATTTATATCCACTGAGTATTTAGGGTTATATGCTTTATCAAAATTTTAAGTCTCCTGATTCAAAACACACACTTGGATTAATAAGCAGCTTATCGTCACTGTTGGAGATGAAATATTAAAGTTTGAAACGTTAAGGAGTGTTAATAGACACAATGATTAAAACTTGTAATCATGTCTCATTTTCCTAAACCAACATTGTGGAGCAGTGCTACTCCAAGGCAGCAGGTCAGCTAACTACTACCATCCGTGACAAGACCCAGAGTCTGCAGAACGTGGAGAAAGTCTCAGAGACAGTGACCGCACCAGACGGTGTGCTCGGTGACTTGGCTCATCAGCTTTAAAGTTTCTGGACCACAGTGTCTACCTGCTCCAGAGCACGAAAGCACGCTCGGGAGGGAAAATGCACACATGCAGACACAATCATGAGCTTTCACAGAACATTTACAGCATGCAAATACCTGTTCCTGCAGGTCGTAGTCATAGCTGTCATGCAGCAGAAGACTGAGGACGTATCGAGTATAAATCATGGCATCAATGCCACATTTCTCTAGCTCTTGTCCCAGCCAGGTCTGCACGGGACCCAAAGCATGAAGCAGAGACATTTCAGAGACAGATACGGGGCCTGGGTAAGAGCTGGAGGAGCTTTCAGATGGTAAACCGTCCACAGCAACTGTACAGACAGGGCGCATGAACTTAGGTGGCTGACATCCTTAAAATGCGAAGCATTTTCTGCAGTGATGTTCTGTTGGTGTCTGGAGGGGATTTTCACTCCAGTAAAAAGGAGAGATGCTGGACATCTAGGGTAAGCATTTATTTCTGCTGGCAGTCAGCCATCTACAACTGAATTTCCCTCTGCAGGCATGACCAATGAATCAACATCCTGATATTAACATACATGTAGATACGATTTTCTACTTTAATTTCACATCGAGGCCAAATGTAAGTCTCCAGCAGAACCTACAAAAATAAGAGAGAAAAAAGGGTAGCATTATATATAGATATAAATTACCGATCTTTTGAAAAAAAAAAAAAAAAATCCAAATGAACCATTCCTTTGACTCTCTGATCACTTGTGATACATGCCACTCTTTTAAGAGCTTTTCCCACTAAATTAACACTTTCAACATGTCAAATTAATATAATAATGGCTTTATTAGTCATAATACTCTTTATGCTAGAGTTCTGATTAATTTATACCACTAGAAAATGAAAACTAACAGTAATGCGTAAATCTCATTGGATCAGCTTTTATATGAATTTTGCTAGATAATCAGAGGGCTACCAAAAATGACTTGAATAGTTATTTCTAGTAAGAGCATCAAGCCAGAAAGACAGACACTCCTTACCAAAAATTTAAGACTCAGCTTCCTGCAGTTCATCTAGACTACACATTAGATGTTACATGCAAGTTTAAATCCACCACAGGACGATGTTACTAGATTAATGCGTCACTAGGGTAATGTGCTCTGGGCTTCCCAGGTGGCACGGTTGTGAAGAATCCACCTGCCAACACAGGAGACACAAGAGATGTGGGTTTGATCTCTGGGTCGGGAAGATCCTCTAGAGTAGGAAATGACAACCCACGCCAGTATTCTTTCCTGGAAAATTCCATGGACAGAGGAGCCTCGCAGGCTTCAGTCCATGGGGTCAGAAAGAGTAGGACACGACTGACCAGGCACACACAGTCAAATGGCTTCTGCCACTTTCTAAAATCTTCCTTACCATACTGTCTTTTCTGAATTATAAAAACTAGGTAAATCAAAGCAAAGATTTTCTATGTTTTTACTTGCTAAACTTTTCCAGCTGACTCTCAAAACATCTTCCAAAATTCTTTTAACACGTTTGGATCTCAAGATGCCAGGCGGGTCGTCAATTAAACAACACATTCCATTCGGGACACCACCTGAAGCAGGTGGACAAGTCGGCACTCATCCAGGGAAGGTCGCCCAGGACGAGGCGGGGACGCGAAGCAGTGGCTCTAGGGGGTGGGCGAGAGAAGGCAAGGCAGCGGAAGCGCACAGGGAAAATGCACCGGCGCGGGGAGAGCTGCCCGGAGGACACTACCAGACGCCGGCAGCGGGCTGCTCCTGCACCTCCAGCAGAGTGTGAATCCGGGCATGCAGGCCAGGACCCAGCCCGCGCACAGGGAAGACCATCGTGCAGGAAAGGCGGAGCCAGGCCCAGGGCTCCGGCCTCTGCTTGTTGCCGCCAGTCGGGGCGGGAAGACCTCGCAGTTCCGGCCGCATCAGGCGGAGGACTCTAATGGGGAGTCACTAGCCTCACAGTAAACACTGCTCTGGACTTGCCTAGCACAACTTAAAACTCAAGGCGCCACAGGCCACACTGCTTCCAACTATTTTCACTAAGGCCCCCGAACAAAGTTCAAGAAATTTACAGGAATGCAAACATATCCACCACCCAAGAAGATAAAATTTACCACATTTGGCGCCTAATCAAAATTAGCGGACATGTGGGAATTCCCCGGCTGGTCGAGGGGTTAGGGCTCTGCACTCTCACTGCTGAGGCTCCGGGTTCAACACCTGGTCAGGGAACTAAATTCCAACAAGATGCACAGTGTGGCCAGAGACTGAACAACTAGGAGGCGAGCGAGGAGGTGGGCACAGAGGAGGGGAACCGGGAGGAAAACGCACAGGGGGAACCGAGGAGGAAAACGCACAGGGGGAACGGCGAGGAAAACGCACAGGAGGGAACGGGAGGAAAACGCACGGGGGGGGGGACGGGGGAGGAAAACACGCTGCAGCCAGCCCAGAACCGACAAAGCAGGTGGAGGAGGAGAAAAAGGCTTTAAAACAGCAATTATGACTACATTCCATAAGTGCAGAAAGATAATAAAAATCAAATATCTAAAGATGAAAACTACAATGTCTGAGATTTAAAATATAGGATGCAACTATGGGCATACCAGACCACCTGACCTGCCTCTTGAGAAACCTGTATGCAGGTCAGGAAGCCACAGTTAGAACTGGACATGGAACAACAGACTGGTTCCAAATAGGAAAAGGAGTCCATCAAGGCTGTATATTGTCACCCTTTTTATTTTTCTATGCAGAATACATCATGAGAAATGCTGGGCTGGAAGAAGCACAAGCTGGAATCAAGATTGCTGGGAGAAATATCAATAACCTCAGATATGCAGATGACACCACCCTTATGGCAGAAAATGAAGAACTAAAGTGCCTCTTGATGAAAGTGAAAGAGGAGAATAAAAAAAAGCTGGCTTAAAGCTCAACATTCAGAAAACTAAGATCATGGCATCCGTTCCCATTACTTCATGGGAAATAGATGGGGAAACAGTAGAAACAGTGTCAGACTTTATTTTTAGGGGCTCCAAAATCACTGCAGATGGTGATTGCAGCCATGAAATTAAAAGACGCTTACTCCTTGGAAGGAAAGTTATGACCAACCTAGATAGCATATTCGAAAGCAGAGACATTACTTTGCCAACAAAGGTCCATCTAGTCAAAGCTATTGTTTTTCCAGTGGTCATGTATGGATGTGAGAGTTGGACTGTGAAGAAAGCTGAGCGCCAAAGAATTGATGGTTTTGAACCGTGGTGTTGGAGAAGACTCTTGAGAGTCCCTTGGACTGCAAGGAGATCCAACCAGTCCATTCTGAAGGAGATCAGCCCTGGGATTTCTTTGGAAGGAATGATGCTAAAGCTGAAACTCCAGTACTTTGGCCACCTCATGAGAAGAGTTGACTCATTAGAAAAGACTCTGATGCTGGGGAGGGATTGGGGGCAGGAGGAGAAAGGGACGACAGAGGATGAGATGGCTGGATGGCATTACTGACTCGATGGAAGTGAGTTTGAGTGAACTCCAGGAATTGGTGATGGGCAGGGAGGCCTGGCGTGCTGCAGTTCATGGGGTCACAAAGAGTGGGACACAACTGAACGACTTAACTGAACTGACAGCTCATGAACACAGATGCAAAAATTCTAAACAGAAGTTTAGGAAATTGAATCCAACAATATACATCAGATTCAGAGTACAGTGGAATCAGAAAAACATCATTAATAAAGGGTGTGTTAATTGTCCTGGCCAGAGAACTTCTAAAAATCTGTTTCACTGTGAACAACTTAGTGGAAGGCTTTTCTCCATTATTTAAATTCATACAACAGGCTCGGTTCACTGTAAAGACTGATTAAAACAAAATAAAACAAAAAAACTGTTTTAGTGTACAATGTTTATTTAAAACATGGTTATGGGAATCTCTCTGTTGTCATTAAGAGATTTAGCCAAGGGAAAGGATCCAAGAAGTAGGTGAGAGACAAAATAAAGCAAAACCCATTGAATACCCATAATCTCATCAAAGCCAGTTAACACCTTGCATCACTACCCCTAAGAGATTCTTGCTGTAATGTGCTCAGTAGTCAACTTCATATAAATTTTGAATTGCCCATCCCCTTACAGTCATTAGGGGCTAATTTGTTTTTACTGTCTACCCAGAAGAGACTCAGAGGACTGGAGGAAAGAGAGGAAAGCCCGCCGTGTCGGGGAGGAGGGGCATTGGGCTATGTGGTCAGCTGGGCAGTGCCAGGGAGAGGACCCTCACAAGGGTCTGAGTCAGAAGCACTCCAGTACCACGACAGGTCTAAACGTTCCTGAAGCTCCTTGCTGTGAACCTCAACTGTTAACAGGTGACCCAGGTATAGTGGGCTATTAACTGAGCTTCCCTTCCCTTAAGTTGCAAGCCTTTGGCAGAGGAACAAACATTTGACCCAGTGGAAGTCTTTATATTCTAATTCTGAACTGAAAGTTACCTGTTTAACAACCTGGCCAAAACAATGCCAGGATCTAACAAGCATATCGGAGAAGGTGATGGCACCCCACTCCAGTACTCTTGCCTGGAAAATCCCATGGGCGGAGGAGCCTGGGGGGCTGCAACCCATGGGGTCGCAAAGAGTTGGACACGGCTGAGCGGCTTCACTTTCATTTTTCACTTTCATGCATTGGGGAAGGAAATGGCAACCCACTCCAGTGCTCTTGCCTGGAGAATCCCAGGGACCAGGGAGCCTGGTGGGCTGCCATCTATGGGGTCACACAGAGTCAGACAAGACTGAAGTGACTTAGCAGCAGCAGCAATAAGCATATGCAAAACTCACTTATCATTCACCTGGCAAGTTCAAGAACACAGCTGGCAAACACCAAAATGCCAAACTCTATTTGGCATTTCACACTATTTCAGAATATGAAGTTTAGTTAGCATGAAGGTAAACTGCATTTAGTAAAAATTCTCTAAGAAAGAAAAAGCACAACCGTATATATTCAAAGGCTGTTTTGTCCCATTTTTCCAACTTTTTCTTGTACAAAGGTTTACACTGAGAAAAAAGGACCTTCAAATTACCTTGAGCATCCTTCTCTCACGCAAAATTAACCCAAACCATCCTAAAGAGTGGGCTGCATAAATAATTTTAAAGGTCCAACAACAATACTCTCATTTTAGAATTTTGTCTTTTTACTTTAAATTTTCAATGGTTTGAAACCAAAAATACATATATAGCTAATCAAATGCCCATGGAAGGATGCACCGTCTTTAATTCATGAAGACAAGACAGACGAGTGGAAAGCACACCAACCTAGGTCTGGTGCCCATAACTTATCTGTGAAAGAGAATAGTAAATCCTTGCTCTCCCAACCTCCCGACTTCTCACTAGGTTGCTGCAAATGAGCAGGTGAGAAACACCTCCAAGTAGCTGTGGCCTCTGCATGTCACGAAATGGCATACCAGCAGAAGTAGGCATTACTATACACTCCCCTTGTCAACTGTCTGCTTACTCTTACAGGATTCTTCACTAATAAGATTATCTGAAGAACAGTAATTATGTAAAATATGTTAAGCTTTTAGTACAAAAATACTCAACTACCTCACTATACTTAAAAAAAAAAAACAAGTATGAAATCACCTTCGTTTACAATACCCTAGTTCTAGTCATAGCAGTCTGCTTTTGTGAGGAACAGTCTGGTCTCTAGCACCAGTTCCAATGGGACTGCGAAGAGCTTAAGTGGTGGAGTGCAGAGGATAGACCAGAAGCGCCATAGACCCGTCTGCCCCGTTTCCCGTGTTCTGGGCTGTGCACACCCGCAGAAGCACCACGGACCCCTTGGATCCGTTTCCCGTGTTCTGGACTGAGCACATCTGCAGGAGCACCGAGGACCCCTCGGCCCGGTTCCTGTGGTCTGGACCGTGCGCAGATGCACTGTTAGACCACACTGTCCCCAACACCACAAACACAGACGCTCAGCACACACCACTTTCCCTGTGCGGCCCACTGTACCGTTTCCACGTGTTTCAAGGGCTCTAGAATTTAAAATAGTCCTGGGAGTGAACGAACATCACCCCCGAAGACGGGGGGCTGAAGAGAGCCTCCAGGCCAAGCTATTACTGTGAGCCCAGCAGAGTCCGGGGGCAGAGGCGGGGCGGGGGGGGCGTCATCAAGCCTTGCTCACTCCCACGCCCCCGCCGCCCCCACACAAGAAACCCCATGTCACCCTCCGTCTCAGGCAGTCAAGTCAGGGCCCTGGAGCCTGTGACAGCTACAATCAGACCGGGAACCAGAACCACAAACTGAATCCTAAAAATGAAAGCATTTAATTCTGTAATTATCTGGTCCACATGTTTTCAGAGTGATATAATTAGTCCCAAATGATTTCTCTATCTAGGAGAAAAGAAAACACATCTAAGTACCTAAGTCATTACATAAGAACTTTTTCAGCAAACTGCCAGACAAAACATGGTAATGCCACCATCTTCAAATGAGTCATTTAATGATGAAGCAGTCTTGTTGTTTTTTTCCTGGCAGGGCTGGGGGTGCTAATGGGGGTTCTGAAGAAGTTCACTGACCTTTCAAATTTTCCTCCGCTATATAACAATGTTGTAAGAGACACAGTGCCCTCGTCTTATACTTTTTGTGACACCGTGAACAGTGATGAAAACAATTCAAACGGCAGCTCCCATCAGTGTTCTCAAACAGCTACAGGAGACACTCTGCAGCTCAGCTTCCTTGGCGCTCAAGTGGAAAAGACACTCGGCAGAAACCAAAACACACTAAGGCACTCCCCCTACTTTTCTGGTGACATACATATTTTTAGGTTTGCTCAAAAACTCATAAAAATTATTTCAAAAGCACACTCTGACACGGAACATATGCGATACTTGTGGGCTGTCTTCTCCAACTTACCTGTGTCCTGCGCAGCGGATCACAAAGAGCACCAGGCCGTGAACAGGCGTAAACCTGGCTTCTCTGAGCAAAGTGTAAATCTTGCGCAGCTCTGCTCAAGCAAATATTCACTTGCTGAAGCTTTTTTTCAGGGTCTCGGAGCCCTTTTCTTTATGTGCAAGTTTACAATACACATTTTTACTCTAAAGGTTTTTAAAGGGTTTTTGAAAATATAGACGCAGAAGGGCAGACGTGCACAATTCCTCCTCTGTGGCGTAGCCCACTGTCAGTACACTGGTATGACTGTCAGTGTTTGTGTGACTGTTTTCACACAGAACTTGAAAGCTTTCATTACTTCCACTTACTGAACATGAACATATACTATCACACCCTGCATTTTTCAGCTAACATCATGTCGCCCCCAGTGTTGCTCCAGAGCCTTACTACGTCGTCTAATACAGTGGCCCCTAGTCACACTGGCTATTTAAATAAAAGAATCAGTCCCTCAGCCACATTTCAAGCGCTCTTACAGCCACATGGGCTAGTGGTGGCCCTATAAGTACAGAACACAGGACACCCCTCTCACCACAGAAGCTCTGCTTGACAAGGCTGGCTTTGACGCTCTCCAGCAGATGACTGTGTTGGGCTAAATGAGAACCGTCAGCTCTTTTTTCTAGAGTTCCCACACCCCTCACGTGCCTGCAAACTGCAGACACCCCTCCTTGTACCAGAAGATGGGTTGCCTACCTGCGTCCCAGAGGAAGTGTGTGAGGAACCTGGCAAAGCGCCACCCTCAGGCCTGAGAGGCCTCACCCGTCTCAACAAGTCAGATTCCATTGCAGCAGAACATACTCACACAGTTATGACCATGGACCACCAAAGCCAGGCTGTAGAGAACGGTAAGAGACGCAGTGAGCTGAGGTGCTGGAGAGGACTCTCGAGGGTCCCTTGGACTGCAAGGAGACCAACCAGTCCATCCTAAAGGAAATCAGTCCTGGGTGTTCACTGGAAGGACTGATGCTGAAGCTGAAACTCCAATACTCTGGCCACCTGATGCAAAGAACCGACTCACTGGGAAAGACCCTAATGCTGGGAAAGACTGGAGGCGGGAGGAGAAGGGGACAAGAGGATGAGATGGTTGGATGCCATCAGTGACGTGATGGACATGCGTTTGAGTAGGCTCAGGGATGCAGTGCCTGGGGTCACAAAGAGTCGGACTCAACTGAGCGACTGAACTGAACAGAGCAAAAGAAAAGACAAAAGAAAGCTGACAATAAACAGGACGGGGGGCCAAGGGCGACATCTGGGAGGAAGGTTATTTAGTCCAAGGGAGTGGGTGTGCTGCAGAAACCACTCCCAATCGCTGGAGACGGACACCAGTGCCAGCATCTTGCTCACGCTACATGTCTGTCCTGGACGGGCAGGGGCGCCTGGCACAGTCACTGAGCAGAACCACTCTGGGACATAGGATGACCCTGGCCATCAGCCCTGAACCTTGCCAGTCCAGAAGTGAGAAGAAATAAAAAAGACTGTCTGAACCCAAGTGTGTACCCGAGCCCTGAAAGCTTCTCCTGGAGCGAGTCACTCCCACCTCCTCAACCAAACCAAGTCTCAGGGGCTCACTTCATTTACACAAGGGGAGTGTGTGTGTTGCGGGGGGGTGCCAGGGAGGAGAAGGGCGGGCAGCAACAGGCATCAACAGCCCCAGGCATCACTGTTGCTTCAAGGGGCAACAACTCTACAGTCTGACATGGTAAGTATAACACTGACCCAGCCATCTGGTAAACTCAGATGGAATATTCAAAGCTATGGATGAATTAAAACACTGCAAAAAGAAAAAGAATCCATACAAAAGAGACTCGTTTTAACACTCAAAAAGGTTTCTGGCAGGCACGAACCAACGCTGTAGAGATAAGAGCGGCTGGGTGGTGATGGGGTGGAGTCCCGCCCTGGGCCCCTAAGTAGCCTTCTCCTCATAGGGCAATCTGTGCTCTCTGGCGACACTGAGGCCTCTTGCTGTCCTCAGCAGCCTCGTCCTTCAGTGACCCCCCCATTCACACGCTTCTCCAAGTGTCTCCTGTGTGGGGGTTCCCTCCAAATGAGGCTGGTCTTCAGGGCCTAGCCTGACATGGTCCAAATGCTATATGGCAGAATGCTGAGCCGTTTGGCAGGTGATCAAAACTGTCTGGCCAATACTCCCCAGTCTAACAGGGGGAATGAATTCTGAAGGAGTGAGTCTGGGAGAGAAAACAATATCATACACTGGCATGGGAAGGGGGGTGTAGGGGGCACCTGGGAAGCCCCAAGCACACAACACGCCTCCCAGAGGCTTCCTGCGTCCTAGGCACAATATAGACTTCTTCCCACTGAACCCACCACCCTCCCTGAGACCTACTATAGGATAATTTATGCCTTCACTCTATTTTTAACTGGTCCTTCTTCACTACCAGTTTCATCAAAAAATTGTTAAAAAGTGCTCTGCTGCTGCTGCTAAGTCGCCTCGGTAGAGTCCGACTCTGTGTGACCCCATAGACGGCAGCCCACCAGGCTCCCCCGTCCCTGGGATTCTCCAGGCAAGAACACTGGAGTGGGTTGCCATTTCCTTCTTCAACGCACGAAAGTGAAAAGTGAAAGTGCTCAGTTGTGTCCGACTCAGTATTCACCAAAGGGGCTTACATTACCTGCGACTATCTTTTCATAATTTTTCAATTTGGGTGTCCATAGGATTTTCACATAAAGAAAAGCCTTTGAAGGACAAGGGTAAAGGGTATAAAATAGAAAAAAGAACACAGAAACGAGAATAGAGAGAGAGATGTCTGAAACCACAGAAATGAGAATAAAGAGACAGATGTCTGAAACACTATGATTCTTCACAGTTTACTACTTTCACAATATTCCTAATAACTTTTGCCAGGAAACCAGAGAGGGCACTCACATATTGAGGGAGTCAGCATACACATGTTATCCTTGCCTGTTATTTGCAGATCTCAGTGCACCGATTTGGAACACGAGGTACTGCTTAGTCTCTTTAGTAGGTAGCCTGGCTGCAGAGCCAATGTATGGCTGGAAGGGAAAACCCACGGAGAATCTATGGTTTCTACCCCACAGCTCTATCACTGAGAACAGGATCAGGGGCTAAAAGCTGGTCATGTACACCTGTTTAGCCATGTAACTGGAAAACTACATAGAAATGGACAATCAGATCTACAGTCTCTTCCCCATCTAGAAGTGTGTTCAGACCTAGGAAATGAACAAGGCTCCATTATGAAATAATGCAATCAACAAATCTAGTGCAGGACATGAATGCCTTCTGTGCAAACAGGAAGCACTGCATAATAGATTAAGAAATTCCACTTTTACCAGCCAAGTAATCAGAAATGATCAGTGTATATTCTTCAAGAACAAACAAAATGAATCTTTTTCATGAATGTAGGATAGTTCTTATAGATAAATAAGACTACTACTTGATAGCAAAAGTAACTAGCAAATGCCTTAATAAACTGCTGCCATGTAACAGACCTTGGTTAATATCTATGTTTAAAAACAAGAACCAACCATATGAAGGTAAAGTACAGATGAAAGTGCTCAGTTCTACGTAAGAATCAGAAGTACCAAACAGACTCCCATGAAAGCAAAGCAAAGGAGATGTAGATCAAGTGTGAGATGAGACTGAATAAAAGGGGAGAATGTCCAACTCGGAGGAATTCTCCTCTACTGACCGTGCTGCTGTCAAATGCTTATAGGAATCAAAGTCCAGACCGGCCTTTACGCTCTGATGGCTTTAACTGGGCTAGACATGAAGGAGGTGAAGCTTACGTCAAGGAACCCTGCTTTATTTCTAAGTTTTACCTGACTGTCAGTTACTTGCTGATTCACTACTCACCACTCAATACTTCCCGGTCTGAAAAGCTGAACTGCTTTTTCAAAGATTATAATTTATTTGCAGGTTGTCACAGTACAGTAACCAATGATGTGTTTAGCTTAGACCTCAGAATTCTTTAGCAGGGCGATAAAATGGTAGTTTTTATGCCTTTAAAAAGTCTACAGAGATTTAGAAAAATGCCCCCATTTCCCCTAAAAGTTTGCAGGATTAAAAAACATACGTGAAGCCATCTGTGTCAAAAGGAAAGTGAAGTCGCTCAGTCGTGTCTGACTCGTTGCAACCCATGGACTGCAGCCCACCAGGCTCCTCTGTCCATGGGATTTTCCAGGCAAGAGTACTGGAGTGGGGTGCCATTGCCTTCTCCAGGAGATATTCCCAACCCAGGGACTGATCCCGAGCCTCCTGCATTGCGGGCAGACGCTTTACCGTCTGAGCCACCAGGGAAGGGAGATGGAAATGTATACACCTGTATATGAACTGAAGAAGTAGTCTCAAAGACTACAAAGCAGCAATCAGAGAAAACCCAAAAATTCAAACAAAGTTCACTACCATGAAATTCTAGACAGCTTTTAGAAAAAAATGTTGGAAAAGAGAAGGAACAACTAAATTTTAGGAACTTAAAAACTTCAGTTAGGAGCAAGTTAAATTGATCTCGCTCTAAGAAATGCGTATTTTCACAAACCCAAAGTGATGTTGTTAGTTCTGTTTTCACAGAGCTCTTCCCCGACCAGGGACGGCAACTGCGCCCTTGCAGCGGAGTGCGGATTCCTCACCACTGGGCCGCCGGGAAGCCGGAAGCAAGTTTATTTGGAAACGGAACAAAAAGAACAGGCAGATTTTTAAAATTTTTGAAAATGCAAAAAACTCCAACATAATGAAAACTACTCTGTCAAGGATGAAACTTCTCTCCAGTGAAAGAGCAGATCGCCATGTCTTGCAGTCAGTCTTCACAGTGACTGCTGCTTATCAAAATGCCTGCATACAAAAACTGTACAGCTTTCAACTACTCATCTCAAAACTACAAAGTAATCTATCTTCTGAGTTTCCATGAGTGGGAGAAAAATGGCCGGAAATCCTACAACTCACTAAGAGTAAGACAGTGAGCCAATTTTTTGGTAGTTACTATTAAAAGCCATGTAACCCATATTGTTGTTGTTCGGTCACTAAGTCATGTCCAACTCTCTGTGATCCCGTGGAATGCAGCATGCCAGGCTCTCCTGTCATGGATCACAGACTTGTTATGGAAGAAGGGCTTGTGTTAATTCAACGAAGCTATGAAATACGCCACGCAGGGCCACCCACGATGGACCAGTCACAGTGAAGAGCTCTGACAAAATGTGGTCCACCGGAGGAAGAAATGGCAAATCATTCCAGTATCCTTGCCGCGAGAACCCCATGAACAGTAGTATTAATACATATTACAGTTCTCTAAAATGAACCTAGGTAAGAAGCAATATTTGGGTAATGTTTTAGATCAACAAGGGATACCTAATTCAGTATAAAAATTTTATACAGATTATCTAACTCGTATCTTAGTAGTGAGAAATTTTAAAGCATCACAATAAAATTGTCTATTTGATTTTGCAAAATGATATAGATTTGAGAACTCAGGTTTGCTGTACATATTTTCATTCTGCATCCACTGATTACATGCTTCAAAGATTAAATCAAGTTTTTAGATGCAAGTCGTAAGTCAGCCATAGTATAGCCCCTAGGAAGCTATTTAAATGAACAGTGTCAAGGTTTAAAAGAGAGCCTGTTAGGTGACAAAAAAATGTATCACTTCTATTATAGAACTACCTCCCTTTTGCATGAGTTACCAGGGCTGAAATAAAAGCAGTTTTTTCTTTTTAATTTTAGGACACCTTGAAACTTTTAATATGGTAGTAATATGCCTGTGGCACCTCCAGGAAGGAAACGAAGTAGCATCTCCATACTTGCTAAAGACCTGCTTTGCGTTTCTCGGAATATGCTTGGGTAACTATAATCTTCTAACCATGAAGAATTAACGTTTTCTCAAAGGCCCACGTTGCAAGCAAGACATAGCACCTAAGGTCCTTACAGCCTCAGTTTCCACTGGACTGAAACGTTAGCCTGGGACTTCCCTGGTGCCCCAGTGGTTAAGGCTCCACCTGCCAGTCGAGGAGACAAGGGTTCGATCCCCGGTCTGGGAAGGCCTGACATGCTGCGGGACAATTAAGTCCATGCACCACAACCACGGAAGCCCGAGCACTCCAGGGCCTGTGCTTCGCCACAGGAGAGGCCCTCGCGATGAGAAGCCCCGCGCCACCCAGCTGCAGAGTAGACCCGCTCTCTGCAACCAGAGGAAGCAGCCACAAAGACAGCACGGCCAAAAAAAACAACTTTTAAAAGTTTCTAATTTTAAAAAATTTTTAAAAAGAAAACTGAAGATTCATTTAAGAATGAGATCATTAGGTGTATCCTCCTCCTCTTCTATAAATAATCTGCATAAATTATACTATTCTATCTAGTCTCCTTTTCCCCGGGCATGCCCGGGTCCTCATCTGTTATCTTTGATGACATACACGTAGAGGCTGCTGGCTGATGCCCGCGTCCTCCGTGCTGTGCTGACCTACCGGCGCAAGAGACAAGCACGGCGGGAAGGCAGGCATCCGAACACCGTGGGAGCCTGTGGCCACTGAGGCAGGCTTGGGCCTGTTTCTGTTTCACACAGCCACCAAGCTGTTTTTAGGGGATCAAGGCAGACACCTGATGTTAACACAGGATCTTAAGGGCAGAAACACGGCCAAGAGTGAATCCAGCTGGCCAGTGGATCCACATTGGAGGAAAAGGGATGATTCTCAGGGGGACACTCTGGGGCTGGTGGAGACGCAGGCTAGAAGTTCGGTACCTGATCTAACAAATGTGCTGAAAACCTCAGAAACGCTACTAAGTGTACTTTGAGGCATTCCTGAATGTGGGAAACACACTGAGAAGCCTTGTGATATTTGGAGCCCAAGTGCCTACCTGTCTTATGTAATTCTCCTTACATCAGTGAAATAGATATACTTTTCCAACCCCCCAAATGTAAGTACTTTAAAAACAGGCTAACAGTACAACATTCCTAAAAATATATATTTAAAATACTGTACTCAGCAAAGTGTGATACTCAACAAAGGCGATACATTTTGGATTAGAATTTTACACTAATTAAAACTCTCTGGGATTTCCTTGGTGGTCCAGAGCTTAAGACTCATGCTTCCAATGCAGGGGGCGTAGGTTTGATCCTTGGGGAACTAAGATCCCACAAGCCACAAGGTGCAGTCAAAAAAAAATTTTTTTTATTTAAAAAACAAAACCAAGTAACTTCTTCCCTCAAAAGACAGAGTGAAATGATTTATATAAAGAGCCCCAATACAGGTCAAAACTTTAAAATTTCATACAGGAAGGAAGGAACGTCGCTCAGTCGTGTCCGACTCTTTGCGGCCCCACGGACTGTAGCCTACCAGGCTCCTCTGTCCATGGGATTTTCCAGGCAACAGTACTGGAGTGGATTGCCATTTCCTTCTCCAGTGGATCTTCCTGACCCAGGGATCAAACCTGGGTCTCCTGCATTGCAGACAGATGCTTTACCGTCTGAGCCACCTTCATGGATGTGTTCAAATCGTAATTTTTACACGGACCGTGGCTGTTAGCTTTATTCCCAGATACCAGATTCCAGATGCTCCTAGGTCCTCTCCATGGCCGTCATCTGGGCAGGCTGACGGCTCTGCTCCCCACATCCCGCCCCCACTGACGCACCGTCTGGGCTGGGGAGCGCGGGGAAGGGCAGCGGCACCCACCAGCGGGGCGTCCTGCACCGTGTACGTGATTATACAGGAAACGTTTCCACACTTCCTCACTAAGAAGGATGTCTCTCTAGGTTTTCCGCAGACATTCTTTATTGGTTAAGCACATTTCCTGCTACTTGACATCTAAGATCATAGATATAGCTCAGTCACCTGTATCCAGAATGAGTGAGTAAAGATCCTTTCTTCCTTGTAACAGAAGCTGTGGTTTTCTTCCAGCAACAGAAGCAGCTTATGCTTACTGAAGCCTTACCATCTAAGTGTTCCCTTTTTTAGAGATGAGGAAACTGAAACTCAGGAAATTCATTTCCCCAAACAGAAAGAAAAGAGGAAGAGTTGGAATTTGAAAGCAGGCTGAGCTGACGCCAGAGTCGAGCTCCTCACCGTTGCAGACCATCCCGTAACGACTCACAACAACCCAGAAGGGTCCTTCTGGCCCCAAAGGGGACGACCTTAGCAGCACTGGTCTGCATTTAATAAAGTCTGGCTTTCTAGGGATTCCGTCCTGCTTGAACACAGCACAGCTGGACCACAGATTCTGTAAGAGATCCTATGATCATCAAAGCGGGATGAATCAGCAGGGGAAAGAGAGACGCAGGATTAAATGAAATGAGAATTTAATTCACATTATACAGGGTTTCAAATTTTTGAGAAGCTGTGGCTCCAAGGATCTCCATGTGATTGATAAATATTTGAAAACACGCAGAAAATCAAGGAAGTCTAGACCACACCAAGAAAACAGCAGGTCAGCATAGATAACACGTTAAAGTTTCAGGAAGCCAGTGTGTTTAATCTGGGAAAGAAAAGCTTAAAGTGCATCATCACGCTGCTCACCACCCAACCCTCCCCTACATGTGCACATTACACACGCAATGGAGGGAGTCACCCCCACACGTGCACATTTTACACACAGTGGGGGAGTCACCCCACACACATGTACATGTTAGACACACAGGGGGTTGTCTCCCCACACACATGCATACATGTTACATACATGGTGAGGGAGTCACTCCCACATACACACGTACATATTACACACATGGTGGGGTGTCTCCTTGACACATGTACATATTACACAGTGGAGTGTCACCCAGACACACATGTACATGTTACATGCATGGTGGGGGTGTAGCCCCTCTCACATATGTACATGTTACATATACAGTGGGCGGTTATTACCCTTGCACACACATATGTACATATTACATACACAGGGTGTCACCCCCTACACCCATATGTACATGTTACATAGACGGTGGAGGGGGTGTTGAGTGGAGTCAGAGACAAAGGGGAACAGCCCTATCCTCTATTTCTTCAGAAGGTCAAGCAGTAAACCAAGTCACTCGAAAACATTCTAAGGAAGATGCTGGCCCACTGGCCGCACTGTGCCCCTTCCCAGGACTGCCCCACGTGCGGTGACTGACTGGCGCGCGTACACGGCTCCAGTCTGGGGCAACTGGAGCTCCGCAGCTTCCTGCGGCAGGAGGGGAGTAAGGCTGGGCTGGGCTTGCCAGGCAGCCCGACGGCCTGACAGCTCCCTTCCGCGTGCAGATGCGGCCACATCGGGCAGGTCCAAATCCCCACTCTGCATGCTAAACTGTCTGCACCTGCTTTCCAGAGCACCCGCCCACCAAAGGACTCACAAAGGAATCGAAGGCCCCATCAGAGTCACAGGCCCCTTAGCTAAAACATCAGAAACAGCTACCACTCGGGGTAAGCTGCTTCATGCAAGACACCGTGGGGGCACAGGCAGCTTCAGCTGGAAGGCAGTGGTGGTGTGCTGTCCAGTAACTTAAAAGCTAAGAGAACGTGACTTCAGCACATGCACGAAATGATCATGCTGGCATATCGTTCGCTCTGCAGAAAAGGCAGAATTCACGATTCTGCTCTATGGAAACGCTGTTTTAAGAATACAAGTACGCTAACCAAAGTTCTAGGCAATGTAATCACTTTCATTAGTAACTCCCCTTCATTCTCTTACAACCACTATTCATTTTTTTGATCTACCTCTATTTAGACCCTGTGTCAGCGACTGATGTCCTCAGAAGGAAGAGGAAATCTGAGCAGAGACACTCAAGGACGTCACATGCAGACAGAGGCAGAGACCAGACTGGTGTGCCTGCAGACCAAGAAACACAGTCCCAGAGGTTCGAAGAGGGGCACGCAGCGGGTTCTCCCACAGAATCTCCAGGAGCCAGCCCTGCCGACGACAGGGGACTGCTGACTCCAGGACCGAGCAGGAACGTCTGTGGCTCGCAACCGCCGGGGCGGTGGAACCCCTGTGTCAGCTGCGCCGGGAAACGCAGCCCGTCTGCAGCACGGCCCACCCTCTGTGTGACTCCAGCTGCACTTATTCTCCTGCAACTTGTATCCTGGGTGAAAGGTGTCCAGGGAGGGGACAGGGGAAGCCTGGGAAGCACCCCATCTTCACGTTCAGAGAGGGGTCACCTGATCTAGGGTTCCTCAAACATTTCTCCAGGTGGTGGAAAGTGGAAGCGAAAGTCGCTCAGTTGTGCTCGACTCTTCGCAACCCCACGGACTAGACGGTCAATGGGAGTCTCCAGCCAGAATACTGGAGTGTGGTGGCCTTTCCCTTCTTCAGGGGATCTGCCCAACCCAGGGATCGAACCCAGGTCTCCTGCATTGCAGGAGGATTCTTTACCAGCTGAGCCACCAGGGAAGCCCAAGAATACTGGAGTGGGTAGCCTAGCCCCTCTCCAGGGGAATCTTCCCAACCCAGGAATCGAACCAGAGTCACCTGCATTGCAGACGGATTCTTTACCACATGAGCTATCAAGTGGTAGATCCCAGGACTAAATCTAAGAGGGGCTGAAGGAGCACAAGCGAGGGAGGGTGGGGGGCCTGCCCATCACCCCAGCCCCTGCCTCACTCAGTAAGTCACCTGGCCTAAGAATGCTTTTACCCATTCATTCTTTCAGCAAACGTTTAAGCCCCTACATTGTGCAGATCCTGCCTTCACAGCACCAACAAGCACTGAGTTCAGCTCAGCCTCCTGGTCTTATGGGTTAAGAGACTGAAGTGAGCACGCAAGGCCCCGGGTCAGGGTCGGGGTAACTGTGGGCCTAGGTCCAAAGCTGTGTCCCCTCCGCCATGCTGTTCACCCCTCGTTTGACTTGCAGTCCTGTCGGCATGCGATTTTGGACAAAGACAAGCCGTTTCACTTCGCATCTAGCACGTCCTTCTTTTCATTAACCTGCTTATCAGGCTTTCTCTAAGGTGAGGCAAGCAAGGGCTCCTCTCTAGCTGCGGTGCCCAGGTTTCCCACTGCAGTGGCTTCTCTTGTTGCAGAGCACAGGCTCTGGGGCTGCGGCTTAGGCAGTGGCGGTGACCAGGCTGGCTTGCTCCAAGGCACGTGCGATCTCCCTGGAGCAGAGATGGAGCCTGCGGCGCCTGTGTTGGTAGGCCAGGTCCTATCCCACCCCGCCCTCCAGCACAGCTTCTTAATCGTGCTTTCTGGGTATGCTTCACTGTCCCCACAGGTCTGGAGGCATCTTGAGAAGCTGGGTGACCTGAGGCCCAAGCCAGAGAGCCAGCGAGATGGGCCCTGCTCCAATGCAGCCGTATAGACAGCAGGGCGCTCCTGAGCCCTTTCAAGGCTATGGCCCGCCTGCACAGGCAGGGCCCGAATACGTTCCACTTAAGATGTGTTCGCTTCTGTGACAATGTCTATTGCATGGTCAGTGAAAAAGCTTAGAAACACTTCTTCGATTTGCACATGTGCTTTTCTAGAAACAAGAGAATGAAATGAAGGGGAAAAAGTATAACATCTAAGAGCAAAAACACTCGCCTGATATAAGTTGTTGTTTAGATGCTGATCCATGTCTGACTCTTGGCGACCCCATGGACTGCAGCACACCGGGCCTCCCTGTCTTTCACCAATCTCCCGGAGCTTGCTCAAACTCACGTTAATTGAGTTGGTAATGCCACTCAACCATCTCATCCTCTGTCGCCCCTTTGTCCTCCTGACCTCAATCTTTCCCCAAATCAGGATCTTTTCCAATGAACTGGCTCTTTGCACCAGGTAGCCAAAACATTGGAGCTGAAACATCAGTCCTTCTAATGAATATTCACAGTTGGTTTCTTCTGGATTGACTGCTTTGATCTCCTTGCAGTCCAGGGGACTTTCAGGAGTCTTCTCTAGCACCACAGTTTGAAAGCATCAATTTTTCAGCTCTCAGCCTTCTTTTGATCCAGCTCTCACATCCATACACGACTACTGGTAAAACCATAGCTTTGACTATACGGTTGTCTCGGTTTGTCAATAACTTTCCTTCCAAGGCGCAACTGTCTTTTAATTTCACGGCTGAAGGCACCATCCATAGTGATTTTGGAGCTCAAGAAAATAAAATCTGTCATTGCTTCTCCTTTTTCCCCATCTATTTGCCACAAATTTATGGGACCAGATGCCATAATCTTCGTTTTTGAATGTTGAGTTTTAAGCCAGCTTTTTCACTCTCCTCTTTTATCCTCATCAAGAGGCTCTTTAGTTTCTCTTCACTTGCTGCCATTAGAGTGGTATCATCTGTATATCTGAAGTTGTAGACCTTTCTCCTAGCAATCTTGACTCCTGCTTGTAAGTCATCCAGCCTGGCATTTTGCATGATGTACTCTGTATAGAAGTTAAATAAACAGGGTGTCAGTACACAGCTTTGACTTACTTCTCTCCCAATTTTGAACCAGTCCACTGTTCCATGTCCAGTTCTTATTGTTGCTTCTTATCCTGCATACAGGTTTCTCAGTAGACAGGTCAAGTGGTCTAGTATTCCCATCTTTAAGAATTTTCCACAGTTTGTCGTGATCTATACAAAGGCTTTAGCGCAGTCAGTGAAGCAGATGTTTTCCTGGAATTCCCTTGATTTCTCTATGAACCAGTGGATGTTGGCAATTTGATCTCTGGTTCCTCTGCCTTTTCTAAACCCAGCCTGTTCATATGGAAACTCTCAGTCCACAAACTGTTGAAACCTAGCTTGAAGGATTTTGAACATAACCTACTAACACGTGCAATGAGTGCGACTGTGCGGTAGTTTGAACATCCTTTGGCACCACCCTTCTTTGGGACTGGGATTAAAACTGACCTTTTCCAGTCCTGTGGCCACTGCTGAGTTTTCCAAATTTGCTAGCATATTGAGTGCAGTACTTTCAAAGCATCATCTTTTAGGATTTGAAATAGCTCAGCTGGAATTCTATCACTTCCACTAGCTGTGTTTGTAGCGATGCTTCCTAAGGTTCACTTGACTTCACAGTCCAGGATATCTGGCTCTAGGTGAGTGACCACACCATTGTATTTATCTGGGTCACCAAGACCTTTTTGTATAACTCTTCAGGTATTCTTGCCACCTCTTCTTAACTTCTTCTGTTTCTGTTAGGTCCTTACTGTTTCTGTCCTTTATTATACCCATCTTTGCATGAACTTCCCTTGATACCTTCAATTTCCTTGAAGGGATCTCTAGTCTTTCCCATTCTATTGTTTTCCTCTATTTCTTTGCACTGTTCACTTAAGAAGGCTTTCTTATCTCCTTGCTATTCTCTAGAACTCTGCATTCGGTTGGGTATATCTTTCCCTTTCTCCCTTGCTTTTTGCTTCTCTTTTCTCAACTACTTGTAAAGCCTCCCCACTTCAGTTCAGTTGCTCAGCCGTGTCCAACTCCTCCTCAGAACACTTTACTTTCTTGCATGTTTTCTCCCTTTCGGATGGTTTTGGTCACTGCCTCCCGTACAATGTTACAAGCCAGGCTCCTCCGTCCGTGGAATTCTCCAGGCAAGAACGCTGGAGTGGGTTGCCATTCCCTTCTCCAGGGGATCTACCTGACCCAAGGACTGAACCCAGGTCTCCTGCATTTGCAGGCAGATTCTTTACTCTCTGAGTCACCAGGGAAGCCTGGTACACTCACTGACATACTGAAAAGAAGCCCCCAAGCGGCACCGGGAAATCCTCAGACCGCCTGCCCCAGTGAAGGCCCAGGCATGCTCCTCAGCTCCAGAGCTCTGGGCAGGTCAGAAGTGGACTTGGGGGTGGGGAATGGGGGGTGGGTGGAAATCAGGCCGAGGAGGTATCAACCACCTGAGCTACCTGTAAACCAGAAAACCAAATCAGAGGTTTAGGCAGCAGACGGTAACGTGGCAGCGAGGTTCACTCCGGGGCTGAGAACGGGAAAAGGAAGGCAGTGAATTCTCACGGTCGTTTCATTGGGGGAAGGCTGCAAGATGAGAGGAAGCCTCGGGAGCGAGGCTTTCAGGGCTACAGTCACTTGCCTGCGTGAACTGCGTCCAGTCCTCGGAGTGTGGGCTCCTCCCTACTGCCGAGGGCTGCGTCCGCAGAGGCTGTGTTATAACTCTTGCGGGAAAGGCTGCCTTCTTGTCCTGATGAGACGCATTTAGAACACAAAAGCAGAACAGGGTAGGGAGAGAGCCCACTCGGCAGCCCCGCTCCAGGCCTTGCTCACTCCTGGAATCACGCCTGTCTGGGAGAGGGGCTTGGGCGCCCTGCTCTCTGGCACTTTTCTTTCCCTCAAGCTGCAGAGACTACAACCATGCCCACCCCCACGCCGCCCCTCCTCTGCCCTGGCCTCACTGGGACTTCTCTATTTACACTTACTTCCTCCTTTGGTACGATCCAGCAGCAAAACCCAAGCCACACCAATGTAATCTAAAAGTTCCTAGCAGCCATGTTAAAGAAGAAAAACAGATGAAATTCATTTTAGTAACATATTTATAACTCGAGAGACCCCAAATATTATCACTCCAAATATAATCAAGGTGAAAGTCATTAGTGACCTATTTTACGTTCTTTTCCCCAATACTAAGTCCTTGAAATCTGGTGCATATTTGACACAGAACATCTCAAGTCAACCTAGCCCCATTTCCCACACTCCGAAGCTGCATGTGGCTCAGGCGGCTACCTTACTGAACAGCCAGGCCTGGCTCATCTCTGCTCCCATGACTGTAAATATGTCTACAAAGAGATCACTCCACACTTCCTCTCACCTCCTCCTCTCTCTTGAATCCCAAAATTATAAAGCCATCAAGCTACCGGAAAGGTATCTAATCAGTATCTCAACTCACATCTCCTCTTAAAAAAAAAAAAAAGAAACCCACAAATTTTTCACCACCACCAACAGCATCCTTGCTATGACCTTCCCAACGTCAGTCAAGGGCAAGTCCATATGCTCCTGCTACTCAAGCCAAAGGCTCTGGAATCAGCCTTGACTCCTACGGTCCCTCTCACATTCCACATCATCCAACCCATCAGCAAATCCTCCCAGTCCTGCCTTCATGATGACCCAGGATGGGTGTCTTCCGCTTGCTCTGCCCTCCCGAGCGCCGCTCTGTCTCTCAGATGGCTCCCCATCTGTCTCCCTTGCTCCCCCAGGTCTCTGCTCGAGAGTCTCACCAGGGAGCTGTTCCCTGTCCACCCTAAACTCACAGCAGCCCTCTGGCCTTACATCTTCACATGGCCTGTGTGTCCATCTGCTGACTCTCCCCCACCCCCACCCACTGGAACAGGATGGTGTGCGGGGCCACGGGTGGTCAGACAGCCCCCCGAGACCGCCTGCCGTGGGGAGTCCAGCCGACTAGAGCCTGCGGCCGCTGCACATGCAATGTCACCAGGGCAAGACATGAGGCCACGTGTCCCTCGGGCTGCTTGCTCCCAGCAGTGCTGACCAGGAGGGGGGTGCCAGCCCTCGTCTTCCAACAGAGCCTGAAGCCTGGCCAAGGCTGACTCCAGACTGCCCAGGCCTCTGCCACCTCTCCGTCCTTTGTGAGCAGGATCGCGCAGTGGGGAAGCCAAGGGCTCCTCCCAGCACCCCTACTCCCTCCCTCAACCCCTCGTGGGAGTCTCCCACATGTCTAACCATCTTGGCATCTACGCCTGGGACACTGTGAGTGCAGCCAAGTACTGTGGAAACGAATGAATCTCCAGGAAGAGCCAGGCCGTGGAGAGGATGTCCATTTTTAAGTTACAAAGACAGACACTGGGGCTCCTGCTCTGCCACGCATTGTGTGTTAACTCGGGGAAGTGTCCTGAGACCTCTGGGCTCCAGCTTCCTCGTCTGTAAAATGAAGACACCACCACCTCTCTCAAGAGCTGTCAGGAGGAGTACAACGGACAGTTCACCTAAGGTCTCCAACAAGAGGCCTCACGTGGAGGAAGTGCTTTAACAAGTGTGAGCTCACTCTCCTCTGTAGCTGCTTCTAAGAATCCCTCGCCTTCCTCCTTTACCACCAACTCTGACCACTTGTCAACTAAATAAAGCCCCGAATGACCCTAAGCACCCTAAGGATTGTCACCCTCAGTAACAGACTTTATTTTCTTGGGCTCCAAAATCACTGCAGATGGTGACTACAGCCATGAAATAAAAAGATGCTTGCTGCTTGGAAGAAAAGTTATGACCAACATAGACAGCATATTAAAAAGCAGAGATATTACTTTGCCGACAAAAGTCCATCTACTCGAAGCTATGGTTTTTCCAGTAGTCATGCATGGATGTGAGAGCTGGACTATAAAGCTGAGCGCCAAAGAATTGATGCTTCTGAACTGTGGTTTTGGAAAAGACTCCTGAGAGTCCCTCAGACTGCAAGGAGATCCAACCAGTCCATCCTAAAGGAAATCAGTCCTGAATATTCATTGGAAGGACTGATGGTGAAGCTGAAGGTCCGATACTTTGGCCACCTAATGTGAAGAACTGACTCACTGGAAAAGACCCTGATGCTGGAAAGATTGAAGGTGGGAGGAGAAGGGGACGACAGAGGATGAGATGGTTGAAGGCATCACCGACTCGATGGACGAGTTTGAGCAAGCTCCGGAAGCTGGTGATGGACAGGGAAGCCTGGCGTGCTGCAGTCCCTCAGATTGCAAAGAGTCAGACACCACTGAGAGAATGAACTGAACTGAATCCTCACAACTACTTCAAAGAAGTAAATGCCCAAGCTGATGTCTAAAATTATTAAAACTAATAAAGCCACCAAGAAAATGTTTAATATAATTTAATTGATCATATTACTTATTACTTATTAATGATCACACATTAATACTATAATTATGATTATGACAATTATTAATATGATCATAATCATTAATATTATCAATAATTTAAAGAAATTAGAAGCTTGCTGGTTTTTCTTTTTAGGCTGCCTAGAGTAAGGGGGTTTCTCAAGAAAGTTCACCAAAACATTATGTACAAAAATGTTTGCTATGTTACAGTAACAACTTGGAAGTCCACTCCATCAACTAAATTCTGGCGCATCCATAGCACAGAAAACCAGGCATGGCAAAGAAACCCCAGTGAAGCGGATCTACACAAGCAGTAAAGATACAGATGCTGACAGGGAAGCACTCCAGATACAAAGTGTTTGTTTGCAATTCACACTCTCCACTACGACTCCACAAGTTACAAGTACAGACATAATTTTTCTATGACATCCAAGGAGTTTATCAATCATTTTTCAAGATGAGTACAGGATGGGCGGGGGGGGGTAGATTTTTCTAATCAACTTAAACTTACTGCTTTTTAGATTTAACATGTACTTTAAAAAAAGGCTTAAAAAATAAACAAACAGGTTTTAAAAAGAGTTGTCTGTATTCAAAATAGGGGCTTCCCAGGTGGCTCAGTGAGTAAAGAATCCACCTGCAAGGCAGTATAAGCAGGAGACTTAGGTTCAATCCTGGGTCGGGACGATCTGGAGGAGGGCATGGCAGTCCACTCCAGTACTCTTGCCTGGAGAGTCCTGTGGACGGGGAGCCTGGCAGGCTGCAGTCATGGGTCGCACAGAATTGGACACGACTCGCGACTGAGCACATGCGCATGTTCAAAACAATGTTTCGGTAAATCACACAAGATACGGTTCTAATAAATTAAGTTTTATATTTTATAAAAATAAGAAACAGCTTTGATGATATGAACAAAAAATTAACAATATGATCAGTAATCATTATCTAGGGTGGTAATCAGAGAAAGCAGTGGCACGCCACCACCACCACCACCACATAAAGGGCCACAAGTGTGTCTCGTGTCTCTTCAATTTCAGCTTCCTCCTGGCGACATTCTGTCGATGTGTAAAAATAATTGAATCACTATGCCGTGTGCCCAGACCTAATCCAGTTCTGTGAGTCGACTATACTTCAGCGAAGTACTGTTGTCAACTTTCTCACCATTAAGTCTTCAAGGAAGATGCTAACGAGGAGCAAAAGGTTATCAGACACCTAAGAAAAGGCTAGTAACTGAAGGAAAAATAAATAAAGAGCTTGGCTAATTGCCCAAACTTGGGCAAACAATTTTCCAACAGTTCTGTGTCCTCGCTTATTAAGATACCACAGGCACTGTGGGGAATGTACCTGTGCTCGAAACAGACTCCCGGCTGGAAGGGAAAACAAGTCCCTGCCCGCCTTCCAGCCCTCCCCGTTACTGAGGTGAACAACCGTTATCACCGAGAAAGAAATCTGAAGATGGGCCAAGGCCCAGGCCGCCTCCACACGTGACTGGCTCAGGGGCGCACTGGGCGCTGAGTGACCACTCCCTGTGCCGCACTAGAGACCACACGCGCGCACACACACCCACACGGTGCCTGGCCTTGCTTCCTGTCACATAACCACATAGAGACACGCGCACGCGCGCGGGCGCGCACACACACACACGCGCGCGCACAAACACACACACACACACACACCGCCCGCACTCAAGGACGCACATCCTCTCATCTCTCTGTTGACGAAGAACACAGACACAAAGCAACATGCCTGCAGCTCTGCACTTACGCATCTTCCAAACTGTCCTACTGCCTTTAGTTCTAACGCATACTAGGCTCATCCCTGGGATAGGCCCATCGCCCTCAATTCTCTGGGTGGGTTTTAAGAGAGACTCATTAGGAATATATAGATTTCCAATGAGGGTTTTTTTAAGTTCATAAGCATAAGTAAGCTCAGTGTAAGTGAAGCAGCAATCAACACACACTCCTATGCTGCTGCAAGTTTGGGAATTCCGTATCACAGAATCTAAGATGCCAGGGCGGATGCAACCTGCCAAGCAGTAATGCATATAGTCTTAAAAATAGTGACTAAATGTTTAATTAAAAGTTTCAGAGTTACAGCTGGTTTTCAGCACCAAGCTTCTCCCTCTCCAGCCTGGGAGCAAGACTACTGAGCAGACACGGGAAGAGACAGAGAGCTACGGAGAAGGCCAGGGGACAGGAAGGACCTTCGGCGATGATGTCAGAAACAGCTGTGATGACAGATACTGCATGAGGAGAGCGGGCCTCTGGCTCAATGGTTAGGAAGCTGCCCATCAGTGCAGGGGCCATGGGTTCAACCTCTGGTCTGCAAAGAGTCTACACGCTGAGGGGCAGATAAACCCGGGTGCTACACAGGCCAAAGCCGCAGGCCTCGAGCCCACGCTCCGCAGCAGGAGGAGCCCCCGCGGTGACGCCTCGGCACTGCGATGGAGAGGCTCCCACGCGCTGCAACCAGACCCCGCGCAGCCGGAAAGGAAAGCAGAAACATAGATGTAAGAGTCTACTGCCAGATTACAACAAAAACACACACTTTACTAAAAAACAACAGAGGAGAAAACATGGCAATCCCTTTTCCACTTTCTTAAGCTCACTTACAGAAAGACTTACTCGGTCTTCAGAGTAATTCTGTGCAAAAGCTCACTCCAACCCAACACTCACTTTTTTGCTTATTCCCAAAACCAATGGAAGAGTGAAGGTAGGGAGACCAGATGATTATGTTTCCTTTACACAGGAGCCAGAAATAAACCTGGGAACACTGTCACAGTGACCAACGTGCACACTCACTCGACACACCTACCCAACCACTACTGGTCTCCACACCTGTCGGAATTAAGAGGCCAAAGTTGCCACTCCCGAGCACTGACTACGTGCTGGGCCCTGCTCTGAGTGTCCCGTGGACTCATGAAGCTCGCACATACAGCCTTCCCAACCCTACTCCCCTTCTGCCTAGTTCAGAGAACGGATACCCTTCTGCCTAGTTCAGAGAACGGAGACTGCTTGAGTTCACTCAATCCAGCATTTAAACCAGTAACAAGTGTGCGAAAGACTGTATGACACACTAGAGGGAGACTCAGCCATGGCCAAGAGCTTCCTCTCTCTCCTTAAGGAGTTTATAATCCATGTTACGAATAAACTAAAAAGTCAGAAAGAAAACACAGCTGAGTGGGGGCAGCCTCAAGCACCATGTGGGCGGATACTGAGGAGTTGATTCTGAAAGTTAGAGGAAGCTTCTTTCATAGACTCAGAAGGGCAGAAAAGCCATTCCAGAGTAAAGAAGTCGGACAAATAACCATGGAAATGGCCAGAGGTCTAAGTGTCGAAATACCAGGTGGTGAGAGATGAAGCTAAAAGTTACAATGATGCCAGATGGCACAGGTCTCAATGATTTCCTAACCCTTTAACACTAATTCTCAGCTGGCCAGGTGGTAATGCCTCTGAGGTGAAAATCTTTGTGGGAGTAAGCCTACCAACAGAACCAGGTCATAACCCTCAGGTGTGATGGAGTGGAGGGCAATGTTGAGAACCTCTGTTATATACCTGGGGCAGGGCTGGGGGGGCAGGTGGGATATGATCTGATTTTACATATTGAATAATTCTGGTAGCAGAACACAGGAGGACTCAAGAAAGGGAGGCCGGTCAGCAGGCCTACCTACAGGAACAACCTCCACAAGGACAGACAAGAGCCAGGGAGGGCAGGGACAGAGGAACTGCTGGGGGACGGGAGGAAAGAAAAGAGAGGTTGATGGGAAAGACGCACGGAGGCAGACCTGGTAAAAATCTCGTCAAGAAAAAGAAGACTCAAGAAAGTCTCCAGCCCGGGGGATGAGGGGGACGAGCGCTCCGTGCAGTTATGCCGTGCTTCTTGCCTTTTATCCAAGCGAGGCCACACAGCACACAAAGAAGAGCCACTGCGGGTGACAGCGCAGAGCAGAAATAGCACAGACTCCTCACAGAATGAAGAAGCAGGTTCCAGAGAGATTCAGCTAACTTGCCCACAGCGACCCAGGGGTGAGGGATGAGCAGAGACACAAACCTGAGTCTTCCAAATCCGGACCTGACAGACTCTAAACAGGCACCCTCAGAAGCGGTTTACTTTTTATGAGTATAAAAATCTCCAAAAAATAAACCCACCAAAAACGATTTAAACAAAAAACTGGTAATCTGCTGGGAATGCAATTATATTTCAAAGGTAAGGAATGTTTTAAAACGTGTGCTCCAATCCCCTCTCCCAAGAGCTGACTTCAGTCAGCAGTGCTGGCTTTGTGAACCCTGAAAGTTTCAACACACAGGGCAGAGGTGGTTGTTTTTTTGGTATAAAAATACCACTTGGTATTTTATGAGAGATCAAAAATAATTGAAAAGAAATATGCTCCATATCTTCAACATCCTAAAACCTCGTTCCCAGATTCCCAGTGCTGTGGTTGGTACTGATATTTGTTATTAAAATACTTTATAATAATATTCTTCATAAGGTGGATTACAGACTTTGGCTTCATTCAGCAAACATTTAGACATTTTCATGTTGGGGATAAAACAATGACATGGTCACCACAGCCAGAGTTTAACAAGCACAACGCGTGATACAGGCAATAATGAAAGTAAAAATAGAGGACTGTAACTGCAGAAATGAATAATTCACTTTGATAGGGTTTCCAAAGGGCTCCAGAGAGGACCTAAAATCAGATGTGGACTTTTAAAAAGTGGAGTGGGTGGAAGCGAGACAGGGCATTCCAACTGGAGAAAAAGATTACAAGCTGATCTGAGAACCAAGAGCCCTCTTGCGGGGCAGTGTGAGAAGGGAACCAGGAGGACAGGTGAGGTTCAGAGCGGCCGGGGCCAGACTGCAGGGGCCTTAAACGCGATGCTGCTGGCCCTGGATTCCGGTCTCCACACAAGAGGCAGGCTTAGAAGCTTTCTGAGCCAGAGACTGACAAAATCCAATCTGTGTTTAGGAAAGATGGCCTGACAGCCGGGCAAAGTGCAGGTAGGTAGGGTCGGGGAGGAGCCTAAGAAAGCTGTAAGCCAGAAGAGGAATGGGAAGCTTTGACACATTAGCACCAGCTATTTTAAACGGCACTGAATCTTGACAGAACGACTTCACATCTGCCCTCACCTGATCATCCCAACCATCCTGTGAGACAGGTATCATTACTCTCCCCATTTTACAGATGAGAAAACTGGCTCAGAGGGCCATTAACTGCTCCAAGTCAAATGCTGCTACAACAGGGAGAACCTAGGCTCCGCAAATGCTCCATGGAAAGCAAAACAAAAACAACCTTACTGCTTTCGAAAATGCTACTACAAAATAAAGCACAGAGTGACCTATGACATCTTTCAAAGAGTTGCTAAAATCCCATTTACTTTTCTTAAATGGTTGCAACTTGTGTAACAAATAAGCTAATTACCCTTAAAATAGTTACAGATTTGCCTTGTGTTAGCCTCATAGTAAAGACCTGTACTTTACCTGAAAAAACAATGCATCTGTACCTCTACTTCTATCTTTTGCAATGTTAAATATATAAGAGTAATATTCTCTACTTCCTTCAATGTTTCAGTGGCCAAACTAGATGACACACTTATGTAAAAACTGTTATACATGTGCCCAAACTGAAAGAGCAAATATTTTTGAATTACTAAGAATTATTTAGCAAGTACAGTAACTGAATGTAGAACACAGTGAGGATTCACTGCAAGAAGCTCACAAATAAGTGTAAATGTTAGTCGTTCAGTTGGGTCCAACTCTTGGGGACCCCAAGGACTGTAGCCCACCAGGCTCCTCTTGTCCACGGGATTCTCCAGGCAAGAATACTGGAGTGAGTAGCCTTTCCCTTCTCCAGGGGATCTTCCCAACCCAGGGATCAAACCAGATCTCCTGCATTGCAGGCAGATTCTTTACCACTGAGCCACCAGGGAAGCCTCAATAGTCTGTACCTACGCACACACACAGGTATGTAAAGACACAATTTCAGGAATCATTTCTGTCACAAAGAAATGTCATCAAGAACCTAAAAACCACTTATGAATGGATCAACCCAAAATAACCGATGGAAGAATATTTGACCTTCAGGCTGCAAAGTGGGAGAACTCCTCATGTCGGATTTAGTCTTACGAAATGGTCAAGGTGCTCTGTCACCTAGCTAGCTCTAGGATTTGACTGTATAGTTAGTTTTACCCAGGACATTACCTATTATCAAAACTGCTTGAACCCAACTCTTCACCGATCTCCTACCACTGTTTGTTTTGTTTTTAAACAAGCAAAGGCCCAGACATGTAAAGCTCCCTCTTAGGAACCTGGACGAAGTATCCAAGTATCCTAGACATCCAGGGGGTTTCCCTGGTGGCTCAGTCGGTAAAGAATCGCCCTGCAATGAGGGATACCCGGGTTCGATCCCTGGGTCGGGAAGATCCCCTGGAGGAGGGCATGTCAACGCCACCCCAGGATTCTCGCCTGCAAAATCCCCATGGACAGAGGCGCCTGGCGGGCTACAGTTCGGACACACGGCTGAGCACAGCATACACGCACGGGCTAGACATCCAAGCATCCACCCGCAAGTGATGAGCAGAAACCGTATTTAGTTCTGTCCCCCAACCGGCTAAATCTCCTACAGTTTTTTTTTTTTTGCTAGGTTGGCTCTCGTGAGCTTGCCTCTAGAGGACAAAAACTGAAAGGTGGCCAAGTAGAGAAATCGAAAACCCGGGTTCTGCCACGATTTTGGTGGTCTGCCCCAGGAGCCAGCGCGCGCCGCCCCGCTCCGTAGGCATCTATCTCTCCGGCGACCACCCCGCTCCTCGATGGGCGCCGGGGGTACGCTCGCGCCGGCGGCCAGCGCAGGAGGCCGGCTCCGGCCCTCCGGAGCGCGCGCGCGCGGCCGTGTAACCTTCGCCGGACCTGGCGCCGCAGGGCCCGCCCCCGCACGCGCAGAGCCACAGGCCCGCGCGCCGCCCGCCCGCCCCCGCCGGCCGCTTCCTTCCCCGGGGTCCGGGGAGCCCCTAAAGGACAATGCAGGGCGGGAGGGGGCAGCGCCGCCGCGAGCGCCCACCCCGCCGGCCCGGCCCGGCCCTCGGGGCCCCGCCTCGCCTCCCCGGAGAGCCGCTCCCGGCGCGGCCCATTGTGCGCACTCATCGTCCGGCCCGCGCGCCGCCGCCGCCCGCGCCCCCCAGGCGCCGGGGTCCCCGCGCCCGGAGCGCACCGCACGCTGGGGCCCTGGCCCCGCCCGCCCCGGCCCAACCCCGGCCCGGCCCCGGCCCAGCCCGCGGTACCTGCCGAGCGAGCGGCCGGGCGGCGCGGCGGCCGCGGCGGGGGCGCCTCCTCGCTCCGCGGGCTCCGAGCGGCTGCCGAGCGCCGGGCGGGCCGGGGCGGGCGCCTGACGTAAAGCGGCAGCGGCGGCGGCGGCGGCGGCGGCGGCGGCGGCGCCACTCGGCGGAGGGCGGGGGGGCGGTGCACCGCGGCCGCTCCGCTCCGTTACCCGGCAACCGGCCTCAGCGCCCCGCCAGCCGGCCGCGCTCCATATCCTTCCGCCCAGGAGCCGGGATTACATCAGCGCCACCGCCCCGCCCCGGCCCCGCCCCTCTGGCCGACTCCGGGGCGCCTCCGGGGCGCGCGCGCACGCCGGGGAGGCCTGCTGCTTGGTGGGAGCGATGCAGCCGCGGGTGGGTGCTGGGGTCGCAGGCGGGGAGGGGGTTGGAGGACTGCAGGCGGGAGCCCTACCACCACCATCCCCGGTGTACGAGGCGTTGGAGCGGAGATGCACACCCCCACCCCTGCCCCCCGGTGCAGGGGCGCGTGGGGCTCCTGAACTCCGTCACCGCCCCTCCCCGCCCCCGGGCCGCCGCCGCCCGGGTCCCCGCCTTCGCGGGCACACGCTCCACCTGTCTGTGCACCCCCCTCTCCCCCACCTCCTCGCCGCGTCCTGGGATGGCTGCAGTGGGCGGTTTAAAATACCGGTTTAAAAAAAAAGAAAAGAAAAATCCAGAAGACAAGCTAAGGAAATGCGACAGGGCTCTTTTTATTAAGGAGGCAAAAATAAATTCTGGAAGATTCGGAAGTGGGAACCAAAAATAGGCACTAACCTTTGAAGCAGAGTCTCTTCACACCCACCTACTTTTCCTAAATGTGATTCCTAGACCTGTCCTGAAAAAAGGCGCCAGACAGGAAGGATCCCGAGAGGTTACCTGCTTAACTTCGGAGGGAGGGTGACCTGCCTAGACGTTATGGTGCCCTGTTGGATTTGTTGAGCGCCTACTGGGTGTCGGGCTCTGAGCTTTGCTGTTCGGAACTTGCAAGGGCAGTTTCCCGAAGCAGCTCCTGGTGGGGGAGAAGCTGACCGGCGGGCTGAGATGGGGAAAACTGGACACTATGAGCTGCAGGTGCTGGAGAAATGACCATGAGCTATTGATAGCTGCACAGTATCTACCAAGTCCTTCTCTGTACACCTGTCTTGTGTTCTTGAGAAGAATGCTGGATCAAGGCATGATCATCCCTCAACCTGAGGCTCTGAGAAAGTAAAGGATTCCCCCTCAACTTCTGGCTTCCCTGATAGGTCAGTTGGTAAAGAATCTGCCTGCACTGCAGGAGACCCCGACTGCGTTTCCTGGATTGGGAAGATCCGCTGGAGAAGGGATGGGCTACCCACTCCAGTGTTCTTGGGCTTCCTGGTGGCTCAGCTGGCAACCAATCTGCCAGCAATGTGGGAGAGCTGGGTTCGATCCCTGGGTTGGAAAGATCCCCTGGAGAAGGGAAAGGCTACCCACTCCAGTATTCTGGCCTGGAGACTGCCATGGACTGTATAATCCATGGGGTCGCAAAGAGTCAGACTCCGCTGAGCAACTCTCACTTTTACTGTTCCTGACTAGGTGAGGTTTTCTGGCTCCCTGAACTGCACTCTCTTACAGGATTTGAACCCAGGCGTCTGGCTCTAAGGTCTGGGGTCTGTCTGCTCCTTTACACAGCTCTCTCCCTTCATCAGCTTGCTCCCCCTTTTATTTCAGTTGAGTGTGTCAACGTGAGTCACAGTGCATTCAGCCAGTATCTTCTGAGCACCTATTCTCCGTCTGGCTGGAGGCCAACTCCGGGTGGCTCTGCCCTCTTGGAAATCAAACTCTGGAAAGAGGGAGAGGATGAAAGGGTGTGGAAACCCAGGATGACTAGGGTGCAAAGAAGGGGCAAATAATAGAGTCTAGTTTTTAGGTGTCCCCAGACCTGGGATTTCACAGACCTCTGAAACTCCCTACCAAGATAAGGGGTTGGCAAAGGGTGGTCAGCTTTTAATTTTGCTACACTGTTAACTTTGTTGTCACCTATACTTATTATCATCGACGCAGTGGACATGAATCTGAGCATACTCCGGGAGATAGTGGAGAACAGGGGAGCCGGGCATGCTGCAGTCCGTGGGGTCGCAGAATTGGGCATGACTCAGCAACTGAACAACAACGGCATGCTCAGTATTTAGTGAAAAGGACTTGTTAACAGTAAAAAATAAAAATACAGTCGGCCCTCTGTATCCATGGGTCTGCCTCTACAGACTTAACCAACCGTGGGTCAAAAATACTGGGGGGAAATTCCGAAAAGTTTCAAAAAGCAAGATTTGAATTTGCCACAGTGATTTACATAACATTTACATTGTAATAACTATTTACATTGCATTAAGGGTTGTAGGTAATCTAGAGATGATCTAAAGTATGGAGGAGAGGAATATGCATGGGTTATATGCAAATACTGTACAATTTTGTATAAGGAAGTTGAGTATCCTCCAGTTTGGGTATCGAAAGGGTTCTGGAACCAACTGGCTGAACAGAGGCATGACTGTAGTAACAGTAAATCTCAGAGAGTCTCAGAAGAAAGGGAACATGGTTGGCAACTTTGTACACACACACACACACACACACACACACACACAGGGTTTACTGACGTTTTTCTCGTTTTGCCACAGACAAGTTTTTATAAACCATGAACTAGTAGAACCAGAAGTCTTCTTTGGTGGAAGAGGTATTTAAGCTGAGTAGGAGGCTGCCGTCTCTGGGGTCGCACAGAGTCGGACACGACTGAAGCGACTTAGCAGCAGCAGCAGCAGCAATGAATCAGGACCAAGCATGATTCTGAGGTGGCGGCGGAAGATTACAGGCGACAGAATGAAAGCATCTTGCTTACTGTTTCCTTAACAGAAGTGCCCCCTTGCCTTCAGATTATTTCGTAGAAGACTTGGGTGACTCCAGCCTCGGACCTTAACACTTGCTAATTCCTCTTCACAGAGCCCTCTCTCCTCAGATGTTTGCACAGCTGGCTCCTCCTTGCTCAAGGCTCAGCGACAGTGTCACCTGCTCAGAAACACCTTCCCTGTTCCCCACTTTAGAGAACCCAGCTCCCCAGTCACGATGTTTCATTTTGGTGTTTTTTCACAGCCCTGGTCAGTATCTGAAACTATCTTGGTTGTATGTGTGTTTAGTCCTTAGGCTCAGCCTCCCTTCCACCCAAGACCTGTGTCCTCGGAGAGCAGTAAGCTTGCACGTGGTGCTCACCGACCCGCCACTGGCTCTGCCAGTTTGTTAGACGAAGGACTGAACGATCATCTGTAAAGTGATCCAAGCGGACACGCGTGAGAAAACAGCTCTGTGTTTGTGGGCGTTCCCAAGCACGAACCCACACTCTTTAGTGTGCCAACCCTCCCTGGACATTCCTTACAGCCCCTGGGTAGAAATCAGCCTGGACAGACTGGGGATTACCGTGGCTTCTCTGCTTTTTGTGGGCTGAGGTCCCCAGGGAGTGCAGAGGGGGCCCGAGGACTCTGGTATTAATGCACAGTTGGTGTGGAGACAGAGGGGTCCCGCTGCAGGCTGCCATCATTCATTTCGCCAGACTCCAAACCTCCTCCCTGGGCTCTCTGACCCCTGCGTGAGGACAACGCAGCAAGAGTGTAATGTGACACCTCCAAGTGCCCTCTGACTTGGATGTTCGGGATGCCAGTGAGGATTCCCGTGGATGCCAGCTGGGGCGGTGGTCCTGCAGCCTGCGTGGGGACCAGGCTGGGCCCAGAGTACTTGGCGATGCTCTGCTGCCCCAGGCTGACAGAGAGCAGGGGCCGGTCCTCCTCGGCTCTGTGACCTTGGATGTGTAATCTCCTGCTCTGGGCCTCAGTTTCCCCTTCCCAAGGGACTTAACGCAAGATTTCAAGAGTCTCTTTTTTTTTTTACTTTTTCCTGTGAACTTTGGAAATAAGGGCTTCCCTCATGGCTCAGCTGATAAAGAATCCGCCTGCAACACGGGAGACATGGGTTCAGTTCCTGGATTGGGAAGATCCCCTGGAGGAGGGAAAGGCTACCCACTCCAGTATTCTGGCCTGGAGAAGTCCATGGACTGTATAGTCCACGGGGTTGCAAAGAGTCGGACAGGACTGAGTGACTTTCACTTTTGGAAACAAAATTTCAGTGAAGCTACCCTTTGATGAAAGTGGGAGGCTGAGGAGGAGTAACCGGAGGTGTATGGGAAATTTCTGACCTTCCTGCTCAATTTTGCTGTGAACCTTAAATTGCTCTAGGAAATAAACCCTGGTGTGAAAAGTAAAAGAATGTGTACACTCTTCAGCTGGGTGCAACCCTGACACCACCAGTCCCTTTGCTGACATGCCTCCCCACCCAGCCGAGTGTCAGGTGCCTTTCTCACAGCGTTCTGAACCCCACCCCCAGACGGCAGAGGAAGGCACAGCTAGAGCCACACGGCTGTGGAGGGGTTAGGTGGCCCCAGGCCACGCTGCTGCTCTGTGGTGAGCACCAGAATTTGACTAGCCTGCTCTTTGCCTTGTGCTTCACTCTGTCCTGTGAGTCCACCCCAAGCCAGCTTCTTTAATTCAACTTCTTAGTTGCAACATCCAGGATCTAGTTCCCTGACGAGCTATCAAACCCGGGGCCCCCTGAATTGTGACTGCAGAGTCTTAGCCGCTGGACCACTAGGGAAGTCCAAAGAGTCAGCTTTCGACTGAGTGATCTCCGACCAGAGGAGCTCCCCGTGGACTCCCCTTGTGTTCCTTCCCTTCTTATAGGAGTCTCAGCTCGGACGCTGTCAGTCAAGGCGGCCCGCTGGGCCCACAGCCCCTCCCGACCAGCCATCCCTCCACCGAGTGGCCCTGCATTCCTCTGAGGGGTGGCAGACACCCTTCCAGTGTCTGAAGAGTTGAAGTTAAGCCTCTGATGCAGCCTCCTGGTACAACCTTGAGGAGCCCACGGACTTCACAGGGCTTCCCTTTCTGTGAGAAGATGGAGGGGGTCATGGACCTGCCCTGCTCAGCTGTTGGTTGTGCTCAAAGCCAAACAGAATCCATGATGTGGTGTCCTCTGCAGACTCTAAGATACCGTAGAAATGTCAAGTCCATTATGCTTCCAAATTTGGTCCGATGGCTGCTGGCTTTTCCCTCGTTCCCGCCCCTCTGCCCCAATCCACAGGGAACCTCAGCCGCGGTACCAGGGACCGTCTAGTGTAGATGTCGGGGACCACAATGGTTAAGCTGGCTGGGTTGAAGCTGTGCTCCACTGCTCCACTGTGGAGTTTTCTGACATGCATGAGCTGTTTAGCCTCACTAATTTGCTCATCTGCAAAATGGTCTCGTAATAAAATACCCAGTTGAGAGGGCTGTGGTGTGGAGGATGTGCGAATCCATGGAGGGGTCAGGATAGTGCCCAGAGCACAGGAAACACTCTGTCCACACCGGCCCTTGCTGCCAGCCTGTCCCAGCTCTGGCCTCTTTTTTCTCTGCCCTCCCTGCCCTGCCGCCCCACCTACTGCTTCACCCCATTGCTCAGCACACCCCTGGGACACCCTGATCTCTGCCTGAGGCCTCAGACTTGCACCCTGCACTTGTCGCCTTGCTGGTGGGGCCCCCACCCCAGCGTGTCCACGGCTGACTCATCGCCTTCCCCAGTCAACCAGCGCCTCTTCGCCCTGCCCGTCACGGTCCTTTCAAATTTGCTCTGGCAATGCCCTTGCAGTCCGGCTCCAAGGTCCAGCAGACCTGAGCGGGAGCCTAGTGCTGCCGCTGGCCACGATGCCACCCTGAGCGAGTTACTTCCTCTCTCCCAGCTGGCTTTCAAACCTCAGAAATAGAAGCACCCTCCAGGAGCAAGCACGTGTCTCTTGATGGGGCTGCCCAGGATCTGAAGCCCATCCTGAGATTGGGGAACCCCGCCTTGTGTCTGAGTGGAAAGAAAGGCTGGTATCCCTGTCTAGCCACCTGGAGGCTGAACACTGACCGCACCCCCAGCCTAGCAGCGACAGTTTATTGTAATTAATGATGGGGCTTCCTCTGCACCAGTTAGCTCTTCCATGCTCAGCAGGACCCCCATCTGGGCAACTGAGATGCAGAGCTTGGGGGTGATTCTTAATCAAGGGATTATCTCAGCAGTTAGGAATCCGCCTGCAGTGCAGGAGACCTGGGTTCGATCCCTGAGTCAAGAAGCTCCCCAGGGAAATTGGCCACCCACTTCAGCATTCACACCTGGAGAATTCCATGGACAGAGGAGCCTGGCAGGCTACAGACCATGAGGTTGCAGAGAGTCAGACACGACTTACCGACTAAACAGCAATTAAACTGTGAGTATAGCCTACCAGCAGAGCAGGCAATGGCACCCCACTCCACTCTTGCCTGGAAAGTCCCATGGACGGAGGAGCCTGGCGGGCTGTAGTCCATGGGGTCTCCAAGAGTCGGACACGGCTAAGCTACTTCACTTTCACTTTTCACTTTCATGCATTGGAGAAGGCAATGGCAACCCACTCCAGTGTTCTTGCCTGGAGAATCCCGTCCCATAGAGAGTAGGCTGCCCTCTATGGGGTCGCACAGAGTCGGACACGACTGAAGCGACTTAGCAGCAACAGCAGGAGCATAGCCTACCAGCAGCTTGCCAGCACCCAGGCTTTCTATAGGAGAGGATGCTCCATTCAGGTGATACTTAAGAGCCTGGAGCAGGTGAGCAGGAAAGTAGTCATCTCATCAGAGAGGCTCCCCAGCTGCTGTCCCAGGAGGAGAGGCTGGGAAGTCATAAAGAGGATGCTGTTCAGAAGAGCAGATCTCACCCCTGGGAAGTCTGGGCAAACCCAAATTTTCTCCGTTTACCTCCAGGTCTTGGGCAGGCCCAGCTCTGCACCATTCTTGTCAGCGCACAATGGGGAGGTGGTTCCCAGCCAGGCAAGCCCGACAGGATGTGGGCCCTTGACCTCCCAGTGCTCAGGGCACAGGCCCTTATGAGGGCACTCGTGTGCGCGACTCCCACTTCCTGACTCTGGAGTCAGAGCCACGTGATGACGAGGATCAGACACTAAGGCGCTTTGAGGACTGCACCCTCCCCCTGGGCCTCTGTGTATGTAACAGAACATGACAGAGTGAAAAGGAGGAAGGCACGCTGACCTGACACTGGGTGAGCGCCTACTGTATCCATTTCCTAGCACTGCTGTAAAAAGGACAACAGAAATCTGTTGTCTTGCAGCAGCGGAAGCTGAAGTCTGAAATCGAGGTGTCAGCAGGCCTGTGTCCCTCCAAAGGCCCTGGGGAGGATACTCTCTTGCCTCCTCCAGCTGCTGTTGTTGTTTTCCAGCCAGCCTTGGTGTTCCATGGCTTGCAGACCCATCAGTCCAGTGTCTGCTTTGGACATCACGTGGCCATCTTCTCCACATCTCTCTCTTCTTATAAGGATGCCAATCATATTAGAGTAGGGCCCCAGCCTGCTCCAGTATGAGCTCATCTTTACTAATTATATCTGCAAAGACTACTTCCAAATAAGGTCACTGAGGGGCTGAGGATTAGGATCTCAACCTATCTTTTTAGGGAACACACTTCAACCTGTAATAGGGACTTGTGTATTGCACACACTGGGCACGTGTTCGAGTCCGACTCTTTGCGACCCCGTGGACTGTAGCCCACGAGGCTCCTCTGTCCATGGGATTTCCCAGGCAAGAATACTGGAACGGGTTGCCATTTCCTTCTCCAGGGGATCTTCCCGACCCAGCGATGGAACCCACACCTCCTGTGGCTCCTGCAGTGCAGGCAGATTCTCTACCACTGTGCCGCTTCCCTTGCAGCTTGCTTGGTAAAGAGTCTGCCTGCAGTGCAGAAGAATTAGGTTCGATCCCTGGGTCAGGAAGATCCCCTGGAGAAGGAAATGGCAACCCACTCCAATATTCTTGCCTGGGAGAATCCCATGGACAGAGGAGCCTGACAGGCTACAGTCCATGGGGTTGCAAAGAGTCGGACATGACAGAGTGACTTTCAGTCACTCGTACCACCTGGAAAGCCCATTACACACACTATCTCACTTAATTCTCATAAGAAAGGAGGAACTATTATTATCTTTGTTTTATAGATGGGGAAACTGAGGCTCAGGGAACTGAAGTAATTCTCAGACATTTACTGGTCCGCTGGTTCAGATTCAGGACCAGGAAATAGTAGGTCCTTATCCACCCAAATCTAGTTCTCTTCCCTTTCATCTTTCTTTCCACTGAGTCAGCAAACCTGGTAGGCATTGATGGTAGTCACTGGTAAGTAAAGCAAGCATGGCTCCATGAAGCCTACAGTCTAAGGATGGAGATAAACCAACTATTTTAAAAAATACGTAAATATACCATTACTAACTTGGACAGTGGAAAAGGCTGAGGGCTGAAGAATTGATGCCTTCAAACTGTGGTGCTGGAGAAGACTCCTGAAAGTCCCTTGAACTGCAAGGAGATCAAACCAGTCAGTCCTAAAGGAAATCAATCTTGAATGTTCATTGGAAGGACTGATGCTGAAGCCAAAGCTCCAACACTTTGGCCACTTGATGTGAAGAGCCAACTCATTGGAAAAGACACTGAGGCTGGAAAGATTGAGGGCAGGAGGAGAAGGGGACGACAGAGGATGGGACGGTTAGATAGCATCACTGACTCAATGGACATGAGTTTGAGCAAGCTCTGGGAGATGGTGAAGGACAGTGAAGCCTGGTGTGCTACAGTCCATGCGGTCGCAAAGAGTCAGACACGACTAAGTGACTGAACAACAGCAACAACATGATAAATGCGACAAGAAGACACCAGTAGGGGGAATCTGCTGCTGCTGCTGCTGCTGAGTAGCTTCAGTCGTGTCCGACTCTGTGCCACCCCAGAGACGGCAGCCCACCAGGCTCCCCCGTCCCTGGGATTTTCCAGGCAAGAACACTGGAGTGGGTTGCCATTTCCTTCCCCCAATGCACGAAAGTGAAAAGTGAAAGTGAAGTCGCTCGGTTGCGTCTGACTCTTAGCGACCCCATGGACTGCAGCCCACCAGGCTCCTCTGTCCATGGGATTTTCCAGGCAAGAGTACTGGAGTGGGGCGCCATTGCCTTCTCCGAGGGGGAATACTTAGCCTTTTATCAGCAAAAGGCTTCTACGAGGAAGTGATATATAGCCTGAGGTTTGGAAAATGAAGAGAACCCAGGTCTTTCTTTGTGATCAGTATGGGAAGGTAGGTTGAAGGGAGCATTCCAGGAAGAGGAATAGCAAATACAAAGGTCATGATGCAGGCCAGGTCATAGTGCAATGAGAGAGTGAAAGCAGTTTGGCACGGCTGGAGGATTCCAGAAGCCACTGGAGATGTGTGTGTGTGTGTGTGTGTATGTGAAGGGAGTGCAGGTCAAGCCTGGCCTTGTAAGCTATGGCAGCGAGTTCGGAATTTAGTCATAGTGCATGGCTCTGGGGTGAGTGTGCTGCGGAAGAATTCAGTCGCCTTCTCGTGCATTCAGATTGAGCCCATCTTGTGTGCTTCATGCTACGGTTGGTTTAAAGCAGAGAAAGACTAGTTCTTGGGTTTGTAAGGCATTTCCAGTCTCCCAGATGCCAGTTCAAGTATCAGTTCAAAATTGCCCCCAAGACAAGGCCACCATTCAGGAGCTGTGCAGAGAAGAAATCTGGAGAAAGAGCCAGGTTTCCAAGTCTCACCTGCTGGTGATCCTGAGTGAGTTATGTCCCTTCCGGGGGCTCCTGCCTCCTCCCTTGCAGAGCTGTCTGTGGGGTGTGTTCCTAGAACCTCTGAAAGAGAAAGAAAAGCTTCCTGCCAGTGCTCCTCTGCCCTTGACTTCTAACCGTGTCTCAGACTCATGTGAAGTGGCTAGTGTGTATCGTGCCAAGGGCCAGACTGTGGCCAGTGCTGTCTGGGTGACTGCTGAGCCTCAGTTTCCTCTTCTGTAAGAGAGGCTTAATCAGATGTGCCTCGTGCAGAGAATGAGCATTCAGAGCGCTTGCTACACCTGGAATTACCTCCAGGAAGGCTGTACATATTTGGACTGTTGGCAATGGATGCTTTTACTGAGCACCTACTATGTGAACGGTCTGTGCAAAGACCGTTCGACTATACTATTTCTTTTCAGTCTCACCCACTGCCCCATTTTGCAGGAGAGGACACTGAGGCTCAGAAAGATGACGTGACTGATCCCAGGTGACTGGACCAAGCATCATAACCCATCTTCCCCCTCCTGGCATTCCATTCACTTTAAATAGCCATGGGGGACTTCCCTGGTGGTCCAATGGCTAGAACTCCACGCTCCCGATGCAGGGAGCTTTGATCCCTGGTCAGGGAACTAGATCCTGCCTCACAGCCAAAGATCCTGCGTGCTGCGCCTCAGACCCAGCACAGCAGAAGACAAAACAGAAAAAGCAGCATGGGTGTCCCAAGATGGGCCTGAGCTTCTGAGGGTTGGTGTGGAGCTTCTAAGTGGAGTGTCTGCGTGCAGTCTGATCGCTCAGCTGAGGTCCTGCAGCAGGAGCTACTGAAGCACTTGGTACGGTGTCTGGGCTGAACGAGCCCCAAGGGCTCCTTCAATCCTGCAAGTTTGGGACAACGGGGTTGAAGACTGGCTAAAGAGAGCATCTATTAAGCTACAGCCTGGGGAGGAGGCAGAGAGAGTGGTGGTTACAGCTGGAGTCTGGAGGCCTGGGTCCCAATCAGTTGGATATAGCCAGAGGCCTGGAAACTTCTGACACCAGAGAGGCCACTGTCAGTCTCCTGGCTGCACTTGGTCACTTCCAAGGCCACCGTGAAAACTCAGTGGAAAGGGTGGCGGGCGGACGGCTTTGCCAGTTGACGCCTGTGCAAATACGTATCGACACTTCCCCACCTCTGTCCAGTTGAAGCTAAATTGACACTCTCGCCCAAGTTCAAAGGACTGACTCCTCTCTTTGTCAGATGCATGGCCTTGGGCAGAGTCCCTGCCCCTCTCCGAGCCTTAGCTTTCTCATCTGTAAAATAGGTATAAGGGTTGTCGTTTCCACTTCCTAAGATGTTATGAGTTTGGAGGGAGACCGATAATCTCCCTAGCTGCCTGCTCACCGTCTGGCTCCCCGTCTGAACCATAAGCAGATAACGTGGACAACGATAAGCGGGAAGGCTGAATTCATTTCCCAGGGTTTGCAGGAGGCTTTGTTTGGTCGTAAGAGACTTTGAAGAGAAGGAGATCCAGTAGTTTGTCAGGGAAGCTCGGAAAGGAACTGAGAAGCATAAGGAGGAAAGCAGGGGCCTTGCTGGGCGCTGTGCTGCATAACTGCCCTCTGTTTTCCCTTCAAAGCTTCTGTAAACCATGAGGCCTTGACGATGCTTTTGGAGTTGTGTTTGACTCGGAGCTCATGTCAAGGGGGCTTCCACAGCCTCACTCCCTCAGTCTCCTCTTATCTCAGCTGCCAGAGTGGTCTGATTACAAATCACACCAGGTCGTGTTACCCCTCCTACCCGGAACTCCCCAGCAGCTTCTCACGTCACACAGTAAATCCAGTCCTTTCCCCACCAGGCCACTTCTGACCATCTCTGACGTCTCCCCCCGCACCCTCCATGCCTCTGCTGTGGCTGTATCATTCTGCACAGTCAGCCTCAGGGCCTTTGCACTTGCTAGTCCTTTGACCTGTAATATTTTCCTTCCACACACTTGCATGATTACTTCCTCATTGCTTCTGAGCCTCAGACAGAAATTATGCGTGTCCCTCTGCTGTGTTTGAAGTTGGTAACCAACAAGGTCCTACTGTATAGCACCGGGAACTCTGCTCAGTGTCACAGCCTGGATGGGAGGGGAGTCTGGGGGAGAACGGACGCATGTATGTGTATGGCTGAGACCCTTTGCTGTCCACCTGAAGCTGTCGCAACGCGGTTAATCGGCTAAATGCCAATATAAAATAAAAGGTTAAAAACCGAGAGTTAATTACATCAAGAACATACGAACCTACACACAAGCGTTGCTTTACACCTAAAAGTAACACAACTTTACAAATCAACTACAGCTCAATAAAGAAAAAAATTTTAAGGAAAAGAAAAGAAATGATGTGTGTTTATTTCCTGTGGCTGCCGTGACAAATGATCACAAACTGGGTGGCTTTAAGCAGCAGAAATTGGTTCTCCCACAGTTCCGGAAGCTAGAAGTCCAAAGTCAAGGTGTCGTCAGGGGCCACGCCCCTCCGAGGGCTCTGAGGACAAGTGCCTTGTCTCTCCCAGCTCCTGGGGGCTCCAGGCATCCCTTGGCCTGTGCCCACATCGCTCCAGCCTCCGCCTTTGGGGTCACAGGGTGCCTTCATATGGCCTTCTCTGTCTTCTCTTCTTCTTATAAGGACGCTTGTCATTAGCTTTAAGGCCCACCTGGATAAGCCAGGATGAACTCATCTTGAGATTTGTATTACTAATTTAATTCCTTTGGCAAAGACCCTTTTTCCAAATACGATCGTATTCACAGGTTCCAGATGGACGCATCTTTGGGGGCACCACTGAACCCAGTACACTATGGCCCTAAAAGTCCTTCGTGGCCACAAAATGGCACAGCCCCTTTTCCTTCCAGGTGTGTTGTCTGGTTTTGTTCTTCACGGCGCTAACCATTTGTGCTTTCCTGCATATGGATACGTGTGTCTCTCGTTTTCTCCTTTGTTTTCTTTTTAAATTTTTGGCTGGCTCATGAGGATCTTAGTTCCCTGACCGGGGACTGAGCCCATGTCCCTGCAGGGGGCCACGTGGAGCCCTTACCTCCAGGGAAGTCCCCAGGGCTCTGTCTATGCTGAGCACAGCTGCTCTCCCAGCCCCTAGCAAAGGGCCTCCCACACAGCAGGTGCGCACAGTAAGTACCAGTTGAGTGAATAAAGATCAGAGGACGCCAAAGACTTACAGTCCAGTTCGGGTCAATCCTAAGAGACAGAGATGTCCCTCACAGCCCACGTGTTTACAGGGGAAACGGGTGTAATTGATGCCTGTTAAAATGGATACGATATTATGGCTTGTGTGCCATAATTATGTCACAGTCTGATGACAATGCTTAAGTACCCTTAGCAGAAGCTGGCGTCTTCCAGAAAGTGGTGACCTGAGGTGAGAAGACACGTCAGGTGAGGCGCTTGGCACACAGCCTGCCACAGAGCAAGCCGCCAGAGGCAGGGGGCTCCGCGTCTTGGAGCCTCTGCTTCCCACGTGGACAAGTGGGACTGGGTGGCAGATCCTCGAGGCCCCTTCCGCTCAGCCTGGGAGAGCTCGGTAGCAGGAGGTCCACCGGCCCTGCCTGTCCTGAACCCAAGCCTTTGGGGGGCGGGCACTTCTCAGCTCTGATGAGCACATCCATCCTCCAAACCTCGGCTCACGTGACCGTTTGCCCTGGAAGCTCCCCCACCAGACGGTCTGCCGCCTCCCCCGTCCCCGCCCACAGCTCTGCAGCCATGCGTTTGTGGCCGTGTCTGTCTGCCCCGCAAGACTGGGCCCCTGGGGTCTGTATCTCTCTCGCACGTCCGGTTGGCTGGCACAGTCTGTGCTCAGTACGGGCTGGCAGAACCAGGTTCAAAGTTGGGGGCCCAAATGCCATCTCCTCCTGAACACCTCCCTGGGGCCCAGGGAGGGCTGCTTCCCTCCCCAGGAACTCTGCTGGCCCTGCCAGTGAAGACACCCCACCAACTTATTCATCTTTATTTTTCATAGACTCGATTTCTGTTTACTTGTTTATCTAGCATCTGTTCTCCCCAGTAGGACATCAGCCCCAGGGCAGGGACCTGGCCCAGAATGGTGCTTGGTATTAATGCAAGGCAGGTGCCCCGGGGGAAGGCAGTCTCTCGCATCCAGCAAGGACCTTCAGGCGGGGTGGGCACTCAGACCTGCCGGATCTGTCAGCGTGTCCCTGGGTGTCTCACCTCACTCCTCCCTAGACCTTAGAGGTGGACACATCCGAATGCCCTCTGACCTAACCCTCATCCAGAAGTGCAGAGAGGGTGAGGGGTGTGCCAAGCTCACGCAGGAGAAGCTGCCTGACACCCCACCCTCCTGATGTCACGGCCCCTGACCGCTCCTCTCTCCCAGGTCGCCTTTTTCGTGTCTTTCCTCAGTAATATATTCAGTAGTCTGTCTGGGCCCCACCCTCTTCCCCAGAATTGTACCCACTGATCAGACATACGGCAGGGAGGTTTTGTGTTGGGGAGCCACTGGCTGGGTAGGGCGTCACTCTGTCCTGAGTCCAAACCCTGCCTCTCGCACTTCTCAGAAGAGGAAGGGGCCTGGGCAAGTTGGGTCATTTCTTTTTCTCTTTTTTTTAAGTCTGGAGGCTCAGATGGTGAAGAATCTGCTTGCAATGTGGGAGACCTGGGCTCAGTCCCTGGGTCAGGGAGGTCCTCTGGAGGAGGGCCTGGCAACTCGCTCCAGTGTTAGTGCCAGAGAAATCCCATGGCAGAGGGGGCCAGGCGAGCTACAGTTTTACAAATATTTTTAACTGTAGTAAAATACACATAACATAAATTATACTGTCTTAACCATTTCTAAATATACAGTTTGGTGGTATTAAATATATTCATAATGTGCAACCTTCACCACCAACCATCTCCATAATCTCCACCTTGCAAAACCGAAACTGTATGCATTAAACAATAACTTCCATCCCCCCGCCCCTGGCCCCTGAGCCCTTGGCAACCATCCCACTTTCTGTTTCTATGAGGGTGACTACTCTAGGGACCTCGTGGAAGTGAAATCATACAGAGTTTCTCTTTGGGGGACTGGATTATTTCAGTTAGCAAAATGGCCTCAAGGTCCATCCGTGGAACCAGTGTCAGAATTTCCCTCTTTTGTATGGATTCCATTGTATGGATCCGCTTTGTTTATCCATTCATCCTCAACGGACTGTTGATGGGGTTCTCCTTGGCAGGAAAGTTATGACAACTCTAGAGAGCGTATTACAAAACAAAGACATCACTTTGCTGACAAAGGTCCATACAGTCAAAGCTATGGTTTTCCCAGTAGTCATGTACAGATGTGAGAGTTGGACCATAGAGAAGGCTGACAGCTGAAGAATTGATGCTTTTGAACTGTGGCGTTAGAGAAGACCTTTGAGAGTCCCTTGGACTGCAAGGAGATCCAATCAGCCCATCCTAAAGGAAATCAACCCTGAATATTCATTGGAAGGACTGATGCTGAAGCTGAAGCTCCAATATTTTGGCCTCCTAATGCGAAAAACTGATTCATTGAAAAGACCCTGCTGCTGGGAAAGACTGAAGGCAGGAGGAGAAGGGGATGGCAGAGGATGTGAGGACTGGATGGCATCAACAACTCAATGGACATGAGCTTGAGCAAATTCTGGGAGATAGTGAAGGACAGGGAAGCCTGGCCTGCTGCCCATGGGGTGCAAAGAGTCAGACATGACTGAGCAACTGAACAACAAACAACTCAATGGGCCCTTGGGCTGCTCCCCACTTTTGGCTACTACGAGTAGCGGTTCATTTCTTTTTAAGTCTCTTTCCTCATTTGGAAAATGGTGTCCCTGTCCTGATATTTTAGATGGATTAATTTCCTCGACATTTGCTTAATAAGCCACGGAAGTCTCATAAATGGGGTAAAAATACTTGTATTTGCCGAGTACTCTCTGCCTGCCTGGTGCCCTTCTGGACTTCACGTGTGTTGACTCATCAAATTCTCACAACCCTGCAAGGCAGGTGCCATTGCTATCCTATTTTACTGAAGCAGAGAGAAGCAGTGACCTTGACCAAGGTCGCAGCAGGGAAGTGGCAGAACTGAGAAAGAAAGTCACAGCTCCAAAGTCCAGTATCTGTCAATTACATATTCTCCCTCGTGACTAGGTTTTTCCTGTCCATGGTGCCTAAAGGCAGTGTGTTCACAAATTCACAGGGAGCTGTCCTTACGACCCCTGGCTGCTGACTCCCTGGCTCATCCCAAGCACTGCTGGTGGCGGGGAGCAAGTCCCTGAGGGGGTCAGTCCTGGGAAGGAAGATGGAGAAAAGCACCAGAGGTCTCTGTGGACAATCTAGTCGGCAGAAACGTACCAAGATGTTCCTAAAAGTAGAAGTGGTATGGAGCTAACAGAAGCAGAAGATATTAAGATATTCCTTTAACCCAACTTTTCTTTTAATTTAAAATTAAAAGAATTTTTTTTGCCATGCCACGTGACATGTGGGCTCTCAATTCTGCCACGAGGGATTGAATCTTCCCCCTTGTGTTGGAAGTGCAGGGTCTTAGCCACTGGGCCACCAGGTAAGTCCCTCAGCCCAGCTTTTGAAAAGCAAAGAACAACAAAACACAGTCCAGAATCCTGTAGAAACTCCTATTTCATACATCTCCTTTGAATAAAAGGCTAAAAACCACATTCCATGTAGCTGACATCATCAAGGGGAATATCTAACAATATTCTTAGGGAACAGCATATTAATTTAATGCCAAGAAACATGATACTCCATCATCTAACTTTATTTCCACTGTCAAATGGGAGGAAGAGTACACCTTTCCAGGGACGACTCACCTGAAGGGGAAAGTTGATGTACAGTCAGACATCCTTCCCATCTGGGCTTCAAGAAGAGACCTGGGATTTCTCCCTCAACACCATCTGGCCTAATTACCCTGCTGGCTGGCACAGAGCCCACTTTTAGGGCAAAGGTGCCTGTGGGTCCTCTGAAGAGCCCTCTCCTTCTCCTGTGTTGGCCCAACATTTCAGCTACCTACTGACCTGATCTGGGATAACTGGCAGTTGCACCAAGCTTGGAGAAATCAGCTGATTCTTGGCATCCAGGAAATGAACACGCTTCTTCAGCCCCCTAATCGGATTGGCAGTTCAGGGTGGTAGCAAAGCAGTTGTTTATGTATCCTTGCTATTTTCTGGAGGGGAGATAGTAACCACCTAGGGCTAGAACCACCTGGCAACAGCGCCTGTTTCCTGAGAGCCCGCTGGGCCCTAGGCACTTTCCACCCTCTCATCTACTTAGTGACCCCTTGAGACCCCTCCCTCCTTTGCCTGGGGAGGACCAGCGACCCTCCCAAGGCCACAGGGCAAGGAAGCTGCAGAGGCAGGATTTGAACCCAGCTCTGGCAGTAGGAAAGAATCCACCGGCAGTGCAGGGGACGTGAGTTCAAGCCCTGGGTCAGGAAGACCCCCTGGAGGAGGAAATGGCAACCCCACTCCAGTATTCTTGCCTGGGAAATCCCATGGACAGAGGAGCCTGGAGGGCTACAGTCCATGGGTCGCAGAAGAGTCGGGCACGACTCAGCCGCTGCACAACAGCTGGCAGTACCAGCCCTGCACCCTTTCCTCATCCCAGGTGCGACTCCAGTTCTCTGCCTGCTTTTCACCTTGGTTGTCCTGGATTAAGAGAGACTCCAAGGGCGAGGCTTTGGTCAGGGGTGTGGACTTGGAGGAGGCAATTCATGGTGAAAGGTCAGCTAACCCCAGTGTCTGTTGGAGATGAACTGCCAAGATTCTCAGAGAAGGGGGAGCAGTGCCGACTAGAGCTGGGGTATGAAGAAGGAGGCCAGACGCCCACAAGTAAAGTTTGGGGTCCTTGGTGTAGGGCCCCCATTTCAGACCTTGGGGCAGGGGTTTGTTTGAGTGAGAATGGCTTAGTATCGAGATGGGTCAGTAGAATAATGGCTCCCAAAGGTGTCCGCTTGCTCCTCCCAGGAACCTGCGAATGTGTTAGGTTACACGACAAAAGGAACTTTGCAGATGTGAATAAAGTGTGGACCCTGAGAGGGGGAAGTGAAGTGAAGTCGCTCAGTCGTGTCAGATCAGGCTCCTCTGTCCATGGGATTCTCCAGGCAGGAATACTGGAGTGGGTCACCATTTCCTTCTCCAGGGCTCTTCCCCACCCAGGGATCGAACCCGGGTCTCCCACATTGTATGCAGATGCTTTTACAGTCTGAGCTACCAGGGAAGCTGTCTTGAGAGGGGAGATTATCCTGAATTATCTGGCCAATAACCTAATCACATGAGTCCTAAAATAGTTTCAGAGGGAGGGGTTTCCCTGGGGTCCCCTGTTTAAGACACTCGAGCTCCCAGTGCAGGGGGCTGGGTCCAATCCCTGGTCAGGAAACTAGATCCCATGTGCTACAACTAAGCGTTTGCATGCCACAAAGAAAGATCCCATGTGCTGCACCGAAGCTGGAAGATTCTGCATGCTGTAGCTGAGACCCTGCGGCAGCCAAAGAGATAAATGAAAATGAATCTTTCCTTTAAAAAGTGGAAGAGGGAGGACAGAAGAGTGGGTCAGTGAGAGGAACTTGACCCGCTGGAGGGATGAAGGGAGGAGCCACGAAGCAAGGATTCAGGAAGCCTCTGGAAGAAAGTGAAAGTGTTAGTGGCTCAGCCCTGTCAGACTCTGCGTCCCCATGGACTGCAGTCCGCCAGGCTCCTCTGTCCATGGCATTTCCCAGGCAAAAACACTGGAGGGGGTTGCCATGCCCTCCTCCAGGGGATCTTCCCAACCCAGGAATTGAACCCTCGTCTGTCTCCTGCATTGGCAGGCAGGTTCTTTACGGCTGGTCCCACCCAGGAAGCCTCCAAGAGCTGCAGGTACCTAGAACCAGAAGAGGCCTCCGTAGCACCTGGGGCAGGTACACCAGGGACGGGTAGGGGCCGGTGGAGTCTCAGCCTCCGAGAGGCTGCCTCACTGAATGCGGGAGCCCACAGCCTTTCTAAGATGCTGATCTGACATCTCCTCCCCTGGCTGCAAGTCCTCCCGAGGCTCCCTACTCCCCACAGTCCCGTTTGGCCCCTGTCGTGGGGCCCTACCCCCCACCCCCAGCAGGCCCCCCACCCTCTAGATCTCGTGGCTAAGAGCACTTCTGGCCTTTGCAGACGCTGTTCCCGCTGCCTGGAACGTGCCCCACTCCCCTCCCCGCCTCCCCGTCCACACACCTCTCCTTAATCCCCGCGTTCACCCACATGACCTACTTCTGGAAGCCTTCCCGCCCCACCCCGGGGCTGGGCCAGAGGCCTCTCTTGCACAGTCTGCTGCACCCGGCCAATGCCGGCCCCTCCCGGGCCCCCGCCCCACCCCAGGGCGCTGCCCCGGACGTGGCCCGCCCCGGGCAGCTGGGCCTGACTCAGCGCGGGCCCTGGGGCCTGGCACGCAGCAGCCTCGGGGAAGGACTCTGCTCTGCAGAACCCAAGTCATGGGAAAGGCATGCCTTGCTGCCCGCAGCCCGGTGGCTGGCCGCTCGGCCCGGCTATTTTTACTTCTTCCCCTGCAGAGCTGAGGCCGGCGGGGCAGGTTCTCAAACAGAACCCGCAAGACCTGCCAGACCCAGCGAAGACACTGCCCCCCTCCGCTGGGGAGGCCCCTCCCGGGACGGGTGACCTGCAAGCAACCCAGAGAGCTGAAGACTCCAGCCTCCAACCCGAAGCCCCAGGAGAGTCCTGTAATACGGAGCTGGGTTCAGGGGCCTGGATTAGCCATGCCTTCCCTGAGTGACCTTGAGTAAGTCATGGCACCGCCCTCCTCTGCCAGGTGGGCGGGAGCCTAGCTCTCTCTCTCTCTCTCTCTCTCTTGCAGGTCATCCTGAGGACAGAATGATCAGAATGATAAACAGATACGTCTAATTTGAATGAGACTTTAAGCAAGTAGAGTCTTCCCTGGTGGCTCAGATGGTAAAGCATCTGCCCGCAATGCAGGAGACCTGGGTTCGATCCCTGGGTTGGGAAGATCTCCTGGAGAAGGAAGTGGCAACCCACTCCAGTACTCTTGCATGGGGAATCCCACGGCCAGAGCAGCCTGGTAGGCTACAGTCCGTGGGGTCGCAAAGAGTCGGACACGACTGAGCGACTTCCCTTTAAATAGGAAAGTGGTCACATGATTCAAAATTCAAAATACAGAAGGGCTGTTTATTTACTCCCAATCCAGACCTTGTGCCCAGACACACAGCTGCCCTCCCTAAAGTCCTCTTTCCCTGCCTCCCTCTCTCCTTTTCTCTCATCTCTCTATGGATATACAGATACAGTTAGATAGAGAAATAGAGATAGGTACATAGATAGAAAGGCACAGAGAGGGATTCCTTGGTGGCCCAGTGGTTAAGATTCTGCACTTCCACTGCAGGGGTCAAGGGTTCGATCCTCGGTTGTGGAAATAAGATCCCACATGTTGCACCACGTGGCCTAAAAGAGGGGAAAAAGGGACAGAGAGAGTGAGTCAGAGGTTGTTATGAGAATCTGCGTGTTTACGTTTATACACAGGTAAACAAGCCCCAACTAGGGTGCTAAAGAAGACTCTTAAGAGTCCCTTGTCCTGCAAGGAGATCCAACCAGTCAGTCCTAAAGGAAATCAATCCTGAGTATTCACTGGAAGGACTGATGCTGACGTTGAAGCTCCAATACTTTGGCCACCTGATGCGAACAACTGACTCCTTAGAAAAGACCCTGATCCTGGGAAGGACTGAGGGCAGGAGGAGAAGGGGACGACAGAGGATGAGATGGCTGGATGGCATCACATGGACATGCGTTTGAGTAATGTCTGAGAGATGGTGAAGGACTGGGAAGTCTGGTGTGCTGCAGTCCTTGGGGTCACAGAGTTGAACACGACTGATTGGCTGGACAACAGCAGCGCGCACGCCTCGTTACTGGGGCAGCTATTCTGTGCCACAGGCTTTGGCGCATAGTCGTGCTCATAAACGGCAGCTTTGATGCTTCACCCTCTGACGTCACCAGCTTCATGATTGTCAGTGTCAACTACTGTCTACTGACTGAGCGCCTGCTAGACACTGTGCCGGGTTCCCTGAAAATACCCCTATTTTATGGATGAGGAAACGGAGGCTCAGGGAGGCTGGGTGACTTGACAGAGCCACACAGCTGGCTGATGGCAGAGCCAGGAATCAGCCCCGGTTTTTGATTCCAAAACCTAGTGCTCAGAGCCACTTGGCTTCTGATGACCCGGCTCCAGGCAAGTGTCCCAGGCTCCAAGAGTGTCAGGCACACCCAGGCTGTCCCTGTGAGGGCCCCATGTCTCTGGACAAGCTTTAGGGAGGAATGTGTCTGCCCAGCCACCCACACATCCAGTGGGGCCCCACCTTCCTCCTGAAGTCACCAGGGTCAGGCTGGAGGGCCCCGTGCCAGGCAGCCCACACCCTTGTGGTGCCCAAACGTCCAGAGATGACAAAGCCTCGCCCCAAGTCACATAGCAAGGGAATGACAAGCCCAGAACTAGGTTGCAGGGCAGGCCCTGAACAGCCCTGTCATACAGGAAGTGTTTAATCAACACCAGTATGGAAAGGTGTTCACCCATGCCTCATCAGAGCACCCCCGAAGCATCACTGGGACTCTGGTTCCCATCTAAGCTGCGCTCATTAAACCCTGAACTTCTGGAAGGCAGGGCCACCCACAGCTTATTCCTCATGGTGGGAGCCCACCGCCACCCTGCCCATGCCAGGACTCCCAGGACGGGGCCTAGAACCAGGCTGGATGGGTGCACGAAAGAATTCTACTCCCCAGACATTAGGTATCGCTGATTTGAATCTTAAACTCATAAAATAAGAACTCTCAGCGTGTTTAAATCCTGTAACATCGTGTTCCCTCCACAATAGGAGGTCCCGGAGTTCTGTGAATTCAAGTTGTCCCATTTACCAGCTGTGTGACATTGGGCAAGCTGCTTAACCTCTCTGAGTCTCAGTTCCTCACCTGCAAGATGCAGTTAATAAAATCTACTATACAGGCTGTGGGGAGGGCAAAATCAGACTGTACAGGTAAAAGCACCTGGCAGATAAGGCTAAAATCATATTAACCACAACAACCCTAATACACATTGGGCCCCATTTCTGAGCAGATATGGTGGTGGGCTCTCGATATCCTTTCTGCGGTTTGCTCTGATGCTCTCTAACTGTGGTGCTGTAGAAGACTCTTGAGAGTGCCTTGGGCAGCAAGGAGACCAAACCAGTCAGTCCTAAAGGAAACCAACCCTGAACGTTCATTGGAAGGACTGAAGCTCCAGTATTTTGGCCCCCTCATGTGGAGAGCCAGACTCATTGGAAAAGACCCTGATGCTGGGAAAGACTGAAGGCGGGAGGACAAGGCGGGCGACAGAGGATGGGATGGCGGGATGACACCCCGGACTCAGAGGAGGTGAATTTGTGCAAATTCCAGGAGATGGTGAAGGACAGGGGAGCCTAGAGTGCTGCAGTCCATGGGGCCACAAAGAGTCAGACACGGCTTATTGACTGAACAACAACAATGAGTATTTGCACCATAGACATTATCAGATGCTGCAGATTAGGGCTTCTCCCACCCGGCCCCTGTCCTGCCTGCCCACTGGTGCACCACTGGCTGTAAGAATACAACAAGGGGCCAACTTAGATTAGGGGCCAGGGGGACTCAAGGAAGGCTTCTCAATGTGACTGACATCTGAGTGAGGCCCGAAGACAAATTGGGACTAAACTAGGTGGGTAGTGAAGGGAAGGGCAACTGGGCAGAGGGAACAGCACGTCAGGAGACCCTGAGACAAGAAAGAGCTTTCTTGTCTCGTCACCATCTCTCTCATCTGCATTTCCCTCCAGACTGGGGGCTCCTGGCAGGGGCAGGGAACCTGCAGTGCCTGGCGGAGCTATGCTAAGCTAGGTGACCTTGGTCTCATCATCACACCCAGCCCCCTTGTCTGAAACCTGGAAGAGAGTGGCAGGAGCTGAGGGTGGAAAGATTGGCTTGAAAGAAAGAAAGTGAAAGTCGCTCAGTCATGTCTGACTCTTTGTGACTCCATGAACCATACAGTCTATGAAATTCTCCAGGCCAGAATACTGGAGTGGGTAGCCTTTCTCCAGGGGATCTTCCCAACCCAGGGATCAAACTCAGGTCTCCCGCATTGTGGGAGGATTCTTCACCAGCTGAGCCACCAGGGAAGCCCGATATCAGCTTGAGGTCAAGGAAGGGGTGCAGGATCTTTCCCAAGGTCAGCGGGAAGTCACAAGGCAGAGACACGATCTGATTAATGTTTGTAGAGCAGCACTGAGGCTGCCGGGAGGGAAGCGGAAGCCAGGTGAGCAGCTAAGAGACCTGTCCCATCCCAGGGGGAGGAGCAGCGACTTGGTCAGATGAACACTGACGGGAAAGAAGAGAAGTGGTTGCATCAGGGATTTATTAACAGGATGCTTGTGGGGCTCATAGATGAGGAAGAGCAGGTGGAGGATGCCACCTGTTTCTGGCATAAGAAACTGAGGGATGACGGTACGTTAACAGAGATTGGGAGGGTATGAGGGGATATGGGATTGGCATCAAGAGTTCTGAATAAGCTGGGCAAAGCTGAATGCTTTTCTGCTTGAGGTAGATAGAGGGTTAATCCACCAGTCTGTCCGACAGCCTTGGATTGGTGGCCACTGGCTTGGGATCAGGAACAACTGACCTGTCTCTTTGCTCTGCTTGCTTGAGTCCTGGCTTCTAGCCTGGGTGTCACTTCAGGGTCCAAAATAGCTGTTGGAGCACCAACCATCACATCTTCATCCCAGATGTGAAGCAGGAGAAAGAGGAGAAGGGCAAAATCAGCCTTTACCAGCTCTCTGTCCCCTTTTCAATGAGCTTTCTGCAGAGTCCTGACCAAATTCTTCTATGGCTCACTGGTCAGAACTAGGTCACAAGCCACACACCTGGATGCAAGGGAGGCTGGGAAATGTAGTCTTTGGTGGGACAGATTTAAATCAGGGTTTCATTGGAAGGGAGAAGAAGGATGCAGCCATCTCTGCAACACTGTCTTTCTCCCACAGCCCTCCCACACCCTGGCTGAACCACCGCCCCCTGGCCCTCATGTGGACACGTAAAATTCAGACTTCTTGCTCAGAGCTGCAAGCCCTTCACTATCGAGCTTCTACTGCATGCCCCACCTCTCCCTAGGACTTTCCTCTCCTCATCCCCGGGCCTGATTGTCATCCCCAGGTGAAAGTCCCGTGGCGCTCACTCCATGTTATCTTCAGTGTCCTGACCTGGCACTGGCAGCAGGCCAAGGCCCAAGTATACAGGTGGAACAGTGTGGAGGTGCTTTCCAGGGCAGTGCACACTCCCGGGGTTATTGGTGACGTGGAAGAAGCCATTCTGTTCACTGTGGGGGAGTTGTCACCAGGGTCCCCTCGGGGTCCCCCCTCCTTGCAGATGGAAGCAGCTGGAGGACTCTGACAGATGGGAATGGATCACCGAGCCACGAGCCTTGGACCGAGGAGGAGCTGCCCGGCTACACGGTCCCAGAAGCTGAACATGATTCAACTGCGGATAGCTGTGAACTGCAACGCACACGTGGAGCGCAAACAAGGAACGTTCTCCGGGTTGATGTGGCCGGGGCAGGCGGCGGGATGCAAGGCTGGTTTGGGGCAGATGATCCTTGAAGAGCCCACGGGGGCCTCTCTAAGCTGCCATCAGCCCCTCGTCCCCATTCACGGGGAGGAGGGTGTGGTTCAGAGAGTGGAGGAGGGAGAGTCCAGAAGGGCCGAGGAGGAGCCCCTGGGCACCAGGCTCTGTGCAGGGATCAGGTCTTGGGGATGTAGCAGCTGGGGTTCAGAGAGGCTAAACGGCCTAGGTGAGGTCATGAGGCTGACTCCTTCCATTTCTTTCTCTTTTATTTGTTTTGCTATTTCTGGCTGTGCTGGGTCTCTGTCGCTGCCGGAACCGTCCTCTAGCTGGAGAGAAGCGGGGCCCCCTCTCTGGCTGCAGTGTGCAGGCTTCTCTCTGTGGCGGCCTCTCTTGCTGTGGCGTGCAGGCTCTAGGCTCTCCGGCTTTAGAAGTCGTGGTGCGTGGACTCTGTACCCGGGGCTCCCGCGCTCTGGGACACAGGCTCAATAGTTGTGGCCCACAGGCTTAGGTGCTCCATGCCATGTGGGATCTTTCCAGGTCCGGGACTGAACTTGGGTCTCCTGCACTGGCAGGTGGAGTCTTAACTCCTGAGCCACCAGGGAGGCCCCTATTTCATTTTTCTGATACGTCTCACATTATCTCACTGCCTTTTTCTTCCCTCTCTCCCACCTTCCGCCTCTCTTTCCTTTCTCTCTCCCATCCTTCGCCCTCTCCACTTCCATCTCTTTCCCTTTTGTTTTGCTTTTAATTAATTCATTTTTACTTGGAGGAGAGTTGCTTTATACTATTGTGTTGATTTCTGCCATACAGCATCAGATTCAGCCATAGGTGTACATATGGCCCCCTCCCTCCTGAACCTCCCCTCCACCTCCCACCTCACTTTCTCTTTTTGTAGGAATAATTTCATGCAGTAAAATGCACAGAACTTAACTATTTGACAAATCTCTCCGAACATATGCACTCTGTAACCTCCGCTCCCAAGAGAAAGAATGTTTCCCACCACCTGAATGAATGCACGTTGCCCTCACACCGCTTCTAATGGACTCCTCTCCTTTTCCAAAAGCCACCCCGTTCCGATTCCTGTCCCGTGGGTTTGGCTTTGTCTGTTTCTGAACTTCATATGCATGGATGCAGGCTGGCTCTTCTTCTGTTTCCTGGCCAAAGCCGTGGGGAAAGGCAGGGTTTCTGCAGACGAGCTGTGGTCAGGGATGGTCAGCTAAGGGCACCGTGCGGTCTGCCCAGAGCATCCTTCAGGCCCAGCTCCCCCAGGACCACATGTCCACATCACGCCTCTGCCTCCCTGCCAGCCGAGCTCCTGGCCTCCACAAACACACCGCTCCACTTTCTCTCTGGGAAGCGTCCCCTGACCGCCCGCCAGCTGCTGTATGCTCCCCTCACCCAGAACTTTCTTTCAGGGCCCTTGGCACAATCGTGATGCTATCACTGTGCTCATTTTTTTTTTGAACACCTGTGTCCCCCACGCGAGGTCAGATGTGTCTAGGCGGAGCTGCCCCAGTGCTCACGCGCGCTCAGTGAAGGTTCAGCGGACAGCCGATTGTAGGAGAAGCTGTGTGTGTGTGAGGGTTGTTCCCGTGTCGTCGTCGTGGTTCAGTCACTCGGTCGTGTCTGTTTGCGACCCCACGGCCTGCAGCCCGCCAGGCCTCCCTGTTCTTCCCCATCCCCCAGAGTCTGCTCAGATCCACGTCCTTGCAGTTGGTGATGCCGTGCAACATCTCATCCGCTGTCCCCACCGGAGGCAGGAAGGGGGGTGTGGGTGAGCAGCAGGGAGGGCCACGGGCAGCGCTGCCTGTGGACGCCACAGGGCAGGATCCCAGCGGGCTGCCTGTGCAGATGCTGAAGGTCCAATATTTTGGCCACCTGATGCGAAGGGCTGACTCATTAGAAAAGACCCTGACGCTGGGAAAGATTGAGGGCAGGAGGAGAAGGGGGCGACAGAGGATGAGATGGTTGGATGGCATCACTGACTCAATGGACATGAGTTTGAGCAAAGTCTGGGAGTTAGTAAAGGACAAGGAAGCCTGGCCTGTTGCAGTTCATGGTGTCGAAGAGTCAGGCACAACTGAGCGACTGAACCACAATAACTCTGCTTTTGAAAAGAGGAAGGTGAGGTCCCCCGAGAGAAAAGTCTTTTCTGGGCTCACACACCGGTGGTTTCTGGGATCCAGTCCAGGCTGCCACACCTTGGGTCTGGTCTACCCCTCAGAGACCCTGTGCTATGTGAATTGTCTTCCTTTTTACCAGCCCACCCCTTCAAGGCTCAAAGCAGGGGTTGGTAGGGTAGGGAGGAGGATGTGAACTCTGACCAGGGAGTTCTTTGTCTTGCAGCGTTCTGAAAAGTGAAAGTGAACATGGAAATCGCTCAGTCTAGTCCAACTCTTTGCGACCCCATGGACTATACAGTCCGTGGAATTCTCCAGGCCAGAATACTGGAGTGGGCAGCCGTTCCCTTCTCCAGGGTATCTTCCAACCCAGGGACTGAACCCAGGTCTCATGCATTGCAGGCGTATTCTTTACCAGCTGAGCCACCAGGGAAGCCCACGAACACTGGAGTGGGTAGCTTATCCTTTCTCCAGTGGATCTTCCTGACCCAGGAATCAAACCAGAGTCCCCTGCATTGCAGGCGGACTCTTTACCAGGTGAGCTACCAGGGAAGCACTGTGGGCATGTACTCAATTCTTTAAAAAGGAAAAATATATACATTTACAGCTGCACGGGGTCTTAGTTGAGGCACTGGGATCGTTAGTTGCAACATGCAGAATGTCTCGTTGCGGCATGTGAGGTCTAGTTCCCTGACCAGGGATCGAACCCAGGCCCCTCGCGTTGGGAGCACAGAGTCTTGGCTGCTGGACCACCAGGGAGGTCCCACTTACTCAGCTCTAACAGCAACCTGACTGTGGGATGGACCCATGTGCTCTCACCCGATTTTACAGATGCAGCCTGAGGGCGAGCTGCAGTCACCCAGCTGCAGGGAGTGTGCAGCGCGGGGCAGGCGCTGAGGGCAGGAGGGGCCAGAGCACAGATGGCTGCTGTCCCGTCGCTCAGTCGTGTCCGACTCTTTGCGGCCCCGTGGACTGCAGCACACCAGCCCATCTCCCAGACTTTCTCAAACTCATGTCCGTTGAATCAATGATGCCACCCGGCCATCTCCTCCTCTGTCGCCCCGTTCTCCTCCTGCCCTCAATTTTTCCCAGCGTCAGGGTCTTTTCCAATAAGTTGACTCTTCCCATCAGGTGGCCAAAGCATTGGAGCTTCAGCTCCAGCATCAGTCTTTCCAATGAACATCCAGGACTGATTTCTTTTAGGGTTGACTGGTTTGATTTCCTTGCAGTTCAAGGGATTCTCAAGAGTCTTCCCCAACACCACAGTTTGAAAGCATCAAGTCTTTGGCGCTCAGCTTTCTTTGTAGTCCAACTCTCACATCCATACATGACTACTGGAAAGGCCATCGTTATGACTATATGGGCCTTTGCTGGCAAAGTGATATCTTTGCTTTTTAATACACTGTCTAAGTGTGTCACAGCTTTCCTCATTTCCAGGCTTATATCTATAAATTTAAAAAAGAGAAATAAAACCTACTTTGAACCATGTCTCACTTTAACTGTAAACAATATTCACCCATGGATATCATGAGCTAATTCAGCCTTAGCAAATTTAAAGCAAAATTTTACTTTTATGTTCAGTAATTATTTATCAAAATGTATCACATAAGACATTTTTATTAAGCATTTTGGTATTGATAACTCAACCCAAAAGTAAGTTTTTTTTTTAAGCCCGTAGAGTTTTGGAGTGAAAGGAAATTAATTTCAATTTATATAAGGATTTTTTGTTAGAGAAAAATAATGATTGGATAACTGTAAATACTCTAAACATGCAAATATCTTCTCTTAAATTAGGATAACATTCTGGAAGGAATAGGATGAAAATATAAAGTCACAGAGGAAAAGAAACAAAGCTATATATTTGATTGTCAAAGAGCTTGTCACAAATTTTTAAGTGGATGACAAGTGGGTATCAAAGAGCTATGGAATTTAGAGTCCATGGATTATATTTGAGTGATGTAACAATTTTATTTTAAAACGTCGATATTGTCAATACTTTGGAAGTTACATTATTTGTAAATTGAGGACCTGAAAATTGAGAGAGTCAGGTTTACAAAGGAGGACATTGAAGGGAGGGAGGTCCTTCCTCCAAAGTTTTTAAGGCTTTATATGAGAAAAAGAAAAGAAAAATTGAATCACGACTGGAAGGATAACTCCTCAAAAGTTGACCACAGAAGGATGAGCTTATTTCCTTGAAATCTCTTCAGTCCAGACTGTGATCCGCACTTCGTGGGTTTTAAAGCACTCAGATGAGGGGCTTCCCTGGCGGTCCAGTGGCTAAGACTCTGCTCCCAATGCAGGGGACCCGGGTTTAATCCCTGATCAGGGAACTAAACCCCATGCACGGCAAGTGAGTTCTCATGCCACCAACTAAAACTCTGAATGCCTTAAGTTAGACCCGGAGCAGCCAAATAAAAAAAAAGTCGGGGCGGTGGGGGCAGATGATGCTTGCTGTGGGAAACAATCAATCAGCTGAAAACACATTTGCTAAGCCCAGTGGGAGGCTGAAGCCAGTCTGCTCTGGAGAGGCCTGGCTCTCCGGCAGCGCTGATGGACCAGGGGCCAGCTGTTGGCCTTTGAGCAGGCCGGCCAGTCGCCAGCAGGACCAAAGGGCGGCAGCCAGGCCAGGTGCTGCTCCTGAGATGAGCAGAGCTCCTGGAGGCCCCCAGCCCTTTTGGGCAGAGTTGGAGGCTGGTGTGGCTCACCTGGTAGAGAATCTGCCTGCAATTCAGGAGACCTGAGTTTGATCCCTAGGTTTGGGAAGATCCCCTGGAGAAGGGGAGAAGTATTCTGGCCTGGAGAATTCCACGGACTGTTCAGTCCTTGGGTTTGAAAAGAGCTGGACACGACTGAGTGACTTTCACTTTCCCAACTCTCGCTGCGATGGGGGGGGGGGGTGAGATGTCAGTTTTCCCACAGGGCAGATGAGCAGAAGCTGTAAAGATCACCAGGAAGGACACATGGACCCCAAGCTTCTGTCTCTGCGCCCACAGCCACAGGCTTTCTCTGAGCTGGGCGCTGGGTGGGGTGCTTGTATCCTCCCAAAGCCTGTAAGTGAGGAGTGATTGGAGACCCCGACAGCCCAACTCCAGGAACATTGTGTATCAGGTGCCAGCGTGAACCCAGACATGTTCTGGACTCCGAAGGGTCTTTTTCTCCTCTACTTACAACTCTGTGATCTGCAAGTGAGGCATTAACCCTCTCTGCCTCAGTTTCCTCATCAGCAAAATGGTCCAAGCTAGGGCAATGTCTCTGCCTGGGAAGTGAAAGGGAAAAAGTGAAGTGAGAGTGTTAGTTACTCAGTCATGCCTGACTTTGTGATCCCATGGACTGTAGCCTGCCAGTGTCCTCTGTCCATGGGGATTCTCCAGCCAAGAATACTGGAGTGCGTTGCCATTCCCTTCTCCAGGGGGATCTTCCTGACCCAGGGATCAGACCCAGGGATGCTTTACCAACTGAGCCACCAGGGAAACGCTGGTGACTTTTCTGACTTCTGCTAAGTCAGAAAAGCTTGAGCTGAGACTTCCCTGGCGGTCCAGTGGCTAAGGCTCTGCACTCCCAACGCAGGGGGCCTGGGTCCGATCCCGGTTGGGATCCCACGTGCCACACCTGAGTTCGTATGCCACCACCAAAGATCTGCATTGCCATAAGTAAAGATCCTGCATGCTGCAACTAAGACCCAGCACAGCCAGGTAAACAAATACAGATAAACATAAAAAAATAAAAGAATGAAAAATTTGTGCCTAAATTTAGAAGGCTGAAATCTCAGTTTTGAAGTGTCAGATAATACAACATAGGAGGACAGACCACCCTTGTTCCTGTGGCTTTTCTATTCGGCTCTGCTGGGAGCAAAGTCTTCCACTTTCCATGCCCGGGGCATCCCCAGGTGCCTCTCAGGGCCTGAGCAACTTTTCCTCCCGAATCTCAAATCCCGTAGCAGCTGCACCAGGGCTGGCAGCCATTTGGGCGATTCCCAGGTGTCCTCTTTGGGAAATTTATGGTGAGTGGGCAGGGACTGTGTTCCTACAACCTGGAGGATGAGGCCTGTCCCAGAGACATGAGGGGGTGTGTGTGTGTGGTGGGGGAACCCAAGTCCAGAGACCTGGGTCTCATCCGCCAAAACCACTCGCTGTGTCATCTTGGGAGATGCCTTAACCTTTCAGAGCCTCATCCCTTCACTCAGCTGTACTCAAGGGTGGGCCCTGGGTACGCAGGCATGAGTCACCCAGGCCCTCCCCTGCAGGTCCTCCCAGTCTCATGGGAGAGGCCGCCAAGGAAATAGACAGTGACAGGCAGTGGGATCCTTCCGAGGCTGAGAGGCCGCGTGCCTGGACACCAAGAGGACTTCTTGGAGGAGGTGAGTTTGGGGCACCATTTTCCTCTTCTGTTAATTGAGAAGGCTAAAATAACTAACATTTTTAAAATTTGGAGAATTTTAAAATTTTAAACTATTGTATCATAAACGCCATGCGTGGGCTTCCCCTGGCGGCCCAGCGGTAGAGACTCCACCTCACAGTGCAGGCAGTGCGGGTTACGTCCCTGATCAGGGAGACCCCACATGCCTCGGGGCAGTAAGCGTGAGCACCACAGCAGTGAGCCTGTGCACCCTAGGGCCCGTGGTCCCCAGCAGGAGAGGCCTGAGCAGCACACTGGAGAGCAGCCCCTGCTCGCTGCAACCTGAGAAAGCCCGAGCACCACAATGAAAACCCAGTGCAGCGAAAAACAGACAAACAAAAAACATCATACAAGCTCCTGATGAAAACTCTCCAGAGAACAGAAAGGTACTGGGTGCAAAGCCTCCTTCCCGGCTCATTCTAGAAGGAAGCAAGTAGCGTCCACAGTTTCTTGTGTAGCCATCCAGAAATGCTCTATGTGCGTGGAAACCTGTGTGGGCAAAACATTAAAAGCCCCAAACTGCTCAGTGGTAAAGAGTCTGCTTGCTGATGCAGGAGATGCAAGAGGTGCAGGTTCGATCCTCGGGACAGGAAGATCTGCTGGAGAAGGAAATGGCAACCCACTCCAGTATTCCTGCCTGGGAGATTTCATGGACAGAGGAGCCTGGCGGGCTGTAGTCCCTGGGGTCTCAGAGTCAGACGTGGCTGCACAGGCACAGAGGGTGACAGCAGCTCCCAGCTGCGGCGCGCATTTCTCAGGCGCCAGGCTCAACGGTGACGCTCGCTCACTGTTAGCAAGAAACATCTCTCAGACATTCCCTCATCCATAACCAGCTCTCCAAGACATCGCAGAAGTATGGACTCCAGGCTTCACACTACAGGGGGCGTGGGTTTGATCTCTGGTCAGGGGTCAGGGGACTGAGACGGTGCACGAAGAGTGATGTAGCCAAAAAAAAAAAAGAACATTTTTCATGACCTTTTCCAGAATTGTCTGAATCCCACTGAAACTTTCCTATGGCTGAGTTACTGTTACCTTGATTTTCAGAGGGGGAACCTGTGCCCAGCAAAGTACAGTGAGGATTTGAGTGTTCATGGCGACCAGAGGCAACTCCATGTCCTGATTAACCATGTGGGGCTCTGGGGGCAGTGGGAGGCCACCCTGTCCTCAAGTCCTGGTTTCTGGATGAGAGCAGGATTAGAGACAACCCTGGCAGGTAGGAGTCGAGTGTCTAGAGCCCTGGCTTCACCGGAAAGTACAGGCCAGACGGCCGGCCCCGTCCTCCACCCGCCCGGCTCTGCGACTACCCGCACTGGCCGAGCTCTCGGGGTCCAGGCTGGTGGCCCTCGCTCCGGCCCACCCAGGTGCCCACACAGGGTGAGGCTCCATCCCCAAATGTGTCACTCTGCACCTGTGACCGCGTGACTCTGCTTATGGAAACTGGGGTCAGGGTGATGGGTGTAAATCTTGATAAACCGAGGGCTCTGCAGTGTGGACTGGAAGTGGGTCCCGCAGGAGAATCGCCTTGGCTGCTTTGATCATCACGGGCTGCGTGACTCCGAGCCTGGGTGTGACACTGGCTTTCCTTTTTTCCTTGTTTTAAAAAATAGCGGTCCAGTGGTTAGGACGGCAGGCTTACACTGCAGAGGGCAGGGTTCCATCCCTGGACAGGAAACTACGATCTGCATGTCTCTTGGTGTGGCAAAAAAAAAAGTTGAGGTGAAATTCTTCCAACACCAAGTTCACTGTTTCCAAGTGTCCGCTGTTTCAGTGGAATTCAGCTCATTCACAATATGCAGCTGCCCCTCTATCTGCTTCCAGAATATTTTCATCCCCGAGGGAGACGAGCTCGTGGAGCAGTCACTCCTTGCCCCCATCCCAGCCCCTGTCTGTGTCTGTGGCTTGGCCTGCCCTGTGTTTCATATGAATGGAATCACAGGGCTTCCCAGATGGCTCAGTGGTGAAGAATCTACCTGCCAAGCAGGAGACCCAGGGGATCCTCTGGAGAAGGAAATGGCAACCCACTCAGTATTGTTGCCTGGGAAATCCCATGGCCCTGGTGGGTCCATGGGGTCACAAAAGGGTTGGACACGACCTAGAGACTAAACAACACACGTACATACTATAAGTGTATGACCACACCATGCGAGGCCACTTGTGATGGTCTTCTTGCACTAAGCTTCATGTTCCCAAAGTTCATCCACATCGAAGCACGTGTCAGTGGTTTCTTCCTTATAAGGGAGGAATATCATTCCACTGCACCAATAGACAGAGAAGGCAATGGCACCCCACTCCAGTACTCTTGTCTGGAGAATCCCATGGACGGAGGAGCCTGGTGGGCTGCCGTCTATGAGGGTGCACAGAGTCGGACAGGACTGAGGCGACTTAGCAGCAGCAGCAGCAGCAGCACCAATAGACCATCACTGTCTTCAGACAGTAGGGCTGCTCCCACCTTTTAGAGACTGTGGATGGCGCTGCGATGACGCGGCCCTTTCTCAGCCTCTGTTCCCACATCTGGAAAATTCAGGTAATGAGAGCCCACCCCACCCCATCCCTCTCCTCACTGCGGGAGGGGGCCGTACAGGGGTAGGGAGGTAAGAGGTACAAAGTATTAGGTATGAAATAGCTATAAGCTGGGGCTTCCCTGATAGCTCAGAGGGTAAAGAATCCGCTTACAATACAGGAGACTGAGGTTCGATCTCTAGGTCAGGAAGATCCCCAGAAGATGGAAATGGTGGTGGTGGTTTAGTCGCTAAGTCGTGTCTGACTCTTGAAACCCCATGGACTGTAGCCCACCAGGCTCCTCTGTCCATGGGATTCTTCAGGCAAGGATACTGGAGTGAGTTGCCATTTTCTTCTCCAGGGGATCTTCCTGACCCAGGGATCGAATTCGGGTCTCATGCACTGCAGGCAGATTCTTTACAGACTGAGCTACGCGGGAAGCCGCTGAAGAAGCAAACGACTCTCCAGTGTTCTTGCCTGGAGAATTCCATGGACAGAGGAGCCTGTCGGGCTACAGTCCATGGGGTTGCAAAGAGCCGGACACGACCGAGCAACTAACACACACGCACACAAGGTATAAGCTACACAGTATATTGTGTAACACGAGGAATGCAGGCAGTGTCTTATAATGACTATAAATGCAGTGTCACGTTTGGAAATTGTGAGTCACTGCATTGCACACCTGCAACTTATATAATATTCTACAGCAACTGTATTTCAATTAAAAACATTTTTTTAAATGTATCTATTGTGTCGAGGTTCTGGGAAGATAAATTGAGTTATGGATGTAAAGTTATTACCTGGCATGCCGTGGCAGTGCACCGCAGCGTCTGCGGGGTGTTTGCTGCACAAGCTGGCATTGATTGAGCACTTACTGTGTACTCTTCTAAGCACTTACCTGTTTTCAGTCACTTACGGAAATACTTTTCATTCATTCGTTAATTCCTCCAGCAACCTTATGGGGTAGGTCTCTGATCAAACCTGCTTTACAAAACAGTGCGCCCAGGGGGATCAGTAGCGAGCTGCCTGTGGCAGAGGGATCTGAAGCCAGTCGCCCTGATCCTGAAGCCAGCGCCGGTCTGCGCTGGTGGGGGAGTGCACGCGCCTCTCCATTGGGACCTTCCAGGTGGTCGCCTCCTGGCTGGAGACTGTGGAGGCACTTTCACTTTCTCTTTTCGCCATGGACGTTCTCTGTTCCACATCTCTGATGGTGCCTGATGTGTTTGTTTTTGCCATGAGCAGATTGTAATTTTGTGATCGGGAAGGACCTGTAATGATTTTAGATGCTAGCATGTTATATGTTATTTGAGAAGAGCCGAACACAAAATTCCAGGTACAGCTTGATCCCAGCTATGTTGAAAATTGTACAGGAAATGCCCAAGCTGGGCTGACCGTCCACATATTCACATGGTTTGTCACTAGTGGGCCAGGTCAAGTGGTTACGTGATGTTTTGGATGAGTTTGGTGTCTTTCTAGCTTTTCCAACTTAAGTTTGACATCAAACAAGTGTCCCACTCCCCGCTTTTAAACACGTGTGTCTGCTCAGTCGTGTCTGACTGTGACCCTATGGACTGTAGCCTGCTAGGCTCCTCTGTCCTTGGAATTCTTAGGCAAGAACACTGGAGTCAGTTGCCATTTCCTTCTCCAGGGGACCTTCCCCACCCAGAGACTGAACCCGATTCCCTTGTGTCTCCTGTCTTGTAGTTGGACTCTTTACTGTTGAGCCACCATGGAAACCCTTCTTTGAAAAGTATTTATTTTTATGGATTTAGTTGGGCATGCCAGGTCTTCGTTCTGGCACTGGGATCTTCGAGCTCTGTTGCAGCACGTGGGGTCTTTAGCTGTGGCACGGGGGATCTAGTTTCCTGACCAGGGATGGAACTCAGGCCCCCTGCATTGGGAATACGGAGCCTCCGCTGCTCACGAGACCACCAGGGAAACCCCCAGTGTATCACTCTTACATTCAGAGAGAAAGTGATTCTAAAAGCAAAGGACAGAAGTTCTCAGCTGGGACCCATGGCTGTTTCTGCCTTGGACCTGCACACCCAGGTGGGTTTGACTGGCTGACAGGCCAGGGAACTCCAGGGGCAGCCGTCAGATCGGCGTTCCTGCACCGAGCAACAGGCCCAGGGCTTGCCAGCCTGACTGCTATCTGTCACCACCCCCCGCCCCGCCCAGGGATGCAGTGAGGACACGCCCACCCCAGGGCTCCCAGCACAACCCCCAGAGGAGGGGCACCTTGGCCCTGGGCTGTCCCTGTGCCGCCTTCCTTTGCTTCCACGCCGCCTCCCACCTGGAGTCCCCCGCTCCCTGGGGTGCACTTCCCAAATCCTCACCGTCCTCAGGCACAATCAGCAGGGCCCTGTGGAGTCTCGGTGGGTGCCGGTGGGGAAGAATCCCCGTGCCATGCAGGAGACACCAGAGACGGGGGTTCCATCCACCGCACGCGGGTGGGGATGATCCCCTGGAGAAGAGAATGGCTACCCACTCCAGTATTCTTGCCTGGAGAATCCCACAGATGGAGGAGCCTGGTGGGCTACAGTCCATGGGGTCGAGAGTCAGACACAGCTGAGCACATCCACTTCTGTGGAGCGTTAAACAGGGCTGTGCGCCTCCGAAAGTGTGTGTCCTGGCTGGGGAGGACAGGGCCATCTGCTGCCCTCGGGTGGTCTTCTGCACCTCCTTGGGGGACAGGCCTGCCCTCATCCCACCCATGTTCCTGGTGCTGGAACAGGGCCTGGCACAGAAGAGGTGCTCAGTACAAGCTGAATGCATGGTATCACCTCCTTACTCTAGAAGGCAGATGGCTGAGGCTCAGAGAGGTTAAGCAACTTGCCTAGAGCCACACAGCCAGCAGGACGCTGGACCATGGAGGCCGGATTTCCAGCTTCGACCCCAGTGCTCCAGGCCCCACGCCAGCCCTCCCTGCTTCCCTGCTCTGGGTTCTGGTTCCAGGCTGAGTTGGTCCTTGGTGATGAGCAAAGGGCTTGGTGAAGGAGCCAGGCAGTAGCATGTGGACTTGGCACCCGGATGGCCCGTTTCCACCCCAGTTCTGCCAAACCAGCAGGGTGACTTTGAGGAAAATCCCTTACCTCTCTGCGCCCCAGTTCCCGCATCTATAAAATGGGCTTCATTGGCTTGTTGTTAAGTCACTAAGTTGTGTCTGACTATTTTGTGACCCCAGGGACTGTAGCCCACCAGGCTCCTCTGTCCATGGGGTTTCCCAGGCAAGAATGCTAGAATGGATTACAATTCCCTTCTCCAAGGATCTCCCTGACCCAAGGATCAAACCCAGGTCTCCTACCCTGCAGGGAAGCCCTGGGGGGTCACTTTAAATCGGGACATGTGAGGCATGGGGATTCCAGACTCGTGTGGGTTGGCCAGAGAGAGGGCTCTGGAGATGTCCAGTGAGGGGGCCCAGTGGTCACTTCAAGATGGGAGGAGGCCTGGCTGCCACCACACGGCCCAAATCCAACAGCCTCTGCTGCCATGGCTCAGGGTGCCCCGTTCCTCCCAGCAGCTCAGCTGACCCCTCAGAAGCTCAATTTCCCTTAATCAGCAAACAAGAGACTTACCCTGGACCAGGCACGGTTGGAGTGCTCTTCACGGCAGTCGTGTGAGGAGGGTGATGCCACTGTACCCATTTTACAGGCCTGCCTGGTGGCCTCGTCTCTTGTGTCTCCTGCTTTGGCAGGCAGATCCTTTACCACTGGTGCCACTGAGAAGTCGAGAGGCAGGCTCGATCCCTGGGTTGGGAAGGTCCTCTGGAGTGAAAAAGGCAAACAGATTCAGTATTCTTGCCTGGAAAATTCTGTGGACAGAAGAGCCTGGAGGGCTGCAGTTCATGGGGTCACAAAAGAGTCAGACACGACTGAGCTGCGCATGCCCCTGCCCGCCTGCCAATGCGGGAGACACAGGAGACTCCGCTCCCATCCCTGGGCTGGGAAGACCCCGCGGTTCCATCGCTGGCTGGGAAGACCCCTTGACGGTTCCATCGCTGGCTGGGAAGACCCCTTGACGGTTCACGGGATGGTAACAGAGCTGGGCGGGACTGAGGGACTAGCGTTTGCACTTGCCTTTTCCACTCCCCACCTCTCGCCTAGGAGTGAGCCTCCCGAAAGGGCAAAGAAAGCCTGCCCAAGGTTGGGGACCTCGGTGCAGCCAGGATGGGCAGAGAGGGGGCTAACCCATAATGACCGTCCAGCAGCGGCTGAGTGGCCAGACTGATTCGGTCTGGGGGCCAGTCCAGAAGATTCCCCAGGGCAGTGCCGTTCCCGCAGGGTCCTGCCAGCTGGGTGGAGAGTTTGACAAGAGAGACCGGATGGAAGACTTTTCTCAGCTGCCGAAGTGGCCGGTGTGCACCCGGTCGGGAGGGCAGAGGACCGCGGCTCTGACCCCGGGGCCACCTCTGCTGTGGCAGGACACCCAGGGCTGGCCTGACCCAGCCCTGCCGGCGGCTGCCAGGAAAACAGGTCAGAGCGGTTGGACCCTGGCGGCTTCACACGCGAGCGAGCTCGGCTGGGACACACGCAGCCCGCGGGCCGGGCAGGGAGGGTGGGCCCCGGCTGCCCCGCCGGCGCTCCCGCCTTCCCGGGGTGTCCCTCCCACCCTGCTGTCCAGCCCACCCAGGGAGCCGTGGCTGGCCGGCCAGCCGGCCCAGGAGGGGCGGAAGGGGGCGCCGGCAGCGTGGGTGGGAGCCGGTTCCCACGCTGGAAGCCGGCCCAGCCTCGCGGGGTGGGGGCCGGGTGGGGGGAGCTGCGTCCGCCCCCTCGCACGGGCGGGACCGGGCTGAGTGCGCAGCCCCGCAGGTCCGCACCGCTCTGCAGTGGGCTTGCAGGGAGGCAGCTCGTCGTCCTACAAGCGGAGGAGGTGGCTGCGGCTCCCGTCACTGGGAGGTCAGCCGCAGCGGGATTCCACGTCCCCGCGGCTCCTGAGAAGCTGTCAACCTGCACGGATTTCTTCTTTGAACCTGAGTCTCCCCTCCGTCTCTGAACACCGCCTGGGGCGGGGGCTGGGGTGCATCCCTAAGCTCTGTCGGTGAGGGGGCGGGGTGGCCGGCCTCCAGGAAAGGCCAAGGTCATCCCCAGAGGGCAGGCCCCGCCCCGCCGCTGGGGCCGCTCCCAACCCAGGCCACCGCCCAGGCCTCCTGACGCCACCCCTCCCGCGCCCCCCACTCCTCTGCAGCTCTCACAACCGGTCACCCCTGCGTGAACCCTCCCTGTTTACCAGGCGGTTCACCTAAAAGACTCTGTCATCACCTCTTACACAAACAGCACCGCTGAGCTGCTGCGTGTGTGTGTGTGTGGGGGCGGCCCCCTTGCTGCAGCCGCAAGGCCATGGTCCAGGGGACACAGACAGACAGCGGGAGCCGGTGCCCTCTGCCAGAAGGGAAGGCCCGAGGGGCGGGGGCTTGGGGAGGGGGTCAGGCAAGGTGTTTAGAGAGCAGCGCCTTGGGCTGGGCCTTGGAGGGTCATGCCCAGGGCCTCTTCCCCTGGGACCATTTCTTTAGTCCAGTTCCATTACTGGCCCCCAGGGCCCAGCGCATGCCTGGGGATTGGTGAGGTCCAGTAAGTGTTCCTTGGGGGCTCAGATGGTGAAGCGTCTGTCTGCAATGCGGGAGACCAGGGTTCGATCCCTGGGGTGGGAAGATCCCCTGGAGAAGGAAATGGCAGCCCACTCCAGTACTCCTGCCTGGAGAATCCCACGGAGGGAGGAGGCTGGTGGGCTACAGTCCATGGGGTGGCAAAGAGTCGGACACGGCTGAGCGACTTCACTTTCACTTTCTAGTGAGTGTTCACGGAGAGAATGAATGAATGAGTGAATGAGAACGTTTTAGTGTCTTTATGTCAGACTCAAGAGTTCTTCTCAGGGAGAGAATTCAGCTCTGGGAGGTTACTTGGTTGAGCCTCTTAGGTGGTGATGCAAGTGTCAGGGGACGCTGGTGACTGAAGGGTGGACAGCCCCCCCTCAGCTACCAGGCCTTCTTCTCACTTGAGAGGCGAGTAGGGCCCTCTGCTGCCCAGACAGCCCATGGGCAGGGGAGTCCTGGCAGCCAGCCAGAGCTCTTACTGGGCCGTGTGGCCTCAGTCTTCCCATCAGTGAGATGGGCTGTGACTGCAGTGTTGCCCCCCAGTGCTGGGTGTGGCTGCGAGCGGCTGGAAAGGCTCCTCTCCTGCAGACGGTTGGTCTGGGCTCTCTGGAGCCCCAGGCTCCGTGGGCAGGCTCGCGGGGGGTGTCCAGAGCAGGCAGCTCCTCTCTGCATTCCTGCTCCCGGGCGCCCTGGTGCCAGCCATGCTGGCTGCTGGCACCCTGTGTAATTATCCCATCAGTCCCCAACCCAGTGCAGCCTGTCCACCTGAATGCACGCATTGAGGCCCCGTAAAATTGATGCAGTCAGTGGCATCAGACATGAGGAGAGACAGCTCCCACAAAACAGGTACTGGGGGGAGGCTAGGCCCCCAGGCTTGTGGCCGCTGGGAAGCCCAGCAGGGCCTGAGCCAAGCCCCCTTCCTTCCAGGGGGAGGTGAGTGAGAGACGCAGAGAGAGACACAGAGACAGACAGAGGGCGGGGGAGAGAGATGGAAGCCCGCAGATGGAGCTGGAGACAGAGACTGGAGGACACAGAGCCCAGAGGGTGCGGGGAGAGGCGGGGGGGAGGGGGAGCGGGCGATCTTGAGAGAGGCAGCCTGGACCGAGCCGCCTGGCCACTGAGGGTTGGGCGGCCCTGCAGAGCTGGCAGAAGCGTGGATGGCGGCTGGAGACGGGAAGGGCCCCCTGCAGCCCGCCAGCACAGCAGGCCTGCCTGCTCTGTTCCCAGCCCTGGACGAGCTGTACGCTCTCCCCCTCCCACGACTCCGCTTTGTGCACCTCCAGCAGTCAACCACTCACACCCACTCAGCATCACTCACGATTGCACGTGTCCCGTGTCCCCATGCTCAACTCAGCCTGGTGCACACAATGGCTGGCAGGACCCAGGGGCTCCTGGTCTGCCAGCGAGGTGAGACCAGACCGGGAACAGCTCCAAGCCTGGGACCCTGTCCCCTGAGTCTGCTGGGGCCACAGCCATCACACCCCTGGAGCACCTGGACCTTCAGCAGGATGGACATTTCCCTGGGGCCGCTGCTTCAGAGTGGATTCTCTCCCCCACCCCCGCTGTTCTTTCCATACTGCAGAAAGCAGCCAGGGCCCTGCCTCTCAGACAGCCTCTACTTGGGGTTTCCTTTTTGTGAGTCCACTGCCGGGTTCAACCGACTGCTCCCCACTGGTCCTAGGGTGACATGCAGCTTCCAGTTCACACTGGACCCCAAGAATCCACTCCTACTGGCACTGTGGACAGAGCAGGACTCAGGGGATCTAGGGAGGGGCAGGCAGAACGGCCTCCCAGGACAGCAGCACCAACATGCCCAAACCAGCACCGCCCAGCACCGCCCAGCACTGCCCATGCAGCATGCAGACGCGACGGCCAGCTGAGTGCACAGCCGCTGTGGTCTGCTCTTGGCCCACCCCGTCGGCCCTCTGCCCAAGGGCAGGGTAGGCCACACACGCTGGGTCCACCCCACCCCAGCAGTCCTTGGTCCCTGACAGCATGTTCTGCCTTCAGTGGGCAAGCGAGCTCTCTCGCTTCTTTTTATATATGAAAGAAGGTCACATCATGCAGCATGCGGGAACTTGGTTCCCTGACCAGGGATCAAACCCATGTCCCTGGCATTGGAAGCTTGGCGTCTTAACCACTGGACGGCCAGGGAAGTTCCCTCACTTCTCTTTTGATGAAGTCACCTCTGTGAAAATGGATTTGTAACAGAAAATCCACACAGTAGAATGACTTAAGACGCAGTCAGTGAAGAGAGTTCCCATGGGTTGGAAAAAGTGATGAAAATGAAAGTTGCTCAGTTGTGCCCGACTCTTTGCAACCCCTGGACCACAGAGTCCATGGAATTCTCCAGGCCAGAATACTGGAGTGGGTAGCCTTTCCCTTCTCCAGGGGCTCTTCCCTACCCAGGGATCAAACCCAGTCAGGTCTCCCAAATTGCAGGCGGATTCTTTACCAGCTGAGCCACCAGGGAAGCCCAAGAACACTGAATGGGTCCCTGGCCTGGAGGATCACAGAGTAACTCAAGGTGGTCATCTCGGTACAAACTGGCAAACTGGCTCCTACATTCACTCCTTTAGGCTGTACTTTTACAGTCCATGGGGCTGCAAAGAGCAGACGCGACTGTGCTTTCATGAAGATCTATAAATAGCTCTGGAACCTCTTCCTCACCCTCAGGAGAAACCTTGTACCCATTAGCAGTCCCTCCCCATCCCTTCCTCCCCAGCCCCGGGCAACCATCAGTCTACTTTCTGCTTCTATTGATTTGCTCCTTTGGACATTGCTGATAAATGGAGTCCTGCAGTTATGTGGCCCTTGGTGTCTGACCTCTTTCACTGACCATTAGCCCCTTCTTTTGAGGGCTTCTCCAGTGCCCAGATGGTAAAGAATGCGTCTGCAATGTGGGAGACCTGGGGTCAATCGCTGGGTCGGGAAGATCCCCTGGAGGTGGGCATGGCAGCCCACTCTAGTATTCCTGCCTGGAGAATCCCCACAGACAGAGGAACCTGGGTGGCTACAGTTCATGGGGTCACAAAAAGTCCGACACGACTGAGCACATTAGCACACATCTTCATATATAGCGGGGTTTTGACAGAATACCGTTCCATGGTATGGCTGGGCCACATTTTGCTACCCATTCATCTGGCAGTGACTGCTTGGGTTGTTTCAAACAAACTTGTTTTTTTTTACTTTTGTGAAGGATGATTGCTTTACACTGTTGTGCTGGTTTCTGCCATACATCAGCACGGATCAGCCATAGCAATACATATGTCCCCTCCCTCTTTAACCTCCCTCCCACCCCAGCCCTCCCTTCTTGGTTTGTCACAGATCACCAGTTTGAGCTTCCTGAGTCATACAGCAAATGCCCACTGGCTGTCCATTTTACATATACTTTGGCCATCTGATGGAAAGATCTGACTCACTGGAAAAGTCCCTGATGCTGGGAAAGATTAAAGGCGGGAGGAGAAGGGGACGACAGAGGATGAGATGGTTGGATGGCATCACCGACTCAATGGACATGAGTCTGAGCAAGCTCGGGGAGTTGGTGATGGACAGGGAGGCCTGGCGTGCTGCAGTCCATGGGGCTGCAAAGAGTCGGACACGACTGAGCGACTGAGCCGAAGTGAATGTGTAAATTTCAATGCCGCTCTCTCTGTTCATCCCAGCTTCTCCTCTGCTTCCTCCACTGAGTCCGCAGCTCTGTTCTCTTTGTCTGTGTCTCCACTGAGGCCCTGCAAATAGGTCCATCAGTACCACCTTTCGAGATTCTTTATATAAGCATTAGCATTCAAAATGTGTTTTTCTCTTTGTGACTTACTTCGTGCTGTATTATAGGCTCTAGGTTCATCCACCTCATTAGAACTGACTCAGATGCATTCTTTCTTATGGTGAATATTATCCATTTATCTGTTGGTGGACATCCAGGCTGCTTCCATGTCCTAGTTCTTGTAAATAGTGCTGCAGCGCACACTGGGGTGTATGTGTCCTTTTCAGTGAAGGTTTTCTCTGGGTATGTGCCCAGGAGTGGCATTGTTGGCTCCTATGGTAGTTTTATTCCTAATTTCTGAAGGAGTTTCCACACTGTGTTCCATAGCGGCTATATCAATTCACACTCCCACCAACAGTGCAGGAGGGTTCCCTGTCCTCCACACTCTTTCCAGCGTTTATCATTTTTAGGTTTTTTGATGATGGCCATTCTGACCAGTTCAAACAAACTTTTAAGGTACTTTGTTGCAAAATTATTTTGGAAACAGCAGTATGCAGTTGACAACTCTTATTATTTTCCCTTTTCTGAGGTTCAGTCACTCAGTCATGTACAACTCTTTTCAACGCCATGGACTGCAGCAGGCCAGGCTTCCCTGTCCATCACCAACTCCCGGACTTTACTCAAACTCATGGCCATTGAATGGGTGATGCCATCCAACCATGTTCTCCTCTGTCGTCCCCTTCTCCTCCTGCCTTCAATCTTTCCCAGCATCAGGGACTTTTCCGGTGAGTCAGTTCTTCGCATCAGGTGGCCAAAGTGCTGGAGTTTCAGCTTCCGCATCGGTCTGAGGTTAAATCCTTCCTATGTATAAATGCTTTTTCTTTTGGGAAATGGGGGTGAATCTAGATGAAAGTTGTGTGTTTTTGTTGTTTTGGTTTTATTTTGACCTCACCACATGGCAAGGTGGCCTGCGGGATCTTAGTTCCCTGGCCAGGAACTGAACCTGTGTGCCCTGCAGTGGAAGCACAGAGTCCTAATCACTGGGCTGCTGCGGAAGCTCCGAGAGGAAAACCTTTAACAGAATGTCTTTGGTGGGGAGAAACCTGGTGAGAACTCTAAATGGAATCCCAAGCCTTTTCTCCTCCCCCTGATCTGGAAACTGTGGGTCTGATGAGCCAGTAGGTCTTGCTGGGCTGCGACATTAGCTGGGGTGGACACCGGGTTTCATCAGGGTGGCCTGGATCTGCATCTGGTGGAGGAGGAGCCAGTGAGGAAACAGGCATTCTTTGCGCTTCTCCTCCCCGCCCTGGGGGCAGCTCTGCACAGGGCAGGGGCTGGGAGGAGACATGGGATCACAGCCACCGAATCACCGAGATGTGGGGTGGGGGGTGTGTGTCAAGCCTGCTGGTTTCACCTGTGTGCCCTGCTCCCTACCTTGGCTCAGAATAACAGGAAAAGACAGCTGTCAATTGCAAGCTGTGGTCCCCAGATAAGTGCAGGTCCCAGGCATCTGGGCTTGGGGGGGATGGTGGGAAGGTGATAAGGAAAGGGCTTCACTGGATGCTGGCAATTTCGTGCACGTGGAGTTTATGGTAACAATAATACAATAAAGCGCATCAACGTTTTTAAAACAGGAAAAAAAGTCACCTCTACTCTCACCCCCAACAGGAGCACACTGACTTGCATTTTGATGAACTTTCAATTTGCCTGAAAGAGAAACAAGATTTAAGAAAACATCGTAGGGAGTTCCCTGGTAGGCCAGTGGTTAATAACCTGCCTTGCAATACAGAGGACATGGGTTCGATCCCTGGTCTGAGAAGATTCCACGTGCCACAGGGCACCTAGACCCATGCACCACAGCTACCAAGCCCGTGCTCTGGCGCGAGTCGAGCCCTGGGACTGGCAGGTCCTGGTTTGTTCTCCAGGGTGGTGGTCTGCTCCTCTCCCCCGTGAGGGTTGACCACCCCTCCAAGCCCTGGCTGAAGCTAGGCCTTCCTCTAGGAAGGGGCTTCCCACATAGCTCAGCTGGTAAAGAATCTGCCTGCAAGGCAGGAGACCTGGATTTGATCCCTGGGTCGGGAAGATCTCCTGGAAGAGGGCATGGCAACCCATCCAGTATTCTTGCTGGAGAAGCCCATGGACAGAGGAGCCTGGCGGGCTGCAGTCCATGGGTCGCAAAGACTTAGCGACAAAACCAGCACCACCACCACCTCTAGGAAAGCTTCCCTGGGTCCCCCTTCCTCTTCCAGAGAATTCTAGAATCTTGTACAAATGACTCCCCGATGACCATCATGGAAAACTACAGGTCTGGCAGGAAGGCCTGGGGCAGGCCCGCCTGGACTGGGACCTGCAGCGGGAAGGCCTAGGGCAGGCCCGCCTGGACTGGAATCTGGACTTGCTGGTGTCGATGGGACCCTGGGAGTTTCCCTTCACCCCTCTGAGTGCGGCTTTCTCACAAGAACAGCTGAGACACTGGTACCCACCCTGCCAGGGCTGACATAACGGAGGGCCAGAGACGAAGCTTACACAAAGGAACCTATGTTCTCAGAGTTCCGGAGGCTGGAAGTCCGAGATCAGGGCGAGGGCGGCTTGGTCTCCTGCAGCCTCTCTGCCTGGCTTGCAATGGCTGTCTTCTTCTTGGTGTCCACGCCACATTCTCTGTGTACATCTGCGTCCTGAGATGACCTTCTCATGAGGACACCAGACCTGATGGATTTAGGGCCCAGCTCAGTGACCTCATCTTAACTTGATCACCTCCTTAAAGGCACATTTCCAAATACAGTCACATTCTGGGGTATGGTAGCTAGGGCTCCACCATGTGGGTTTGTTGTTCGGTTACTAAGTCATGTCTGACTCTTTGTGACCCCACGAAATTCAGCAAGCCAGGCTTCCCTGTCCTTCACCATCTCCTGGAGTTTGCTCAAACTCATGACCATTGAGTCATGATGCCATCCAACCGTCTCATCCTCTGTCATCGCCTTCTCCTCCTGCCCTCAATTTTTCCCAGCATCAGAGTCTTTTCCAATGAGTTGGCTCTTCACATTAGGTGGCCAAAGTACTGGAGCTTCAGCTTCAGCATCAGTCCTTTCAATGAATATTCAGAGTTGATTCCCTTTAGCATTGACTGGTTTGATCTCCTCACAGTCCAAGGGACTCTCAATATGGATTTTCAGTTCAGTTCAGTTCAGTTCAGTTGCTCAGTCGTGTCTGACTCTTTGTGACCCCATGAATCCCAGCACGCCAGGCCTCCCTGTTCATCACCAACTCCCGGAGTTCACTCAGACTCACGTCCATCGAGTCCGTGATGCCGTCCAGCCATCTCATCCTCGGTCGTCCCCTTCTCCTCCTGCCTCCAATCTCTCCCAGCATCAGAGTCTTTTCCAGTGAGTCAACTCTTCACATGAGGTGGCCAAAGTACTGAAGTTTCAGCTTTAGCATCATTCCTTCGAAAGAACACCCAGGATTGATCTCCTTCAGAATGGACTGGTTGGATCTCCTTGCAGTCCAAGGGACTCTCAAGAGTCTTCTCCAACACCATAGTTCAAAAGCATCAATTCTCTGGCGCTCAGCCTTCTTCATAGTCCAACTCTCACATCCATACATGACCACAGGAAAAACCACAGCCTTGACGAGACGGACCTTAGTTTGCAAAGTAATGTCTCTGCTTTTGAATATGCTATCTAGGTTGGTCATAACTTTTCTTCCAAAGAGTAAGCGTGTTTTAATTTCATGGCTGCAGTCACCATCTGCAGTGATTTTGGAGACCCCAAAAGTAAAGTCTGACACTGTTTCCACTGTTTCCCCATCTATTTCCCATGAAGTGATGGGACCGGATACCATGATCTTTGTTTTCTGAATGTTGAGCTTTAAGCCACCTTTTTTACTCTCCTCTTTCACTTTCATCAAGAAGCTTTTTAGATCCTCTTCACTTTCTGCCATAAGGGTGGTGTCATCTGCATATCTGAGGTTATTGATATCTCTCCCGGCAATCTTGATTCCAGCTTGTCTTTCTTCCAGTCCAGCGTTTCTCATGACGTACTCTGCATAGAAGTTAAATAAGCAGGGTGACAATATACAGCCTTGACGTACTCCTTTTCCTATTTGGAACCAGTCTGTTGTTCCATGTCCAGTTCTAACTGTTGCTTCCTGACCTGCATACAGATTTCTCAAGAGGCAGGTCAGGTGGTCTGGTATTCCCATCTCTTTCAGAATTTTCCACAGTTTCTTGGGATCCACACAGTCAAAGGTTTTGGCATAGTCAAGAAAGCAGAAATAGATGTTTTTTTGGAACTCTTGCTTTTTCCACGATCCAGTGGATGTTGGCAATTTGATCTCTGGTTCCTCTGCCTTTTCTAAAACCAGCTTGAACATCAGGAAGTTCACGGTTCACGTATTGCTGAAGCCTGGCTTGGAGAAGTTCGAGCATTACTTTACTAACATGTGAGATGAGTACAATTGTGTGGTAGTTTGAGCATTCTTTGGCATAGCCTTTCTTTGGAATTGGAATGAAAACTGACCTTTTCCAGTCCTGTAGCCACTGCTGAGTTTTCCAAATGTGCTGGCATACTGAGTGCAGCACTTTCACAGCATCATCTTTCAGGATTTGAAACAGCTCAACTGGAATTCCATCACCTCCACTAGCTTTGTTCGTAGTGATGCTTTCTAAGGCCCACTTGACTTCACATTCCAAGATGTCTGGCTCTAGATGAGTGATCACACCATCATGATTATCTGGGTCTTGAAGATCTATTTTGTTCAGTTCTTCCATGTATTCTTGCCACCTCTTCTAAATATCTTCAGCTTCTGTTAGGTCCAGACCATTTCTGTCCTTTATCGAGCCCATCTTTGCATGAAATGTTCCCTTGATATCTCTAATTTTCTTGAAGAGATCTCTAGTCTTTCCCATTCTGTTCTTTTCCTCTATTTCTTTGCATTGATCGCTGAGGAAAGCTTTCTTATCTCTTCTTGCTATTCTTTTGGAACTCTGCATTCAGATGCTTATATCTTTCCTTTTCTCCTTTGCTTTTCACCTCTCTTCTTTTCACAGCTATTTGTAAGGCCTCCCCAGACAGCCATTTTGCTTTTTTGCATTTCTTTTCCATGGGGATGGTCTTGATCCCTGTCTCCTGTACAATGTCACGAACCTCATTCCATAGTTCGTCAGGCACTCTATCTATCAGATCTAGGCCCTTAAATCTATTTCTCACTTCCACTGTATAATCATAAGGGATTTGATTTAGGTCATACCTGAATGGTCTAGTGGTTTTCCCTACTTTATTCTATTTCAGTCTGAATTTGGCAATAAGAGTTCATGATCTGAGCCACAGTCAGCTCCTGGTCTTGTTGATTGTATAGAGCTTCTCTATGTTTGGCTGCATGGAATATAAACCATCTGATTTTGGTGTTGACCATCTGGTGATGTCCATGTGTAGAGTCTTCTCTTGTGTTGTTGGAAGAGGGTGTTTACTATGACCAGTGCATTTTTCTTGGCAAAACTCTATTAGTCTTTGCCCTGCTTCATTCTGCATTCCAAGGCCAAATTTACCTGTTACTCCAGGTGTTTCTTGACTTCCTTCTTTAGCATTCCAGTCCCCTACAATGAAAAGGACATCTTTTTGGGGTGTTAGTTCTAAAAGGTCTTATAGGTCTTCATAAAACCATTCAACTTCAGCTTCTTCAGCATTACTGGTTGGGGCATAGACTTGGATAACTGTGATACTGAATGGTTTGCCTTGGAAATAAACAGAGATCATTCTGTCGTTTTTGAGATTGCATCCAAGTACTGCGTTTCAGACTCTTTTGTTGACCATGATGGCTACTCCATTTCTTCTGAGGGATTCCTGCCCGCAGTAGTAGATATGATGGTCATCTGAGTTAAATTCACCTTGGCACTGCCTGTAACATGACCCTCGATTTCCCCACATAATGCCCCCCAGCAAGGGGTTCCCCTGTCTTGGCTTCACACGTACAGTGTCAAGGAGTTGTGTACCTTCCTGGTGATAAACGTTGATGATGATTTCCAGTGGGTGGCCACCATTCTGAAGAGCAGCCCTGCATGAAGGCTAACTCCCTTTGGTCATGGAGAAAGGGGAGAGGACCATCTCACAGTCTTAAACAATTCAAAACAGGCTTGTTTCTCCGCAGCAGTGAGAGAGCTTGCTTGTTTTTGAAGATAAATTCAAAGGCAGATTCCTGTCGGTGGAGTTGTCTGTGTTTTGTTATCTTTCTTGAGCAGAAGTGCTTGGGAACACCCGAAGAGCCTGGACGCCTTGTTTGCACAGATAAATGTCAAGTCTACACCCAAAGGAGGTTACGGAAAAGCCACCCCGAGAGGAGGGGCTGGCTTTAGGGCTGGCCACCGCAAAGCTGAAATTTATTTCTTTTCCCACCCTGCAGACTTGGACTGTTCCTGTGTCATCCTAGCCAGATGGCAAAAGGCTGCCACCAGGGACTTTCTGATGGTCTTACACGATTCAGTTTGGCTTTAAAAATCCATTCTCAGAGTTCAGCAAATCAAGCTACCTCCCTCTCTCTCTTTTTACCCTGATGTCATTCTATTTTTTTCTTAAAAATTTTCACACTCTAAGCACAATACATTTTTTATAGATAGTACAACAAAGAAGAAAATAAACATTAACTTTAATTCCATCTCCCAGAAACAGTTACTGTTAACATTGATGTATCTCTTGCATATCTCGCGGTTCAGTTCAGTTCAGTTCAGTCGCTCAGTCGTATCCGACTCTTTGCAACCCCATGAATCGCTGCACGCCAGGCCTCCCTGTCCATCTCCAACTCCCAGAGTTCACTCAGACTCATGTCCATCGAGTTGGTGATGCCATCCAGCCATCTCATCCTCAGTCGTCCCCTTCTCCTCCTGTCCCCAATCCCTTCCAGCATCAAAGTCTTTTCCAATGAGTCAACTCTTCACATGAGGTGGACAAAGTACTGTGAGTTTCAGCTTTAGCATCATTCCTTCCAAAGAACACCCAGGATTGATCTCCTCCAGAATGGACTGGTTGGATCTCCTTGCAGTCCACGGGACTCTCAAGAGTCTTCTCCAATACCACAGTTCAAAAGCATCAATTTTTCAGCACTCAGCCTTCTTCACAGTCCAACTCTCACATCCACACATGACCACAGGAAAAACCCTAGCCTTGACTAGAAGGACTTTAGTCGGCAAAGTAATGTCTCTGCTTTTGAATTTGCTATCTAGGTTGGTCATAACTTTTCTTCCAAGGAGCAAGCGTGTTTTAATTTCATGGCTGCAGTCACCATCTGCAGTGATTTTGGAGCCCCCAAAATAAAGTCTGACACTGTTTCCACTGTTTCTCTATCTATTTCCCATGAAGTGATGAGACCAGATGCCGTGATCTTCGTTTTCTGAATGTTGAACTTTAAGCCAACTTTTTCACTCTCCTCTTTCACTTTCATCAAGAGGCTTTTTAGTTCCTCTTCACTTTCTGCCATAAGGGTGGTGTCATCTGCATATCTGAGGTTATTGATATTTCTCCCGGCAATCTTGATTCCAGCTTGTGTTTCCTCCAGCCCAGCCCAGCGTTTCTCATGATGTACTCTACATAGAAGTTAAATAAGCAGGGTGACAATATACAGCCTTGATGTACTCCTTTTCCTATTTGGAACCAGTCTGTTGTTCCATGTCCAGTTCTAACTGTTGCTTCCTGGCCTACATACAGATTTCTCAAGAGGCAGGTTAGGCATTTCTCTAGACTCTCTCCATTCTTGTTATTCAAAAATACAAGAAACATGTGCCCTGTATTTGATTTACCCACTAGATCTGACAGAGCAGTGAAGAGGATAGACAAGGGCCTGTCCTCTTGGAGCTCAATCTACAGGGAGCCAGAAATAAACATATAAATGAGCTTCCAGGCCGTCTCCAATTTTTCTCTCTGTTTCAAATAACATTGCATTGAGCATTCTTACAGTTGAGGGAGAAATATCAACAATCTCAGATATGCAGATTATTGCTGTTGTTTTCCAGTCCCCACAACGTGTCCAACTGTTTGCAACCCCATGAACTACAGCACTCCAGGCTTCCCTGTCCTTCACTGTCACCCAGAGTTTGCTCAAACTCATGTCCATTGAGTCAGTAATGTCATCCAACCATTTTTATCCTCTGTCGTCCCCTTCTCCTCCCACCTTCCATCTTTCCCAGCATCAGGGTCTTTTCCAGTGAGTCAGCTCTTCACATCATGTGGCCAAAGTATTGGAGATTCAGCTTCAGCATCTGTCCTTCCAGTGAATTTTCAGAGTGGATTTCCTTTAAAATTGATTGGTTTGATCTCCTTGTAGTCTAAGGGACACTCAAGAGTTTCCTCCTGCACCACAGTTCAAAAGCATCAATTCTTTGGCCCTCAGCCTTCTTTATGGAGGGCTTCTCTGATTGCTCAGTTGGTAAAGATTCTACCTGCCAGTGCAGGAGATACAGATTCATTCCATCCCTGGGTCGGAAAATCCACTGGAGAAGGAAATGGCAACCCAATCCAGTAGTCTCGCCTGGGAAATTCCACGGACAGAGGAGCCTGGCAGGCTACAGTCTATGGGGTCACAAAGAGCCAGACATGACTTAGCAACTAAACACCAATGATGCTTTTCATTATTAAAAACAAAAAGACTGTGATGATCATCTGTATGCACATTTATATTAGCAGTATATGGATATTATCTGAAAAATACCTTATCTGCCTGTATTTCTTTGAGCCCCCTTTTTTTGGGGGGCAAGAACACTGGAGTGGGTTGCCTTTCCCTTCTCCAGGAGATCTTCCCAACCCAGGGATTGAACCCATGTCCCCCGCATTGTAGGCAGATGCTTTACCATCTGAGCCACCAGGGAGGTCATGAACTCAGATCATGAGCTCCTTGTTGCCAAATGCAGACTCAAACTGAAGAAAGCAAGAGAAACCGCGAGACCACTGAGGATGACCTAAATCACATCCCTTATGATTATACAGTGGAAGTGAGAAACAGATTGAAAGGACTAGATCTGATAGAGTGCCTGAAGAACTATGGACTGAGGTTTGTGACACTGTACAGGAGACAGGGATCAAGACCATCCCCACGGAAAAGAAATGCAAAAAAGCAAAATGGCTGTCTGGGGAGGCCTTACAAATAGCTGTGAAAAGAAGAGGAGCAAAAAGAAAAGGAGAAAAGGAAAGATATAAGCATCTGAATGCAGAGTTCCAAAAATGCAAGAGATAAGAAAGCCTTCTTCAGCGATCAATGCAAAGAAATAGAGGAAAACAACAGAATGGGAAAGACTAGACATCTCTTCAAGAAAATTAGAGATACCAAGGGAATATTTCATGCAAAGATGGGCTTGTAAAGGACAGAAATGGTCTGGACCTAACAGAAGCAGAAGATATTAAGAAGAGATGGCAAGAATACATAGAAGAACTGAACGAAAAGATCTTCATGACCAAGATAATCACGATGGTGTGATCACTCATCTAGAGCCAGACATCCAGGAATGTGAGTCAAGTGGGCCTTAGAAAGCATCACTATGAACAAAGCTAGTGGAGGTGATGGAATTGCAGTTGAGCTGTTTCAAATCCTGAAAGATGATGCTGTGAAAGTGCTGCACTCAATATGTCAGCACATTTGGAAAACTCAGCAGTGGCCACAGGACTGGAAAAGGTCAGTTTTCATTCCAATTCCAAAGAAAGGCAAAGCCAAAGAATGCTCACACTACCGCACAATTGCACTCATCTCACATGCTAGTAAAGTAATGCTCAAACTTCTCCAAGCCAGGCTTCAGCAGTACGTGAACCGTGAACTTCCTGATGTTCAAGCTGGTTTTAGAAAAGGCAGAGGAACCAGAGATCAAATTGCCAACCTCTGTTGGATCATGGAAAAAGCAAGAGAGTTCCAGAAAAACGTTTATTTCTGCTTTATTGACTATGCCAAAGCCTTTGACTGTGTCAGTCAGTCAGTCAGTTCAGTTGCGCAGTCGTGTCTGACTCTTTGCGACCCCACGAATCACAGCACACCAGGCCTCCCTGTCCATCTCCAACTCCTGGAGTTCACTCAGACTCATGTCCATCGAGACAGTGATGCCATCCAGCCATCTCATCCTCGGTCGTCCCCTTCTCCTCCTGTCCCCAATCCCTCCCAGCATCAGAGTCTTTTCCAATGACTCAACTCTTCGAATGAGGTGGTCAAAGTACTGGAGTTTCAGCTTTAGCATCATTCCTTCCAAAGAAATTCCAAGGCTGATCTCCTTCAGAATGGACTGGTTGGATATCCTTGCAGTCCAAGGGACTCTCAAGCGTCCTCTCCAACACCACAGTTCAAAAGCATCAATTCTTCGGTGCTCAGCTTTCTTCACAGTCCAACTCTCAGATCCATACATGACCACAGGAAAAACCATAGCCTTGACTAGATGGACCTTTGTTGGCAAAGTAATGTCTCTGCTTTTGAATATGCTATCTAGGTTGGTCATAACTTTCCTTCCAAGGAGCAAGCGTGTTTTAATTTCATGGCTGCAGTCACCATCTGCAGTGATTTTGGAGCCCCTCTAAATAAAGTCTGACACTGTTTCCACTGTTTCTCCATCTATTTCCCGTGAAGTGATGGGACCGGATGCCATGATCTTCATCTTCTGAATGTTGAGCTTTAAGCCAACTTTTCACTCTGCTCTTTCACCTTCATCAAGAGGCTCTTTAGTTCCTCTTCACTTTCTGCCATAAGGGTGGTGTCATCTGCATATCTCAGGTGATTGAAATCTCTTCCAGCAATCCTGATTCCAGCTTGTGCTTCTTCCAGCCCAGCGTTTCTCATGATGTACTCTGCATAGAAGTTAAATAAGCAGGGTGACAATATACAGCCTTGACGTACTCCTTTTCCTATTTGGAACCAGTCGGTTGTTCCATCCAGTTCTAACTGTTGCTTCCTGACCTGCATACAGGTTTCTTAAGAGGCAGGTCAGGTGGTCTGGTATTCCCATCTCTTTCAGAATTTTCCACAGTTTATTGTGATCCACACAGTCAAAGGCTTTGGCATAGTCAATAAAGCAGAAATGGATGTTTTTTGGAACTCTCTTGCTTTTTCATGATTCAGCGGATGTTAGCCATTTGATCTCTGGTTCCTGCCACCTCTTCTTAATATCTTCCGCTTCTGTTAGGTCCATACCATTTCTGTCCTTTATCGAGCCCATCTTTGCATGAAATGTAAAGATGTAAAAATTTTTCAGTGCTCAGCTTTCTTCACAGCCTAACTCTCACATCCATACATGACCACTGGAAAAAGCATAGCCTTGACTAAACGGACCTTTGTTGGCAAAGTAATGTCTCTGCTTTTCTATATGCCATCTTGGTTGGTTGTAAAAGCAGAGACATTACTTTGCCAACAAAGGTCCATCTAGTCAAGGTATGGTTTTTCCAGTGGTCATGTATGGATGTGAGAGTTGGACTGTGAAGAAAGCTGAGCGCCAAAGAATTGATGCTTTTGAACTGTGGTGTTGGAGAAGACTCTTGAGAGTCCCTTGGACTGCAAGGAGATCCAGCCAGTCCATTCTAAAGGAGATAGTCCTGAGTGTTCTTTGAAACGACTGATCCTAAAGCTGAAACTCCAATACTTTGATTACCTGATGAGAAGAGCCAACTCATTTGAAAAGACCCTGATGCTGGGAAAGATTGAGGGCAGGAGGAGAAGGGAACGACAGAGGATGAGACGGTTGGATGGCATCATGGACTCGATGCACGTGAGTCTGAATGAACTCAGTTAGTGATGGACAGGGAGGTGTGGCGTGCTGTGATTCATGGGGTCGCAGAGTCGGACACAACTGAGTGACTGGACTGAACTGCCTCTGTAGACAATTTTCTCTAATGGATCTGTAGGTTTTTCTGGATTGAAGCGCTTTTGCTGCTTCAAGTCTCATCTACCCCCGTTCCTCTCCTTATGTAGCTTACATACCCTCATGAACAGGGAGCTCATTTCTTCCTTGGGTCGTTCATTCTGATGCTGTGCAGGGCCCTGTGGGGCTCCGGGCACAGAAGCCTTTTGGTCCACCATTCCCTGTAGGCAAGACTCCAGCCTCCATGTCTTTCTCTGAGTTCCAAACAGCAGAGCAATTTCTAATCAGAGGAGAAAGTGAAAGTGTTAGTTGCTCAGTCATGTCCGACTCTTTGTGATCCCGTGGACAGTAGCCCGCCAGTCTCTTCCGTCCATGGGATTCTCCAGGCAAGAATTCTGGAGCGGGTTGCCATTCCCTTCTCCAGGGGGATCTTCCCGACCCAGGGATCAAACCCATGTCTCCTGAATTGCAGCCATTCTTTACCTCGGAGCCACCAGGGAAGCCCAGTCAGAGGAGAAGCAATCACGAAACCAGGGAAGCAGGGGCTCATCAGGAGTAGGAGACAAACCACCTGGAACCCCGCACGCACCCTCAGCTCATCTCAGCCCTGCCCTTTTCAGACTGCAGAGGAAAGAATGTCAGACTCTTTACTGCCTTGATCTTTCTCACATACCCCCGCCTGACTATAAGTGTGTGCTTAGTTGCGCAGTGGTGTCTGACTCTTTGCAACTCCATGGACTGTAGCCCGCCAAGCTCCTCTGTCCATGGGCTTCTCCAGGCAAGAATACTGGAGTGGGGTACCATTCCCTTATCCAGGGGATTTTCCCGACCCAGGGATCGAACCTGGGTTTCCTGCATTGCAGGCAGCGTCTTTACCATCTGAGCCACCAGGAAGCCCGCTTGACTTCTCCCTAATCACCAGGCAAGGGCGCACAGTCCCGAGGCTCTGCATACTAAGTCGCTTCAGCGGCGCCTGACCTTTTCCCACTGCCCGGCTCCTCTGTCCGTGGGTCAGGGATACTGGAGGGGATTGCCATCTTGAGGCACGAGCCCTCGTGTTCCCCCTTTGTAATAAAGTAATAAAGCCTCTCCTTCCTTCTCCTCCATGACTCTGTCTCTGTCTCTCTGTTTGCTGTTGGTCAGAGAGCCATGATACTGGCAACAATTCCACGTTTGCATGGCTCTGCCCTGGGACATGTTCCCCTGAACTGAAATGATCGATCCTCCTGGGCTTGCACCCCAACCCTGGCTCTCGAGACTGTGCGGAGGAAACCCAGATCTCATTCCTGCAGCAATCCTCAGAGCCCCAGGCTAGCCCCACGTCCCCTCAGAGGGCTGCTCACGCGCCTTCCGCTGCCTGTGGCTGGCAGTTCCTTTCTTGGGACTCCACCCACAGGAGCCTTCCCTGACCGGTTCTGCCCAAGAGAGTCTGTCCCAGTTCCCTCTCCATGGGAGCGCTGGCCTCTTTCCTGCCTGTCTCCTTCACTCTAGGCATGCTCCATCTCTGCATCCCCTTGCCCCACCACTGCCCTGGAAGGGCTTAGAAGCAGTGGGGGAAGATCAGATGATTCAAGATAGACATATTAGGTAAGGATTCCTGCCTGTGCACCCGCCCTTATCTCATGAACCAAGTAATTGATCCATTGACTCATGGACTCCCTGACTCACAGGTTGATTTCTCAATAGGGCGGTTGGTTTATTCATTGGTTTATCTAGCAAATCTTGATTGTGGCCTTCTTTTTTAAAATTTTATTGAAGTATAGTTTGGAAAGACTGGTGAAGCTGAATCTTCAATCCTTTGGTCACCTGATGCGAAAAGCTGACTTACTGGAAAAGACTCTGATGCTGGGAAAGACTGAGGGCAGGAGGAGAAGAGGGGCGACAGAGGATGAGATGGTTGGATGGTATTACTGAGTCAGTGGACACGAATTTCAGCAAACTCCAGGAGACAGTGAAGAACAGGGAAGTCTGGCATGCTGCAGTCCTTGGGGTCGCAAAGAGTTGAATGTGACTTAGTGGAACAACAACAAGGGTTGATTCAATGTTGTGTTAATTCCTGTTGTACTGCAGAGTGATTCAGTTATAGGAATATATATATATATATTCTTTTTTCATATTCTTTTCCATTATGGTTTACTACAGGATAGTGAATCAAGTTCCCTGTACTATACAGTAGGACCTCTTGTTTATCTATTCTATATGCACCAGTTTGCACCTGCTAACCCCAGCTCCCACTCCATTCCTCCCCAAACCCCTTCCCTCTTGGTGGACTCTCTATGTCTGTGTGTTTCTGTTTCATGAAAAGTGAAAGCGTTAGTCACTCAGTCATGTCTGACTCTTTGCGACCCCATGGACTGTAGCCTGCCAGGCTCCTCTGTCCATAGAATCCTCCAGGCAAGAATACTGGAGTGGGTTGCCATTCCTTTCTCCAGGGGATCTTCCTGACCTAGGGATCGAACCTGGGTCTCCTGCATTGCAGGCAGATTCATTACAGTCTGAGCCACCAGGGACACCTTCTGTTTCGTAGATAAGTTCTTCTTGTCATATTTCAGGTTCAGCTGTGGCCTTCCAGGCACTGTGCTGGGCTTTGGGGACCAGGCATGAAGAAGACAGCGCTTTGATCTATGAAGCTTACCCTCTCAAGGGACAAGATAGAGCTAAATACATGTGGAAAAGCAAACAGGGCTGAAAGATAGTGGTCAGTGATGGCAGATCCCAGCTCCAGGAGGAAATTACTTAAGCTCGGGCTTCCAGGTGAGGAGGAGGAGCTCCAGGAAGATCAGAGAGAAGCAGCCCACACAAGAGTCCAGGGCTGGAGTGGACTCAGCACGCGCCAGGCTCAGAGGGGGAAGCCCGCTCTCAAGAGAGCGAACAGCAGCCCTGCCTGATGAACACGAGTTTTGCTCCTAACAAATCACCCCTAATTTTAAGGGCTACCAGCGAGGAGGTGCCCCCGTCCCTGGCCACACACAGCGTGGGTGTCTTCCTGGAAACCAGCGGAGGCAGCCTCCTCGCAGCTGGCACGGACTCCTCCCGGGGCGGCTGGCAGAGGGGAGAACAGGGCTGCATTGTGAGCATCCCGCAGGAGGGCGTGGGGCAAACAGAAGGCCCAAGTGTGTCTAGGGCGGGCAGGCAGGAGCTCAGAATTGCCCACTGAGCCCTCAGTCTCCAGGCCAAGCGTGCGGCCAGGAAGAAACAGGTCCTTATTACCGGAGGGCCAGCACAGCCTGAACCAGAGCACGCTCTGGGCTGTCCATCTGCAGGCTTCCAGAGGCTTCCAGGGGCTGGGGACCGGACACAGAGTCACGGGCGTGTGCAGACAAGGCGAGCCTAATCTGTGGTCCATGGGAGGCTCTCCTCTCTCTCTCTCTCCCCACACACACACACACACACACACTCACACACACACACAGAGTCTCTCTCTTTCTCATGGGTGCCTGGCCCCCTTTCCTTTTCCCCTCTCCTCTAGCACAGAGACATTTTAAACAATTCTTACAGTCTGGTGCTTCCCTGGTAGCTCAGATGGTAAAGCGTCTGCCTGCAATGCAGAAGGCCTGGGTTCGATCCCTGGGTCGGGAAGATCCCCTGGAAAAGGAAATGGCAACCCACTCCAGTATTCTTGCCTGGAGAATTCCATGGGCACAGGAGCCTGATGGGCTACAGTCTATGGGATAGCGACGATTGAGTGACTTCACTTCACTTCTTTACACGATGGTGCTGGCTGGTGCCACTCAAGAGCCTGTGTGCCCCGGGCTCAGGGATCCTCAACAGTCCAGTGGAGCAGGTGCCTTAGTGATCCCCACGCCGCTGCTGAGGAAGCAGAGGGTCAGAGGGTGTCGGGGACTCGGCCAGGTTCACGGCTGGAAACAGATGGACATGGATGGAGCCAAGGCCTGTCTGAGCCCAGCACCCGTGTAATCTCACCACCCTGGAGTGTGTGTGTGTGTGTGTGAGGTCTGGGTGTTCCTTCAGAAATCTGACTTGGTCAGGACACGCAGCATGGGCTTAGTCACTGCAACTCTCAGGAAAAGTACCCTCAAAATGCCCTCTGCTGGTGACCAGGGCAGAGTGCCCACTTTAGGCTGGGGCATTTCCTTCATGGAGTCAGAGTTCTGGGGAGCTGGGTCAGCCCCTGGAATCCTGGTGGGCAGGAAAGGGAAACAGAGCACCAGAGAGAGGGGAGGAAGGGAGGAGGGGGAAGGGAGGAGGGGGAAGGCAGGGGAGGGGTCTGTGGAAACTCCCACCCTAAGGCAGGTCCACCTGCTTGGGAAGGGGGATTCAATGCTTTTGGGGATGTGACCTCCTCGTGGTACACTGGCCTCTGACCCTCCCCATTCCCACCATATCCCTCCCATCCCCCGTCCTCAGAGATTTTTTCAGTGAAATCCACCTGCCCTTCCCCTGGTGCAGGTTCAGAGCTGTCAGGATAGATTCCAAGGCCGCTGGGCCTGCCCTTTCACTCCCCCCACTTCCCACCTCCCCTGACTTCGGACTCATTTGCATTCAAGGTACTCTGCACTCACAAGGGCCCAGCATCCCTGCCCGCGCTCCTGGGGTGCTGTGCAGGCATCCTCACCCTGAGGGCCGTCCTGGTGGGGCAGGGCCTCTCCCCCTTCTCCAAGGCTCCTGCAGACTCCTCCCCGGCTCCTGGCCCTTGCACTTCCCCTGCCCAGCTCTGGTCATCGTGGAGATGAGTGACCACCCCTGAGCTGCTCCCCTCTCAAGGGTAGGGTGGGGGGTGGCCATCACTCTGGCAAGTTACAGCCACGTGTTGAGCTCACAGATTTCATGAGCTGGGAGTCTGAGCTTTTGGGGGCCTCAGCCAGAGCCAGAGTCCCCTGAAAGTTTGATCAGGTCGAGAGGTCGGTGCCAGCTGTCTAGTGGGGGCTCCATTCCTGTCCAAGCAGGCCTTCGGTGTGGGCCAGCAGGGGGGCCATCTTCCCCCAGAGTGAGCACCCCAAAGATGGAGGCAGGTGGAGGGGTGCTCCCAGAGGGGGGGCTCCCCACCGCTTGGTGGGAGCTGTGTAGGGAGTGTCCTTTAGGAAGACACAGGGCCCCTCAGCAGGTTCTCTGGATGTTTTTGTTACTCTGTTGAGCTCACTTACTGGGAAAGACCCTAATGCTGGGAAGGATTGAGGGCAGGAGGAGAAGGGGAGGGCGGAGGATGAAACGGTTAGATGGGATCACTGACTCAATGGACATGAGTTTGAACAAACTCCCGGAGACAGTGAAGACAGGGAAGCCTGGTGTGCTGCAGTCCACGGGGTCGCAAAGAGTCGGCCAGGACTGAGTGACCGAACAGCAAGCCCACATAGTTCCACCGCAGCTTCCAGAAAAGGGAACCGCGGCCCAGGGAGCCTGCGGAGGGCCCTCGGCTCTGAGGATGCCGGTTCGGCGGCAGGACTGCGCCCTCTAGTGACGGCGGCACGTCCCTTAGCCGAGGCCTGAGAACCTGTGTGGGTGGCAGGGGCGGCTGGCCCTGCTCTTCCTGGACAAGCAGGAAGACTCTTGAATCTTGGCTGCTTCTGCACAGGTGGGGTCAATGCACATTTACGTCATCAGGCTCGGTCCAACTAGTGACCCGAACTCCCATCAGCCACACCCTTAGAGGTCTCCGCTGGGGGCAGTGTGGTGCAGCGTGGCCCGGCTGCCTGCTGGAGGCCGCAGGGTTAAAGTCCACTCTTATCTGGTGAGAGTGAAAGTGTTGGTCGTTCAGTCACGCCCCACTCTTTGCAACTTCACGGACTGCAGTCCGCCAGGTTCCCTCCATCCGAGGGATTTCCCAGGCAAGAATACCGGAGTGGGTTGCCATTTCCTTCTCCAGGGGATCTTCCTGACCCACGGATGGAACCCAGGTCTCCTGCATTGCAGGCAGATTCTTTACCATCTGAGCCACCAGGGAGAGACCATCAATGACTCTCACGGTCCCCAGAGTAAGGGCTACAGTCTTTGAAATGTCCTGGGAGGCTGCACCCAGTCCCGGCCCCACCCCCCACCACAGACTCAAACTGTCAGCCCTCAGAGGTTCCAACCAATTAAGCCCACCGTCAGCAGAGGCCCAAGCTCTGCATGCCTGTGGGAGTCAGACCAACAGCCCAGCTGTGGGTTCCTTGCTCCCATCGCATGCTTAGCCAATTTTTTTTCTTTAAAAAAAAATGTAAAAATTGTTTGCCAAGCTGAATTTTCCATAAGTTAATTGCACAGTGATGACCCCACTTTATTTCATGTTCTCCATCTGTGTGTTTTCACATGTTGTTCCTTCTGCTAGGAGTGCCCTTCCCCTCAGATCTCTCTCTGGCAAACTTCAACTCATCCTGCAAGGTTCAGCTCAGTCATCACCTCCTTCAGGGAGTCATCCCTGACTGCCTACTCCAATCCCGGACCTCATGCAGAAGGTCAAGGTTTTTTCTCATGACCACTAGATGACTCTTTAGCAGTCTCTGCCCACTGCTGTACCTTGAGGTCAGGGACTGGGTCTTATTCACCTTTGTATCCTCCATGTCCAGACCGGTACCCAACATGTTATTATAAACTCAAAAAGTGTTGGGTGAATGAATCAAGAATTTCATGTATAAATGAGGCCATCCAGGGGTGTGGCCAAGGGCTCAGATGCTGTAGCCAGCCTGCCTGGGTCCAACTTCCATTTTCCACCACTTACAGGCTGTGTGGCTTTAGGCAGTTTCCTTGGCTTCTCTGGGTCTTAGTCATCTCAAAGGCTGGAGAATTGGAAAGGAGTTGGCCAGGTTCTATACAGGTATTTTCATCAAGCAGTGAGTTTTTTTTTTTTTAATCCCAGCTGATTCTAAGACTGAATTTGGCAATAAGGAGTTCATGATCTGAGCCACAGTCAACTCCCAGTCTTGTTTTTGCTGACTGTATAGAGCTTCTCCATCTTTGGCTGCAAAGAATGTAATCAGTCTGATTTGGGTGTTGACCATCTGCTGATGTCCATGTGTAGAGTCTTCTCTTGTGTTGTTGGAAGAGGGTTTTTGCTATGACCAGTGTGTTCTCTTGGTAGAACTCTATTAGCCCTTGCCCTGCTTCATTCTGTATGCCAAGGCCAAATTTGCCTGTTACTCCAGGTATTTCTTGACTTCCTACTTTTTCATTCCAGTCCCCTATAATGAAAAGAACATCTTTTCAGGTGTTAGTTCTAGAAGGTCTTATAGGTCTTCATAGAACTGTTCAACTTTAGATCTCTTTAAGATAATTAGAGATACCAAGGGAACATTTCATGCAAAAATGGTCTTAATAAAGGACAGAAATGGACCTAACAGAAGCAGAATATATTAAAACAGATGACAAGAATACACAGAACTACACAAAAAGATCTTCACGACCCAGATAATCACGATGGTGTGATCGCTCATCTAGAGCCAGACATCCTGGAATGTGAAGTCAAGTGGGCCTTAGGAAGCATCACTACGAACAAAGCTAGTGGAGGTGATGGAATTCCAGTTGAGCTGTTTCAAATCCTGAAAGATGATGCTGTGAAAGTGCTGCACTCAATATGCCAGCACATTTGGAAAACTCAGCAGTGGATACAGGACTGGAAAAAGTCAGTTTTCATTCCAATTCCAAAGAAAGGCAATGCCAAAGAATGCTCAAACTACCGCACAATTGCACTCATCTCACATGCTAGTTAAAGTAATGCTCAAAATTCTCCAAGCCAGGCTTCAGCAATACGTGAACTGTGAACTTGCTGATGTTCAAGCTGGTTTTAGAAAAGGCAGAGGAACTAGAGATCAAATTACCAACATCTGCTGGATCATGGAAAAAGCAAGAGAGTTCCAGAAAAACATCTATTTCTGCTTTATTGACTATGTCAAAGCCTTTGACTGTTTGGATCACAATAAACTTTGGAAAATTCTGAAAGAGATGGGAATACCAGACTACCTGACCTGCCTCTTGAGAAATCTGTATGCAGGTCAGGAAGGAACAGTTAGAACAGGACATGGAACAACAGACTGGTTCCAAATAGGAAAAGGAGTACGTCAAGGCTGTATATTGTCACCCTGCTTATTTAACTTCTATGCAGAGTACATCATGAGAAACTCTGGGCTGGATGAAGCACAAGCTGGAATAAAGATTGCCGGGAGAGATATCAATAACCTCAGATATGCAGATGACACCACCGTTATGGCAGAAAGTGAAGAAGAGCTAAAAAAACCTCTTGATGCAAGTGAAAGAGAGTGAAAAATTTGACTTAAAGCTCAATATCCAGAAAACGAAGATCATGGCATCTGGTCCCATCACTTCATGGCAAATGGATGGGGAAAGAGTGGGAACATTTTGGGGGCTCCAAAATCACTGCAGATGGTGATTGCAGCCATGAAATTAAAAGACACTTACTCCTTGGAAGAAAAGTTATGACCAACCTAGACAGCATATTGAAAAGTAGAGACATTACTTTGTCAACAAAGGTCCATCTCATCAAGGCTATGTTTTTTCCAGTGATCATGTATGGATGTGAGAGTTGGACTGTGAAGAAAGCTGAGTGCCAAAAATTGATGCTTTTGAACTGTGGTTGTTGGAGAAGACTCTTGAGAGTCCCTTGGACAGTGAGGAGATCCAACCAGTCCATCCTAAAGGAGACCAGTCCTGGGAGTTCATTGAAAGGAATGATGGTGAAGCTGAAACTCAAATACTTTGGCCACCAGATGGGAAGAGCTAACTCAATGGAAAAGACCCTGATGGTGGGAAAGATTGAGGCAGGACGAGAAGGGGACGACAGAGGATGAGATGGCTGGATGGCATTACTGACTCAGTGGACATGGGTTTGCATGGACTCTGGGAGTTGGTAATAGACAGGGAGGCCTGGCATGCTGCAGTTCATGGGTCACAAAGAGTTGGGCACGACTGAGCTACTGAACTGAACTGAACTGCTCTGCTTCTAAGACTGAGAGGAAACAAGAAAATGTATGAAGTACGATGGGAACACTAAGATAGAGAAAGAAAGAGCACTGGCAACGGGGCCCAACAAAGTTGGGTGTGACCGAGGCCAGGTCCATGCTCTGTTCCCTTTCGGGAAATGTGGATCCTGCCTTTCTGAATTAAATTATCTCACTGAATCCTCATGTGATCCTTTACGAGTATCATCATAGACCTTCTGTTGATGGGGAAACTGTTTCTCACGGTAAGACAGCTGCAAAGCGGTGGAGCTGGGATTTGAACACACATACTCTGGCCCTTTTCCAATGAGCCAGCTCTTCCCATCAGGTGGCCAAAGTATTAGAATTTCAGCATCAGACCTTCCAGTGAATCCTTCCAACTCAGTGGAAAAGACCCTAATGCCGGGAAAGACTGAAGGCAAAAGGAGAAGAGGGTGGCAGAGAATGAGATGGTTCCATAGCATCACTGATGGACATAAATTTGAGCAAACTCTGGGAGATAGTGCAAGACAGGGAACCCTGGTGTGTTGCAGTCTATTGGGTCGCAAAGAGTCAGACACGATTTAGTGACTGAACAACAAGTCTGGCCCTTGAACGGTCCCTCAGCCTCTTCACGACCACCCTTTGTTTGCCATTCCCTGTCTTGTGGAGATTCAGCCTCTCGCCCTCCATGGCTGAGGTCTCCGGAAGTCCCCACACTCCTCTCTACGTCGGTAAGCAGCGGACTGTGTCTCAACATACAGGCACGTACATGCACACATGTGCAAGCACCTCTGCTTGAAAGAACGTGGCTTGCTGTCGTCTCTCTGCGCAATGGTCCGGGGTGAGCTCCGCTGTCACCGGCTCAGGTTTATCCAGCCTGAGTCGGGATGAACGGCCAGGAAGTGGAATCCCCAGCTCACCGAGGCACCGCTGCTCTGCTCCTGATCAGGTCGGGCTCCTCCCTCTCCTGGCTCAGGTCTAAGTGTGGATGCCTCCTCTGGCCAGAGGTCTTTCATCCTGGACCATCCTGGGGATGGAAGCAGAGTGTCCTGCATGGGGAGCGGGCGGGCGTGGGGGTCTGCAGGCGTGGCGGGGCTGGGTCTCCAGCGTGCAGGGTGCCTCTGCTCACAGCCGGATTCCAAGCGAATGACAGGGACTTCCCTGGTGGCACAGTGGATGAGGGACCACCTGCCCATGCAGGGGGACACAGATTTGATCCCTGGTCTGGGAAGATACCACACGCTGCGGGGCAGCTGAGCCCGTGCACCACGACTGAAGCCTGAGTGCCTAGAGCCTGTCCTCCGCAGCAAGAGAGGCTGCTGCAGTGAGGCCCGTGCACCCCGATGAAGAGTGGCCGTGCTGGCTGCAACTAGAGAAGGCCCGCCAGCAGTAGCAAAGGCTCAACGCAACCACAAATACACAGAATAGGTTATTAAAAATTGACGTCTTCTCGGTGCTTCTGCTCGCCATCTGAAACGTGGGGGTCCGTGGGGTCCACTCTGGATCCTCACCTAATGGAGTCTATGCTGGCTGTGGAATGTGGAGACAGGTCGAGGGGAATCACTGCCCAAGGGTCTCTGGGAGCTCAGGGTCCTGCTGCCTGGAGCTGAGCATCCAGCTTGCATGGAGCCGGAACCTGGGGGAGAGGAACCTGGGGGAGAGGAACCTGGGGGGAGAGGAAGGGGGGCTAAGGCCTCTTTCTGAGGCGGGAACAGAGGCAGCACGAGACCAAAGGAACGGATCCTGGACACAGCCCGGATCCTGGACACAGCCCGGATGGAGCTCAGGGGCTGTGCTGTGTGGACAACACCACTCTCAAAAGGTGGCTGCGGTTCCCTTTACGTAAGACTCTCAACATTGCAACAAAATTATGTGTATATTTTGGAGAAGGAAATGGCAACCCACTCCAGTATTCTTGCCTGGAGAATCCCATGCACAGAGAAGCCTCACAGGTGACAGTCCATGGGGTCTCAAAAGTTGGACATGTCTTAGCAACTGAAGAGATATATATATGTGTGTGGATATATATGTATGTGTGTGTGTATATATATGTGTGTGGATATATATGTATATAAAACTGGGAAGAGCAGATCAGTGGTTTCCTTGGCCTGGATGGGGAGGTGGATGGTCAGAGGAAATAGCATAAGGGAATTTTTTAGAATGGTAGGGCAGCTCTGTATCCTGATTGGGTAGGTGGTTACACAAATCTGTGTGCAACGAAATTCACAGAAGTATATACAAAGAGAAAAATTCAGTGTATGGAGAAGTGGGAGAAATCCAAATAAATTCTGTGGTTTCGTTAGCAGTTTCATGACAGTGAAAATTTCTAGATCTTGACATTGCTTTACAGTTTTCTAAGATGCTGTCACGGGGAGCTCGGTGAAGGGCACATGTGAGCTCTCTGAATTATATTTTTGCAACTTCTCTGCAAGTCTAAAACTACTTCAAAGTAAAAACATTAATACAACTTCATCCAACAACAGAATATACATTCTTCGCAAACCCATATGGAATATTTGCCAAGATAGATCGTATCTAAAACAAGCCACAGACACACCTTAAATTTAAAACAGAACAGATTAGGACCTCCTTGGTGGTCCAGGGGTTAAAACTTCACACTTCCAGTGCAGCGGGCATAGGTTCAATCCCTGGTCAGGGAACCAAGATCTGGCAAGTCTCATGGCACAGGCAGGAAAAAAAGTTTTTAAAATAAAAAAAAGAATACAGATTATACAATGTATACTCTCAGACCTCAGTGGAATTAAAAAGAAAGCAATAACAGAAAGACAGCTAGAAAACCCCAAGAGACTTGGAGATTAAACAACACTCTTCTAAATAGTCAATAAATCTCAGGAGAATATTAAAACATTTTGTACTAAATGAGAGTGAAACTACAACTTATGAGAATTTGTGGGATTCAATGAAAGCAGTTCGTAGAAGGAAGCTTGCAGCATTGAATGCATCTACGAGAAGACACTATCTAAAATCAATCATCTCAGCTTCTAGAAAAAGAGCAAATTCAATCCAAAGTAAGCATAGATGTAACTTACAAGTAACTTACAACTTACAAGTTACCTATACCTAAGTAACTTATAACTTATATGCAGAGTACCTCATGAGAAACGCTGGGCTGGATGAAGCACAACCTGGAATTTTTCCGGGAGAAATCTCAATAACCTCAGATATGTAGATGACACCACCCTTTTGGCAGAAAGTGAAGAACTAAAGAGCCTCTTGATGAAAGCGAAAGAAGACAGTGGAAAAAGTTGGCTTAAAGCTCAACATTCAGAAAACTAAGATCATGGCATCTGGTTCCATCACTTCAAGGCAAATAATAGGGAAACGGTGGAAACAGTGTCAGACTTTATTTTGGGGGCTCCAAAATCACTGCAGATGGTGACTGCAGCCATGAAATTAAAAGATGCTTACTCCTTGGAACGAAAGTTATGACCAACCTAGACAGCATATTAAAAAGCAGAGACATTACATTGCCAACAAAGGTCTGTCTAGTCGAAGCTATGGTTTTTCCAGTAGTCGTGTATGGGTGTGAGAGTTGGACCATAAAGAAAGCTGAGCACTGAAGAATTGATACTTTTGAACTGTAGTGTTGGAGAAGACTCTTGTGAGTCCCTTGGACGGTGAGAAGATCCAACCAGTCCATCCTAAAGAAAATCAGTCCTGAATATTCTTTGGAAGGACTGATGCTGAAGCTCCAATACTTTGGCCACCTGATTTGAAGAATTGACTCAATCTGAAAAGACCCTGACGCTGGGAAAGATTGAAGGCGGAAGGAGAAGGGGACAAGAGAGGAGGAGATGGTTGGTTGGCATCACCGACTGGTGTCCTGGTGAAGGACAGGGAGGCCTGGCGTGCTGCAGTCCATGGGGTCACAAAGAGTTGGGCAAAACTGAGTGACTGAACTGAGCTGAAGCACAGATGGACTACAGGCACATGAGAAGAGGCTCAGCGTCGCCAATCACAGGGAAATGCGAGCCGGACCCACAAGGAGTGCTTGTCTCACTCTGCCAGAATGATTGTAATTCAGTGACTCCACCCAGCTGAGAAACGAACCAGAGGTGCCCAAGTCTTGCCCTCAGCACACAGATAAATGACTCCTGCTGCTGGGCGGCGGGGAGAGTGGACTGGAAGAGGGAGGACGGAGTGTCAGCTTTGGTTGGTGTTATTCCAGTTGGCGTTTCCCTCATCATCACCGTCATCATCAACCTTGAAAAACCTCTGCCTCCTCACTGCCTCATGCCGTCAGAGTTCAGTTCAGTTGCTCAGTTGTGTCTGACTCTTTGCAACCCCATGAATGCCAGGCACGCCAGGCCTCCCTGTCCATCACCAACTCCCGGAGTCCACCCAAACTCATGTCCATTGAGTCAGTGATGCCATCCAACCATCTCATCCTCTGTCATCCCCTTGTCCTCCTGCCTTCAATCTTTCCCAGCATCAGGGTCTTTTCCAACGAGTCAGCTCTTCGAATCAGGTGACCAAAGAATTGGAGTTTCAGCTTCAACATCAGTCCTTCCGATGAATATTCAGGACAGATTTCCTTAGGATGGACTGGTTGGATCTCCTCGCTGTCCAAGGGACTCTCAAGAGTCTTCTCCAACACCACAGTTCAAAAGCATCAATTCTTTGGCACTCAGCTATGGAAACCCACTCCAGTACTCTTGCCTGGAGAGTCCCATGGATGGAGGAGCCTGATAGGCTGTGGTCCATGGAGTTGCAAAGAATCTGACACGACTGAGAGACTTCGCTTTCACTTTTCACTTTCACACATTGGAGAAGGAAATGGCAACCCACTCCAGTGTTCTTGTCTGGAGAATCCCAGGAATGGTGGAGCCTGGTGGGCTGCCGTCTATGGGGTTGCACAGAGTCGGACACGACTGAAATGACTTAACAGCAGCAGGAGCAGCTTTCTTTATAGTCCAACTCTCACAGCCATACGTGACCACTGGAAAAACCAGAGCGTTGACTAGATGGACCTTTGGTGACAAAGTAATGTCTCTGCTTTTTAATATGCTGTCTAGGTTGGTCATAACTTTCCTTCCAAGGAGTAAGCGTCTTTTAATTGCAGGGCTGTAATCACCATCTGCAGTGATTTTGAAGCCCCACAAAATAAAGTCAGCCACTGTTTCCACTGTTTCCCCATCTATTTGCCGTGAAGTGATGGGACCGGATGCCATGATCTTAGTTTTCTGAATGGTCACCATCAGGGTGGCCATTGTCAAAAAAACTCTGAAAATAGCAAGTGTTGGTGAGGATGTGAAGGCACTGGGGCCCTCACGCACTGCTGGGGAAGATGGCAGTGTGCAGCTGCGTGGGCCACAGCACGGCGGCCTCAAAAAACTGAAAGTGGAGCCGCCACGTGGTCCGGTAGTTCCCACTTCAGAGAATAAGACGGTGGAAAGTGAAAGTCGCTCAGTCATGTCTGACTCTTTGCGACAGTCCATGGGATTCTCCAGGCCAGAATACTGGAGTGGGTAGCCTTTCCCTTCTCCAGGGGGTCTTCCCAACCCAGGGATCAAACCCAGGTCTCCCGCACTGCAGGCTGAGCCACCAGGGAGGCCCAAGCACTCTTCTGGGTATATACAGCTCTGAGCTGACCACTTGGCCACAAGGCCTCATGTTCGTGGCAGTGTCATTCACAGATGCCAAAAGCTGGAAGCAGCCTAAGGGCCCATCCACGGGTGGATGGATGTTGGGCATTCCCTGCCCGGCAATGGCACCCCCACTCCCGTCTTCTTGCCTGGAGAGTCCCATGGATGGAAGAGCCTGGTGGGCTGCAGTCCATGGGGTCGCAAAGAGTCGGACACGACTGAGTGACTTCACTTTCCCTCTTCTCTTTCATGCGTTGGAGAAGGAAATGGCAGCCCACTCCAGTGTTCTTGCCTGGAGAATCCCAGGGATGGGGGAGCCTGGTGGGCTGCCATCTCTGGGGTCGCACAGAGTCGGACACGACTGAAGCAACTTAGCAGCAGCAGCAGCAGCAGCCAGTGGTTACGACCCGGGGCTTTCACTGTCATGGACCCAGGTTCCATTCCTGGTTGGGGAAGTAAGATCGCAGAAGGCATGTGGCACTGCCAATAAACAAACAAACAAACCCTCGGATAGACGGATAAACACAGTGTGGCTTATCCACACGGGGGATATGATTCCGCCTTTATTAAAAAGGAAGGGCCCCTGTCACACACTATGGCAGGGAGGAAGCTTGAAGACGTTATGCTTGGCGACGCAAGTGAGAGCGTTAGTCGGCTCCGTCGTGTCTGCTTCTTGTGGCCCCATGGAGCCCACCAGGCTCCTCTGTCCACGGATTTCCCCTGGCGAAGATACTGGAGCGGGCTGCCATGCCCTTCTCCAGTGACATAAGCCAGTCACAAAAAGACAGACACTATGTGGCCGCCCTCGCGTGGCCTTCCCAGGTGGCCAAGTGGGAAGAGTCTGCTTGCCAGCGCAAGAGACGCAGTTTCCATCTCTGGGTCTGGAAGATCCCCTGGAGAAGGAAATGGCAACTCACTCCACTCCAGAATTCTTGCCTGGAACGTCCCACGGACAGAGGAGCCTGGCGGGCTACAGTTCATGGGGTCACAAAGAGTCGGAGAGCAGCGAGCACCGGCGTGCATGCACGTGCCCTCAGAACTGTCAAACTCAAGGAGACAGAAACGGTAATGGTGGTCACCAGGGGCTGGGAGGGAGGGAGTGGGGAGTTGTTTCATGTGGGCAGAGTTTCGGTTTTGCAAGAAGCGCTGTGGGCACGTATGGCGCTGATGGCCGCACAGCAGTGTGACCGGCCTTGAGGCCGCTGACCGCACGCTGGGAAACGGGTGACGGTGGTCAGTTTATGGTACGTGCATTTTACCACTTTTTTTTTTTTTTTTTGAAAAAAAAAAAAAGATTGAACTAAAAATTTGGTTAAAAAATGTTAATACTTACAACTTAGATGTGCTCAGCAATGTGCCAGGTGCCACGGATCTGGGGCTGCACCAAACGGACAGAGACCACTCTCTGTGCTCTAGTAGGGGAGACAAAAAACACACAAAGCAGATCCCCACATGCCGCAAGGCAGCTTAAAGATCCGGTGTGCCACGACTAAGACCCAGCGCAGCAAAAAAATATTTTCCTTTTTTTTTTTTTTTGAAAGTTAAAGAAAGACAAAACAAGCACATAAATAAACAAGCTTCCTTCCCAAAGAGAGAAGAGCAGAGAGGGCAACGAACAAGCTCTGCCTTGGAGCTCAGCTGCGGTGCTCACATCGTGAGTCCCGGGGTGGACAGCAGCTGGTGGCTCTGCCTGCCAGATGCTGGCGTGTTTATTTTCTGAAGGCTGGTCTTGCTCCCACAGCGCCCCCTGCTGGACAGAAGCTGTTTCTGCCGCTTAGGGCACTCCCACAGTTACCCTGGCAACAGGTGGCGGAAAGGGGCTGTAGCCTGACAGCCTGCTCTGTCCATGGGCTCCTCCAGGCAAGAATACCGGAGAAGATTGCCATTTCCCACTCCAGGGGATCTTCCTGACCCAGGGATCGAACCTGTGTCTTTTGCATCTCCTGCACTGTTGTTCAGCCCCTTGGTCATGTCTGATTCTCTCACCCCATGGACTGCAGCACACCAGGCTTCCCTGTCCTTCGCCGTCTTCCAGAGCTTGCTCAAACTCTTGTCCATTGAGTCGGTGATGCCATCCAGCCATCTCTTCCTCCATCATCCCCTCCTCCTGCCTTCAGTCTTCCCCAGGATCAGGGTCTTCTCCAATGAGCCAGCTCTTCGCATCAGGTGGCCAGAGAAGTGGAGCTTCAGCCTCAGCGTCAGTCCTTCCAGTTCAGGGTTGGTTTCCTTCAGGATTGACTGGACTGGTCTCCTTGCATTGGCAGGCAGATTCTTTACTGCTGTGGCACTCGGGCAACAGCGCCCGGTTACTCCCTTCCTCCCATCCCAGGGTCTCATGTGACCACATTCCCTTTGAGGATGAAAATCATAAAGAAAAATCTCTCATCCTAAAAGAAATGCATTTCCTTGTTTATTACTGGGATCTAGGTCACTTTGGAAAATGCTTTTTAAAAAACAAATCATTTTTAATTTTTTGATGTGTAAAAGAAGTCTCTTTGGAAAGATAGACCTGAAGTTCTGTACCTGTGTCTCTAAGGCACAGTAAGAAGGTGGTCTTCTTGGATCCCATAGGATTGCTTGTATGGATATACCAAGTTCAGGTCATGAGATGGGTTGGTTTAGGTTGGCGTCTGACCTTCTCTCCCACTGGCCTGTTGAGCTCCTGGGAGGAAGTCTTGTTTTCCTTGGGGTCCTCAGTCCTCTGGTGGTGACTGACTTCCCAGCAAACTGTGACTGAGTTGCTGTATCTGCCTGCCTCCCATTCAAGGAGGGGCTGGTCTTCATCTAGCTGTTCATTCTTGCTGCCATCTGAGTCATTCATTCAGCAGGTATCGGAGAGTGCTGGGCACTGGGGGAATACAGCTCAGGAGTGGGACTGGCTCAATAGTTGTGGGGCGTGGGCTTAGCTGCTCTGAGGCATGTGGGATCTTCCCAGATCTGGGATTGAACCTGTGTCTCCTGCATTGCTAGGCTGATTCTTTACCACTGAGCCACCAGGCAAGCCCAAGAAATGCCTGTTTTTATAAGTAGTTTTATTTACTTTACTTATGTATTTATTTATGAATTTATTACATACAGTTTGCATGTGTCCATGGCTGTTTTTGCACAAGGATGGAGTGAGTAGTTGTGAGACCAGGTGGCTTGCAGTTCTTTTCACTGGCCCTTTAAGGACTCTGGACCCCCGTCCTAGCTCAGTCAGCAGCTCCACACCAAGCTAACTCCAGGACATGGGCCAAGGCTCATATTCCTGAAAGTTCTAGCTTGGAGGATAAGTGACAAGGTGCTTACTGCCTCATTTCACATGTGTGAACTTGCTATGTGTGAATTATCAGCACCCAATTTCATGAGTGTGTCCAGGGTGACTCCTGGGTGCCCGAGGCTGTCCTGGGGTGGATGAGACCATGTCCCAGCTACTCCCGACTTGCTAAGTGGTTCCTGTGCTCTTGGGTGTGGGAATGAAAAACAAGTTAATTGACTCCAGGGTGACTGGTGGGGTGCTCCCCTCAACCTTTATTAGACCCCATCCCAAACCCTGATTACTCTAGAAAGAAAGGGAGCTCTAGACCCTAGCAGCAGACATGGTCTGCAGGGGTCACCCAGGAGTGACAGTGGGGCCTCCCTCCCAGCTTGTTACTGACTTAGGAAGAGGGAGAAAGATCAGATTTATAAGATTCAGGAGGGTCCTCTTAACTCTCCAGATGGTCGGGGGGACGGGAGTGGGGAGAGGAGGGAACCGGAGGTTTGAAGGCGGCAGTGCCCAACAGGGCAGGGTGTGCCTGGCTCCCCAACCTCCATTCTGGACGGAAAAGTAACATTGGTCTAATAGCTGTCTTGCACTATGCAAACCAGCTTCAAGCTGCCATTCCAAATGAGGCCCTGCACTAATCTCTGTGCAGAAACACCACCAAATGACTAAGAGGATTTCAGAACCCTTTAGGTGTAAGGCGCACAGATAATGGCGTAAACTATCTCCCAAACCAGGACTTTCTGAGAATTTCTGGTGGCCCAGGGGTTAGGATGCCACCCTTTTCACTGTGGAGGGCTTAACTTCCATCCCTGCTCAGGGAACTAGGATCCCGAAACCTGCGAGGTGCGGCCAAAGACACAAAATTATTACAATTTGTCTTAATTACTACTTTTTAAATATTAACCACAAACAAAAAATATTTTAGCAATAGATATGTAAGGAAGCCATTTTCAAATCCAGGGGATACGCCACATGTGCAGTGCTAAGTCGCTTCAAGCATGTCCAACTCTGTGTCCACGGGATTCTCCAGGAAAGAATACTGGAGTGGGCTGCCATCTTCCTCCAAACCAGGGGTTGAACCTGTATTTCCTAACATCTCCTGCGCGGGCAGGAGAGTTCTTTACCACTAGGGCCACCTGGGAGGCCTATACTAGTTACTTACAGCAGGTACTCAAGTAGCCAGTTACAACATGTTGGTTACTTGTTCTTTTCACATCTAAATTCAGGAGTTCTTAGTTTGTAATTAGTGAACTACCTGAATAAAAATGTAAATATGTGACAGAAAAGGTCCACGAAAACTACGGTTAAAGATTACACAGTCAGCTTCTCATAATACAGCTAAGTGAGAATATACCTACTTCACAAACCTTAAACATCTATGATAAACGACACAAAAGCAACCAAGGTGTATGCTTATTTGAGGACCACTGCCTGGGAGGACTGGCTTTCCCAGGTGGCTCAGTGGTAAAGAACCCGCCTGCCAATGCAGGAGACACAGGTTAGATCACTGGGCAGGAAGATTCCCTCCGAGAAGGAAAAGGCAACCCACTCCAGTATTCCTGCCAGGAAATCCCATGGATAGAGGGGCCTGGCAGCCTAGTCCATGGGGTTGCAGAAAGAGTCGCACACAAATTAGAGGCTGAACAAGCAGCTAGGAGGACCACGTTATAAAACGGATTAGCCTTCTGTCCCTTTAAGGGATGTTTAAGATTCCAGGTCCTCAGGGTGAAAGAATAAAACCCTAATACCAGTATATCATCACACAAATGATTTAAATATTCATTTTGAGGAGAAAGAAATATCTAAAGCTGTGAACTTTATTCCACTCCTATAATTACATATACAACATGTCTACCTTCGAACAAACAAAAGCAAACATGTACAGTCCTTTTCAGACATAAAGCTTTTCCAATAAAATTTAAACTTTTTATTAACTTTTAAATTACAAACAAACGTTGGTAATCATATATAGACATGTTAGCTTTGGACAAATTAAGACTGTAGTTATACTTTCAAATACAACTTCAGAATGAGTTGCAATAAAAACATTTTCTCAAAAATTGTATTATTTCCTTTGGTTTACAATCCATCATATGGAAAGTTTAATATAATTTAAAATAATTTACCATCTACCCTAAAGTATGCTAGAGAAATGTGAATCACTATCAGCACTTTATTGATTGGGAGATGTTTGCAGAAATTAACAGCTGTGGCCGTTGATCTGTTCTATAAGAGAATATCGAACTGTCTCCAGGCAGTAGTTTGGGTAACAAAAGACGTATGAATCCGTCTCTGGTCAATAAGCTGTTAGGCTCCAATTACCAAGGCTTTAAGGGCTCAGTAGTTTTCCTAAGAGTACTGCAAATATACAAATGCTGAAAAGGTAATACTGTTAGTTGAGCTGTAAAATGCTTAAAAATAACAACTCTGCCACAGTGTGCAGGTAAGTTCATACATTTTGCTTCCGGGATTCCCCCACCAAGCAGCTTTCATGTTTCAAGTTTGAAATGGAAGACATAGAAAACCATACATTCCATGTGAAATGAGGAGAGTGAGCAATCAAGTGTGCACAACCAAACTTTACAGTTCCATACTCCAACATCAGAGGTGTCCGGTAACAGGAATTTCAACTGATCTGATTAACAGGCGAGATAATTTCAGACCTGTCCTCTTGCAGCGCTGTCCGGCAGACTCAGACCTGAGGTCTTTCGCTGCAACAGGGAAAGTGGTCTTCCGTCCGAAAGACGACGGGGGGTTCGTAGCCGGTCAGCTGGGACCTGCCGGAGGGCGCCTTGTGGAAAAAGGAGGGCACGTTAATCGTGTGCAGCAATTTCCTGAACGTACTGGGGAACGCCCCCAGCTCGGCCTCCGCCCTGGCGACCTGCTCCTCCAGCCTGGCCACACTGCCGCTGACCATGCCCACGAAGGCCTCCAGCCGGTCGATCTTGCTGTAGACTCGCCGCATCTCGGTGGCTTTGGCGTAAATGAGAGGCACGCCCTCGCCGACTACGTGCGAGGAGTCGCCGCGCAGCATGTCCAGCATGCCCACAAACTCGTCCACCCTGGTGAGCAGGTCCTCCAAGCTCGCGTCCAGCGCCTCGATCTCGGGCCGCGCCCCCCGCGCCGGGCAGCAGGCTGGCGGCGTAGCCCGCGGCGGCGCGGCGCAGCAGCGGCGGGTCCCGGCTCGGCGCGCCCGACTCCGGGCCCTCGTCCTCCCACGGCCCCGAGGCGCTGCTGTGGCTCTGCGACACGTTGCCGCTGTCCCCGCTCCAGGCCGCCGCCTGGGCCTCGGCCTCCTCGGCCGGCTCCTCACCAACCGGCCCGCAACTCGGTGGGAAATCCTCCATAGCCCGCAGCCGCCGGGCTAGACAGCCCCCACTTCCGGGCTCCGCGCGCGCAGGCACCTGCGCACGCGCCGCCCTACTTCCGGCCTCTGCGCGAGCACGTACCCGCACGTACACCGCTCTTTCTAGGGGACGCCCCGCGCCTGTGCATGCGCACACATCTCTGCTTCCAGCCGTTGAGCGGGCGTGCACGCGCGCTGCGGTCTCTGCGCAGGTGCTCAGGCTCAGAAATCTTAAAAAAACCAAAAAAACAAAAAAAAGACTCTCCACCGAAGAGCCGTATGGGTAGAGCATCAGTTAGCATCACTGCCCTTTGGCCTCCAATTAAAAAAATATTTTTAAATCTCTAAAACATTTTGGGGAAACAGTGTCAGACTTTATTTTTGGGGCTCCAAAATCACTGCAGATGGTGAGTGCACCCATGAAATTAAAAGACGCTCACTCCTTGGAAGAAAAGTTATGACCAACCTAGATAGCATATTGAGAAGCAGACATTACTTTGCCAACAAAGGTCCGTTTAGTCAAGGCTATGGTTTTTCCAGTGGTCATGTATGGATGTGAGAGTTGGACTGTGAAGAAGGCTGAGCGCCGAAGAACTGATGCTTTTGAACTGTGGTGTTGGAGAAGACTCTTGAAAGTCCCTTGGACTGCAAGGAGATCCAACCACTTGGATCTTCTGAAGGAGATCAGCCCTGGGATTTCTTTGGAAGGAATGATGCTGAAACAAACTGCAGTATTTTGGCCACCTCATGCGAAGAGTTGACTCATTGGAAAAGACTCTGATGCTGGGAGGGATTGGGGGCAGGAGAAGGAGACGACTGAGGATGAGGTGGCTGGATGGCATCACTGACTCGATGGATGGGAGTCTGAGTGAACTAGGGGAGTTAGTGATGGACAGGGAGGCTTGGCGTGCTGCGATTCATGGGGTCGCAAAGAGTCGGACATGACTGAGCGACTGAACTGACTGAAAAAGTTTTTTTAGAAAACTTTAAAAAAATTTAAACAATGGTTAAAGATATACACATTAAAAAAATGTGTAACAGGAGTACAATAAAGTTTGTATATCTTATTAAGTGTACACACTGACTAGTTTTTCCATATCCATCAAATCCTGAAAGATGATGCTGTGAAAGTGTTGCACTCAATTGGCCAGCAAATTTGAAAAACTCAGCAGTGGCCACAGGACTGGAAAAGGTCAGTTTTCATTCCAATCCCAAAGAAAGGCAATGCCAAAGAATGCTCAAACTACTGCACAATTGCAGTCATCTCACATGCTAGTAAAGTAATGCTCAAAATTCTCCAAGCCAGGCTTCAGCAATACGTGAACCATGAACTTCCAGATGTTCAAGCTGGTTTTAGAAAAGGCAGAGGAACCAGAGATCAAATTGCCAACATCCGCTGGATCATGGAAAAAGCAAGAGAGTTCCAGAAAAGCATCTATTTCTGCTTTATTGACTATGCCAAAGCCTTTGACTGTGTGGATTACAATAAACTGGAAAATTCTGAAAGAGATGGGAATACCAGACCACCTGACCTGCCTCTTGAGAAATCTGTATGCAGGTCAGGAAGCAACAGTTAGAATAGGACATGGAACAAAAGACTGGTTCCAAATAGGAAAAGGAGTATGTCAAGGCGTATATTGTAACCCTGCTTATTTAACTTCTATGAAGAGTACATCATGAGAAACTCTGGGCTGGAAGAAGCACAAGCTGGAATCAGGATTTCTGGGAGAAATATCAGTAACCTCAGATATGCAGATGACACCACCCTTATGGCAGAAAGCGAAGAGGAAATAAAAAGCCTCTTGGTGAAAGTGGAGGGTGAAAAAGTTGGTTTAAAGCTCAACATTCAGAAAACGAAGATAATGGCATCTGGTCCCATCCCTTCATGGGAAATAGATGGGGAAACAGTGGAAACAGTGTCAGACTTTTATTTTTAGGGGCTCCAAAATCACTGCAGATGGTGACTGCAGCCATGAAATTAAAAGATGCCTATTCCTTGGAAGAAAAATTATGACCAACCTAGATAGCATATTCAAAAGCAGAGACATTACGTTGCCAACAAAGATTCATCTAGTCAAGGCTATGGTTTTTCCTGTAGTCATGTATGGATGTGAGTTGGACTATGAAGAAAGCTGAGTGCCGAAGAACTGATGCTTTTGAACTGTGACGTTGGAGAAGACTCTTGAGAGTCCCTTGGACTGCAAGGAGATCCAACTAGTCCATTCTGAAGGAGATCAGCCCTGGGATTTATTTGGAGAGAATGATGCTGAAAGTGAAACTGCAGTATTTTGGCCACCTCATGGGAAGAGTTGACTCATTGGAAAAGACTCTGATGCTGGGAAAGATTGAAGGCAGGAGGAGAAGGGGATGACAGAGGATGAGATGGTTGGATGGCATCACTGACTGGATGGACGTGAGTCTGAGTGAACTCCGGGAGTTGGTGATGGACAGGGAGGCCTGGCGTGCTGGGATTCATAGGATCACAAAGAGCCGGACGCGACTGAGCGACAGCACTGAAGTGGTAGCCATGTAGCCTCTATCCTGGTCAAGATACGGAACATGTCCAGGAACCATGTTAGTCTTCCCCCTCACTTACCTAGCTTTTTCTTGCTGTTTATAGTAAAATGAAAGAGAAGTCAGATAAGCAAAATGAAGATCTTTTAAACCTTGACTTATATTTTTTTGGCTGTGAGACTTGCGGGATTTTCGCTCCCTGACCAGGGATCGAGTTGATGCCTCCTGCAATGGAATGGCAGAGTCCTAATCACTGGACTGCCAGGGAAGTCCCAAACCTTGCTATTTTCGTGACTTTCAAAATTCTCAGCATTTCCAAACGGGAAAAGAAAAGTGAAAGTTGCTGTCCGACGCTTTGCCACCCCATGGACTACACAGTCCATGGAATTCTCCAGGCCAGAATACTGGAGTGGGTAGCCTTTCCTTCTCCAGGTGATCTGCCCAACCCAGGGTCAAACCCAGGTCTCCCGCATTGCAGGTGAATTCTTTACCAGCTGAGCTCTCAGGGAAGCCAAAATAAGCATAATTTAAAAATGGTTTTATAGCAAAGATTACATCCAGGGTGATCTTGGGTGGCCTCAGCCTGCAACGTCTTGAATCAGGACTTGGATGATAGCCCCAGATCCTGGCTACTAGACCAGTTGTCAGTGACAAGGGCCCTGGCCCTTCGGCTTTGCAAAGAATTCACACAAAGATGGAAAGTAGTGAAACAAGTATTTATGAAGATGAAAAAGAGTGTACGTGTGGATAGACAGGAGTGGACTCAGAGAGAGAGAGTCGCTGAGTTGAGACCTCATGGCAGTTTGAATTACTTTTATGGGGCATTTCCTCTGGGTTTCCTTTGGCCAGTCATTTTGATTTGCCTGGTTCACAGTCCATATTTGGTGTATCTCAGGATCCTTCCATGTGTGCACATGCCTCTCTTAGCCAAGATGTATTCCACTGAAGAGCCGTATGGGTACAGCCTCAGTGAGCATCACTCCCTTTTGACCTCCAAGGAGCCTTTCTGCATGTGTGTGGCTGAAGAGGTCTCCTGGCTTTGGGGATGAGAGCTATGTGGTTTAGATAGGGCCAGCTTTCTTCTGTCTCATCCCTTCTCATGCTGTTCTTGTCTTGGAGTTCTGATCCACATGGAATGAGTCTCCAGTTGCTTTAATCTGGGGCGACCATCTACTTCCTGCCTCAAGGGTACCGCCAGGAAAAACAAAAGGGAGTTGAGGCTGTAAAATCCCTCTTAATCAATAGTTAACCAAAGAAAGAAATGGAAAATTTTATTCAAGCCAACCCAAGGATTAAATTATAACCTGGGAGACAGTCTTTCAGAAAGCTCTGAGGACTGTTCCACTAGTAAGAGATAAAAGCACAATTATTTAGTTTTGAGACAAATGATTATACACCAAAGTAACATATTTACAGTTTACATAGTCCAGATCTGCATGTGCAAGGCAAGTTGTGGGTCATCCTGACCCCTCACAGTATTGAGAAAGAATTTTTCCTAAAGAGTCACCTTGCTTGTGACAGGAAAAAACTACTTTTTTTTTTTTTGCAAGCAGGCACTCCTATGTCTTCTGAGGGAGTCTGGTTAATGTGCAGTGCAGAGGTGGAGTGCACACTAAAGAGCGAACGTGGCCCAAACTGTATTTAAATTTTTTTCTGTGCTGACCTAAAAGTAATTGTATTTCATCAAACACCTCCCCTTTTGTTGCCTAATTTATTGTTAAATAAGAAAACATCATCTTTCTCTAAAAAAATTTCCCCCATTTTCCAGTTGCTCAATCACCACGTGTTGAATGGAGAAAACTTAGAAAACAGAGAGGCAAATGATGTAAAATCTGAAAAAAAAAAAAACCACAAAAAACAAAAACTCAGAAAAATAAAAGATGGCCACTCAATGTACCGTTCAGCCAGAAAAACAGCATTTTAAAGAGGTCTATTGTGTGCCTCTCAGAGCCTCGCAATCAGACAGCAGGGTCTTTAGGAGATTGTTGGGCAGGGGGCTCAGGTGGTTGGCCCACCCCTCCAGTGGTGCTGTGTGCAGGGCATGCCCTGCTTTTGCTCTCGACACCCTGTGTTTGCTCCCTGCCCTTCAAAAGTGGCAGTTGGGCTTTGAGTTTTTTTTTATCTTGTTGTGCATCATTTGCCCCAGCTGCTCATGTACACAGTTATTTTTAGTTCCTTATAGAAAGGGAGAAATGGGTGGGAGAGGATGAGATGGTTATCACTGACTCAATGGACATGAATTTGAGCGAACTCTCGGAGGAAGTGAAGGACATGAAAGCCTGGCGTACAGCAGTCTATGGGGTAACAAAGCGTCGGACATGAGTTGGCAACTAAACAATAGCAACAAATGGTTTCTTCATACTTTGTTGCTGGAGGAGACCATCTGTCCAGGAGCAAGCTCTGCTGCAAATGGTCCCAGGTCCCAGCTTGTCTCATTATCTCTTACTCTCAGATCACTTGCTCCTACTTCTTGTGGACATCTATGAGGAAATATACATAGCAAGAAACTAAGGTCTTTTACCAACAGCCAGCAAAAAAACAGCCTCCTTCCAATAACCACAGGCGTCAGCCACCTTGGGAAGTGGATCCTGCAGCCCCATTCAAGCCCAGCGAAGGCTTCAGACCTAACTGCCACCTTGACTGCAGCCTAATTAAATGTCCTGAGCCGAGACTATGTGGGATGACAAACATCTGTTGTTTGCAGCTGCTAGCTTTGGGGGTGATCTGTTACAGCAATAGATGGCTAACCTGCCACTGAAGGAGTATACTGCAACTTGCTTGTTTTATGTATTCTCTTACCTATGAACATTTATGTTGTTTTAGCTTAAGGGAAATGATCATACAGCAGCTATGAATATTCTTCTGTATATCTTTTTGTGGACACATGTGCTCAAAATGTCTTGAATGTTAACCAAGGCATCGAATCTGCTAGGTCACAGGCTTGGTATATGTTTAGTCTTAGTTATTGTTGTTGCTTAGTCATTAAGTCATGTGTGACTCTCTTGTGATCCCACGAACTGTAGCTGGCTGGGCTTCTCTGTCCATGGGATTTCTCAGGCAAGAATACTGCAGAGGGTTGCCATTTCCTTCTCCAGGAGATCTTCCTGACCCAGGGATCGGACCCTCAGCTCCAGCATTGGCAGGCAGCTTCTTTAGCTGATCTGTAGTCACTGCCAAATAATTTTCCAAAGGTGTAGCAATTTACATTCATATTTATGGACTTGATTGAATGTATGCATTCCCCCAAATCATACGCTGAAGCCCTAACACTCGGTGTGACTGTTTTTGGAGTAAGGAAGTGATTAAGACTAAATGAGGTCATAAGAGTGGAGTGCTGATGTGACAGGATTAGTGTCCTTGTAAGAAGAGACACCTGAGCTCACTGTCCTCTCTCTCCCCATCCCATCCCCGCCTATACACGCACAAAAGGGTCACGTGAGGCCTGCAAGAGTGTGGCTGTCCACAAGCCAGGAAGAGAGAACTCAGCAGACACTGAATATGCCGGCACTTTGATCATGGACTTCTAGCTCCAGAACTGTGAAGGGGGAAAGTCTGTGATTTAGGCTGTGGTGTTTTGTAGTCTGAGCAGACTAAGACACCCATCAAGAGTGTACGAGCATTCCTGGGGACTTGCTGGTGGTCCAGTGGTTAAAACTCCGTGCTTCCAAGGCAGGGGGCATGGGTTCAGCCCCTGGTGGGGAACTAGATCCCACGTGCTGTGAGTGTCTCAGATGCTCCACATCTTCCGCAGGGTGGAATCCTCACCAAGACCACAGGTGCGAGGTCCAGAACCAAGGACACCACCAAAATGTACTGTAACCACTGCCAAAAGCACCCCTCCCCCGGCCCCCGCCCGTGATCATCACCAACAGACTTCCTGACACCAAATTAGGCAAAAACGCCCATGCTGGTACGTACCCTATAGTGCCCTAATCAATCACCTAATGCCAACTTTCCAGCAGGATCTTTTTTTTTTTTTGATCTTGAGGCTAAAAATCGTCTACTGATCCACAAAAGCACCGACTCTTCCCGGCCCGTCAGGAGGGGTTCGCTCACAACGCTTGCAGTGCCCACAGTGTCTCTGCTCTTTGTTCTTAATAAAATCACTCCTTTCTGCAATACTTTGTGTCTGGAAATTCTTATCCAACCCACGTCCACTGCCATGACTTGGGATTGTCAACATTTTACATTTATCCATTCTAGTGGCTGCATTGCGCTATCTCATTGTGGTTTGAACTTGCATTTCCCTGTTGAGTCACGAAGTTGAGCACCTTTCCACATTCATGCCGGTGTGCTAAGCTGCTTCAGTCGTGTCCAGCTCTTTGCTGCTTTAGGGACTGTAGCCTGCCGGGCTCTTCTGTCCATGGAATTCTCTAGGCGAGAATACTTGAGTGGGTTGCCATGCCCACCTCCAGGTGATCTTCCCAACCCTGGGATCAAACCTGCATCTTTATGCCTCCTTCATTGGCACGTGTGTTCTTTATTACTAGGGCTACCTGGGAAGCCCACCTTTTAATACACTTATTGGCTATTTGGATATTCCCTTTTGTGAAGTGCCAGTTCAAGTCTTTCCACCTTTTAAATACTGAGTTTTCTTTTTCTCATTGATCTGTAGAAATTCTCAATACAGCTTGAAAATACCACCTACTCCAGTACTCTTGCCTGGATAATCCCATGGACGGAGGAGCGTTGTAGGCTACAGTCCATGGGGCTGCAAAGAGTCGGACACTACTGAGCGACTTCACTTCACTTCACTTCTGGTGGCTCAGTGGTAAAGAATCTTTCTGTCAATGCAGGAGATGTGGGTTTGATCCCTGGGTCGGGAAGATTCTCTGGAGAATGAAATGGAAACCCATTCCAATATTCTTACCTGGGAAATCCCATGGACAGAGGAGTCTGGCAGGCTGCAGTCCATGGGGGTGGCAAAGGGTCAGGCATGACCTAGTGACTAAACAACAACAGCAACATTTGTCAGAAATATCTATTGAAAATATCTTCTCCTGCTCTGCAATGTGACTTCACTCTCTTAGTGGTGACTATTTTTTCCCTTCTATTAATAGTGTCTTTTGGTAAATAGAAGTTCATAATTTTAATAAAGTCCAATTTACCAAAGTAGGAAAGTTTGGGGAGTGAAAGGGGACACTATTAACAATCACATCAAGACAGGAGGTGTAAAATATAGGATAAATTATGCCATATGATTGTTACAAACCATGCAGATCATACTATGATTACTAAGGATCATTCCCAGCTTAGGGTGATAGGTGGACATTCAGATCCAGAGAGATGTGTTCAGGTTAACCAACTTGTCCAAGTAATTGGACAACTGAGCAACTAATCGGAGGAATTAGGAACCAGTTCTGGATTTGTTCAACTCCAAAACATTTGGCATCAAATATCTCCATGAACTGCTTTGTAACAATTATAATTAGCTGTTTCTGGGTGAGGAAGCTGTGAAGGAGAGGAGTGCCTTAAACTTCCTCCAACTCAGTTGTTTTGCCAAAAGTTTTACTTTCATTTTAGATTTGAAACAACAGAAAGAAGTGATAGTGTATACACAGTACCAAATTGGGGCAATTCCTATATTCAGACTTGAATAGTGCTAGAAAGTCCCAAGTAATAGCAATTTGGAGTCCCAGTTGGGAAAAGGGTCCTGGGCAGTGCATCCACCCCACCGGTAAGATTACAAATTGCAGATTTGGGGGCTCCCATTTATAATCCCAGGCTGTTATCATCATCTGTTTGTGCTCAGATAATTTCCCAGAAATGAATTCCATTTTTAACCTTAGACTGCTGGGTCAAAGGAGAATTTTTATTGTGATAAAAAAATAAAAATTTACCATCTTAATGATTTCTAAGAGTACATGCAGTTCAGTATTGTTACGGGTATTCACATCATCACGCAACCAATCTCCAAAACTTTTCATCTTGCAAAATGGATGCATTAAACCCATTAGACAACATCACTTCTACCCCTGGCCCCTACCACTCCACTTTATGTCTCTGTGGATTTAATGACTCTAGGGACCTCATGTAAGTGGAATTACACAGAATTTTTCTTTTTCATGATGGGCTTTTTTCACTCAGAATAGTGTCTTCAGGCTTCATTGAGTTTGCTGCATGTGTTAGGATTCCCTCCTTCGGAAGGCTGAGTAACAGCCCATCATGTGAGCAGACCACATTTTGCTTATTTATTTTGATGCTTTTAAACTGTGGTGATGGAGAAGATGCTTGAGAGTCCCTTGGACTGCAAGGAGATCCAACCGGTCCATTCTGAAGGAAATCAGCCCTGGGTGTTCTTTGGAAGGAATGATGCTAAAGCTGAAACTCCAGTACTTTGGCCACCTCATGCACAGAGTTGACTCATTGGAAAAGACTCTGATGCTGGGAAGGATTGGGGGCAGGAGGAGAAGGGGATGACAGAGGATTAGATGGCTGGATGGCATCACTAGCTCGATGAATGTGAGTCTGAGTGAACTCCGGGAGTTGTTGATGGACAGGGAGGCCTGGCGTGCTGCGATTCATGGGGTCACAAAGAGTTGGACACGACTGAGCGACTGAAGTGAACTGAACTGAGATGGACATTTGGGTTGCTAACAGATTAGAAAAAAATTTAGCCCAAATCAGATATTTCTCCACCATCAAGCTTAGAAAAACAAGCAGCCACCATTAATTTCATAGATGAACCCACTGGACGGGATGTGGTTTGATTCCTCTCTGGGAAACTAAGCTCACACATGCTTCAGGGCAACTAAGCCCACAACGCAACTACTGATTCCTCACACACCTCAACCAAAGATCCTGTATGCTGCAACTAAGACCTGATACAACCAGGGTAAATAAATAAATAACAACAGTAACAACAGGGGCCATCCCTTTCCAATCAAGGGATCAACCAAAGCCTCACATTTGACTAGTTCACCAAGTCCTGGATCTCTCGGTGATGATCATCTCTGCTCTGGTGAATATGTCTTCAAATGTTAAGAATAGACTTCAACTGCTGGGTATTTAAAGAAAAAAAAAAAAAGGAATCTCAAAACCAGGGTAAATTATTGACCCAAAAGCTCACTTGCATCATGGGTTACTTTCTAAAGACAGTTTCATAAAATTGCAAAGGCACCTATCTGGGCAGTTTTTCGTTGGTGATTCTAATCCTCACTTGTAGTTCATTTCTTCATTTCTTTGTTATTGTGGAAGTTCCCTTGGAGGAGGAAATGGCAACCCACTCCAGTATTCTTGCCTGGGGAATTCCATGGACAGAGAAGCCTGGTGGGTTACAGTCTGTAGGGTCACAAAGAGTCAGACCTGACTGAGCATACACATTGTGTTTTATGGTTTTGGTGGCAAAAAAAAAAAAAAAAAAATTGTATCGTGCCAAGAATATGTTACTTGAAAAAAACGTGTTTGGAGAGATTCAGGGGCCAGGGTTTGATGAGTGGCTACATGGCTGACTGACTAGATCGAGGTACTTGGGTTCCATGTGCTTCCCTTGGGTCCAGTACAGTGCGGTGCTCACTTTGTGCTGATGAATCAGCAAAAACCAGGGACTGTACCTCTGGCATCAGGCTGGCACATGGTGGGTGCTCAGGAAATGACCTGTGAGTGGATTCTGTGTTGTTTGCATCTCTATCTCTCTGCTGGGCAGGCAGTGAGCATTAAGTGATAAATCAGCGGATTATTTGCTGTGTGTATGTGTTGGGGGTGGTGCTGATGTTGCAGGAAGGAGGACCTCTAGCAAGGCCCGAAACTGGGCTTTTGTCTAACACTCAGAAATGAATTGTCCGAGGAGACACATGTGCTGACAAAGCAAGAGACTCTATTGGGAAAGGGCGCCTGGATGGAGAGCAGTAGGGTAAGGGAACCCAGGAGAACAGCTCTGCCACGTGGCTCGAGGTCTTGGGTTTTATGGTGATGAGATTAGTTTCTGGGTTGTCTTTAGCCAGTCATTTTTGACTCAGTCCTTCCTGGTGGTGCACACCTTGTTCAGCCAAGATGGATGCCAGAGAGAAGGATTCTGGGAGGTGGTTGGACACGTGGTGTCTCCTTTTGACCTTTCCCCAAACTTTTCCGGTTGGTGGTGGCTTATTAGTTCCATGTTCCTTACCAGGCGCTCCTGTGGTAAAACAACTCATGCAATTGGTTGCTATGGCGCCTGGCCAGGGTGGGCGGTCCCAGTCAGTGTGCTTCCCCTAACACCGGTTTAAGGAAACCATCAGTTTCTCTGAGACCAGTGCCATTTCATGAGGATTTTATTAATCAGAGATCCATCATCGGGCTCAGCCCAGGGAAATAATTATCAACAAGGGCTTTCCGGTAGCGGAGCCTGCTGCTTGATCCCGCCTGGCCACCCTTCAGGGATCTGGATCTGCAGGGCATCTGTTGAATTCTCTCTGCTCAAAGTGCCTGGGGCCAGCTGGCCGGAGCGCAGCTGCGACGCTGTGAACTGGCCGCAGTCCACCTCGCGGCCTCCATCCGCGCGTCCGGGTCCTCGGCCCGGTTGTCCACAGCCTGCCTGCACCTTCCGGTCCAGAAGAGATGGGCCTGGCGTCCGCGATGAGCGTGCCTGGGCAGGGCTGGGCCCTGGCAGAGTTTCTGCTGCCTTTGCGGTCACGCGGCCTTGGAGCCAGGACCCTGAAAGAGCACTGGGACTCCGCGAAGCTGTGAGCGGCCCTCACGTCTGTGACGTCACAGGAAGCAATCTGTAGGGTTTTCTGTTTGTTTGCTTGTTTTTAAGCCAAACTTGAATTGTGTTTTGCAGGTCAGGATGCAATATTTACCTTAACTTTCATGTTTTGAAGGGGATTGCCTTTGGCTTGTACCGCGTGCTGTCACATGAGTATTCCCAGGAAAGGCGCCCCCTCAGCCCTCTGTCGTTGGTGTGCCACTCGCTCTGTGGATGTTACTTCATTAAAATTCTCTGCATTAGGTTTATTGAGCACCCATCTCCTGCTGGCACCAAGCTAGCTCTCTTCCTCACAAATTCCTGGCAAGGAACAGGCATCACCCCAGGTTACAGATGAAGTAAATAAGGCCCAGAGCTGCTCTCTGCCTTGCTCAGGCACCCAGCTCGTGGGCTCCAGGGTCTTTGGAAGGCCAGGTGGTGGGGGTGCCTCTGATAGCCTGCTCCTGGGGGCTATCCTCTGATAGCCTGCTCCTGTGGCGCCAGTGGGCAAGCGAGGACCAAGCACCACCACGGTGCAGATTTGAAAAGCAGCAGCAGGGCCCACTGCCGACCCAGTCCTGCAGCCACGAATTCCACGGCACACTGAGCAGGGTCTGCACGTGGCAGGATCCGTGGGAAGGGGGGCTCTGGAAGCTTGCAGCTTGGCAGCCAGCAGCGTGCGTGAAGCTCTGACTGTGCCAGGCGCTGGGCTGCATGCAAGGCTCTGGGCACTGCTGAGCCTGGAGCTCCTCCGGCTGTCCTGGGCTTCAACGCCAGCTGCAGGCCAGATGTATTGAAGGGCTTCCCAGGTGGGTCAGACAGCCAAGAGTCTGCCTGCACCGCAGGAGGCTGGGGTTTAATCTCTGGGTCGGGAAGATCCCCTGGAGAAGGGAATGGCTGCCCACTCCAGTATTCTTGCCTGGAGAATTTCATGGACAGAGCAGCCTGGTGGACCACAGTTCATGGGGTCTTGAAGAGTCCGACATGACTGAGTGATTTTTCACTGAGCCCCTTGTTTTTTTTTTTTTTTCTTTAACCAAGTTAGGAAGCTCAGAGTGTTAGCCGTAGGACCGCCAGGGAAGTCGCTTCTGATGTTATCTGAGTTTGAGAATACTTAATCATCCACAGGTTTTCAAAATGTGTTCCTGGGATTCCCCGTATGGCACGAGGTGTTCAGTGAGCGCCAGAGCTTGAGAATGCAGGTGATAATACTGAGCTCAAAAAGAAATTAAATTGCATATAAATTAGAAGTTCAATCGCATCAACTTTTGCACGGGGAAAAGACGGAAGGGAGAGGGAGAGTCTGTAGCAGGGGCACGGCTTCCCTCCACGTGGCTGTATATTTATTTTTGGCCATGCTGGGTCCTTGTTGCTGCAGAGGCTTTTCTCCAGCTGCGGTGCATGGGCCTCTCACTGCAGGGCTCCCTGCAGAGCACAGGCTCCAGGGCATGTGGGCTTCAGCAGTTGCAGCACACGGGCTCAGTACTTGTGGTGCTCGGGCTTAGTCACCCGCAGCACATGCAGCCGACCTGGGGTTGAACTGGTGCTCCCTGCATTGCAAGGCAGATTCTTACACTGGACTGCCAGGGAAGCCCTGTGCTTGGTCTTTGAAGGGACACTTTAGGCTGAAAATCTCAGGCTTCCATTTGCAAGATTCAGCTTAGTCCTGTTACAGGGTGGGTAGGTGGAGTGTGGTGGGGCAGGAGGAGAGGTGAGGAAGGAGCCCAGAACGGGAAGAGCGGAGAGGAGGAGGGAGGTGAGGAAAGGGCAGGGGCGGGGAGGCGGGAGGGGAGGTGGAGGAAGGCGGCCCTCTGTTCAGAGGCCGAGGCAGAGGGCCCTTGTAGGCTCCAGGCTGGAGAGCTGTGGGCAGACAAGTGCTGGGACAGGGCCTTCTTCTGCCATTGCTCCTTTCAGTCCCGTTAGCACCGGGCAGCCTGGGAACCAGGAGGAAGGCGGCAGGAAGATGGTAGGGCAGGGAGCCCCGGAGAGGAACGGTTCTGAGGGGGCCTTGGAGAAGTTCCTGGCTTTGGTCCCTGTGTCCCCAGGCCTCCTGCTCTGGGGTTCCCAGCCCTCTCTTCCCCATGGGCCTCCTGCAGAGGAAGAATCCGGGTCACGGGTAAACTGGGGCTCCAACCGCATGTTACCAGGGTCAGCCTGGCCACAGCCCTTTCCTGTTCAGAAGCCCCTGGTCCCCAGCCCCTGGCAGCAGGTCCAGTCCTGGGCTCACTGGCCTCCCTTCCCAGGGCTGGCTCTCTCAGAGCAGCAGGGTCTTGACCCTTTCTGTCCCTTCTGCCTTCTAGACTCTCCTCTTTTTCGTGTCCCCACCATCCTCCCTAACCCTTTCCATGTTCCCCCAGCAAGCCTGTCCTGCCCCGGATGGAGCCCCCCCAGCTTGTCCCCTGGGTGATGCTCTCTAAACCCACAGTACTTGCAGGCTCAGACAAGCAAGCCTCCCCTGGGGCTCTGTGTATGTCAGGAATACTTCTTTTCTTTTTCAGTTTTAATTTTATTTTTTAACATCAAATCACTTTGTAACGAGGTATAGTTGATGAACAATGTTGTGGTAGTTTTAGGTGAACAGCAAAGGGACTCAGCCATACATACACATGTATTCATTCTCCCCCAAAACCCCTCCCAACCAGGCTGGCACGCAACACTGAGCATAGTTCCATGTGCTATACCATAGGTCCTTGTTGGCTATCCATTTTAAACATAGCAGTGTGTACATGACCTTCCCAAAGTCCCTAACTATTCCCTCCCCGCAGCAACCATAAGCTCCTTTTCTGAGTCTGGAGTCTCCTTCTGTTTTGTAAGTTAACTTGTATCATTTCCTTTCAGATTGCACATATTAGGGATGTCACACATTTCTCCTTCTCTGTCCGACATACTTAGCGCAGTGTGACACTCTCCAGGTCCATCCATGTTGCTGCAAATGGCATGACTTCATCCCTTTGAATGGCTGAGTGATATTCCACTGTACATGTGTGCCACACCTTCTCTATCCATTCCTCTGTCAACGGACGTCTAGATTGCTTCCACGTCTTGGCTGTTGTAAACAGTGCTGCAATGAACATTGAGGTGCATGGATCTTTTCAGGCCATGTTTTTCTTTGGATATATGCCCAGGATTGGGGTTGCAGGGCTACACAGTAGCTCTACTTTTAGTTTTTGAGGAACCTCCATACTGTTCTCCATAGTGGCTGTACCAAATTACATTCCCACCTACAGTGCAGGAGTGTTCCCAGGAATGCTTCTGATCACAGGATCTAGGTCAGGTTTGCACACTTCCTCCTCTCCCCAGTGGGGAGACATTTGTTCCTGGTAAAGCCTGCAGGGCCCCAGCTGCCAAATGTTTGATGTCAAGGGAGAGAGCGTGGATGGGACCTGGAGGTCAGGGTGATGGGGAGATGAACTCAGGCGACTTACTCAGCACCAGCCTGGTGCTTCCCAGGGTTCTCCTTTGGATGAGCTGCCTTTCCCCAGGTCTTCTGTGAGGGAGGCTCGGTGTGGCCCTGCTGGTGATCATTTGGGGAGCAGGGAAAGGTCAGCCTCACTCACGTGCTGGACGACTGATTCCCTCATAGAGTGAGGTCTGGGGAGGACAAACCTTTGGAAGCAGTGCCTTAACTGGGGACCCGATCAGCAACACAAAAGGAAGGCGCTGGCTCCACAGCCAAGCCTCACCATTGACGCTCCATCACTCACTTTAAGCTCGGTGACTGTGGGGGAGGGCCAAGACATCAGGGGGAGCCGTTCTCCCCACCCCTGAAGGGTCAGCAGGCACTGGGGTGGCCCCTGCTGGAGTGACTCACCAGTAAGCCCGACAAGAATGGGTGCCTCCCCCCGCCCACCCCGCTCCCCCAGGGTCCTCTTCAAGACAGGGTTGCAGACGACCCCTCATTGCAGAGAGCCCATTGAGGAAAAGATTCTGACGCTTGTTAACATGGAAGGAAGGCTATTCAGGTCTGCTGCAATCGGGGAGAGAGACCAGCTCAACTCTGAAAGTCAAAACAGAGTTGGTATGCGTATGGTGATGGCACCCCCACCCTAGAACTCTTGCCTGGAAATTCCAATGGACGGAGGAGCCTGGTGGGCTGCAGTCCATGGGGTCACTAGGAGTCAGACACGACTGAAGCGACTTAGCAGCAGTAACAGCAGCCTCCCTTTTGTGTACCTATGGCTGATTCATGTTGAGATTTGACAGAAAACAACAAAATTCTGTAATTATCCTTCAGTTAAGAAATGAATAATTTTTTAAAAAAGTTGGTATTGCTCTGAGACTGTAATACAGAGCAGGGAGGCCGCTGAGGAAGTGTGACATACGCATCTCAGCCTGGGTGAATCTGACCTTCTGAGCCCTTATTTTCCGAAGGAAGCTATGTAGAACACCTGCCAGGAACTCAAGATACTTATCTGAAACTTACACTAAAATAATTTGTAAAATAGCTCCTGACAGTCTATCTAATTATCGGACCTTATGTGAAAACAACTTGTGATTCTTTTAAGGACAAATGTTCCATGACTTCTATCAGAATCCATCAACATCCTCACCAAGCAACTTTAGCCACCTGTGGCCTTGCCTGTTTAAGCCCCTGGAACACTCTTGGTCTTATTAATACCTGAATAAATATCCTGAATTGTAATTCTTAAGACTCCAAAGAGGCTTGTTTGCAGCCTTTCTAAGTGTTTTGGTTGATATTTGCTACAGTTGGGTTAGGCAGATCGAAGGATGAAGCCTGAGGCCATAGCGTTAAAGAGGGCTCAGAGAACACCGGGGCTTCTCTAGTGGTGTGGTGAAGAATCCACCTGCCAGTGCAGGAGACACGGGTTTGATCCCTGGGTCATGAAGATCCATTGGAGAGGGAAATAGCAACCCACTCCAGTTCTTTCCTGGAAAATTCCATGGACAGAAGGAGCCTGGTGGGCTGCAGCCCATTGCTATTGTTCAGTTGCTAAGTCTTGTCTGACTCTTTGCGACCCCATGAACTGAAGCACTTTCCTGTCCTTCACCATCTCCCAGAGTTTACTCAACTCAGTTCCATTGAGTCAATGATGCCATCCAATCATCTCATCTTCTGTTGACCCCTTCTCCTGTCCTTAATCTTTACCAGGATCAGGGTCTTTTCCAAAGAGTCAGTGCTTCGTGTCAGGTGGCCAAAGTATTAGAGTCGCAAAAGAGTCAGATGTGAATTAGCAAATAAACAACAACAGAGGATGTTGACTAAAGTTTGTTCAAGAAAAGAGTCTGTCAGACCCAGAGAACAGCTCTCAGACCTGCTGGGTCAAGACATGGGACAGAAAGGGGTGGGTCTGGGGCCACCTTCATGGAGACAGGAAAACCTGTGGCAGCCAGGGGCAGGGCAGTGCCTGCACAGGGCGGACCCACAGCAGCACAGGCACAACCTCCGCTTCCGCCTCTTTGCTGCGAAAAGAAGCTTTTCCCGTGAATTTGATTCTGAATATGTGTTCTTCCCAAAGTTTGAAGTTTTGTTCTCAAACTTATGAAAGCTAAAGGGGTCCCACAAAAGACCTGTCTTGCTGGAGATCTTTCCAGGGATTAGAAATGGAAGTGGTTAGATCACCAATGTTAGTGTGAACACAAGTAGAAAAGAACGCCCAGTTAAAGATCACTCAGTGCCTGACCTCTGTCAGCCAACCGTCTCTCTGTGGGTGGATAACTACTTTCCGAGACCAAATCTGAACTCTATTAAAAATTTAGCAGAAACCACTTTTATCTGGACAGTGAGTTCTTCCCAAAAGGAGATTGTGAATTACATCATGCAGAAGGAAGCTTCTGTCCCTGACCAGGTCAAGGGAATTTTCCTTTCCGCCCTCCAGGCTTGGGCACCCAAGGTCTTCTTTGCAGCAGTGTGACTGTGTGGGGTGTTAGGGTAACAGCAGTGAAGAAGCAGAGAGCAGAAGTTGAGACAGGAGCTGGGAAGGGATGCTTCTCCCTTGCTCCAGCATGGACCTTCTGAGCAGGCTGATCTAGGAAAGAAAGTGCTCCTGCCTCAGCACAAATGCCCCCCAACCCCGCCCACCCAGTTCATGCTCTGCCATAATCGTCTAACATTGGTGCTATGTGGTCAGGAGGAGTGGAAGAAACAAGAGAACTTTACCCTCACCCAGGGCCATGCCCCTTCAGCCCCTCCCCGGGAGCGCTTGGCTTTCAGTCACCCAGTGCCCACTAGCATTGCCTACCTGGCTGGCCTAGGCATTTGGGCACTGGGCCTGATCTCAGGGGCCTTTGGCCTGCTGCAGCTTGAAGCAGAATTTTGATTTCCTGGCCAGAGACTGAACTCAGCCTGCAGCAGCGAGAGTGCTGAATCCTGGTCACTAGACCACCAGTGACAGTGGCGATGAGACCCTGGTCTGTCAGCTGTGTAGACATGAATTCCCACGAGATGGAAAGTAGTGAAACAAGTGAAGCGTTTATTAGGGGAAAAAACAGTACGTGCTGATAGAGTCTTGCCCTTGTTGTTTGGATCCTTTTTTGTTAGCATTTATTTTTTTGGCTGCATCAGGTCTTAGTTGTGGCATGCGGGGCCCTGGTTGTCATGTGGGACCTTTCATTGTGCTGCATGGATTCTCCAGCTGTGGTGTGAGGACTCAGTAGTTGAGGTGCATGTATTCTGCGCTGTGGTCTGAGGACCTAGAAGTTGTGGTTCGTGGATTCTCTAGTTACGGTGTAAGGGCTCAGTAGTTGTGGTGACTGGATTCTCTAGTTACGGTGTAAGGGCTCAGTGGTTGTACCACATGGATTCTCCAGTTGTGTTGTGATGGTGCACTAGTTGTGGTGTGAAGTCTCAGTTCTTGCTTCCACATCTGCAGCCAAGTAGTGCCTTTTTTCTTATAGAACTCTGGCCTCAAATCTCTCTCTTGGGTCCCAAATTCTGGGAAGCAACTTTAATGCTTAATAACATAATGTAAGAATATATTTTCTTTTCAAAAATTTTTAATTAAAAATATTTTCTTTATTTGGCTGCATCATCTTCATTGCCTCATGCAGGCTCTGGAGTACATGGACTTAACTGCTCCATGGCTTGTGGGATCTTAGTTCCTTGACCAGGGATTGAACTCATGTCTCTTCCATTGCAAAGTGGATTCTCAACCAATGGACCATCAAGGAAGTTACAAGAATATATGTTCAAGTTTAGAAATACAATAAAATCACGATAACAAAAATAGGACCTCACAGCAGCTTACAGTCTAGGCCCTGTTCCTTTATGTAACATTATTCAGTTACAAGTGATCTTTCCCAAGCTAAATGTACTTAGTCAAATCTCTCATATGACATAGTAATACTGAAACCATCTACCATACTAGTACTGGAGATTTAGTGTTTAAGGGGTGAATACACAGACGGAAATGTGGAGAGAGAAAGTGAAAAGACTCCTGGCTCAGCCTCTCCAAGAAGTCAGTCCCTACCAGCTGAACAGGGTCGACCAGCGGTAACCTAGACTGGGGCAAGTTCATCAGTTCAACATTAATTCTAGAGTCTCTTTTCAAAGAGGCAGACAGGCAACCCTGACCACTCATGGGAATGCTACCGCTTGCTCTGAGGACATATGAGAAGCTGTAGGCTCATGCAGCTGGTCTCTAACACTACCCTCTGCCCCCCCACCCCTGCGCCTTTTTTTTTCTTGGCCCTGAGACCAGGGTTGTTCACTCTAGTTTCTGAGCCAGTCCATGCTCAGTTGCTTCAGTCATATTCGACTGTTTGTGACCCTATGGACTGTAGCCCACCTGGCTCCTCTGCCCATGGCATTCTCCAGGCCAGAGCACTGGAGTGGGTAGTTACTACCTCCTCCAGGGGATCTGCCCGGCCCAGGGACTGAGCCTGTGTCTCCTGTATTGCAGGCAGATTTTTTTTTTTTTTAACTGCTGAGCTACTGGGGAAGCCTGAGCCAGTCCACATTCTGCAAATATTTTTACTAGAAGTGGTTTTCACGTTTCACAACACATGAAATTATTTTCACTGCTGAGAAATGGGAAGGTTCCTGCAATGGATTATCAGTAAACAAAGGTTGTCAGAGTCATCAGAGATTGCAGCCACTGTGGATAGTGTGCTAGCTGGTCAGCCTGGGAGAACTCGGGGAGGAAAGAAGACCTGCCATGTAGCAGCCACTGGACTGCAACCCAGAGGAAACTCAGGATGTGAACACAGCGCACTGGCCCCAGACAGGTGAGGTGTGTAACACACACGTGAGTGCAGTGAGCCCAGACTCTTGTATCTTCCCCAATACAGAAAAGCACTACACTCCTTAACTTGGGGAGTCTGGTTTTCTTTAGTTTACAATAATCTTCTGACGTTCAAACGACCTGCCCTTCGTTGCAAAACTTCCATGTAACCTGGCTCCCTTCCCCTGCCTCCTTGGAGCAGTTCTCCCCGAGTCACTTTGTTACTGTCTTCTGGGCTTGAAATTCTAAAATTTTCCACTGAATAAAACACAACTCTCAACTTTGGGGGTGTGAATATTTTTTAAGTCCACATGGCCAAGGTTGAAACACGGAAAGCGATATGCAAGAGAGCCGCTCAGTAAGGTCTCACCCGGCTCGCCCACCGCCCTGTGTGGACAAGCCCAGGCAGGGCAAACCGGTCCCCACGAGCCACGCGCCGCCAGGGCCTCAGGCAGCCCGGCGCCCACGCACCCCCCTGGGGCGGCCCACAGCGCGCGCCCCGCCGGCGGGGTCTCCACTGCCTCCCCCGCCTCTCCCACCGCCGCGTCACCGCCTCCTCCGCTGAGGCCCAGCCCGGCGGGGCGCCCCCAGCCCCCATCGCGCGCTCCCGCCGCAGGTGCGCGCGCCCGCGGGCGGGCCCTCCCGGCGGCGGCGGGGAGCGCGGGGCGCCCCACCCTCTCCCGGCGTCCTCCGGGCTCGCCCAGGGCCGCGCCCGCGGGCTGCACCCGGCCCGCCACCGCCCCACGCCCGGGGTCCTGTCGCCGTGCCCAGCTCGGTGAGGCGCTACTGTGACAGACAACAGGTTCTCGAGTTTTGTTCGCTTTTTGATAAAGCTTTGCCTTTCGCCTCAAAGCAGCGAGAACCACACCCAAAATGGCCCCCACCATGGACCGGCGCTGTGTGGCTTTGCGGCCCCTTTCACGACACCCCGGGACCCCTTTACGGCCACGCCCAGGGTGGAAACGCTGAGCCACCCCTATCTGGGTACGGGCTGGAGGGAGGCAAGTGGGCATCTATGCTCGCTCTTTCCTAGTCGTGGCCTTTCCTTTGGGCTGGGTCTTGACGTGGGTTTTAACTCTGAGTTGCAAAGTGACGTTTCCACAGCAGAAACTGAGTTACACCAAGCCCTAGTAAGCCAGGGCTGTGAAGCCCATGGCTGCCTTCCCTTCCCATGTCTGTAAACTCTCCAATGGAAAGGCTGGTCTGGTGCCTCAGCCCAAACCTGGCATAGAGCGTGTCCTCAGGGAGAGTTTATGAAAACGAAATCCTTACCAAAAGTCTGTGAGGAGAGCGCTAACAAACTACTAGGAAGGAATAAGTGGACTGTAGCAGCCAGGCTCTGCTCTCCAGGGGATTTTCCAGGCAGGAATACTGGAGTGCGTTGGCATGCCCTCCTCCAGGGGATCGTCCTGACCCAGGCATGGAACCCTCGAGTCTAATGTCTCCTGCATTAGCACGTGGTTTCTTTACTAGCCACCTGGGCCACCTGGGAATCCCCAGTAAATCACGTAAAGGAAGGGAATGTTGCCTGTCATTCCAGATCTGTCAGCGCCTTTGGTTGCCGTCTCACCTCACTGTCGTGTGCCCTGAGAGGAATTCAGGATGGAAAAATGGAAAGCATTTTGTGCTTTGGGTATACCAACCCCTAGTTTTTTTTAAAATTTATTTATTTTTTAAATTACAATACTGTATTTGTTTTGCCATACATTGACATGAATCAGCCATAGGTGAACACAATCTCCCAATGCCAAAGCCCCCTCCCAGCTCCCACCCCACATCCTCTACCTGAATCATCCTGTGCATCAGCCCCATGCATCCTGCATCCTACATTGAACATAGATTGGCACTTCGTTTCTTACAAGAAAGTATACATGTTTCAATGTCATTCTCCCAAACCATCCCACCCTTTCCCTCTCCCTGAGAGTCCAAAAGTCCATTCTCTACCTCCGTGTCTCTTTTGTTGTCTCACATATAGGGTCATCATTACTATCTTCTAAATTCCATATATATGTGTCAGTATACTGTATTGGTGTTTTTCTTTCTGGCTTACTTCACTCCATATAATTGGTTCCAATTTCATCCATCTCATTAGAACTGAGTTAAATTTATTCTTTTTAAGGGCTGAGTAGTACTCCATTGTGTATATGTTCCACAGCTTTCTTATCCATTCATCTGCTGATGGACATCTAGGTTGCTTCCATGTCCTGGCTATTATAAACAGCACTGCAATGGACATTGGGGTACATGTGTCTCTTTCAATTCTGGTTTCCTCGGTGTGTATGCCCAGCAGTGGGATTGCTGGGTCATAAGGCAGTTCTATTTGCAATTTTTAAGGAATCTCCACACTGTCACTGTTTTCCATAATGGCTGTACTAGTTTGCATTCCCACCAGCAGTGTACGAGGGTTCCCTTTTCTCCACATCCTCTCCAGCATTTATTGCTTGTAGACTTTTGGATCGCAGCCATTCTGACTGGTGTGAAATGGTACCTCATTGTGGTCTTGATTTGCATTTCTCTGATAATGAGTGATGTTGAACATCTTTTCATGTGTTTGTTAGCCATCCGTGTGTCTTCTTTGGAGAAATGCCTATTTAGTTCTTTGGCCCATTTTTTTATTGGATCGTTTATTTTTCTGGAGTTGAGCTGCATAAGTTGCTTATATATCTTTGAGATTAGTTGTTTGTCAGTTGTTTCATTTGCTATTGTTTTCTCCCATTCAGAAGGCTGTCTTTTCACCTTACTTACAGTTTCCTTTGTTGTGCAGAAGCTTTTAATTTTAATTAGATCCCATTTATCTTTGCTTTTATTTCCAGTATACTGGGAGTTGGATCATAGAGGATCCTGCTGTGATTTGTGTCGGAGAGTGTTTTGCCTATGTTCTCCTCTAGGAGTTTTATAGTTTCTGGTCTTACATTTAGATCTTTAATCCATTTTGAGTTTATTTTTGTGTATGGTGTTAGAAAGAGGTCTAGTTTCATTCTTTTACAAGTGGTTGACCAGTTTTCCCAGCACCACCTGTTAAAGAGACTGTCTTTACTCCATTGTATATTCTTGCCTCCTTTGTCGAAGATAAGGTGTCCATAGGTGTGTGGGTTTATCTCAGGGCTTTCTATTTTGTTCCATTGATCTATATTTCTGTCTTTGTGCCAGTACCATACTGTCTTAATGACTGTGGCTTTGTAGTAGAGCCTGAAGTCAGGCAAGTTGATTCCTCCAGTTCCATTCTTCTTTCTCAAAATTGCTTTGGCTATTCGAGGTTTTTTGTATTTCCATACAAATCTTGAGATTATTTGATCTAGTTCTGTGAAAAATACTGCTGGTAGCTTAATGGGAATTGCATTGAATCTGTAGATTGCTTTAGGTAGTATACTCATTTTCACTATATTGACTCTTCCGACCCATGAGCATGGTATATTTCTCCATCTATTAGTGTCCTCTTTGATTTCTTTCATCAGTGTTTTATAGTTTTCTATATATAGGTCTTTAGTTTCTTTAGGTAGGAATATTCCCAAGTATTTTATTCTTTTCGTTGTTCCTAGATTTAAAAAAAATTAATGTATTGTACCTTTGGTTGCGCTCAGTCTTTGTGCTGCATGCTGGCTTTCTCTGGTTGTGTGGAGCAGGAGATGTTCTCCAGTTGCTGGTGTCAGGGGCTACTCACCGTAGCGGCTTCTCTTGTTGCAGAGCACGGGCTCTAGACACATGGGCTCAGTCATTGCGGCGCACTGGCTTACTTTCTCAGAGATATGTGGCATCTTCCTGGACCAGGGATTGAATCCGTGTCCCCTGCACTGGCAGGCAGATTCCTAACCACTGTACCACCAGGGAAGTCCCAACTCCCAGATTGTTAAGTTGGATATCTAAGGAAAATTTTCATTAACTTGATATGTCTCTTCTTTGTGATTAGCAGTATCTTTTAATATTTGAAACATGAAACACTCCCCCCTCAAGCAAAAAATTCATATATAGCCTTACCTCCTCCGTTGCCTCACTGGAGGAGGCCATCTGAGGGGGCTGGTTCCTGGGCTATAGTCCTCAGTAAGGGCCTGAATGAAACTGAACACACACTGAGGATTTTCTTTCAGTTGACAACAAAGTGGAGCTGGTATTCCCACTTCAGAATGCCCATCAGGGCTATTGAAAGGATTAAGTGAGAAAATGGGTGCAAAAGTGCATCATAAATTTGCTACAGTGTGAGGCAGATAAGTGGCATTATTGTTAGACTGTAGAATGTGGTTGAGGGCAAAGTGCTGGCTTTAGACAGATCTGAGGTTTGGTTCCTAACCCCACTACTTGCTGGCTGGGAGTATCTGGGCAAATAGGTAATGGCTGGAAGGTAGCTCTCTGGGCCTCAGTGTTTCCTCCTGTACTTAGTGGCTTTGGGAACCAAGACCTCTAGGGAAGTGTAGGAGGCAGAGTGGCCCTCAAAGATGTCCATATTCCTGATCCCTGGAACCTGAGAGTATATTATGAATTATATAACATATTTGGTAATTATGAATATATTACATGGCAAAAAGGACTTTGTGGATGTAACTAAAATTAAAGATCATAAAATAAAGAGACTGGTCTAGATCATCCAGTGGACGCAATCTCTGCCCTTTAAAGCAAAGAATGTTTTGGGGCTGGATTTAAAGAAGTGAGGTAGAAAAGGAAAGCAGGAAGAATCAGAGATATGCCAAGCATGAGATAATTGGTTGTGCTGATGCTGGCTCTAGTTAGCCTCACAACTTGTTGTCTGAGAGACTTTGGACAAATTTAAAGCATGAGGATGATTTGAGGTGCCATGACTGGGTCTGAGATGCAAGCAGCCACAGGTAGGGTGTCAACCAAAATAAACAGTACTGCAATCAGAAAGTAAGAAAAGACTTCACTTGGGATCTTAAGACTTGCAGTTTGGGACACACAGGTTCAGGGTAACCTCGAAAGTGTGTTCTGAGGAAGAGAAAGAGTCAGGGGCTTATAAGGACAAAAAGCTTTACGCTTGTTGTTAAAAATTGCCTGGCAAGATCCTTAAGGAATCACAAGCTGTTTCAGGTTAAGGGTCGGATAAGTGGAGGGACTGTCACGAGTTACTTTAGGATAAGATTCTGATAAGTATCTTGAGTTTCTGACAGGTGTTCTGGAACACTTGATCAGGTCAAATGTTGGGCTCCATCCTTACAAAGTGTGCATTGTCACACTTCTTTAATGGCCTCCAGCTTCATTTTAGAGCTCTCTGAGCAATAATGACTCCATCTCGACTTTTCCCTTTCACATTTCTCCCTTTCGATTAAGATCTTTCTTTAGAAAGCATTGGTGAGCAACCTTTTGGGTATTTGGCATTGGTATCCTCTCCCTTTGGTGCTGGGAAGGCTCAGCCCCAGAGAGTCATGTCTCACAGAGGAGAGAGAGCAGTGCTGAGTGAGAGGTGTGCCCCTGGAGAGCTTATGGCCACGTTTGAACGACAAGTAGCCATTTTAGGAATATTACTTAGTCATTAGAAAGGATGAAATAAAGCCATTTGCAGCAACATGGGTGGGCCTAGAGAGTGTCATACTGAGTGAAGTGAGCCAGACGGAGAAAGAGAGAGCGCATATGAACACCCCTTATACGTGGAATCTAAAAAGAAATCATACAGATGAACTTGCTTATAAAACAGAGACTCGAGATTTAGAAAATGAACTTATGGTTGCTGGGGGAAGGGATGGTTAGGGGTTTGGGGGGGTCATGTACACACTGAAGCATTTAGAATGGATAATCTACAAGGGCCTGCTGTGTAGCTCATGGACTCTGCTCAGTGTTGTGAGGCAGCCGGGATGGGGGGCCCTGGGGGAGAATGGATGCACATGCGTGTGGCTGAGTCCCTGTGCCGCTCGCCTGAAGCTGCCTCAACATTGCTAATCTGCTGCGCCCCCACACAAAATGTTTTTGATGTTAAAAAATTAAAACTGAGTATAAACACAAAAACAAGGAGTCATTTTAGGAAGTGAGTCGTAGGCAGTCTTCAAAACAGACATGGATCCTCATCAAGAGGAGTCTTACAGAAGTGATTAACCATCTGCAGATGGTAAACTGTCATGATGCCTGTTCAATGGTGAGAACCAAAAGCTTATCAGAAACTAATATTCTACAGTAAGTGCCAGAAGTCTTCTGTGAATCTCTTGTAAGAGGAATCGTATTTGTGAAAGAGAGTGAAATAGTAACTGCCTACAAATGACCTAAAAATGCCCATTATTGAAAACCCGAGAGCCTAAAAAGGATGAGAGAGTCGTCTAGGAACCAAGGGTGGCCCCAACCAACAGCCAGCAAGAATGTGGGGACCTCAGTCCTACATCCCAGGACCGGTGGGATTCTGCCAACAACCTGAATGAACCTGAATGAGCCTACATCCCCGGGTCTCTTGATAAGAGGCCTGTCAGCTAACACCTTGCTTTTTGTATTTTTTTCATTTATTTTTGGCTGTGGAGGATCTTCACTGCTACATGGGCTTTTCTGTATTTGCCATGCACAGGCTTCTTGCTGTGGCTGCTTCTCTTGTTGGAGAGCATGGGTTCTAGGCTGTTCGGGCTTCAGCAGTTCGGATCTTGGGCTCTAGAGCACAGGCTCAGTAGCTGTGGTGCACCGGCTTAGCAGCTTCATGACTCATGGAATCTTCCCAGATCGAGGATCAAACCGGTGTCTCCTGCGTTGGCAGGTGGGTTCTTTATCACTGAGCCACCAGCGAGGCCCCTAACACCTTGCCTTTGTTCTTGTCAGAACCAAAGCAGAGAAAACTGCTAAACTGACCTGGACTTTGGGCTTTCAGAACTGTTAAAATAAATTGTGTTGTTTTGAGCTGCTAAATTTGTAATTTGTTACAGCAGCAATAGGAAACTAGTGCAGGAGGGAGCTGTTGGAACTGGGGCTTGAAGTTTAGTCTGCGGAACATTTGTATAAGGTTAGAAGGAAGTTGGTCATGAGCCTAAGGATACAGGAAAGTGAATAAAGAACCCCCCCACCCCCGTGCCTTCTCACAGCTGTATTATTCTCTGACCTCTCTTTTCACTTATCTTTGACTCTCTCCCTCCTCTCTCTCTGTTTTGCTAAGATGTGTGTGGCAAATATCTTCTTCCAATTGAGATTTGACTAGTTTTAAAAATAGCCTTTATAAGACACTTTTTGGTTTACAGAAAAGCTGAGAAGATAGTAGAGAGTACGTGGTTCAGCTTTTCACTCTAAGTTTTCTTTGATAAATGCAAGATTGTAGTTAAAAATTTTAAAAAAAAATTATGGTCAAGTATGCATAACATAAAACCTGCCATTTAAACCATTTAAAAGCGAGCATATCAGTGGCATTAAGTATATCCGCGTTGTTACACAACCATTTGTTGTTCAGTCACTAAGTTGTTTCTGACCTTTGTGACTTCATGGATTATAGCATGCCAGGCTCCTCTGTCACCCACTATCTCCTGGAATTTGTTCAAATTCATCTCCATTGTGTAAGTGATGTTATCCAACCATCTCAACCTCTGCTGCCCCCTTCTCCTCTTGCTTTCAGTTTTTCCCAGCATAAGGGTCTTTTCCAATCAATCAGTTCTTCCCATCAGGTGGCCAAAGTATTACTACCATCCATCTCCAGACTCTTTCATCTTTCCAAATTAAAACCAAATTGGACCTATCAACCAATAACTCCTAATTTCCTTCCCCCAATCACTGGTAGCCACCATTCTACTTTCTGTGTCTGTGAATTTGTGTGCTCTAGCTTAAAAAAAATTGAGGTGAAATTCATGTCACATGCAATTAATCAGTTTAAAGTGTAGAATTCAGTGACGTTTAGTGTATCCACAATGTTATGTGACTTCCAGCTCTCTAGTTTTTTTTAAATTTTTTTAGCTCTCTACTTTTCATCACCCCAGAAAAACACTCATTACTCATTAAGTAATAACCCCATGTCCCCCTTCACCTCATCCCCTGGCAATCACTAGTTTGCTTTCTGTTTCTATGCATGCACCTCTTCTAGATATGGGCTTCCCAGTTGGCGCTAGTGGCAAAGAACCCACCTGCCAATGCAAGAGACATAAGAGATGGGGGTTTGATCTCTGGGTTGGGAAGATCTCCTGGAGGAGGACAAGACAACCCACTCCAGTATTCTTGCCTGGAGAATCCCATGGACAGAGATCATTCTGCATCCAAGTACTGCATTTTGGACTCTTCTGTTGACCATGATGGCTACTCCATTTCTTCTGAGGGATTCCTGCCTGCAGTAGTAGATATAATGGTCATTTGAGTTAAATCCACCCATTCCAGTCCATTTTAGTTCACTGATTCCTAGAATGTCGACGTTCACTCTTGCCATCTCCTGTTTGACCATTTCCAATTTGCCTTGATTCATGGACCTGACATTCCAGGTTCCTATGCAATATTGCTCTTTACAGCATTGGACCTTGCTTCTATCACCAGTCATATCCACAGCTGGGTACTGTTTTTGCTTTGGCTCCATCCCTTCGTTCTTTCTGGAGTTATTTTTCCACTGACTTCCAGTAGCATATTGGGCACCTACTGACCTGGGGAGTTCCTCTTTCAGTATCCTATCATTTTGCCTTTTCATACTGTTCATGGGGTTCTCAAGGCAAGAATACTGAAGTGGCTTGCCATTCCTTTCTCCAGTGGACCACATTCTGTCAGACCTCTCCACCATGACCCGCCTGTCTTGGGTTCCCCCGCAGGCATGGCTTGGTTTCACTGAGTTAGACAAGGCTGTGGTCCTAGTGTGATTAGATTGACTAGTTTTCTGTGAGTATGGTTTCACTGTCTGCCCTCTGATGCCCTCTTGCAACACCTGCCATCTTACTTGGGTTTCTCTTACCTTGGGCATGGGGTATCTCTTCACGGGTGCTCCAGCAAAGCACAGCTGCTGCTCTTTACCTTGGCCTCAGGTGGGGGTAGCTCCTCTCGGCCGCTCCTGCACTGTCACAACCCAGCACTCACGGCTGCCACCCCTCACCTCGGACGCGGGGTAATGCCTCTTGGCCGCTGCTGCAGACCTCAGACATGGGGTAGCTCCTTTCATCCATGCTTCTGCGAGGTCCTTCGGAGCGGTGCGCTTCTGCCGCGTGATCCATCGCAGCCTGGCTTAACCTCAGCTACCTCTCTAAATGCTACCTGGTTACCATGGTCTGGCTGTTTGTGTCTCTCCCAAAATCCATATATTGAAATGTGAAGTCCTGGGACTTCCCTGGTGGCTCAGTGGCTAACACCCCACGCTCCCAATGCAGGTGGTCCGGGTTCAACCTCTGGTCAGGGGACTAGACCCCACATGCTGCAACTAAGACTTCACGTGCCACAGTGAAGATCAGGATCCCGCGTGCTGCAACTAAGTCCCAATGTAGCCAAATAAATAAAAATTAAAAAAGAAATCTTGACTCCCAATGTGAAAGAATTGGGAAGGAGGTAATGAGGGTTGTGGAGTTAATTAAAAAAGAATTGTGAGCTGAAACTGGAGTCAGGACAGATCATGCATTGCCAACAACTTCAAACAAGAAGGGACCCATGCCTGTCTCTCAGACAAGACGGTATCGCCTACTTTACTATCCAGCAGTAAGAAGAAAACTCTCCACCAGATGACAGTCCAGCCAACCAGAGACTGTAGGGCCCCAACAGGTAAGAAACCTCCACACTTTGGACTGGACTCCTGGTTCCTCCACTGGACTCTGGTTATTATAGCCTTTCCCAAAGATCCTTTTTCCCCTATGAAAGCAAGTTCCTCTTCCTTGTTGTCTGGATTTGCCTGTGGTACACCATAGTTTCTATATTCCAAATGCAGTTCCCCTGGCTTTTCTTAAATCAGCTCAGTTCTGCTGGTAAAATAACTGACTATTATATTGTTAAAGTTGACAGGGTAGAGTCCCCGTAAATGGGATTAATGCTGTTTCAGTGGGACCACCCAGTGTGTTCTAACCTTTCCCACCATGGGAGGGTTTAGTGAGAAGGCTCTAGCTATAAACTAGGAAAAGAGACTCAGCAAAACTCAACCATGCTGGTGCCTTGATCTTAGACTTCCAGATAATTTCGTTTCTAGAAACCTAGATAAACTCTGTTACTAATGCCGAAGCTTCCTGGTGGCTCAGACAGTAAAATATCTGCCTGCAGTGTGGGAGACCTGAGTTCGATCTCTTTGTAAGGAAGATCCCTTGGAGAAGGAAATGGCAACCCACTCCATTACTCTTGTCTGGACTGGACTGTAATAACCAAATGGCTGTAATAACCAAAGAGTCCAGTGGAGGATTTAACTAATGCTGAGGATTTAGCTTTCATTGTTGTCGTTCAGTCGCTAAGTCGTGTCCAACCCTTTGTGACCTTTGAACTGTGAGAAATAAATTTCTGTGGCTTATAAACTACCCAGTCTGTGATATTTTGTTATAACAGCCCAAATGTTAGACAAAGTCTTAGTCACATTTGGGGTCAGAGCTTCAACATATGAATTTATTTATTATATTCTTTTTCAGATTCTTTTCCATTATAGTTTATTACAAGATATTGAATACTATTCCCTGTGCTATATGTTTATCTATTTCATATATAGGAGTTTGTATCTGCTAATCCCAAACTCCTAATTTAGCCCTCCCTCCCTTTTGCCTTTGGTAACCATAAGTTGGCTTCCTATGTGAGTTTGTTTCCGTTTTGTAAATAAGTTCATTTGTATAATTTTTTTTAGATTCCACATATGAGTAATATCATATGATACTTGTCTTTGTCTGACTTCACTTAGTACGATAGTCTCTAGGTCCATCCATATTGCTGCAAATGGCAATATTTCATTCTTTTTATGGCTGAGTAATATTCCATTGTATGTGTGTATTTATATAAGAAGAAATGGTAGGCAGAGGATGAGATGGTTGGATGGTATCACCAACTCAATGGACATAAATTTGAGCAAACTCTGGGAGATAGTGGAGGACAGAGGAGTCTGGCGTGCTGCAGTCCGTGGGGTTGCAAAGCATTGGACACAATTTAGCGACTGAATAATGAACAACAGTATACGTATCATATCATCTTTATCCATTCATCTGCCGATGGATGCTTAGGTTGTTTCCAGGTCTTGGCTATAGTAAATAGTGCTGCTATGAACATGGGCTGCACGTGTCTTTTCAAATTAGAGTTTTCTCCTTATATAAGCCCAGGAATGGGATTGCTGGGTCATATGGTAACTCTATTTTTAGTTTTTAAAGGAAATTCCACTCCATTTTCCACAGTGGCTGCACCAATTTATATCCCCACTAACAGTGTAGGAGGGTTCCTTTTTCTCCACGCATTGTCCAGCTTTTATTATTCGTAGACTTATTTTTAATGATGACAACTAAATTAGCTTTATGGTAAGTACTGATATCTGGTTAAGTATGGCAAGTTCTTTTCCTGGTTCTTCCTTAGAAATGTCCTGACTTTTAAAAGGTTAATTAATTATTTTCTGGCTGCAATGAGTCTTCATAGCTGCATGGGCTTTTCTCTAGTTGCAGTGAGTGGGGGCTACTCTCTACTTGCAACAACAACAACAATGTATTTTAATAGAATTTTATAATTTTATGCATGAAGATGTTACATCCGTTTGGTTAAAATTTCCTAGTTACAATTTGTGCTGGTTTGATTAGTGATCTTTCCTCAAATTCATATCCTCTCTGACCCTCAGAATGTGACTGTGTTGAAAACAGGTCTTTGCAGATGTAATGAGGCAAGATGAGATCTTACCGGCCTGGGGTGGGCCCTGAGTCCATAATGTGTGTCCAATGTGAAGGCCAAGCAAAGACACAGAAACACTGGGAAGGTGGCCACGTGACCACAGAGGCAGAGATGGGGCTGAGGCAGCCTCAAGTCAAGGGAGGCCACAGAGTGCCAGCTGTCACCGGAAGCTGAGGGGACACGGAGGGATTCTTTCCTAGATCCTTCAGAGGGAGCATGGCCCTGCCAGCATCCTTACTTCTGATTTCTACCTTGCAGAACTGTGAGAGAACCAATGAGTCTTATTATTGCTATTTGAAATTAATTAACTGATTTTGGCTGTGCTGGGTCTTCACTGCTGCGCGTGAGCTTTTTCTCTAGCTGCGTGCATGGGCTCCCCGCTGCAGCGGCTGCTCTTGCGGCCGAGCATGGGCTCTAGGGTGCTCAGGATTCAGTAGTGTAAGAAACCGCCGCGGGAAGAAAAAGCCGTCTCTAGGGACCGTTGATGAAAGCCTTTATTGGGCGGTCGCTCTCGGGCAGAGCTCTCGGGCAGAACTCCCGGGGGCAAGTGAGGAAGGGAAGGGAGTCTGCAAGGTATGAGGGGGTGAGGAAGGGGTTTTTATAGCCAGGGCTGGCATTCAAACCAGGTTCTTCCATACAAGGTAAAAAGCGCGGGCTGCAGCAGTGATTGGTATTCAGGGGCTTCATACCAGTACCTGATTGGGCCAGGCTACAGGGGGTTGGTCCCTGGAAGTTTGGTCCGCCCCGGTTCCTGTTTGGGCGTCGGCCAACTGTCGGGACTTGTCCGGGCTGTCTGGGGCATGTCTTGACATGCCCAACCTTTCATCCCAGCCTTTTGATATAGGATAAGGGGCGCCGATTCTCTCTGGCTACTTCCTGCTGAACAGGGGCGACGTAGGGTAGGGTGCAGCCGGGATGACAGGAGGCGGACGTCTGTTAGGTTGGTCACAAGTCGTTTGTTGGAAGCCCTTGGTACTGCTGTCGCAGCACCATCAGTTGGACCGTGTTGAGCCGTTGTTTGATGAAGGCCAGGAGCCGTGGTACGGTTAAGCTCTTCATAGGTCTCTCCGTTTTTTAAGATCCAGGTGACCTGAAAAGGCTGGTGGGGGTTTTGGTTGGTGTGTCCCCCTTTTTCCAGGATCCCTAGTACCCCCAGAGTAACCCAGAGTAGAGAGCCCCACATTGTTTTGAGGTTGGGGTGAAAGGGGTGTGGCGGGCAACCGGCCTCGGGGGTCCCATAAGGGTGGAGCTGGTAACCAGGTCAGGGTGTCCCAAGGGAATAGCACCCCAGGAGTAGGAAGCAGGTGGCTAGGTATGTGAGGGCCAGTGACAGCCGAAGTGCAAATGACCAGTCTTGAGGAGCTGTGGCCGCCAATCCAATGGCAAAGAGTATGGCCAGAACTGTGATTGCCAGCAGCCACAGAGGATGGTACCAGGCAAACATTGGATTGAGGCGTGTTCATTCCTGGTGGGAGGCGGTGTCTCAATTATTCTAAGATTGGCGAAAGAGGGGTTCGTGTAATAGTTAATTTGGTTGGCCCAGTAAGGATGGAGCAGTAAGATCCCCCCTTTCAGGGAGACCCGGGGGTGCGGGTTTAAGTTGGGTCAGGTGGTACCAAGGCTCGTGTCTCAGGAGTTTGGCTGCCGTAGGAGTGGTGAGGATCACCGTATGGGGTCCCGTCCAGCGAGGCTGTAGTGGGCGGGGACTGAGGGCTTTCAGCAGTACCTGATCTCCTGGGGCCAGAGGCCGAGTTGGTCCCTCACCGTCTGTTGGTTGTGGCAGGACCCGATCAGCGTGTTCTCTCAGCAGGGATCGTAGGAGGGAGAAGAAGGGGAGGTACCCCGCGAGTGGGGAGCCTCTCCCTCCGGGAGGTGGGTCAGGAGGTAGGGCCTGCCGTAGAGCAGTTCAAAGGGGGGTCAAACCTGTTCTCGAGTGTGGGGTGGTGCGAATACAAGTGAGCGCCAGAGGAAGGAGGTCGACCCAAGACAGTCGTAGTTCCGAGGCAAGCTTGGTCAGGTGCGTCTTGATGATGCCGTTCACCCGCTCTACCTTGCCTGACGATTGGGGCCGATAGGTGATGTGGAGATGCCAGGCGATGCCCAGGGCTGCGGCCACCTGCTGGGAGATCTGTGAGATGAATGCAGGCCCATTGTCAGACTGGAGAGTTTGGCAACCCAAATCTAGGAATGAGATGGGTCATCAAGACCTCCGCCACCGCCACTGCCGTCTCTCAGGCGGTGGGGAAGGCCTCGACCCATCCTGAGAAAGTGTCCACCAAGACCAGCAGATAGCGGTGGCTCCGATGTCTGGGCATGTGGGTGAAGTCTATCTGCCAATCTTGCCCGGACAAGTGTCCCCTAAGTTGATGAGTTGTTTGTGAAGGTCTAAGTCCTCCCTGGGGAGAGGTGGAACAGGAGCGATGAACATCATATATGGCCTGTCTGAGGTGCCAAGGGGCAAAGATAGGGCTGAGAAAGGAGAGGACAGCCCTCGGTCCAATGTGTAAGGTGTCATGGATTTGGGATGTGATGTCCCTAGCCTGGCGTTCAGGGAGCACCGGTTTGCCATGGAACAGTATCCATCCCGACGGATGTCTCTGAGCCCCCCTCCTGTGCCAGCAGGGCTGTGGCTTCTTTGTCAGAATATTCGGGATTGAAGGTGGATCTTGAAGCCAGTAAGGACTCGGGGGCCTATTGTAAGGCAACCTGCCGTGCCACTTGGTCAGCCATGTTATTACCCAAAGCGACAGAGTCATGAGCATTTTGGTGTCCTTTGCAATGTATGATAGTGACCTCTTTGGGCAGGGATAAGGCATCTAACAGACGAGTAATGTGGGGGGCATTACAGATGGGGGATCCTATAGTGGTCAGGAAGCCCTGTTCTTTCCAGATCGCCGCATGGGAATGGGCAATTAGGAAGGCGTATTTGGAGTCTGTGTAGATATTGGCCCTTTTTCCTTTTGCCAGGTGTAAGGCTCTAGTTAAGGCTGTCAGTTCAGCCTTCTGAGAGGTCGTCCCTGGTGCCAGGGGCTGAGCCTCCAGGACTTCCCAGGTGGTTACCACAGCATAAGCCGCCCTTCGATTTCCATCGGGGTCTCGCTTTGAGCTCCCATCAACGAACAAGGTTAGCTCTGGATTTGACAGAGGTTTGGAGAACAGGTTGAGGAGTGGTTGTGTAAGAGACTCAAGGACCTCTGAACACGAGTGAGCTAGGGGTTCTGAGGAAAGAGGGAGTGAGGGTAGCGAGGAAAGCGGGTTTAATTGTGGGGAGCAGCCCACGGAAACCTGAGGATTGTCCAGAAACACCAGGTGAAATTGCTGGAGCCTAGACTCACTGAGGTCAGAGAGGAATCTAGAGGCTAAGAGGTCGCCAAGGCGATGAGGTGAAAAGATGGTCAGGGGTTGACCGTGAACCAGCTTCCTGGTGTCTGCATACAGCGTGGCCGCTGCAGCTAGAGCCCGCAGGCAGGGGAACCATCCCCTGGCTGTGGGGTCAAGTTGTTTGGATATGTAAGCGACGGGTAACAGTTCGGGGCCGATCGGTTGCACCAGGGTTCCAAAGGCTATTCCTCCCCTTTCATCAATATATAGATGGTGTGGATAATTGGGGTTTGGAAGAAAGAGAGGAGGTGAAGCCAGTAGGGTGGAGCGCAAAGCGTGGAAGGCCTGAGTCACTTCGGTGGGGGACGACAGCGGCCCTGTGGGAGTCTCTTTAGCTGCAGCATACAGAGGTCTGGCCAGGGAGGCGTAATTTGGGACCCAGTGCCGGAAGAATCCCGTCAGTCCTAAGAAAGACAGTATCTGGTCTCTGCTGGCCGTAGGGTTAATGGACTGGAGGAGGCTACACAGGTCTGTTGTCAGGGCCTTAGTGGTAGGAGTGATTTGGAGGCCTAGATAGACAACAGAGGTCTGAGTTAGTTGAGCCTTAGATTGCGAGGCTCTGTAGCCCTGGGAACCGAGGAAATTAAGGAGAGTTGCAGTGTGTTGTCGGGAGGTCTCTTTCGAGGGGCTGCAAAGGAGCAAGTCATCTACGTATTGGAGGAGAGTGCTAGGGCGAAGTGAGCATCTGGCCAGGTCTCGAGACAGGGCTTGTCCAAAGTAGTGGGGACTGTCTCTGAACCCTTGGGGGAGTATGGTCCATGTGAGTTGGGTGGTCAGCTGGGTGTCAGGATCAGTCCAGGTGAAAGCAAAAAGGAATTGGCAGTCAGGGTGGAATGGGATAGTAAAAAGGCATCTTTGAGGTCAATAATGGTGAAATGAGAGGTTTGAGGAGGTATGGAGGAAAGGAGGGTGTAGGGGTTAGGGACAAGTGGATGGGCAGGGACCACCGCCGCGTTAATCAGGCGGAGATCCTGCACCAGTCGGTAGTCTCCTGAAGCCTTCTGGACAGGAAGGATGGGCGTGTTACAGGGGGAAGTCGTGGTGATTAGGAGACCCTGTCCCATGAGACGGTCAATGATGGGCTTTAGCCCCCTGAGGTTACGAACAGACAAAGAAAACTGGGGCCGAGCTGGGAAACAGGTGGGGTCCCTTAGCCGGATGAAGACTGGAGGGTGGTGCCGAGCCACCACCGGGACTCAGGTGTCCCAGACCTCAGGACTAACGGAAGAGGTTGAAGGGTCAGCAAGCAGCATAAGGAAGGCCTCTGACGTGGGAGCCGATCCTGGAGTTAGGTGAAGAGTGGCCTTCAGCTTAGCTAATACATCTCTTCCCAAGAGAGGGGTAGGACAGGAGGGATGACTAAAAGGAATGGCTAAAGAGGCAGGAATCTAATTGGCAGGATAGTGGTTGGGTTTGGAGCGGACATGAGGGTTGGCCGTCAATGCCCATAACTGAAACCTGAGAAGGATGTAGAGTGCCCCCAAAGAGGGAAGGACCAAATAGGTAGCCCCCGTATCAACCAGGAAGTTGATAGACTTACCCACTACCTGGAGTGTTACCCTGGGCTCGGCTTGGGTTATCGGGGTCCCCGAGTCTGGGCGGCATCAGTCCTCATCGAAGCTCAGCAGCTCCAAAGCCGGAGTAGGGCAGGAGGCCTCCCTGGGGCGCTCTGGTCCCTGGCTCCTAGAGGTCGGGGCCCAAGAGGCCTGGGGACAGTCATTAGCCCAGTGTCCTCGTTGCTTACATATCGGGCACAGCTTGGAGGGAGGCCGCAGATTGGGGCACATTCTGGCCCAGTGTCCTTCTTGGCCGCACTTGAAGCAGGCCCCGGGAGGGGGTTTCTGGGGCCCTGAGCCCATCGCCGGCCGCAGGGCTGCTACCAAGGCCTGCGTTTGCTGGTTTAGGAGGCTTGCCTGAAATTCGGCCTTCTGCTTGAGCTTTGCCTTCCGGCTGGCCTCAGCAGTCTCCTCACGGGCATTGTAAACCTTAAAGGCCATTTTTACCAGGCCTTGGATAGGGGTCTGAGGGCCTTCCTCGGCCTTGGCCAGCTTTCTCCAGATGTCGGGGGCAGACTGGGAGATAAAACGACTGGCCAAGGTGGCTGCCCTGACGGGGGACTCAGGGGACAGCCTGGTGTATTGGACAAGGGCCTCGGTTAGCCGATTAAGGAACATGGCTGGGTTCTTGTCAGTCCCCTGAGTCACCTCATCTAATTTGAGGAAGTTTACAACTTTATGAGAGGACACCTCCATCCCATCGAGGATACACTCATCATATAGCGAACCCACAGCTGGCTGCCACCCCTTTCCTGGTAATTCCAATCAGGGTCAGTGTCAGGAACTGCCTGAGCCCCCGGGGGTGCTCGGGAGAGGGGTTGGCAAAGTGTCGTTGATCGGCCTGGGCTTTGGCTGTCGTCCAAATGGCCTGTCTCTCTTCAAGGGTGGTGGTGGACCCCAGAATGACATATATATCCTGCCATGTTAAGGCGTAGGCGCGAGTTAGACCAGTGAACTGCTTAATGTACTGAGTGGGATTGGAGGAGAAGGAACCCAGCTTGGCCTCGATCTGTGCTAAGTCTTGAAGGGAAAAGGGGACATGGACTTGGGCTAGGCCCTCAGCACCGGCTACCTGCCGTAAGGGAAATAATGAAGCCGGGGCCGAGGGAGAAGGGGGTGGAAGGAGGGGCCTCCGGCGGGTTGCTGTGAGGGCGAGTGTGAGAGCTGACCGGAGAGGGGAGGGTGTGACGGGGGGAAGTGGAGGATATAAGATAGGGTTTAGGGCCGGAGGATCCGGGGCTGGCGGCGGAGTCTCGGGGGCGGGAATGGAGGTAGGAGGGGCCGGAGAGGAGAGGGAGGGGGGAGGGGACAGGGGCCAGAGCGGAAGAAGTGGGAGCCGTGGAGGTGGTGTAGGGAGGAGGGGCTGCCAGATCCTCTGGGGGAACAGAGAAAGCAGACGACTCAGGAGCAGGGGTTAGTTTGGCTGAGGAAGGTGGATCTGGGGGAGCCATTGTGAGCAGGATCTGGCTGGGAGCACACGTGGTGCATAGGGTGGGGCGAGAGCGCAACGCCCAGAAGGCCTGAACATAGGGGACCTCAGAGCATTTTCCTGTTTTCCAGCAGTAATTATCTAAATCACGGAGGACGTCAAAGTCTAGTGTCCCTGTGGCTGGCCATTGTGAGCCATTATCTAGGGAATACTGAGGCCAGGCCTGTGAACACAGAAAAGTGAGCTGTTTGGGGCGGATGTATCCCTTTAGTCTTAGGGTCCATAGGGTTAGCTAACAGGCACTTCAGGGGAGTGGAATATCCCCGCAGCCATTTGGACATCTCCCTCCCGAGCTGGGGACCGAGGAAGGCTTAAGCCGGAGGTTTACTTGGCCGCTCGAGATGTCTCCTTCACGAGCCAAGAACCGGGAGCAGGTTCTGAACCTGCCATGGGAGGGCCCAGTAAGTGCGCACCCGTTACAGGGCCCTAGGAAGTGGTCGCCAGGGAAGACGGGTCCCAAAGCCGAAGGGACTTACCCACGTATCCTGCCGTGCGGGAGGTTGGTCGGCCGCCTGGGTCCGGGGCTACCGCGGCGGTGGAGCTCGAGGGGGCCTCAACAGCGAGTGCCGGGGGCCCTCACCTCGAGTCCCACGTTGGGCGCCAGATGTAAGAAACCGCCGCGGGAAGAAAAAGCCGCCTCTAGGGACCGTTGATGAAAGCCTTTATTGGGCGGTCACTCTCGGGCAGAACTCCTGGGGGCAAGCGAGGAAGGGAAGGGAGTCTGCAAGGTATGAGGGGGTGAGGAAGGGGTTTTTATAGCCAGGGCTGGCATTCAAACCAGGTTCTTTCCTACAAGGTAAAAGCGCGGGCTGCAGCAGTGATTGGTGTTCAGGGGCTTCATGCCAGCACCTGATTGGGCCAGGCTACAGGGGTTGGTCCCTGGAAGTTTGGTCCGCCCCCGGTTCCTGTTTGGGTGTCAGCCAGCTGTCGGGACTTGTCCGGGCTTGTCCGGGGGCATGTCTTGACATGCCCGACCTTTCAAACAGGTGGGTCCTGTGCGCTAGCAGTTATGCCTCCCGGGCTGTAGAGCACAGGCTCAAGCCCGCGGTGCACCGGCTTATTCGCTTCAAGGCATGTGGGGTCTTCCTGGATCACAGATAGAACCCGAGTCTCCTGCATTGACAGGCAGACTCTTCACCACTGAGCCACCAGGGAAACCCCAATCTGTATTATTTTAAGCCACTCAGTTTGTGGCAATTATGGTATCCAAAGGAAAATAATATGTTGTTAAAAATGGTTCTGAATAAGCATGTGGGACCTTATCAAATTTGAAAGGTTTTTCACAGCAAAGGAAACCATAAGCAAAATGAAAAGGCAACTTACAGACTGGGAGAAACTATTCACAAATGAAGTGGCTGTCAGGGATTGATTTCCAAAATATACAAATAGCTCGTGCAGCTCAATATAAAAAATTCAAACAACCCAATCAAAACATGGGTAGAAGACATAGACGTGTCTGCAAAGGAGACATACAGGTGGCCAACAGGTGCATGAAAAGATGCTCAGTGTCCCTAATTGCTGGAGAAATGCAAATCAAAACTACAGTGAGGTATCACTTTATGCCAGTCAGAATGGCCATCATCTAAAGATCTATAAACAATAAATGCTGGGAGAGGGTCGAGATAAGGGAAAACTCCTACTTTGTTGGTGGGAATGTAAATTGGTGCAGCTGCTATGGAAAACAGTATGGAGCTTCCTTTGAAAACTAAAAATAGAGTTAACATACAGTCCAGCAGCCCCATTCATGGTGTACATAAATGGAAAACTCTAATTTAAAAAGATGCATGTACCCCAATGCTCATGGAAACACTATTTAAAATAGCCAGGACATGGAAGTAACCTAATGTCCAACAACAGATGAAGGGATAAAAAAGATGTGGTACAATATGTAAAATAGGTAGCCAACGGGGATTTGCCGTATGGCTCAGGAAACTCGGCCAGGGGCTCTGCACCAGCCTAGAGGGCGAGGATGGGCAGGGAGGTGGGAGGGGGCTCAAGAGGGAGGGGATGTGTGGATACCTATGACTGATTCACGTCGAGGTTTGACAGAAAACAGCAAAATTCTGTAAAGCAATTATCCTTCAATAAAAAAGTAAATTAAAAAAGAAAGAAAAGAGAAAACCAAAAAAGATGTGGTTCATATAGACAATGAAACACACTCAGCTATAGAAAATAAAGGAATAATGCCATTTGCAGCAACATGGCTGCAACTAGAGATTATCATACTGAGTGAAGCAAATCAGACAGAGAAAGACAAATATCACTTATATATGGAATCTAAAAAATCTAAAAAATAATATAACTACATTTATTTATGAAACAGAAACAGACTCATAGATATAGCAAACCAATATAGACATAGAAAACCAAAGGGAAAATGTGGGGACAGGGGAGGGATTAACAGACACACACCACTGCATATGCAATATATAAACAATAAGGATATGCTGTATAGTACAAGGAACTATTTTTAATAACTTATAATGGGAAATAATCTGAAAAAATTATATATAACTGAACCACTTTGCTGTACATCTGATGCTGATACAGTATTATAAATCAATTATACTTGAATAAAAATTTAAAACAGCATTTTTCTTTTTTTTTTTTTTTACAAACAATACCTTTCAGAAAATATATTTCTTTGAGAATTCCCTGGCTGCCCAGTAGTTATGGCTCCACAGTTTTCACTGCTGAAGGCCTGCATTCAGGATCCCACAAGCCATGCAGCATGGCCAAAAAAGAGAAAAAGGAAAGTATATTTTCTCTTTGTTCCTGGTGAATAGACACTCACTTACTTTTAGACATTGATTTTGTTTCTAGAAAACTTGAAAACTTGCTACTTGCCAAGTACTAAACTCTACTACTAATGCTAATAATTTATCTTTAGACTCTTTCAAATCTATGATGTCTTAAAAACATTTCATCAGCTTGTAATGATAATAGCTGCAGTGGTTTTAATGTGTCCACAAATTCCTTGCTATTTCCCTTGTTGAGTGGTGGAACTTTTTTTCTGGTTATGCCATGCAGCTTGTGGGATCTTAATTCCCTGATCAGGGATTGAACCCCAGCCCACAGTAATGGAAGCACTGAGTCCTCACCACTGGACCACAAGGGAATTCCCCAGAGGTGAAACTTGATTCCCCTTTCCTTGGAATGTGGTTCTGGCCTGTTGCTGACAGAGCAAAGCGGAACCGATGGTACATTTCACTTGTGATATTGAGTTGTCAAAAGACTGCAGCTTTTGGGGAATTTCCTGGCAATCCAGGGGTTAGGACTCTGTGCTCTGACTCCTCAGGTGTTGCTATTGTTCTGTCGCTAAGACCTATTTGATTCTTTGTAACCCCATGGACTGCAGCATGCCAGGCTTCCCTGTCCTTCACCATCTCCTGGAGTTTACTCATACTCATGTCCATTGAATCGATGATGCCATCCAACCATATCATCCTCTGTTGCCCCCTTCTCCTCCTGCCTTCAATCTTTCCCAGCATCAGGGTCTTTTCCAATGAACTGGCTCTTCGCATCAGGCGGCCAAAGTATTGGAGTTTCAGCTTCAGCATCAGTCATTCCGGTGAATATTCAGGGTTGATTTCTTTTAGGATGGACTGGTTTGATCTCCTTGGGTTCCATCCCTGCTTGGGGAACTAAGATCCCAGGAGTTCCCGAGGTGCTGTTACAAAGAAATAAAAGACTGCAATTTTCACCTGTGCTTTCTCTGTGTCTCTTGGATCACTCCCTTTGGGGGAAACCTGCTGCCTCGGAGTTGGTAAAAGACCATTGATTACAAGTTCCGTTCAGGAAAGGGACGAACGTTCAGCACACAGCCACCAGAGTCCACAGGCAGAGGGTGAAACCCCGCTCAGCCATCGAGCGCCTCCTGCTTTGCTGTGGAAGAGGACCTATGCAGGGCGGCTCTTGTCTTTTGCCTTCTCAGGCCACAGATGCAGTGCACCCTGGGGAGTGCACTGTTTTGGGGGTAATGTAGCTGCGGAAGCCTGCTTCTTGCTGCTGCAAGTGCCAGACTCAGGAGTTCCTCCAGGGTTTGGCACGCCTGGTCTGGAGTTTCTTTGGTGATGTCATGCCTTTAATACCCAAGGATGCTTCCTGTTTACTTCTGGTCAGGTCAATTCTAACGGGAAGGTAATCACAGACAAAAATCTCATGAAGATGCTTGGGTTTTGTTCAGGGGTCTCTGTGCCCTGTCCCTCCCGACTCAGCCCCTTGGTGTCTGCGTGAAGCCGTGGCCTTGATAGGAAGGTGACAGTAATCCTTTGGCCTTTGTTGCTTGGCAGGCATTCACCATCTGGGGAAGCACCTTTAAAGGAGGCACTTGAAAAAAGTCTTGGGGCCTTGGTCTCATCTCATCTGGAAGACAACTTCTTCTGGAGCCATCTGTTATAGCTGTTTCAGGTTGGGGTGCAGAATTCCTTGCCATTGTCCACCCCAAATGACAGTCGTGGTGGCCTCCTAGACCTCCTTCAAGGAAGCTATTCTGGAACCCCAGCTTCTTTGGCTCCACCATACTGTTCCCGGGGCTTCCCCAGTGGCTCAGTGGTAAAGAGTCCACCTACCAAGCAGGAGACTCAAGTTTGATCCCTGGGCTGGGAAGATTCCCTGGAGGAGGAAATGGTAACCCATTCCATTTTTTTTAAGTTTTAAAATATTTCATTTATTTTTTAATTGGAGGATAATTGGGGCTTCCATGGTGGCTCAGATGGTAAGGAATCTGCCTGCAGTACAGGAGACTGGGGTTCCATCCCTGGGTTGGAAGGGTCCCCTGGCAAAGGGAATGGCTACCCACTCCAGTATTCTCCCATGGACAGAGGAGCCTGGCTACAGTCCATGAGGTCACAAAGAGTCAGACGGGACTGAGTGACTAACGCGTTCACTTTCTGCTTTACCATAATGTGTTGGTTTCTGCCATATATCAACATGAATCAGCCACAGGTATACGTATGTCCCCTCTCTCTTGAACCTCCCTCCCACTGCCTACCCCAACCCATGCCAGTATTCTTGCCTGGGAAATCCCAGGGACAGAGGAGCCTGCAGGCTAGAGTCCATGGGGTCCCAAAGAGCTGGGGCATGGCTTAGTGACTAAACAGCAATAGGGCTCACACCAAGGGCATACCCTCCTCCATGAGGGAGACGGAGTTCCAGACTGCTGCCACCCCTGTTTCTCCTGTCGATGAGGCAAGTAGATGTCAGCCTCGGGGGCTGTTTTCCTGACAAGTTTCCCATAAAGCTCTCCTCCCCCAAACCCTCTCCTGGGCTTGGCAGAGCTGGTGAGCCATAGCTCACACGTGCCTGGCTCAGCCACCCCCATCTTGTCCCTGGCTGGACTGTCCACGGAGAACTGTGCCAACTCTACTCAGGCCCGTGCAGGGGAAGCTGCTTAGTTCCCTGTGTTCCTCGTGCGTGTTCCTCCCCTGGCTGTGGCTACACTGCTGCTGTCTTCCCCCGTGTCTAATGGGATGGATATGCCTTGGGAGTGCTTGCTGCTCATCTGACAGTCCTCTTCCTTTGTCATCCTCCAAGCCCCCTCCCCCCACTGCACTGGATCCCCGCCTCACTGCAGGTTTCCCACCTGGCCCCGGCCCTCTTCCCCACCCCATACCCTGCCACCATCATCCTAGCTGAGGTCCGTGCTCACACGGCCACCATCCCACACCTGAGGCCCCAGGTCCTCGGTCTCTTCATATCCAATGAGCAGTTCCCACTAGCTCAGGGCATTGTAAAACAAAAACAAAACCAAAACCAACAACAAAAGCTTTCTCTTTCTTTCCTTTGTAGCTGTTTGCTCTCCCCAAGGCAAACCCATCCTCCCCCTTCCAGGCAGCAGATAAACATATTTTCACCATCTTCCAAAAACAAGTGGGGATTTGTTATCTGCTTAATGCTGTGGCCAGAAAAATCTAAGTCCAAACAGGCCTTGCTTCTGTCACTCACTCCTAAGCATGAGTTAAGGCTTGTTACTGCCCCCAAACCTGCTTAGTGCCTGCTCAGTCCTTTCTGATACAACCCCATCCTTTCCACCATTTCCACATTAGTCGCCAGCACCATTTTACCTTGTTTATTTGACTGCCTTGGGTCTTAGTTGGGACACTTGGGATCTTGGTTGCCTCATGCAGGGTCTTTTGTTGTGGTGCAAGCACTCAGTAGTTGCGGTGAGCAGGCACTTGGGATTTCAGTTTCCTGACCAGGGATCAAACCCGTGTCCCCTGCATTGCAAGGCAGATTCTTAACCACTGGATCACCAGGGAAGCCCCCACTAGCACTCTTTTTAAACCTCACCAGGCCCTCAGGTCACTTAACCAGCTCTCTCCCCTGCTCATCCACTTAGTGTGCATGGTCATGGTTGAAATAACACCCTCGTCGTAACCCCACCCTCTTACTCCCCCTTTTTTTGCCCTTCACTTCTCTCTGTTCAAAAATGCAGCCCTTGATTGACTGGATATTGGAACCATCACAAGTGGGGCTGCAAGAAAGCCCAAGGCTTGGGGGAGTCCAGTCTCAGCTGTTACACATGGTAAAGAAACTTTGAAGAGTCAAAGAACATGGATGAGCCTGGGAATAACAGAATGGAGGATTTTATGAGTCACAGAGAGCCTGAAGGAAGAAGGAATGGGGATATAAATCAGGAGAAAAGAGCTACAGAGAGAGGGAAATAGAAAGGATCAGGGGTGGGGCTTACTTCCAGCAGCAGCAGAAGTAAGCCCTGTTTGGACTTAGAGTTTTCTGGCCACAGCGTTAAGCAGATAACAAATCCCCACTTGTTTCTGGAAGATGGTGAAAACTCATGTTTATCTGCTGCCTGGGAGGGGGAGGATGGATTTTTCTTGGTGTCATTAGAGAGCAGAGGAGAGCAAGCAGCTACAAAGGAAAGAAAGAGAAAGATAATTTTTTTTTTTTTGACAATGCCCTGAGCTAGTGAGGATATGTGAGGATAAGTGAATATACAGGCCTCAGAGAGAAGGACAAGGCTTTCATCAAAACACAAGAAAGGAAAAGAATGAAAGTATCAGTCATCTCAGTCTAGACTGTGTCATCCTAACAATTTCCAAATCTCAGTGGCTTAAAACAAGCAAAGTTTTTCCTTGTTTGTGTGACATGTTCATCATTGGCAAGGAACACAGGCTGACCATCAACCACCATCTGGAAAGTTGTGTCCCTGAGCCAGAAGAGCGAGCTCTGGAGGGTCTCATGTTGGAGAATTTGGCTTGGATGCTTCCCTCACAACTCTCTCACAACTCTCTCTCTCTCTCTCTCTCTCTCTCACTCACACACACACACACACACACACACAAACAACATGACATAACTGCCGGGGGCCAAATGCATGCAAGGTGAAGAATTGAAATTTATTTGAACAGTACTCAAGACCTCTATGGCATTTTTACCTCAGATGAGCTTTATGCCAAAGAATTGATGTTTTCTAATTGTGGTGCTGGAGAAGACTCTTGAGAGTCCCTTGGACAACAAGATCAAAACAGTCAATCCTAAAGGAAATCAACCCTGAACATTTATAGGAAGGACTGATGCTGAAGGTGAAACTCCAATACTTTGTCCACCTGATGTGAAGAGCCTGCTGCTGGGAAAGGGTGAGGGTAAAAGAAGAGGGCAGCAGAGGATGAGATAGCATCATTGCCTCAATGAACATGAGTCTGAACAAACTCTGGGAGATAGTGGAGGACAGGGGGCTTGGAGTGCTGCTGGCCATGGAGTCGCAGAGTTGGACATGACTGAGCAATTGAACAACAAAGGGAGTCACACAGAAACCCAGGGCTGGAAACCTCAGAGACAAGCCAATACTTGCCCAAGATCACAGCGGCAGAGGGCTGACTGGGAGCCAGGCCTCCTGTCCTCCAGCCCCGGGATTCCGAGCTTTTATCTTTGGCAAGGTTAGAAACACTTGACTCACCTTCCTTCACCTGGAGTCAGACTTTCACTCGTGCTCCCCACACACCCTGCCTCAGAGTTGATAGTGTCCTTGGCTATTGCCAGTACTTCTATAGTGTACACTAGGATTAAATTTTGTTTCCTCCCTGGGGCCATCTCAGCTGATGAAACCAGATGTCAAAGCCTCTGTAGCACGACTTTTGATCTCCCCAGCCTGATTGTGATCAAGTAGGACCAGGAGACTTTGAACATTCTGCACCTCTCATCAGATGTTCTATTACGAAATAACCATGTTTATCTCCTGAATGCCTCTCCAGACCCCATGCTCCCACAGCCCTCATGCTTCTTCCTGTAATAGCACTTTGATAAAAAGGTCACTTGTCACATCTGAATAAAGATAGGTTCCAGCTCCAGTGGGCCTCTGCAAACAGGAACCTGTCCAAGGACCCCAACAAGCCTTTTTGCACAGCTGTCTATGACCTACCTCTGAACAGCCTGGGGCCCAGGAGGGACATAGGGATCCATGGTAAAAATTCTGGCAACCCTAGTTAGACTCAGTCTAATATTATACAGCCCTATCAGACTGCCTGTCAGGATGGCTTCTTACCACTCTTTGCTTAGAAAAAGCAAGATTGAATTGCTCCAGTTGCTAGCAAGCCAGGACTGATTTCAAGAGTCGGACATGACTGAGTGACTGAACTGAACTGAACTGACAAGACACTAGTGAACGGTCATCTTCGAGGGGAACTGGGAAGCTAAGGAGAGGGTCACTTTTCTTTTGAATTCTGGGCCATTTATATTACCTCGTTAAAAAATAAATCACCAGACACAATGAGATATCCTGACAGAAAAAGTTAGTCGGAAACCAGTCAAATTAGAATAAAGTGTAGTCTAGTTGGTAGTACTGTACAGCATTAATGTCCTAGTTTTGGCAAATGAACCAAATGCAGATTTTGGTGACTCTTTTTCCTGGTTCTTTATTCATCATGCCCACGCTTCCCCACTCCTAGAACTCTGGCTTTTTCTCATGCTATTCCCTGTGTGTGGGATGTTCTCATTCTCTCCTCCTCGGACACTGCACCCATCCTTCAAGGCCAAGTTTACCAGTTACTTGCTCTGAAGTGCTTTCCTCACCTTCCTTCCCTCAGTGCTCTAAGGCACCATATCTGGCTGTGACCCTTGGTTTACTACTGTTTCATACTTGCCATCAACTGGATTCCCCAGGAATTAGACTTTAAGGTGAAGACTAGAGTGCAGCTAAGTTCTGCAGGATGCAGAATCGTGGGTACTGAGGGTTGGAGGGCCAACTGTGCTGTCATCTAACAAAGACCTTGAGTAGCCCTGGATTTGGACTTGTGGTAAGGTGGGGGTCTTAGAATCACCCCCTCCTCCTCCTAGAGTGACGACTGCACTCTTTTCTCAGTCACACACGCGACGAACCTTCCCTATGAGCCAGGCTTACTGAGAGCCTCGAAAACCGTATGCAATGATAACACTAAATTTCATTCTTAAAGAAAAAAAAACTTCTTAGTCAATAATCTTTCAGGTCTTTTGTCTTTCCAAGCAAATGAATACTTTTATTAACATGGTAAAATTTGTTTAAACACACGGTAGGGTTTTGACCTCAAATGCTTGTCAGGTCTGCTACTGAAATGAACTTACAGCTAGACAATTTACGAATCTTGAAGATACCTAGTCCCTGTCCAGTTTAGGGTCCAAAACAGCCCTTGCTTTTCTTCCCCAGACCCTTAAGGGCCTTTGCAAATATCGCTTTCATGTCCAGAACCCCCTGAAATGTATCAGGGTATCACAACCATTACATAGCATACGGAGACCTAGCTTGTGTCCTAGTCTAGGTTCCGTGTCACATAAAGCTGAGTTACCTTTTCCAAACGAGCTGACCAGACAGGTTACATCACATGGTGTGCCGCATAAAACTTAAAACTTTGAACAAAATACATTTCTCCTCCTTTGGTCTCACACAGAAATCAAAGTCCCCAAACATAATATCATCCTCCAGCCCTTCTTCTGGTTCATCAGTCCCAGCCAGATCAGCTCCAGTCACATTCCCAGTTGAAGCCTGGTCCCTTCTTCAGCTTCTTTAGCGATCGCTGCATGGAGTCATCTTCCAGAAATAATGTAGTTCCTTCAGAGCCAGAGAACCCCAACTCTGAGTCCCATTTGCCACACACAGACCCAAAGTTCCAGGGAGCTATCAGGTCACACAAGAAAGAGCAAAGCACCTCAAAACTTAGGAACAACGAAAGCCCAGGAACAAATGTGGCTGCTGCGAGAGCTTACAATCTAGGCCCTAACTCTTGTGAGTGCATTTTCCAAATAAAAGATACCTCCCAAACAAAAACATTTAACAGTCAAAACTGAAATTGAGGTCATTAACCACAGACCATAGCAGAAACGTAGTGTAAGTGAGAACAGAGTATAGACAGAAAGGGGGTGGGGGTGGGGAGAAAGAAAGAGAAAACAAAAGGCTCTCTGGTTTCAGCTTCTCCAGGGTGTCAGCCAATCTCCATCAGTTGACCAGAATCCATTGGCTGTAAATCTGAAGTGAAAGTGGGAGAAACTAATCATTAACAGGTTAATCTGAAGTGGGGAAAAAACCAACCTAACAACATTACGAATTCAGCCTCGCAGGAAACCATCTCTTCCGGAGGCCATCTGACTCCTTCCAGCAAAATCTGGGACCGTCCAATAATGGCCTTCTCTCTGCTAATTCTGTTATTTCTATCCCCGTCTGCTTGATGGCCTATACTGTGATTTTTGTTGTTTATTACCCTAGTGGTCATCCTAATGAGCGTGATTTTAGCTTTTAACCACTTCCTAAGTCAAAACCAACCAACCGGCTTTCCCCCTAATTGCCAGTTTAAGAGTAAACAAACGGTACGCCCTAACACCTCCTGACGTAAAAACCTGAGTAGAATTCTCTTCTCTTCTCCCAACTCCCCCCGCCGGGCATCCCCTGTAAACAAACGTCCCCGAGGCCGACCCACCCGTCGGGCACCCGCAGGGACGCCCGCGCCGCCCCCCGCCCCCGCCTTACCGCCGACCCTCCTTCAGGACGACTCGCTCTTCTCTATCCGCCGCACCAGCTCCACCAGCATCTCTGCCATCTTCGCGATCTCCTTGGCCTTCTCCTCCGCCTTCTCGCACCGTTTGGTCCCCCGGCCCTCGACTCCGTCGTCCGGATTCTGCAGATGGTTGAGCGCGCTCTCCTCCGAGGCCTCCACCTGCGTCTTTATCTGGATGAGCATATTGTCCATCTCCCACAGCTTGCTCCGGTTCCTCAGGTAGGCCCGCCCGTGCTCGCGGGAGAGTGCCGCGATGTCCTCGCGCATCTCGTTGATGACCGGCAGCAGGAACTGCTCGAAGTCCTCCTCGGGCTCCAGCACCTCCACCTCCTCCGGTTCCGCCAGCTCCACGATGTCCAAGGGCCGCATCTTCCCCGCTCTTCCCGAACCACAGGACGCGAGGCGGCTGCAGAGAGAAAATGGAGACCCGCGGGGCTTACCAACACACTTCCAGAATATTCTTTCAAACTTTCACCCCTTTTAAACTTTTCGCCTCACAGAAGCCACGGAAGAAGAGCGACTTACGAGCAGAGAAGCGGAGGACAAAATGGAGGCTCAGCCGTCAACCAGCGCCCGGCGTGTTGCGGCCCCTTTCACGACACCGCCGTGCCTCTTTACGGTCACGCCGCTGGTGGGACTAGCTGCGGGCTCGCGCACGTCAGTAGAGGGCGACGCAATCGGCTTTACCGCGGCCGCCCGCGCGCACAGCCAAGCTTTCTTTACCCCTTCGCCTCCGGGCTGCGTCCCTCTGTTACACACTCACGCGCAGACGCACACGCACGAGCTCCCTTCTCTCCCTCCCCCTTCACCCCGTGCACGTGGGCTCTCATCTTCTCCCCACCGTTACCCTCGTGCTGCGCTCGCCTCCGCAACCCACGCAGGGGCAGGCAACACTCCCTCTTGTCTCGCTCCGTTTTCATCCCCAAACCTCCGTCTGGCTGCCACGCTGGCTTCGTGTCTCCCGAGGGGGAGGGTGTGTGTGTGTGTGTGTGTGTGTGTGTGTGTGTGTGTGTGTGTGTGTGTGTGTGTGTGTGTGTGTGTGTGTGTGTGTGTGTGTGTGTGTGTGTGTGTGTGTGGTGTGTGTGTGTGTGTGGGGGGGGGGGGGGGGGGGGTGTGTGTGTGTGTGTGTGTGTGTGTGTGTGTGTGTGTGTGTGTGTGTGTGTGTGTGTGTGTGTGTGTGTGTGTGGTGGTTATCACTCTCCTCTTCACTTTCATCAAGAGGCTTTTTAGCTCCTCTTCACTTTCTGCCATAAGGGTGGTGTCATCTGCATATCTGAGGTTACTGATATTTCTCCCGGCAGTCTTGATTCCAGCTTGTGTTTCTTCCAGTCCAGCATTTCTCATGATGTACTCTGCATAGAAGTTAAACAAGCAGGGTGACAATATACAGCCTTGACATACTCCTTTTCCTATTTGGAACCAGTCTGTTGTTCCATGTCCTGTTCTAACGGTTGCTTCCTGACCTGCATACAGATTTCTCAAGAGGCAGGTGAGGTGGTCTAGTATTCCCATCTCTTTCAGAATTGTCCACAGTTTATTGTGATCCACACAATCAAAGACTTTGGCATAGTCAATAAAGCAGAAATAGATGTTTTTCTGGAACTCTCTTGCTTTTCCATGATCCAGCGGATGTTCGCAATTTGATCTCTGGTTCCTCTGCCTTTTCTAAAACCAGCTTGAACATCAGGCAGTTCACGATTCACGTATTGCTGAAGCCTGGCTTGGAGAATTTTGAGCATTACTTTACTAGCATGTGAGATGAGTGCAATTGTGCGGTAGTTTGAGCATTCTTTGGCATTGCCTTTCTTTGGAATTGGAATGAAAACTGACCTTTTCCATTCCTGTGGCCACTGTTGAGTTTTCCAAATTTGCTGGCATATTGAGTGCAGCACTTTGACAGCATCATCTTTCAGGATTTGAAACAGCTCCACTGGAATGCCATCTCCTCCACTACTTTGTTCGTAGTGATGCTTTCTAAGGCCCACTTGACTTCACATTCCAAGAATTCTGGCTCTAGATGAGTGATCACACCATCATGATTATCTGGGTCGTGAAGATCTTTTTGTACAGTTCTTTCATGTATTCTTGCCACCTCTTCTTAATATCTTCTGCTTCTGTTAGGTCCAGACCATTTCTGTCCTTTATTGAATCCATCTTTGCATGAAATGTTCCCTTGGTATCTCTGATTTTCTTGAAGAGATCTCTAGTCTTCAGATCTCATTCTGTTGTTTTCCTCTATTTCTTTGCATTGATCGCTGAAGAAGGCTTTCTTATCTCTTCTTGCTATTCTTTGGAACTCTGCATTCAGATGCTTATATCTTTCCTTTTCTCCTTGGCTTTTCGCCTCATTTCCTTTCACAGCCATTTTGGTTTTTGCATTACTTTTCCATGGGGATGGTCTTGATCCTTGTGTCCTGTACAATGTCACGAACATCATTCCATAGTTCATCAGGCACTCTATCTATCAGATCTAGGTCCTTGAATCTATTTCTCACTTCCATAATCATAAGGGATTTGATTTAGGTCATACCCGAATGGTCTAGCTGTTTTCCCTACTTTCTTCAATTTAAGTCTGAATTTGGTAATAAGGAGTTCATGATCTGAGCCACAGTCAGCTCCTGGTCTTGTTTTTGTTGCATCCGGTCCCATCACTTCATGGGAAATAGATGGGGAAACAGTGTCAGACTTTATTTTTGGGCTCCAAAATCACTGCGGATGGTGACTGCAGCCATGAAATTAAAAGACGCTTACTCCTTGGAAGGAAAGTTATGACCAACCTAGATAGTATATTCAAAAGCAGAGACATTACTTTGCGACTAAGGTCCGTCTAGTCAAGGCTATGGTTTTTCCAGTGGTCATGTATGGATGTGAGAGTTGGACTGTGAAGAAGGCTGAGCACAGAAGAATTGATGCTTTTGAACTGTGGTGTTGTAGAAGACTCTTGAGAGGCCCTTGGACTGCAAGGAGATCCAACCAGTCCATTCTGAAGGATATCAGCCCTGGGATTTCTTTGGAAGGAATGATGCTAAAGCTGAAGCTCCAGTACTTTGGCCACCTCATGTGAAGAGTTGACTCATTGGAAAAAACTGATGCTGGGAGGGGTTGGGGGCAGGAGGAGAAGGGGACGACAGAGGATGAGATGGTTGGATGGCATCATGGACTCGATGGACATGAGTCTTAGTGAACTCCGAGAGATGGTGATGAACAGGGAGGCCTGGCGTGCTGCAGTTCATGGGGTCGCAAAGAGTCAGACACGACTGAGCGACTGAACTGAACTGAACTGAACCTTTGGACTGTACTCCCTGGTGGCTCAGATGGTAAAGCATCTGCCTACAATGTGGGAGACTCAGGGTCATTCTCTGGGTTGGGACGATCTCCTGGGGAAGGAAATGGCAACCCACTCTAATATTCTTGCCTGGAAAATACCGTGGACAGAGGAGCCTGGTAGACAACAGTCCAAGAGTCGGACATGACCGAGTGACTTCACTTTCACTTTGGACTGTAGCCTGCCAGGTTCCTCTGTCCATGGGTTTCTCCAGGCAAGAATACTGGAGTGCGTTGCCATTCCCTTCTCCAGGGGATCCCTCCTGACCTAGGGTTTGAAACCGGGTTTCCTGCATTACAGGCTGATTCTTTACTGTTTGATCCACCAGGAAGCTCCTTTTATTCATAATTGCTAAAATTTGGAAGTAACCAAGATAGCCAACATCCGCGGTATCATCGAAAAAGTAAGAGAATTCCAGAAAAACATCTATTTATGCTTTATTGACTAGGCCAAAGCCTTTGACTGTGTGGATCACAATAAACTGTGGAAAATTCTGAAAGAGATAGGAATACCAGACCACCTGATCTGCCTCTTGAGAAACCTGTATGCAGGTCAGGAAGCAAACAGAACAGGACATGGAACAACAGACTGGTTCCAAATAGGAAAAGGAGTATGTCAAGGCTGTATATTGTCACCGTGCTTATTTAACTTCTATGCAGAGTACATCATGAGAAATGCTGGGCTGGAAGAAGCACAAGCTAGAATCAAGATTGCCTGGAGAAATATCAGTAACCTCAGATATGCAGATGACACCACCCTTATGGCAGAAAGTGAAGAGGAATTAAAGAACCTCTTGATGAAAGTGAAAGAGGAGAGTGAAAAAGTTGGCTTAAAGCTCAACATTCAGAAAACGAAGATCATGGCATCCGGTCCCATCACTTTATGGAAATAGATGCGGAAACAGTGGAAACAGTGTCAGACTTTATTTTTTGGGCTCCAAAATCACTGCAGAAGACGATTGCAGCCATGAAATTAAAAGACCCTTACTCCTTGGAAGGAAAGTTACAACCAACCTAGATAGCATATTGAAAAGCACTGAACTAAAGATAGCCTTCAAAATGTAGATGGAAAAGTGTGGTATATCCAGAGGATGGCATATCAGTTCAGCCAGTTCAGTCGCTCAGTCATGTCCAACTCTTTGCGACCCCATGAACTGCAGCACACCAGGCCTCCCTATGTCCATCATCAACTCCCAGAGTTCACTCAAACCCATGTCCATCAAGTCAGTGATGCCATGCAACCATCTCATCCTCTGTCGTCTCCTTCTCGCCCTCCTGCCCTCAATCTTTCCCAGCATCAGGGTTTTTAAAAATATATAAATTTATTTATTTTAGTTGGAGGTTAATTACTTTACAATATTGTTTCGGTTTTGCCATACATTAACATGAATCCACAAAGGGTATACACGTGTTCCCCATCCTGAACCCCCTCCCACCTCCCTCCCTGTACCATCCCTCTGGGTCATCCCAGTGCACCAGCCCCAAGCATCCTGTATCATGCATCGAACCTGGATTGGTGATTCGTTTCATATATGATATTATACATGTTTCAATGCCATTCTCCCAAATCATCCCACCCTCTCCCTCTCCCACAGAGTCCAAAAGACTGTTCTGTACATCTGTGTCTCTTTTGCTATCTTGGATCCAAGGTTATTGTTATCATCTTTCTAAATCCCATATATATGCACTAGTATACTGTATTGGTGTTTTTCTTTCTGGCTTACTTCACTCTGTATAATAGGCTCCAGTTTCATTCACCTCATTAAAACTGGTTTAAATGTATTCTTTTCAATGGCTGAGTAATACTCCATTGTGTATATGTACCACAGCTATCTTATCCATTCATCTGCTGATGGGCATCTAGGTTGCTTCCATGTCCTATTATAAACAGTGCTGGGATGAACATTGGGGTACACGTGTCTCTTTCAATTCTGGTTTCCTGTTGTGTATATCCAGTAGTGGGATTGCTGGGTCATAAGGCGGTTCTAAATAAGGAGTTCATGATCTGAGCCACAGTGAGCTCCTGGTCTTGTTTTTGCTGACTGTATAGAGCTTCTCCATCTTTGGCTGCAAGAGAATATAATCAATCTGATTTCAGTGTTGATCATCTGGTTAAGTCCATGTGTAGAGTCTTCTCTTGTGTTGTTGGAAGAGGGTGTTTGCTATGACCAGTGCATTTTCTTGGCAAAACTCTATTAGTCTTTGCCTTGCTTCATTCCACATTCCAAGATCAAATTTGCCTGTTACTCCAGGTGTTTCTTGACTTCCTACTTTTGCATTCCAGCCCTGTATAATGAAAAGGACATCTTTTGGGGGTGTTAGTTCTAAAAGGTCTTGTAGGTCTTCATAGAACCATTCAACTTCAGCTTCTTCAGCATTACTGGTTGGGGCACAGACTTGGATTACTGTGATAATGAATGGTTTGCCTTGGAAATGAAGACAGATCATTCTGTCATTTTTGAGATTGCATCCAAGTACTGCATTTCAGACTCTTTTGTTGACCATGATGGCTACAAGGTGATGACTCTACACATGGACATCACCAGATGATCAACACCGAAATCAGATTGATTATATTCTTTGCAGCCAAAATGGAGACGCTCTATACAGTCAACAAAAACAAGGCCAGGAGCTGACTGTAGCTCAGATCATGAACTCCTTATTATCAAATTCAGGCTTAAATTGAAGAAAGTAGGGAAGGCAGCTAGACCATTCAGGTATGACCTATATCAAATCCCTTATGATTATACACTGGAAGTGAGAAATAGATCGAAGGAACAAGATCTGATAGACAGAGTGCCTGATGAACTATGGAATGATGTTCGTGACATTGTACAGGACACAAGGATCAAGACCATCCCCATGGAAAAGTAATGCAAAAACCAAAATGGCTGTGAAAGGAAAAAAAGGCGAAAAGCCAAGGAGAAAAGGAAAGATACAAGCATCTGAATGCAGAGTTCCAAAGAATAGCAAGAAGAGATAAGAAAGCCTTCTTCAGCGATCAATGCAAAGAAATAGAGGAAAACAACAGAATGGGAAAGACTAGAGATCTCTTCAAGAAAACTAGAAATACCAAGGGATCATTTCATGCAAAGATGGGCTCGATAAAGGACAGAAATGGTCTGGACCTAACAGAAGCAGAAGATATTAAGAAGAGATGGCAAGAATACACAGAAGAACTGTACAAAAAGATCTTCACGACCCAGATAATCATGATGATGTGATCCCTCATCTACAGCCAGACATCCTGGAATGTGAAGTCAAGTGGGCCTTAGAAAGCATCACTATGAACAAAGCTAGTGGAGGTGATGGAATTGCAGTGGAGCTGTTTCAGATCCTGAAAGATGATGCTGTGGAAGTGCTGCACTCAATATGCCAGCACATTTGGAAAACTCAGCAGTGGCCACAGGACTGGAAAAGGTCAGTTTTCATTCCAATCCCAAAGAAAGGCAATGCCAAAAAATGCTCAGACTACCACACAATTGCACTCATCTCACATGCTAGTAAAGTATTGCTCAAAATTCTCCAAGCCAGGCTTCAGCAATATGTCTGAACCGTGAACTTCCAGATGTTCAAGCTGGTTTTAGAAAAGGCAGAGGAGCTAGAGATCAAATTGCCAACATCTGCTGGATCATCGAAAAAGCAAGTGAGTTCCAGAAAAACATCTATTTATGCTTTATTCAAAAACTTTGACTGTGTGGATCACAGTAAACTGTGGACAATTCTGAAAGAGATGGGAATACCAGACCACCTAACCTGCCTCTTGAGAAACCTGTATGCAGGTCAGGAAGCAACAGTTAGAACAGGACATGGAACAACAGACTGGTTCCAAATAGGAAAAGGAGTATGTCAAGGCTGTATATTGTCACTCTGCTTATTTAACTTCTATGCAGAGTACATCATGAGAAACGCTGGACTGGAAGAGACAAAAGCTGGAATCAAGATTGTCGGGAGAAATATCAATAACCTCAGATATGCAGGTGATACCACCCTTATGGCAGAAAGTTAACAGGAGCTAAAAAGCCTCTTGATGCAAGTGAAAGAGGAGAGCGAAAAAGTTGGCTTAAAGCTCAACATTCAGAAAACGAAGATCATGGCATCCGGTCTGATCACTTCATGGGAAATAGATGGGGAAACTGAAAACAGTGTCAGACTTTATTTTTTGGGCTCCAAAATTACTGCAGATGGTGACTGCAGCCATGAAATTAAAAGATGCTTACTCCTTGGAAGAAAAGTTATGACCAACCTAGATAGTATATTCAAAAGCAGAGACATTACTTTGCCAACTAAGGTCCATCTAGTCAAGGCTATGGTTTTTCCTGTGATCATGTATAGATGTGAGAGTTGGACTGTGAAGAAGGCTGAGCACCGAAGAACTGATGCTTTTGAACTGTGGTGTTGTAGAAGACTCTTGAGAGTCCCTTGGACTGCAAGGAGATCCAGCCAGTCCATTCTGAAGGATATCAGCCCTGGGATTTCTTTGGAAGGAATGATGCTAAAGCTGAAGCTCCAGTACTTTGGCCACCTCATGTGAAGAGTTGACTCCTTTGAAAAGACTTTGATGCTGGGAGGGATTGAGAACCGTTGGAGAAGGGGACGACAGAGGATGAGATGGCTCGATGTCATCAGTGACTCGATATATGTGAGTCTAAGTGAACTCCGGGAGTTGGTGATGGACAGGGAGGCCTGAAGTGCTGCAATTCATGGGGTCGCGAAGAGTCTTACAGGATTGAGCGACTGAACTGGAAGGCGGTTCTATTTCCAGTCTTTAAAGAAATCTCTACACTGTTCTCCATAGTGGCTGTACTAATTTGCATTCCCACCAACAGTGTAAGAGGGTTCCCTTTTCTCCACACTCTCTCCAGCATGTATTGCTTGTATACTTTTGTATAGCAGCCATTCTGACTGGTGTGAAATGGTACCTCATTGTGGTTTTGATTTGCATTTCTCTGATAAAGATTGATGTTGCGCATCGTTTCATGTGTTTGTTAGCCATCTGTATGTCTTCTTTGGACAAATGTTCGTTTAATTATTTGGCCCATTTTTTGATTGGGTCATTTATTTTTCCGGAATTGAGCTGCAGGAATTGCTTGTATATTTTTGAGAATAGTCCTTTGTCAGTTGCCTCATTTGGTATTATTTTCTCCCATTCTGAAGGTGGTCTTTTCACCTTGCTTAAAGTTTCTTTTGTTGTGCAGAGGCTTTTAATTTTAATTAGGTCCCATTTGTTTATTTTTACTTTTATTTCCAATATTCTGGCAGGTGGGTCATAGAGGATCCTGCTGTGATTTATGTCGGATAGTGTTTTGTCTATGTTCTCCTCTAGGAGTTTTATAGTTTCTGATCTTACATTTAGACAATTAATCCATTTTGAGTTTATTTTTGTGTATGGTGTTAGAAAGTATTCTAGTTTCATTGTTTTACAAGTGGTTGACCAGTTTTCCCAGCACCACTTGTTAAGGAGATTGTCTTTTCTCTATTGTATATTCTTGCCTCCTTTGTCAAAGATAAGGTGTCCATAGGTGCATGGATTTATCTCTGGGCTTCTATTATGTTCCATTGATCTATGTTTCTGTCTTTGTGCCGGTACCGTACTGTCTTGATGACTGTGGCTTTGTAGTAGAGCCTGAAGTCAGGCAGGTTGATTCCTCCAGTTCCATTCTTCTTTCTCAAGATTCCTTTTGCTATCGAGGTTTTTGTATTTCCATACAAATTGTGAAATTATTTGTTCTAGCTCTGTGAAAAATACTTTTAGTAGCTTGATAGGGATTGCATTGAATATATAGATTGCTTTGGGTAGTATACTCATTTTCACTATATTGATGCTTTTGGTCCATGAACATGGTATATTTCTCCATCTATTAGTGCTCTTTGATTTCTTTCACCAGTGTTTTATAGTTTGCTATATATAGGTGTTTAGTTTCTTTAGGTAGATATTTTCGTATTTTATTCTTTTCATTGCAGTGGTGAATGGGATTGTTTCCTTAATTTCTCTTTTTATTTTCTCATTATTAGTGTATAGGAATGCAAGGGATTTATGTGTGTTGATTTTATATCCTGCAATTTTACTGTATTCATTGATTAGCTCTAGTAACTTTCTGGTGGAGTCTTTAGGGTTTTCTATGTAGAGGATCATGTCATCTGCAAACAGTGAAAGTTTTTCTTCTTCTTTTCCCATTTGGAATCCTTTATTTCTTTTTCTGCTCTGATTGCTCCGGCCAAAACTTCCAAAACTATGTGAATAGTAGTAGTGAGAGTGGGCACCCTTGTCTTGTTCCTGACTTTAGGGGAAATGCTTTCAATTCTTCACCATTGAGGATAATGTTTGCTGTGAGATTGTCATACATAGCTTTTATTATGTTGAGGAATGTTCCTTCTATTCCTGCTTTCTGGAGAGTTTTTTAAAAATCATAAATGTATGTTGAATTTTGTCAAAGGCTTTCTCTGCATCTACTGAGATAATCATATGGCTTTTATTTTTCAATTTGTTAATGTGGTGTATTGCATTGATTGATTTATGTATATTGAAGAATACTTGCATCCCTGGGATAAAGCCCACTTGGTCATGGTGTATGATCTTTTTATTGTGTTGTTGGATTTTGATTGCCAGAATTTTGTTAAGGATTTTTGCATCTATGTTCATCAGTGATATTGGCCTGTAGTTTTCTTTTTGTGTGGCATCTTTGTCAGGTTTAGTATTGGGGTGATGGTGGCCTCATAAATGAGTTTGGAAGTTTACCTTCCTCTGCAATTTTCTGGAAGAGTTTGAGTAGGATAGGTGTTAGCTCTTCTCTAAATTTTTGGTAGAATTCAGCTGTGAAGCCATCTGGACCAGGGCTTTTGTTTGCTGGAAGATTTCTGATTATAGTTTCAATTTCTGTGCTTGTGATGGTCTGCTAAGATTTTCTATTTCTTCTTGGATCAGTTTTGGAAAGTTGTACTTTGCTACTAATTTCTTCCAAGTTGTCCATTTTATTGGCATATAATTGCTGATAGTAGTCTCTTATGATCCTTTGTATTTCTGTGTTGTCTGTTGTGATTTTTCCATTTTCATTTCTAATTTTATTGATTTGATTTTTCTCCCTTTGTTTCTTGATGAGTCTGGCTAATGGTTTGTCAATTTTATTTATCCTTTCAAAGAACCAGCTTTTGGCTTTGTTGATTTTTTTGCTATGGTCTCTTTTGTTTCTTTTGCATTTATTTCTGCCCTAGTTTTAAAGATTTCTTTCCTTTTACTAACCCTGAGGTTTTTCATTTCTTCCTTTTCTAGTTGCTTTAGGTGTAGAGTTAGGTTATTTTTTGACTTTTTTCTTGTTTTTTGAGGTATGCCTATATTGCTATGAACCTTCCCATTAGCACTGCTTTTACAGTGTCCCACAGGTTTTGGGTTGTTACATGTTCATTTTCTTTCGTTTCTATGCATATTTTGATTTCTTCTGTGATTTGTTGGTTATTCAGCAGCGTGTTGTTCAGCCTCCATATGTTGGAATTTTTAATAGTTTTTCTCCTGTAATTGAGATCTAATCTTTCTGCACTGTGGTCAGAAAATGCTTGGAATGATTTCAATTTTTTTCTTTTTTAATTTACTAAGGCTAGATTTATGGCCCAGGATGTGATCTATTCTGGAGAAGGTTCCATGTGCACTTGAGAAAAAGGTGAAATTTATTGTTTTGGGGTGAAATGTCCTATAGATATCAATTAGGTCTAACTGATCTATTTTATCATTTGAAGTTTGTGTTTCCTTGTTAATTTTCCGTTTAGCTGATCTGTCCTTAGGTGTGAGTGGGGTATTAAACTCTCCCACTGCTGCTGCTGCTAAGTCGTGTCAGTCGTGTCCGGCTCTGTGTGACCCCATAGACAGCAGACCACCAGGCTCCGGCGTCTCTGGGATTCTCCAGGCAAGAACGCTGGAGTGGGGTGCCATTTCCTTCTCCAAAAGTCTCCCACTATTATTGTGTTATTGTTAATTTCCCTGTCATACTTGTTAGCATTTGTATTACATATTGTGGTGCTCCTATGTTGGGCGCATGTATATTTATAATTGTTATATCTTCTTCTTGGATTGATCCTTTGATCATTATGCAGTGTCCTTTTTTGTCTCTTTTCACAGCCTTTGTTTTAAAGTCTATTTTATCTGATATGAGTATTGCTACTGCTGCTTTCTTTTGGTCTCTAGTTGTGTATAATATCGTTTTCCAGCCCTTCACTTTCAGTCTGTATGTGTGTCCTGTGTTTGAGGCGGGTCTCTTGTAGGCAGCATATATATGGGCCTTGTTTTTGTATCCATTCAGCCAGTCTTTATCTTTTGGTTGGGGCATTCAACCCATTTACGTTTAAGGTAATTATTGATAACTATGATTCCGTTTCTGTCCTTTATCGAGCCCATCTTAGCATGAAATGTTCCCTTGGTATCTCTCATTTTCTTGAAGAGATCTCTAGTCTATCCCATTCTGTTCTTTTCCTCTATTTCTTTGCATTGATGGCTGAAGAAGGCTTTCTTATCTCTTCTTGCTATTCTTTGGAACTCTGCATTCAGATGCTTATATCTTTCCTTTCCGCCTTTGTTTTTCGCCTCTCTTCTTTTCACAGCTATTTGTAAGGCCTCCCCAGAGAGCCATTTTGCTTTTTTGCATTTCATTTCCATGAGGATGGTCTTGATCCCTGTCTCCTGTACAATATCACGAACCTCGAACCTCCGTCCATAGTTCATCAGGCACTTTATCTATCAGATCTAGGCCCTTCAGTCTATTTCTCACTTCCACTGTATAATCATAAGGGATTTGATTTAGGTCATACCTGAATGGTCTAGTGGTTTTCCCTACTTTCTTCAATTTGAGTCTGAATTTGGTAATAAGGAGTTCATGATCTGAGCCACAGTCAGCTCCTGGTCTTGTTTTCGACAGAAATGGTCTGGACCTAACAGAAGCAGAAGATAGTGAGAAGAGGTGGCAAGAATACACGGAAGAACTGTACAAAAAGATCTTCACGACCCAGATAATCATGATGATGCTATCACTAATCTAGAGCCAGAATTCTTGGAATGTGAAGTCAAGTGGGCCTTAGAAAACATCACTACAAACAAAGCTAGTGGAGGTGATGGCATTCCAGTGGAGCTGTTTCAGATCCTGAAAGATGATGCTGTGGAAGTGCTGCACTCAATATGCCAGCACATTTGGAAAACTCAGCAGTGGCCACAGGACTGGAAAAGGTCAGTTTTCATTCCAATTCCAAAGAAAGGCAATGCCAAAGAATGCTCAAACTACCATACAATTGCACTCATCTCACATGCTAGTAAAGTAATGCTCAAAATTCTCCAAGCCAGGCTTCAGCAATACGTGAACCGTCAACTGCCTGATGTTCAAGCTGGTTTTAGAAAAGGCAGAGGAACCAGAGATCAAATTGCGAACATCCGCTGGATCATCGAAAAAGCAAGAGAGTTCCAGAAAAACATCTACTTTGCTTTATTGACTATGCCAAAGTCTTTGACTGTGTGGGTCACAATAAACTGTGGACAATTCTTCAAGAGATGGGAATACCAGACCACCTCACCTGCCTTTTGAGAAATCTGTATGCAGGTCAGGAAGCAACAGTTAGAACTGGACATGGAACAACAGACTGGTTCCAAATAGGAAAACGAGTACGTCAAGGCTGTATACTGTCACCCTGTTTATTTTACTTCTATGCAGAGTACATCATGAGAAATGCTGGACTAGAAGAAACACAGACTGGAATCAAGATTGCCGGGAGAAATATCAATCACCTCAGATATGCAGATGACACCACTCTTATGGCAGAAAGTGAAGAAGAACTAAAGAGCCTCTTGATGAAAGTGAAATGGAAAGGGAAAAAGTTGGTTTAAAGCTCAACATTCAGAAAACAAAGATCATGGCACCTGGTCCCATTACTTCATGGGATATAGATGGGTAAACAGTGGAAACAGTGTCAGACTTTATTTTCTTGGCTCCAAAATCACTGCAGATTATGACTGCAGCCATGAAATTAAAAGATGCTTACTCCTTGGAAGAAAAGTTATGACCAACCTAGATAGTATATGCAAAAGCAGAGACATTACTTTGCCAACTAAGGTCCATCTAGTCAAGACTATGGTTTTTCCTGTGATCATGTATGGATGTGCGAGTTGGACTGTGAAGAAGGCTGAGCGCCGAAGAATTGATGCTTTTGAACTGTGGTGTTGGAGAAGACTCTTGAGAGTCCCTTGGACTGCAAGGAGATCCAACCAGTCCATTCTGAAGGATATCAGCCCTGGGATTTCTTTGGAAGGAATGATGCTAAAGCTGAAACTCCAGTACTTTGACCACCTCATGCGAAGAGTTGACTCATTGGAAAAGACTCTGATGCTGGGAAGGATTGGAGGCAGGAGGAGAAGGGGACGACCGAGGATAAGATGGCTGGATGGCATCACTGACTCGATGAACGTGAGTCTAAGTGAACTCCGGGAGATGGTGATGGACAGGAGAGGCCTGGCGTGCTGCAATTCATGGGGTCGCGAAGAGTCGGATACCACTGAGCGACTGAACTGAGCTGATGATCTCGTTGCCATTTACTTTATTGTTTTGCATTCTAGTTTATACACACTTTTTGTGTTTACTGTCTAGAGAAGATCCTTTGGCATTTGTTGGAGAGCTGGTTTGGTGGTGCTGAATTCTCTCAGCTTTTGCTTGTCTGTAAAGCTTTTGATTTCTCCTTCATATTTGAATGAGATCCTTGCTAGGTACAGTAGTCTGGGCTGTAGGCCATTTTCTTTAATCACTTTAAGTATATCCTGCCATTCCCTCTTGGCCTGAAGAGTTTCTTTTGAAAGATCAGTTGTTATTTTTATGGGAATCACCTTGTGTGTTATTTGTTGTTTTCCCTTGCTGCTTTTAATATTTGTTCTTTGTGTCTGAACTTTGTTAATTTGATTAATATGTGTCTTGGGGTGTTTTGCCTTGGGTTTATCCTGTTTGAGACTCTTTGGGTTTCTGGATTATTTCCTTCCCCATTTTAGGGGAGATAAAAACTATTATCTCCTCAAGTATTATCTCATGGTCTTTCTTTTGTCTTCTTCTTCTGGGACTCCTATTATTCGAATGTTGGTGTGTTTAACATGGTCCTGGACATCTCTGAGATTGTCCTCATTTCTTTTAATTTGTTTTCTTCTTCTCTGATTCATTTATTTCTACTATTCTATCTTCTACTTCACTAATCCTATCTTCTCCCTCTGTTATTCTACTATTTATACCCTCCAGAGTGTTTCTGATCTCATTTATTGCATTATTCATTATATACTGACTCTTTTTTATTTCTTCTAGGTCCTTGTTAAACTTTTCTTGCATCTTCTCAATCCTTGTCTCCAGGCTATTTATCTGTGATTTCATTTTGATTTTAAGATTTTGGATCATTCTCACTATCATTATTCAGAATTCTTTATCAGGTAGACTCCCTATCTCCTACTCCTTTGTTTGGTTTAGTGGGCGTTTATCACGTTCCTTTACCTGCTGAGTATTTGCCTGCCTTTTCATCTTGTTTAGATTGCTGTGTATGGGGTGACCTTTCTGTATTTGGCAGTTGGTGGCTCCTCTTTATTGTGGAGCTTCCTCCCTGTGGGCGGGATTAGACGAGTGGCTTGCCAAAGTTTCCTGGTTAGGGAAGCTTGTGTTGGTGTTCTGGTGGCTGGAGCTGGATTTCTTCTCTCTGGAGTGCAATGAAATGTCCAGTAATGAGTTTTGAGATGTCTATGGTTTTGGTGTGACTTTGGGCAGCTTGTATATTAAAGCTCAGGGCTATGTTCTTGTGTTGCTGGAGAATTTGTGTGGTATGTCTTGCTCTGGAACTTGTTGGCTCTTGGGCGGAGCTTCGTTTCATTGTAGGTATGGAGACTTTTGGATGAGCTCTTATCGATTAATGTTCCCTGGAGTCAGGAGTTCTCTGGTGTTCTCAAGTTTTGGATTTAAGCCTTCTACCTCTGGTTTTCAGTCTTATTCTTACAGTAGCCTCAAGACTTCTCCATCCATACAGCACCAATGATAAAACATCTAGGTTAATGGTGAAAAGATTCTCCACAGTGAGGGACACAGAGAAAGGTTTGCTGAGTTACATGGAGAAGAGAAGAGGGAGGAGGGAGATAGAGATGATCAGGAAGAGGGGGTGGTCAAAAGGAGACAGACAGATCTAGCCAATAATCAGTTCCCAAAGTGTTCTACACAGCCTGGAATAGCCAAAGAGATTCACAGAGTTGGATCGAGAAGAGAAGGGGGAGGGAGGAGATAGAAGTGACCTAGAGCAGAAAAAGGAGAGTCAAAAGGAGGAAAGGGCAATCAAGCCAGTAATCACACTCCTAGCTAAAAATGGGTACTGAAGATTGGATTTTTAAAGGTAGAAAATTGATATCAAATACCAAAAAGCAAAGATTAAAAATCTAGAGTAGAGGTTAGACTCTCAAAAATACAATATTAAAAAAACCAAAACCACAAACATTATAAAAATATATATGAAATTTGCTTTAAAAATAGGTTTTTTTCTTGCAAGTTTATAGGTTATAAAAATAAAAATTAAAGGAGTAATAAAGACTTAAAAATAAAAAAATTTTAAACTAAAAAAATTATAATAGTAAAAATATATCTAGGAATTTCTCTGGAGCTGTTGTGGGCCGTGTTAGGTCAGTTCAGTTTCAGATAATTTCTTGTTTTAGCTTATACTTCTCAAGGTCTATAGGCCCCTTCCAATGTAGTCGGTGCTAACTACAGGGTTTTAATCGGTTGCACCTGTCACTTCCAAAGTGGTTCCCTCTGTTTATTTTGGCTTCTTCTGTTTGCAGGTCTCTTCAGTATCTAATTTCTGCCGCGACACAAGGGGGTGAAGGTGGTCACTTATGAGGCTCACTGGTTCAGTCGTGCTGCGGGGGAGGAGATCACTGCAAACGACTGCCACTGGCGCTCGTGGGGAGTGCTCGCAGTGTTGTCGCTGGCGCGTGTGGGGAGTGCGCTCAGTGCTGGGGCCACACTGGGCTTGCCCCCTGCTCACGGCGCATGTGCTTTCCCAGTCTACACTGCTCAGGCTCCAGGTTGCTTTAGGGGAACTGCCTACAGTGGGCCCTGGGTTGTGTGCACTTCCCAGGTGTAAGCCACTCAGGTTCAGGTTCTTGGGTACTCCACAAAGGCACAGACTCAGCTGGGCCTGCGTTTCGTGCCCTTTCCGGTCCGAGCAGCTCAGGTGACCAGGTGCTTGGCGCGCTCTCTCCCAGATGGGCGGTGCATCTTATCACCTTCGGTTTCCTGGGTGCGCGGTGGGAGGTGGGAGCGCTGTCTCTGGTGTGCCATATGTCTCCTCTGGGAGCTGATCTCTGACTGCGACCCTCCCAGTGGATGTCAACCATCCAGGATCCTAGGAAGACTTGGTTAGCAACTGGGCGCCTGCTCGCAGTTTGTAGAGGATGCCGTCTCGGGCCGAGAGTGCCCCTTTCTGGCTCTGGCTGTAGGCCGCCTGCCTCTCTGCCTCCAGCGGGGGAAGTGCTGGTCTGCAGCCAGCTAGCTCTCCTCTGGTATTCGCTCAGTCCTTTCTTCTATGAGCAGGCCTGCCAGTGCCTTAGTTTATAGCTTTTCGCGGGAAGGTTCTCTCTTTCTCTCTCTCTCTCTGGCTATCCCACACTTTAGATTGCTATGACACGGTAGCGCCCTCAGATTGTCCCCAGGGCATTCAGGCCCGGTCCCTCGCCTAAGCAATGCAGCCCACGCCTTCTTGTTCAGCCCCCCCCCCACCTCCTTGTTCAGCCCCCTGCTTGCTGGCCTTGGATGAGAGTGTCTGAATTACTTCTCCACTGGGAGTTGTCATTAGGCACATAATCTGTGGGTTTTTAATTTATTTTTCTTCCCAGCTATGTTGCCATCTGAGATTCCAAAACTCCCCACAGACCCGCTGGTGAGAGGATTTCCTGGTGTTTGGAAACTTCTCTTTAACGACTCCCTCCCCAGACGGGTCTCCATCCCTAACTCTTTTGTCTCTTATCTTTTATCCTATCTCCTTTCCGAAGACAATGGGCTGCCTTTCTGGGTGCCTGGTGTCCTCTGCCAGCGTTCAGAAGTTGTTTTATGGAATTTGCTCAGCGTTCAAATAATCTTTTGATGAATTTGTGGGGAGAAAGTGGTCTCCCCGTCCTATTCCTCTGCCGTCTTAGGACCGCCCCCCCTCGAGGGTCACTCTTTTTGCAGCGCAGACTTCTCACTGCAGTGGTTTGTCTTGTTGCCAAGCATGGGCTTTAGAGCGGGAGGGCTTCAGTAGCTGTGGTGCACGGGCTTGGTTGCTCTGAGGCATGTGGGATCTTCCTGGATCAAGGATTGAACTCATGTCGCCTGCACTGGCAGGTGGAGTCTCAACCACTGTGCCGCCAGGGAAGTCATGAGAGAGCTCTTCTTAATCCAGCCCCCCCCTCCCCACTAGAGACAACCCCTTTTGTGACTTTCGGTTATTTTTTTTATTTATTTTTGGCTTTTCTTTATTGTTTTATCAGCTATAAATGTAATCATAAATAATGTGGTATAGTTTTTCCCCTATGTTTGAACGTTATATAAGTGGAATCATAATTATTTGTCTCTTGCTTCTTTTACCAGTTTTATATATGAGACTCACCTGTGTTGATGTGGGTAGGTTTGTGTGTGCGTGCAAGTGTGCTAAGTCGATTCAGTTGTGTCTGACTCTTTGTGACCCTTTGGACTCTAGCCCACCAGGCTCCTCTGTCCATGGGATTCTTCAGACAAGAACACTCGAGTGGGTTGCCATGCCCACCTCCAGGGGATCTTCCTGACCCAGGGATCCAACACGAGTCTCTTATGTCTCCTGCACTGACAGACACCATGGTAGGGAGTCTTCTCGGGCAGCAGTTCTCAAATTTGAGTGTGCATCAGAAAAACCTGTAGAACTTGTGGAAACACATATTTCTGGGCCAAAACCCTAGAGTTTTTGGATTTATTTGATCTGGGGTATGGTCTGATGGTGTGTGTTTCTTGCAGCTTCCCAGGCAATGCTGGTACTGCTGGTCTTGGGGTCACACTTTGAGACTAACTGCACACTTTCCTCATCTGGCTGTCAAGGGATCTTTGGGTCATTCACAATTTACAGCTGTCACAAACAATGCTATAACTTGCTCAAAAACAAATACCATGATCTGTTAGTCCCATCTGTTCCTGAAAAACAGGTCTTGGGCACGTCTTGGAAATTTTCACTAGGCTCTCCCAGAATATTTTGGTGCTTGGAAATCTCTCCACACCCACAGGGACACAAACTATACCATGTAGGGTTGCAGTTCTTTGAACTGTATCTCCCCAGAGATTTGCTGAAGCTCTAACGTCTGTATATGTGAACAGCACCTTATCTGGGAATAGAATCTTTGCGGATGTAATCAAGTTAAAATGAGGTCCTGATGGCACAGGGCAGGGCCCTAATCCCATATGACTGCTTTTATGTCCTTAAAAGAAGGGATGGGGGTGCGCAAAGGGAAGATGGCTATGTGAAAACAGGGGAAGAATAGGAAGTGATGTAAGAATTGCTGGAAGTCACCAGAAGCTGGAATTGGTGAGAAACAACCTTTCCCATGAGCCTCAGAGAATCTGGCCCTGCAGACACCATAATTGCAGACACCATAATTTCAGACTCCTGGCCTCCAGAACTGTGATAGAATAAATTATGTTTTTTTCTTTTTTTTTTTTAAAACCACCTAGTTTGTAGTACTCTGTTACAGTAGCCCTAAGAAAACTAATGTGAGGGTGTTCTTGACATGGAGCCAGGCCCTATGGCCCCCTCCCCACATGCCCTCTGTTTGCCTTTTGTCTGTGGAAACACTTAGCAAAGTTTGATCACAGAAGTGAGAAAATGCAGAAACAAAGGAAGACGGTCCAGTAAGACTAAATAATTATAGTTTTGTCATTAAGCAGAGCCAGGGGCCTTTAGTTCCTTCTTAAGGACTAATACTCTGAGCCATATTCTGTGAGCTTTCTCGTAGATGCTGAAACCCCCACCGGGTGGAAGGAGGTGACTACATGACCACACTGTAGCCATGGCATAGGCAGCCTCAGTTCCAAGAACTGGCCTCAAGGAAATGGGAGCAAACCACTGCGAGCACTGAGGATTAGCTGCTTAAAACAAGCTGATGCTAATGGATGAATTTCCAGATGATGGTCAGAGCTGACTGTGCTGTCTCTTTACATAGCCCCTTCCCTCTGTCTATAAAAGCTTTTGCCCACTGATTGCCAGTGGCAGGGAGTCAGCCTTTGGACAGACATCTGTCCTCCCCCTCCCCCTCTGGTTGTGGGGCTCCAAAATAAAGCAAGTTTTACTTTCTGCAATCCTTGCTTCTTTATTGGCTTTTGAGCATCAAGCAGCTGGACCTCTGCTTTTGGTTACACTCGGATTCACTTTTTCCTTCAACGATGTGTCAAGCACGTTTTTCTAAGCCAATCACTGGGTCCTTCCCCACAGGGTCCATCAGAGCCTGATGCTCAGAATACCCTCCCAGCTCGTCCCCTGGAGATTTGTCATGGGTATGAATAAGTTCAAGGCTCCTGTGTCCCTCTGGTGTCTGCCCTTCCTTGGTGATACTTGGAGGGATTTGTTAACTAAATCCTCTAAAATTTATATAAGTAGAAACTGAGAATTGACTTTAGGTTAATAAGTACATTTTATGATTTAACAGTTATTCTAAACTGATTATGAATTTACAGTGGTCCACACGTGATCAGCTATAGTTCTGAAACCTAAAAAGCTCTGAAATGAAACACTGCTTTTTAACCTCTTTGCTGGTAAGCATGGCCTGATGGACGTGAGGGCATTTGTAGCACTTAATCATGCTACTTCCTGTGTATAGCACATCCTCACTGTGCATATCACATCCTCACTGTGTATATCACACCCTCACTGTGTATATCACATCCTCACTGTGTATATCATATCCTCACTGTGTATATCACATCATCACTGTGTATATCACTTCCTCACTGTGCATATCATATCCTCACTGTGTATGTCACATCCTCACTGTGTATATCATATCCTCACTGTGTATGTCACATCCTCACTGTGTATATCACATCCTCACTGTGTATGTCACATCCTCACTGTGTATGTCACATCCTCACTGTGTATATCACATCCTCACTGTGTATATCACATCCTCACTGTGTATATCACTTCCTCACTGTGTATACCACATCCTCACTGTGTATATCATATCCTCACTGTATATCACATCCTCACTGTGTATATCACATCCTCACTGTGTATATCACATCCTCACTGTGTATATCACATCCTCACTGTGTATATCACATCCTCACTGTGTATATCATATCCTCACTGTATATCACACCCTCACTGTGTATATCACACTCTCACTGTGTATATCACACTCTCACTGTGTGTATATCACACTCTCACTGTGTATATCACACCCCACTGGTCCCCCCACTGTGTATATCACACCCTCACTGTGTATATCACATCACACCTCACTGTGTATATCACACCCTCACTGTGTATATCACACCCTCACTGTGTATATCACACCCTCACTGTGTATATCACATCCTCACTGTGTATATCACACCCTCACTGTGTATATCACATCCTCCTCACTGTGTATATCACACCTCACTGTGTATATCACACCCTCACTGTGTATATCACACCCTCACTGTGTATATCACACCCTCACTGTGTTATCACACCTCACTGTGTATATCACACCCTCACTGTGTATATCACATCCTCACTGTGTATATCACATCCTCACTGTGTATATCACACCCTCACTGTGTATATCACACCCTCACTGTGTGTATCACATCCTCACTGTGTATATCACACCCTCACTGTGTGTATCACATCCTCACTGTGTATATCACACCCTCACTGTGTATATCACATCCTCACTGTGTATATCACACCCTCACTGTGTGTATCACATCCTCACTGTGTGTATCACACCCTCACTGTGTATATCACACCCTCACTGTGTGTATCACATCCTCACTGTGTATATCACATCCTCACTGTGTATATCACATCCTCACTGTGTTATCACACCCTCACTGTGTATATCACATCCTCACTGTGTATATCACACCCTCACTGTGTGTATCACATCCTCACTGTGTATATCACATCCTCACTGGGTATATCACATCCTCACTGTGTATATCACATCCTCACTGGGTATATCATATCCTCACTGTGTATATCACATCCTCACTGGGTATATCATATCCTCACTGTGTAAATGTAAGTGTTCATGTGACTTTGCCAGGGTCAACATAACAAAGTAACAGGGACTGGGTGGGCCAGTCAACAGGATTTTGTTATCTCACAGTTCTGAAGGCTGGAAGTCCAAGACCAAGAGGCGGACAGAGTTGGTTTCCTTCCAAAGCCTCTCTCCTGGATGTGTAGACGACCATGTTCTCATTGTGTCCTCACGGTCATCCCTCTGTGCATCTGAGTCCTGGTCTCCTTTTCTCACAAGGACACCAGTCAGCCTGCATTGGGACCCACCCTAATATCTCACTGAAAGAGCTGACTCATTGGACAAAACCCTGATGCTGGGAAAGGTTGAAGGCAAAAGGAGAACAGGTGGCAGAGGATGAGATGATTGGACGGCATCACCGATTCAATGGACATGAACTTGGGCAAACTCCGGGAGATGGTGAAGGATAGGGAGACCTGGAGTGCTGCAGTCCATGGGATTGCAAAGAGTTGGACATAATTTAGCTACTGAACAACAACAACAAGATAACTTCTTTTATGTTAATTGCCTTTTTAAAGACCATATCTCCAAGTATAACCACATTCTGAGGTGCTAGGGGTTAGGACTTTGGCATACAAATTTTGGGGGGACACATTGCAGCCTGTGATCATGGGTGCTGTCCTAGATCCACTGTCGGGTGCTCTGTGATAAAGGACAGGTACTGTTTATCTCTTTCTAAGATCTGAAGAAGCTCTAGGATCTGGGACACCTGGCTGGCCCCAGACTCTGTGTGAGGACCTCTGCTGCAAACAGATCCTGACAGCCTGTGGGCTGTGATCTGGTGTCATCCCCAGGTGCTCCTCCAAGGGTCCAGGTGAGGTGTCCTGTTAGAAGTGACCTGGTTAGATATCTCCTGAGAGCCCCCTACAATCCTGACATCCCTTGCACCCAGGAGTTTGGCTCCACTAACAGCCCAGATGGGAGTTTTGGGGATTTTCTTGGAATGACCCCCAAAGGCTTTGCTTGGCCACCCCACCTCTTGCCATTTCAGGTCAAGGCAGCAAAGATCAGAGGGCCCCTTGACCTAAGCCAGCCCCATGAATGCTCACGGACATCACCCTTCCCAACATTTCATAATGCTGGAACTGGCTTAGCATCCATCCCAGCTGCCTGCCTCACCTCCCAGAGGATAGTGCCCAGTGGTCTCTTTTCTCAACCATCCTCCAACTTTTTCCAGACTCCTCTGGAAGAGGAGACTGGATGGACCTTCCTGCACGTAACTGCTGTGTTTGCCTTTTTCTGTTTAGGGAAAGACATCCAGCCTGAAAAAGCATTGGAGCCACCACAAGAAGCCCTCTGCTGGGTGCTTGCATCACCCCGAATGGACTCCTCAATATGTCTGCCCCAGCTCAATGATAGATTTCCTGTCTGCATTTCTTTTTGCAGGGAGTGCAGATGAAATTTCCCAGTGCAGGATGCAGAGGACCCTACAGGAAGAGGGGGCCTCAAGCTGTGTCTGTGAGGTGTTTCTACAGCTCCAGCCAGGAATAACCTTTCCACAGCTTTCCCAACACAGAAACCATGGGCTGTGAAGTCTTCTTGTCCCCACCGTGCTGGCTCCTGGCACCTCATGTCACTAGTCACACAGCAGGGCCACTGTTAACACTGGTGGACTTGTTGAGATCTAGCAAGGCTGCAGGCCTTTTGGTATCACTGGGGATTATTTCCTTTTGTCTTTGGGAGGACTTCCTGGCTTTGATTCTTGCAGGTGAAGCAGGAGTGTGAGCATGTGTGAAGCTACCACCTGAGATAGGAGAGGAGAGAGAGGGCTGGCTCCAGTGGGCAGGGGAAGACACAGGTACTTAATGCAATTTTATTTAAGAAATCGGAACACCCCATCCATCCATTTCCTGCCCTTAGCCCACCAGATTGGCAGCGTTCCAGTCATCCCTCTAGGCTCCTTTCCTGTGTCCTGGGACCAAGAATCTGCCAAGGGCTCACCGCTCTTGAAAGTGAATGAAGAACGTCCGGATCTCCTTCGGGTAGATGGTGACCTCGGGGCCTCTTGGCAGTGGTGAGGGCTGACTGGAGTTTCCTGGGAGCAGAGAGGGTCAGTCCAGCATGGCTCCTGGACCACCTGCTTCCCCAGGTCCCCTCCTCCCAGCATCCCCCTTGCAAAAGGGCTCCTGCTGCGTCTGTGGCTCCCACTGTAGTTATAGCCCTCAGCTGACCCCTCTTGACAGGACTGCACTGTTGAGGGGACTCTTTCATTTCTGGCCTCCTCCGAGGGATAGCACTGTGAAGGCATGTACAAGGGGTCCTGGCCCCCACTTGGCCTCATATCTCCATGGGCTGTAGCCCCATATATGTGTATAAGAGCCTTCTCACTGAGGCCATGAGGGACCCTGGTCCCTCTTGGCCTCCTATTCCCATAGATTGTGGAACTCAATTCCTAAGAGCTTTATCAGTGAGGCCATTAGTGGGCCCTGCCCATGATCTCAATGGACTCCACTGGAGGGTCACACCCTGGGGTTTAGGCTTCCTCCTTGGGTTGAAACACGGTCATCCAGTCATCCTTCCATCCATGCATCAATCTAGCCATCAAAACATTAATCATTTAATCATCTATCCATTCACCATCTACTCAACAGTCCATCTTCTATCCTTCCTTCCATCGTTCCTTTCCTCATCCATCCATCCACCCATCCATTACCCATCCATCTTCTTTTCTTCCTTCCTTTTATCTTTCCAACCATCTATCATCCAATCACTCACCTGTCCAGCATTTACTTACCTTCCACCCTTCTTTACATCCTTTTTCCTAACTAACCAGCCTTCTATCAATCTGTCTGTCAAGACTGACAAAGTGTCTACCTATGTAGCCAGACTATGCCGTGTGCAGTAGACAAAGAGGAGCTAAATGGGTCAGAGCAAACTGAGGGAGAGGGGAGAGCAGAGGAGGCCCCAGATTCAGCCCTGGACCTGGAAGAGCCCTGTTAGGAGATGCCCAGATAAAGGGGACAAGGGCATTCCAGGTAGAGGGAACAGCACAGATAGAGTAGTAAAGCAGGCAATGGTTTGCAGGAGCTAACTGTGTGTCACAGTGCAATGCACAGCAGGGCAAATGTCAGAATCCCTGAAGGTATGCTTGCAAGATGAGGCTCACCTAAAAAAAAAAAGATGAGGCTCACCCAAGGCAGGGAGAGGGTGTGTGGTCTCGGACTCATGCACACACAACCTACATACATAGTCTGTGTGATGACTCTCCTGAAGACTTCATGAACCTTCTGTGGTAGATGCAGGAAGACCTAGACTTGGGGCAGGAGGGCACCACTTCAAGGTCACACAGGCCTTAGGGGCAGAGCTGGGGTCTGGCTGGGGGGTCAGGCTGGGGACCCGGGGCCGGATCAGGACCAAGGTGTCCGAACCTCTGTGGCGGTGAGGGTCCCGTGTGCTCCAGGTCCAGCGGCTCATTGTCCTCACGTCCCAGGTCCCTGTGAGTGAGCGCTCCTCAACAGACACCACGGAGCCCAGTCCCCTCAGCACAGACTGCAGGACAGAGCACGGGGAGGGCTGAGCACCGGCCCCAGATCTGAGCAGAGAGCCTGATGAAGAAGGGCAGCCACACCAGGGCCCAGGGCCCAGCATCCCCCACATTCATTGTAGCGCAAGTCTCCATGGGAAGAGGGGCAGTCCCATTTTACAGATGAGGAACTGAGGCCAGAAGGAGCTGCTCCCAAGTGCCGAGCTGGATCAGCACTTCCAGCAGGTGGCAGGCAGGTGTGGCCGCCCCAGCAAACACCCAGTCACCAGGGTTTGTCTCATGAGGGTGCCTCCGTCTGGGGCCTGACTCAGTGATGTCACAGTACATGGGAGGGGGCAGGTTACCCGCAGGTTCACCGTCACAGGCCGAGACAGCACGGGGTCCTGGTCCACCTCATACAGGTGCTGGAGCCGCAGCAGGACACGGCGGAGGTCTGCTTTGGCCTCATGCTTTTGGTCTTGGAGACAGAAGGAAGGTGGAATGAGGACACAGTCTCGGCCTGGCACTTTACACTCTCACCTCCCTTTCACATCTTCAACATCTTTCATGCCTTTCCCTCAGAGGCAGCTAACACAGCCCCACTTCGCAGATGAGCCAAACGAGGCTCAGAGAGGGGCGAGCACTTGCCCAGACACACAGCTGGTGTGCATAAAGAAGGAGGGGGCAGGATTCCACCTGAGGTGCACCAAAGTGACTGCCTCCCGCCACCCACACGGAAGCTGGTGCTGATTCTTATTCACTGATGGGGTCTTCACTGGGCTCATCCTTCCACCTTCCAGTTCTCTGGAAGATTCTCTCTGTCTTGGCCACTGTGAAGGGTGGTATGGCCTCATAATCCTGAAGATGAGGTGCCATCTTCAGGGTTGATGTATCAGGTCATTGCCACCAAGATCTAGGAAATGTGTTGTAATTCAGCTTCCACCTGCTGGGTCCTTGGTGACCAAATGAAAAGACCCATGCTGCCAACCCCATAGAGCACAGGGACTAAATAACCTGTGCTGTGTGAGGACTCAGCACGTGTGGGCTCCTTGTTACTGCAGCCCAAGAGGTCTGTAAGGTCTCTTGTCTCCATTCAAGTGCTGAGATCAGGAACTGGAGTTCTAGAATTGGGGAAGGACTTCTCAGAGCAGAATATGAAGTTGACCAGGATATTGGTGATGAAGATGGTGATGTTGGCGGTGATGGTGATGATGGTGATGGTCCTGATGGTGTGATGGTGGTAATGATGACAGTGATGATGATGATGATGGTGGTGATTGTGGTGATGGTGTGACTGTGTTGATGGTGGTGATGATGGTGATTGTGTTGGTGGTGGTGATGATGATGGTCCTGATGGTATGATGGTGGTGGTGATGATGATGGTGATGGTGATGGTGGTAATGTTTGGTGGTGATGGTGACTGTAGTAATGGTGATGATGGTGTGGTGGTGGTGACGGTGATTGTGGTGATGGTGATGGTAACGATGGTGATAGTTGTGATGATGATGTTGATAGTGATTGTCGTGATGGTGGTGATGATGGTGATGGTGATGATGGTGGTGATGGTGGTGATGGTGATTGTGGTGATGGTGATTGTGGTGATGGTGATGATGGTGGTAATGATGGTGATGGTGATTTGGTGGTGGTGATTGTGGCAATGGTGGTGGTGGTGATGGTAATGGTGATGATGGTGATGGTGATGGTGGTGATGATGGTGATGGTGATGATGGTGGTGATGGTGGTGATTGTGGTGATGGTGATGATGGTGGTGATGATGGTGATGGTGATTTGGTGGTGGTGATTGTGGCAATGGTGGTGGTGGTGATGATAATGGTGATAATGGTGATTGTGGTGATGGTGATGGTGGTGATGGTGATGGTGGTGATGGTGGTGATGGTGATGACGGTGTGGTGATTGTGGTGATAGTCCTGATGGTGGTGGTGATGCTGATGTTGATGATGGTGGTGATGGCGATTGTGGTGATGATGGTGATGTTGGTGATGGCAATTGTGGTGATGGTGATGATGGCAGTGATAGTGATGGTGGTGATGGTGACTGTGGTGATGGTGATGCTGATGGTAACGATGGTGATAGTTGTGATGATGATGTTGATAGTGATTGTGGTGATGGTGGTGATGATGGTGATGATGGTGGTGATTGTGCTGATTGTGGTGATGGTGGTGATGGCAATTGTGGTGATGGTGATGATGGCAGTGAGTGATGGTGGTGATGGTGATTGTGGTGATGGTGGCACTGATGGTGATGATGGCAGTGATGGCAATTGTGATGATGGTGATGGTGGTGATGGTGGTGATGATGGTGATGGTGGTGATGGTCTTGATGTGATGGTGACACTGATGGTGATGGTGGTGATGGCAATTGTGGTGATGTGGTGATGGTGATTGTGGTGATGGTGATGGTGGTGATTGTAGTGATGATGGTGGTGATGGTGATGATGGTGTAGTGATTGTGGTGATGGTGGTGATGGTCTTGATGTGATGGTGACACTGATGGTGATGGTGGTGATGGCGATTGTGGTGATTGTGGTGATGGTGATTGTGGTGATGGTGATGGTGGTGATTGTGGTGATGATGGTGGTGATGGTGGTGATGATGGTGATGGTGACACTGATGGTGATGATGGCAGTGATGGCGATTGTGGTGTTGGTGGTGATGGTGATGACGGTGATGATGGTGTGGTGATGATGGTGATGGTGACGCTAATGGTGATGATGGTGGTGATGGTCCTGATAGTGAAGTTGACACTGATGGTGATGATGGTGGTGATGGTGGTGATGGTGATGGTGGTGATGGTGATGGTGGTGATGGTGATGGTGGTGATGGTGGTGATGGTGGTGATGATGGTGGTGATGGTGATGATGGTGGTGATGGTGATGGTGGTGGTGGTGATGGTGGTGATGGTGGTGATGGTGATGGTGGTGATGGTGGTGATGGTGATGGTGGTGGTGGTGATGGTGGTGATGGTGATGGTGGTGATGGTGGTGATGGTGGTGGTGGTGGTGATGATGGTGGTGATGGTGGTTGTGATGATGGTGGTGATGGCAGTGATGGTGATGGTGACACTGATGGTGGTGATGGTGGTGATGGTGATCATGGTGTGGTGTTGTGGTGATGGTGGTGATGGTCTGGCTGATGGTGGTGCTGATGGTGATGGTGGCAGTGACGGCGAATGTGGTGATGGTGGTGATGGTGGTGATGCTGATGTGTCGAGTATGCCTGTGACGGTGATGAGAGTAATGGTGAAGGCAGTGCTAATGGTGGCAGTGGTCATGCTGGAGGAGACTCCTTGAGGACCAAGCATCATGAGAGGCAGCAGGCCTCACGTCATCCCCTGTGGCTCCCCTGATTCAGTCTTTACCCCTGTCTCTCTAGGAGGGTGGACTTGCCCAGACCAGCCCCCTTAGCCTCCTCTTTGGCACAAGCTGCCCCCGGAAGATGCATTCTCAGTGCACTTAGCCTGACACATATAACAGTAGAGGAGGCTCTGTCACTGCAGGTGAGGCCCCCATCTCACCTTCTGTGACAGTGGAGATGCTATGGGTCAGCGTTAGAATTCTCATGTCTACAGAGTTAAGCCACAGTTGGCAACACCCCTCTATCAAGTACAAAGATGACCTTTGGCTTCTGCCTTTTTCCACCTTCTCCTCATTTCACAGACACTTGGAGTGTGCCCTTGGTGGGTCTCTTGGGGCAGGGGAGTGGCTGAGGCACAGTCAGTCCATCCTTTGAGAAGCATGGAGTTAAGGGAGCAGATAAGGTACAGCAACCCCAAAATGAATAATGGGTTCCTGGCAGTTGTTTCCTTCTCCAGGAAGCCCTCCCTGATCCCCTTGCTGGGGGCTTCCCTCTGTACACAGTCACAGCATCTGACGTCATCCAGACGCACCTTGTTTCTGCTTGCAGAGTAACCTGCCTCCCTGAGGGCCTCAGATCCCTCTTTGGGCAGATAAGGGAACCAGGTGAACTCACAGAGCCTGGACAACTCTGAGGAGAGCCCTTTGTATGGTGAAGGGCTGGGGACTGGCTGACATGTGGAGGCAGGAGTGAGTCTGGACACCTGAACCCCTGCCTCACCTTTCTGGAGAGTCCGCAGGTGCTCTGTGTGGTTCGAGCTGTATTTCCAGCCAGGAATGCTGAGGATCTGCAGGTGGACACTCGAGGGGAGTGTCACAGCCTCTTGCTTCCAAGAACCATTCTGAATGCCTCTGTGGGCAGTTTCTGCAAGGCAGATGGACAATAAGGAGAGGCTTTGGGCCAAACACTTTGGGTTCATCTCTCAGCATTCTTAAATCTCCATACTAAGGCCCCCATTTAATCTGATCTCTTTCCCTCAACCACACCACAGGTAGCCTGAAGCACCTACCTGTGCAAATGCCCCAAAGTGCCTTGAATCTCTAGTCCAGCCCTTTCAAAACTGCAGACAGGGAGACTGATACCAGAGAGAAGATGCCATTTCTTCCAGAAAGTGCAGCGAGTTTACACAGAGACCTGCTCTGTGAACAATTTCGGGAAGCCAGCTCCCGTGCTGTCATCTATCACTGTCTCTGCCAGGAGAGACTGAGCCCTCCTCTTCCAGGAGATGCTCTGTTCAACCCTGGGCTCCACCTGGAGCCGCCATCCCCTTTCAGTTCCCAGGCCACAGGGATTCGTCAGGCTTGGGTCACATGATTCGATTGGGGCCAATCAGAACCTTTCTCTGAGATCTCTGCTCTTGAAAGAGGAGTTTCATTTCCTCATACTAGCTGTATGACCTTGAGCAAGTCATTGAAACCTCTTTAACCTCAGGATGCCCATGTTTACAAGGAGGGGCTTAGATCTGAGGTCCCAGGTCACTTTCTGCCCCATAGTAGCCCAGATCCCTGCAGGCATCAGCTCAGCTCCAGCGCTAGACAGGTCGCCTCACCCGGGGCAGACAGGTGCACTGAAAGGACCCCCACCTCACCGTTCATCTCTCTGAGCATCACGATGGGCCGGTGCTGCAGCACCAGCCCGCTCCTCTGGAGCAGGCCACTGGTGAGTGTCCTGGGTCCCAGAAGGAGCCAGAACACCGGGTGGACAACCGAAGAGTCATTTAGTGTGAGGTCGTTGTCGAGGGCCCACTTGTCATTGTTCCACAGCCGCCGGTGGAGCATGACCTGGAGGGGACAACTGTCTGAGCGGGCCTGCCTGGGCCCTGGGGTCCCCGAGAGTGACCAGAGGGCCTCCTCCTACCTCCACCTGCCCGTTCCCTTGGCTGGAGATGCCGTGTGCCTGCTCGGACAGCAGCACCAGCCTGCTTGATAAGTCCTCGATGAAAGCCGATTGGACCATGGGGTAGTAATTCTGTGGACGGAAACATTGGCAGGCTGGTGGTGGGAGCAGAGGGCCAGGTCAGCCAGCAGGTCTGAGGTCTCCCTCTGGCCCCAGGAGGCCTCCTGCATGGGCACAGCAGCAGCCCAGGGTGGCACAGTAGTGATGGGATGGGCTCTGACTTTTGAGATGGGCACACTGGGTTTCAAATCCAGCTCCACTGCCCTTATGCCCTGGGGGAACCCAGCCTGGCCAAGCCTTGGTTTCCCCATCTATAAAATGTGCCCAAAAGGTCCCCCTGGTGCAGGGAGACAATGGGGCATCTGTGCCAGCCTAGCCAGGGATGGCCCCCAGCCAGGGGTTCCAAATAGAAAGGGGCTGGTGTCTGGGCTGGAAAGCGCTCATACAACTTTTTCTATTTGTTTGTTCTAAAGATGTCCTGGGCTGATTTCCCCAGGCTCTCTGGAGCCCAGGCCACAGTGGGTGAGGAACAGCTGCAGAGTTGAAGGGACAGAGGTTCAAGGAAAACAGAGCAGGGAGGAACCACACCCATTTCCAGGGCCCTGGTGGAAGGAGAGACAACTAACAGGGATGGAGGCTTAGGAGGTGGTCAGTACGGCACTGCCCCTGGATCATCCCAGTGCTCAGCACACTTCTCTTCCCAGGAGAGCACCAAGGCCCAGGGACACCCAAGGACTGGAGCTGAGGTCACGCTTTTGGAGGGCAAGGCCCTGGGAGCTGATTGATTTTGGAGTTCAGCCCCTGCTCAGCCCTACCTGGCAGCCAGGCTTTGGCTCAGCTCAGAGCAGCAGAGGAGGGTCACACCCCATTCAGGCCTAGCCAGATACCACATGCTTAATCCTCAAGCAACCCCCAGTGGGTCACCCATTGACCGAGTAGGACCCATGGTGGACATAGGAAACCTCAGGGACACACCTCACACTCGGCGGCCCCAGACTCTGAGACCAGGTCTGAACATGCCTGGGCCGCAGCCCCTAGGGGCAGACACAGGGCAGCGGGGCTCTAGGAGGTGCTCTGGCCCTAAGGGGGGCTCTCCTGCCTTCTGGAAAACGGCCACCAGGACTGGATCTGTGGCTGCCACATCCCGGGACAGCTCAAGGGGTACCCGAGCGATGGTGTTCCACACGTTCTGCCGGTAAGGCCTGCGCTGCATCTGGAAGCCGTTGTCGTCTGGAGTGGAGGACCCGCCCCGTGTTCAGATCAGTGCTTGTCCTCAGGATGGCCTCGCGATTCAGCTCTAAGGGGCCCACCTGGTACTCCTGCTCTATGCGATGGCAGAGCAGCTCCCCATCAGAGCCCTGGGGCCCACGGGCCAGCCAGGAGAAGATGGTGAATGTGGGCTCACTGTCGTTCACCTTCCTGGAGGAGAAGCAGGAGAGGTAGGTCAAGACTTGGGAGCCTTCTGGACACTCCGCCCTTCTTTCTTCCTTCCTCTCCTTCCAATACCCCTCCTTCCATCTTCCTGCCGCCAGGGGTACAGGGAGCCTGCTTAGGCAATAGAACAGGAGCAACCCAGTTCTCTGAAGGTTCTGATTACCCAGTCATACCCAGGCGGCTCTGTCTGTCTTGCTTGTGAAAACACAAGAGCTGCTCTCGTGTCTAGGTCACTGCCACCGTGGGCTCCTGTCCCGCCTCTGGACTTAGGCACCACCACGGTGGCACAGCGCAGGCAAGCAGAGCAGGGCTGCAGAGACGGGAGCAGCGCATGACTTCAGCGAACTTCCGTGGAGGAAGGACCGTGTGCCAAGCCCAGGTCCAGGAGCTGGGTGTCTGAAGCATGCCGGGCCCTCATTTCCTCACTCCCCTGCCTGTGAGCACCTCCACGTGCTGAGCACAACCAGGGGGCCGCCCTCACCTGTAGAAGTACTGCCGGATCTCAGTCACCAGCGGCCCCTCCACGATCTCCATCCTCACAGCCTCCCACGCGGGCTCTGCTCTACCATTGGGTGTAAACACATAATTATCTGAAATGGGGCCATGCTTGACATCACTCCTCACATGGTACTCCATGAAACTCTGGGTTACCAGTACTGTTCGGTTACTCCGCCTGCACAGAAAGGAGAGAGAAAAGAGCGTCATCGTCATGGCCATCTCATCCTCATTCTGGCACCCAGGCTGACAGAGCCTCTGGAATGCCAGCCTGAGCCAAGGGGGAACACAAGCAACCTCCTAAGAGCAGTAGTGACATTTGTGAGCTCACTCAGTGAAGCTCATGCACTTGGTTTGGAGAAGAGCGGTATGGACCCACCAGAGCTCAAGTGACATCAGATCCTGTCCCTTTCCTGGTTGTTGCTGTTGTTCAGTTGCTAAGTCATGTCCAAATCTTCTGACCCCATGCACTAAAGCACACAAGGTTTCCCTGCCCTTCACTATCTCCTGGAGTTTGCTCAAATTCATGTCCATTGAGTTGGTGATGCTATCTAACCATCTCACCCTCTGCTGCCTCCTTCTCCTTTTGCCTTCCATCTTTCCCAGCATCAAGATCTTTTCCAATTAATGGGCTCTTCCTATCACATGATCAAAGTATTTGAGCTTCAGCTTAAGCATCAGTCTTTCCAATGGATATCAGGGGTTAATTTCTTTTCAGATTGACTAGTTTTATCTCCTTGAAGTCCAATGAACTCTCAAGAGTCTTCTGCAGTACCACACTTCAAAAACATCAATTTTTTGGCACTCAGTTTTCTTTATGGTCCAACTCTCAAACCCTCACAGTTGAGTTCAGTTCAGTTCAGTCACTCAGTCGTGTCTGACTCTTTGCGACCTCATGAATCGCAGCATGCCAGACCTCCCTGTCCATCACCATCTCCCAGAGTTCACTCAACTCACGTTCATTGAGTCCGTGATGCCATCCAGCCATCTCATCCTCGGTCGTCCCCTTCTCCTCCTGCCACCAATCCTTCCCAACATCAGAGTCTTTTCCAATGAGTCAACCCTTCACATGAGGTGGCCAAAGTACTGGAGTTTCAGCTTTAGCATCATTCCTTCCAGAGAGATCCCAGGGCTGATCTCCTTCAGAATGGAGTGGTTGGATCTCCTTGTAGTCCAAGGGACTCTCAAGAGTCTTCTCTGACACCACAGTTCAAAAGCATCAATTCTTAGACCAAAGCTTTAAGTATATGTATATTTGTTGTTAAAATGATATCTCTATTTTTTAATATACTGTGCAGATTTCACATAGCTTTTTGCCATGGAACAAGGATCTTTAATTTCATGTTACATCATGACCTGCTGCAGTACATTTTGGAGCCCAAGAAAATAAAATCTGTCACTCTCTCCATTTTTCCTGTTTTTATTTGCCAAGACCTGATGGGACCCGATGCCATAATCTTAGTGTTTTGAATGTTGAGTTTTAGGCCAACTTTTTCACTCTCCGTTTTCACCTTCATCAAGAGGCTCTTAGGTTCCTCCTTCACTTTTTGCCTTTATAGTGGTATCATCTGCATATCTGAGATTGTGGATATTTCTCCTGGCAATCTAGATTCCCCCTTGTGATTCATTCAGCCTGGCATTTCACAGGATGCACTGTGCGTATAAGTTAAATAGTCAAAGTGACACTATACAGCCATGAGGAACTCCTTCCCCAATTTTGAACCAGTTGGTTATTCCACGTCCAGTTCTAACTGTTGCTTCTTGAGTTGTATACAGTTTTCTCATGAGATAGGTAAGGTGGGCCACTGTTCTTGTTTCTTTAAGAGTTCGCCACAGTTTCTTTTGATCCAAATCCAAGGCTTTAGTATTATTAATGAAGCAGAAATAGATGTTTTTCTGGAATTCCCTTGCTTTTTTCCTGATCCGATATATGTTGGCAATTTGGCCTCTGGTTCCGGGAAGCTCTCAGTTCACGTACCACTGAAGCCTAGCTTACAGGATTTTGAATACATCCTTGCCAGCATGTGAGACGAGAGCAACTGTACAGTAGTTGGAACATTCTCTGGCATTGCCCCTCTTTAGGACTGGAATGAAAGCTGACCTTTTAGGGTCCTATGGCCTCTGCTGAGTTTTTCAAATTTGCTGACATACTGAGTGCAGCGCTATAACAACATCATCTTTTAGGATTTTAAATGATCAGCTGGAATTCCATCACCTCCACAAGGTTTGTTCATAGTAATTCTTCCTAAGTTGAAAGAACTCTTACAACTCCACAGTAAAGAACAGACCAATTTTGAGATGGGCAAAAGATCTAAAAAGACATTTCACCAGAGAAGATGCACAGATGGCCAAGAGGCCCATGAATAGATGCTCAACATCTACAGTCCATAGGGTTGGCAGTCAAAGCCACAGTGAAATAGCACATCACACACACTAGGGTAGCTACACGGAGCGGGCAGTTAATACAAATAGAGGGGGATATGGGGAAATCAGACCTGCCTAGTTTTGGATAAGATTGAAAAATGGTGCAGCTGGGTGGGACACAGTCCAACAATTTCTCAAAGTGTTAAACATAGAGTTTCCTGTGACCAAACAATTTCACTCCTAGGAAATGACCCAAGAGAAAGGAAAGCTTTTGTCAACACAAAATCTTATACATGCACATTCACAGTGGACGTCTTCTCAAAAGCCCCAGAATGAAAACCACCCACATTTCCATGAGGTGCTGCTGCTGCTGCTGCTAAGTTGCTTCAGTCATGTCCGACTCTGTGCGACCCCATAGATGGCAGCCCACCAGGCTCCCTGTCCCTGGGATTCTCCAGGCAAGAACACTGGAGTGGGTTGCCATTTCCTTCTCCAATGCATGAACGTGAAAAGTGAAAGTGAAGTCGCTCAGTCGTGTCTGACTCTTCGCGACCCCATGGACTGCAGCCTACCAGGCTCCTCTGTCCATGGGATTTTCCAGGCAAGAGTACTGGAGTGGGGTGCCATTGCCTTCTCCAGTCCATGAGGTGAGGACTGGATAAATGAACCCAGGGATATCTGTCAATGGAATATAAATCAGTCCCACAGAGGAACTGGGTCTCACTCACACTGCAATGTGAATGAAACTTGGAAATATGATGCTGTGTGGAAGAGTACATCATGCAAAATGTCAGGCTGAAGGAACCACAAGCTGGAATCAAGATTGCCATCAGAACAACAATCTGAGATATGCAGATGAAAGTGAAAATGAAAATCTCTAGTTGTGTCTGACTCTTTGCAACCGCATGTACTTTACAGTTCATGGAATTCTCCAGGCCAGAATCCTGGAGTGGGTAGTTTTTCCCTTCTCCAGGGGATCTTCCAAAACCAGAGATTAAACCCATGTCTCCTGCATTTCAGGTGGATTCTTTACCTGCTGAGCCACAAGGGAAGCCCAAGAATACTGGAGTGGGTAGCCTATTCCTTCGCCAGGGTATCTTCCCGACCTAGGAATTGAACTTGGGTCTCCTGCATTGCAGGTGGATTCTTCACAAACTGACCCATCAGGGAAGCCCTACATATGCAGCTGATACCACTCTAATGGCAGAGAATGAAGAGGAACTAAAGACCCTTTTGATAAGGGTGAAAGACGAGAGTGAAAAAGATGGCTTAAATCTGAACATTCTAAAAACTAAGGTTATGGCATCTGTTCTCATCACGTCATGGCAAATAGAAGAGAAAAATGGAAACAGTGACAGACTTAATTTCTACCTCCAAAATCACTGCAGATGGTGACTGCAGCCAAGAAATTTAAATACACTTTTTCCTTGGAAGGAAAGCTATGACAAACCTAGACAACATACTAAAAAAGCAGAGATACCACTTTGCCGACAAAGGTCTGTATAGTCAAAGCTATGGTTTTCCCAATAGTCATGCAAAGATGGGAAAAGTAGACCATAAAGACACAGATTTGATGCTTTCAAATTGTGGTGCTTGGGAAGACTCTTGAGAGTCCCTTGGACTGCAAAGAGATCAAACCAGTCAATCCTAAAGGAAATCAACCCTGAATATGCATTGGAAGGACTGATGCTAAAGTTGAAGCTTCAATATGTTGGCCATCTGATGAGAAGCACAGACTCATTGGAAAAGACTCTGATGCTGAGAAAGATTGATGGTAGGAGGATAAGGGGGTGACAGAGGATGAGATGGTTGGATGGCATCACTGACTCAATGGACATGAATATGAGTGAACTCCCGGAGGGAGTTGAGGACAGAGGAGCCTGGGGCACTGCAATTGATAGGGTCACAAAGTTGGACACGTGGTAGCAACAGAACAACCACTGTGTGAAGGATACCAGGCTCCAAAGGGCCCCCTAGGGAGTGATTCCATTGAATGAAATCTCTAAACTAAGCAAGTCCAGAAGAGTCCACTAGCCGGGTAGCCCTGGGTGTGTGCTTGGTTGCTCAGTGGTGTCTGACTCTTTGCAACCCCATGGACTCTAGCCTGTCAGGCTCCTTTGTCCATGGGGTTCTCCAGGCAAGATTACTGGGGTGAGTTGCCATGTCAGTCTTCAGGGGATCTTCCCAATCCAGGGATTGAACCCAGGTCTCTTGCACTGCAGCTGGATTCTTTACCATCTGAGCCAGCAGGGAAGCCAGGTCCCTGAGGGAGGTGAAAAGAGGACATGTGAAGATTCTCTTGGGGGTGATGTAAATGTCCTAACCTGAGTGTGGAGATGCCTGTACAATGCTGTGATCACAGGGAACAGCACAGATGTATACAGTGTAAGGTGATGACCCAGACGGTATGCGAATTTCAGAAACACCTTTGACGTATATAAAAGAACAAAGGCCCTCCTCCAGCAAAACTGCCCTGGGGTGGACTGTGCACATGCTGGCTCCCTGCCTTAGGCCTTTGCACGCGTGGGTCCTTCTCAGGAACCACTGCCCCCTCCTCTGACCCACAGACTCCCTCCTGCCCTTCTCCCTCACACTTGGCTCCAGGGGCCTCATCCCTGCCATGCCCACTCTGTACCACCCTTTCTCAGCCCCCCGCAGCCTCCCTCTTTGACTCTGCAGCGGGCGCCGGTGGTTCCCCCTACTGGGATGTGGAGCGGCCTCATAAGGCACACGCTGTCCTCCCTGGAGACAAAAGCACCTGAAGACACACAGGGTAAGGAAGGTGGCCAGCAGGACATGTGCCCTCCCCTGGGGAGCACCGTGTGGGGTCCTGGCTTAGGGATGGGGTACCTGAGGGAGGGAAGAATGGGGTGGCGAGGTGGACCTGGCTGTTCAGGGGTGTGGCAGAGGGGGCATGGGGCCTGAGCGATGGCGGAGCTCAAGCTGGCCAGCAGACTCCACCTTTCAAAGCATGACCCTCAGAGGAGGGGGGCACTCACTCAGCCTGCTGGGTGGAAGCCCATTTCTTCTGCTCCGCCACACTCTCTGCAGTCAGCCCTGACTACGTGCCTCACGCCCTCTTAAGAAGGACCTGTGGCTGACGGGAGGAGGGAGCCCCAGCGAGGGGGCCCAGGTCTGTGCTTGCAGACTGCTGACAGATGACAAGGCTGAGCTGCAGCTGGCACTCACCTCAGACCAATGTGCTCTGTCTTCCTCCCTTTCTCTGGCTGTCTCTTCCTTCTCTTTCCTTACCTCACTTTCTGTCTGGTGCCTGGCCCCCACCCCAGGTTCCTTGCCCCTCTCCCTGGCAAACTTTTGCTCCTGTTAGGAGATCACATCAAGAAACAGAAGTGGGTGCATTGAACAAAGAGCTGAAGAGGTATCAAAACTGCCTGTCATGTGACCTCACCATGGATTTGCTGACTTCAGACTCTGGGGGCCTTTCATGGGGCTCAGCTGCCCTCTCTGCTGCCAGTGAATAGCTGGTGGTGAGTGAATAGTTCAGTGGATGGGTGGATGGACAGATGGATGGATGGATGATGCATGGTTGGATGGATGGTTGGGTGGATGGAGGATGGATGGATGATGGATGGAAACGGGGAAGGTTACATGCATAGATAAGTGGTTGTGTGAGTGTGTAGTGGATGGGACCATGGGTGAATAGATGGATTTCATGTGGCTCTCAGTTTAAAAAAAAAGTTGATCTTATGATTAGTATATTTTCCCAGGGTGTGTTAGTAAATATCCCATTTTCTGAGGATTAAAATCTTTGGAATGAAAAAGTTCAAGAAAGACTGTATGGACCTGGCTTAGATTCCCACGACTAGACATAAACCTGTTTGCATTGCAGGGAGCTCCCCCACCATCACATCCTCGCCCTGCAGCTGAGGAAGTGGAGACCCAGGTGGGGCATCGCCTGCCCAGGTCCAGGGTCCTCCTGGCCTCACCCACCTCTCCCAGATGCTGTGCATCAGGTTGGTATCTGTGTCCAAGAACACGGTGTAGCAGTCATTCTTCACAGGCACCAGGTGGCAGCCCGTTTGTCCGCCCCGTCTCCTGAGTCTGTGTCCAAAATGCTGGGTGCTAGCCATAAAGGGTGTGGTCTCCCCAGTGGCCTCCTGGGAACTCCTGCTGGGCTGGATGCTATAGTGCTGGTAACTGAGTCCTGGGATCGTGGTCAGCACATGCAGGTCATAGGCAGAGGGCACCTCCTTCGAACTCTGGACCTGAAAGGCCTGAGGGACAAGATGAATGATGGATGGCAGGGATGGAAGATGCCTCAGTCTCCTTGGAAATCCTGGGCTTACACACCTGGGGGGTGGAGTGCTTGCTCTGCCCAGAGACAGCTGGGTCATCCAACACGAGGCTGAGCTGGCTCCCTCCTGCACCCTCCCTGCTCAAAAGGGTTCAGCTCTCTTCTCCCTCCTTCCTCTTTCTCCATCGGGGCTGCAAACCACCTGCCCTCTTCACACATTCCCTCCTGTTCCTGCCTCTGAGCCATTGTTCATGCCGTTTCCTTGACCTCTTTGAAGGGGGTTCCCTTGTCTCTTAATCCTCCAATTTTCCCAAGGAGGGAGGTTTCCAGATTATCCTGCAGGACTTTCTCCATCTCCATGTCATCTGATTCAGGGAAGGGAGTTGGATGAGGACACTGGGTCCATGCAAGAGGTCCTTCACTTTCTAGGGAACACATGTCGTTTCTGAGTCCTGTGCAGAGGGTTTGGGGGATCTATGAAGAAACTCATGTTTCACTTCACAGTCTCCAGTACAGCCTTTCTCTGAGCTAAAGAAGACATCTGTTGCCACCTCACACCCCAAACCCGTCCTGGAAGGATTTCCTCCACCACAATTGTCATCTGTCACGCCTACACATTCTTCTTTTCTTCTCTCCTGCATCCCCCACTAGAATAGAAGCCCTGCGAGAGCAGGGGTTATTGTCTACATGATTATTAAAGTTTCTCCAGCGTCTAGAGTAATGCCTGGCACAGAGTAGGTGTTCAGTAGTATTTAAGAGCATTTAGAGCACTTAGTGGGCAGTGCCTTTGGGTGGGGAGGGGGATGTTATGTGTTGGGTCTACTCAACCCAACACCCTCGTGTCTCCCAACCCTGGCATAGAGGAATCTTCCTCTTCTGTCTCAGCCAAGGATCACTGCCCTGCCTGCCAGGTCATCACCCCACGCCTTAACTGTCCATTTCTGTGTCTGTTTCTTGAATCCCAGGATGGTTCCGGAGTCCAGGGATGAGCATTCATCTGGGGCCAGGCCCAGAATAGACATTTGGCAGTGTTTCCGGAATGATGGACTGATGGCATTACCTCTCTCACCTCTTCAAGAAGTGGCTGGCTTGGTAACAGTAGGGTCACCTCTAGAACCAAGCCTAGCTCCAGGTCTGGGAAGGAGATGTGGGTGTCATAGCTAGGGCCTGTCCCTAACACAGCACCTCCACAAAGATGCACAATGAAGACTATTGCTGGCTTCCCTATGAGAAGTAGAAAGGTACACAGGGACATATATATATATATATATGTTCTCGGTGGGAGGCTGGACAGTGGGTGGATGCCTCCCATGGTGCTCAAGATACCATGAGACCTTCCAAGGCAGGAAGAGTAGCACACACTTCTGGTCAATTCAGATGCCTAAAGCCCAGGGTCAGTCCCCGGGTGGATCCACTGACCCTGTTGGTGACTCACCCATAGGACCCTGTCGTCACAGTGAGGGCAGCGTGTCACCTCTTCCCTTTAGATGCTCACTTCTGGGGGCCCAGCCCAAAGCAGGGGCAGAATCAGGGCATGCACCATAGACGGGATGTGCCCTCACCTGTGCAGGCACAGGGCGGCCTGACTCGTCTGTGATGCTGACATTAGGGAAGCCCACAGTCAGGGTGATGATGGTGGTAGCCGTCCAGGCCAGCGGGTTGTAGACCACCGCAAGGTGACCCCACGCTCTGGGCCTGCACACAGAGAACAGGCTCTACTGACTGCTGGACCTGACCCACATCTCATCCCTGGTGCCCCTTCGAACAAGAGAAACTGAGGCAGGTGAGCCTGGCCCTGCAGAGTCCAGGGGGAAGGAAAAGCAGACACATGGGCTCTGATGTCCAACCCCCTCCTGATCTTTTCAAGCTGGGTCCTGGTTCCCAGGATGGGTGGGAGAGCGTCCATCCAGAGATGAGTGTCCATGAGCTCCTCACTCATCTCTTCCTGTCAGCCCACTTTACTGGTGCAGACACTGAGGTGCAAAGAGAAGGGTCAGCTGTCCAAGGTGACCCATGTTCTAAGGCCTGGTTCCAAAGCTTGAGAGCTTGGAAATGTACAGCAAGTTCTCTGGAGCTTGAAGGGTCAAGGTCAGTCACCAAGGTCAGCACTGGAGGTCTCTTTGGTATGAACCTGGATTCTCTTTTCTGCTCCGTCCTCCACCAGATGCGCCCCAGGATGAGAGCATGTGCTGTGACTCCCAGATCCCTGAACACTGCACACACTGCCCAGTCCCTGGCTCTGCCCAGGCAGCTCCCATGGCTGGATGCCTTTCTGGGGTCTCCACCTGCACCTTGCTTGGGGAGTCAGTCACCCTTCTGAGCTCATGGGAATAGCCAGCCCCACCAAGAACCGGAAGAACCCAGTTCTAACTCCCTTACAGAGAAAGTCTTCCCTCCCAACACCAGTCTGCTTGGGCAGAGCTCCTGTATGGGCACCCCTGGTCCGCAGGGCCCTTCCAGACTCTGAAAGTAGGATGGGACTGCACACAGACACAGAGTGGAGGGCAGAGCTGGGCAGTGCAACTGGGCAGACGCCTGCCATGGACCCTGTGCCCCCAGGGGCCTCGCTCACCTGAGTGGGCTGGAGAACTGTCCTGGATGATGGAGGCCATCAGCTTGTGCACCCCTTGCATCCCGGATGCTCAGGTGCTCCACAAACATGTCACCAACCTTGACGGCGTGAGTCCCGGGTGATGGCGTCGTGGTGCTGGACCTGGACCCCCTCAGGAGCAGAGCAAGAGTGAGGTCAGGCCGGCCTCTGCTTAGCACCTGCTGTCCTGACTTCCACTGGGCCCTGACTCCTCTTCCTCCTCAGCAGCTGCTGCTGGAGAAATGGGGGTTCCTCCCACTTTACAGAAGAGGAAACTGAGGCCAGAGAGGTCGATGAACTTGCCCAAGTGTTTTTGACCTTGGCAAAACACATAACTGTGTCCCTGACTCTGGACAGAAAACTGACTTCCAAAAGGACCCTCCCCAGCTTCCCTCCATGACCTAGTCATCCCAGAATGAGAAGGTAACAAGCAGGAAGGCCAGGGGTCTCCAAACGGAGGAATGTCAGACATTTTTATCTCTCTCTTAAGGGGCAGGAGGAAACAAACTAGTGTTATATTTTTTCCCCTTCTCTATATAAATTGAAAAAGAAGTTTCTCTTAAAATTCTGTGTTTCCATGACAACACCTAGTTTCACCTGAACTTAACTTTTCTCCAACCTTGAGCTAACCAATGCATTGTTCTTATGGAAATGTTTGTCTTACGCTATGTTAATGTACTATGTATTTACCCTAGACTCTGTCTTCAAGTTGGTTCTCCCTAAAGACTCAGAGCCCACTTGACAAACTAATATGTTATACTCATACATTGTTCTCCTAATCTATGCTAATGAAACTGTATACGTGTATGAAAATCTGCCTTTCTTCAAGATTCGTGTCAATCATTTTATGGCCTGGATGGCTCACCTGGTGCTAATGTTATCTCAGTGAATGCTGTGGGTGAGGGGCCTGGTGCCATTCTCTGAGTTTTGAGACATTTCCTTTCTCTGATTAGCAGACTGCTAGTAGCTCTATAACATTCAGCTGAAGACTGGCAGGGGTACTCTTTCTGCTCCCTTTGATCTCTATCTCTTTTATACTTTAATAAAACTCTATTACACAAAAGCTCTGAGTGATCAAGCCTCATCTCTGGCCCCAGATTGAATTCTCCTCCAGAGGCCAAGAATCTGGTGTTTTTCATGGTTCAGCAAAAACCTTTCAGTAAGTGCTGGTAACCTGCTCCAGAAAAGCCCCATACACGGCTTATTACTCGTCTGCACCACGTAGGGTTGGGTGGCCTCCTCTTCGCAAAAGGGGAACCTGAGTCCTCGCGAGGTGCAGCCGCAGGGCCGCCCCCTCTGACGGGCGCGAAAGCCAGCCCCCTTCGCCCCGCACAGTGACTAGCCCTGCCAGCAGTTCTTTCTAGTGACGATGAATGTCACGAGCAGTGTGGCCCATTTCTGACTAGTGAAGAGCCCAGTTGTGGGAGATCTTCAGCTTCGGTTTTCCCGTCAGTGGAGTGGGGACAAGTAAGGTGCAGAGGTACAAACAACTTCCTCTGTGGCAGTACGGAGCCCAGCAACTTATATGTATTATTGATTTGGATATCGGGTTCTCATTTTCCAAGGAGGAAATTAGACCTCAGAGAGGGCAAGTCAATAGCCTGAGCTCACAGAACTGAGCTGAGATTTGAGCCCAGCATTGGATTGCTAGACATCAATGCTACTCCACTTTGCCCTTTCTCTCTGGGACAGTCTGGCTTTATATCTTCCTTAATCACAAGCTTGACCCAGGCAGGCCATGGTCCTAGCCTTGGGGCAGCTTCATCATGCATGTGTCTCGTGATCAAAGGTGACCTTTGTGTTCTCACCTATAAAGTGGACGTGTAGTGAACAGGGACGTGGAGGTGTGCTGACTTAGGGGAAGAGGAAAAGTTAAAATTTTACATAGCCTCCTGCTCCTTCTGCCTCTGTAACTCAGCATGCTCCTTGCAACGTCTGGATCATATAGGTCATGTAGTCTCAGAAAGTGGGGACTCACAATACTAGGAACTGGATCATATTTCACTCACTCTTGTCCTGCTCTTTGCAATCGCCCAGCCCCCTGCAAATGCACTTAATCATCACTGTGTATAAAAACTCTGCATGCCCCGTGTTCAGGGCTCAGAGCTTGAAGTGTTAACTCCTCTGGAAAACCTGAGCTCTCCAACTCTCTGAGTGTGGTGCTTGGTTTCTGCAACATTTCTGGAGGCTCCAGCAAGATTGCAATCATGTCATCCCGAGCCACCAGACTGGGTACTCGGCCGGGTCGGCGTGGAAGAGCCCCAAAATGGACGAGGTAGCACACCACCTGGTGGTATTCTGGGTTCCCTTTCGGACCAGCGTTCTGACTCTCCAGGTGGCTGAGCCCTGACTGGACTCACTGGAGGAATGGACCAGCTCACCAGGAACGGCCACAGGATCAAGTGAGGCCCCGCGGCCAGTGCCCAGTCAGGCCCGACCCTAACGGGGGAGAAGAGGAGTCTGAGCACCTCCTTGGGGACCCCAGGAAGGGGGTCAGGGGTATATACTGATACCGGAATACTCCTCCGATAGGGAGACCTGGGGACTCAGGGGAAGGGAGGCACTGTGCCGGCCTCTTGAATCACTGTGTGTGCGTGATTGCTGATTGAAGGCAGTGGGAGTGAGCTACACAGCCCTCGGACTGCAGAGCCTGGGAGGGTCCGGAGCCTGCCGTTCTGGGGTGGCCTCGCAAGGCTGGAAAGGCAGGGCCAGGCTGTGGGGGACCTGATCCCTCCCTGTGAGGCTGGCCTGGGTCGGCAGTTTATACTGACCTGCCGATGTTCAGAGGCATCTTAAACCTCCCTCAAGAGAGCAGCCAGGAGGATGAGACAGGAACGTGGATGAGTGTGCAGCCTGATTCGCTTGTGATTCCGGCTCAATCGCGTGGCTTCATGGCCTTCATGGCTAGGAGTCTGTGTGGGCCATAACTTGTGGTTCCGTGGTGACCCCATGTGGCTCAAGGTGGTGGCTGCGCTGAGGGACCCAGGCCCCCATTGCGAGACAGAACTGGATCAGGGGGTATATACTGATCTGCCAATGCTAAGAGGCACCTAAGTTCCCCCTAGGGACTCAGCCACAGTCACCTGAATGGCATTCTCTTTGATGGGCCACCCACCCTTGCTTGTCTTTGCACCACTGACTCAGGGCGGGATATACAGTGAGGGAGAAATTATTGGTTACTGGTTATTTTTCTGTTAAATGACTCCTCGAGCTGACAGGTAAGAGATTATGTTTCCCTCAAAACCCTGCCAGGTAGATTACACTTGTCAACGTAGGTGGCAGTTTCTCTAAAGCAACAGTATTAGACTGCATGATAAAGAACCCTAAGGAGGGTTTTGCAGGAGATTACGGAGTCAGGATGACCCCTAGGGAGCTTAACTTATGTGAGCTCAGTTGGCTATGCTTTGATGTTGGATGGCTGCCAGAGGGCAATCCTGACCTTCCCACTGTCCAAGCAGTGAACCAGGTAGTCACTGGGACTCCAGGCTTCTCTATCCATGGGATTTTCCAGGCAAGGGTACCAAAGTGGGTTGCCATTCCCTTCTCCAGAGGATCTTCCTGATCCAGGGATCAAACCCAGTTCTCCTGCATTGCAGGCAGACGCTTTACCCTCTGAGCCACCAAGGAAGCCCCAGACATAGAAACCTGGCTTCTAATAGCACAGATCCTGCCCCCATGGGATTTTGCATGAACGGATAGGGACAGAGTAGGGTGTTTGTCGGAAAAGGCAATGGCAACTCACTCCAGTACTCTTGCCTGGAAAAGCCCACGGATAGAGGGAGCCTGGTGGGCTGTAGCCCATGGGGGTCGCTACAAGTCGGACATGACTGAGCGACTTCACGTTCACTTTTCACTTTCGTGCATTGGAGAAGGAAATGGCAACCCACTCTAGTGTTCTTGCCTTGAGAATCCCAGGGACGGGGCTGCCATCTATGGGTTCACACAGAGTCGGACACGACTGAAGTGACTTAGTAGCAGCAGCAGCGGGGTATTTGTTCCCCAACCAGAACTCAGAAAAAGAAAGAAGAGAAAAAAACATATATTCCAGGGATATCCAGGGAAAGACCCATGGCTGCCCCTGCCATACATTCCCTGACTCCAGATACCCTGGCACAGTCAGCGCCAGACCCATTGCCAGACAGCGCACCTCCCTCCATGTCCCCCGCACCACCTCATGAGCAAGACGCTAGCCCTGAGCCAGTAGGGGAGCGGCTCTGTTTGGCCAAACAACCTAGCCAGCTGGCCATGGCCCGTGAGACGCCACTGCAAGAAACCCAAGGTCCTCAACAAGTGGACGAGGCTCAGTCCAGCCTGGGCACTCCCTCCTCTATCACCAGCCCTTCAGCCCTACTGATCTCCTCAACTGGAAACACCATAACCCAGTGTACTCTGATAAACCACTGGCTATGACTGACCTCCTAGGGTTCATTTTCCACACCTGTCAGCCTACATGGGATGACTGTCACCAGCCCCTTATGTCTCTCTTCACCACTGAAGAAAGGTGACTCATCTCAGCAGAAGCCCAAAAAATAGCTCCAAGGACAAGTATCCACAGAGGTCTCAGATGCAGAAGGATGGGCACAAGAAGTGATGCCAGAGATGAGGCCTAGTTGGGATTTCAATTTCAGAGAAGGATAAGAAACCCTGGGTCGCTACTGTGATACCTTTCTACATGGATTTCAAGCAGGAGCCAAAAGCCCACCAATATGTCCAAAATTACAACAACAGTCAAAAAGAGCAGATGAAATTCCCACCAATTTCTGTGAAAACTGTGTGAAGCATTCCAGACATACAACCTGTTCATCCCTGAGATAATAGAGAATCAACCGATGATTAATGCTGCCTTTGTGGCTCAATCCTGTGCAGACACCTAGCAAAAGCTCCAAAAGCTGGAAAGCTTCACTGGGATGAATCCTCACACCTACTGGAGGTAGCAAATAAAGTCTTTGTGAACCTAGACCATGAAGCCCGACAAGAATCAGATAAATCATTGAAACAGAAAGCAGCCCTGCTAGCAGCATCATTGAGGAGCTCAGATCAAGTGAAACAACGTTCTCTCGTGGAAAGGGGAAACTAAGAAGAGACCAGCTCTACACCATGACTAGTGCATTGCAAACAGACTGGACTCTGGAGGACTGAGTGGCACAATCACAGAGGGACATCTAAAGGGTCGAAGAAGTTTGGTCAATCCAAAAGAAAGCTACCAGCTTGAGGTGGCTGTCCAAAACTTGTTGGCCTGGCCAGAACAGAATCAGACTAAGGAAGACTGGGCTTGCTAATCCTGGGCCCCTGGGAGCCCCTGTCATGATGAAAGTAGGAAGCCAATCAATCAATGACTTTTCTGGTGGATACTGGAGCTGAACACTCCATGGTAACCACACCTCTGGCTCCCCTCACAGGCTGAACAGCAGCTATTGTTGGGGCCACAGGGACATGGCAGCCTGCTCATTTTGCAAGGCCCATTCGTGTCAGCTAGGGGGCCATCTGGTGACTCATGAATTTCTCTACTTACCTGAATGCCCCATCCCCTGGCTGGTTAGAGACTTACTGACAAACCTGGGGGCACAGATCACCTTTGCCCCTGGAAAGCCTGAGAGCCTCACTCTGGGGAGCCAAGCAGCTCTGATGAAGGCTGTGACTATGCCCAGGGAAGATGAATGGCGTCTCTGCTACTTAGGGAGGGAAAAATAAATCCCCCCAGCTTGCTAACAGAATTCTTTGATGTCTGGGAAGAGAAGGAATCCCCAGGTTTGGCTAAAAACCTTGCCCTCATTGTAGTGGACCTGAGGTCAGGAGCCACTCCTGTTAGAAACAATATCCAGTACCTACAGGAGGCATGCCTGGGAATTCGGGACCACATCCAGTGCCTACAAGGTGCTGAGACCCTAATGGAATGTCAGTGTCCCTGGAACACCCCACTCTTACCAGTCAAAAGTCTGGAGGGAATGGCTGCGGCCCCGTGCAGGGCCTCTGTGACATCAGCCGTGCAGCGATCACCAGCCATCCAGCGGCCCCAAATCCCTACCTTCTCCCGAGTCTCTTTCCCTCTCACCCAAGCTGGTTCACCTGCTTCGATCACAAGCGTACATGCTTCTGGCTCTGGCTCTCACCAGCCTGCCAGCCAGCCCTGCTTTGCCTTTGAAAGGGAAGACCCACACACTGGGAGGAAGACACAGCTGACTTGGACCCGACTGCCACAAGGCTTCAAAACTCACCTACCCTGTTTGGTGAAGCCCTGGCTGAAGACCTTGCTGCCTTTCACAGAGAAACTTTCAACTGCACCCTGCTCCTGTATGTGGATGTCCTGTGGCTAGCCAGTCCCAGCCAGGGGGCTGGAGAGGCACCAAAGCCCTGTTGACGTTTCTCTCCACCACAGGGCACAAGGTGTCATGGAAAAGGTCAGATCTGTACATAGGAAGTCAAGCCTGGGGTGTGCCATTGGAAAAGGGCATCAGGCACTGGGACAGGACAGGAAGCAAGCCATCTGCTCACTCCCTCGGCAGAACACCAAGAAAGAAGTCCGTGAGTCCCTCGGGCTGGATTCTGCTGGATCTGGATACTGGGTTTCTCTGAAATTGCCAAGCCTTTGTTGAAAGCCACAAGAGAGTGGTAAGGACCCCTGAAGTGGCAACCTTAACAGGAAAAGGCCTTCAAGGAGACCAAGAGACTCTAGACCACTAATCCTGCACCGGGGCTGCCAAATGTGACGCAGGACTTTAACCTCTTTGTACATGAGAAAGATCGCACTGCAGTGGGGCCCTCACACAGTTAGGCCACGGCAGCACCCGGCCACATACCTGCCAAAGCGACTGGACCCAGCGGCTGTGGGGTGGCCACCATGCCTCTGGGCGTGAGCTGCCACTGTGATTTTGGCCAGAGAAGCAGACAAGCTTACTCTAGGACAAAATACAAAAGTAAAGCCTCCCCATGTTGTTACTGCCCTGATGGACAGCCAGGGCCGTAAGTGGCTGACCAGCTCCAGGATGATTCACTATAAAGGACAGCTCTGGGAAAACAAACAGGTACAACTAACTCGAGACTGTGTGGACGCTGAACCTTGCCACCATTTTACCTGTGCAAGTGGGAACCCCCGGCCATAACTAAAAGGGGGTCACAGATGAAATTCACTCGAGCAGGCCGGACCTGATGGACATTCCCCTCCAGAACCCAGAACTGGAACTGCTCACTGACAAAAGCAGTTTCATCCAAGGCAGGCAGCACAAAGCAGCTCCGCCATGACAGCAACTGAGAGAAGTGAAGGCCGAGGCCTTTCCCGCAGGGTGGCCAGCACAGCGGGCTGAGCCACGGGCATTCGCCCAGGCACTAAGGCACACCAAAGGGAGACGAGTCAACATCAATACTGATCCAAGGTATGACTTGGATCTTCTACATGTACATGGAGCCATTTATAAAGAAAGGGGACTATTGACAGCAGGAGGAAAGGAGATTAAAGACAAAAAGAAATCCTTTAGTTGTTAGACTCAGTCTGGAAGGCTTTCCAAATAGCAGTCATCCATTGTAAAGACCATCAGTGAGGAACTGATCCAATCAGCAAAGGAAACTGGTCGGCTGACCAGGCAGCCAGGGAGGCAGCGACCCAACCGATCCCCAGAGTCAGCCCTGAGGCAAACTTTAAGGCCCTCTTGGCACCAGAACTGCCTCCGTCCCTGAGATATATGAATAAAGAAGACCAATGGGCTCTAAATGATGGAGGAATAAAAGAAAAGGGGGCTGGTGGAAGCTCCCAGACCAAAGACTCGTCCCCAGCAATCATGCAGTCCAGCTGGTAAAACAACATCACGAGACGACTCATTTAGGAAAAACTGTGCTGGAGAGCTGACTGAGCTGCTACTGTTTCATTTTTAAGCTCCCAATCCTGTGTGCCCAGATCAGTACTAGAGGTGTGACTTGTACACAAAACAACGCCAGCCAAGGACCAAGACCTAACCCAGAGGTGCAGACAGTTGGGACTCTGCCCTTTGAAGATCTAGAAGTGGACTTTACTGAAGTCAAGTGGTATAGGGGCTATAAATATTTACTTGCGGCAGTCTGCACCTACTAGGGATGGGCTGAAGCCTACCCCACATGCACTGGACAGACACGAGAAGTGTCCAAGGCCCTACTAAGAGACATAATCCCGAGATACAGGCTGCCTCGGTCCATAGGGTCTGACGATGGGCCAGCTTTTTAATGCAAACTTTATCCAGGACACTGGAAATCAAATGGAAGGGTCACACCACTTACAGGCCACTGAGCTCAGGGGAAGTTGAAGGCATGAATCGGACCCTCAAGACTACATTAGCCAAACACAGTCAGGAGACTCAGTTATTTTATGTTGACATGTCGCCGCTAGCCTTAGTCTGAGTCAGATGTATCTTGTGGTCCTCAGACAATTCTCTTCTCAAGATCTTATATGGGAAAATGCTCCCAGTGATAGGAAAACTCAAGGGAAACCCCCAACAACCAGCTCATCTGGAGATGTACTGACACGTCCAGGCTCTGGAAACAGTCTTCCACAATATAGCCCAAGAAAGCTTAGAAAGGACCCCCATTCCTTTAGGCAATTGGATTCATCTCTATCGGCCCGAAGATGAGCTATGGGTTAAAGACTGGAAAAAGAACCATTTCCGCAAGATCAGACAGGCCCTCCCATTGTCGTCCTGGCAACCCTTACCACTGTTAAAGTTACAGACTTCATCCCTTGGATCCACCACACCAGAGTCAAGAAGGCAGTGGCTTCCTGTGACGAGGACATCTGGAAAGCAGTTCAGGACTCTGAAAATCCCCCTCAAGGTCTGTTCCAAATACAGTGGCCCTCACCCACAAAGGGCGCTGAGCTCTTCTCCAGTCACTTCAGAAGCCAGCAGAAGCTTGAGGATTGCTCCAGCCACACGCCGACAGCTGACTGGTCACCCCCGGCGGAAGCTTGAGAATCTGGCTATCCAGATATCAATGGATTTTCATTGTCAGCCTTGGTCTTTATCCCTGGTTGGAGTTATCGCTGTGCTCTTCGCTCCAGGACTAGCTTCAGTCGCACTCCAGGACTGGGATTTGGGTCAGAAGCTGAAGCTAGCTGTCTGTTATCTCACTGAGTGGGAAGCCTCAGAGATCATGTCTCTTATGATCAATTCTCCCCACTAACTAAATCGCTCACAGTATAGCCGATCCCCCTTCACGATAGGCTCAGTTGCTATCACCATGACAACCCAAAGATGGGGAGAAAACCTTTGCTAGTGTTCAGTTGTCTGTTATGTGCAGGCTGCTTGGCAACATTTTGCTGTCCCTTGCGGCAACAGATGGTGCCGTTCCTTACTCATCACACACCGGTCAATATTATAGTCAGTCCTTGGAAAACTGCTTCCATAATCACCAGCTTGAACAATGGATAGATAGCCAATCCTATAGGTTGGTCACCTACTGCCTTCTTAACCATGTGACGTATATCCAGAGGCCTGAGCACGAAAAATGTTCTCCGTCCCTGCCCCCTGATGCTGCTACCTTTCCTCCACTAGGTGGTCCAAGCCCCAGGGATATCATGATACCATGCCATTGCCATCATGCCCCATGCCTCCATTTACCACCAAACACCACACAGACGTAATAAAAGAGAACAGGTGTCTGTCTGCAAATAAATGGAGAAACCTACTGGATAGGAACAATAACGCAGACAGACAAAATCACGGACCAACTTTGCCCTGAAAACTCAGGCTCTCAGTATGACTCAGGTTACGGAGTAAGCTCCCTTTAGACCCTCGTCTGTGCCAGGTTCTCAGTGCAACCCATTGCCGTCTCCAAGACACCATCCCCCAGCTGGTCAGGGGATGGCTGGCTTTGCTTATCCTAAGGAGTGCCACGGTACTTAGCTACACCAGTACCACTGAATAATGCAACAGCCACGGGACCTCCTATGTATTCACCCTTACAAGGACCAGTCTTCAGGACAACTGAGTTAACTCAAAAAGCTCCAGAATGCTTTACAAATAATGCAGGAACTGAACCTGTAGACAGTTTAGCCAGGGACCAATGTAATCAACCTTTAAAAGGTGAGTGGCCCACTCATCCTCCCACAAACACAATATGGTGCTGCCCCCATCAAGGCCTTTTCTTTGTCAAGGCCTCTGACAGACTTTTCTGGCTTACTTATGCCTACCAGTCAACTGGATGGGTATCTGCATTTTAGCTTTCCTCACTCCGCCGATGAATACTGCTCCTAACAGCCAGACTCTCACCTTACCTCTGGCAGCAAAGACATGGTCAAAAAGAGCCATCCAGTTAACACCTCTACTAGTTGGTCTGGAAATTACTCCTGGGATAGGTATGGGAATAGGAGGAATTGTTTCATCAGCCACCTCCTACCATATACTATCCAAGGACTTCACAGACAACACTGAGAGAGCAGCCAAATCTTTAGTGGCTTTTCAGGACCAAACAGACTCTCTGGTTAAGGCGGCTTCACAGAATAGGAGAGGACTAGACTTACTGGCAGCCGAAAAGGGAGCACTCTGCCTCTTCTTGAACAAGCGCTGCCGCTCTCACGCGGACCAATGCAGCCCAACATCCAAGGGAAGGAACGGTGAGAGAGAGAGGAGCTAGCAAGCCCTGGGGCCACTGGAACCATCTATGGAGCTGGACATGATGGCTTCTCCCTTAAACCAGTCCTCTTTTCATGTTCTTTGTGGCACTCTTGTTTGGCCCTCGTATTCTCAGTGCTATTACCCAGTTCATAACCTCTAGAATTGAGTCCATAAAGTTACAAATGGTAATAGCTCAATATACCCCCCCAAACAAAGGGGAGCTTTGAATATCCTACCAAAACACGAGATGATGCTTTCTACAATGAACGATAGAAGCATCAAGAGGGAGGGAATGCAGAGGATAAGTTAAAGTTTTACATAACCTCCTGCTCCTTCTGCCTCTGTAACTCAGCTTGCTCCTTGCAAAGTCTGGATCACGCAGGTCACGTAGCCTCAGAAAGTGGGGACTCACAATACTAGGAACTGGATCTTATTTCACTCACCCTGTCCTGCTCTTTGCAATCTCCCAGCCCCTGCAAACCCACAGAATCATTCCTGTCCATGTTTAAAAACTCTGTAGCCCCTTTGTTTGGGGATCACAGCTTAGAGTGCTAACTCCTCTAGGCCTGCCTGCACAGTAAACCTGACTTCTCCAACTCTCTGAGTGTGGTGCTTGGTTTCTCAAGTACTGGTTTCTGCAACAAAGCTCAGAGAAGAAAACTCAGTAGCCTGAGGTCACAGAACTGAGCTGAGATCTGAGCCCAGCCTTGGATTGTTGGACATCAGTGCTGCTCCACTTTGCCCTTTCCCCTCTGGGTCAATCTGGCTCTGAATCTTACTGAACCACAAGCTGAACCCCTGGCAGGCCATGGTCCTAGCCTTGGGGCAGCTTCAACATGTAGAGGTCTTGTGACCAAGGAGACCTCAGTATTCTCATCTGTAAAATGGACCTGTAGTGACCAGGGACAGGGAGGTGTGCTGGCCTAGGGGAGGGAGAGGCACACAGCCCCAGGAGGGTCCAATCCTGTCCTGTCTCTGGGAGGCACTGTGTTACCTCGGAGACCGCCCAGCGGAGCTGCTGGAGCTGCTGCAGGCCCCAGGCCGGGTCCAGGAACTGGTGGGGAGCCAACAGCACGTAGCGTGTGAACATGGACTCCCCGGCGCACAGCAGAGCGCTGGCTCTCCTCGCCAGCCCCTTGAGCCCACTTCGGGAGGCGAGAATCCGGTCCAAGCGTGAAATATTTCTAGAAGCAAAAGGTCAGTAGTGGGTGTGAGGTCCTGCCCACAGAGGCCCCCTGAGCCTCATCTGGGAAATGCTGAGGAAGATGAGGTCAGAGACAGATCTGCCTGGGTCCCCAGGGACACAGCCTAGGTCAGGGGAGTGATCTCAGGGCTCCTGTTCCAGCCAGATCAGCAATGTTACAAGATCCCTGGAAGGCCTGGGCCACTGGCAGGGTCAGGCTGGGCTGAGGCCCGAGTGCTGAGGCACAGTGATGAAACAAGAACTCAGTGTGCCCCTGAACCCTCGGTATGGCCTGTGGGGAAAGGCCCTGGGTACCTCAGGGGAGGAGGGAGAGGGATGAGGGCGAGGACTGAGGGACCCAGAGGGGGAGGAACTGGAGTGCTGGCAGCCCCTGTGCGCCTCTGGAGAAAACATGGGTCCTGGAAGGCATGCATTTCAGCAGTTCTCTCTGAAGGCTCAACAGGCAAGGATGGCAGCTGGGTGGGAGCTGTGAGAGCCCTGGAGCCACCGTCCTGACCCTGGACTAAGAGTGTGAGGCTGGTGGAAGGGGCAAGAGTCTGAGCACCTTGGGGCTGGGATGTGTCTCAGCAGGTGGTTCAGGGTTCCTGACTGTTCCCTCCTCCTGCCTCCTCCGCAGGCTGGGTAGTGCCTCCATTCTCTGTTCTTCCCTCAGAGAAACTTGGCTAGACGGGAAGGGAAGCCAGGGGGACCGGGGAAAGGCTACAGCCTGAGGGGCCAGGCACGGGGGCCCTCCGCAGCTCCTCCCGGAAGCTGAGCACACAGGTCAGGCACCGGCTCACCACAGCCTCAGCTCTAAGCAGGGACCCAACTAGACAAAGCTACCAAGATAATCCTGCACTCAGATCAGGACCAAGTCTCCTCCTTGAACTTTAGTCTCTGATTAAATGAGGCCTTTCTAGAGGAAGGCTAAGTGGCCACACCCACCTTGCTTTTCACTGGGCCTTTCAGCATACCTACCCAGACGCAGACACTCCTTCCTGCCTCCTGGTAACCCCGCCCACATCCTCTGTCTCCTCCCACCTCAAGTGTGACCACGCCCACCCGGCAGTGTCCACACCTATGTCAATTGTAACCCCGCCCACATCCTCTGTCTCCTCCCACCTCAAGTGTGACCACGCCCACACCCACATTCTAGTAGCCCCTCTCACCTAGTCCAGGAGCCAGCCCTCCCCTAGTCTGATGAGGTCCCAAGGGAAGTGTCCTGAGAGGTAAGTACCTCTCATTTCTCACCACTCAGGCTGAAGACCAAGGCCAGAGAGGCACTGAAAATCCAGGTCTAGGGCAGTCAGGTTGGCACCCAGCCTGGAACCAGCCCTGCAGCTGGAGGCCCATCCTGCTGTCTCTTTGGAAGGGAAAGAAATGAGAAGGGAAGTGGTTGTATTTAAACTGCCATGTGGGAGTCCCTCCAGTCCTCTGAAAACCCATGTTACAGATGACAAAACCAAGCCTCAGACGTCACTTATCCAAAGCCACCCAGCCTGTGGGGACAGGAGCTGCTATCTCAACCCAGGTGAGCATCTGAGTCACCGCCTGGGGCCAGCCCTGCTGAGACACTGTGCCTGCTGAATGGTGAGGGTGGGCAGGGGACAGGCCCTGGAGAGGCACAGCTCAGGCACCCTGGTCCCCAGAGGACGTTCAGCCAGTGGATGCTGCTGTGAGCCTGGGTCTCCTAACTGTCCATGGAGAGACACCTCACCTCTCCCTTCTAAAATGACCTGTCCTGCTGAGTGATCCCACCGTGGACCTACGGCTGGGCAAACCTGGCTGGGAGGTAGGGTCTGAATAGGGTCCCTGGGCTGCCCTGGTTCATGGGGTCCCCCACACCGATACCCCTTAGCTCCTCTTTTTTTTGGAAAAGGGGAGCAGGACAAGGATCCTTCAAGGATTCTGGCACTGTATGCAGTAAGGGTTTCAGATGTTCAATAATTTGGCCAACGCCATCCCCCACGGATGCCCTGAGCAAGGGCTGGACTGGGCTGTGGAGGGCATTTCTGCCTCCCCAGCTGTCAGTGGGGGGCTGTGTGTGCCTAAGTCCTGTCTGGTTTGCAGATAGAGGAGCTGGACCTTCTAGGGGGTCCGCTTGGAGGTGGGTGGGGCTGGACCAGGAAGAGGCGCTGATGCTGGCTTCCTTCAGGGCATCAGGCCCCGGGCCAGCTTCCTCAGCATGCAGTGCCCACAGCGTGTCCAGGATGGCGCCGGGCCTCCCGGGATACAGACGCTGCTGCCAGTGTCGACAGCTGCACCTGCTGAGCCCTGGCTCTGGCCCAGGCACTGGGCTAAGGGCTCTGCTGTCTCACTCCATTCTCACACTGGATGCGCTAACCAAGATGAACGTCCCTGCTTTCCTGACACAGAACGGTTCCACGGTGCACACAACCCAGCACAAGGCTCAGTCCACGACCTTTCACCCTGAGCCTTGCTGGACACAGCCAAACCCGTCCTGGCCTCCAGGACAGGCTTGTGGGAGACAAGGTCCCCCAGCAATGCCTCTGTGGCAATAGGTGAAAAGTGGGGCCCTGAGGGGAAGAGGAGACACCCGATCTAGACTTAAGTTCAGGAAAGGCTTCCTGGAGGAGGTGACACGCATGCATGCATGCTCAGTCGTGTCCGACGCTGTGACCCCACAGACTGTAGCCGGCCAGGCTCCTCTGTCCATGGGATTTCCCAGGCAAGAATCCTGGAGTGGGTTGCCATGTCCTCCTCCGAGGGATCTTCCCGACCCAGGGGTCCAACCTGCATCTCCTGCGTCTCCTGCATTGGCAGGTGGTTCTTTACCACAAGCACCACGTGGGGATCAGAGGAGGCAACACTACAGGACAATTGGGACTTTGCAGGAAGAGGAGGTGGGCACGGGGCAGTCCTTGCAGCAGCACTGCAATGAAAGGCAGAGACGGGACCTGCTGCATGTGGACAGCGTGAGAGGCTCCGGGGGCTAGGGAAGTGGGCAGAGTGTGGAGGGCGTCAGGCAGGAGGGTCAGGGCCTGCACCTCCCCAGGGCCCTAGCAGGCTCCAAGCAGAGGCCTGAGCAGGCACTGAGTTTGGGGGCCCCTTTCCTCCCTGGCACCGAGTCCCTCCCTGCTCCCCCACCAGGGGCTCCTACCTGAGGAATAAGGCAGGAAGTCTCGGTGGCCTCGGACCTTCCAGGAGAGCTGGTGAGCGTGCACAGCCTGGAAGTAGTTGCCCAGCGTGGCGTACTGCATCGAGATGCCGTGCTGGTGTGTGAACTTGTTGACCTCCTCCATTACACGGTCCATGTTGGTGAATTGCAGCGAGGCGTTGAAGAACTGCCTGTCACATCCCTGCAGGCCCGGGGACAGAAGCAATGCCCGGGTGCAGAGCCCAGCCTGCGCGAGGAGAGCCCCTCCTGTCCCCATGGCCACCCGCACTCCCCCACGGCGGGCACGGGTCCCAGGCCCTGTGCTGGGTGTGTCTGCCTTTCTGCCACGTTGAGGGTGTTTCCCCAGCACTGGTTTGTCTTACAGCTGCAGGTTTGTACCCTTTCACAACATTCCCCAATTCTGCACACTCTCCAGGGCCACCTTTGGCTGCCAAAATCTGATCTCTATGAGACTGGTTTTGTAAAGTTCCACATAAGTGTGATGATTTAGGTTTTGGTTTTCTGTGTCCGACAGATTTCATTTCCTGACAATTTGTTAAATCCCAGCACTGCTATTAGTTATCCTAACCTTGATTATGATAAGATACTAAACAAGGATGAAAAGCAGAATGGCTTGCTTGAATTTACTGACCTTAATCCCATCCTCAGGAAAATGTCAAAGCAGAAAAACTGATAAATTCCTGGAAATATATAACCTGCCCAGTCTGAATTATGTGTAAATAGAAAGCCTGAACAAATGGATACTAGAACCAGACTGAGCCAGGACCCAAATACTTCTCAAGGAAGCAAAGATCAACATTCAGTGCCTATGTCTATCGAATGTCGAAGAAGAATTTATACAAATCCTTATTCAGTCAGTTCAATCACTAGGTTGTGTCCAACTTTTCGAGACCCCATGGACTGCAGCACACTAGGCTTCCCTGCCCATCACCAACTCCCAGAGGTTACTCAAACTCATGGCATTGAGTTGGTGATGCCATTCAACCATCTCCTCCTCTGTCATCCCCTTCTCCTCCTGCCTTCAAATTTTCCCAGCATAAAGGTCTTTTCCAATGAGTCAGGTCTTTGCATCAGGTGGCCAAAGTGTTGGAGCTTTAGCTTCAGGGTCAGCCCTTTCAATGAATATTCAGGACTGATTTCCTTTACTATTGACTGGTTTGATCTCCTTGCAGTCCAAGGGAATCTCAAAAGTTGTCTCCAACACCACAGTTCAAAAGCATCAGTTCTTCAGGGCTCAGCCTTCTTTACGGTACAACTCTCATATCCGTACCTAACTACTGGAAAAACCATAGCTTTGACTAGACGAACCTTTGTGGGTAAAGGAATGTCTCAGCTTCTTAATATGCTTTCTAAGTTGGTGATAACTTTTCTTCTAAGAATCAAGCATCTTTTATTTTCATGGTTGCAGTCATCATCTGCAGTGATTTTGGAGCCCAATAAAATAAAGTCCTTCAGTGTTTCCACTGTTTCCCATCTCTTTGCCATGAAGTGATGGGACCAGATGCCATGATCTTAGTGTTTTGAATGTTGAGTTTTAAGCCAGCTTTTTCACTCTCCTCTTTCAGTTTCATCAAGAAGCTCCTCAATTCCTCTTCGCTTCTTCTATAAGGGTAGTGCCATCTGCATATCTGAAGCTACTGATATTTCTCCAGGCAATCTTGATTCCAGCTTGTGCTTCATCCAGTCTGGCATTCTGCATGATGCACTCTTCATATAAGTTAAATGAGCAGGGTGACAATATACAGTCTTGAATTACCAGTCCATTGTTCCATGTCCGGTTCTAACTGTTGCTCTTGACCTGCATACAAATTTATCAGGAGGCAGGTAAGCTGGTCTGGTATTGCCATCAAGAATTCAGGAATACAAATCCTTGTTAGTCTCTTTTACAAACTAGAAGGGGACTGAAAGGTTTCAATATAATTTTACAATGCCAAGATCACCCTGACACCAAACCAGGCAAAGAAGCCTCAAGAAAAGAAAATTATAGCTAAATATATCTTAGGAACATAGATGCAAAATTCCTTAACATATAACAACAAACAAAGTCAATAGTATTGAAGACGATATTGCATTATCATAAAGCAAATGCAAGGAATTTATTCCAGGAATGTAAGGATCCAGCAACATCCTCAGATCAATCAGTGAGAAAATGTGAGATAAAAATTATATGATCATCTCAACAGAGGCAGAAAAAGCATAAGACAAAATTCAAATTCCATTTGTGATAAAAACTGTCCTCAAAATGGGTGTGGATGAAAATTACCTCAACATAGTAGAGGCCATATATGACAAGCTGACAGCTAACACCAACTCAAGGAAGAAAAGGTAAAACTATTCCCGGGAGATCAGGAAAAAGACAAGGATGATCCACTCACCACTCACTTATTTAATGTGGTATTATAATGAGGTATTATAACGAGGTATTATAATGAGGTAATTTTCATCCACACCCATTTTGAGGACAGTTTTTTTAATCACAAATGGAATTTGAATTTTGTCTTATGCCTCTTCTGCATCTGTTGAGATGATCAGATAATTTTTATCTCACATTTTCTCACTGATTGATTTGAGGATGTTGATTGATGCTTACATTCCTGGAATAGATTCCTTGCATTTGCTTTATGATAATGCAACATCATCTTCAGTAATCAGGGCTGCAGCAATTAGTAATGAAAAAGCATAGAAATCAGAACAGAAGAAATAAAATTCTCACTAATGGCTCCTGTAATGATGCCATAAAAATAGTGACTATAGAAAACCCTAAAGACAAATCTTAAAAATTTTTTAATATATTTTTGTTTATTTTAATTGAAGGCTAATTACTTTACAATATGGTATTGGTTTTGCCATACATTGACAAGAATCTGCCATGGGTGTACATGTGTTCCCTATCCTGAACCCCCCCTCCCACCTCCCTCCCCATCCCATCCCTCTGGGTTATCCCAGTGCACCAGCCCCGAGCACCCTGTCTCATGCATCGAACCTGGACTGGCCATTCGTTTCACATATGATAATATACATGTTTCAATGCCATTCTCCCATATCATCCCACTCTCGCCCTCTCCCACAGAGTCCAAAAGGCTGTTTTATACATCTGTGTCTCTTTGCTGTCTCGCATATAGGGTCATCATTACCGTCTTTCTAAATTCCATATATCTACGTTAGTATACTGTATTGGTGTTTTTCTTAGTGGCTTACTTCACTCTGTATGATAGGTTCCAGTTTCATCCACCTCATTAGAACTGATTCAAATCCATTCTTTTTAATAGCTGAGTAATCCTCCATTGTGTATATGTACCACAGCTTTCTTATCCATTCGTCTGCCAGTGGACATCTAGGTTGCTTCCATGTCCTGGCTATTATAAACAGTGCTGCGATGAACACTGGGGTACACGTTTCTCTTTCAGTTCTGGTTTCCTCGATGTGTATGTCCAGCAGGGGATTGCTGGGTCGTATGGCAGTTCTATTTCCAGTTTTTTAAGGAAGCTCCACACTGTTCTCCATAGTGGCTGTGCTAATCTTAAACGAATAACAGCAGTAAAGTGGCAGGATCGAATATCAACAGACACAGTCACCTGCTGATTAAGAGAAACAAGGAAACAGTCCTCTCGATGGTTACATCAGAAAGGTAAAATGCCTAAGAATACATTTCACGGAGCTGATGACAGCCCTACACACTGGAAACTAGGCGACACTGTGATGATCAAAATGGAGGAGGACACAAGTTAAGTGGGAAAATATTCTGAGCTCATGACTACAAGAGGAGGGCTGCGTTTCCCAAAGCAATTTACAGATTCAAGGCAAAGCCTTTTAAAATTCCAATGACGTTTTTCCACAGAAACAGAACAACCAATCCTAAAATTTATGGGAACCCCAAAGACCAGAGCAATCTTCAGTAAGAAGAACAAAACCAGAAGCATCGTACACCCTGATTTCATACTTCACTGCAAAGTCATAGCAATCCAAATAGTCTTGTACTGACAATAACAGGTAAAGACAGATCAATGGGATAGAATAGAGAGCTCAGAAATAAAGCCGTGTGTATATGGTAATTACACTAAAGCAAAAGGGGAAGAATATAAACTGGGGAAAGGACATCTTCTACCAGAAACGGTCTGGTGAACCCTGAACATCCTCAGGTGTAGAATGAGGTTGGAACACGGCCGGACACTGTACTCAAAGAGTAAGTCAAGCTAATTAAAGACGTGATTGTGACTCCTGGAACTATAAGGGTTTCCAGAAGAACACATACACTGTAAATTCCTCATCATCAGTCTTGATGATGAGTTTTTGATTTGGCATCATATAAAGAGAACACAGGGAATAATAAGTAAGACTACATCAAACTAAAGTTTGCACAGCAAAGAAACTTCATAAATAAAGACAGCCTATGAAATGAAAAATTTGCAAGTCATAAATCTGAAAAGGTATAATACACAAAGTATATAAGAACATATATACATCAGTGCTGGGAAACTCATCAACCACTTGTAAAAGAATGAAACTAGAACACTTTCTAAAACCATACACAAAAATAAACTCAAAATGGATTAAAGATCTAAACGTAAGACCAGAAACTATAAAACTCCTCAGTTCAGTTCAGTTGCTCAGTAGTGTCCGACTCTTTGTGACCCCATGAATCGCAGCATGCCAGGCCTCCTTGTCCATCACCAACTCCTGGAGTTCACTCAGACTCACATCCATCAGTCGGTGATGCCATCCAGCCATCTCATCCTCGGTCGTCCCCCTTCTCCTCCTGCCCCAATCCCTCCCAGCATCAGAGTCTTTTCCAATGAGTCAACTCTTCCCATGAGGTGGCCAAAGTACTGGAGTTTCAGCTTTAGCATCATTCCTTCCAAAGAAATCCCAAGGTTGATCTCCTTCAGAATGGACTGGTTGGATCTCCTTGCAGTCCAAGGGACTCTCAAGAGTCTTCTCCAACACCACAGTTCAAAAGCATCAATTCTTCGGCGCTCAGCCTTCTTCACATTCCAACTCTCACATCCATACATGACCACAGGAAAAACCATAGCCTTGACGAGACGGACCTTAGTCGGCAAAGTAATGTCTCTGCTTTTGAATATACTATCTAGGTTGGTCATAACTTTTCTTCCAAGGAGTAAGCGTCTTTTAATTTCATGGCTGCAGTCACCATCTGCAGTGATTTTGGAGCCCCCCAAAATAAAGTCTGACACGGTTTCCACTGTTTCCCCATGTATTTGCCATGAAGTGATGGGACCGGATGCCATGATCTTCATTTTCTGAATGTTGAGCTTTAAGCCAACTTTTTCCACTCTCCTCTTTCACTTTCATCAAGAGGCTTTTTAGCTCCTCTTCACTTTCTGCCATAAGGGTGGTCTCATCTGCATATCTGAGGTTATTGATATTTCTCCTGGCAATCTTGATTCCAGTTTGTGTTTCTTCCAGTCCAGCATTTCTCATGCTGTACTCTGCATAGAAGTTAAATAAGCAGGGTGACAATATACAGCCTTGACATACTCCTTTTCCTATTTGGAACAAGTCTGTTGTTCCATGTCCAGTTCTAACTGTTGCTTCCTGACCTGCATACAGATTTCTCAAGAGGCAGGTTAGGTGGTCTGATATTCCCATCTCTTTCAGAATTTTCCACAGTTTATTGTGATCCACACAGTCAAAGGCTTTGGCATAGTCAATAAAGCAGAAATCGATGTTTTTCTGGAACTCTCTTGCCTTTTCCATGATCCAGCAGATGTTGGCAACTTGATCTCTGGTTCCTCTGTCTTTTTAAAACCAGCTTGAACATCAGGGAGTTCACGGTTCACGTATTGCTGAAGCCTGGCTTGGAGAATTTTGAGCATCACTTTACTAGCATGTGAGATGAGTGCAAGTGTGTGGTAGTGTGAACATTCTTTGGCATTGCCTTTCTTTGGGATTGGAATGAAAAGTGACCTTTTCCAGTCCTGCAGCCACTGCTGAGTTTTCCAAATGTGGTAGCATATTGAGTGCAGCACTTTCACAGCATCATCTTTCAGGATTTGAAACAGCTCTACTGGAATTCCATCACCTCCACTAGCTTTGTTCATAGTGATGCTTTCTAAGGCCCACTTGACTTCACATTCTAAGATGTCTGGCTCTAGATGAGTGATCACATCATCATGATTATCTGGGTCATGAAGATCTTTTTGTGCAATTCTTCCATGTATTCTTGCCACCTCTTCTTAATATCTTCTGCTTCTGTTAGGTCCAGACCATTTCTGTCCTTTATTGAGCCCATCTTGGCATGAAATGTTCCCTTGGTATCTCTAATTTTCTTGAAGAGATCTCTAGTCTTTCCCATTCTGTTCTTTTCCTCTATTTCTTTGCATTGATCACTGAAGAAGGCTTTCTTATCTCTTCTTGCTATTCTTTGGAACTATGCATTCAGATGCTTATATCTTTCCTTTTCTCCTTTGCTTTTTGCCTCTCTTCTTTTCACAGCTATTTGTAAGGCCTCCCCAGACAGCCATTTTGCTTTTTTGCATTTCTTTTCCATGGGGATGGTCTTGATCCCTGTCTCCTGTACAATGTCATGAACCTCATTCCATAGTTCATCAGGCACTCTATCTATCAGATTTAGGCCCTTAAAAACTTCTAGAGGAGAACATAGGCAAAACACTCTCCTACATAAATCACAGCAGGATCCTCTATGACCCACCTCCCAGAATACTGGAAATAAAAGCAAAAATAAACAAATGGGATCTAATTAAAATTAAAAGCTTGTGCACAAGAAAGGAAACTTTAAGCAAGGTGAAAAGACAGCCTTTGGAATGGGAGAAAATAGTAGCAAATGAAGCAACTGACAAACAACTAATCTGAAAAACATACAAGCAACTCCTGCAGCTCAATTCCAGAAAAATAAACGACCCAATCAAAAAATGGGCCAAAGAACTAAATAGGCATTTCTCCAAAGAAGACATACAGATGGCTAACAAACACATGAAACGATGCTCAACATCACTCATTATCAGAGAAATACAAATCAAAACCACAATGAGGTACCATTTCACGCCAGTCAGAATGGCTGCGATCCAAAACCCAACAAGCAATAAATGCTGGAGATGGTGTGGAGAAAAGGGAACCCTCTTACACTGTTGGTGGGAATGCAAACTAGCCACTATGGAGAACAGTGTGGAGATTCCTTAAAAAACTGGAAATAGAACTGCCTTATGACCCCGCAATCCCACTGCTAGGCATACACACAGAGGAAACCAAAATTGAAAGAGACACGTGTACCCCAATGTTCATTGCAGCACTGTTTATAATAGCCAGGACATGGAAGCAAGCTAGATGTCTATCAGCAGACGAATGGATAAGAAAGCTGTAGTACATATACACAATGGAATATTACTCAGCCATTAAAAGAATACATTTGAATCAGTTCTAATGAGGTGGATGAAACTGGAGCCTATTATACAGAGTGAAGTAAGCCAGAAAGAAAAAAAAAAAACCAATACAGTATACTAATGCATATATATGGAATTTAGAAATATGGTAACGATAACCTTGTATGCAAGACAGCAAAAGAGACACAGATGTATAGAACAGTCTTTTGGACTTTGTGGGAGAGAGTGAGGGTGGGATGATTTGGGAGAACGGCATTGAAACATGTATAATATCATATAAGAAATGAATCACCAGTCTAGATTCATTGCAGGATACAGGATACTTGGGGCTGGTGCACTGGGATGACCCAGAGGGATGGTACAGGGAGAGAGGTGGGAGGGGGTTCAGGATTGGGAACACGAGTACACCTGTGGCGGATTCATGTTGATGTATGGCAAAACCAATACAGTAAGGTACAATAAAAATAAATAAATAAAAGACCAAAATAATAAGTTTGGTCTTTGAAAAGACTTCCATAAAAAAAAAAAGATTAGTAGTAATAATGAAAACAATCCAGGTAAAACAATAGGCAGAGGTCCTGAATAGATATTTGTCCAAGGAGACATGAAGATGCCAACAGACACAGGAAAAGATGCTGAACAAATCGAAACCACACAGAGGTACCACCTCACACCTATTAGAATGGCTATTGTCTAACTGAACAGAAACAACCAATGTACATCAGGATAAGGAGAAATTTAAACATTCATGCACTGTTGATTTAAAGCAAATTATTTCAGCGATTATGGAAACCAGTGTGGAGGTTCCTCGAAAAACTAATGATACAGCTACCACGTGACTCACTCATCCCACTTCTTTGTATTTATTCAAGGAAAATAAAAACACTAACTTGAAAAGACTTCTGCAACCCTGTGTTCATTGCAGCTGTATTTATAATCGGCAGGAAATGGGATGAAATGTGCATCAGTGGATGACGAGATCAAGAAAGTATCATATATGTACACAGCATTATTCACCATAAAGAGGAAATCCTGCCATTCGCAATAGCATGGATGAAACTTTAGGGCATTATGCTCAGGAAACAAGTCAGACAGACAAAGATGAAATACTATATGGTCTCAGGCATATGTGAATGAAAGGAAAATAGAAAATACGTGGAAAATAACTTCACGTGTGGAGAGAAAATATGGGCAGATCCAAAGACAGGGCGTGCAGGGTAGGTTAAATGCGTGACGGAGGTCAGAAGTTATGTTTCCATCTGAGAAACAAGTCAGAGGATGTAATGTGCAGTATGCTGACTGCATGCACAGGTGGCTTTCTCGCTCCGGAGCTTTTCTGACAGCTCTGAGCACCAATTCCACTTTCTTAGCTGCCCTGCTAAGTACCTATGTGGCCTCAGGAAGATTCCTGAACGTCTCTGGCTCTCAGTCCCTTATGAGTAGATAGGACACCATAGGCCTGCCCCTACGCCCAGTGGGGCAGAGAAAATGGGGGAGACACATGCATCCCATAAATCAGGGGGTGCCCCATACAGTTTAGCTGTGACAATGGTGACTGGGTGTTGGGCACTGTTCCTGGGGGTGTCTTTCCCACTTGACCTCAAATCCAGCTTATGGAGCAGGTCCCGTCATCATCCCCATTTCACAGATGAGGAAAGTGAGGCTCAGAGTGTTCCCAGTCTCACAGCCCCTGAGCAGGAAGCCAGGATTCAAGCCGAAGCCTCTGCTCCCAGCATTGGGAAGGAGAAAGGAGAGGAGAGCTGGGGAGAGGCTGGAGCCTGCATGGGGAGGGCCTGCACAGGAGACAGAGGTGGTTGAGGGTGATCCAAGGTGGGGTGAGGAGCTGGTAGACTGGGTGAGGACTCGGGGTGCAGGGAAGGAGGACTGAGCCGGGGCTGGGATGGCCCACTGCCTGGATGGACACTGGCCTGATTAGAACGGGACACACAGTCCTGGGGTGGCCCCAGCTGCTGGGGTCGGATACGTGAGAGCAGCCTCGTGCAGAGCTGAGCGATCAGGGCCTGGGACCCCCACTTACCCAGGGCCAGAGGATGTGTGGTGTCTGGAACCAGGTGGCTCGAGCCAACACGTTGTTCACCAGGAGACTGGTAAATCTTGGGATGGTATCCTCAGTGACGGGGATTTCCATGCTGGGGTACAGGCCATCCGTGGGTGGGCCTGGGAAGGCTGGGTCGCCATCCCAGTAAAATCCCTCACTGAGAGAGAGACGAGTGTTAGGGACCAGCCCTGAGAAGGGCAGCAGCCCGAGGCCCAGGAGGCCGGGCGGACTTAGCAAGGCCAGAGCAACTGTGCCTGCAGAGCCTGCTCAGGGGCCTCTGTCTCCCATCAGAGGGTGGATGGCAGTGGGCAGATGAGAGCTGTGTGGACGGAAGGTGTCACCTTTCAGCCCTGCAGGACCTTGGGCAGTGACCCTACAAGCCTGTATTTTTCAGCTCTTCCCTGGGGCCCACGACCTCTGGGCCCCACTTCCTCCACACGGATCAGGAGCAGTTCATGTGACCCCTCACCCTCAGGTCACCCTTGTGCCCTTCAGCTCTGATTCCAAGAGCCCCGAGCAGGGCTGCGACCAGAATGAGGCAAGTGAGATGCTTGCCTTCACACGAAATTCCGCACTTGTAAAAATCTCAGTAATGATACAATGAGATTTTCACACTTTTCAAATAAAAAAAAATAATGCAAAAACATCGTGATGAACAGAATCATAAAATTCTATATTAAGACAGAGCAGTATTACAAAATCCTCAGACCCAGGGAGACTGAGGACATGGAGGCCTTGGTGCTGTCTCCAGAGCCCAGTGCAGCTGCCCTACGGCTGCTGCTGTGGGATGTTGGCTGGGTGTCCAGGCCTCAGTTGTTCTTTCTGTAAGATGGGTGCTCAGTGCGTGCCCTCAGGGCTGGCCATGAGGGGCGTGGCTGAGGTGGTCCAGGGAGGGTGCCGGGACAGGGACTGGCCCGAGGCAGGTGCTCACGAGCAGTAGCCGAACTGGTCCAGGACGTGTGTGAAGATTTCCTGCTGCGCCGACAGGGATCTGGACCCTCGCCACACGAACTGCAGCTGCTGCAAACCCGGAGGGACGGAGTTAGGGCCCAGGGGCGGCATGGCTGCCGGCTCCCCCACTCCAGTTCCCGCCTGAGTCTCCTTGCCTGCCCCCCGGCCCCGCTCTCAGGGGTTCAGGAAAAGATCCCCCTCTGCTGCCCCCTCTTCAAGGTTCCCCCTGAGCTCCCAAAGCCACAGGAGGCGGAGGAATCGGCCCTCCAGATGCTGCCTGTCCGCACCTTCATCTGACCCTCCTCAGGGCAGGACTCTCTGCCAGGGCCTGCCAGCCCAGCTGTCTCTAACTCGGCTTGAATGTCCCCAGACATGGGGAGCTCGCTATGGATCATTACAGGGGCAGCAGCTCTGGCGATGGGAAAGTGGGTGAGCAGATGCGGCTCACCACTCACCCGGTTATCCTGCATGGCCTCCTTCAGGTCGTAGTCGATCCTAGAGATGACGTGCGCATCGAAGCCCGCCAGGGCCAAGAGGGTGGGGGTCGTGGAGGATGCGCCAAATGGGTCCACCTGCCAGGAGAACTGCGGCCGGACCCCAAATGTTTCATAGAGAAAGCTGTGTCCTTCTGCAAAGAGACAGCCAGGCGGTTGGACTTGGGGTGGGCTCTGAGAACTCAGGGACCAGTGGGAACAGCAGAGGGGGCTCAGGAAGCAGAGGAGACCAAGGAGGAGCAGCAGCAGAGGAGGGGGGAAGGCCAGGGGGTGGGGGGTCTGAGATGGGGGCTCCGCAACCTGTGGAGGACACACCCTGTCCCCTATCATCTGCCTGAGGCGGGCAGGTCTGGTGGCTGCTGATTTGCTGGCCCCTAGTTCCACACTCAGAATCCTCACTTCAGTCAGGGAACACTGACCCAGACCCAAGGGATGACTTGGCACTGATCCCACAGGTCAGGGAAAGGCCATCCACCTCTGCCCTGTTATTGTTTTCTCCACCTCTGTGGGAACTAGAAGTGGGCATGCAAACAGCTATAGCCGAAAAGATGTATGGGCTTAACTGGCTTCAGTTTCAGGGCAAGAATTCACACATTTTCTATTTTAAAAGATTCAGCAAGAAATGTCCCCTGTACCCCTTTCCTTTCCTGATGACGGGGGGCTGTAGCAGCCATTCTGTGATCATGTGGGAGAGGATATGAGAATATGAGAAACATCAGTGGGCTGCAGAATCAGTCCCTAAATCCTCCCCCTTCTTTGTAAGGAAGCAGTAAATATCTTAATGACAACTCAGTGTACCTCAGGTTTTCTCAACACTGTTAGAAAACCTTCCTGAGGTCCAGATGAACAGGTGATTAATGCATAAAACAATTAATCTTTGCCTAACATATACTCTCCCCTCTGCCTTTTAGGAACAGAACCACACAGCCCCTCCCAGCTAGGACAGGGTAATAGACTCCTGGCAGGAGCCTGCATTCTCCTGCTTCCTGAGGATGACAGGCCACATGACGAGGTTCTGAACAGTGGCTGTGCCCAGAAGTGATGAGGGTGGCTCAGGGCCATCTTCTCAAGGACGCACTGCCCTCTTCCCTTCATTCCCCTCCCCTTCCCAACTGAGATGATATTTCAGGGGGTGAGGCACCTTCAGCTTCGCAAGGAAGGCAGGGACACACAGGGGTGGCTGAGCAAAACACAGCCACTGCTGGAAGCCTCACAACTCCGTGGAGCAGTGACCCCTGAAGGCCCAGAACAGCCCGCAGTGTGGACTCCACGCCCCAGCCCCGTGATGAGAGAAGCAACCTTCCCTCTTGCTCAAGTCCCTGTCATTCAGTCACCTTCATGCAGCTGAGCCAGCGTCCTAATGAGCACCAAGACCAGGTCAGGATCCCTGCCCAGTAACAGAGGGCGGGGCCAGAGTGCAGGGGCCAAGGCGCCCGAGAGGCCAAGGGGCCACTGGAATTGTGGTCTCCGCCTCAGCTGGAGAGACCTGCTTCCTTCCTCCTCGGGAGAATGTTAGGCAGCTTTTCACTCTGCTGAGGAGGAGTCGGAGAGAAGCAGGGAGGTGGAACAGAGGGGCACGCAGGAGACGGGGGATACGGGTATTGGGAGGGGGAGAGGGTGGGCACAGGCCGAAGGCTGGGCAGGAAGAACCGGGACAGCAGGGTCCTCGCAGGACTGTCCCAGGCGTGTCCTCTTGGGGACATTTGCTTCTGTCACTGCACTTAGGGGAGCCCCAGCCCCCATGTGGCCTGAGTTAGGCTCCCTCCCGGGGGATGGGGTGGCTGGGGACATCCCCGTGTGTCCCGCCTCTCTTCCAGGCCTCTGCTGAGAACCCCAGCTGGGAACTGTCACCTCAGGGAGGGGATGAGCTCGCATCCCCAGGGCCTGCTGCCCACCCTCAGCTCGTGCTGTCTTCCGAGCTGCTGGGAAAACTGCTACCCCCTCATAGAGATATTATATCTAAAACTAAGTCTCGAGAGTGTTTATCAAGACCTAGGAGAATGAAAACACAGTGACTCAAAACCTATGGGATACAGTAAAGCAGTGCTAAGAGGGAGGTTTATACCAATACAACTCTACCTCAAGAAACAAGAGAACCAGCAAATAAACGATCTAACTTTGAACTGAAGCAACAAAAAAGAAGAACAAACCCCCAAAGTTAGTAGAAGGGAAAGAAATCATAAACATCAGGACAGAAATAAATGGAAAAGAAATGAAATAGACAATAGCAAAGATCAGTACAACAAAAATAAATTCTTGAGAAGATAAACAAAATTGATAAATTAGCCAGACTCATAAAAGAAAAAAAAATACAAAGACTCAAATCAATAAGATTGAAAATGAAAAAGAAGTTATATCAGATAACACAGAAATACAAAAGATCATAAGAGACTACTATGAGGAAATATATGCCAATAAAATGGACAACATAGAGGAAATGTACACATTCTTAGAAAAATATTACTTTCCAAAACTGAACCAGAAAGAAATAGAAGATATGAACAGGCCACTCACAAGCACAGATTCCCAAAATTGTATTCACAAAATCTTCCAACAGAGAAACACCCAGGGCAAAAGAACTTCACAGGCGAATTCTGTCAAAAGTTTTGAAAACAACTGTTACCTATCCTGCTCAAACTCTTCTAGAAAATTGCACAGGAAAAAATCATCACAGTTCATTCTACATGGCCACCATCACCGAGATAATCAAACTAGCAAAGATGCCACAAAAAGAAAATTACATACCAATATCACTGGTGAAAACAGATGTAAAAATACTCAAAAAAATTCTAGCCAACTGAATCGAACAACATATTAAAAAGATCATACTTCATGATAAAGTAGACTTTATCTCAGGATTGCAAGGATTCTCCAATATAAAGAATATTACCATCACAGGAGAGACAAATCAATCAATATGACATGCCATCTTAACAAAATGAAAGATAAAAGCCACATGGTCATCTCAGTAGATTAAGATAGAGCTTTTGACAAAATTCTACACTTATTTATTATAACACTTCAGATAGCAGACATAGAAAGAGCATCAGTTCAGTTCAGTTGCTCAGTCGTGTCCGACTCTTTGCGATCCCATGAATCACAGCATGCCAGGCCTCCTTGTCCATCATCAACTCCCGGAGTTCACTCAGACTCACGTCCACTGAGTCCGTGATGCCATCCAGCCATCTCATCCTCTGTCATCCCCTTTTCCTCCCTGCCCCCAATCTCTCCTAGCATCAGAGTCTTTTTCAGTGAGTCAGCTCTTCGCATGAGGTGGCCAAAGTACTGGAGTTTCAGCTCCAGCATCATTCCTTCCAAAGAAATAACAGGGCTGATCTCCTTTAGAATGGACTGGCTGGATCTCCTTGCAGTCCAAGGGACTCTCAAGAGTCTTCTTCAACACCACAGTTCAAAAGCATCAATTCTTCGGTGCTCAGCCTTCTTCACAGTCCAGCTCTCACATCCATACATGACCACAGAAAAACCATAGCCTTGACTAGACAGACTTAGTCGGCAAAGTAATGTCTCTGCTTTTGAATATACTATCTAGATTGGTCATAACTTTTCTTCCAAGGAGTAAGTGTCTTTTAATTTCACGGCTGCAATAACCATCTGCAGTGATTTGGGAGCCCCCAAAATAAAGTCTGACACTGTTTCCCCATCTATTTGCCATGAAGTGATGGGACCGGATGCCATGATCTTCATTTTCTGAATGTTGAGCTTTAAGCCAACTTTTTCACTCTCCTCTTTCACTTTCATCAAGAGGCTTTTTAGTTCCTCTTCACTTTCTGCCATAAGGGTGGTGTCATCTGCATATCTGAGATTATTGATATTTCTCCTGGCAATCTTGATTCCAGCTTGTGTTTCTTCCAGTCCAGCGTTTTCTCATGATGGACTCTGCATATAAGTTAAATAAGCCGGGTGACAATATACAGCCTTGATGTACTCTTTTTCCTATTTGGAACCAGTCTGTTGTTCCATGTCCAGTTCTAACTGCTGCTTCCTGACCTGCATACAGATTTCTCAAGAGGCAGGTTAGGTGGTCTGGTATTCTCATCTCTTTCAGAATTTTCCACAGTTTATTGTGATCCACAGCTTGTTTCTATCACCAGTCCCATCCACAGCTGGGTACTGTTTTTGCTTTGGCCTCATTCCTTCATTCTTTCTGGAGTTATTTTCCCACTGATCTCCAGTAGCATATTGGGTACCTACTGACCTGGAGAGTTCCTCTTTCAGTATCCTATCATTTTGCCTTTTTATACTGTTCATGGGGTTCTCAAGGCAAAAATACTGAAGTGGTTTGCCATTCCCTTCTCCAGTGGCCCACATTCTGTCAGGCTTTGGCATAGTCAAGAAAGCAGAAATAGATGTTTTTCTGGAACTCTCTTGCTTTTTCCATGATCCAGCGGATGTTGGCAATTTGATCTCTGGTTCCTCTGCCTTTTCTAAAACCAGCTTGAACATCAGGCAGTTCACGGTTCACGTATTGCTGAAGCCTGCCTTGGAGAAGTTTGAGCATCACTTTACTAGCATGTGAGATGAGTGCAATTGTGCGGTAGTTTGAGCATTCTTTGGCATTACCTTTCTTTGGGATTGGAATGAAAAGTGACCTTTTCCAGTCCTGTGGCCACTGCTGAGTTTTCCAAATGTGCTGGCATATTGAGTGCAGCACTTTCACAGCATCTTCTTTCAGGATTTGAAACAGCTCTACTGGAATTCCATCTCCTCCAATAGCTTTGTTCATAGCGATGCTTTCCAAGGCCCACTTGGCTTCACATTCCAGGATGTCTGGCTCTAGATTAGTGATCACATCATCATGATTATCTGGGTTGTGAAGGTCTTTTTGTACAGTTCTTCTGTGTATTCTTGCCACCTCTTCTTAATATCTTCTGCTTCTGTTAGGTCCAGACCATTTCTGTCCTTTATTGAGCACTTCTTTGCATGAAATGTTCCCTTGGTGTCTCTAATTTTCTTGAAGAGATATCTAGTCTTCCCATTCTGTTCTTTTCCTCTATTTCTTTGCATTGATCACTGAAGAAGGTTTTCTTATCTCTTCTTGCTATTCTTTGGAACTCTGCATTCAGATGCTTACATCTTTCCTTTTCTCCTCTCTTCTTTTCACAGCTATTTGTAAGGCCTCCCCAGACAGCCATTTTGCTTTTTGCATTTCTTTTCCATGGGGATGGTCTTGATCCCTGTCTCCTGTACAATGTCATGAACCTCATTTTATAGTTCATCAGGCCTTTCAATCTATTTCTCACTTCCACTGTATAATCATAAGGGATTTGATTTAGGTCATACCTGAATGGTATAGTGGTTTTCCCTACTTTCTTCAATTTAAGTCTGAATTTGGTAATAAGGAGTTCATGATCTGAGCCACAGTGAGCTCCTGATCTTGTTTTTGTTGACTGTATAGAGCTTCTCCATCTTTGGCTGCAAAGAATATAATCAATCTGATTTCGATGTTGACCATCTGGAGATGTCCATGTTTAGAGTCTTCTCTTGTGTTGTTGGAAGAGGGTGTTTGCTATGACCAGTGCTTTTTCTTGGCAAAACTCTATTAGCCTTTGCCCTGCTTCATTCCACATTCCAAGGCCAAATTTGCCTGTTACTCCAGGTGTTTCTTGACTTCCTACTTTTGGATTCCAGTCCCCTATAATGAAAAGGACATCTTTTTGGGTGATAGTTCTATAAGGTCTTGTAGGTCTTCATAAAACCGTTCAACTTCAGCTTCTTCAGCGTTACTGGTTGGGGCATAGACTTGGATAACTGTGATATTGAATGGTTTGCCTTGGAGACGAGCAGAGATCATTCTGTCATTTTTAGATTGCATCCAAGTACTGCATTTCGGACTCTTTTGTTGACCATGATGGCTACTCCATTTCTTCTGAGGGATTCTTGCCTGCAGTAGTAGATATAATGGTAATCTGAGTTAAATTCATCCATTCCAGTCCATTTTAGTTCACTGATTCCTAGAATGTCGACATTCACTCTTGCCATCTCTTGTTTGACCACTTCCAATTTACCTTGAGTCATGGACCTGACATTCCAGGTTCCTATGCAATATTGCTCTTTACAGCATTGGACCTTGCTTCTATCACCAGTCACATCCACAGCTGGGTACTGTTTTTGCTTTGGCTTCATTCCTTCATTCTTTCTGGAGTTATTTCTCCACTGACCTCCAGTAGCATATTGGGCACCTACTGACCTGGAGAGTTCCTCTTTCAGTATCTTATCATTTTGCCTTTTATACTGTTCATGGGGTTCTCAAGGCAAAAATACTGAAGTGGCTTGCCATTCCTTTCTCTAGTGGCCCACATTCTGTCAGACCTCTCCACCATGACCCGCCCGATTTGGGTTGCCCCACAGGCATGGCTTAGTTTCATTGAGTTAGACAAGGCTGTGGTCCTAGTGTGATTAGACTGACAAATTTTCTGTGAGTATGGTTTCAGTGTCTGCCCTCTGATGCCCTCTTGCAATACCTGCCATCTTACTTGGGTTTCCCTTACCTTGGGCATGGGGTATCTCTTCATAGCTAGTCCAGCAAAGCACAGCTGGTGCTCCTTACCTTGGATGAAGGGTATCTCCTTACAGCCGCCCTTCCTGTCCTTCAACGTGGGATAGCTCCTCTAGGCCCTCCTATGCCCGCGCAGCCACCACTCCTCGTGTGCTCCTCCCGGCTGCTGCCTTTGGCCTCGGGTGCCGCCCCTGGCCTCAGATGCGGGGTAGATCCTTTGGCCGCTGCCCCTGACCTTGGACACAGGGTGTCTCCTCCCATCCGCCCCTGACCTCGGATGTGTGGTGTCTCCTCCTGTTCGCCTCTGACCTCAGATGCGGGGTGTCTCCTCCCGTACACCCCTGACCTCTGGCATGGGGTAGCTCCTCTCGGCCGCCCCCTGACCTTGGACTTGGGGACTTATACAAGAAAGCCATAGCAAGCATTGTTCTCAACAATGAGAAACTGAAAGCATTTCCTCTAAGATGAGGAATAAGACAAGGGTGCCCATTCTTGCCACTATTATTCAACATAGTTTGGGAAGTCTTAGCTACAGCATTCAGAGAAGAAGAAAAAAGAATCCAGACAAGAAAAGAAGTAAAATTCTCACAGTTTGCTGATAACACGATAATATACAGAGAAAACTAAAGATGCCGCCAGGGAAATTACTAGAGGGAATCAATGAATATAGTAAAGTTATGGGATATAACAGAGAAGGCAATGGCACCCCACTCCAGTACTCTTGCCTGGAAAATCCCATGGACGGAGGAGCCTGGTGGGCCGCAGTCCATGGGGTCGCGAAGAGTCGGACATGACTGAGCCACTTTACTCTCACTTTTCACTTTCATGCATTGGAGAAGGAAATGGCAACCCACTCCAGTGTTCTTGCCTGGAGAATCCCAGGGACAGGGGAGCCTGGTGGGCTGCCGTCTATGGGTCGCACAGAGTCGGACACGATTGAAGTGACTTAGCAGCAGCAGCATAGGATATAAAATTAATAAACTGAAATCCCTTGCACTCCTATACCCTAATAATGAAAGACACACGTACCCCTAATGTTCACTGTAGCACTATTTGCAATAGCTGGGGTATGGAAGCAGCCTAGATATCTGTCGACATGGATAAAGAAGTTGTGATACATACATGCAATGGAATATTACTCAGCCATAAAAAGGAACACATTTGGAGGAAAGGAAGCCCCAATGCCATCGTGATGTCCTACACACAGTCACTCTTTAGTGGAGTGAGAGTGGATAGTGCTCAGCACACACTGCAGTCCATCCTGGCTCATCCACTGACTCTATGTTCTTCTTGTACTCTCTGTTCTGCTTGTATTCTCTCTTCTATACTCTGTTCTGCAGAGGAGCCTGAGAGCCATTGTGCCCCTGGCACACCCTGCCTTTAGTGGTGAGTGAGGTGATGTATGTAGAGAACACTTGTTAAATGGAGAGGAATGTGCCCATTAGTTGCCAGCGTGATCAGTGATGGAAGGGATGGTGGTGACAGTGGTGGTGCTGGTGGTCACAGTGACACGGTGTGGAGGTGGTGCAGGTGTAGACGGTGATGGTGGTGGTGTGGCTGTGATGGTCATGGTGTTGGAGGTGGTGCAGGTGTAGACGGTGATGGTGGTGGTGTGGCTGTGATGGTCATGGTGTTGGAGGTGGTGCAGGTGTAGACGGTGATGGTGGTGGTGTGGCTGTGATGGTGACGGTGTGGAGGTGGTGCAGGTGTAGACGGTGATGGTGGTGGTGTGGCTGTGATGGTGACGGTGTGGAGGTGGTGCAGGTGTGAGCGGTGATGGTGGTGGTGTGGCTGTGATGGTGACGGTGTGGAGGTGGTGCAGGTGTAGACGGTGATGGTGGTGGTGTGGCTGTGATGGTGACGGTGTGGAGGTGGTGCAGGTGTAGACGGTGATGGTGGTGGTGTGGCTATCATGGTCATGGTGTTGGAGGTGGTGCAGGTGTAGATGGTGATGGTGGTGGTGTGGCTGTGATGGTCATGGTGTTGGAGGTGGTGCAGGTGTAGACGGTGATGGTGGTGGTGTGGCTGTGATGGTGACGGTGTGGAGGTGGTGCAAGTGTAGACGGTGATGGTGGTGGTGTGGCTGTGATGGTGACGGTGTTGGAGGTGGTGCAGGTGTAGACGGTGATGGTGGTGGTGTGGCTGTGATGGTGGCGGTGTGGAGGTGGGCAGGTGCGGTGATGGTAGTGGTGTGGCTGTGTTGGTGACGGTGTGGAGGGGGGGTGGGAGACGGTGATGGTGGTGGTGTGGCTGTGATGGTGCGGTGTGGGGGTGGTGCAGGTGTAGACGGTGATGGTGGTGGTGTGGCTATCATGGTCATGGTGTTGGAGGTGGTGCAGGTGTAGATGGTGATGGTGGTGGTGTGGCTGTGATGGTGATGGTGTTGGAGGTGGTGCAGGTGTAGACGGTGATGGTGGTGGTGTGGCTGTGATGGTGATGGTGGAGGTGGTGCAAGTGTAGACGGTGATGGTGGTGGTGTGGCTGTGATGGTGACGGTGGGTGGAGGTGGGCAGGGTGTAGGTGGTGATGGTGGTGGTGTGGCTGTGATGGTGACGGTGTGGAGGTGGTGCGGTGTAGACGGTGATGGTGGTGGTGTGGCTTATGGTATGGTGTGGAGGTGGTGCAGGTGTAGCTGTGATGGTGGTGGTGTGGCTGGATGGGTGGTGCAGGTGTAGATGGTGATGGTGGTGGTGTGGCTGTGATGGTGATGGTGTGGAGGTGGTGCAGGTGTAGATGGTGATGGTGGTGGTGTGACTGTGATGGTGACGGTGTGGAGGTGGGGCAGGTGTAGACAGTGATGGGGGTGGTGTGGCTGTGATGGTCATGGTGTTGGAGGTGGTGCAGGTGTAGATAGTGATGGTGGTGGTGTGGCTGTGATGGTCATGGTTTTGGAGGTGCTGGTGTTAGAAGTGAAGCAATGATGTGCTGAGCTGTTAGTAGTCGTGATGGTGCTGGGGCTGGTGGGTGAGGTGATGGCAGAGATGGCATCTGACTTTTACTGATCATTTACTAGGGACCCACACCCCATACACTATGTGCTCTGTTGGAATTATCCCAATTTAATCTGTATAACCTGATGCTGGGAGGGATTGGAGGCAGGAGGAGAAGGGAATGACAGAGGATAAGATGGTTGGATGGTACCATGGATTCGATGGATGTGAGTCTGAGTGAACTCCGAGAGTTTGTGATGGACAGGGACGCCTGGCGTGCTGCGGTTCATGGGGTCGCGAAGAGTCGGACATGACTGAGTGACTGAACTGAACTGAAATGAATCTCGATGACACCCCTTTGAGGTAGACCTTCCATCACCATCAAGCACTTTCACAGAAGAGGGAACAGAGCCCTGATGAGGCTGCATCACGTGCCAGGGTCATAGGGCTGGGAGTTAGCAGAGTCAGGAACCGGCCAGGCTGGCTCATCTAGAATCCACACCCTGAGCCCCCACACTCAGGCACACATGGGCACTGCGCCAGCAGTCACAGTGCTGACTGGCCAGTCTCCTGCTGAGAGGGGAAGATGGACCCCAGGACGAGGGCTCAGACACCCAGTCCCAGCCCCACAGGAGGCCACAGGGACCCTGATCTGGGGAAGGGTAATCGAACCTGTGAGCTGGAGGATCTGGTCATCAACGTGGGTCACGGCCTCGTCGTGCATGACCTGGCCTCCGAGGACAAACTCCAGGCGACGTTTGGCCACGAGCTGGCGGACCTTGGCACAGTGGGCAGAGAGAAAAGGCCAGGTTACACCTCCCAGGCTGAGCCAGTTGTATTTTCTGGCACTTGCATACAGCATCTCATGGTCCTTCCTTCAGACTCCACATTGTCATTTATTCTGCAAAAGCAGAACCGCTGTCTGTCCTGGTCAGCACTGCATCCAGCTCCGAGAGCAGCACCTGTCCCTGGCTGCTGCTTCAGCAGGCGTATACACAGGCACATATGTTCACAGCTGTTGCTTTTGAATGATGCCAAGATTATGGAAAACTTGCAGGAACTGTACCAAAAACTCCCATAAATCCTTCTCCAGATTATCTCATTGCAAATATTTTTACCTCTTTATGTTAACACTCCCCCATGTCATTATACACAGTAAGTTTTTTTCTAAACCATTTGAAAGTACAAGTTAGCAACTGTATGCCTTTATCTGAAGAGTTCAGGTCATTTTGAAAGAAAAAGATCATCACAACTGCTCTAGAATGATCACAACTCAGGCTATTTCACTTTAGTAACGTGTGCACGCATTCATGCTCAGGTTCTCAGTCATGTTCGACTCTTTGCGACCCCGTGGACTGTGCCCTATTGGGCTCCCTCTTTCCATGGGATTCTCCATGCAAGAATACTAGAGTTTATCCTCTAATTTCCAACACTTCCTGAGCATTTCTGTTTCATAATTTTTATGGTTTCAGGCTAGTACATTTGTAGAATGCACTTCAAATTGCATTTGTCACATGCCTGCCTAGCAAATATTTTAGAATACAGGAATGAAGGAAATTTCCTGGGACTTCAGTGTGTAGGATGCACTTTCAGTGCTGAGGATGTGACTCTGATCCCTTCTTGGGCTTCCCTGGTGTCTCAGAAGGTGGGGAATCCGCCTACAATGCAGGAGGCTAAGGTTTGATCCCAGTGTTGGGAAGATCCCCTGGCGAAGGGAATGGCTATCCATCCCAGTATTCTTATCTGGAGAATTCCATGTACATAGAAGACTGGCAGGATACAGTCCATGGGATTGCAAGGAGTTGGACATGACTGAGTTACTTTCCTTTTACTTTAACTAGGGAGCTAACAACCCACAGACCTCATAGTACAAAAATAAAATATATCCATGAAAGAAGGGAAGAATGGAAGCATAAATACAGTCAGAGACTGTGACACTGAGAACACCATGCTCCTGGTAGACTGTGGCATGGAGCTGATCTGAAAGGACTGTCTTTGCAAACCGTTCATTTGAGAAATGTGGAATGACCGTTTCAAATGTGCAGCTGCTTCATATTGGGCTCCATCTAGGACCTGGGATTCAGCCCAAACAAATCAGAGAAAATTGCCAGTTTCCAGGGACTTCCCTGGTGGCTCAGATGGTAAAGTGTCTGTCTACAATGCAGGAGACTGAGTTCAACCCCTAGGTTGGGAAGATCCCCTGGAGAAGGAAATGGCAATCCACTCCAGTACTATTGCCTGGAAAATCCCATGGACAGAGGAGCCTGGTAGGTTACAGTCCATAGCGTCGCAAAGAATCGGAGGCTACAGTCCATGGGGTTGCAAAGAGTTGGACACGACTGAGCGACTTCACTTTCACTTTCAGGGACATATTATTGAATTTCCTGTCTAGGTCTTGGCCAGCACACCTAACTGTGAGAGTAGGATTAAGCGGTTTGCATCTGGGGGTGTCCGTGTAAAGAAGGAAGAACTGTCCAGGGGACACCAGAGAACTATGCTTTGATTCACAATACTGATCCAGAACCCACCTGTCAAGTATAAGCTGTGTGACCTTGAGCCAGATGCCTGCCCTCTCTGAACCTGGACTAGCTCTGTGCAGTAGGATAAGGGTCCTCATCGTGCAGGCTGTGGGCAGGAGTCAGTAGAGTAACCTGTACAAACCTGAGCCCACACCTGGCCCACGGCAGAGCCCACCAGATGGGAGGCTCGTCCTCTCGGCTCCACGGGCTGCAGGGTCACATCCCCTCTGGGGACCTGATGGACAGCCGGCTTCACCGTCTGAGCTTTCTGCCTTGAGCAGGTGGCTGAGCCTCTGAGTTTCACCATCAGCGACTGCTCTGAGGGCAGGTGATGCCTGTAGGGGACCACGCCCCAGGCACCCTAGGTGCTTACATCTTGGACACATTCTGGGCACAGCCTCTCTGAGGAAGGAGGTCACTCCTGCTTCCAGATGTGGGACCAGCAGCTGCAGAGCCAGCCCCACCTGTGACCACACAGGGACCGGGAGGACCTGGCCCCAGGCTGCCCCTCCAAGGACCAGGGCCTCTGACCCCCTGTGACATGGAGTTAATCAGCCCCGGAGGTGAATCCACAGGGACTCCTGCACCCCTGGCTGGTCCTGGGCTCCGGTGCCCATGGGGGGCCACGCAGATCCACAGATGAAGTCAGAGGTGTGGACACAGAGTCACCCCAGAGCGCGCAGGGTCAGAGGTGACGCCATTCACACCCGCTGAGTGCCTGGCAGGGCTGCCAGAGCCTCAGTTATTCAGGAGACACCAGAAAGGCAGGATCAGACACAAAGCTGCCCTCTGGGTCTGGGGCTGCCCACAGACCTGGACTAAATGGACCCTGGGAGCAGCTAAGCCAGCAGGGGCCTCCTGGTTTACGCAGCCCCACCCTGGCCTCATGGAGCACAACCAAGGAGCTTTCTGAAGGGTCATCCCCCAGGGCATCTGCTCTCAGCTGCCTGGTGAGGACCCCCAAGGGCAGCTTTACCTGGCCTTTCTGCGTGTCCGAGGCAACGCCATCCCACCACAGCCGGAAATACTCCTGCTCCACGGCGATGAACCTGCGCTTCTTCTCAAGGGTCAGTTCCTCCACCACGGAGTTGTAGACGTTGGTGACATAAGCCTGCATGCTCTCCTGGGGTGTGGAGGGGAGAGACCCGTCACCCAGACCCGTGGGGGAAACCAGAGGGCGTGGACAGGGACCGAGGAGGAACGTCCAGGAAGACATGGTGTCCGGGGGGCCACTGGCACGCCCCCAAGCCTGTCCAGGCCCTGCAATCGGCTCCCCCCTGCTCCTCAAACAAGGGAGCCTGGTGTCCACTCTGTGATGGACACACGGTGAGCCCTGCACTGAGACAAGGACCCAGGCAGACCCCTTAGATGGGAGCCTGCCCCTGGGGATAGTCATGAGGAGACAGACACTCTATGTGACAGAGAGGGTGGTACCAGCCCAGCCAAGGCCCGGGCCAGCCCAGAGGGCGTGCTGACCACTCCTGCCTTGGAGGACAGACCAGTGAACAACAGGGCCCCGGGGTGAGGTCCAGGGACCCTGATGGGCCTTCTTGGGATAAAATGACGGGGAAGTGTGTGTCAAGGCTGAGGCTGAGAGGAGCTGACAGCTTGAGCATCTCTGGATCGATCTCCCCTGCACCCCAAGGCTGGGAGCCCCCAGGATGGAGCTCTGTCTGCTGCCATCTGAGTCAGGCTGGCTCAGCATGGTTCCCAGAGAGGCTGATGAAGGAAAGCAAGGAGCCTTGGGAGGAGGTGAGTGGGCAAGGCGGCGATGTGTGCTGACTTGGGCTGCACCCCACCCCAGGCTACAGTGTCCCTTCTCTAAACTGGGGGTGACGGGCATGCACATGCAGGTGGGTGACCACCCACAGAGGCTGCCCAGTGACCCGGGACCAGACTCAACCCGCAGCCTCTTGCTGCCTGCCTCCCTTTAAAATGAGTGACTCACTTATTAACGTCTCACGGAAAGTATTGCATCCACGATCCCAGGGTGTTAGTATTCACTTATTTCCTTCCTCCTTCCAGAAAAGAGCTTGTGTAGGCCTGGGTAATCATTTCAGTTTCCTGCCCCGGAAGCTTCTGGAAATCAGTCCTGACCTCTTTTCCTCTGCTCTGTTTCATTCATTCGCTCAAGGAATATTCGAGGAACACCTTCCACCCACTGCAGCAGGAGACACATCCTCTCCCCTGCCCACAGCCAGCCCGTGTCAGTTGCTCATCGTGTCCAACTCTTTGTGGCCCCATCGACTACATCCTGCCAGGCTCCTCTGTCCATGGAGTTCTCCAGAAAGAATACTGGTGTGGATTGCCATTCCATTCTCCAGGGGAACTTCCTGACCCAGGGATCAGAGCTGGGTCTCAGTCACTGTAGGCAGATTCCTTACCATCTGAGCCACCTGGGAAGCCCTCAGCCAGTCCATAGTCAAGTAGCAATGGACCCCAGGCTGAGACTCCTGACGGCAGAGACCCAGGACACAAACCTACTCTGGAGTCCAGATGGAAAAAGGACCGCAGCTTCAAGAGGTGTGCAGGGGTCGCTCGGGGCACCTACCTGTACGGTGTGCAGCCAGCCCACGTCCATGTGGCTGTGGGGAACCACGAATACCCTCAGTCGGGGCTCAGAAAGAGCCCCCAGGGGCCACATCAGGCCCAACTGCAGGAGCAGAGGCAGCCAGCCCCGCGGCTCCATCTCCTCGGCCGGCTCAGGGGCTGGAGGATGTCTGCCTGGCTGCAGGGCCCGGCCTCCTGCCAGCTGACTGGGCCACACCCTTTGGTGGATGCGGTGGGAAGGAAACCAGGAGTGACGCCCACTCCGATGCTGTCACCCGAGCAGTGCAGGCAGGTGGCACTCGCTCACTGCCTGGCAGCACCCTGCTCCCACCTGCGGCTTCCTGACCATCCGCCTTAGACAAACCCCCAAATGCCGCCTCCCCTGTGGGGACTGCCAGCTTCCCTCTGGCTGGGCCTGGCTCTCCTCACTCCTGTCCTCATGCCTTTCCCTTAGGCCTCTCCCAGTATTTCCCACTGGGCATCTTACCCTTTCCTGCCCCCAACCCACTGGACTGGCTCCTTGACACTGCCCTGCAAAACGTGACACTCAGTGTGGGGCCAGCCACCACTAGGATGCCCACCGTGATACATTCTCCATCACATGAAACCCCAGACTGAGCCTTGCAATAGGAATTGTAATCTCTCTTTTAAGGAGAAAAAGTGGGCTCCCACATAGGACCTGACTACCCAAGGTTGCAATGATAAACAAAGCTCAAACTATCGCGCAATTACACTCATCTCAACGCTAGTAAAGTAATGCTCAAAATTCTCCAAGCCAGACTTCAGCAATACATGAACCATGAACTTTGAGATGTTCAAGCTGGATTTAGAAAAGGCAGAGGAACCAGAGATCAAATTGACAACATCCGCTGGATCATCGAAAAGCAAGAGAGTTCCAGGAAAACATCTATTTCTGCTTTATTGACTATGCCAAAGCCTTTGAGTGTGTGGATCACAATAAACTGTGGAAAAATCTGAAAGAGATGGGAATACCAGGCCACCTGACCTGCCTCTCGAGAAACCTGTATGCAGGTCAGGAAGCAACAGTTAGAACTGGACATGGAACAACAGACTGGTTCCAAATAGGAAAAGGAGTACATCAAGGCTGTACATTGTCACCCTGCTTATTTAACTTATATGCAGAGTACATCATGAGAAACGCTGGGCTGGAAGAAGCCAATACTTTGGCCAGCTCATGCAGAGTTGACTCACTGGAAAAGACTCTGATGCAGGGAAGGATGGGGGGCAGGAGGAGAAGAGGACGACAGAGGGTGAGATGGTTGGATGGCATCACCGACTCGATGGACGTGAGTTTGGATGAACCCTGGGAGTTGGTGATGGACAGGGAGGCCTAAGCACTGCAGTCCTTGAGGTCACAAGAGTCGGCCACGACTGAGCAACTGAACTGAACTGAACCCAAGGTTGCACAGCTGGTGGAGAAGCAAGAAGGCCTGAAACTCAAAATTAGGTCTGGATCAGGGATGGTGACCTTGGCAAGAAATCTAAGCTCTCTGGGTCTCAGCAGCCCATCTGTAAAATGGAACGCCCTTACAGAAGCTGGGGCCTTTGAGGGAATGCACGTGAGATGACAACCACAGGATCTCCTTACTGGAGGATGGCTGGCACAGAGGTGCACCTGCAGGGGCCAGAGTGTTGCCTGGGGGTCTCTGTACCCCTTGCTCAGGGAGCAAGGGAGTGGGCTCTTCTGTCTGATACCCAAATGCCTGAGTGGCTCTTAATATCGCTGCCAGACCTGAGACGTGTCCTCTCCCCTGGAAAATACATGGGGAGAACACGGTCTCCAAGCAGGTCTCCATCCTCTCTCTCTCATCCCCTCCCTGGTACCCACCTGACCTGACTTGACCTGCACTTTCCTCCCATTGAGGGTCTTAAACAGCAGACATGTATTATTTCACAGATCTGGAGACCAGAAAGCCCCCGGAGAGTTAGGGGGTTAGGGCAGATTCTGTGACAGCCTTAGGGCTCGCTGTTCTTCACTGGGTGGTTGCTAAATCGCTCTAGTCAAGTCCAATTCTTGGGGACCCTATGGACTCCAGGACCTCTGCCCATGGACTCTCCATATAAGAATACTGGAGTGTGTTGCCATGCCCTATTCCAGGATATCTATCCAACCTAGGGATCTAACTTGAATCTGTTATGTCCCCGGCAATGACAGGCAGGTTCTTTATCAGTAGGTGGCTCAGATGGTAAAGAATCTGCCTGCAACACAGGAGACCGGGGTTCACTCCCTGGAGAGGAAAGATCCCCTTGAGAAAGGAATGGCTACTGACTCCAGTATTCTTGTCTGGAGAAATCCATGGACAGGGGAGTGTGGTGGGCGACAGTCCTTTGGATCACAAAGAGTCAGACACGACAGAGTGACTAAGACACTTCAAGAGAAGGTATAGTTTCCTTGCAGGGACAGGCTACAGCTCAGGAGCGGTTCTTCTGGATCAGGCTCTGTCATGCCCAGTGGTCCAGTGGAAGAGGCTACTTGAGGTTCTGGGACACGTGACCTTGGTTCCTGGCAGCAAAACGTTGTCAAGCCAAAGGGGCGAGTGCACACGTGTTCAGCTCCAACGAGATGCACCAGGAACTGCACACTGAGCTCGGCACCGTGAGAACACAGGGTCCTGGCAGGACCCCGCAGCAGTGCCAGCTTGTCCCCAGCATCACACGTGGGCGTGCGGCCTGTGAGCCTCTCCTGATCTGGGCCATAGTGAGTCCTGAGAGCGTGAAGCGTGACTTGTGCTGGGTGTTCCAGAGAAAGAACGGCCCGACCCTCCTTTGTGCTGTTGGGGTTTGCAAGACGGACCCACCAGCACCACTTCCACGCGTTCTCTGTGACATCAGCGCTGTCTGTCCTCTAGGGCCTGTGACCAGCCTGGGGGCTCAGGATGCCCTCATGGGCAGACTGCCTGGGGCTGCACCCAGTGCCAAGCGCCTCCCCACAGCAGCAGGGCCCCGGCATCCTCTAGCTTCCAGCCTTCCATGGCACCTAGGCCCTCCAGCACATGTCTCCCCCTGTCTTTCTGGCCTCACCTCCTACCCACTCTTCTGCTCAGTCCATCCTGAAGCTGCTAGAAGCTCCACTGCCCCCCATCCTCACGCCCCTTTTCCTCTGCTGAGTCCTGGCCTCTGTGCTCCTGGCCTGGAAGGAGCCCCGTCCTCCCAGGACCAAAGCTGCAGGGTCAGGGCCTCCCTAAGGTCGAGCCCTTTCCCGGGTCAGGCCCTTTGAGGTGCTGCCCCTCTGCTTGGAAGCACCTTCCCCCACTTCCTGTCTGGCAGGTGCTATTCCCCCTTTATGTCACCTCATCTCTGAGAGATTTTCTCTGGGCCTCCCACCCAGCCTCCATAGCATTTACTGAAGAATATTATGCTGTATTTACCTGTGTGTTTGGTCCACATGGGTCCATTATGTCCTTTGCTGGATCAGCTCCCAAACAAGGCATATCGGGCAGACACGGGAGCCATGGGAAGCTGGAAGCTAGAGGATGCCAGGGCCCTGCTGCTGTTGGGTGGATCTTGGCACTAGGAGTAGCCCAGGCAGTCAAGTCACACGCCCTAGAGGACAGACTGCGATATGTCCCTCTTGATCCTCTGAGGGGAAGAACTCAGGCATGTAACTGTCATGGACACGGCTGTCCCCTCTACCACGGGTGACATGGGTGATGCCCGCAGCACAGCATACGAAGCTCAGCTCAGCAGCGCCTCCCCACCCCCACCTCCACCTGCCGTGTGAGCGAGTCCCTCACTCCTGGAGCAGGGGCGGTGCACACCTCCTGACAGCCTGACTCAGAGCCCCGGGCTCCTGACCTGTACAGTGGGCACCCGTAGGTCTGTCCATGGGGTGGTTTGGATACTAAGCTGTTGGAGATATAAGTGCCCCCAGTGCCTGAGCACAGAGGTAACTCCCCTCATACACAGCAGGCCCGCCCCACCCCCAGGCTGCAAGGCTGCCTGCACCCCATTCTCAGGTTTTCATCAGTTAACAGCCGCTGAACCCTGACTCTGTGCCAGGCTCTGTGCTGGAGGTGAGGGCCAGGAGTTGTGCTGCCCCAGGATGCCCTAGTGGGAGACAGGACTTGGCTGTGGTGGCTCTGCCCACAGGAGAATCTGCTCTGGTGGCTTGGACGTGCTTGGAGGACCCTGGAGGTCTTCCTCCAGGAGGGGGTGGAGGGCACAGGGTGCTGGGGAGATGGCTGGTCCTGCGCCAGGCTGTGGGAGGAGAGCTAGGGCGAGGCTGGGTCTGGCAGGCTCTCTCTCTCTGCTCTGGCCTCCTCTCTTTGTAACTCCACCTGTTCCCTCTCCTGGCCATCTCTCCACTAATCTCACTCTGGGGCTGGGAGACGGGTCGGCAGGGTTTTCAAGTCCATCCACAGTCCTGCATTCTAGGGGTCATTAGTGTCCAGAGAGGAGGTTATTGTTCTGCATTGGGTGAGGCTGCTGGATTCAGAAGGTCAGTCCTCCACTCATCTGTCAAGATCACACAGGGAGCAGCTCTATTTTCCTCCTTGGAACTGGCTTCCAGGGCTTAGTCCAGCTCTATAGGGCGTCCCTGGGGAGCAGGGGAGTTCAGACAGCTCTGCCCCAACAGAGGGCATTTGGGGCTGGGGAGAAGGAAAAGTTCAGGGCAGAGTCAAGCATCCAGTTTGAGAACCTTCCTCTCGACCCCTTCCCGTTCAGTGTGTCTTGCATAAAATGGGCTTCATACTAAGGCAGGCGACCCCAGTGCAGAACCTGGGCACAAGGACACAGCGGCATGGCACTGACACGCTCTCGTATGGCCACCTGCTCCTGCCATCTCCTCTTCTCCCCTCCTTGCGCCGACCCTTCTGAGGGTGCCCAGCAGCTCCAGAGCCCTCCATGTCCTGCTCTGTCTCCTAATGGTCCCCAGGGGCACAGAGTCCTGAGGCAGCGGCTGTTCTTGGTCCTGAAATTATGAGGCCAGCGGGATCTTTAATATTAACAATCCTTACACTGGGGTTTCCGTGTTTCACTTGCTACATGGTTTCCTTCCATCGTTCGGTGGCCTGAGCTGTAGGAACTTCCTGTAGGGCAGGTGTGCCCAAGGGCCAGGGCAAGAGCATCAGACTGGACGCAGCGCTTGGCATCACACAGCCGGGTCAGTAGGCCAGTGCTGTAGCTCCCTCCCATATATCTTACACATGTGCCTCCACAGCAGGGGCGTCTCCACCCTGGGATGAGCCCATGAAGGTGCCCGGGACACAGCAGGGCCAGTGTCAACACTGGTGGACTTGCTGAGCTCTGGCAGGATGCAGGCAGATGCATTTTGGTGTCCCTGTGGATTATTCCTCCCGTCTTTGGGAGGACTTCCTGGCTTTGACTCTTGCAGGTGAAGCAGGAGTGTGAGCATGTGTGAAGCTACCACCTGTGATTTGAGAGGAGAGAGAGGGCTGGCTCCAGTGGGCAGGGGAAGACACAGGTCCTTAATGCAATTTTATTTAAGAAGTCAGAACACCCCCGTCCATCCATTTCCTGCCCTTAGCCCACCAGATTGGCAGCGTTCCCGTCATCCCTCTAGGCTGCTTTCCTGTGTTCTTGGTCCAAGAACCTGCCAAGGGCTCAGTGCTCTTGAAAGTGAATGAAGAACGTCCGGATCTCCTTCGGGTAGATGGTGACCTCGGGGCCTCCTGGTGGTGGTGAGGGCTGACTGGAGTTGCCTGGGAGCAGACAGGGTCAGTCCAGTACGGCCCCTGGACCACCTGCTTCCCCAGGTCCCCTCCTCCCGCATCCCCCTGACAACACGGCTCCTGCTGCGTCTGTGGCTCCCACTGCGGTTACAGCCCTCAGCTGCCCCTTCTTGACAGGACTGCACTGCCGAGGGGGCCTCTTTCATTTCTGGCCTCCCCTGAGGGCACAGCGCAGGCAAGCCATGTACAGGGGGCTCTGGCCCTGCTGGGCCTTGTTTCTCCATGGGTTGTGGACCTGGATATGTGCATAAGAGCCGTCTCACAAGAGGCCATGGGGGCCCTACCCTTGATCTCAGTGGGCTGTCCTTAGGCACACCCTGGGGTTTAGGCTTCCTCCTTGGGATGAACCGTGCCCCTGCATCCATCCCTCTATCCATCCATCCATGCAAACGTCCAATCATCCACCACACACCCCATCCTTTCATACTGCCCTCCATCCTGCATCCTCCTATCCATCTGTTCAACCTCCATCTACGCAACAGTCCATCTTCCATCCATTTTCCTCCCTTTCATTCATCCTTCACTCATTCTCTTTCCTTCCTTCCTTCCTTTCTTCCTTCCTTCCGTCCTTTTTCCATCCACCCATCACTCAACCACTGACCTGTCCATCAACCATCCACTTTTTATCCATCTGTCTATCATACATTGGCAGACTGTGCTGTGTGCAGTAGACAGAAAAGGAGATAAATGGGACAGAGCAAAGTGAGGGAGAGGGGAGAGCAAGGGAGGCTGCTGACCCAGCAGGGACCAGATAAAGGGACAAGGGCTTTCCAGGCAGAAGGAACAGCAGAGGCAAACATTTCCAGGCAAGAAGCACTGTGCGTGCAGCGTAATGCACAGCAGGGCAGCCATCACAACACCTGGGGTGCACGTAAAGTTTGGGCTCACTCAAAGCCACAGAGGGTTGTAGTCTTGGACACACAAAGCATGCATGCACACATACAGCCTATCTGTTGCTCTGGCATGTGGAGACTGACCTGAAGCCTAGAGTCTATAACCTTCCGCGGCTGATTCAGGATCCTGAGACTCAGAGAAGGATGGCCAGCTGAGGTCACACAGGCCTTAGGGGCAGAGCTGGGGTCTGGCTGGGGGGTCAGGCTGGGGACCTGGGGCCGGATCAGGACCAGGGAGCCCGAACCTCTGTGGTGGTGAGGGTCCCGCGTGCTCCAGGTCCAGCGGTTCATCGTCCTCACGCCGTCCCAGGTCCCTGTGAGTGAGCGCTCCTCCACGGACACCACGGAGCCCAGTCCCATCAGCACAGACTGCAGGACAGAGCACGGGGAGGGCTGAGCACCGGCCCCAGATCTGAGCAGAGAGCCCGACAAAGAAGGGCAGCCACACCAGGGCCCAGGGCCCAGATTCCCCCACATTCACTGTGGCACAAGTCCCCATGGGAGGAGGGGCAGTCCCATTTTACAGATGAGGAACTGAGGCCGGAAGGAGCTGACCCCCCAGGGCTGGGTGGATCAGCACCCAGCAGGTGGCAGGCAGGTGGGGCTGCCCGGCAAACACCCAGTCACCAGGGTTTGTCTCCCGAGGGTGCCTCCTCCTGGGGCCTGACTCAGTGATGTCGGTGTGGGTCACGGGAGGGGCAGGTTACCTGCAGGTTCACCGTCACAGGCTGAGACAGCACGGGGTCCTGGTCCACCTCATACAGGTGCTGGAGCCGCAGCAGGACACGGCGGAGGTCTGCCTTGGGCTCGTGCTTTCGGTCTTGGGGACAGAAGGAAGGTGGCATGAGGACACAGTCTCGGCTGGTACTTTACAATCTCATCTCCCTTTCACATCTTCACCCTCCCTCAGAGGCAGCTAACACAGCCCCACTTCGCAGATGACCACACAAGGCCCAGAGAGGGGCAGGCACTTGCCCAGACACATAGCTGGTGTGTATAAAGGAGGGGGGCAGGACTCCAACCCAGGTGCAGCCAAAGCTACTGCCTCCCACCGCCCACACTGAGGCTGGCACTGAAGTCTGGAAAGTCTTTGTTCTTATTCACTGGTGAGGTCCTCATTGGGCCTCTCCCTCCAGCCTCCTGTTCTCTGGAAGGTTCTCTCTGCCCTGGCCCCTGTGAAGGGGGGTGTGGCCTTGTAACCCTGAAGGTGAGGCACCAGTGCAAAGGGAATGTATCAGGTCATTGCCACCAAGACCTAGGAAACGTGTGGCACTAGAGCCTCCATCTCTGGTCGGTGGAGAACAAATGAGAAGGGCCACCCTGCTGGTCCCACAGGGCAAGGGGTCGAAATGAACAGTGCTGTGTGAGGCAGCTCATCAGGCACAAAGGCAACTTCTGGCCTTGACCTCTTTCTGTTCCTGCTTCTTAATGGGGCTGACACTTATATGGGAACACCCTAGGCCCTGAGTGCGGCTTTGAGGACACAGCAGTGGCTGGGGCACTGTCATGCCTGTCCTGGAACTGCTCAGAGCCTAAAGGGGCAAGTAAGGGGGTACAGGACCTATTCGTTTCTGGAAGGTGTTGCCTCCACCAGGAAGCCCTCAGTGATGCCCAGCTAGGACTTTCCTCAGATCAATGTCATTGCTCTCTGATGATCTGCCTGCTTCCCTCTGTAGACAGAGGCCTCTCGAGCCCAGGGATGTTTCCTGTGTCATCCAAGGCTCAATCCACAGTGCCTGACATTAGAATCATTTTTCAAGGCATGAACAGAAACTCATCAAAGTCATGCCTGAGCCCAAAATTCAGATGGGACATCGGTGTAAGTGGCTCCAGGAGAAGACCCTGGAAGAAGCAGGACCTCACAGAGCCTGGACAACTCTGAGGAGAGCCCCTCTGTCCAGTGATGGGCTGGGGGACCGGGCTGACATGTGGAGGGCAGGAGTGAGTCTGGACACCTGAACACCTGCCTCACCTTTCTGGAGAGTCCACAGGTGCTCTGTGTGGTTTGAGCTGTACTTCCAGCCGGGGATGCTGAGGATCTGCAGGTGGACGCTTGGGGGCAGCGTCACAGCCTCTTGCTGCCTGGAGCCTGAGCCACGCGGGGCAATCTCTGCAAGGCAGATGGACAAGGAGAGGCTTTGGGCCAAACTCTCCTCCTGACTCTCACAGCTCGCCACATTAAGTCCCCCACTTCATCTGATCTCACTCCCTCCCACCTGTGGCCCACACGGCCGGCAGCCTGAAGCAGCCTGAAGCCCAAACGCCCCAGCCTGCCTTGAATCTCTGGTCCAGCAGGTTCAAACTGCAGACTGGGAGGTGGGAGCAGAGAGAAGACGCCATTTCTTCAAGAACTTGCAGGGAGTTCACACAGAGACCTGCTCTGTGAACAAGGTCTCAGCCGCCAGCTCCCGTGCTGTCGTCTATCGCTGCCTCTGCCCAGAGGGACTCGGCCCTCCTCCTCCAGGAGATGCTCGGCTCAACTCTGGGCTCCAGCTGGAGCCGCCATCTCTTTACAGTTCCCAGGCCTCAGTGATTGGTCAGGCTCGGGTCACGTGATTCAATCAGGGCCAATCAGAGCCTTTCCTGGGATCTCTGCCCTTGACACAGGCATCTCAGTTCCTTTGTTCCAAGAGTTGTTCACAGCCACCTCCCAGACAAGAGGAGAAACAAGATCTGCAGAGAGAAGCTGAGGTGACAGAAAGAGAGGGTGGACAGCCGCATGAAGGGCCCAGCACCCGAGGAAGCAATACACGCTACCCTTCTCTCGGGTGCATCTGCCCCAGAATAAACGCTCCTCTGGCTCCGTCTCAGTACCTTTGGTTTTTCTCTTTGTAGGTGGAAGAGCCCAGTGCCCGAACCTGGGATGGAGCTGGCCACAGCCATGGAGCTTTTTCACCATGGCAACATCCTCTCTGCTGCCGGGAAGGAACCACTGACTGACACAGGAGCAGCCCCAGCCCAGCTGGCCACACCCGTCCCTCTCCTCAGAGTCTGCCCCTGGACATAGGCGTGGCTGGGCAGGCAGCTCCTGACAGTCCCCAAAGAGATGGACATGACCACCTGATCCCGAGAGGCTCAGAGCTACCCCGTCTCCCTCCTGCCCCAGCCTCTCGTCCAGCTCATCAGCCACGCCCAGCCCAACTACCTGCCCCTTCAGCTTCTTTACTGCCAAACAAGAGAACATCAACTGTTACATCTTGAAGTTGATCACTGTACACCACCTGGTCTGGGGTTGCAAACTCCACCAAACATACAGACATCAGGTCTCTCGTGACCTCTAATCCCTCTTCACCCTGAAGTTGGATCCCATGACTTGTTCCCCAGTAGAGCCCCTGAGAAATCCTTCAGGACAAGAGCTGGGTCAAATGCAGTAACAGTCTGGAGCACATGTCAGGCACTCGACAAGGGCTCAGTGAATGAGTCAGCTGCCACCCACCTTCCTGCTAATGCCTTGTGGAGGTCTAGCCTAATCTCACACAGGGAAAACCTAAAATCACGCCCTCATCCAAACTTCTGCAAGTGATGAGAAATAGAGAACGGGTTAAGGATTACAGGCAAAATTTGGAATTAATGTGAGTGTGACTCCATCCACTGAAATAAGTCAAATATGGTAATAAAGCCAGACACGAGTGTCTTGGTTTCATAGTGCATATAAAATGTATGTTTACACTTTACTATAATCTATTGTGCTCAATAGCATTTTGTCTAAGAAGAACAGTTTATATATACATTAGATTTTAAAAGCTTTCTTGTTAAAAAAGTTACCTCAGGTGAGACTTCAGTGATTAGCAATCTTTCTGCAAGAACAGCCACAAAGATCACTAACCCTATAGCAATTATAGTAGTAATGAAAAATATTTGAAGACTGTGAAAAATAGCAAAATGTGATGCACTGATGTGAACTGAGCAAATGCTGTTGAAAGAGCAGTGCAGATGGACATGCTGCATGCAAGATGCAGCAAACCTTCACTTTGTAAACAATGTGATATCGTCAATGCTCAAAGAAAAAAAAAAAGGAAATGCATATATGTTGAGGTATGGCTGTAGAGAGAATGGACAAATACACACTTTGTGTTTAAGTCTATAAAATTTAAAAGATTCTCTATAGTAGCATCTTCAAAGACTTTCAGATGCACTCACTGTTTAAAGTAGTTCATGTTCACCTATTTAGCTGTGATGCCCAACTGTACTGACGGAAATTCATAGAAGTCTCAGGAGAGGCAACTCATAACACTTGCAGATCAGGACACAGAAGAGAGTCACCCTCACTTGATGACAAGGCACTTAATTCAGATAAAGCCAGCCTTTTAAATGCTGAGCGACCGAACCTGAATGGTGACATGTATCATAGGAAGAAGTAGAAAGTGTCCTCAGAGAAGGAAACAGGAGAGTGAGGGAAGAGAGGGAAGGAGGGGATTGCAGTAAGTCCCCGCTGTGACCCTACTAGCTGTATCACCTTGAACGAGTCACTGAACCTCTGTGCAACTCCAGTTGCCCACATTTAAAATAAGGGCCTGGATGTGAGGACTCTGGTCCCCTTCCTACCCCAAAATAGCCCAGATCCTGGCAGGTACTGAGAGAGGTAATCCTTAGGTGGATTGATAAGCAGTCCAGGGTCCTCGAGGAGAAGAAATGGACAAACATTTTTTTCTTTCTACATTTCTTCATCTTAGACCCAAAAGATGTTTTTACTTAAACTCTGAGGTGTTATGACAGCAATCTTTAGGTAAGACTAACGTTCTTTAAGCCCAGAGCTAATGGTTACACAACAAAACAACTCATCTTGCTCAAGAGTATGTTTTTCTTTAAACTCTGTACTAATGATTAGATAATAAAAAGTATCGTGCTCCAGGACATGTTTCTCCTTCTTAAGAAGTACCTTCTGACTAATCTTAAGACTTACTTGTGGCAGTCAGTCTGGTAAGACCTCTCCCTTGTTGGTTCTAACCTTGTTCATTTAAGATGCCACTTGTGGGAGTGGGTCTGGTAAAAGTATATAAGGGCTTGATAGGACTACCAAGTGGGGCTCTCCCCTCCCCTTCTGATGTCCATGTCAGAGGCTTTCTCTGTCATTTGAGAGGGTAATATAACTACTGCCACGCAAAAGGTCTGAGTGATCAAGCCTGGGCCCTGATCCCAAAGCTAAATCTTCATCTTCAGAGATCACAGATCAACATCGTTCACCCTTAGCTATCCACATGAGCTCAGCCCCACCCCCTGGGGGCAGTGAAGGCAGGTGCGCTGAAAGGACCCCCACCTCACCGTTGATCTCTCTGAGCATCACGACGGGCCGGTGCTGCAGCGCCAGCCGACTCTTCTGGCGTAGGCCACTGGTGAGGGCCCTGGATCCCAGTAGGAGCCAGAGCACCGGCTGGACGACCGAAGTGTCATTCAGAGTGAGGTCAACAGCCATGTTTCCCGGATTGTTGTTCACCACCCGCCGGTGGAGCATGACCTGCAGGGGACCACTGTCTGACCGGGCCTGCCTGGGCCCTGAGATCCCCGAAAGTGACCAGAGGGCCCCCTCCTACCTCCACCTGCCCGTTCCCTTGGCTGGAGACGCCGTGCGCCTGCTCGGACAGCAGCACCAGCCTGCTGCGTCTGCTCTGGATGAAGGCCGATTGCACCATGGGGTAGTAATTCTGTGGACGGAAACATTGGCAGGCTGGTGGTGGGGGCAGTGGGCCAGGCCAGCCAGCAGGTCCGGGGTCTCCCTCTGGCCCCAGGTGGCCTCCTGCGTGGGCACAGCAGCCGCCCAGGGTGGCACAGTAGTGATGGGAGGGGCTCTGACTTGTGAGATGGGCACATTGGGATTCAAATCCAGCTCCACTGCTTCCTGACCTTATGCCCTGGGGGCTCAGCCTGCCCAAGCCTCCGTTTCCCCTTCTGTAAAATGTGCCCCAAATGTGCCCTGGTGCAGGGAGACAATGAGGCGTTTGTGTCAATCCAGCCAGAGAAGGCGCCCAGCCAGGGGTTCCCGAATAGAAAGGCGCTGGTGTCTGGGCTGGAAAGCGCTCACACAGCCCTGCCCTTTCCTGTTTTTGAGAAAGATGTCCCGGGCTGATAGCGCTGGACCCTCTGGAGCCCAGGGCACAGTGTGTGAACAGCTGTAGAGATGAACTGACAGAAGCTCAAGGAAGACAGAGCAGGGAGGAACTACACCCCTTCTCCGGGTCCCTCTGGAAGGAGAGACAGCTAACTAGAGGAAGGCTGACTAGAGCCCAGCACGGCGCTGCCCCTGGATCACCCCATGACTCAGCACAGCTCTGGGGGAGGTCGTTCTCTTCCCAGGAGAGCACCGAGGTCCAGGGACACCCAAGGACTCGCCCAGGTCATGCTTCTGGAGGGCGAGGTCTGGGAGCTGAGTGATTTTGGAATTCAGCCCCTGCTCAGCTTTCCCTGGAGGATAGGCTATGGCTCTGCTCTGAGCAGCAAAGGAGAGTCACACCCGGTTCAGGCCTAGACAGGTACCACGTGTTTAATCCTTAAGCAACCCCCAGTCCATCATCCATCCGACCAAGGAGGACCCACGGTGCACAGAAGGGACCTCAGGGGCACAGCTCATCCACGTGGCCCCAGAGCTCTGAGACTTGGTCTGAACTCTCCTGGCCACAGGCCCTAGGGGCAGACTCAGGGCATGGGGCTCTGGAGATGCTCTGGCCCTAAGGGGACGCTTCTGCTTTCTGGAAAATGGCCATCAAGACTGGGCCTACAGCAGTCACCCTCCAGGGCAGCTCGGGCGTACCCGAGCGATGGTGTTGTTCTTGTAGTTCCTGTAGGGCCTGCGCTGCACTTGGTAGCCGTTGTTGTCCAAGTAGAGGACCTGCCCCGTGTTCAGCTTGGTGCTTGTCCTCAGGATGGCCTCGTCGTTCAGCTCCAAGGGGCCCACCCGGTACTCCTGCTCTATGCGATGGCAGAGCAGCTCCCCGTCAGAGCCCTGGGGTCCGCGGGCCAGGCGGGAGTAGATGGTGAATGTGGGCTCACTGTCGTTCACCTTCCTGGAGGAGAAGCAGGACAGGTAGGTCAAGCCCAGGGTGCCTTCTGGATGTACCTCCCTTTATTCTTTCGTTCATCTCCTTCTGTTTCCCTCCTTCCATACTTCCTAGCCAGTGGGCTGGAGAAACTGCTTAGGCAATAGAACAGGAGCAACCCAGTTCTCTGAAGGTTCTGATTGCCCAGTCATACCCGGGCGGCTCTGTCTGTCCTGCTCGTGAAAACACAAGAGCTGCTCTCGTGTCTAGGTCACTGCCACCGTGGGCTCCTGTCCCGCCTCTGGACTTAGGCACCACCACGGTGGCACAGCGCAGGCAAGCAGAGCAGGACTGCAGAGACGGGAGCAGTGCATCACTTCAGCAAACTTCCGTGGAGGAAGGACCGTGTGCCAAGCCCAGGTCCAGGAGCTGGGTGTCTGAAGCATGCTGGGCCCTCATTTCCTCACTCCCCTGCCTGTGAGCACCTCCACGTGCTGAGCACAACCAGGGGGCCGCCCTCACCTGTAGAAGTACTGCCGGATCTCAGTCACCAGCGGCCCCTCCCACGATCTCCATCGTCACAGCCTCCCACGCGGGCTCTGCAGCACCGCTGGGTGAAAACACATAATTGTCTGAAACAGGGCCTTGCCAGACATCACTGTTTGCGTGATACTCCATGAACTGCTGGGTCATGTATACCTTTCGGTTACTCCGCCTGCACACAGAAGAAACAGAAAGCAGTGTCATCATGACAGAAAGCATGTCATCCTCATGCTGGAACCAGGCTCACAGAGCCTCCATGGCGATACCAGCCAGGAGCCAGGGATGAACAGAGACCCTTCAACAGGATGCAAGTGGGCTATCTGTACAACAGAATATTATTGAGTCTGCAAGAAGAATGAGGGGTCTCTTTCACCCTTCAACGTGCCTAAAAGTTGGAAACATGACGAGAATTGAAAGAAGGCAGCCTGCCAAGTTCTCCATATGGTATAATCTCACTGCATGGTATGCCAGTGTAGGCCAGTCTGGAGAGACAGAAAGGAGGTTCGCGTCACCAGAGCTTGATCAAGGTGAAAGATGCATGGGCCTGAGCCATGATGCAGCCTAAGTCCACAGTGCTGGCTGCACCTTTCCCAGCCTGACCAGGGGGACTCAGAACATTCTGGGGCTGCACTCCCTTTCTGCTGCTCCCCACACTCCCCCTGACCACCTCTGCTGGATCCTGTAGGTCCTGGCTGCTTCTGTGTCCTGGCCTAGACTCACACACTTAGAAACAGAGCTCGATGCACTACAGGGGGCTTCAGTACCATCACACTCTCACCCTTTGGCTGAGGAAATGGAGATCCAAGTAGGCATTACATGCCCAGGGCCCAGGGTCCTCCTGGCCTCAGAGGCAGCAATGACTGCACCTTACCTCTCCAAGACACTGTGCATCAGGTTGGTGTCCAGGTCCAGGAAGACGATGTAGCAGTCATTTTTCACAGGCACCAGGCTCCCGCCCACTTGCCCGGCATATCTCCTGAGTCGGCCTCCAAACTGCGTGGTTTTGGCCACAAAGGGCTCAAACTCCCCAGTTTCCTTCTGGGAACTCCCGCTCGGCCGGATGCTGTAGTGCCGGTAACTGAGTCCTGGGATTGTGGTCAGCACATGCAGGTCATAGGCAGAAGGCATCTCCTTCGAGCGCTGGACCTGCAAGACTCGGGAGGGACGGGATGAATGATGGATGTCAGGATGGAAGGTGCCTCAGTCTCCTTGGAAACCCTGGGCTTACACACCTGGCAGATGGAGTGCTTGCTTGGCACGGAGACAGGTGGTCACCCACCACGGAGCTGAGCTGGGCTCCCCTCCTGCACCCTCCCTGCTCAGCTGGGTCCCATCTCCTCTCCCCTCTTCCTCCTTCTCTCCGGGGGCTGCAAACCACCTGCCCTCCTCCCACACTCCCTCCCGTTCCTGCCTCTGAGACTGCTCCCATTCTTCCCTCGACCTCTTTAGAGGGGGCTCCCTTGTCTCCTAACCCTCTGCTTTTTCCGGGAGGGAGGTTTCCAGGTCACCCTTCAGGTCTTTCTCTACCTCTATGTCATCTGACTCAGTGAAGGGAGTTGGGTGAGGACGCTGGGTCCATGCAGGAGGTTCAACAGACTCTAGGAAGCAAGTGTCACTGCCGGGTCTTGTGGGAGGGTTCGGGGGTCTATGACCAAGCCCATGTGGCTCCTCGGAGCTTCCAGCCCAGCCTTTCTCTGAACTAAAGCAGACACCCGTCCCCACCCCACACCCCTAACCTGTCCTGATGTTTTCCTCTACCACAGTTGTCATCGGTCTCTCCTATACTTTCTGATTTTCTTCTTGCCTGGCTCCCCCACTGGAATAGGAGCCCCCTAAGTGCAGAGACTTTTGTCTATTTGGTTATTAAAGTTTCTCCAGTGCCTAGGGTAACTCCTGACACATACTAGGTGTTCAGTAGTATTTAAGAAAGAGCATTTCGGCTTGGTGGGTGGTGCCTTTGGGTGGGGAAGGGAGATGTTCCATGTTGGGTCTACTCTACCCAACACCCTTCCCTCCCTGACCTTGACATAGAGGAATCTTCCCACTCTCTCTCAGCTAAGGATCACTGTCCTGGCTGCCTGCTCTTTACCACATGCCTTAACTGTCCATTTCTGTGTCTGCTCCTTGAATCCCAGGATGGCTCCCGAGTCCAGGGATGAACACTCATCTGGGACCAAGCCCAGCACAGGCTTGCAGGAATGTTTGCTGAAGGCTGACTGAGGGCATTACTTGATCCATCTCCCCAAGGAAGGGCTGGCTTGGCAACAGGAGGGCCACCTCTATAACCAAGCCTCGCTCCAGGTCTGGGAAGGAGACGAGGAGGGACCACACAGGATGTGGGTGTCATAGCTGGGGCCTGCCCCTACGACAGCACCTCCATAAGGATGCACAGGGAAGACTATTGCTGGCTTCCCCATGAGAAGTAGATACTGACACGGGGTTATATACATATACACCAAGTCGCCTCAGTGTTGTCTGACTCTTGGTGACCCCATCGACTGTAGCCCGCCAGGCTCTCTGCCCATGGGATTCTCCAGTCAAGAGTACTGGAGTGGGTTACCATCGCTCATGCGGTGGATATTCCCGACCAGGTAGCGAACCCATTTTCTTGTGGCTCTGCATTACAGGCAGATTCTGGTCAACTCAGATATGCAAAGGGAAGGGTCAGTCTGCTGGGTGGATCTATTGACCCTGATGGAGGCTCACCCATAGGACACTCCCCTGCAGTCAGGGCAGCGTGTCACCTCTTCCCTTTGGATGCCCACTTCTGGGGCCCCCGTGCAGAGCAGGGGCAGCATCAGGGCATGCACCATAGACGGGGTGTCCCCTCACCTGTGCAGGCACAGGAAGGCCTGCCTCGTCTATGATGCTGACCTTGGGGAAGTCCACAGTCAGCGTGATGATGGTGGTGACTGTCCAGGCCAGCGGGTTGTAGACCACTGTAAAGTGTCCCCCAGGCTCTGGGCCTGAACACAGAGAACAGGCTCTAGTGAAGCCGCCTGACCCACCCCCTCACCCCTGGTGCCCCTCAGAACAAGAGAATCTGTGGTAGGTGAGACCAGCTCTGCAGAGGCCAGGGGAAGGACAGACAGACACATGGGCTCTGATGTCCAACCCCTCCTCAGCTGTTCAAGCTGGGTCCTGATTCCTAGGCAAGATGGGGGAGCGTGCCCCTAGAGATGAGGGTCCTTGAGCTCCTCACTCATCTCTACTTTTCAGCCAACATTACTGGTGAGAAGACTGAGATCTATAGCAAACGGTTAGTTGTCCAAGGTGACCCATGTCCTAAGGCCTGGCTCCAAAGCTGGAGCGCTTGGCAACGTATAGACAATTCTCTGGAGTTTGGAAGGTCAAGGTCAATCACCAAGGTCAGCATCGGAGCCCTCTTTGGTATGAACCTGGATTCTCTTTCTGCTCTACCCCTTACCCCAGGTGACCATGTATGACCACGTTCAATGACTCCAAGATCTCTGAACACTGCACACACTGCCCAGTCCCCGGCGTCTGCCCAGGCAGTTTCCATGGCTGGATGCCTTTCTGGGGTCTCCACTTGCCCCTTCCTTGGGAGCTGCCCCTGTGAGCTCATGGAAATGGCTGGCCTCACCAGACACTGGAAGGACTCAGTTCTGTCTCCCTTTCTATGCCCATCATCCCCTCCCACCCCAGGCCCTGTGGACAGGATTCCAGTTTCCAGCTCTCCTGACCCCAGGGCCCTTCCCGTGTCTGAAGGTAAGACAGGCCTGCACACAGACACAGAGTCGAGGGCAGAGCAGGACAGGCAAGGGGAGGGGCGGAGTGGGGAGGGCACAGTGAGAGAGCAGGGTGAGTGTGGACCCTGGAGAGGTGGGCAGGCCACATGCTCCTGCAGGGAAAGCATCTATCCCTGATTGCCCAGGATTTGCAGGGGTGAGTCCCCTCAGCTCCAGGCAAACAGGGCGACCACTCATCCTCTACCCCGAAACCCACAAAGTCAGAAGAACATGTGCATCCTGCCTGCAGAGCTGGGCAGCTCAGGGGTGTGGCATCATCCTCCCTGTGTGGCCCTGGGCAGCTCAGGGGTATGGGTATCATCCTCCCTGTGTGACCCTGGGCGGCTCCACGATCTCTGTTCCATGCGTGCCCTAGGCTATGAAGTGAGGACAGTAACACTTCCAGCTTTCAGGATGTGTGAGGCTTACACTAGACTGTGTGAACAGCGTGCTTGGCAACATCCACACTGCATTAGCATTTATTCCTGCCTCTAGTTGGAGGCAGGAATTAGGCCTTCCTCAATCACAGAGAGGAAACAGCTCAGTGAAGTGAAGACACCTTCCTAGCTCATGCTGAAATGAGAGCCTTCCTTGGACGGGCCTCGAGTCTGAAGCTCAGGTGTCCCAGCCCGTCCCCTAACCCTCAGGCTCTCTTCTCAGACTGGGGTGGACCCCTCCATGGCCCACTGTGCACCCAGGGGCCTTGCTCACCTGAGTGGGCTGGAAACCTGTCCTGGATGATGTAGGCCATCAGACTGTGCACCCTTGCATCCCGGTGCTCAGGTGCTCCACAAACATGTCACCCACATTTGGAACATGAGTTCCGGTGATGGCATCATGGTGCTGGACCTGGGCCCCCGCAGGAGCTAGGACAAGAGTGGGGTTAGGCCAGCCTCTGCTCAGCACCTGCTGTCCTGATGCCCACTGGGCCCTGACTCCGCTTCCCTCTCAGTAGGTGCTGCTGGAGAACTGGGGATTTCTCCCACTTTACAGAAGAGAAATCTGAGGTCAGAGAGGCTGATGATCTTGCTCAAGTATTGCTGACCTTGGGAAAACACATAGCTGTGTCCCTGATGCTGGACAAAAAAACAGACTTCTATAAAGGACCCTGCCCAGCTTCTCTCTGTGGCCCAATCATCCCAGAATTGCTGATAACCTGCCCCAGACAAGCCCCACATATGGCCTTGTACTCGTCTGCACCATGTAGGATGGGTGGTCTCCTCTTCCCAGAAGGGAAACGTGACCCCGTGCGGTGAAGCCACGTGTCCGCCCATCTGATGGATGCTAAAGTCAATCCCATTACACCCCACACAATGACTGGTCCTGCCAGCAGTTCCCTTTAGTGACTATGAATCTCGTGGGCCGTGTGGCCCATTTCTGACTGGAGAGGAGACAAGTTATAGGAGATCTTGGGTCTCGGTTTTCCCTTCTGCACAGCGGGGAATAAGATGCGGATTGTGGGCAGCTTCCTTTGTGTCAGCCACAGAGCCCACCAGCATGTGTGTATTGCCACATTCAATTGTTCCGTTAACGTCCTGAGTGAGCATGTAGTTCTCATTTTTCAAGGAGGAAATTAGAACTCAGAGAGGGAAATCCTGACTTCATAGAGCTGAGCTGAGATTTGAATCCAGCCAGGGCTGTTGGGCACCAGTGCCGCTCCACTTCACCCTCTCTGCTCTGGGACAGTCTGGCTTTAAATCTTACTGAACCACAGCTGGACCCTGGCAGGCCATGGTCCTAGCCTTGGGGAAGCTTCATCATGCATGGTCGTGTGACCTCTGGTGACCTCAGTGTTCTTATCTATAAAAAGGGACCTAAGGTTCAAGGGACAGGGAGGTGTGCTGGCCTAGGGAGGGGGGAAGCACACAGCCCCAGAATATCCAATCCTGTCCTGTCTCTGGGAGACACTGTGTTACCTCAGAGACCGCCCAGCGGAGCTGCTGGAGCTGCTGCAGGCCCCAGGCCGGGTCCAGAAACTGGTGGGAGCCAACAGCACGTAGCGAGTAAACATGGACTCCCCAGCGTACAGCAGACGGCTGGCTCTCCTCGCCAGCCCCTTGAGCCCACTTCGGGAGGCGTAGAATCCAGTCCAGGCATGATGCGTGTCTAGGAGAAAAGGCCAGGAGTCAGTGGGAGGGCCTGCCCTTAGAGGCCCCTGAGCCCCACTTGGGAAATGCTGAGGAAGATGAGGTCAGGATGTATCTGCCTGGGTCCCCAAGGACACAGCCTAGGCCAGCAGGTGATCTCAGGATTCCTGGTCCAGCCAGGTCAGCAATGGTATGAGATCCCTGGAAGGCCTGGGCCACTGGCAGGGTCAGGATGGGCAGGGGCAGGCCAGGAGAGGCCTGCGTGCTGAAGCACAGTGACGAGGAAAGAATCCCAGAGAGCACCTGGGCCCCTGGGATGGCCTGTGGGGAGGGGCCCTGGAGGACTTCAGAGGAGGAGGGAGATGGATGAGGGCCAAGAAGTCAGGACACAGAATGGAAGGGCTGCAGTGCTGGCCGTCCCTGTGTGCCTCTGAGGGAAATCAGGGTCTGGAAAGGCATGCCTTCCACCAGGTCCCTCTGGTTGTCCATGGAGGCAGGCTGGCAGGGCCACTGGGAGCTGAGATCCCTGAAACCACTGTCCTCACCCTGGACACAAAGGTCCTGACACGAAGTTCCCAAAGGGCACGACTGACCCCCACCAGAGCCCCACCGGAAACCAAGCCTCCCTCTGGACATCACTTGAGCCTCTCTTGTGAAAGAAAGGAGCCAGCAAAGGAACAGCGGACAGCACTGAGCCTGCCTATATCTGCTCCCCCCTCCGTGCCCCACCCAGGCAATCCACGTTAGGCGGGCGGGTGAGCTACGGCTGTCTCACCCACTGGCCCTGTGGCCTCCGCTGGCAGAGCTGAGGAGACTGGGAAACCACATGGCATGGCTCGGTGACACCTCCCTTGCACCGAATCCCCCTGCCCCCAGAGGCTCCTACCTGAGGAATAGGGCAGAAAGTCGTGGTGGTCTCGGACCTGCCAGGAGACTTGGTCAGAGTGCACAGCCTGGAAGTAGTCGCCGAGCGTGGCATACTCCATTGATAAACTGAGCTCCGATGCTTTACTATTCATGTATTCCATTATAATGTCCATGTTGGCGAATTGAAGCGAGGCGTTGAAGAACTGCCTGTCACATCCCTGCAGCCGGGGGACAGAAGCAATGCCCAGCCCTTTTGGGTAAAGAGCCCAGCCTGCACAGGGATAGCATCTCTTCACCTGCACGACGGCACCCTCTCTGCCTGGTGGACACTGACCTGGGGCTCACTAGCTCTTCTCTGGGAGCACAGCAGGTGCTCCATCCAGTTTGGGGGACAGTGGTGACTGGGTGTCCGGCATTGTCCCATGAGGGTGTCTTTCATTATAAGACAAATTCAGCCAATGGAGCAGGTCCTGTCATCATCCCCATTTCACAGAAGAGGAAAGTGAGGCTGAGATGGTCCATGTCTCAGAGCCCCTGAGTAGGGAGCCAGGATTCAGGCCGAAGCCTCTGCTCACAGTATTGAGAAGGGGAAAGGAGGGGAGAGCTGGGGAGGAGCTGAAGCCTGTGTAAAGGAGGGGCTGCCATGGAGGCGGAGACTGTGGGGATGATCCAGGGTTGGGGAGAAGCCGGTAGACTGGGTGAGGACTCCGGGTGCAGGGAAGGAGGACTGAGCCAGGGCTGGGATGGCCCACTGCCTGGATGGACACTGGAATGGTTAGGAGGTGGACACACAGTCCTGGGAGGAGCCAAGTGCTGGAGTCAGACCAAAGAGAGCAGTACCTGCACAGAGTTGAGGAACCAGGGCCAGGGACCCCAACTTACCCAGGGCCAGAGAACGTGTGGTGTCCGGAACCAGGTGGCTCGAGTCAACACATTCCTCACCAGGAGACTGGTAAAGCTTCGGATGTTGTCCTTGGTGACGGGGATTTGCATTTGGAGGTACATGTCATGCAGGGATGTACCTGGGAAGATGGCTTCTCCATCCCAGTAAAATCCCTCACTAAGAGAGAGAGGAGCATTAGGGGCCCTGCCCTGACAATGCAGCAGTGCAAGGGGCGGGGGAGGCGGGCAGGGCTCAGGGAGGCCAGGGCATCGAGGCCTCTGTCTCCCATCAGGGGGTGGAGAGTGTGGTAGTGGGCAGACAAGAGCTGTTTGGACAGATGATGCCCCTGTGTGAGCCCTGTGGGCACTTGGGCACCTCACCCCTCATCCTACAGGGCACCCAGAACCTGCTAGTGAGTCCTCCTTGCCTCTTCTCTCAGCTGCTGCTTCATCCCACCTCTCCTGATCACGGGGGCTCAGCCCCCACCCACGGCCTCCCAGGAACAGAGGGCAGAGGGACTGGATGCAGGGCCCTCCACTAGACAGCCCACAGGAGGGCTGGTGCCAGAACTCGGAAGTTATGACTCAATCGCCTGAGCCCCTCCATCTGCCCTGTGGCTGCTACCGCGGGACCTTGGCTGGGTGTCCATGCCTCAGTTATTGTTTCTGTAAGATGGGTGCTCAGTGCGTGCCCCTCAGGGCTGGCCATGAGGGGCATGGCTGAGGTGGTCCAGGGAGGGTGCTGGGATGGGGACTGGCCCGAGGCAGGTGCTCACGAGCAGTAGCCAAACTGGTCCATGACGTGTGTGAAGATTTCCTGCTGCGCCGACATGGATCTGGACCCTCGCCACACGAACTGCAGCTCCTACCAACCCGGAGGGATGGAGTTAAGGCCCAGGGGCGGCATGGCTGCCAGTTCCCCTCCGCAGGCCCCACCCAAGTCTCATCTCTGCACCCACTGCTCTCAGGGGTGAAGGGTCAAGATCCTCTTCTGCTGCCCCCTCTTCAAGTTTCCCCCTGAGCTCACAAAGCCACAGGAGGCGGGGTAATCGGCCCCCAGATGCTGCTTGCCTGAAGCTTCATCTGACCCTAGTCAGGGCAGGACTCTTGGCCAGGACCTGCCAGCCAGGCTGTCTCTAACTCTGCTTGAATGCCCCCAGACACAGGGAGCTCATCACCATCACTAAAGGTACAGCGGCTTTTTCCAGTTCTGATGGTGAGAAAGTGGATGGGTAGATGTGGCTCACCACTCACCCGGTTATCCTGCATGGCCTCCTTCAGGTCGTAGTCGAGCCTGGAGATGACATGGGCATTGAAGCCCGCCAGGGCAAACAGGGTGGGGGTCGTGGAAGATGCACCAAATGAGTCCACCTGCCAGGAGAACTGTGGCCGAACCCCCAAATGTTTCATAAAGAAACCCATGTCCTTCTGCAAAGAGATAAGTTTGTCACTCCCTCAGGGCCCTGTGCCCTTCTCCAGGGCTGGGGGTGCCACCTAATAGGCAAGGAGGGCCTTGTGAAATAGATGCTAATATCAGGACTTCTTCCCAGAATCACTGGTCTATTCACATCTTAATGCATGATCTATAAGCCACCCCATAGAAGGAGGAATCACGGTGACTGAAGAAAGTCCCATATTTGATATGCCATTGATTCCGGTTCCCCAAGAGGTTTCCCCGGTATAATCTAATTTCTGGCCAACCCCCACCACATCTGGGCTACACATACACTGGCCTGCTTACTCTCAGATGGGATATCTTGGCTGTTGTTTGCCCTTTATGACTCACTGCTTTACTGCGGTCAGGACTGTGCTCAGGGATGCACGCAGGCACATGAAAGATGGATGCTTCTCCGAGGAGCCCTAGCTTGGGAAACATTCTGGGAAAACTGCTGCTCCACCCCGGGTGGCATCAGAGAAAAGGGCCTATCAACAAAGGTTTTGGTGGCATGGAGCTACATCAGCCTGGGATACCATCAGGTCCACCCTTGTGCATCTCCACCCCACCTCAGTGGTAGAAGCAAGAGGGACGCGGAAGATGCCTGTGTTGGTAAGGGACTGTGTTGGTAAGGTAGCGGACTGTCCTTCCCCGACCAGGTAAGGAAAGCTTTGGTGGAGAGTCTGCGTACACCCCCATATAGAGCAGGGAAGGACGCTTCTGGTGGAAAAAACCATGGTTGTGGATGGCGCTTTTTTTCTCTCCAACTGATGGGAACTAGCATTTCCAGAACCACTCCCTTAAAATTTTTTTTGTTTTTGTTTTTAATACTGCGAGAAGTTGATCCTCAGAGGTTAGGAAAACATGCCTGATCTTCTTCTGTGATACTGAACGGTAATGGTATCCTGTGAAAGATGGGGAATTCTAGCCATTTGAAGGGTCTCTTAACTATGATACTATTTTACAACTAGACTGGTTCCAAAGAAAACAAGAGAAATGGGTAGAACTGCCATCTGTCTTGCTCTTTGTTTCTCTGTGAGACATTCCAGACTTGTGTCCTAAAGGTACAGATTTGGATGTGAAACCTACAGCTCCCTCCTCTTCTCTTACTTTGCCTCTGTATCTGGGGCTCCCAAATGAACATGCTGAGAATCAGGGCACCCTTCTAGGAGGGGTTGCCTCAGTCTCAGTAGAATATTTAGAGGATCCAAAAGGTACATGGAAGGCTTTACAGGACTAACTTTACCTTATGACCTTATTTGGTGAGATGTAATGCAAAGAGATCCAATCAGTCCATTTTAAAGGAGATCAGCCCTGGGTGTTCTTCAGAAGGAATGATGCTAAAGCTGAAAATCCAGTACTTTGGCCACCTCACGTGAAGAGGTGACTCATTGGAAAAGACTGGTGCTTGGAGGGGTTGGGAGCAGGAGGAAAAGGGGATGACAGAGGATGAGATGGCTGGATGGCATCATTGACTCGATGGACGTGAGTCTGAGTGAACTCCAGGAGATGGTGATGGATAGGGAGGCCTGGCGTGCTGTGATTCAGTGGGTCTTAAACAGCTGGACATGGCTGAGTGACTGAACTGAACTGAATGCATGTCTTGGGACAGATGCTGACTCCTGACTCAAGAGCTTGAGTTCTGGGGGAAGTTACTACTTTTGGAGATAAGTAGCTTAAGGTAAGGAGAAAGCGGGAACATGAAAGAGCCCTCCTCCCTACTTGCAACCAAGCATTTCCTATAACAGACTCTCTTTGCTGGATGTATCCTTGCGGGACTCAAGCGAGTGCGCACTGACTTTTAAATATGCTAAGCTGGCTGACATAGAACAGGGAGAGAGGGAAACTCCTGGTAAATTCCTAGTAATTGTGGGAGGCTCTATAAGGTTACTGATGTTGACCCTGAAAGTTCAGATGGAGAAATGGTCCTAAAAAATAGATTCCTCACTCAGTCAGCTCCAGATATCTGCCATAATTTACTAAAACAGGCGTTTGGACCAAATCAGTCTTTAGAAAAACTGTTGCAGCTAACTCAGACAGTCTGTTATGGCAGAGAAGATTGAGGACGAAAATTCAAAAAGAGCCAGTCAGAAGACTGATGCCTCGACAATGGCTGTTATACCTGCTCTGAAGCAGCCTGAGAAAAATGCCCAGAGGGACCCTGGTAAAGAGGGATGGGCTTGCTACCACTGTGGAAAGGACAGACATCTCAAGCGGGATTGCCCTCGGGCATCCAAGCTGCCTTCAGCTGCAGGTCTAGTCTGCAAAGGAACATACTGGAAAAGAGACTGCCTTCTGAGGTGTAGGCCCCAGCAGTCAGGCTCAATCATGACTGAAGGTGCCTTGGGCCCCACACGAGCTCCCCTCCTAATTACACCTGAGGAACTCAAGGTATTAATAACTGTGAAGGGCCAATCAGTCGATTCCTTTTGGAAACAGGAAAATTTCTCTGTGCGCACGGAAGCCCTCGCCCAGTTTCCTCCCAGTCCACTACTGTAACGGGACTGTCAGGACAAGTCATGTGATACTATTTCAGTCATCCTTTAGCTGTAACTGGGCTCTGCGCTGTTTTCTCACAAGTTTCTGATTGTGCTGAAGTCTCCCTCACCCCTGCTGGGGAGGGATATCCTGAACAACGTCCAGGCCTGTTTTCGTACATATGGAGTTTTCTCCTTTCTCCCATTAGTTGAACGAAATGTCAATCTCAAAGTGTGGGCTGATGGAAAAACTGTGTGTTGAGCACAAAATGTTGTTCCTGTCTTCATCAGGCTCAAAGACCCTCACCCATTTCCACATCAAAAACAGTGCCCACCAGTGCCCAAAGTTAAGGAAGGTAAAAGCCAATCATTAAAAATGTAAAGGAACAAGGACTATTAATTCCCTGTAAGAGTCCATACAACACTCCCATTTTAGGTGTAAATAAACTCAAATGATAAATGGAGACTTGTTCAGTTCAGCTCAATTCAGTCGCTCAGTCATGTCCGAATCTTTGCGAAACCACGAACTGCAGCACGCCAGGCCTCCCTGTCCTTCACCAACTCGCAGAGTCCACCCAAACCCATGTCCATCGAAATCGTGATGCCATCCAACCATCTCATCCTCTGTAGTCCCCTTCTCCTTCTGTCCTCAGTCTTTCCCAGCATCAGGGTTTCTTCAAATGAGTCAGCTCTTCACATCAGGTGGCCAAAGGATTGGAGTTTCAGCTTTAGCATCAATCCTTCCAGTGAACCCCCAGGACTAATCTCCTTTATGACGGACTGGTTGGATATCCTTGCAGTCCAAGGGACTCTCAGGAGTCTTCTCCCACACTACAGTTCAAAGGCATCAATTCTTTGGTGCTCAGCTTTCTTTACCATCCAATTCTCACATCCATACATGACCACTGGAAAAACCAGAGCCTTGACTAGACAGCCCTTTGTTGGCAAAGTAATGTCTCTGGTTTTTAATATGCTGTCGGGGGATTGGTCATAACTTTCCTTCCAAGGAGTAAGCATTTTTACTTTCATGGCTGCAATCACCATCTGCAGTGATTTTTGAACCCAAAAAATAAAGTTAGCCACTGTTTTCACTGTTTCCCCTTCTATTTGCCATAAAGTGATGGGACCGGATGCCATGATCTTAGTTTTCTGAATGTTGAGCTTTAAGCCAACTTTTTCACTCTCTTCTTTCACTTTCATCAAGAGGCACTTTAGTTCTTCACTCTGCCATAAGGGTGGTGTCATCTGCACCTAGGTTATTGATATTTGTTTCAGTGATCTTGATTCCAGCTTGTGCTTTCTCCAGCCCAGTATTTCTCATGATGTACTCTGCATATAAGTTAAACAAGCAGGGTGACAATATACAGCCTTGATGTACAGTTTTTTGTATTTGACTTCTTCAAGATATACAAATAATAAGTGTTTAATCCTTATATTTTATTGTCTAAAATTTCTGAAGGAGAAAATATTTTTCAGTCACTGATTTGATTGAAAATCTTTAGAGTTAAACCTTTATTAAGTCATCCCCTATCTATGACACTAAGACAAGAGAGGGTTTTTAGGAATCACTGGCTACTGCCCCATTTGGATTCTGGGTTATGCAGAACCTGCCTGGCCATTATATTAACTTATAACTGAGACTCAGCAGGGTCCAAACTGACAAGCTGATTTGGTTCCACAGAAACTCAAAAGGCTTTTAAGACCCTTTAAACTGCTCTCTGGCAGGCTCCCACTTTGAGCTTACCCACAGGATCAGAGTTTAATCCCTTTGTTACTGAAAAAAGGCTATGGCTACATTGCTTAAAGGATAATTGACACTATTGTTTTGCTGTTGGGGTCCAGCCCCAGCAGGACCCAGGGTACCCTCAGGGGAGACAGCGTTAGTGAGAGAGATTTAGAGAGAGATAAAGAAAGAATGTTGCAGATAAGAAAATAGAGGAGAGAAAGAGGTTGATATTTCTTGGTTTACGCAGAAAACCAATAAAGTCCCACCACGGGACTTGTTCTGTTCACGTAGGCCATAGGCACCCTCTTGATGGGGAGAAGGTACAGAGCACCTTCTCGAGAGGGTCTTAGAAGCCCGGGCAGGAAAGTGAACTCAGAGAGCCTTTGCACTCCAAGGGATCAGCCTGAAAAAGAGAGGGAGAGAGAGAAAAATGACATGGGGTGACCAAGCTTCAGTGATCAAGGCCCATAACTTTATTTTCAAAAGGAACTTTTATACCTTGACTTGTACATAGAGGGAAATGAAAGATGCAAAGTCATGCAGAGTCAGCCCAAGCATTACATCTGTTTTGTCTTTATTGAAATCAGGATTTTTTCTGTATACTTTTTCCATAAACAATGTTGTGTACATTATCTTCTGGCCTTGGAGGCCTGTGGACATTTTATGACCCTCTTTTGATAAAGGCTGCTCAACCAGAAAACTTATTTTCCCATGAAGTGTTTTTTTCTTTATATTTTTAATCTATGTCAGCCTCAGAAAGTATTAAACAGAATTACATTTTCATGGAGCAAAGGTGCAGCGAGTTACAACAAAGAAGGAACCAATTAGCTCAAAGGTCTGATGTGGTTAATTCCAAGGCTACTACTTGTTTTTCTTACATTCCAACTATGTTAACTAATGCACACCCAGGTGCACAGTGGATAAGGGATATAGGAAATTGGCAGCAAGCATTGGCTCAACAATGAAATCCTACACCAGCACTACTCTAATAGCTTTTGACTCTTCGAAAGGCTCTATATTTTTAGAATATTTTAGGCTTCCTGTGTCTCTCACAGTTGGGAGGCTGTAAACAATCACATGTGTAGCTGCAAGAGTCTGGATAAACCTGCCTAGTAAGCTATAATGCCAACAGAAGGGGTTTGAATTGAAATATTCCTTTCATGCCCAAGAGACTTATCAACTAGAGCCCTAAGCTGATTTTTTTCCAGAGACAGGTGGTCAGAGATAGCCCCCTGTTAATGTCAGAAGAGTTGGTGAAAGGCACAAAATAGTAAGACAGATTCTGGTTTGTAGATACATGCTCGGGCAGGTCCAGGGGATCCCTCAAGTCCTGATCCACCTTGCTCGTCAGGTCTCTTCCACATTACCTTGTCATGGGTGGGATCTCCCATGCTGGCTTTCTGCATTTTGCTAATGCCTAAAGCTCCTATGCTTATTAATTGGCAAAATCTTACTGTACTGACTTCTCATGATGTAAGTGGGATCTTAAACTCGAAATCTCAGAGTGAGTGGTTCCATCTTTAAAACTGCTGTAACTCAAGGGTGTCAAAACTCTAGGAATAGAATATCACTTCCACTGTTTCTGGAGACCCCAATCTTCAGAAAAAGTTGAAAAGCTAATGATATTTTTAAGAGGCATCTGTGTAAGAAACTCAGAAACATGAGACAGTTGGTTTAATGTTCTCCCTGTAGCTTTAATGAGGACTCGTACTCCCCTGAGAAGAAGGACCTGTCTCTATAATAGACTGGTTTTGTGCACAGATATTGTCATAGACCCTGAAGGCTTAAAATTAACTATGTGCCTCAGCTTTCAACTTTTCAACCTCCTCATCAATTGAGGACTTCCCATGGTGGGTTTCTCTGCTTCAAGGAAAAGACTTTCTTCAACTCTTCTTCATCTGATGACATCAAAAATTCTAAGAAGGACTGATATAACATATTGACCTTAACTGTGGACATAATGTAACTTTTAATTTTGATTATGTTTTAACTTGGTTTATTGCCTGTTTTGCCTTATATCTGTAACTGTTAAACGGGGTCTGTTTCTAACTGTCTGAAAGCTGAGTTGGGTCCAACTCTTTGAATTCCCTTGCCTGTTCATAGCAGGCTTCCCTGCCTTTCACTGTTTCCCAGAGTTTGCTCAAACTCATGTTCAGTGAGCTGGTGGTGCTGTCCATCATCACATTCTCTGTTGCCCTTTTCTCCTCCTGCCCTCAATCTTTCCCAGCATCAGGGTCTTTTCCAGTGAGTTGGCTCTTCGCATCAGGTTGCCAAAGTATTGGAGTTTCAGCTTCAGCATCAGTCCTCCGAAAGAACATTCAGGGTTGATTTCCTTTAGGCTTGACTGGTTTCATCTCCTTGTTGCCCAAGGGACTCGCAAGAGTCTTCTCCAACACCACAGTTTAAAAGCATAAATTCTTCAGCCTTCAGCCTTCAGCATTCTCTAATTCCCTCAGCCATACATGACTACTGGAAAAACCGTAGCTTTGGCTATATGGACTTTTGTCAGCAATGTGATGTCTCTGATTCTTAATATTCTATTTGTCATAGCTTTTATTCCAAGAAGCTAGTGTCTTTTAATTTCATGGTTGCAGTCACCTTTGGCAGTGATTTTGGAGCCGAAGAAAATAATCTGTCACTCATTTCCATTGTTTCCCAATCTATTTGTCATGAAGTGTTGGGACTGAATGCCATGATCTTAATGTTTGGAATGTGGAGTTTTAAGCCAGCTTTTTCACTCTCCTCTTTCATTTTCATCAAGGGGCTCTTTGCTGCTGCTGCTGCTAAGTCACTTCAGTGTGTCCGACTCTGTGCGACCCCGTAGATGGCAGCCCACCAGGATCCCCCATCCCTGGGATTCTCCAGACAAGAATACTGGAGTGGGTTGCCATGTCCTTCTCCAATAAGAGGCTCTTTAGTTCCTCTTCATTTTCTGCCATAAGGGTAGTGTCATCTGTGTTTCAAGGTTACTGATATTTCTCCCTGCAATCTTGATTCCAACTTGTGCTTCATCCAGCCTGGTATGCACGATGCATTCTGCATATGAATTAAATAAGCAGGGTGTCAATATACAGCTTTGGTGTACTCGTTTGTTAATTTGGAACCAGTTTGTTGTTCCATGTCTGATTCTAACGGTTGCTTCTTGACCCTACATACAGGTTTCTCAGGAGGCAGGTAAGGTGGTCTGGTATTCCCATCTCTTGAAGAGTTTTCTGTTTCCTATAATCCACACAGTCAAAAGACTTAGCCTAATCCATGAGATAGATGTAAGTGTTTTTCTGGAATTCTCTTGCTGTTTCTATGTTCCAAAGGATGTTGGCAATTTGATCTCCGGTTCCTCTACCTTTTCTAAATCCTGATTGAATATCTGGAAGTTCTTGGTTCATGTACTATTGAAGTCTAGCTTGAAGGATATTGACTGTTATCTTGCTAGCATGTGAAATTAGAGCATGGTAGTTTCAATTTTCTTTGGCATTACCCTTCTTTGGGATTGGAATAAAGGCTGACCCTTTCCAGTCTTGTGGCCATTGCTGAATTTTCGAAATGTGCTTGCCTGCTGAGTCAGCACTTTAACAGCATCATCTTCTAGGATTTTAAATAGATCAGCCAGAATCCCATCACCTCTACTAGCTTTGTTTATACTATGCTTCCTAACGCCCATTTGACTTCACAATTCAAGGTGTCTGGCTCTAGGTGAGTGACCACACAATCGTGATTATCCAGGTAATCAAGACTTTTTTCTCCAGTTCCTTTGTGTATTCTTGCCACATCTTCTTTAATCTCCTCTTTTTCTGTTAGTTCCTTATCATTTCTTTCCTTTATGTGCCAATCTTTTTGCATGAAATGTTCCCTTGGTATCTCCAATTTTCTTGAAGAGACCTCTAGTCTTTTTTATTCTGTTGTTCTCCTCTATTTCTTTGCTTAAGAGACCTTTGTTGCATCTCTCCTTGCTTATACTTTGGAACTCTGCATTCAGAAGGACATATCTTTCACGAACTCTGCATTCAGATGGGCATATCTTTCCGTTTCTCCTTTGCCTTTCACTTCTCTTCTTCCTAATCTATTTGTAAGCCCTCCTCAGGCAACCATTTTCTGTGGCGCATCTCTTTTTCTTGAGGGTGGTTTTTGTAACTACCACCTGTACAATGCTATATATTGAGCCGGTAGGATGGGTACAATCACAATATAATGAAATGCCATCCCCGTGGGGTAAGGTTCTCCACAAACTGGGAAACAGTAATACCAAAGAAGCCCTCCCACTTCTGTGAAGGTTCTCAACCACATGTCATGCTTCTCAGTCTGGAGAAGCAACAAAGGGCCTGGGAATCCCCAGGAAATCCTTCAAGGAAATTGGACCTTGAAGGCCAGTGGCATTTGATTATCAAACTTCCACAGAAATGGGGGAACAGATACTCCAGTCTTGGAGGACCAAAACAAAATCTTGCACACACCAAGACCTCCAGGAAAGGAGCAGTAACCCTACAGGATGCTGAGCCAAACTACCTTTTAATGTTGGAGGGTCTCCTGAGGAGGCTTGGGTCAGCCGAGGTTCACCTCAGAGACAGAGGCACTGACAGCCACAGTCCTGGAAGGTCCCCCTTGCTGTGAATCTTCTTGGAGGTCACCATTAACCCTATCATAGACCCTGTAGACCACAGTGCTTGGTCACTTCAGGCCAAACAACTATCAGGAAGGGAGTGCAACCCTACTCATCAGCAAATAATTGGATTAAAGCTTTGCTGAGCAAAGATCTGCCCCCTCCCGGAGCAAGATTCCATTTTCCCCACTCAGTCCCTGCCATCAGGCACCTTACCCAAGCCTCTTCTCCTCTTACATCAGAAGATAGAAAAAGCAAGAAGAGCCACAATCCCACAGTGGCTAGAACAAAAACCACAGTATAGAAAGTTAATCAGGATGAAAAGGCAGAAAGATATGTCCCAGAATAAGGGACAAGATAAACCTCCAGAAAGACAACTAAATGAAGTGGAGATAGGCATCCTTCCAGAAAGAGAATTCAGAATAATGATAGTGAAGATGATGCAGGATCTTGGGGGAATAATGGAAAAGAGGCAAGAAATGTTTTCCAAAGACCTAGAAGAACTAAAGAACAGACAGCGATGAATAATACACTAGAATAATCACAGAATAACTGAGGAAAAAGAATGGAAAAATGACCTGGAGGACAGGATGGTGGAAAATACTGCCACAGAACAGAATATAGGAAAATGAATGAAAAGAAATGAAGGTAGCTTAAGACACCTTTGGGACATCATTAAATGCACCAAAATTTGCATGATAGGGGTCCCAGAAGGAGACAAGAGAGAGTCCCAGGAAGGATAAACCCAAAGAGGAGCACACCAAGATACATAGTAATCAAACTGACAAAAATTAAAGACAAAGATAAAATATTAAAAGCAACAAGGGAAAAATGACAAAAAACATACCAGGGAACTCCCATCAGGTTATCAGCTGATTTCTCAGCAGAAACTCAGCAAGCCAGAAGGGAATGGAATGATACATTTAAAGTGATGAATGGGAAGAAACTACAACCAAGAATACTCTACCAGCAAGACTCTCCTTCTAATCTGATGGAGAAATTGAAAGCTTTCCAGACAAGCAAAAGTGAAGAGAATTCAGCACCATCAAACCAGCTTTTTTTTAAAAATTGGAGGCTAATTACTTTACAATATTTCAGTGATTTTGTCATACATTCACATGAATCAGCCATGGTTGTACATGTGTTCCCCATCCTGAGCCCCCCTTCCACTTCTTTCCCCATCCCATCCCTCTGGGTCATCCCAGTGCACCAGCCCTGAGCACCCTGTCTCATGCATCAAACCTGGGCTGGCGATCTGTTTCACACATGATAATAAACATGTGTCAGTTCTATTCTATCAAATCATCCCACCCTCGCCTTCTCCCTCAGAGTCCAAAAGACTGTTCTATACATCTGCATCTTTTTTGTTGTCTCACATATAAGGTTGTCATTACCATCTTCTAAATTCCATATATATGTGTTAGTATACGGCATTATTGTTTTTCTTTCTGACTTACTTCACTCTGTATAATGGACTCATTTCATCCACCTCATTAGAACAGATTCAAATGTATTCTTTTTAATGGCTGAGTACTACTCCATTGTGTATATGTATCACAGCTTTCTTATCCATTGTTCTGCTGATGGACATCTAGGTTGCTTCCATGTCCTGGCTGTTATAAACAGTGCAGTAATGAACATTGGGATACACGTGTCTCTTTCAATTCTGGTTTCCTTGATGTGTATGCCCAGCACTGGGATTGCTGGGTTGTATGGCAGTTTTATTTCCAGTTTTTTAAGGAAGCTCCACACTGTTCTCCATAGTGGCTGTACTAGTTTGCATTCCCACCAACAGTGTAAGAGGGTTCCCTTTTCTCCATACCCTCTCTAGCATTTATTGTTTGTAGACTTTTGGATAGCAGCCATTCTGACTGGCATGAAATGATACCTCATTGTGGTTTTGATTTGCATTTCTCTGATAATGAGTGATGTTGAGCATCGTTTCATGTGTTTGTTAGCCATCTGTATGTCTTCTTTGGAGAAATGTCTGTTTAATTTTTTGGCCCATTTCTTGATTGAGTCGTTTATTTTCCTAGAATTAAGCTGCAGGAGTTGCTTGTATATTTTTGAAATTAGTTCTTTGTCAGTTCCTTCTTTTGCTACTGTTTTCCCCCATTCTGAAGGCTGTCTTTTCACCTTGCTTAAAGTTTCCTTCGTTGTTCAAAAGCTTTTAAGTTTAATTAGGTCCCATTTGTTTATTTTTGCTTTTATTTCTACTACTCTGGGAGATGGGTCATAGAGGATCCTGCTGCGATTTATGTCAGAGAGTGTTTTGTCTTCCTCCTGGAATGTTATTGTTTCTGGTCTCACGTTTGGATCTTTCATTCATTTTTAGCTTATTTTTGTGCATAGTGTTAGAAAATGTTCTAGTTTCATTCTTTTACAAGTGGTTGACCAGTTCTCCCAGCACCACTTGTTAAAGAGATTGTCGTTTCTCCATTGTATATTCTTGCTTCCATTGTCAAAGATAAGGTGTTATAGGTGCATGGATTTATCTCTGGGCTTTCTATTTTGTTCCATTGATCTATGTTTCTGTCTTTGTGCCAGTAACATACTCTCTTGCTTACTGTATCTTTGTAGTTTAGCCTGGAGTCAGGCAGGTTGATTCCTCCAATTCTATTCTTCTCTCTCAAGATTGCTTTGGCTATTCAAGCCTTTTTGTATTTCCATACAAATTGTGAAATTTTTGTTCTAGTTCTCTGAAAAATACCATTGGTAGCTTGATAGGGATTGCATTGAATCTATAGATTGCTTTGAGTAGCATACTCATTTTCACTATATTGATTCTTCCAATCCATGAACATAGTATATTTTGCCATCTATTTCTGTCATCTTTGATTTCTTTCATCAGTATTTTATAGTTTTCTATATATAGATCTTTTGTTTCTTTAGGTAGATATATTCCTAAGTATTTTATTCTTGTCTATGCAATGGTGAATGGAATACTTTCCTTAATTTCTCTTTCTGTTTTCTCATTGGTAGTGAATAGGAATGCAAGGGATTTCTGTGTGTTGATTTTATGTTCTGAAATTTTACTACATTCATTGATTAGCCATAGCAATTTTCTGGTGGAGTTTTTCGGGTTTTCTATGTAGAGGATCATGTCATCTGTAAACAGTGAGAGGTTTACTTCTTCTTTTCCAATCTGTATTCCTTTTATTTCTTGTCTTCTCTGATTGCTGTGGCCAAAACTCCCAAAACTATGTTGAATAGTAGTGGTGCGAGTGGGCACCCTTGTCTTGTTCCTGACTTTAAGAGAAATGCTTTCAATTTTTCACCATTGAGGATAATATTTGCTGTGGGATTGTCATACATAACTTTTATTATGTTGAGGTATGTTCACTCTATTCCTGCTTTCTGGAGGGTTTTTACTCATAAGTGGATGTTGATTTTTGTCAAAGGCTTTCTCTGCACCCATTAAGATAATCATATGGTTTTTATTTTTCAATTTGTTAATGTGGTGTATTATGTTGATTGATTTGTGGATATTGAGGAATCCTTGCATCCCTGGCATAAAGCTCACTTGGTCATGATGTATGATCTTTTTAATGTGTTGTTGGATTCTGCTTGCTTTTGTTAAGGATTTGTGCATCTATGTTCATTGGTGATACTGGCCTGTAGTTTTTTTGTGTGTGTGACATCATTGTCTGGTTTTGCTAGTAGGGTGATGGTGGTCTCATAGAAAAGTTTGGAAGTTTAAGTCCCTCTGCAGTTTTCTGGAAGAATTTGATTGGGATAGGTGTTAGCTCTTCTCTAAATTTTTGGTAGAATTCAGCTGTGAAGCTTCCTGGCCCTGGGTTTTTTTTTTGGCAGGATGATTTCTGATTGCAGTTTCGATTTCTATGCTTGTGATGGGTCTGTTAAGATTTTCTATTTCTTCCTGGTTCAGTTTTGGAAAGTTGTACTTTTCTACTAATTTGTCCATTTCTTCGATGTTGTCCATTTTATTGTCATATAGTTGCTGTTAGTAGTCTCTTAGGATCCTTTGTATTTCTGTGTTGTCTGTTTTGATCTCTCCATTCTCATTTCTAATTTTGTTGATTTGATTCGTCTCCCTTTGTTTCGTGATGAGTCTGGCTAATGGTTTGTCAATTTTATTTATCATCTCAAAAGCCAGCTTTTAGCTTTGTTGATATTTGCTATGGTCTCTTTTGTTTCTTTTGCATTTATTTCTGCCCTAATTTTTAAGATTTCTTTACTTCTACTAATCCTGGGGTTCTTCATTTCTTCCTTTTCTAGTTGCTTTTGGTGTAGAGTTCGGTTATTTATTTTTTTCTTGTTTCTTGAGGTAAGCCTGCATTGCTATGAACCTTCCCCTTAGTACTGCTTTTACAGTGTCCCATAGGTTTTGGGTTGTTGTGTTTTCCTTTTCTTTCGTTTCTATGCATATTTTGATTTCTTTTTTTTAATTTCTTCTGTGGTTTGTTGGTTATTCAGCACCACGTTGTTCAGCCTTCATATATTGGAATTTTTAATAGTTTTCTCCTATATTTGACATCTAATCTTATTGCATGTGGTCAGAAAAGATGCTTGGAATGATTTCCTTATTTTTGAATTTACCAGGACTAGATTTATGGCCCAGGATGTGATCTATCCTGGAGAAGGTTCCATGTGTGCTTGAGAAAAAGGTAAAATTTGTTGTTTTGGGGTGAAATGTCCTATAGATATCAATTAAGTCTAACTGATCCATTGCATCATTCATAGTTTGTGTTTCCTTGTCACTTTTCTGTTTAGTTCATCTATGCATAGGCATGAGTGGGATACTAAAGTCTCCCACGCTTGCTGTGTTATTCTTAGTTTCCCCTTTCATACTTGTTAGCATTTGCCTTACTCCTATGTTGGGTGCATATATATTTATAATTGTTATATCTTCTTCTTGGATTGATTCTTTGATCATTATTTAGTGTCCTTCTTTGTCTCTTTTCACAGCCTTTATTTTAAAGTCTATTTTATCTGATATGAGTGTTGCTACTCCTCCTTTCTTTTAGTCTCTGTTTGCATGGAATATCTTTTTCCAGCCCTTCACGTTCCATCTGTATGTGTCTTTTGTTTTGAGGTGAGTCTCTTCTGGACAACATATATAGGGTCTTCTTTTGTATCCATTCAGCCAGGCTTTGTCTTTTGGTAAGGTAATTCAATCCATTTACATTTAAGGTAATTATTGATAAGTATGATCCCTTTGCCATTTACTTTGTTGTTTTGGATTCAAGTGAAACACCCTTTCTGTGTTTCCTTTCTAGAGAAGATCCTTTAGCGTTTGTTGGAGAGCTCAACCAAACCAGCATTACAGCAAATGCCAAAGGAACTTCTCTAGGCAGGAAACACAAGGGAAGATAAGGATCTCTCCCCATAATCATTTGTAGTTGTAATTATCTTTTACTTTCTCTCTGGCTATTGATTGTGAAAACTGATAAGATCTTTTATCTTTGTGATTATGTAACTTACTCAATACTATTGTGTCATGATTATTCAACAGAAATATTATAGAACTCTATATCACAAAAAGCTCAGACGGTAAAGCGTCTGCCTACAATGCCAGAGACCCGGGTTCGATCCCTGGGTTGGGAAGATCCCCTGGAGAAGGAAATGGCTACCCACTCCAGTATTCTTGCCTGGAAAATCCCATGGACTGAGGAAGCCAGGTAGGCTACAGTCCATGGGTTTGCAAAGAGTCGGATACGAGTGAGCGACTTCATTTTCACTTTCACCATTTAATAGAAAAACCTGTAATCACTTTTTAAACTACAGATATGTATCAGAATTTTCCTGGAATTTTTTTTAAATACAAACTACTAATATTGCTTTTTTTCCTCCAGAGCTCGAGATATGTTTCTAATGAACCACCATAGTTAAAACAACTGGACTGTATGATGATCTTTTACTTTTATCTAGTTGTTTCACTTTTGCTATTTAATATTCAGTGCTCCCATTTCATTTAATTTTTGTTTTCCAATTTCTACTTTTTTTTTTCTTCTTTTCACCCCTTATTCAATTGTAGCAGCAATGCTTTTATGTGTGTGTGTGTATCTGTATATATATAATATGCATAACATATACTTATATATCTTAGTATATTTATGAGTTTCTGCCTAATAAAATATGTATGACATTTTGATTTCAGTTGTTTAACTAAGTATGAATAGAATGCTAGATTTTTAATTAAAAAAAAAAGATATGCAGCAAACAAGAAAGATGCACTGTCCAGCACAGGGAATTTTGTTTAATACCTCATAATAACCTATAATGAAAAATCATTTCAAGAATAATATGTGTGTCTATGTACACCTGAATCACATTGCTCTGCACTGAAAACACTGTAAGTCAACTGTACCTCAATCAATAAATATAATAAGAAAAAGTAAATAACTTTGTTAAAAAAAAATTGAGACCATCACCTGCTGGCAGCATGATTAATGTAAGTTTCAGCAGCATTTTTGCCTCATATTCAGTCTCCAAGAATGGGGTTTTGTAAGTCTCCTCATCTCCAAGACTGCGACCAGGACTGAAGGAAGGAAGTGTATGCCTTGTTCTTAGAACAGGAGGTCATCATGAGATGAAGTCAGGGCCCATGCTCTGAGGCTCCCAGGAGCCTGAGGAAGTTGGGAATGGAGCCTCAGAGAATCTCCTGGGGAGGATAGAGAAGTCCACAGCCCTTCCTGCCCGAGTGATGAGAACCTGTGTTTGCTTAGGTTCTGGCTCCTCTGGTCTGGCTTGCAAGGTCAGCTGTGCGGTGTTCAAGAAGGTGAACATGCTGGTCTGAGACCAGAGGTGAGGAATGGTCATTCTGTAGGTACTGGGAGGAAGACAGCTCAGTGCCCTTTCCCTCCCTCTATGCCCACCAGCCCTGCTCTGGTCAGATCCTGGACTGAGTCCTGGGGACCCAGACAAGAATCAGACATCAGTCACTGCCAGAAGCAAACTGTAGGTTATGGTGAAGAGGGGAGGTGCTCGAGCACTGTGGCCCCAGTGAAAGGCTCCTGGACATGAGACTCCCTAGGTGAGTCTGGCTGGAAACCACAGGAAACCTTGTTCTGAACCACAGGAGGCCTTGTCTTAGGGGCAGATCTGGGAAGCAGGGAGCAGAAGGAACAGGACAAAAGCAGGAGGTGAGGCCTGAGACTGCATTTTGCAGACGGGGAAGTTTATATGGTCAAACATGACCATGAGCTTATCACTTACATCTAGTAATAGGGCAGTAGAAACTCAGAAGGAAGGAAGCACAGATTAAAGAGTTGAAAGGGGAGATGGTAAGAAAATCCACAGAGAGAGCCCAGTGCCATGGTGATGTCCAGCACAGAGTCCAACTTTAGTGGCGTGACAATGGGCTAGAGCCCAGCCCACACTGCAGTCAACCTGGCTCTCCCAATGACACTTTGCCCTTCTTGTAGCTTCCGTCTTAGTGTCTCTTCTGTGAAAGAGACTGAGAGCCTGATGCCCTCTGGACACCCTGCCTTCCGGGGTGAGGGAAGTGATGTCTGTGTGAAACACCTGTTAAGCAGAGGAGAATGTGCCCTTTGTGAGAGTGTGTGTGGTGATGGAGGCTGTGAAGGCGATGGCGGTGCGATGGTGGTGGTGTTGGTGATGCACACGGGTGAGGCGATGGCGGTGGCGGTGGTGCTGACAGTCGCTGTGTGGGTGATGGCGGCTGTGATGGCCGTGGCTGTGGTGCTGACAGGGACAATGGTGTGAATGGAGCTGTGGGTGCGGATGGTGGTAGTGAGGAGGGTACAGGCGGTGGCGACGGTGATCAGTTTCCTGTTAACGCTGTTGGCATGGATGGTGGTGGTTGTGCAGTGGTGGTACAGTTAGCCCTGGAGGTTTTGGTGGTGCTGCTGGAAGTGATGGTGCTGGAAGAGGCTGGAGTGTTAGAGGTCGCCATGAAGGTGATGGTGCTGGTGATTCTGGTGGTGCCGGTGGCAGTGGGGATAGTGTTGTTGGTGGCAGAGCTGTTGGTGTTTTGATGGTGTGGATGTAACAGCTGAGAAAGCGCTTGTATGCACTGGTGTTAGTGGTATTGATGTTGGAGGTGAAATGAGAAATGAGGAAATGGGAAACGAATACATTTTTCAATAGATTTCCCATATTTTTCTATATTTCCTAATTTTATCCCCATTCTTTCCAAGAATGGTGTTTAAAAAATTAATATATTTTTAATTTTGATGGTGGTAGGAATGTGAATAGCGATCAAGAACGTGGTGGCTTTGGAAGAGGTGCATGATGGGTAGGTTGTGGTAATGGTGGTAATTTCGGTGTTGCTGTTGGAGGTGTTGGTGTTAGAAGTGATGCAATGATGGGCTGAGGCGTTAGCGGTGATGATGGTGCTGCTGGAGGATTCATTATGGATTGGAGGCAGTGGTATTGGAGGTGGTACGGGTGGAGATAGTGGTGGTGACTTTGGTGATGATGGTGGTGGTGATGGTGATGGTGACTTTGGTGATGGTGGCGGTGGTGATGGTGACGGTGCTGATGTTGGAGGTGTTGGTGTTATAGACTATGCAATGAAGTGCCAAGATGTTAGTGGTGGTGATGGTGGTGTTGGGGCCTTCGTAACAGACTTGCCGGTGTTGTTGTTGGAGGTGATACAGGCGTGAGTATTGATGTGGCAGTTGTGATGGTGGCGATGGCAGTGGTGTTGGAGGAGCTGGTTTTGGCTGAACAGTTGGTGGGTGAGGTGATAGCAGAGATGGCACCTGACCCTTATTGATCATTGATTAGAGACCCACATGCTGTACTCAATGTGATCGATTGAATTATTTCAATTTAAACTTTATAACATCCCTTTGAGATAGGTCATACATCATCATCAAATATTTTTATACAGGAGGGAACTGAGGCTTATTGAGGCTGCATTATTTGCCCACTTTCACAGTGTTGGGAGTTAGCAGAGTCAGGAACCAGCCAGGCTGGCTTGTCTAAAATCCACCCCCTTATCCCCTGTACTCAGGCACACATGGACACGCATCAGTAATCACAGTGTTGACTGGAGAAAGTCTCCTGCTGAGGGCGGAAGACAGAGCCCAGACCAGGGCTCAGACACCCAGTCCCACCCCTGCAGGAGGCCACAGGGACTCTGGTCTGGGAAAGAATAATCAAACCTGTGAGCTGGAGGATCTGGTCATCAATGTGGGTCACGGCCTCGTCATGCATGACCTGGCCTCCGAGGACGAACTCCAGGCGACCTTCAGCCACAAGCTGGCGGACCTTGGCATGGTGGGCAGAGAAAAACGCCACGTTACACCTCCCAGGTCTCATGCTAATGCATCTCCCAGTCCTTCCTTCAGACTCCTCAGCCTCATGTCTTCTGCAAATATAAGGACACAGTCTGTCCTGGTCAGCCCTGTGTCCAGCTATCAGAACAGCACCTGGCTATGGCTAATGCTTCATCAAGCATATATATAGGTACATATGTTCACAACTTTTGTTTTGAAATGATTTCAAAGTTATGAAAGCATTGCAAGGATTGTAAAAAACACTCCCCTCCCATAAATCTTACCACAGATTGCTGTTTTTCAGTTGATCAGTCATCTCTGACTCGTTGTAACCCCATGGACTGAAGCACTGCAGGCTTCCCTGTCATTCACTATCTCCCAGAGTTTGCTCAATCGGATGTCCGCTGAGTTGGTGATGCCATCTAAGCTCCTTATCCTCTTTCATCCCCTTCTCCTCTTGCCTTCAATGTTACCCTGAATGAAGGTCTTTTCCAATGAGTTGGCTCTTCTCATCAGGTGGCCAAAGAACTGAAGTTTCAGCTTCCCCCAATTATCTCACTGTTAATACTGTTTACCCATTTCCTTAACACTATTTATTTATTTTAATCCAAGATATGGTTTACTTAAACCAATTGAAAATAAATGTTAGCAGCTTCATGTCTTTAATTCTGTAGTTCACTAAGTGTTGAGCAAGAAGAATAATAGCTCTTATATAATTAACTAAATCAGAAATTTAACAGAAATTAATCATGCTACCAATGATTAATGAATGTTGACATTCTAGGAATCAACAAACTAAAATGGACTGGAATGGGTGAATTTAACTCAGATGACCATTATATCTACTAAGCGGGCAGGAATCCCTCAGAAGAAATGGAGTAGCCATCGTGGTCAACAAAAGAGTCCGAAATGCAGTACTTGGATGCAATCTCAAAAATGACAGAATGATCTCTGTTCATCTCCAAGGCAAACCATTCAATATCACGGTAATCCAAGTCTATGCCCCAACCAGTAATGCTGAAGAAGCTGAAGTTGAAAGGTTCTATGAAGACCTACAAGACCTTTTAGAACTAACACCTAAAAAAGATGTCCTTTTCTTTATTGGGGACTGGAATGCTAAAGTAGGAAGTCAAGAAACACCTGGAATAACAGGCAAATTTGGCCTTGGAATGAGGAATGAAGCAGGGCAAAGGCTGACAGAGTTTTGCCAAGAAAATGCACTGGTCATAGCAAACACCCTCTTCCAACAACACAAGAGAAGACTCTACACATGGACATCACCAGATGGTCAAAACTGAAATCAGATTGAATATATTTTTTGCAGCCAAAGATGGAGAAGCTTATACAGTCAACAAAAACAAGACCGGGAGCTGACTGTGGCTCAGATCATGAACTCCTTACTGCCAAATTCAGACTTAAACTGAAGAAAGTAGGGGAAACCACTAGACCATTCAGGTATGACCTAAATCAAATCCCTTATGATTAGACAGTGGAAGTGAGAAATAGATTTAAGGGCCTAGACCTGATAGATAGAGTGCCTGATGAACATGGAATGAGGTTCGTGACATTGTACAGGAGACAGGGATCAAGACCTACCCCATGGAAAAGAAATGCAGAAAAGCAAAATGGCTGTCTGAGGAGGCCTTACAAATAGCTGTGAAAAGAAGAGAAACAAAAAAGCAAAGGAGAAAAGGAAAGATATAAGCATCTGAATGCAGAGTTCCAAAGAATAGCAAGAAGAGATAAGAAAGCCTTCCTCAATGATCAATGCAAAGAAAAAGAGGAAAACAACAGAACAGGAAAGACTAGAGATCTCTTCAAGAAAATTAGAGATACCAAGGGAACATTTCATGCAAAGATGGGCTCAATAACGGACAGAAGTGGTATGAACTGAACAGAAGCAGAAGATTTTGAGAGGTGGCAGGAATACACAGAGCAACTATACAAAAAGATCTTCATGAACAAGATAATTACGATGGTGTGATCACTCACCTAAGGCCAGGCATCCTGGAATGTGAAGTCAAATGGGCCTTAGGAAGCATCACTACGAACAAAGCTAGTGGAGGTGATGGAATTCCAGTTGAGCTGTTTCAAATCCTGAAAGATGATACTGTGAAAGTGTTGCACTCAATATGCCAGCAAATTTGGAAAACTCAGCAGTGGCCACAGGACTGGAAAAGGTCAGTTTTCCTTCCAATACCAAGAAAGGCAATGCCAAAGAATGCTCACACTACCGCACAACTGCACTCATCTCACATGCTAGTAAAGTAATGCTCAAAATTCTCCAAGCCAGGCTTCAGCAATACGTGAACCGTGAACTTCCAGATGTTCAAGCTGGTTTTAGAAAAGGCAGAGGAACCAGAGATCAAATTGCCAACACCCACTGGATCATCAAAAAAGCAAGAGAGTGCTAGAAAAACATCTATTTCTGCCTTATTGACTATGCCAAAGCCTTGACTGTGTGGATCACAATAAACTGTGGAAAATTCTGAAAGAGATGGGAATACCAGACCACCTGACCTGCCTCTTGAGAAATCTGTATGCAGGTCAGGAAGCAACAGTTAGAACTGGACATGAAACAACAGACTGGCTCCAAATAGGAAAAGGAGTATGTCAAGGCTGTATATTGTCACCCTGCTTATTTAACTTATATGCAGAGTACATCATGAGAAACTCTGGGCTGGATGAAGCACAAGCTGGAATAAAGATTGCCGGGAGAAATACCAATAACCTCAGATATGCAGATGACACCCTTATGGCAGAAAGTGAAAAGGAACTAAAGTGAAAAGGAACTAAAAAGCCTCTTGATGAAAGTGAAAGTGGAGAGTGAAAAAGTTGGCCTAAAGCTCAACATTGAGAATACGAAGATCATGGCATCTGGTCCCATCACTTCATGGGAAATAGATGGGGAAACAGTGGAAACAGTGTTAGACTTTATTTTGGGGGCTCCAAAATCACTGCAGGTGGTGATTATAGCAATGAAATTAAAAGATACTTACTCCTTGGAAGAAAAGTTATGACCAACCTAGAGAGTATATTCAAAAGCAGAGACATTACTTTGCCAACAATGGTCTGTCTAGTCAAGGCTATGGTTTTTCCAGTGCTCATGTATGGATGTGAGAGTTGGACTGTGAAGAAAGCTGAGTGCCGAAGAATTGATACTTTTGAACTGTGGTGTTGGAGAAGACTCATGAGAGTCCCTTGGACTGCAAGGAGATCCAACCAGATCATTGTGAAGGAGATCAACCCTGGGATTTCTTTGGAGGGAATGATGCTGAAGTTGAAACTCCAGTACTTTGGTCACCTCATGTGAAGAGCTGACTCATTGGAAAAGACTCTGATGCTGGGAGGGATTGGGGGCAGGAGGAGAAGGGGACAACCGAGGATCAGATGGCTGAATGGCATCACTGACTCGATGGACTTGAGTGTGAGTGAACTCTGGGAGTCGGTGATGGACAGGGAGGCCTGGCGTGCTGCGATTCATGGGGTCACAAAGTCAGACATGACTGAGTGACTGAACTGAACTGATGCTACCAGTGACTTCACATGCAGCTGAAGAGGTCAGCCCCACCTGTGATGACATGGATAGGGGAGAGGACCTGGCCCCAGACTGTGCCTCCAAGGACCATGGCCTCTGACCCACTGTGATACAGAATTAATCAGAAGGTTAATCCACAGGGAGTCCTGCACACCTGGATGGTCACTGGCTCCAGTGTCTATGGGAGCCAGGCAGATTCATAAATGAAGTCAGAGGGTGTGGACACAGGGTCACCCTGGTGTGGCCAGGGTCAAAGGTGACCCCATTCACACCAGCTGGTGCTCAGCTGGTTTGCCAGAGCTGCAACTTTTGGGAGGCACCAGAAAGGCAGGATCAGACACAGCCTTTTCCCCTGGGCATGGGGTTGAACACAAATCAGTACTAAATGGACCCTGGAAAGAGCTCAGCGTGGTTGGGGCCTCCTGGTCTATGCAGCCCCGACCTGGACGCACAGACCCAGGTGCTTCCTGCAGAGTTTTCCCTGGGACCCCCAGGGCATCATCGGCTCTCAGCTGCCTGGTGAGGACACCCTGAGGGCAGCATTACCTGGCTTTTCTGCTCATCTGAGGCGACACCATCCCACCACAGCCGGAAATACTCCTGCTCCACGGCGATGAACCTGCGCTTCTTCTCAAGGGTCAGTTGCTCCACCACGGAGTTGTAGACGTTGGTGACATAAGCCTGCATGCTCTCCTGGGGTGGGGAGGGGGAGAGACCATCACCCAGGCCCTTGGGGGAAACCAGAGGGCGTGGACCAGGGACCGAGGAGGAATGTCCAGGTAAACAAGGTGTCCAGGGGCAACTGCCGCTCCCCAAGCCTGTCCAGGTCCTGCAATCAGCTTCCCCTGATCCTCAAACAAGGAGGCCTGGTGTCCACTCTGTGATGGACACATGGTGAGCCCTACACTGAGAGAAGGATCTGGGTGGACAGCCTTTGATGGGAGCCTGCCCGTGAGGAGAGTCATGAGGAGACAGACACTCTACATCTCTACATGACAGAGGGATGTGCCAGCCCAGCTAAGGCCTGGGCCAGCGTCCCAGAGGGGTGTGCTAACCACTCCTGCCTTGGAGCACAGACCAATTGACAACAGGGCCCCGGGAGTGAGGTCCAGGGACCCTGATGGGCCTTCTTGGGATGAAATGATGGGGAAGCAGGTGTCAGGGGCTGAGGCTGAGAGCAGCTGACGCTGAGAGTCATCTCTCTGGATCTATCTCCTCTCCAGAGGCTGGGAACACCCAGGATGGAGCTGAGTATGCTCCCATCTGAGTCAGGCTGGTTCAGCATGGTGCCCAGAGATGTTGATAAAGGAATGCAAGGAGCCCTGGGAGGGGGTTAGCTGGCAAGATAGCGATGTCTGCAACTTGGGCCACACCCCACCCCGGGCCTCAGTGTGCCTTCTCTAAACTGAGGGTGATGAGCATGCCTCCCCACACATCCGCAGTTCCACATGCAGTTGGGTGACCACCCACAGAGGCTGCCCAGTGACCCGGGACCAGACTCAACCCTCAGCCTTGGGGCCTCTTGCTGCCCGACTCCCTTAAAATGAGCGACTCAGTTATTAACATCTCATGGAAAGTATTGCATCCACGATCCCAGAGTGGTCATATTCATTTATTTCCTTCCTCCTTCCAGAAAGAGCTTGTGCAGGTCTGGGTATTCATTTCAGTTACCCGCACCAGAAACTTATAAAAATCAGTCTTTCCCTCTTTTCCTCTGCCCTGGTTCATTCATTCACTCCATGGAATTTCAAAGGACATCTTCCACACGCTGTGGCTGTGGACACATCCTCACCCCTGCCCACAGACAGCCAGTCTACTTTAGTTGCTCTGTCGTGTCCGAATCTTTGTGACCCCATGGACTATAGCCCACCACACTCCTCTGTCCTTGGGATTCTCCAGGGAAGAATAATGATGTGGGTTACCATTTCCTTCTCCAGGGAATTTCCTGACCAGGGATCGAACCTCAGTCTCCTGCATTGTAGGCAGATTCTTTACTATGTGAGCCACCAGGGAAGCCAACATCCAGTCCCATAGCCAAGTACAGGTGGGCCAAGGCCAAGTTCCCTGATGGCAGAGACCCAGGACACAAACGCCCTCTGGAGTCCTGATGGAAAAAGGACCGCAGCTTCAAGAGGTGTGCAGGGGTCGCTCGGGGCACCTACCTGTACGGTGTGCAGCCAGCCCACGTCCATGTGGCTGTGGGGAACCACGAATACCCTCAGTCGGGGCTCAGAAAGAGCCCCCAGGGGCCACATCAGGCCCAACTGCAGGAGCAGAGGCAGCCAGCCCCGCGGCTCCATCTCCTCGGCCGGCTCAGGGGCTGGAGGATGTCTGCCTGGCTGCAGGGCCCGGCCTCCTGCCAGCTGACTGGTCCACACCCTTTGGTGGATGCGGTGGGAAGGAAACCAGGAGTGACGCCCACTCCGTTGCTGTCACTTGAGCAGTGCAGGCAGGTGGCCCTCGCTCATTGCCTGGCAACGCTCTGCTCCCACCTGCGGCTTCCTGACCATCCGCCTTAGACAAACCCCAAATGCAGCCTCCCCTGGGGGACTGCCAGCTTCCCCCCTGTCCAGGCCTGGCTCTCTTCACCCCAGTCCTCATGCCTTTCCCTTAGGCCTCTCCCAGTATTTCCCACTGGGCATCTTACCCTTTCCTGCCCCTAACCGACTGGACTGACTCCTTGACACTGCCCTGCGAAACGTGACACTCAGTGTGGGGCCGGCCACCACCAGTATGCCCACCGTGATACACTCTCCATCACATGAAACCCCTAGTCTGAGCCTTGCAATAGGAATTGTAATTGCTCTTTTAAGGAGGAAAGTTGGCTTTCACAAATAGGACCTGACAACCCAAGTTTGCACAGCTAGTGTAGGAGCAGAAGGCCTAAAATTTTCAGCATTAGGTCAGAATCCGGGATAGTGACCACGGCAAGATGCCTAAGCCGTCTGCATCTCAGTAGTTCATCTGTAAAGTGGGACGCCCATAGACGTGCTGGGGCCCTGGAGGGAAGGCACAGGAGATGACAACAGGCTATCTTTGGGACAGGATCTGGTATGCCCAGTGGCCTAGCAGAAGAGACTACTTGAGGGTCTAGGACCCGTGACCTTGGTTCTTGGCAGCAAAGTTTGTTAAGCAAAAGAGCCCGTGCACATGTGTTCAGGTCCAATGAGATGCACCATAAACTCTACATTGAATCCAAGCACCGTGAGAAGAACGCAGGGTGCTGGCAGTGCCAGCTTGTCCCCTGTGTCAAAGGTGGGCGTGCGGCCTGTGAGCCTCTCCCTGATCTGGGCCATAGTGAGTCCTGAGAGCGTGAAGCATGACTTGTGCTGGGTGTTTCAGAGAAAGAACGGCCCGACCCTCCTCTGTGCTGTTGGGAGTTTGCAAGACGGACCCACTAGCACCTCTTCCATGCGTTCTCTGTGACATCAGCGCTGTCTGTCCTCTAGGGCCTGTGATCAGCCTGGGGGCTCAGGATGCCCTCATGGGCAGACTGCCTGGGGCTGCACCCAGTGCCAAGTGCCTCCCCACAGCAGCAGGGCCCCGGCATCCTCTAGCTTCCAGCTTTCCATGGCCCCCGTGTCTGCCCTCTGGGAGCCTGACCTGAAGCCTGCACCTAGGTCCTCCAGCACATGTCTCCCCCTGCCTTTCTGGCCTCACCTCCTACCCACTCTTCTGCTCAGTTCATCCTGAAGCTGCTAGAAGCTCCACTGCCCCCCATCCTCACGCCCCTTTTCCTCTGCTGAGTCCTGGCCTCTGTGCTCCTGGCCTGGAAGGAGCCCCGTCCTCCCAGGACCAAAGCTGCAGGGTCAGGGCCTCCCTAAGGTCGAGCCCTTTCCCGGGTCAGGCCCTTTGAGGTGCTGCCCCTCTGCTTGGAAGCACCTTCCCCACTTCCTGTCTGGCAGGTGCTATTCCCCCTTTATGTCACCTCATCTCTGAGAGATTTTCTCTGGGCCTCCCATCCAGCCTCCATAGCATTTACTGAAGAATATTATTCTGCATTAACCTGTGTGTTTGGTCCACACCCTCCTCACCCACCAGACAGGCTTCATGGGTCCATTATGTCCCTTGCTAGATCAGCTCCAGGAACAAAGCAGGACCTCTTGATCCTCTGAGGGGAAGAACTCAGGCATGTAACTGTCATGGACACGGCTGTCCCCTCTACCACGGGTGACATGGGTGATGCCCGCAGCACAGCATATGAAGCTCAGCTGAGCAGCGCCTCCCCACCCCACCTCCACCTGCCGTGTGAGCGAGTCCCTCACTCCTGGAGCAGGGCGGTGCACACCTCCTGACAGCCTGACTCAGAGCCCCGGGCTCCTGACCTGTACAGTGGGCACCCGTAGGTCTGTCCATGGCGTGGTTTGGATACTAAGCTGTTGGAGATATAAGTGCTCCCCAGTGCCTGAGCACAGAGGTAACTCTCCTCATACACAGCAGATCCACCCCACCCCCAGGCTGCAAGGCTGCCTGCACCCCATTCTCAGGTTTTCATCAGTTAACAGCCGCTGAACCCTGACTCTGTGCCAGGCTCTGTGCTGGAGGTGAGGGCCAGGAGTTGTGCTGCCCCAGGATGTCCTTGTGGGGAAACTGGACTTGGCCTGTTTCCACAGGAGAATCTATTCTGGTGGTCTGGAGGTGCTTGGAAGACCCTGGAGGGCTTCCTGGAGGAGGTTTGGAGGGGACAGGGTGCTGGGGAGATGGCTTGTCCTGGGCCATGGTGTTGGAGGAGATTCAGGGCGAGGCTGGGTCTTGCAGGCTCTTTCTGTCCCTGTGTTCCCCCTTCGTCTCTTTTCATAGCTGAAGCTGGCCAACTGCTTTGCCCATCTCCTCTACTGAGGCTGGAGGAGGGGCAGGAAAGGTATTCAAGTCCATCCACCCCAGCGCTTTAAGTATATTTGTGTCTTGAATAATAGACTTTTGCTCTCATATTAAATGAGGTAGCTGGGAACAGGCAAGGTTCAGTCCACCACGTGGCTTTCAGGATCACTCTGAGGTACCTCTATTTTCCCTCCTCTTAATTGCCTTCCTAATCCTTGCTGCACTTTATAGATTATGCCAAAATTATGGTGGGAGAGCTGAAACCCCATCCCCAGCAGGCATTATGCTTGGGTGGGAACAGTCAGTTTGAGTTCTGGTTTGGCCATCTACTCTGTCTTTCTCTCTCCTCACCTCAGTGTCTTCTCCAGAGATGGGAATCATAAACAGGCAGGGGAGGCAGTAACTGAGTGCTGGAGAAGTGGCCACAGTGACTACCTGGCAGAGCACTGTCGTCCGGGACCCTAGGCTCCACCCTCCCCATTACCTTGTGACCAAACCCTGGAGTTGTCCTCTGACAGGTGCCCTGTGCTCCCATCCCCTGCTTGGAGCAGACTCACAGGCAGGAGGTGGAGATCAAGGGAAGGGGGCATGCCATGTGGGTGGGGGAGGAGATGCAGCAGTAGGTTGGGAAGAGCTCTCTCCACCCTTCAAAGTTTCTTTCAGCCGGTCTAACAGTCAAATAGACATGAGACAGATTAAGAGGAGGAAAATAATTTCACACATCAAGAACCCCGCATACTTCAGAAGTTCAATGACAGTAGGTCAAATAAAGTATCCATGTCCTTCTGAGCCAGGGAACTGGAAAGAGACCCGGGGCTTTGAAGGGAGATATTCAAGACAACTGGAAGAAGAACAAGTGTTTGTTAGTGAGATATGTGACGTGCCATACAGATAGGTCATTCAGATAAAATTTATCTCTGGCAGTGATTCTCATTCAGAAACACCACCCCCTGCCAACCCTCCCCACCCTGCCCCACATCCCAGAATTTCAGTTCTTCTAGGTAGTTAAGTGAGGGGGTGTAAGTGTCTCTTGCCTACAGGGTTGTGATAGCTTTTAGCTCAAAATAATCCACATGCAAAGTGGCACATCTTGTGGAGGCTTGTTCTGATCACCTTCAGTCCAGCCTTCGAAAATTCTCCAAGAAATTCACAGTCCAGGAGCTGAGTTGGTAGATGCTTCATCTTATTGAACCAGTAGTCTCTTAGTCCCCAGAATAGTTCAGTTCAGTCAAGTGGCTGTGTCTCGTTTTAAGAGGTGGTGATGAAGGCAGGCTCCCAAAGTTAGAGCTGCGGTACAAGTAATCAGGTGCTTAATGAGAAGCCTTTCTGTGGGAGGGCTTCCCCGATGGCTCAGTAGGCAAGTAATCGATCTGCATTTCTGGAGACACGGGAGATGTGGGATTGATCCTTGGGTAGGGAAGATCCCCCAGAGGAGGAAATGGCAACCCAATCCAGTATTTTTGCCTGCAAAATCCCATGGATAGAGGAGCTCAGCAGGCTACAGTCCATGGGGAAGCAAAGATTCATACATGACTGAGCAACTAAGCATTTCTGTGGAAACCAAAGGGAAGCAATACTGACTGGAGCTAATTATAATCCTGGTTTCTGAGTTCTGAAGAAAACCAGCCAAGATTTCTAGATGTCCAGCTCAAAGGACATTCAGATGGAGTGAAGACACGGAGACAATGACATATTGATAGGCTTTGTCAGTTTGTAATTGGAATGTCTCTGGCCATCTTTCCGAGCAGCCACACAGCAGCGGGCACAAAGACTGTCCACACATGAACCACTCTGCTGACCTCTAGGCAGTTTACATCAGTTTGTCCAACATTACCTTGAACAGGGTTTAAAAAGGTCAGCTTTAGTTCTCAGTGATTCTACATCGGAAAAGTGCGAGAAAAAACTTAAAATGTTAGTTTGGAGTGTTTGTGCACGATCACTCAGTCATGTCTGACACTTTGCGACCTTATAACAACTAAGATCATGGCATCCGGTCCCATCACTTCATGGCAAATAGATGAGGAAACAGTGGAAACAGTGGCTGACTTTATTTTGGGGGCTCCAAAATCACTGCAGGTGGTGATTGCAGCCATGAAATTAAAAGACGCTATATTCCTTGGAAGGAAAGTTATGACCAACCTAGACAGCGTTTTCAAAAGCAGAAACATTACTTTGCCAACAAAGGTCTGTCTAGTCAAGACTATGGTTTTTCCAGTGCTCATGTATGGATGTGAGAGTTGGACTATAAAGAAAGCTGAGTGCAGAAGAATTGATGCTTTTGAACTTTGGTGCTGGAGAAGACTCTTGAGAGTCCCTTGGACTGCAAGGAGATCCAACCAGTCCATCCTAAAGGAGATCAGTCCTGGGTGTTCTTTGGAAGGACTGATGTCGAAGCGGAAACTCCAGTACTTTGGCCACTTGATGAGAAGAGCTGACTCATTTGAAAAGACCCAGATGCTGGGAAAGATTGAAGGCAGGAGGAGAAGGGGATGACAGAGGATGAGATGGTTGGATGGCATCACCAACTCAATGGACATGGGTTTGGGTGGACTCCGGGAGTTGGTGATGGACAGGGAGGCCTGGTGTGCTGTGGTTCATGGGGTAGCAGAGAGTCGGACACGACTGAACTGAACTGAACTGAACTGTAACGTGCCAGGCTCCTCTGTCCACGGAATTCTCCAGGCAAGAGTACTAGAGTGGGTTGCAACTTCCTACTCCAGGGGATCTTCCTGAAGCAGGGATCAAACTTCCATCTCTTACATCTCCTGTATTGACAAGAGGATCTTTACCACTAGAGCCACCTGGGAATTCCTAGTTCTTAATGATTCCATGTCAGAAAGGTGGGAGAATTCAAAATTCTAGTTTGAAGAGTTGTCTCCAGATAGGAGGAAACTAGAATTCATGATCCAGTCGAGGTTAGTGGTGGAAAACAAAATGTTAAAAGACTGTGCACAGCATTTAAATGCAATAGCCACAAAGGTTTATTACTAAAGTGTAATTTTTCTCTCTAGAAGCAGCCCCTTTTAACCAAAGATAGCCAAATTAAGACTAATTTGTTGGCAAGATAAGTCTAAATTCAGCAAATTTGTCCTCTTTATTTACATAATTGCAGAAGAAAGGGCTTCATAAGTGGCTCAGTGGTAAAAGAATCTACCTGCAATGCCACAGCCACAGGAGATGCAGGTTTGATCCATGAATTAGGAAGATCCATTGCAGGAGAGCATGGCAACCCACTCCAGTATTCTTGCCTTAAGAATCCCATAGACAGAGGAGCCTGGTGGGCTACAGTCCATGGGGTCGCAAAGAGTTGGATACAGCTGAAGTGACTCACACACAACAGGAATAGTGAAAGATCATATATATGTATGTGGGTGCTCAGTTCAGTTCAGTCGCTCAGTCGTGTCCAACTCTTTGCGACCCCATGAATTGCTGCATGCCAGGCCTCCTTGTTCATCACCAACTCCCGGAGTTCACTCAAACTCACTTCCATCGAGTCGGTGATGCCATCCAACCATCTCATCCTCTGTCATCTTCTTCTCTCCTGTCCCCAATCCCTCCCAGCATCAAAGTGTTTTCCAATGAGTCAGCTCTTCATATGAGGGGGCCAAAGTATTGGAGTTTTAGCCTCAACATCAGTCCTTCCAATGAACACCTAAGACTGATCTCCTTTAGGATGAACTGGTTGGATCTCCTTGCAGTCCAAAGGACTCTCAAGAGTCTTCTCCAACACCACAGTTCAAAAGCATCAATTCTTCTGTGCCCAGCTTTCTTTATAGTCCAACTCTCATATCCATACATGACTACTGGAAAAACCACAGCTTTGACTAAATGGACCTTTGTTGGCAAAGTAATGTCTCTGCTTTTGAATATACTATCTAGGTTGGTCATAACTTTCCTTCCAAGGAGTAAGCGTCTTTTAATTTTATGGCTGCAATCACCACCTGCAGTGATTTTGGAGCCCCCAAAATAAAGTCTGACACTGTTTCCCCATGTATGTCCAATTCTTTGTGATCCCATGGACTATAGCCTACAAGGGTCCTTGTTCCATGGATTTTTACAGGCCAGAATGCTGGAGTGGGTTGCCATTTACTCCTCCAGGGGATTTTTCCAATTCAGGGATTGGACCTGCATCCTATATGTCTTCTGTATCGGCTGGCAGATTCTTTACCAGTGAGCCATTTGGAACTATCATATAGAGTCTTTTAAATCTGCTTTGCTGAAACTTTTCATGAGTCTCAGATTGAACTTTTAAAGGCCTCTTGCTGCCAGGAAGCCAAGCCAAAGGGTTACCATCAGACTCATCTTCAGTGCCGAAAGATATGAGCAAATTGCTCTCTTCTTGAGGTCTCCTAAATATCCTGAGGTTCCTGCAGCCACCAAGAAGTGACCTTCCCTACTCATCTGCTAAAGACACTGAGAACCTATAGGCAAAGGACTAGTTTATTTTTTCAAGGACATTTATTGTCCCATAATATCAGTCAGTTCCTTAAAGTTTGTCTATTCATATCTGCATTTATGAACACTTTCAAATTGGGCATTCCAACCAAAGTGTTGGCATTACAAAAGATGCTTCCAATTATGTTCTATTATAAACAAAATCAAATCTTATAGAAATTATGCAAGTACTTATATTGCCACAAAAATAAGAATACTCACTAAGAGTTTCCAAATTCTGGAAAGATCAGGTAGGGAGAATAAGATGAATGTTTCAGTTCTTCCTACAAAGTTAGAAGGTACCAAATTACTTTAGGTCATATTTAGCTTAAGAGGAAAAGTTTCCTTATATCTAGAAAAATATTAGAGAACCAGCATAAAGAAACATAAAAATGATAGTCATCCTCATTGAATCATTTAATCTCTTGTAATTGATTCTTGCTGATATTTTTCTAAAATTTTATTGGAGTATAGTTGATTTACAAAGTTGTGTTAGTTTCTGCAATACAGCAAATGAATCAGTTATATAGATGTACATATATTTGTATTTGCATATATATATATATATATGTATATACACACAGATATCCAGTATTTTAAGATTCTCTTCCCATATAAGTCATTACAGAATATTGAGTAGAACTCTCTATGCTATACAGTAAGTCATCTATTTTATATAGAGTAGTGTGTATGTATCAGTTCCAATCTCCCAATTCACCCCTCTCCCCTCTTTCCCTCTTGGCAATCATCAGTTTATTTTCTACACCTGTGATTCTATTTCTGTTTTGTAAATAAATTCATCTGTGCCATTTTTAGATTACACATATGTGATCCCATATGACATTGCCTTTCTCTGTGTGACACACTTCACTCAGTATGACAGTCTCTAGGTCCATCCACGTTGCTGCAAATGGCATTGTTTTCTCTTCTTATGACCAAGCGATACTCCATTGTATATAGGTACCACATCTTCTTTATCTATTCCTCTGTTGATGAATTATAATAGGTTGGTTCCATATCCTGGTTATTGTAAATAATTCTGAAATGAACATTATGGTGTATAATTCTTTTCAAATTATATATTTTTCTGGTGTGGCTAGGCTGGTAAAGAATCTGCCTGTCATGTAGGAAACCTGGGTTTGATCTCTGGGTTGGGAAGATCCCCTGGAGAAGGCAAAGGCTACCCACTCCAGGATTCTGACCTGGAGAATTCCATGGACTGTATAGTCCATGGGGTTGCAAAGAGCTGGACACGACTGAGTGACTTTCACTTTCACTGGATATATGACCAGGAGTGGGATTGCTGGATCACATGGGATCTCTATTTCTAAATTTTTAAAGAACATCCTTATTGTTCTTCATAGTGGCTGTAACAATTTACATTTCCACCAAGAGTGTAGGAGGGTACCATTTTCTCCACATCCTCTCCAGAATTTATTCTTTGTAGATTTTTTTATGATGACCATTCTTACCACTGTGAGGTGATATCTGTTTTGATTTCAGTTCAGTTCAGTTCAGTCGCTCAGTCGTGTCCGACTCTCTGTGACCCCATGAACTGCAGCACACCAGGCCTCCCTGTCCATCACCAACTCTCAGAGTCCACCCAAACCCATGCCCATTGAGTTGGTGATGCCATCCAACCATCTCATCCTCTGTCATCCCATTCTCCTCTTGCCTTCAATCTTTCCCAACATCAGGGTCTTTTCAAATGAGTCAGCTCTTCGAATCAGGGGGCCAAAGTATTGGAGTTTTAGCCTCAACATCAGTCCTTCCAATGAACACCTAGGACTGATCTCCTTTAGGATGGACTGGTTGGATCTCCTTGCAGTCCAAAGGACTCTCAAGAGTCTTCTCCAACACCACAGTTCAAAAGCATCAATTCTTCTGTGCCCAGCTTTCTTTATAGTCCAACTCTCATATCCATACATGACTACTGGAAAAACCACAGCTTTGACTAAATGGACCTTTGTTGGCAAAGTAATGTCTCTGCTTTTGAATATACTATCTAGGTTGGTCATAACTTTCCTTCCAAGGAGTAAGTGTCTTTTAATTTCATGCAATCACCACCTGCAGTGATTTTGGAGCCCCCCAAAATAAAGTCTGCCACGGTTTCCCCATCTATTTGCCATGATGTGATGGAACGAGATGCCATGATCTTAGTTTTCTGAATGTTGAGCTTTAAGCCAACTTTTTCTCTCTCTTCTTTCACTTTCATTGAGAGGCTCTTTAGTTCCTCTTCGTTTTCTGCCATAAGGGTGGTGTTATCTGCTTATGAGGTTATTGACATTTCTCTGGGCAATCTTGATTCCAGCTTGTGCTTCCTCTCATGATGTACTCTGTGTATAAGTTAAATAAGCAGGGTGACAATATACAGCCTTGACGTACTCCTTTTCCTATTTGGAACCTGTCTGTTGTTCCATGTCCAGTTCTAACTGTTGCTTCTTGACCTGCATACAAGTTTCTCAAGAGACAGGTCAGGTGGTCTGGAATTCCCATCTCTTTCAGAATTTTCCACAGTTTATTGTGATCCACACAGTTAAAGGCTTTGGTATAATCAATAAGGCAGAAATAGATGTTTTTCTGGAACTTTCTTGCCTTTTGATGATCCAGCAGATGTTGGCAATTTGCTCTCTGATTCCTCTGCCTTTTCTAAAACCAGCTTGAACATCTGGAAGTTCATGGTTCATGTATTGCTGAAGCCTGGTTTGGAGAATTTTGACATGTGAGATGAGTGCAAGTGTGCGGTAGTTTGAGCATTTTTGGCGTTGCCTTTCTTTGGGATTGGAATGAAAACTTACCTTTTCCAGTCCTGTGGCCACTGCTGAGTTTTCCAAATTTGGTGGCATACTGAGTGCAGCACTTTCACAGCATCATCTTTCAGGATTTGAAATAGCTCACCTGGAATTCCATCACCTCCACTAGTTTGTTTGTAGTGATGCTTCCTAAGGCCCACTTGACTTCACATTCCAGGATGTCTGGCTCTATGTGAGTGATCACACCATTGTGATTATCTGGGTCATGAAGATCTTTTTGTATAGTTCTTCTGTGTATTCTTGCCACCTCTCCTTAATATTTTTTGTTTCTGTTAGGTCCATACCATTTCTGCCCTTTATTGATCACACCGTTGCATGAAATGTTCTCTAGGTATCTCTCTTTTTTGAAGAGATCTCTAGTCTTTCCTATTCTATTGTTTTCCTCTATTTGTTTGTATTGATCGCTGAGTCAGGCTTTCTTATCTCTCCTTGCTATTCTTTGGAACTCTGCATTCAAATGGGTATATCTTTTCTTTTCTCCTTTGCTTTTGGGTCCTTTCTTTTCACAGCTATTTTTAAGGCCTCTTCAAACAGCCTTTTGATTTTCATTTCTTTAATGTTTAGTGATTTTGAGCTTCTTTTTCATGTGGTTTTAAACCATCTGTATGTTGTCTTTGGAGAAATGTCTATTTAGGTCTTCCACCCAGTTTCTGATTGGGGCTTTTTTTTTCATTGATACTGAGATGCATGAGGTATTTGTGTATTTTGGAGATTAAACCCTTGTTTGTTGCATACGTTGCAAATATTTTCTCCCATTCTGAGGGTTGTCTTTTCATTTTGCTTATGGTTTCCTTTGCTGTGCAAAAGCTTTTAAGTTTGACCAAGCCCCATTTGTTTATTTTTGTTTTTATTTTTATTATTCTAGGAGGTGGACCAAAAAGATCTTGCTGTGATTTATGTCAGAGAGTGTTCTGCTTATGTTTTTCTCTAAGAGTTTTATAATATTTGGCTTTACATCCAGGTCTTTAATCCATTTTGAGTTTGTTTTTGTGTAGGGTGTTAGGGTGTGTTCTCATTTCTTTGATTTACATATAGCTGTTCAGTTTTCCCAGCACCATGTACTAAAGAGTCTTTTTCTCTGTTGAATATTCTTGTCTTGTTTGTCATAGATTAGGTAACTATGGGTGCAAGGGTTTATCTCGGGACTGTCTACCCTTTTCCATTGATCTATATTTCTTTTTTTTTGCATTCATACCATACTTTCTTGATTTCTGTAGCTTTGAAGTATGGTCTGAAGTTGGAGAGCCTGATTTCTCCAGCTCCATTTTTCTTTCTCAAGGTTGCTCATGCTATTTGATTTTCTTTTTTGTTTGTTTCCATACAAATTGTGAAGTGTTTTATTCCAATTCTGTGAAAACGCTCTTGGTTTTGATGGGAACACACTGAATCTGCAGATGACTTTGGGAGTACAGTCTTTTTGAAAGTATTGATTCTTCCAGTCTCAAAACATGAGCTCTCTTCCCTTCGGTTTGTGCCATCTTTGATTTTTTTCATCAGTTATTCCTGGGATAAATCTCCCTTGTGCATGGTATTTGTAAGGCCTCCCCAGACAGCCATTTTGCTTTTTTGCATTTCTTCTCCATGGGGATGGTCTTGATCCCTGTCTCCTGAACAGTGTCACGAACCTCATTCCATGGTTCATCAGGCATTCTATCTATCAGATCTAGGCCCTTAAATCTATTTCTCACTTCCACTATATAATCATAAGGGATTTGATTTAGGTCATATATGAATGGTCTAGCTGTTTTCCGTACTTTCTTCAATTTAAGTCTGAATTTGGCAATAAGGAGTTCATGATCTGAGCCACAGTCAGATCCTGATCTTGTTTTTGTTGACTGTATAGAGCTTCTCCATCTTTGGCTGCAAAGAATATAATCAATCTGATTTCAGTGTTGACCATCTGGTGATGTCCTTGTGTAGAGTCTTCTCTTGTGTTGTTGGAAGAGGGTGTTTGCTATGACCAGTGCATTTTCTTGGCAAAACTCTATTAGTCTTTGCCCTGCTTCATTCCGCATTCCAAGGCCAAATTTGCCTGTTACTCCAGGTGTTTCTTGACTTCCTACTTTAGCATTCCAGTCCTCTATAATGAAAAGGACATCTTTTTTGTGTGTTAGTTCTAAAAGGTCTTGTAGGTCTTCATAGAACCTTTCAACTTCAGCTTCTTCAGCATTACTGGTTGGGGCATAGGCTTGGATAACTGTGATATTGAATGGTTTGCCTTGGAAACGAACAGAGATCATTCTGTCATTTTTGAGATTGCATCCAAGTACTGCATTTCAGACTCTTTTGTTGACCATGATGGCTACTCCATTTCTTCTGAGGGATTCCTTCCCGCAATAGTGGGTATAATGGTCATCTCAGTTAAATTCACCCATTCCAGTCCATTTTAGTTCGCTGATTCCTAGAATGTCGACATTCACCCTTGCCATCTCTTGTTTGACCACTTCCAATTTGCCTTGAGTCATGGACCTGACATTTCAGGTTCCTATGCAATATTGCTCTTTACAGCATTGGATCTTGCTTCTATCACCAGTCACATGCACAACTGGGTAATGTTTTTGCTTTGGCTCCATTCCTTCATTCTTTCTGGAGTTATTTCTCCACTGATCTCCAGTAGTATTGGGCACCTAATGACCTGGGGAGTTCCTCTTTTGGTATCTTATCATTTTGCCTTTTCCTACTGTTCATGGGGTTCTCAAGGCAAAAATACTGAAGTGGCTTGCCATTCTCTTCCCATGGAAAAGAAATGCAAAAAAGCAAAATGGCTGTCTGGGGAGGCCTTACAAATAGCTGTGAAAAGAAGAGAGGTGAAAAGCAAAGGAGAAAGGGAAAGATATAAGCATCTGAATGTAGAGTTCCAAAGAATAGCAAGAAGAGATAAGAAAGCCTTCTTCAGCGATCAATGCAAAGAAATAGAGGAAAACAACAGAATGGGAAAGAATAGAGATCTCTTCAAGAAAATTAGACAGACCAAAGGGAACATTTCATGCAAAGATGGGCTCGATAAAAACAGAAATGGTATGGACCTAACAGAAGCAGAAGATATTAAGAAGAGGTGGCAAGAATACACAGAAGAACTATACAAAAAAAGATCTTCACAACCCAGATAATCATGATGGTGTAATCACTAATCTAGAGCCAGACATTTTGGAATGTGAAGTCAAGTGGGCCTTAGAAAGCATCACTATGAACAAAGCTATTGGAGGAGATGGAATTCCAGTAGAGCTGTTTCAAATCCTGAAAGATGATGCTGTGAAAGTGCTGCACTCAATATGCCAGCAAATTTGGAAAACTCAGCAGTGGCCATAGGATTGGAAAAGGTCAGTTTTCATTCCAATTCCAAAGAAAGGCAATGCCAAAGAATGCTCAAACTACTGCACACTTGCACTCATCTCACATGCTAGTAAAGTAATGCTCAAACTTCTCCAAGCCAGGCTTCAGCAAAATGTGAACCGTGAACTCCCTGATGTTCAAGCTGGTTTTAGAAAAGGAAGAGGAACCAGAAACCAAATTGCCAACATCTGCTGGATCATGGAAAAGGCAAGAGAGTTCCAGAAAAACATCGATTTCTGCTTTATTGACTATGCCAAAGCCTTTGACTGTGTGGATCACAATAAACTGTGGAAAATTCTGAAAGAGATGGGAATATCAGACCACCTGACCTGCCTCTTAAGAAATCTGTATGCAGGTCAGGAAGCAACAGTTAGAACTGGACATGGAACAACAGACAGGTTCCAAATAGGAAAAGGAGTATGTCAAGGCTGTATATTGTCACCCTGCTTATTTAACTTCTATGCAGAGTACAGCAGGAGAAATGCTGGACTGGAAGAAACACAAACTGGAATCAAGATTGCCGGGAGAGATATCAATCGCCTCAGATATGCAGATGAGACCACCCTTATGGCAGAAAGTGAAGAGGAGCTAAAAAGCCTCTTGACGAAAGTGAAAGAGGAGAGTGAAAAAGTTGGCTTAAAGCTCAACATTCAGAAAATGAAGATCATGGCATCTGGTCCCATCACTTCATGGGAAATAGATGGAGAAACAGTGGAAACAGTGTCAGACTTTATTTTTGGGGCTCCAAAATCACTGCAGATGGTGACTGCAGCCATGGAATTAGACGATGCTTACTCCTTGGAAGAAAAGTTATGACCAACCTAGATAGTATATTCAAAAGCAGAGACATTACTTTGCCGACTAAGGTCCGTCCAGTCAAGGCTGTGGTTTTTCCAGTAGTCATGTATGGATGTGAGAGTTGGACTGTGAAGAAGGCTGAGCGCCGAAGAATTGATGCTTTTGAACTGTGGTGTTGGAGAAGACTCTTGAGAGTCCCTTGGACTGCAAAGAGATCCAACCAGTCCATTCTAAAGGAGATCAGCCCTGGGATTTCTTTGGAAGGAATGATGCTGAAGGCTAAGCTCCAGTACTTTGGCCACTTCACGTGAAGAGTTGACTCACTGGAAAAGACTCTGATGCTGGGAGGGATTGGGGGCAGGAGGAGAAGGGGATGACAGAGGATGAGATGGCTGGATGGCATCATGGACTCGATGGATGTGAGTCTGAGTGAACTCTGAGAGATGGTGATGAACAAGGAGGCCTGGTGTGCTGTGATTCATGGGGTCGCAAAAAGTCGGACACGACTGAGCGACTGAACTGAACTGTGCATGGTGTATGATCATTTAAATGTGTTGTTGGATTCAGTTTGTTAGTATTTTGTTGAGGATATTTGTATCTATTTTCATCAGTGATATTGGCCTATATATATATTTGTGTGTGTGGTCTTTTTGTCTGGTTTTTGTATCAGGGTGATTGTGGCCTCACACAACTAGGAGATGTTCCTTTTGCAAATTTTTGGAATAGTTTGAGAAGGATAGATGCTAATTCTTCTCTAATCGTTCGATAGAATTCACTTATGAAACCATCTAGTCCTGGACTTTTGTTTGTTGTATGAAATGAAATATTTCCTGCCATGTCAGTGGGCAAGAAATGTCACAGCCATGAGCAGTTTTGGGCCTCCAAATGTGAATGAGGGCTCCCCAAGTGGAAAACAATGCCTGTGATCCAATAGACGCTGCCACCCCCACCCCATGGTGGTTTCTCAGGAATTCAGGGGAATACAAGCAGCAGCCATCCACCACATATGCCACTCCTTTCAGAGAACAAGGCATTAAGGGTGGGAACAATCAAGAAACAATCAAGGATTTGGCCCTGGAGGTGCATATGAAAGGAATGAATTCAGTGAGTCTGGAGACTTGCATTTTCCCACACATAGAAATGAAGTGAAGTGAAGTCGCTCAGTCATGTCCGACTCTTTGCGACCCCATGGACTGTAGCCCACCAGGGTTCTCCATCCATGGAATTTTCCAAGCATGAATATTAGAGTGGGTTGCCAGATAAGTTTCTTAGCTTGGTGTCTGGTTTTCCTTCCTCAAGAATAATCTTTGATGCTCAAACTGCCTTCCCCCTTTGTTGCAAACTTGTATATAGCCTGAATCCCTCTCCCGACTCCTTGTAACAGTTTTCCCAGGGCTACTAAGATGCTGCCTCCCTGGATCAGAGTCCTTAACATTCCCACCAAATAAAATAACTCTATTTTCAGGTTGTGACTAATTTTTTAGTCAACAGTTGTGAATTTTTTTTAGTCAGTTTTAATTTCAGTACTTGTGATTGATCTGTTCATATTTTCATGTTTTTCTGGCTCACTCTTGGAAAGTTGTACTTTTCTAAGCATTTACCTATCTCTTCTAGGGTTGCGCATTTTACTTCCATATAGCTGCCCACAGTAGTCTCATGATCCTTGGGATTCCTGAGGTATCAGTTGCAACTTCCCCTTTTTCATTTCTAATTTTGTTGATTTGAATCCTCTCCTTTTTCTTCCTAATGGGTCTGGCTATAGGTTTATCAGTTTGGTTTATCTTCTCAAAGAACCAATTTTTAGTTTCATTCATCTTGTTATTGTTTTCTTCGTCTCTATTTCATTTCTTCTTGCTCTGTTCTTTATGAGTTCTTTCTTCTAATTTCAGTTTTGTTTGTTCTTCTTTCTCTGGTTGCTCTAAGTGTAAGGTTCAGCTGAGTTCGGTTCGGTCGCTCAGTCGTGTCCGACTCTCCGCGACCCCATGGATCGCGTAAGGTTAGGCTGTTTATTTGCCTTTGTTGTTGTTTGTTTCCTGAGGTAAGGTTGTGTTACTATAAACTTTCCTCTCAGAATTACTTTTGCTGTGTCCCGTAGGTTCTGAGTCATTTTCTTCTCGCTGTTATTTGTCTCTAGGTACTTTTTTTTATTTCTCTGATTTCTTCATTGATCTTTTGGTTGTCTAGTAACATCGTTTAGCCTCCAAACGTTCATGTGTTTTTACAGTTTTTCCTTCCCTATAACTGATTTCTCACAGTGACATGGTTTAGAAAAGATGCTTGATATAATCTCAATATTCTTAAATTTGCTGAGTTATAACTCATGGCCCAAGGTGTGATCTAGCCTGGAGAATGTTCCATGTACACTTCAGAAGAAAGTAAATTTCTGCTGCCTTTGGATGGACTATCCTGTAGATATGAAATCAATCTGATCTAATAAGTTACTTAAGGCTTGTGTTTCCTTGTTAATTTTTGGTCTGGATGATCTATCCATTGGTGTGAGTAGGGTGTTATAATATCCCAGTTGTACTGTGTTACTGTTGATTTCCCCTTTGACAGCAGTTAGTATTTGCCTTATTTATTGAGGTGCCTCTATGTTGGGTCCATATATATTTACAATTGTTATATTTTCTTCCTGGATTGATACTTTGATCCTTGTGTAGTATCCTTTCTTGTCTCTTGTAATCATCTTTATTTTAAAGTCTATTTTTTTCTGATATGAATATTACTCTTCCAACTTTCTTTGATTTCCTTTTGCATGAACTCTCATCTGCAATCTCATTTTTCCTCCGAGTCCCCTCCCAGGTGTTGGTCATGATCACATCACCTTTCTTTCCCTTTCCTATTCAATTATATGTGTATCTTATGTCTGTATCTTTCTTATAGGCTTGATTACATAGGAATTCTGTCAGTTTCCAGTTAGGTTTTTAGTGAGAATTGTTCCATATGTGCATATACATTTTTGGTGTGTTCAGGGTAGTAGGTGAATATCACATGATTTAACTCTACCATCTTAATCTTCTCCTTGCCACCAATAAGAAAGTGACAAAAATATAATCTAAGGAAGTTTTAGCATGATTTATAATCTCCCCTATATAACTTAACATGTGAAATAAGGCTAATTCATGTAATATCTTTCTTTACATAAAGAGCAAAAATCTTCTGAGATGTTTCAGGGACCTCTGAAAAGTTCCCAAATAAACTTGAGGTCAAAAGGACTTCATAGATGAAACACAACACCTTTGCTCTCTAAGTGGATTACTTAAAAGGGGAAAAATCTTTCAGGATCTTTTCAGAGCAGTCCAACTGTCCATAAAACTTTTGTCTTTTAATATATGAAAGTAAAAAGAAATAAAGTTTCATTTTTACTTAAGTATACTATTAATATTAAAGCTTAATTTCATAAGCTTTATAGTAAATTCACTTAATTTTAGCCAGCTTGACTACTCATAGTGAGTCTCTTATCCCCTGTTCTGCATGCTGTGATCTCTCCTTCTCTGTTTCATCCTGAGACAAATACTTGAAGGAGGAGGAGGGGCTTTTGTTTGTTTTTATTTTTAGCAAAAGCACATCCTCCTATCTCATAACTTTTCTTAGCCAAGGACCCATCCTTCTTTCCTTGCAGAGTTGCTTCTCCTGTTATTTCCAGTAGTCCTAATTAAATACATTAGTTAGAATTCTGAAATTTTAGAAAACTTAATTTCTAATAAAAACTAAGAAGTAGGCATATGAACTGTCATACCAGAATTAATTAGATTAACAAATTTATGAATATATTTTATAATATATAGAAACATGCCCTTCAACTACATCATTCTCAATCTCCATTTTTTTTCCCTTCTAGATATATAGTTCTATTTTAATTTATGAGAGGTGGCCTAAAACAATTTCTACTAGGTTCTGAATATCAGCTGTGATCGTGAGTTTAGTCAGATCAGTTGCCTCTCATCTTATTTTCTGCTTTTAAAATATATTTAGTCACCAATCTGAGGAAGTTGTCCATTTACAGAAACTTGAGGATCCTGGTTTTAAGAAATTCTTTACAGTCTATAGTTTGGCCTTTGACCAAGGAGTTAAAGATGCCTGAAAAGGGTCATCTGTAGCCTCAGGTGGTCTTATCTTAAAAGTTAACTGTAGAGAAAAAAAATGTTGACTGCTATTTCAGTACTACAAGGGTCAAGCTGCCCACCACTGGTGCACCTGAGGAGAACTCAGGATGGGAAAGGGGGAAGCCTTCTGTGCCCAGATCTTCTGTAATTGGTGACAATGCTGAGTTTCACTTGGCGGCGGATAAGCTAACTTTGAGGAGTAGGTTTTCCTTGGATTTAACTTCAAGAAAAGATCCCTGGGTTACCCTGGAATTTACAAGGATTAAAATGTAATTAAAATGTAAACTAAAATTTACAAGGATTAAAGTTACAGGGATTTTTGCTCAGTTGAGAGACACTGGGGTAGTTTGGATTCAGTGATTAAATAGGAGGCCGAGATGATGTCTTTCCTATATTCAGCTACTTTAATAGAATTTGTTGGAAAAATTTATAGATACCAAATGACAGCTCCCAGCTTCAAAGAAATGAAACAAATCTTCCAACCTGTGACAGCTTTCTCAGGCAGCCAAGAAACTTGTGGGAGTGTTGGAGGCCAGTCCACATACTGGGTAGTGGTCCCATAGAGAAACTCATTTATTAATTTAAAATTTGCTTGTGCAGAAAATAGCTTACAGTGAATGGCACCACCAGATTTGTGGTCTCTGAAGGAGAAGATTTAACTCTGGAACCAAAGATAGTCTCAGTCACTCAGAGCTTTGTGTGCAAAGTTTTACTTAAAGTGACAGGACAGAGAAAGCTTCTGACATAGATACCGTAAGGGGGTAGAAAGAGGACCCGCCTCACTAGTTTAAGCAGGACCTTATATACTTCTCAACTTGCTGCTGAGAATTGATAACAAGAACACCTCAAGGTTGTACGAGTTCCACCAGAGCCTTTCCAAGGCATACATCCTGAGATAACTTTGGCAGAAGATTGGCCAGGGAGGATGGGTTCTGGGCAATGTCTCTGGGCAAGATACACTGTTGCTGTGTAATCAGGGGCACAAGTCTTGAGAAACAGGTTCCCAGGCAACATCTGTTACAGCTATAATTATTAACATAGAGCCTAAGAAAAGCATTTCCATGAGTGAGAACTTGTGCTCTGTGGCCATTAGTTCCGGACCTGAAGAAAGGCCAGTTTTCAGGCAAGATACATAATTGAACAAGGATTAAGGAAAGCATGAGAGAGAATGTTCATCTCCATCTTAAAGGGACTGCCTGCCTAAGATTTAACTCTTTCACAGGGACCCGCAGAAAAAGCTGGACACCCAATGCTCTCAACATTCACAGTGGTTTTAGACTGCAGGAGGGAGAAACTGAGAAATGTAGAAGAGTTGAACAGCTCTAGGGTGACACCGAGAGGAGTTATGCTCACAAATAGCACCTTGGCCTGTCACTCAGCTATCAGTATGATTCTATCCTGACTAGCCGATTTTAAAATGGGAAACAAACCTTTCAAATTAAAAGGAAGAGGGATGACAGGTTGCCAGCCTTCAGCTTACACCCCAACCCAGGGTTTATACAGGTACATATACTTGCAAGTACTCACTTAATTGAGAACTCACCCAAGATGGAGCTCTGTTGATACTCCAAAACACATTTTGAATTTTGTGTATGCAGTTAGAGAAAGTTGTCTTGATAAGATATCTTCTCAGAATTCTGACCTTAAAGGAACAAAAGCCCTTTTGGGAGGAACTTGAATTTATCTCTCTGTGCCTTTGAGATGTAGATGTTCTACTTGAACTGCTAGGCGTCCTGTTTCTATTTTGAAAGCTTGGTCTCTGCAATCCAGAATGTACACATAATATGGGGTACAGCTTCCAGCCAGTAAGACAAACTGGGTTTCCAAGTAGTCTCTTGGCTGTGTCAGCTCTCAGGCAAATTTGTCATATGGGGTCCCATTCTATAAAGGCCTGTGTCATCTCAACTTTCATTGCATCTGCTAAGCAATGAAGGCCTTTACTTTCTTAAGCTGTTTTCTAGAGCTTGTGAAGGCAATATACTTTGCACTCCCTTGTGGGGACATCTCTTGCCTCTTATTGGTTTGAATTGCTATTAAGATAGTATTTGTCAATGGCAGATGATGGATCCTTAGATGGAATAAATTTCTAAATTGGTACATTTTTAGAATGCTCTCATTGTAAACAGGCCAGAAAGGCAGGGGGATGAGTCCTAGTGGGTCTGAGGTGCAGGCTGAGGGTCAGTTCCCAGAGGGCAGACACAGGATCTGTGGAAGGTTAGAAGCTAGAGGATGCTGGGTCCCTGCTGCTGTGGGGAGGCACCTGGCCCTAGGTGCAGCTCCAGGCAGTCTGCTCATCAAGACAAGTTTGAACTCCCCAAGACAGTGCACTTAGCAAAGAGGACAGAGAATGCTAATGCCGCAAAGAATGCATGAGAATGGCGCTCGTGTGTCCACTCCATCAACTCCCACGCAGCACAAAGTAGGGCTGGGCTGTTCTTTGTCTAGAACACCCAGCACAAGTCATGCTTCACACTCTCACAAGCCACTGTGCCCAATCAAGAGGAGCTCACAGGCCACAGCCCACAGGTGGGAACAAGCTGACTTTGCTGCGGGGAAAGTATCGCACCCTGTGTTCTCCCCCGAGGTTGGATTCAATATGGAGTTCCTGGTGATCTCACTGGAGCGGCCAAAACACATGCAGAACCATCCCTTTTGCTTGACAGCTTGCTTCCAGGAAACAAGGTCACGAATCACAGAACATCAAGTAGCCTATTCAAGCTGGGCGTGACAGAGCCTGTTCCAGAAAGACTTGCTCTTGCGCTGTAGCCTGTCCCTGCAGGGAAATGCACCTCATGGTGAAGAACGGTGAGCCCCTGAGGCTGACACAGAAGCTGCCCTGACTCCTAGCCTCCTGAGGGGGCCTTGCAATCTCAGATTTGTGAGATAAGGCACGTCTGCTGTTTATGTCCTTTCTCTGGTATCCTATTATGGCAGATTAAACACCAGTCATGAAGGATTTAACAGCAGGAGGCACAGGAACAGCCTGCAGAGTACTCAGAAGGAGGGCAGGGCTGGTCTACACTGAGTGAAAAAGAGACGCCAACTCTGCCTTGACAGGTGGAGGAGGGAGGATTAAAGATGCAGGGATGTGGGAATGGGCTGGATGGCGGTGGCTGGTGAGGGCAGAGGTCCAGAGGACCTTCCACAAACTGAGCACTAGTATCACCAACAAGCTCAGACACAGGGCTGGGCTGTAGACCGGGGCTGACGGTGGACACAAGATTGCAGGGGTGTCTCCACGGTGGCACCTGGGGAGATACAATGAGAGAATAAGACGCAAGGTGTCTGAACGCAGTTGTCAGAAGGAAAGTCAATGAAATTACTGTGACATTTCAAGAAAAAGGGGCAGCAAGCCCACTCTGGGCTATGGAGATGGTTACAAGGAACCAGGACTCTTAGGGGCAAAGTAGATGAACGGATGACATGTGTGACCCTCACTATGGCCTCTGAGAAGGAATCAAGGATGAATGGGTTAGGGGATACAGGGTGCCAGCCAGTGGCATGGATTTTAGTAAGGAGGTGTGGCAGTGGGTACACAACCATGAGGACTACTGGTCCGATTGTGAACTGCCAAACTGAGAGAGGAATGGGGCAACCAGTTGGAGGTTCTGTTGAGCAGGAGCTTGGAGATGGCGCCTGTGATGCCAGGGCACTGCCTTCTAGGAGGCATGTACACCCCAAACCAATGACCACAGCCAGGTGTTCCCAGGGGTAGAATATGTGGGAAGGAAACAGGTGGGGCCCATTTGTCATCACTCGCAGGGACCTACTTGGGAACTGGAATCTCATATACTCGACTCTGGACACTGCCAGTTCAGAGGTCTGGGCATTCAAAGTGCGGGTGCTTCCACCATGGGAGAAGTTCCTGCTGGCCTCATCACTATGGGTTACTCCTGCCAAAAGGCCAGCAGACAAGAGTCAGCAGTGTAGAGGGGAAAACTGACCCAGACCATGTGAGGAGGTAGGTCAGGTCGGCTGAGTACAAAGAGGCTGAGAAGATTGGTTTGGAGTCCACATGGACATCTCTGGTCTTCTATTCCTCATCTGGATGCTGAATGGACAGGTAGGGGCTGTGGCTCAAAAGACATGCTGACCAAGGGTCAGGCCCTCAGGAAAGAGGCTCTGGGTACCACCAGGTCAGCCTCATACCAGCACAGGTGCACACTGGAGGTGAAAGGAGATGGATGGTAGGTAGGGATGTGAGGGAGATGGATGGTAGGTAGGGATGTGAGTATCTTCACATGCTGCATGATCTATGGCAAGCACAGCTAATGCACAGGCCTGGTGGAAGGGACGAGAGCAGACGCCTGTGGGACATGGACGGCACCTCCACGTGGGCGCAGGCTCGTGGGGCAGGGGCTGGAGCAGCGAGGCTGGCCAGTCCCACTCTCTGTAGGGCTCCTAGGGCTGCTGCACGTCTCCTTCCGCAGGGCCTGGTTAGGGTTCCCTGCAGCCGGGCTCACCGGGATCCACACATGAGCGCACCAGGGACCAAGGCAAACCGTGTCTTGCCACTTCTGACAACATCCAAGTCACACAGGCCATCTTTTCTCCATTCTGTTGGTTCCTAGACAGTAACAAGTTCACCAGCTACAAAAGAAGATGCAGATCCTGTATTCAGTAGGAGGAAGTCAAGATCAAGTCAGGTCAGATGCATACCAGGGACGGGATGGGGAGAGAGAGGATGGAGACCTGCTTGGAGACCGTGTTCTCCAGTTGCATTTGCTGGGGGGTGGGGGAGTGGACAAGGTGGCCAGAAGGGAGAGTGAGTCACAGGTCTGGCAGCAATAGAAAGAGTCACTCAGGCGTTTGGAGGTCAGGAGAGAGGAGCCCATTCCCAGACCCCTGCTCCTGAGTCAGTGTTAGAGACCCCCAGGCAACACTCTGACCCCTGTAGGCTGCACCCTGTGCCGGGCATCCTCCAGGAAGGAGACACCGCTGTTGTCATCTCCTGCGCATTCCCTCCAGGGCCCCAGCACATCTATGGGCATCCCACTTTACAGATGGACTGCTGAGATGCAGATGGCTTAGGCGTCTTGCCATGGTCCCTATCTCTGATCCAGATCTAAGGCTGAAAATTTCAGGCCTTCTGCTCCTACACTAGCTGTGCAAACTCGGGTTGTTAGGTCCTATTTGTGAAAGCCAACTTTCCTCCTTAAAAGAGCAACTATAATTCCTATTGCAAGGCTTAGACTGGGGGTTTCATGTGAAGGAGAGTATATCAGAACAGGCTTCCTGATGATGGCAGACCTCAAACTGAGAGTTATGATTTGCAGGGCAGTGTAAAGGAGTCAGTCCAGTGGGCTGGGGAAAGGGATGGGCAAGATGCCCAGTGGGAAATACTGGGAGAGGCCTAAGGGAAAGGCATGAGGACTGGGGTGAGGAGAACCAGAACTGGACAGGGGGAAGCTGGCAGTCTCCCAGGGGAGGCTGCATTTGGGGTTTTTCTAAAGGCGGATGGTCAGGAAGCCGCAGGTGGGAGCAGGGTGCTGCCAGACAGTGAGTGAGTGCCACCTGCCTGCACTGCTCGGGTGACAGCATCGGAGTGGGCGTCACTCCTGGTTTCCTTCCCACTGCATCCACCAAAGGGTGCAGCCCAGTCAGCTGCCAGGAGGCCGGGCCCTGCAGCCAGGCAGACGTCCTCCAGCCCCTGAGCCGGCCGAGGAGATGGAGCTGCGGGGCTGGCTGCCTCTGCTCCTGCAGTTGGGCCTGATGTGGCCCCTGGGGGCTCTTTCTGAGCCCCGACTGAGGGTATTCGTGGTTCCCCCACAGCCACATGGACGTGGGCTGGCTGCACACCGTACAGGTAGGTGCCCCGAGCGACCCCTGCACACCTCTTGAAGCTGCGGTCCTTTTTCCATCAGGACTCCAGAGGGCGTTTGTGTCCTGGGTCTCTGCCATCAGGAAACTTGGCCTTGGCCCACCTGTAACTTGGCTATGGACTGGATGTTGGCTTCCCTGGTGGCTCACATAGTAAAGAATCTGCCTACAATGTAGGAGACTGAGGTTCGATCCCTGGGTCAGGAAGATCCCCTAGAGAAGGAAATAGTAACCCATATCAGTATTCTTCCCTGGAGAATCCCGGGGACAGAGGAGTGTGGTGGGCTATAGTCCATGGGGCTACAAAGAGTTGGACACGACAGAGCAACTAAAGTAGACTGGCTGTCTGTGGGCAGGGGTGAGGATGTGTCCACAGCCACAGCGTGTGGAAGATGTCCTTTGAAATTCCATGGAGTGAATGAATGAACCAGGGCAGAGGAAAAGAGGGAAAGACTGATTTTTATAAGTTTCTGGTGCGGGTAACTGAAATGAATACCCAGACCTGCACAAGCTCTTTCTGGAAGGAGGAAGGAAATAAATGAATAGGATCACTCTGGGATCGTGGATGCAATACTTTCCATGAGATGTTAATAACTGAGTCGCTCATTTTAAAGGGAGTCAGGCAGCAAGAGGCCCCGGAGGCTGAGGGTTGAGTCTGGTCCCGGGTCACTGGGCAGCCTCTGTGGGTGGTCACCCAACTGCATGTGGAACTGCGGATGTGTGGGGAGGCATGCTCATCACCCTCAGTTTAGAGAAGGCACACTGAGGCCCGGGGTGGGGTGTGGCCCAAGTTGCAGACATTGTTATCTTGCCAGCTAACCCCCTCCCAGGGCTCCTTGCATTCCTTTATCAACATCTCTGGGCACCATGCTGAACCAGCCTGACTCAGATGGGAGCATACTCAGCTCCATCCTGGGTGTTCCCAGCCTCTGGAGAGGAGATAGATCCAGAGAGATGACTCTCAGCGTCAGCTTCTCTCAGCCTCAGCCCTTGACACCTGCTTCCCCATCATTTCATCCCAAGAAGGCCCATCAGGGTCCCTGGACCTCACTCCCAGGGCCCTGTTGTCAATTGGTCTGTGATCCAAGGCAGGAGCAGTTAGCACACCCCTCTGGGACGCTGAACCAGGCCTTAGCTGGGCTGGCAATCCCTCTGTCACGTAGAGTGTCTTTCTCCTCATGACTCTCCTCAGGAGCAGGCTCCCATCAAAGGTTGTCCACCTGGATCCTTCTCTCAGTGAAGGGCTCTCCATGTGTCCATCACAGAGTGGACAATGGACTCCTTTGTTTGAGGATCGCGGGGAGCTGATTGCAGGACCTGGACAGGGTTGGGGAGTGCCAGTGGCCCCCGGACATCTTGTCTACCTGGGCGTTCCTCCTCGGTCCCTGGTCCACGCCCTCTGGTTTCCCCCACGAGTCTGGAGTGATGGTCTCTCCCCCTCCCCACCCCAGGAGAGCATGCAGGCTTATGTCACCAACGTCTACAACTCCGTGGTGGAGCAACTGACCCTTGAGAAGAAGCGCAGGTTCATTGCCGTGGAGCAGGAGTATTTCCGGCTGTGGTGGGATGGCGTTGCCTCGGACACGCAGAAAGGCCAGGTAATGCTGCCCTCAGGGGGTCCTCACCAGGCAGCTGAGAGCAGATGCCCTGGGGGTCCCAGGGACAACTCAGCAGGAAGCAGTTGGGTTATGCTCTGTGTGTCCAGATCAGGGCTGCATAGACCAGGAGGCCCCAACAGCGCTGAGCTATGCCCCGGGTCCAATTAGTACAGGTTTGTGTTCAACCCCATGCCCAGGGGAAAAGGCTGTGTCTGATCCTGCCTTTCCGGTGCCTCCTCAAAAGTTGCAGCTCTGGCAACCCAGCCGGGCACCAGCTGGTGTGAATGGGGTCACCTTTGACCCTGGCCACACCAGGGTGACCCTGTGTCCACACCCTCTGACTTCATTTATGAATCTGCGTGGCTCCCACAGACACTGGAGCCAGTGACCATCCAGCTGTGCAGGACTCCCTGTGGATTAACCTTCTGATTAATTCTGTATCACAGTGGGTCAGAGGCCATGGTCCTTGGAGGCGCAGTCTGGGGCCAGGTCCTCTCCCCTATCCGTGTCATCACAGGTGGGGCTGACCTCTTCAGCTGCATGTGAAGTCACTGGTAGCATCAGTTCAGTTCAGTCACTCAGTCATGTCCGACTTTGTGACCGCATGAATCGCAGTACGCCAGGCCTCCCTGTCCATCACTGACTCCCAGAGTTCACTCACACTCAAGTCCATCGAGTCAGTGATGCCATTCAGCCATCTGATCCTCGGTTGTCCCCTTCTCCTCTTGCCCCCAGTTCCTCCCAGCATCAGAGTTTTTTCCAGTGAGTCAACTCTTCGCGTGAGGTGGCCAAAGTACTGGAGTTTCAGCTTCAGCATCATTCCTTCCAAAGAAATCCCAGGGTTGATCTCCTTCACAATGGATTGGTTGGATCTCCTTGCAGTCCAAGGGACTCTCAAGAGTCTTCTCCAACACCACAGTTCAAAAGCATCAATTCTTCGGCACTCAGCTTTCTTCACAGTTCAACTCTCACATCCATACATGACCACTGGAAAAACCATAGCCTTGATTAGATGTACCATTGTTGGCAAAGTAATGTCTCTGCTTTTGAATATACTATCTAGGTTGGTCATAACTTTTCTTCTAAGGAGTAAGCATCTTTTAATTTCATGGCTGGAATCACCATCTGCAGTGATTTTGGATCCCCCCAAATAAAGTCTGACACTGTTTCCACTATTTCCCCATCTGTTTCCCATGAAGTGATGGGACCGGATGCCATGATCTTTGTATTCTCAATGTTGAGCTTTAGGCCAACTTTTTCACTCTCCACTTTCACTTTCATCAAGAGGCTTTTTAGTTTCTCTTCATTTTCTGCCATAAAAGTGGTGTCATCTGCATATCTGAGGTTATTGATATTTCTTCTGGAAATCTTGATTCCAGCTTGTGCTTCTTCCAGTCAAGCATTTCTTATGATGTACTCTGCATATAAGTTAAATAAGCAGGGTAACAATATACAGCCTTGACAAACTCCCTTTCCTATTTGGAGCCAGTCTGTTGTTCCATGTCCAGTTCTAACTCTTGCTTCCCGATCTGCATACAGATTTCTCAAGAGGCAGGTCAGGTGGTCTGGTATTCCCATCTCTTTCAGAATTTTCCACAGTTTATTGTGATCTGCACAGTCAAAGGCTTTGGCATAGTCAATAAAGCAGAAATAGATGTTTTTCTGGAACTCTCTTGCTTTTTCAATGATCCAGTGGATGTTGGCAGTGGATGTCTGCCTTTTCTAAAACCAGCTTGAACATCTGGAAGTTCACAGTTCATGTATTGCTGATCTGGCTTGGAGAATTTTGAGCATAACTTTACTCGTGTGTGAGAAGAGCGCAATTGTGGGGTAGTTTGAGCAATTCTTTGGTATTGCCTCTCTTTGGGACTAGAATGAAAACTGACCTTTTCCAGTCCTTTGGCCACTGCTGAGTTTCCAAATTTGCTGGCATACTGAGTGCAGCACTTTCACAGCATCATCTTTCAGGATTTGAAATAGCTCACCTCAAATTCCATCACCTCCACTAGCTTTGTGGTAGTGATGCTTCCTAAGGCCCATTTAACTTCACATTCCATGATGCCTGTGTCTAGTGAGTGATCACACCATCGTAATTACCTTGGTCATGAAGATCTTTTTTGTATAGTTCTTCTGTGTATTCTTGCCACCTCTCAATATCTTCTGCTTCTGTTAAGTTCATACCACTTCTGTCCTTATTGAGCCCATTTTGCATGAAATGTTCCCTTGGTATTTCTAATTTTCTTAAAGGGATCTCTAGTCTTTCCCCTTCTGTTCTTTCCCTCTATTTCTTTGCATTGATTGCTGAGGAAGGCTTTCTTATCTCTTCTTGCTGTTCTTTGGAACTCTGCATTCAGATGCTTATATCTTTCCTTTTCTCCTTTGCTTTTATTTCTCTTCTTTTCACAGCTATATGTAAGGCCTCCTCAGACAGCCATTTTGCTTTTTTGCATTTCTTTTCCATGGGGTTGGTCTTGATCCCTGTCTCCTGAACAATGTCATGAACCTCCATCCATAGTTCTTCAGGTACTGTATCTATCAGATCTAGTCCCTTAAATCTATTTCTCACTTCCACTGTATACTCATAAGGGATTTGATTTAGGTCATACATGAATGCTTTAGTGGTTTCCCCCACGTTCTTTGATTTAATTCTGAATTTGGCAATAAAGAGTTCATGATCTGAGCCACAGTCAGCTCCTGATATTGTTTTTGTTGACTGTATAGAGCTTCTCCATCTTTAGCTGCAAAGAATATACTCAATCTGATTTCAGTTTTGACCAACTGGTGATGTCCATGTTTAGAGTCTTCTCTTGTGTTGTTGGAAGAGGGTGTTTGCTCTGACCAGTGCATTTTCTTGGCAAAACTCTATTAGCCTTTGCCCTGCTTCATTCTGCATTCCAAGGCTAAATTTACCTGTTACTCCAGGTGTTTCTTGACTTCCTACTTTTGCATTCTAGTTCCCTATAATGAAAAGGACATCTTTTGGGGTGTTAGTTCTAAAAGGTCTTGTAGGTCTTCATAGAACTGTTCAACTTCAGCTTCTTCAGCATTACTGTTGGGGAATAGGCTTGGATAACCGTGATATGAAATGGTTTGCCTTGGAGATGAACAGAGATCATTCTGTCATTTTTGAGATTGCATCCAAGTACTGCATTTCAGACTCTTTTGCTGACCATAATGGCTACTCCATTTATTCTGAGGGATTCCTGCCTGCAGTAGTAGATATAATGGTCGTCTGAGTTAAATTCACCCATTCCAATCCATTTTAGTTTGCTGATTCCTAGAATGTTAACGTCCATTAATCATTGGTAGCATGATTTATGCTAAATTTCTGATTTAGTTAATTATATAAGAGCTATTATTCTTCTTGCTCAACACTTAGTGAATTATGGAGTTAAAGACATGAAGCTGCTAACGTTTATTTTCAATTGGTTTAAGTAAACCATGTCTTTGTTTAAAATAAATAAATAGTGTTAAGGGAATCTGTGCATGTGACTGGTGATAGAAGCAAGATCCGATGCTGTAAAGAGCAATATTGCATAGGAACCTGTAATTTCAGGTCCATGAATCAAGGCAAATTGGAAGTGGTCAAACAAGAGATGGGAAGGGTGAACGTCGACATTCTAGGAATCAGTGAACTAAAATAGACTGGAATGGTTGAATTTAACTCAGAAGACCATTCTATCTACTACTGCAGGCAGGAATCCCTCAGAAGAAGTGGAGTAGCCATCATGGTCAGCAAAAGAGTCTGAAATGCAGTACTTGGATGCAATCTCAAAAATGACAGAATGATCTCTGTTCGTCTCCAAGGCAAACCATTCAATATCACAGTTATCCAAGTCTATGTCCCAACCAGTAATGCTGAAGAAGCTGAAGAAGCTGAAGTTGAACAGTTCTATGAAGACCTACAAGACCTTTTAGAACTAACACCCAAAAAAGATGTCCTTTTCATGATAGGCGACTGGAATGCAAAAGTAGGAAGTCAAGAAACACCTGGAGTAACAGGCAAATTTAGCCTTGGAATGCAGAATGATGCAGGGCAAAGACTAATAGAGTTTTGCCAAGAAAATGCACTGGTCAGAGCAAACACCCTCTTCCAACAACACAAGAGAAGACTCTATACATGGATATCACCAGATGGTCAACACCAAAATCAGATTGATTGTATTCTCTGCAGCCAAAGATGGAGAAGCTCTATACAGTCAATAAAAACAAGACCAGGATCTGACTGTGGCTCAGATCATGAACTCCTTATTACCAAATTCAGACTTAAATTGAAGAAAGTAGGGAAAACCGCTAGACCATTCAGGTATGACCTAAATCAAATTCCTTATGATTATACAGTGAAAGTGAGAAATAGATTTAAGGGACTAGATCTGATAGAGTTCCTGATGAACATGGAATGAGGTGCATGACATTGTACAGGAGACAGGGATCAAGACCATCCTCATGGAAAAGAAATGCAAAAAGCAAAATGGCTGTCTGAGGAGGCCTTACAAATAGCTGTGAAAAGAAGAGAAATAAAAAGCAAAGGAGAAAAGGAAAGATATAAACATCTGAATGCAGTGTTCCAAAAATAGCAAGAAGAGATAAGAAAGCCTTCTTCAGTGATCAATGCAAAGAAATAGAGGAAAAGAACAGAATGGGAAAGACTAGAGATCTCTTCAAGAAAATCAGAGATACCAAGGGAACATTTCATGCAAAGATGGGCTCGATAAAGACAGAAATGGTTTGGACCTAACAGAAGTAAAAGATATTAAGAAGAGATGGCAAGAATACATGGAAGAACTGCACAAAAAAGATCTTCATGACCCAGATAATCATGATGATGTGATCACTCATCTAGAGCCAGACATCTTGGAATGTGAAGTCAAGTGGGCCTTAGAAAGCATCACTACAAACAAAGCTAGTTAGGTGATAGAATTCCAGTGTAGCTGTTTCAAATCCTGAAAGATGATGCTGTGGAAGTGCTGCACTCAGTATGCCAGCAAATTTGGAAACTCAGCAGTGGCCACAGGACTGGAAAAGGTCAGTTTTCATTCCAATCCCAAAGAAAGGCAATGCCAAAGAATGTTCAAACTACCGCACAATTGCACTCATCTCCCATGCTAGTAAAGTAATGCTCAAAATTCTCCAAGCCAGGCTTCAGCAATACGTGAACCAAGACTCTGATGCTGGGAGGGATTGGGGGCTGGAGGAGAAGGGCACGACCGAGGATGAGATGGCTGGATGGCATCCTGGACTTGATGGTTGTGAGTCTGAGTGAAGTCCGGGCGATGGTAATGGACAGGGAGACCTGGCGTGCTGCGATTCATGGGGTTGCAAAGAGTCGGATATTACTGAGTGACTGAACTGAAGTGATAAACAATTGGGGTTTCCCCAGTTTCTCAGCAGTAAAGCATCTGCCTGAGATGCAGAAGACACAGGAGACACGGGCTCAATCCCTGGGATAGGAAGATCCCCTGGACAAGGAAATGGAAACTCTTTCCACTATTCTTCCCTGGAGAATACCAGGGACAGAGGAGCCTGGCAGGCTACAGTCCATGGGGTCACAAAGAGTCAGATAAGACTGGAGCAACTGAGAACACAGGCACACACACATAAACAATCAGGTTGGGTTACATTTAAACAGAATTAAGGAGGCGGTCCTAAGATGGTGGAAGAATAAGATGGTGAGACCATTCTCTCCCACAAATTCATTGAAAGACCATTTGAATGCTGAGCAAATTCCACACAACAGCTTCTGAACACTGGTGGATGACACCAGGCACCTAGAAAGGCAGCCCATTCTCTTTGAAAGGAGATAGGACAAAACGTAAAAGATAAAAAGAGACAAAAAATCAGGGATGGAGACAGGTCCTGGGGAGGGAATCATGAAGGAGGAGAAGTTTCTAAACACGAGGAAACTCTCTTACCTGCGAGTCTGTGGGGAGTTTTGGAATCTCAGAGGGCAACATAACCGGGAGGAAAATAAAAACAAAAAACCCCACAGATGACACACGTAATTGCAACTCCCAGGGGAGAAGTAGCCCAGACAGTCACATCTACCAGCAGTGAGCAGGGGCTAAACAGGGAGGCACAGGCTGCATTGCTTAGGGTAAGGACTGGGCCTGAATGCCCTGAGGACAAGCTGAGGTGGCTAATGTGAGAGAGCAGCCCAAACTGGGGGATAGCCAGAGAGAGAAAAAAAGGAGAGAACTTTCCCACAAAAAGCTCTAAGGCACAGCCTGGTGCACTCACAGAACAAAGGACTGAGAGAATACCAGAAGAGAGCAGACTGGCCCATTCTCCCTGCCAGAGGCGGAGAGACAAGTGGGCAACAGCCAGAGTCGGAAGGCGAGGGGCAATCTCGGCCCCAGAGACGCATCCTCCACCAAACTGTGAGCAGGCGCCCAGTTGCTAACCAAGTCTTCCTGGGATCCTAGACGGTTGACATCCATCAGGAGGGTCACAGGCAGAGATCAGCCCCCAGAGGAGACACACAGCACACCTGAGATGGCACTCTTGCCATGCACCGAGGAAACCAAGCAGCTAGGACCAGGGAGGTGATGAGATGCACTGCCCACCTGGGAGAGTGCGCTTGCCAAGCACCTGGTTGCCTGAGCTGCTCAGACCCGCGAAGGGCACAAAATGCAGGCCCACCCGAGTCTGTGCCTTTGTGGAATACCCCAGAACCTGAACCTGAGCGGCTTAGACCTGGGAAGTGCACGCAACCCAGGGCCCGCTTTAGACAGTTCCCCTGCAGAGCAACCTGCAGCCTGAGCAGTGTAGAACAGGAAAGCACACACACCGTGAGCAGGGGCAAACCCAGTGTGGCCCCAACACTGCACTCCCCACACACACCAGTGACATTTGTTTTCAGTGTTCCTCCCTCCCCACAACACAACTGAACAAGTGAGCCTAAATAAGTGACCACCTTTGCCCCCTTGTGTCAGGGCAGAAATTAGACACTGAAGAGACTTGCAAACAGAGGAAGCCAAAATAAACAAAGAAGAGGGAACTGCTTTGGAAGTGACAGGTGCAACAGATTAAAACCCTGTAGTTAGCACTGACTACATTGGAAGGGGCCTATAGACCTTGAGAAGAAGTAAAAGCTGGAACAAGGAACTATCTGAACCTGAACTAACTCCACACTGCCCTCAACAGCTCCAGAGGAATTCCTGCTGCTGCTAAGTCGCTTCAGTCGTGTCCGACTCTGTGTGACCCCATAGATGGCAGCCCACCAGGCTCCGCTGTCCCTGGGATTCTCTAGGTAAGAACACTGGAGTGGGGTTGCCATTTCCTTCTCAATGCATGAAAGTGAAAAGTGAGAGTGAGGTCGCTCAGTTGTGTCCGGCTCTTAGCGAACCCATGGACTGCAGCCCACCAGGCTCCTCCGTCCATGGGATTTTCCAAGCAAGAGTACTGGAGTGGGGGTGCCATTGCCTTCTCCAAGGAATTCATAGATATATTTTATTATTATCATGGGACCTAATTAAACTTAAAAGCTTCTGCACAACAAAGGAAACTATAAGGAAGGTGAAAAGACAGCCTTCAGAATGGGAGAAAATAATAGCAAATGAAGCGACGGACAACATCTTTAAAATTTTTTTATTTTTAAGTTCTTTATTACTCCTTAAATTTTCATTTTTATTACCTTTCAAAAAGACCCTATTTTTAAGCAAATTTCATATATATATATATTTTCATTATATATATATTAATTTTTGTGATTTTCAAAAATACTGTATTATTGAGAGTCTAACCTCTACTCTGGATTTTTAATCTTTGATTTTCGGTATTTGTTATCAATTTTGTAACTTTAAGAATCCAATCTTCAGTACCCATTTTCACTTAGGAGTGTGATTACTGATTGACTGCTCTCTCCCCTTTTGACTCTCCTTTTTTTTCCCCCCAGGTCACCTCTGTCTCCTCCCTCCCCCTTCTCTTCTCTATCCAACTCTGTGAATCTCTTTGGGTATTCTGGGCTATGGAGAATACTTAGGGACTGATCACAGGCTAGACTGCTCTCTCCCCCTTTTGACTCCGCCTCTTCTCCTCCTGGTCACCTCTGTCTTCTTCCTCCCTCTTCTCTTCTGTATGTAACTCTGTGAACTTCTCTGAGTGTTTCAGACTGTGGAGAACACATAGGGATTGATTACTGGCTAGACTGCTCTCTCCCCCTTTTGATTCCCCCTCTTCTTCTCCTGGTCACCTCTATCTCCCTTCTCCCTCTTCTCTTCTCCACGTAACTCTGTGAACCTCTCTAGATGTCCCTCACTGTGGAGAATCTTTTCACCATTAACCTAGATGTTTTATCATCGGTGCTGTATGGATGGAGAAGTCTTGAGGCTACTGTAAGAATAAGACTGAAAGTCAGAGGCAAGAGGCTTAAATCCAAAACATGAGAACACCAGAAAACTCTTGACTCCAGGGAACATTAATCAACAACAGTTCATCCAAAAGCCTCCATACCTACACTGAAACCAAGCTCCACCCAAGAGCCAACAAGTTTCAGAGCAAGACATACCAACTCCCACAATGCAGGAACATAACCTAAGCATTAAAATACAGGCAGCCAAACGTCACACCAAACTCATAGACACCTCAGAACTCACTACTGGACACTTCATTGAACTCGAGAGAGAAGAGATCCACCTCCACCCACCAGAACACCAACACAAGCTTCCCTAGCCAGGAAACCTTGACAAGCCACTCGTCCATCCCTACCCACAGGGAGGAACCTCCACAATAAAGAGGAACCTCAAACACCCAGCATATAGAAAGGTCACCCCAAACACAGCAATCTAAACAAGATGAAAAGGCAGAGAGATGTTCAGCAGGTAAAGGAACATGATAAACACCCACCAAACCAAACAAAAGAGGAGGAGATACGGAGTCTACCTGAAAAAGAATTCAGAATAATGATAGTAAAGATGATCCAAAATATGGAAAACCAAATGGAGTTACAGATAAGTAGCCTGGAGACAAGGATTGAGATGATGGAAGAATTGTTTACCAGGAACCTAGAAGAAATAAAAAAACCAGAGTCAACAAATAATGAATAATACAATAACTGAGATCAAAACACTCTGGAGGGAACTAACAATAGAATAACTGAGGCAGAAGATAGGATAAGTGAGGGGAAGATAGAATGATGAAAAAAATGAAGCAGAGAGGAAAAAGAAAAAAAAAGAATTAAAAGAAATGAGGACAACCTCTGAGACCTCTGGGACAATGTCAAACATTTGACAATAACCCAATATTGGAATCATAGGAGTTCCAGAAGAAGAAGACAAAAAGAAAGGCCACGAGAAAATACTTGAGGAGATAATAGTTGAAAACTTCCTAAAATGTGGAAAGAAACAGCCACCCAAGTCCAAGAAATCCAGAGAGTCTCAAACAGGATAAACCCAAGGCGAAACACCACAAGACACATATCAATTAAATTAATGAAGATGAAACACAAAGAACAAATATTAAAAGCAGCAAAGTAACACACAAGGGGATTCCCATAAGGAAAACAGCTGCTCTTTCAATAGAAACTCTTCAGGCCAGAAGGGAATGGCAGGACATACTTAAAGTGATGAAAGAGAAAAACCTACAACCCAGATTACTGTACCCAGCAAGGGTCTCATTCAAATATGAAGGAGAAATCAAAAGCTTCACAGACAAGCAAAAGCTGAGAGAATTCAGCACCACCAAACCAGCTCTCCAACAAATGCTAAAGATCTTCTTAGACAGGAAACACAGAAGAGGTTTATAAACTTAAACCCAAAACAACAAAATAAATGGCAATGGGATCATACTTATCAATAATTACCTTAAGTGTAAATAGGTTGAATGCCCCAACCAAAAGACAAAGATTGGCTGAATGGATACAAAAACAAGAGCCATATATGTGCTGTCTACAAGAGACCCACCTCAAAACAAGGAACACATACAGACTGAAATTGAAGGGCTGGAAAAAGATATTTCATGCAAATGGAGACCAAAGGAAAATAGGAGTAGCAATACTCATATCAGATAAAATAAACTTTGAAATAAAGGCCATGAAAAGAGACAAAGAAGGACATTACCTAATGATCAAAAGATCAGTCCAAGAAGATGATATAACAGTTATGAATATATATGCACCGAACATAGGCGCACCACAATATGCAAGGCAAATGCTAGCAAGCATGAAAGGGGGAATTAACAGTAACATAATAATAGTGGGTGACTTTAACACCCCACTCACACCTGTGGACAGATCAACTAAACAGAAAATCAGCAAGGAAACACAAACTTTAAATGATACAATGGACCAGTTAGACCTAATTAATATCTATAACATATTTCACCCCCAAACAATGAATTTCACCTTTTTCTCAAGTGCACATGCAACCTTCTCCAGGATAGATCATATCCAAGCCATAAATCTAGCCTTGGTAAATTAAAAAAAAAATATTGAAATCATTCCAAGCATCTTTTCTGAACAAAATGTGGTAAGATTATATGTCAACTACAGGAAAAAACAACTCATGCAAAGAGATGACTCATTGGAAAAGACCCTGATGCTAGGAGGGATTGGTGTAGGAGGATAAGGGGATGACAGAGGATGAGATGGCTGGATGGCATTACCGACTCAATGCACATGAATTTGGGTGAATTCCGGGAGTTGGTGATAGATAAGGATGCCTGGTGTGCTGTGATTCATGGGGTCGCAAAGAGTCAGACACAACTGAGTGACTGTACCGAACTGAACTGAAAAGGAAAAAAAAAAACTATTAAAAATGCAAACATATGGAGGCTAAATAACACCTTACTGAATAACCAGCAAATCACAGAAGAAAAAAAAATTATGCATAGAAACGAATGAAAATGAAAACACAACAACCCCAAACCTATAGGATTCAGTAAAAGCACTGCTACGGGGAAGGTTTATAGCAATACAAGCTTACCTCAAGAAACAAGAGAAAAATCAACAAAATAACTTAACTCTACACCTAAAGCAACTAGAAAAGAAAGAAATTAAGAACCCCAGGGTTAGTAGAAGAAAAGAAATCATAAAAATTAGGGCAGAAATAAATGAAAAAGAAACAAAGGAGACCATAGCAAACACACACACACACACACACACACACACACACACACACACACACAAACAAAAACAAAAAATCAAAGCTAAAAGCTGGTTCTTTGAGAAAATAAGTGAAATATACAAACCATTAGCCAGACTCATCAAGAAAAGAAGGGAAAGAATCAAATCAGCAAAACTAGAAATGAAAATGGAGAAATCACAACAGACAACACAGAAATACAAAGGATCATAACAGACTACTATCAGCAACTATATGCCAATAAAATGGACAATGTGGAAGAAATGGACAAATTCTTAGAAAAGTATAGCCTTCCAAAATTGAACCAGGAAGAAATAAAAAGTCTTAACAGATCCATCACAAACACAGAAATCAAAACTGTGATCAGAAATCTCTGAACAAACAAAAAGCCCAGGACCAGACAGCTTCACAGCTGAATTCTACCAAAAATTTAGAGAAGAACTAACACCTGTCCTACTCAAACTCTTCCAGAAAATTGCAGAGGAAGGTAAACTTCCAAACTCATTCTATGAGGCCACCATCACCCTAATACCAAAATCAGACAAAGATGCCACAAGAAAAGAAAACTGCTGGCCAATATCACTGATGAACACAGATGCAAAAATCCTTAACAAAATTCTAGCAAACAGAATCCAAAACATATTTAAAAGATCATACATCATGACCAACTGGGCTTTATCCCAGAGGTGCAAGGATTCTTCAATATTTTCAAAATTGTGATATACCACATTAATAAATTGAAAGATAAAGCCCATATGATTATCTCAATAGATGTAAAGAAAGCATTTGACAAAATTCAATATCCATTTGTGACAAAATCCTCCAGAAAGCAGGCTTAGAGGGAACATACCTCAACATAATAAAAGCCCTATATGATAGCTCAGTTCAGTTCAGTCACTCAGTCGTGTCCGATTGTTTGCGACCCCATGAATCACAGCATGCCAGGCCTCCTTGTCCATCACCATCTCCTGGAGTTCACTCAAATTCATGTCCATCGAGTTGGTTATGCCATCCAGCCACCTCATCCTCTGTCATCCCCTTTTCCTCCTGCCCCTAAACCTCCCAGCATCAGAGTCTTTTCCAGTGAGTCAACTCTTTGCATGAGGGGGCCAAAGTATTGGAGTTTCAGCTTTAGCATCATTCCTTCCAAACAATACCAAGGACTGATCTCCTTCCTTGCAGTCCAAGGGACTCTCAAGAGTCTTCTCCAACACCACAGTTCAAAAGCATCAATTCTTTGGCACTCAGCTTTCTTCACAGTCCAATTCTCACATCCATACATGACCACTGGAAAGACCATAGCCTTGACTAGTTGGAACTTTGTTGGCAAAGTAATGTCTCTGTTTTTGAATATGCTATCTAGGTTGGTCATAACTTTTCTTCCAAGGAGTAAGCGTCCTTTAATTTCATGGCTGCAGTCATCATCTGCAGTTATTTTGGAGCCCCCAAAATAAAGTCTGACATTGTTTCCACTGTTTCTCCATCTATTTCCCATGAAGTGATGGGACCGGATGCCATGATCTTGGTATTCTGAATGTTGAGCTTTAAGCCAACTTTTTCACTCTCCTCTTTCACTTTCATCAAGAGGCTCTTTAGTTCCTCTTCACTTTCTGCCATAAGGGTGGTGTCATCTGCATATCTGAGGTGATTGATATTTCTCCCAGCAATCTTGATTCCAGCTTGTGCTTCTTCCAGCCCAGCGTTTCTCATGGTGTTCTCTGCATAGAAGTTAAATAAGCAGGGTGACAATATACAGCCTTGATGTACTCCTTTTCCTATTTGGAACCAGTTTGTTGTTCCATGTCCAGTTCTAACTGTTGCTTCCTGACCTGCATATAGGTTTCTCAAGAGGCAGGTCAGGTGGTCTGGTCTTCCCATCTCTTTCAGAATTTTCCACAGTTTATTGTGATCCACACAGTCAAAGGCTTTGGCATAGTCAATAAAGCAGAAATAGATGTTTTTCTGGAATGCTCTTGCTTTTCTGATGATCCAGCGGATGTTGGCAATTTGATCTCTGGTTCCTTTGCCTTTTTTAAAACCAGCTAGAACATCTGGAAGTTCACGGTTCACGTATTGCTGAAGCCTGGCTTGGAGAATTTTGAGCATTACTTTACTAGCGTGTGAGATGACTGCAATTTTGCAGGATAAATCCACAGCAAATATTATCTTCAATTGTGAAAACTGAAAGCATTTCCCTTAAAGTCAGGAATAAGACAAGGGTGCCCGCTCTCATCACTATTATTCAACATAGTTTTGGACGTTTTGGCCACAGCAATCAGAGCAGAAAAAGAAATAAATCCAAATGGGAAAAGAAGTAAAACTCTCAGTGTTTGCAGATGACATGATCCTCTACATAGAAAACCATAAAGACTCCACCAGAAAATTGCTAGAGCTGATCAATGAATATAGTAAAGTTGCAGGATATAAAATTAACACACAGAAATCCCTTGCATTCCTATACACTAACAATGAGAAAACAGAAAGAGAAATTAAGGAAACAATTCCATTCACCATTGCAACAAAAAGAATAAAATACTTGGGAGTATATCTACCTAAAGAAACACAAGACCTAAAAATAGAAAACTATAAAACACTAATGAAGGAAATCAAAGATGACACAAATAGGTGGAGAAATATACCATGTTCATATATCAGAAGAATCAATATAGTGAAAATGAGTATATTACCCAAAGCAATCTATAGATTCAATGCAATCCCTATCAAGCTACCAACAGTATTTTTCAGAGAACTAGAACAAATAATATCACAGTTTGTATGGAAATACAAAAAACCTCGAATAGCCAAAACAATCTTGGGGAAGAAGAATGGAACTGGCGGAATCAACCTGCCTGACTTCAGAGTATACTACAAAGCTAAAGTCATCAAGACAGTATGGTACTGGCACAAAGACAGAAATATAGCTCAATGAAACAAAATAGAAAGCCCAAGGATAAACCCATGTACCTATGGATACCTTATCATTGACAAAGGAGGCAAGAATATACAATGGAGAAAAGACAATCATTTTAACAAGTGGTGCTGGGAAAATTGGTCAACCACTTGTAAAGAAATAAAACTATAATACTTTCTAACACCATCCACAAAAATAAACTCAAAGTGGATTAAAGATCTAAGTGTAAGACCAGAAACTAAAAAACTCCTAGAGGAAAACATAGGCAAAACACTGACATAAATCACAGCAGGATCCTCTGTGATCCATCTCCCAGAATATTGGAAATAAAAGCAAAAACAAACAAATGGGACCTAATTAAACTTAAAAGCTTTTGCACAACGAAGAAAACTATAAGCAAGGTGAAGATAGCCTTCAGAATGGGAGAAAATAATAGCAAATGAAGCAACTGATGAAGAATTAATCTCAAAAATATGCAAGCAGCTCCTGCAGTTCAATTTCAGAAAATAAACGACCCAATCAAAAAAATGGATCAAAGAACTAAATAGACATTTCTCCAAAGAAGAAAATGCAAATGAAAACCACAATGAAGTACCATCTCATGCTGGTCATAATGGCTACTATCAAAAAGTCTATAAATAATAAATGCTGGAGAGGGTGAGGAGAAACAGAACCCACCCTCTTACACTGTTCCATCAGCAGACGAATGGATAAGAAAGCTGTGATTCATATACATGATGGAATATTACTCAGTTATTAAAAAGAATGCATTTGAATCAGTTCTAATAAGGTGGATGAAACTGGAGCCTATTATACAGAGTGAAGTAAGTCAGAAAGAAAAAACACCAATACAGCATATTAACACATATCTATAGATTCTAGAAAGATGGTAATGATGATCCTGTATGCAAGACAGCAAGAGACGCAGATGTAAAGAACAGACTGTTGGACTCTGTGGGAGAAGGCGAGGCTGGGATGATCTGAGAGAATAGCACTGAAACATGTATACTATCATATGTGAAGCAGATCGCCAGTCCAGGTTTGATGCATGAGACAGGGTGCTCAGGGCTGGTGCACTGGGATGACCCTGAGGGATGGGATGGGGAGAGAGGTGGGAGGGAGGTTCAGGATGGGGGACACATGTACACCCATGGCTGATTCATGTCAGTATATGGCAAAAACCACTACAATATTGTAAATTAATTAGCCACCAATTAAAATAATGAATAAATTTAATTTTAAAAACAAAAATGTAATATTCAAGTCTTCAAGAAAAATAATAAACTGAATTATGCATTTATTTTTCTTTTTTTGACTCATAAAATGACCAGATTAACTATGGGCAGAATACAGGTGTGATATTTTCTCTGTACCCGTGAGTCTCATGTGAGTGCACTGTGGCCCAGACATGTATTGTCTCCACTCCTTCTCCCCTCACTCCTAACGAAACTCAGTACATTTCATATAGGAAGCTCTTCTGTGATATTCCTGAGAGACACCTTTCAAACCAAACCTGACTATCTCCAGAAGCATGGAGGTCGCTGCCTGGTGGACCAGGGCTTGAAAATAGACACTTCTGAAACCTTTTGGAAAGCTGAAGATCCTGTCCCTGAAAAACTACACACTCACCTGCCCTTTGACACCATGGAGCAGATGTATCTTCATCAAGGTTGCCATCCTTATCTACTATTAGAAGCAAAACCAAATCCACTCTTCCACCACCTGAGAGTCTGCACAGACCTGAGTCTGATCAGGGTGAAAGCTAAGGCTTAGGCTGGCATTTTTAGGAGCTCACAAGCGTCAGAGATGAGTCACTAACCACCAATACCCACCCAACCACAGCTTCTCAGAGAACAAAATCTCTGCAGGGGCAGGAAGTTTTGTCTGTTCATTGCTCCACGTGCAGAAACGGCAGCACTTGTTGAATGAATGGATGCATGTCCCATGACCCTCGGATGTTTAGCATATAAACTGCTGCCCAAATTTTGTGTTTATGTTATTGATTGTAAAGAACTGTCTGCAGGACTTCATGTTAAACTTGATAGAACACTGACCTTTCCACTTGTTTTCAAGACAGCACTGCAGCCTGCTTCTGTCTTTTGGATGCATCTCCTATCACATTTTTTCTGCCTTCCATTGTGTGCCATTCTGCATATTTGATGAGTGACAACAGTCTGCTAAGTAGGACTGCAGCTGTGTCTGGAGTGGGGACAGAGGGTTGAAAGGGGCAGGACACAGAGGGAATCACAAGCAATTAGAAGAGATTCCATGGAAACTTTCTGAGGCTCATTGTTAAGAGAAGTAGTGTGAGTCCATATCAGGCGTCATTTTAGTGGAAGCTAATCTGCGGGGGGTGGGGGCGGGGGCGGGGAGAATAACTTTTACCCGGCATGAAGACAGGAGGGCTGGGAAAGGATTCACCCCAGCTGGCATAGTGGGAAAATGAATTAATAGAGTTAACAGAGTTGTGTTTTTCCAGTAGTCATGTACAATGTGAGAGATGGAACATAAAGAAGGCTGAGTGTCAAAGAATTGATGCTTGGGAACTATGGTGCTGGAGAAGACTCTTGAGAGTCCCTTGGACTGCAAGGAGATCAAACCGGTCAACCCTAAAGGAATCAACCCTGAATACTCATTGGAAGGACTGTTGCTGTAGCTGAAGCACCAATACTTTGGCCACTGGATGTAAAGAGCAGACTCATGGGAAAGACTTTGATGCTGGGAAAGACTGAAGGCAACAGAAGGGGGTGGCAGAGGATGAGATGGTTGGATGGCATCACTGACTCAATGAACATGAGTTTGAGCAAACTCTGTGAGATGGTGAAGGACAGAGGAGACTGGTGTGCTGCAGTTCATGGGGTCACAAAGAGTCAGGCATGACTTAGTGACTGAACAACAATAAACAACTGTGTACTAGAGTCATGTGCCAAAGTAACAGAACCAATAGGATGTGTGCATGTGTCTTTGGATGTGTGTCTGTATGTGTTTGTGTGTGTCTGTGTGTATTTTATATATATATATATATATATGTAAATGTGTGATATATATATATATATGTATACATACATATATATACACATATATATGTGTGTGTGTGTATACACACACACACACACACACACACACACACACACACACATATATATATATATATGTGTGTGTGTGTGTAAAACAAGGAATTGGCTCACATGACTGTGGAGACTGGCAAATCCAGAATCTATAGGTAAGCTGGCAGTCTGAAGACAAGGGAAGAGTTGCAGTTTGGGTCCAGTGGAAGTTTGGTGGCAGAATTCCCTCTCCCTTGGGGGAGTCAGTCTCTTTCTCAGGGCCTTCAACTGATTGAATGAGACCATTCCATATTATGGAGGTCAATCTGCTTTCCTGAAAATCTACTGTTTAACCCCATCACCTCCTGCCAAATACCTTCACAACAACATTTAGAGTAGCGTTTCTCCAATATCTCTGCACCATGTCCTAGCCAAGTTGACACATAAAATTAACCATTATCACAGCACCATTTAGGAAAACCTAATACATAGCATCTGGGTTTGTCCAACAGCTGCAATAAAGCAACATTCTAACCCTACTGGGCACATACTTTCAAGTCCCCTTTGTAAGGGCATGGCAACCCACTCCAGTACTCTTGTCTGGAGAATCCCATGGACAGAGGAGCCTGAGGGGATTCAGTCCATGGAACTGCGAAGAGTCAGACAGGACTGAGCAGCTAACACACTTAGCACTTGTAACGTCATATGCCGTGCCTCCTTATCATTACGGACTTGACCTGGAATCCTTCAACCTTGCTTCCTTTACCACTGGAAAAAGTCTCCTCTTCTTTCAAAGTTAGATCGAGTGTCAACTCTGGGATGCACATCGCATCCCCTCCTGAAGCATGAACTCCTTCTTGGGTCCCTTTTCCATATGCTCTTATAACACTGATCCCATTGCTCTGCGATTGTTTGTACAACAAACATCAGATTAGTCAAGTGGTTAAACATGTACCCTTTGGCTTCAGACTTCCTTCCATTTAATTCCTGACCTTGGCAAGTGATCCGACCTCTTTATGCCTTAGTTTCTTCATCTATGAAATAGGACTTAAGCAATACTATACCAACAAACTTGTGCTGAGGACCTAATGACTTACTATATGTAAGACTTTTAGAAATGCAGGCAGCAGCCACTCCAACGAAGACTGAAAAGTGAAAGCGAAAGTTGCTCAGTCATGTCCAACTCTTTGTAGCCAGTCCCTGGAATTCTCCAGGCCAGAATACTGGAGTGGGTAGACTTTCCCTTCTCCAGGGGATCTTCCCAAACCAGGGATCAAAACCGGGTCTCCCACATTGCAGGTGGTTTCTTTACCAGCCGAGCCACAAGAGAAACCCCCAAAGAAGGGTGGTTATTTTCATCCTTACTGTTACTGCTGCTCTCTGACTCCTGTGTCCTGTGGAAAGACTAGGTGTCTCTGGAGGTCAGGCATATTGTCATCTTCCTCTTAGCATCTTTCCTAGTATTGAGTGAAATACACCAAGAGTCTGTAGACATGTCTTGGAATGTGTACTGTCTTATACGTACAGGGTGCCAGCCAGTACACAAAGGCTGGCAACACTATCGTCCATGCAACATCACTTTGCTGACAAAGGTCCATGTAGTCAAAGGTAAGGTTTTTCCAGTAGTCAGGTACAGATGTGATAGTTGGACCACAAAGAAGGCTGAATACCAAAGAACTCATGCTTTTGAATAGTGGTGTTGACTCTTGAGAATCCCTTGAACAACAAGGAGATCAAACCAGTCAATCCTAAGGGAAATCAACACTGAATATTCATTGGAAGGACTGATGCTGATGTTGAATTTCTAATACTTGTCCACCTGATGTGAAGAGCCAACTCATTGGAAAAGACGCTGATGCTGGGAAAGATTAAAGGTGGGAGGAGAAGGGGGCAGCAGAGGATGAGATGGGTGGATGCATCACCAACTCAATGGACATGAGTTTAAGCAAACTCCAGGAGACAGTGAAGGACAGGGAAGCCTGGCATGCTGAAGTCCATGGGGTTTAAAGGGTCAGACACAACTTAGTGACTGAACAACAGCAAAAAACTCATTACAACACTGCAAGGTCATTAATATTCCCATTTTATAGATATTAAGTGAATCGTCCAGCATCACAGACAGGCGGCAAGTGGCAGTCTCTAACTCCAAGACCAGTGAGAAAGAAGTACAGAGATGCTATGAATTCAGAAAGGCTTCTTTTCTGCTGCATGTACTGCCCTCCCCTCTTATTCTTTCTGCCGGTAACACAGACATTCTGGACTGTGAGACCTGGAAGAAGAAAAGGAGGTTTCCATTCACACCAAAAACGGTGCAGGTTATTAATACAAGATGTCCTCAGCCGTGACCGTGGCCTCTTCTATCCTGGCCTTGACCTCCGGCAGGGGATCTGACTGATGGCCACCACCACCAGGTTAGTGGCGTGGGCCGAGGCGCTGGCCACACAGATCCAGAAGGACTCCTCGTACTGTTCCTCCACCACCACGAAGCGAAACAGCTTCTCCTGGAAGTTGGTGATTCGTTCTGTCAGGCCGTGAAATTTTACCGAGGTCATGAAGCTGGCGATGGCCAAGGCCATGACTCCGCCTGAAACCCGGAAAGTACACCCTCATACACAGCCCTTTTTTCTGCAGTTCGACTCCTAGAGAGAGGTGAGGTGGCTTTTCTGCTGCACAAGCAACAAAGTTTTGAGGTTTAGGTTGCTTGGCTGTGTCCAACTCTTTGCGATGGACCCCATGGACTGTAGCCTTCCTGGCTCCTCTGCTCATGGGATTTTTCCAGGCAGGAATGCTGGAGCGGATTGCCATTTCTTCCTCCAGGAGATCTTCCCAACTTGGGGATTAAACCCACGTCTCCTGCATTGGCAGGTGGGTTCTTTACCACTGAGCCACCAGGGAAGACCCTTAAAACATTCTGAAGTGACACAAATTTTAATTTGCTTTCAAAAGCGGCAGATAGTTCACTGCGTGAGGGGCAAGAGGTGTGGGAATGAGCTTCCTATCAGATCAACTTTGAATCTCAGGCCCTCTATTTTTTTCTTTACCCAGTTTAGGGCACTTATCCACGTTGGATAAACTCAATCTCTAACTAATTCAGCCTTTGTATGCAGACCCTGAGGCTATAAGGAAAGACACAAGGGCATCTTATGGGGTGGCCTGGAGGATCAACAGAGGGCTAGACAGTTCTCTCCTCTTCAATATCCTCCTTCCAAGCTTAGTGATAAGAGATAAGAGAAGGAGGAAAGGAGAGGCAAGGGGGACAGACTACATCTTTTTTCCTACCTGCTGCTTTGGACTTGGACCTTCTGGGTTCTCTCTGTTTCTTTTTCTCTCCCCATCTCTCTCTCTTTTGCTCAACTTTTCTCCTACCCTGATTTTAATTAATATTTTAAAAACACATTTATTATTCTCTTTCTTTAGATTATTACTCTTTCCTGGAAAAAACTTGGACATCCAAGAAAATCATAAAGATGAAAAGACAAATTTGCTTTTCCCCTAAAAGTCAAATGAAAACACTTGGAACATTTTAGTATATTTCTTTACATTTCTCTCTTTTTAACAGAATTAGTATTATGGTACTTCTGTTTTACACTTGATTTTTTCTCTCTAACTTGAAAAAAATTTTTTCCATGTTGCTAAATATTCACTTGATTTTTTTCTCTCTAACTTGAAAAAAATTTTTTCCATGTTGCTAAATATTCTGTTACAGCACCACTTTAAACTGATCTATGATGCTTCATAACAGTGACACACTTAATTAAGTTTCATTAAGGGTAACTTAATTTCTGGATTTCTAGATTGCTTCCCATTTTTTATATTATAAAGTGCTGCAGGAAACACCTTTTAATGTATATTTTTGTGCTCTTTTCCAGTTATTTTCTTAGCATAAGTTGCTGTATGGGGTTGTTTAATCAAAGGCTATTCATATTTTTATGCCTTTTGAGAGTCAAGTTTTGTCAAATTGCCTTCTTAAAAATACTCTGAGCTGGAGAGTACTGCCTCAAGGAGGAAGGAAATTGACCTAGATAAGCATTTATTTAAAGAGTGAGATTGAACACTTTCTACATGCCAGTCACTGTGAGGATTCAGGCAGAGATATGCAAGTCTAGAAGGGAGTGAGCCACGTCTATTCTACCACGATGGCCATAGTCTGCAAATATAGGCAAGTATGTGATAACTGATTTGCTGACCTTAGGTTCTAATGCATGATAAAGCAACATTGCTGTCATTGTTCAGTCCCTAAGTCATGTTCAGCTCTTTGCAACCCCACGAAGGGCAGCACTCTAGGCTCCTCTGTCCTTCACTGTCTCCTGACGTTTGCTCAAATCCAGGTCCATTGAGTTGGTGATGCTATCTAAACATCTCCTCCTCTGTCATCTCCTCCTTTTGCCTTCAATTTTACCTTCTTCTTCTTTTTTTTTTTAAAGTGGAGAAAACCAACATTACTCATTTTTATACTTGCTGGTCATCCTGTAAGGTAGTGAGGGGTTATTGACATCAGGACGCCTTCACCATTTGACCTGGATTTTATGAAATAATTTTTGGGATTTTGTTACTTTCATTACAGGTGATTTTTTTCAGTGCTGAACTAAAGGTGAATTAATTTCTGTATACCAGATACTCTCCTAAATCAACACACCTGCACACACGTATACACATCTTTTGACTTGGGTTTTGTCTTGGAAAATAGGTCACGGTACTCATAGATGACACCATGGACTAATGAAAAGACAAAAGGCTTAGACTCAGTTACACCTGGGTTGGATTCTTACCTCTATTACTCATGACTATGTGACTCTCAGTGCATCTTTTAACATCGCTGAGCTTCAGGTTCTTTATCTGTAACTATGGGTCTAATAATATGGCAGAGTCCCTTGGATTGCAAGGATATCAAACTAGTCAATCCTAAGGGAAAGCAGCCCTGAATATTCACTGGAAGGACTGATGCTGAAGCTCCAGTATTTTGTCCACCTGATGCACAGAGGTGACTCATTGGAAAAGACCCTAATGCTGGGAAAGATTGAAGGCAGGAGGAGAAGGAAGTGGCAGGGAATGAGATGGTTAGATAGCACCATGGACTCAATGGGCATGAATCTGAGTAAATTTCAGAAGATATCAAAGGACAGGGGAGCCTGGTGGGCTGCAGTCCATGGGGTCCCAAAGAGTCAGACATGACTTAGCTACCGAACAATGACAAACATAGGGAGGTTGTGAGGGTTACATAAAATAAGGAATGTGAGCCCCCAGGTTCCTTCTCCTCTGTTCTTTGTGAGGTTCCTCCAGCTTCACGGCAGCAGCTCCCCTACCACTGGTCCCAGGGTCCCCATCTTTCCAACCCCCATCTTTCTGTCTTTCCTTGTCTCTCATCCCAACCTCTTTGCTGCTCCAAGTCCTCAGCCACTCATATACACTAAGACCTGATTCTTCATGATGACAGCTATTCTTCAACTTTTAGTAAGAAGGACACTGGGGCTGATCAAGAAGGTAACAAACCCAGGGAAGTGAAGCTTGAGGTGGGGTATTTTCACTCCTTCGCACCTTCTGCCCACCTGCTTGGAACTCAGCCTGCTGGTGACGTGGGCAGGAATCTCTCTCCCCATGGGGCCTCCCTTACCTGCAAGAACATTCCATAGACAGATGCCCCCAGGGCCGTTGACTGCCGGTACGGAACTTGGATCATGTTGAGAATGGCAAAGCCCATGCTGACCAGAGCCAGCGCCAAGGCCAAGAAGAGGAGCAGGAGAACCGTGACGTGGAGGCCCGTGTTGAGCTCCTTCACCAGGTGTGGGAAGACTGCGGAGACAAGAACCAGCCAGCACGTCAGCCTCAGAGCTCAGCTCAAGGTACACGGCCCAGGCTGCTTACCAGAAAGGCGTTAGCACAGCGGAGTGAGGGCAAGGCAGCAAGCGCTGGGCTTCCAGAAAGCAAGAGACTTCCCAGATAAACTTACCCTTTATCAGTTGCCCAGCAACCTTCGCTTCCTTAGGGAGGATGCAAAATCGAAATAAACCCCAGCTGGGTGTTTAAGCTGCATCAGCCTTGCGGCTCTGGGATCTGGTGTGAGTTGATCCACACAAGCCCCAGGGGTGTTTCTTTAGCAAAGGAGCCTGGCACGAGAAGCAGTCTAAGAAGGCCGATCACAAAGCTTTCATCAGGGTCAGAGTGCTGTTTGTCCACATCTTTGCAACCCCCTGAGCTGTAGCCCACCAGGCTCCTCTGTGCATGAGATTCTCCAGGCAAGAAGACTGGAGTGGATAGCCATTTCCTTCTCCAGGGGATCTTCCTGACCCAGGGATCAAACTTGGGTCTCCTGCATTGCACATGGATTCTTTACTGTCTGAGGCACCAGGGAAGCCCCATAGTCCTTTATACCATATGGTTTGTAGAGTTGAGAGTCAGTGGTTTCAGTTATTATATATGAATGATTTGAAACAATGAAAATGGGGACTTCCTGGTGGTCCAGTAGGTTAAGACTTGGCCTTCCAGTTCAGGGGTGCAGGTTTAATGCCTGGCTGGGAAAGCTAAGATCCCACATGCCTCATGGCCAGAAAAACAAAACATAAAACAGAAGCAATGATGTAACAAATTCAATAAAGACTTAAAAAATAAATGATGAAAGCTAAAAAAAAAAAAATAAAAATACCTAGGCAAAGCCCTTCCTCAGCAACTACTCTGAGGTTCCTACTGAATACTTCCTGTGCACTCCCGCTTCCCTGCTTCACTACTTGGCACCAAACTGACCAGCCCGTCTCCCACCCCAACTGAGATCCAGGACTCAAAGCTCTCCTGGCTCCACGCTCTGCCTGCCCCTGCCCCCTCCCTCCCCCGCTCCCTTGCTGGCTTACCTGCCCATTTTTACTCAGAGAAGGCTGGTGTCTGCCAAGTCTGAGAACAAGAATTTTGGTCTCTGTCCCTTTAAAGTGTCCTTTCCACTCAGAAGTTTCCAGACACAGCACAGTTACATCTTTAGTTCTGATCGAATTTTCCTTTTAGTTTTCCATGTGTATTTATCTTCATGTGGTTATCTCCTCGGCCTGAGAAATTTTACCCTGGAAAAGTTTCTGAACAACTCCTTCCCATGGGACTCTTCCCTGTAGGACTTCTCGTTTTCATTTCCATTCCTTATATCTTAGTGTCCTTTAGATTTTTATTTTTTTTTGCAAACTCTCAGCACTTTTTTTTTTTTTTATTCCAAATGTGGTATCTTGTGCCTGATTACCTAATTGTTTCCTTATCCCCTTACTTGCTCATGCAATCCTTAGGACATATGACCAGCATAATAATCCTCACCAAATACTTAGAAAATCATCACCTATGTGATTGGCAAAGACCAAAGGTTCGCTAATACATGGTGTTGATAAAGGTATAGGGAAGGAGATGCTGTCAAATCTGGTAGTGACATTAATTTATACAACTTTCTTTGAGAGGAATTTGGCAGCATGTCTCAATGCAATTTCACTTCTAGGAAAAGCACTCCCACATGTGTTCAAAGCTGTATATATATGTGTGTGTGTGTCTGTGTATCAGATATTCATTAAAGTAGCAAAAGGTTGGAGAGAAACAAAAATACGGATTGGTGCTGTGCTGATTCCTGTCCAGCTCTTTTCAACCCCATGGACTGTAGCCCTCCAGGCTCCTCTGTCCGTGAAATTTCCCATGCAAGAATACTGGAATGGGTTGCCGTTTCCTCCTCTAGGGGAATCTTCCCAACACAGGGCTAGAACCCATGTCTCCTGCATCTCCTGCACTGGCAGGCAGATTCTTTACCACTGAACCACCCGGGAAGCCCATGAATCAGTAGGAGACTGATTTAATTAATTAAAGCACAATCCACATAATATAGCTTTTGAAAAGAATTAATCATATCCATGTAGTGATATGAAACCATCTCCAGATTTGCTCTAATAAAAATTGAGAAATAACCAATTACTACGATGGGCGAGGGCACCTGGGGGCATATGAAGTGATGTGGGGGCTTCCCGGGTGGCACTGGTGGTAAAGAACCGCCTGCTAACACAGAAGATGTAAGAGATGCAGGTTCGATCCCTGGGTTGGGAAGATCCCCTGGAGGAGGGCATGGGGACCCACTCCAGTATTCTTGCCTGGAGAGTCCCATGGACAGGCGAGCCTGGCGGGCTGCAGTCCACGGGGTCACAAACAGTCAGACATGACTGGAGGGATTTAGCACACACACACAGCACAGCAGGAAAATCAGATAACTTGGATAAGCAAAAATGTAAAAATTTAGTTCTTGCAGAGCTGAACTTCTAGAAGCTTTATTTTGAATTTGAATATTCCTTTTAAAAAGAAACGTATTTCTTATTGGCTGCATCAGAACTCCATTTCAGTAGGCGGGATCTTCCCTCTTTAGTTGCTCCTTGCATTGAGAGTGTTGTCTTAGCTCCAGAACCACCAGACAAGTCCTGAATTTGAATAAGTGTCCCTATTGTGTACAAAAGCTATCTTGCTTGAATCCCAGAAGTGATTAATCAACCTATCAGCATCTCAAATTAGATAATTACCTTATTATTACATAATTTGTAATATCCTAGAGAGATCCAGAGGTCCTTTTACCCCTAGCAAGGCAAAAAATAATTTAAAGAAAGAAATAATTGATACATTAGATTTCATTAAAATGGAAAAAAATTCTGCCCTTTGAAAGACAATGTCAAAAAAAAACCAACACAGTCACTAAACAGGAGAACGTATTTGTAAAAGACATATCTGAGAGAGGACTGTTATCTAAAATAGATAGTAACAAGAAAAGTGTGAGATCTGAAGTCAGTTCCAGGTCTGGCTGTGGAAGGAATATTTGGGGGTGAGAGATGACGAGGGCCCCAGCAAAGTGAAAATGATCAAGCACATACTACCTTTCAGGCACTACATCAGCTGCTTTTACAGAAATTATTTTCTTTATTGGTTTCTCTGACCCTCAGTTTCCTCATCAGTTAGATGGGCATAAGTAAGATTTTTTCTCCAGCTCAGAAATGGATGAAGGAGATGAACAAAGAAGGAAGCTTGTGAGACTAGTGTGTCACTGCTCAGGGATCACTTACTGCCTTTCTCTTTCCAGGATGGAAAGCTTCTAATGGCAGACACTCCTCTGTTTAGTTCATCCCTGTTTTCCTAGAATACCAGGCCCACAAACACTCTACAATATGGGTGAATATGTGAACACGGCTAAATAAGCATCTGTCTCTTTCTCGCCACTCAAATGGCTAGGTTGTTTTGCTTTTATTTCAGAAAGTCTGGGTATAAACAAGGATCTTAATCACGATTGTGCTGCATAATATGTGCTCAGTCGCTCAGTTGTTCCAACTCTTTGCAACCTCAGGCCTGTAGCCCACCAGGCTCTTTTGTCCACGGGATTTCCCAAGGAAGAATACTAGAGTGGGTTGCCATTTCCTTCTCCAGGGGATCTTCCCTACCTAGGGATTGAACCTGAGGTCTCTTGAGTCTCCTGCATCGGCAGGCAGATTCTTTACTGCTGAACTGCCTGGGAAGTCATCCTGTACATATAGCTCTTTGCTTTTCTCCCTGGTTGATTTAGAAATTGACCTTCCTGGGTGACTCTAGGGGAGATCCCTATGAAGGTGGGAATGGAGGCTGTCTTATGAGACCTAACCAAACCTTCCTACTCCAGTTTACAAAGCACTTTCACACCCACCCCCAAGTCTCCTGATCTGCACACAGGCCCTAGGAGCAGGACTTTTTAAAATTTCTATGGATAGTAGCAGGTAAACCCTGATTCCATCTTGGGGGTGGTGGGCTCTGATGCACCCCTAGGTAGGTGATGTTGGCTCTAGGAGCTGTACATCTAAAGGCAGCGAGAAATATACTCTGCTTTCTCTTCACATCGTATAAATCTTTCACCTTTCACTAAAGGTAGCAAGACTCACTTCCGATGATGAGAATATCCAATACAGAACAAAAATTTTTCAAATTATCTACAACTGTTTTAAAAATTGTGCCATCTCCCACTAAATTTTTTTTTAATGTATAAGTGGTTTTGAAATAACCTTAATGCTACCAATAAGCATATGAGGGTATCTTGCTCCTTCAACCCTGAGTACTTCAGGGGCAATTTCCTCAATAAGGGCATTCTCTTTGACAACCATGATACAACTATGAAAATCATTAGGTTAACACTGGAGTATGACTGCTGTTTAGTCCTGACTCCCGGTTCAAGTTCCATCAATTATCCTAGTGACGTCCTTTACAGTAAATGGACCCAGCTCAGAACCAAGTACTGCACACAGTTGTCATCATTTCCTTTCAGCTTGTCCTATTTCTTTGTTATATTTATTTATTTACTCATGTCAAATGTGTTTTCAGCTTTCTATGTAATTTTTATTGCATTTTATTGGAGTACAGTTGCTTTACAATGTGGTTGTTAGTTTCTAATGTACAGCACAATCAGATTTGCTGGTATATTTTACCCCCTCCCATTCTTAAAAGACCCAGCTATTTTTCAGTATCCCTTGTCCAATTTAATTTCTGGGTAAATATAAATATTTCCCAAGATTTTTTAAATTGCTAACCCTAACAATGTTTATTATATATATCCTTCATGTATATAAGTGAGGCCAATTTGTATTATTTGTCAGTGGTTCCAGTTTCCTCTCTTTATATGTTTATGAACATACCCTGGCTAAAGAAAGAAAGAAAGTGAAGTCTCTCAGTCGTGTCCGACTCTTTGAGACCCCACAGACTGTAGCCTACAAGACTCTTCCTTCCATGGAATTTTCCAGGCAAGAGTACTAGAGTGGGTTGCCATTTCCTTCTCCACTACAATCCTGGCATATAGAAATCAAATAACGAAGAAAATTCCTCATTCCCTTGTTTTTCCATTCTGTGGGTTACTTATAAATTTGTAGGCTGCAGTTCTCACCAGCAATCTGTTTCATTCTGAAGACATGCAGAATATTGGCCTTTTGGGGTTGGCTTTTCCTTCCCAGAGGACCCTCCATACCCTGGGCTTGGATTCGGGCTCTGTTTACATGCAGAGCAGCTCTGCCGTGACCTGGATGTCCGCCGGCCCAGGTCAGTACCTGCTCACGTTCACAGACAGCAGCTGTGCCTGAGCTCTCCTGCCAGGAAACAACGAGTTCGGGCTTTGAACCCAGGTAGTCTGATTCCAGTGTTCGGATGTAGAGCTCTTTGGCTTTTTCTCAGACTCTGAAGCTTTTATATTAATATAAACAGAAGTGTAAGTTTCATTTCAGCAGCTGGTCTACACTCACAGGCCAGACTGGCTGAGTGCACCCCAGTTGCACGGCCTGCATCTAAAGTCTGGCACTGTTTCCCGGCTGGTTGACCCCAGGCGAGTTAGGTGATAAACTCTCCGAGTGTCCGTGAAACCCTCTGCAAAATGGGAATGTTAATAATGCCTTCCTTATAAATTTGTTACAAGGCTTAACAGAGACAAGCCGTGGAAAGCATTTCGTAGAATGTCTGACACAAGTAAGCACTCAACATATTAATAATGATTATTCATAGAGGCAGGCTACAAAGATCTACAAACCTCCACAGAAAAAAAAAAAAAAAAGATCTTTTCTTAATGCTGAACAAGAGTAAGTCCTTGGCTTACTGTGGATTTTGTCATTGTGCCTTAAACCGAAGCGGCTCTTCAATTCTGCATTTAGACACAAGCCTACTCCAGTATTCTTGCCTGGAAAACCCCATGGACAGAGGAGCCTACTGGGTGGGCCACAGTCCATGGGGTCGCAAAGAGTTCGGGCGGGGTGATTGCGCGCGCATGCACGCACCCCATACAAGTATTTACAAATAAGTGTTCGCAGCATACTCACTCGTGAATTGGGACTGGCGGCCCCCCAGCCCGCACTGCCGCACCTTACACCCGCGGAAAAGTCCGTAGTAAATGTCTCCGATGAATTTGGCCAGCTCTGGATCCGTGGCGTTGACGAGGTCCACGCCCGTCTGACAGAGGATTTTCCCACTCAGCCAGTGGGGCAGTGCCAGAGCAACGACGGTCAGGATGAAGGAGGAGGAAACTGAGCAGAGAGGCCAGCCCGTACCACGCCTTTTTGAACCATCCAGGCATGTTGCTGGGTGCCGGTCATGCCCCAGGGGTCCCAGCAACCCCGGGGGTCCTCAGCATCTTCCGGACACTGGGTGATCCACTGCTTCGGGGTCGGCTCTCCCAGACACACCGGCTCAAGAGTTCAGGTGCATCTCCTGGTCCTCCCTCAGCACCTGCCCCCCCAGCCCATGTTTACTACAACCACATGGGAAGTCTCTACAGAGACGTCTTCACCTGACTGCAGTGTGGAGGCGTGCGTTACCCGAGGAAGTAACCCTATCTCTCCCGCTAGACTAAGGTTTCAGCAGAGGGTTTAACTGTTCTTCATTTCGAGTGTTTGAATAACCCTACTGCGGCTCTCTTAGTGATGAAGGAGCTATTAGCAGGCAAAATCAGGCAGATCTGAGTCTAAAGAGACAACACGCAGTCTCACAAAATGTAAACGTAGAAGGAAAACAAAGATGGAAAGACTAGCCTTGGAATGGTACCAACAATGCACAGTATCAGATGCTGATCTCTTTGGTGCCTGCCTGGGCATTGCTTTCTCTGAAATGTCACTGCTGTCAGAACCCTAGAAGTGTTATTAAGGCTATGAAATGACCTCTGTTCCCAACCCTTTTAATTGAAATGTGTAAGCAAGGTTTTATGATTCTTGAATTTATCACTGGGTGGATCCACTGTGGGTAAAACTGCAGCTTTGAGATGGCTTGGGGCAGTCTGGACCCAACATTTACACACACACACACACACACACACACACACACACACACACACCCTCTTTATCCCTCACAGGTCATGTCATCTGAATGGGAAAGTGTTTTTCTAATGTTTTAGCAAATAATCTTCTCCTATCATCCTGCTGGGGTCTTTGTGTCTTCTGATAGTGAAGAGCCCCTGAAGAAGAAAATGTTACCCACTCCAGTATTCTTGCCTGGAGTGTCCCTTGGACAAAGGAGCCTGGCGGGCTGCAGTCCCTGGAGTCTCACAAGGAGTGGGACGAGACTGAAAGACTGAGCACACAGTGGTGAAGATATGTCACTTTCTTTTCACTTACAGGCACAAGGAATGCAATATTCCCTAATTTCTATCTTATACTTGTGCGTTTAAAATTTTAATTTGTAGACAATCACCAAATGTCAACTTCATGTCATGTGAGGCTGGCAACAGCCACTCAGATAGGTTTGGGGGCAGAGTGGGGTTGAATTGCCCCAGTGAAATTCCTCCTTTGGTCTCAGATCTCTGGAGGCAGTCCTGGGGTTACATTGTTAACCAACAGGAGTTCAGGGAACCAGGTTCACCCCTGCTGGTGCTGCATCCAGGCAGGCAGAGGATAGGCCATTCCAGACACTTCTTTCCTGAGCAAACTGAAGGTCTGGGTTGGGGCTGGAGATCAGGTCTTGGAAATGCTTCTTCATCACAATGACCTTGACATAGCAATTCTTTTTTTTCTGGTAATGAACAACATACTGTAAAATGAAAATATCTCCTGCCATATCAATAAACAAGGAATGATACATCCATCAGCCATTGCTGGCCTCCAAAGGTGAATGAGGCCTCCCAAAACTAATTGTGATCCATGTGATCCAGTGGATGTGGCGCCCCCCCCCCCCCCCCCAGGATGCCCCCAGCCCCAGTTGCTGAGGAGCTGGGAGAATGCAAGAAGCAAGGTGAATAAGGAGACAGGATTGGCTCCAGATAGCTGAGGTGCATATGAAAGAATGAATTCAGTGAGTACGGAGGCTTGCTTCTTCCCAGACATAGAAAGCCAAGTTCCTTAACTTGATACCTGATCTTTGATGTTCAGACTGCCTGCTCCCTTTGTTGCAAACTTGTATGTAGCCTGACTTCCCCTCCTGCTTCCTGGGGAGCAGTTTTCTCAGAGGTACTGAGATGCTGTCTCCCAGGTTCTGGGTTCTAAACTTGACCACCAAATGAAATAACTCTCTAATTTCAGGTTGTGAAAATATTTTTTACTCGACAATTCATGTAACAGGGCTTTCCAGGTGGCGCTAGTGGTAGAGGACCCGCCTGCCGATGCAGGAGGCCGCCGAGCACAGGTCTGAGCCCTAGGTGGGGAGATCCCCTAGAGCTGTTCTTTTCAGTCTCTAAGCCATGTCTGATTCTTTGCGACCCTGTGAACTGCAGCACACCAGGCTTCCCCGTCCTTCACTGTCTCCCTGAGTTTGCTCAGACTCGTGTCCATTGAGTGGGTGATGCCATCCAACCATCTCATCCTCCTTCACTCCCTTCTCTTACCCTAGAGGGAGGAAAAGACAATCCACCCCAGTATTCTTGCCAGGATAATCCCATGGACATTGGAGCCTCGTGGGCTACAATCCATGGGATCGCAACAGTGGGACACGACCGAGCACCCCCCAACACCTGGAGATCACATCACGCACACACACACACAACCTGTCCCAGGCTTGTTGTGCAAAGGAAAATGAAGCAGCACTTGGAGATCACGTCTCCCAGTGGGTGTCACGCCGGGGCGTTACTGAATCGAGTGCCCTCCTGAGCGCGGGCGGGGCCCGGCCGAGCTCCGGCGGTGGCGCGCGCTAGGCGGCAGCAGCGGGCCGGGCTGGGGCGCGGCCGCGGCGCGGGCCCCTCTTGGCCGGGCGGGCGGGCAGGCGGCCGGGCGGGGCGGGCCGGGGCGCCGCGTTCGCGCTCGGGGCGGCGGCCGCAGCGGCATTCGAACGCAGCGGAGGGATGGCGGCGGCCGCGGGCGAGGCGCGCCGGGTGCTGGTGTACGGCGGCCGGGGCGCCCTGGGCTCGCGATGCGTGCAGGCCTTCCGGGCCCGCAACTGGGTAATTCGGCGGGCTGGCGCGGAGGAGCCTTCGCCGCGCTGGAGGGCGGTCTGGAAGGGAGCTGGGGGCCGCTGAACCCCCGAGACGCGAGTGCTTGCAGGTGCACAGGTCTACACGTCTGCGTGCGCACCCGGGCCGAGGCGCAGGGCCTTGCTCTGCCGCGAGGCTGGAACAGGGGGCTCTGCTCTCCGGCCTCTGCGGGGTCGAGTGTTGGGCATGATTCCAGACAGACCAGAACCGGAGGGAGAGGTCACGGGAGGGAAGGATCTGAAATCACTGCCTTGTTCACGGCCATTGGGGTGAACTGACTGCTTCGTGTTAGCGAGCCTCCACTTTCCCCATCTGTAAAATGAGGGTACTGATTGTATTTATTTCTTAGAGGTGTTATGAGGTTTAATAATTGGTGTCATTACGCGTAAGTTGTAAATTACCTGATGCTGGTAAAAGCTATTTAAATGTTAGCTACTATTGATATACATATGTTATTGATATATACCTGCTCAGTTGCTTCAATCGTGTCCGACTCTACGACCCCGTGGACTGAAGCCCGCCAGGCTCTTCTGTCCATGGAATTCTCCAGGCAAGAATACTGGAGCGGGTTGTCATTTCCTTGTCCAGGAAATCTTCCTGACCCAGGGATCAAACCCGCATCTCTTGTATTGGCATGCGTTTTTTTTTTTTTTTTTTTTTAATCACTAGCACCACGTGGGAAACCCCTGTTGATATATACCCGTGTTCTATTAGCTTCCCTTGTATGTGATATTTTGAAAGCTTGCAAAGGGTGGCGGGGGTGGGTGGGGTGGGGTGGGGAGGTGGGGGGGGCGGTGACCATGGAACATTTAAGGACTACCAGCCCAGGGCCAGGCACTAAACTCCTGCACATCAGAGCCCCTACTAACTCTTAGTTCCATTTAGTCTTTCCGGTAACGTTAATACAGAGTTAAAACATGTATATATAGAATCTAGAAAAATGGTACAGATTCCTGGAGATCAAATCAGTCAGTCCTAAAGGAAATCAATCCTAATATTCATTGGAAGGACTGATGCTGAAGCTGAAGCTCCAGTACTGTGGCCACCTGATGTGAAGAGCTGACTCATTAGAAAAGACCCTGATGCTGGGAAAGACTGAGGGCAGGAGGAGAAGGGGGCGACAGAGGGCTAGGTGGACAGAAGTGTGAGGAAGCTCCGAGAGTTGGTGAAGAACAGGGAAGCATGGGGTGCCACAGGGCATGGGGTTGCAAAGAGTAGGACACGACTGAGCAGCTGAACAAACGAAACAAGCAGCTGATTCACGCTGCTGTGCAGCAGAAGCTAACACAGCATTGTAAAGCAATTATCCTCCAATTAAAAAGAAAGACAGGGCTTCTGGGTCCATGTGTTCCAGATGCAAGGGCTGTGCTTCCTCTCGGGGCGGGGGGGGGGGGTTGTACGGTGGGTGTCCTTTCACGTGGTGAATCTGGAGAGCTGACTTAACCGTGACTGTCTATCCCTCCCTTCCTTCCGGGGGAGCTCTGGGGGGCTCTGGGATGAGCTATTTCTTTGTCTCAGTGCCCTCCTCACTGTGACACAGAGCAGTGAGTGTTTTGAATGGATGCTCTGTTCTTCAAAGCTAGTGGGGGAGATGTTTATCTCTGGGGCCTTCAGACTGCAGGGCCCTGGAACGTTCTGAGTCAGCACCGAGTGTCAGCAGCCAATATTGTTCAGTAGCTCAGTCGTGTCCGACTCTTTGGGACCCCATGGACTGCGGCATGCCAGGCTCCTCTGTCCTCCACTATCTCCCACAGTTTGCTCAAACCCGTACCCATTGAGTCTGTGATGCCACTCACTCATCTACCATAGCATCCTCCATTTCATTTAATTCTCTCGCTAACCCGGTTGATTGCTGACAGCCCTCATTTTTGCATGGGAGGAACCTCTGCCGAGTGGGTGGATGAGAGAGTCGCTGTATGGCAGAACCAGGATTCAAACTCTGACCTGATATCCATGCCCACAGTCATCCTTTTGTGCTCTGGGACAGGGGTTGGAAAATTTCAGTTCTCCACTGGCTGGATCTTGCCTGGCACCTGTTATCACAGAGCCCAAGAGCTAAAAGGAGTTCCCCATTTTTAACTGGTGAAAAGAAATCCAAGAAGAGTAGCCACATGTGAACATTATATAACATTCATAATTCCTCGACTGATGTCTTCTCAGCACACAGCCAAGCTCTTCCATCGATTCCTGGGCCATTTTCTGTGGCTGCTCTCTAGCCGTGACAGCAGAGTTGAGTAGTTGCAGCAGAGGCCGTGTGGCTATCACAGCCTGAAAGACTTAGCCTCTGGCTCTTTAAGGAAAGCTTTGCAAATCCCTGGTCTTGGGCATCTCTGCACCAGCAGGGTTTGGCTTTCAGAGGTGAGAGTGGAAGGGGAGGAGGTGTTTGGAGGCACAGTGGACTGGCCTGGGGATCAGCAAGGGGCATGCTGGCCAAAGCCGGGAAAGCCTTGCAAGGGCTGCTAGAGGTCAATTGCTAGGTCCTTCCTTTAGTGGGTTTTCGCCAAGCCTCTAACCTGTCTCCAGCTCCCCCTGAATCTGTCATGCCTGACTGCCTCTTGATCAAACCCGTTTTCTCCTCGCTCCAGTGGGTTGCCAGCATCGACGTGCAGGAGAACGAAGAGGCCAGTGCCAGCGTCGTGGTTAAAATGACAGACTCGTTCACGGAGCAAGCCGACCAGGTGATTCCAGGGAAGCTGTGCACCTGGGGTGCGGAGCCCTGGGGAGAGGGCTCCACGGGCGGTGTGTTCGCCTCCTTTCAGATGTTGTTTCTCTAATTATGAGAGCCATTGTGCTTATGGAGGGAAATTTGGAAAAAAAAAAATACAAAGACAAGTAGCCCATGATCCAAGTCTAGTTAGCTCACTAGTTAGTTCACATTTGGCCCATTTTCTTGTGCTTCTCTGCATATTGTAAGTCTTACAGGTTGAGATAAATTCATATTTTATAAGCTACGGTCAGCTTCTCTTTTTCAACTTAACTTAGCTTGAATTCTTCCTCAAATCACTTAATAACACCTTTGTGTCAACTTGTAATTTTTCTTTGTATGGATTGGTCACAGTTTCTTTGGTTTGACCTTGTACATTTAAAATTTTTTGGCAATTTTTCTTTTTTACTCTAACTTCTCTTACTTGCTAATGTTCAGAATACTGTGGTGAACATCTTCATCTCCATCTCTTATTTATTGAAGATACATTCCAGAAAGCGGAGCTCCCCCTACCCAAAGCAAAAATACTAACAAACTAGGGCATTTCCAATAATAAAGTGAAAGTGACAGTGTTAGTCTCTGAGTCACGTCGGACTCTCTGCGACCCGTGTAGACTGTTGTAGCTCACCAGGCTCTTCTGTCCATGGGATTCTCCAGGCAAGTATACTGGAGTGGCTAGCCATTCCCTTCTCCAGGGGAATCTTCTCCACCAGACGTAATGTAAAGAAGTCAGGCAAAACTCTACAGCTATATAGATAAATTGTGAAATATCCCTCTTTTTCCCTGTGACTGTGCCCCTGAGGAGGAACTGTTGACAGTTCGTTGGATGTCTTGGTATAAGTATCTGAGATGCTCTTAAGCAGGTCTGCTTTTCTGGAAGAGCCCTTCCCACCAGCTGCATGAAGGATGTGCTATCTGTGGTCTTCATGCTAACCCTGCAGCCCAAGGAAACCTCTTAATGATTCCTGTGCTTAATGCTCTTATTGGTTTTATTGGACTTAATAGGAAAACTCAGTATGGCTTTGTTGTGTGTCAGACATCGTAAGAAGTGTCTTATTTGCAATAGGCCGCTTAATCTCTTTAACACCCCCAAAGCCAACTGTCTCATCGTATCTCCCTTTTAGAAATGGGTATGGAAGTCCCAGGTATTTGCTCAGACAGGTTGTAGGCAGCAGAACTGGGATTTGAACCTGGGCTCTGGTAGGGGGTGGTGCCTGTGCTCTTAACTGCATGTTAAAGTTGCTTCTCAGCAGAATAGCTTCATGTGAATAAAGCAGGGAAAACTGAAACCAGACGCGAGGGAGGCCCTGGGCGTGCACAGCTGCAGCTCCTCCAGACGTGGTCCTCTGTGGCCAGGGTCTCTCCTGCTCCTTTAGCTGCAGGTTTCTGATGTCTCTGTCCCATTTCGAATGTGACATTGTCCACATCTGAGACTTGACTATACAGTGTATCTTTAGGATGAAGACTGGGAAAAGCTTAGCTTTTAACATCTTTAACCCCTCCTGCACCTTCTCATCCTCCAGTCGCTCAATCAGGAATTTCTGGACAAACAGCATGACATCCAGGTTTTGATTCTAAAGCTCTAGAAGAAGAAGTTCAATCTTAGGACATGCAAATTAGGGCTTCCCAGATGGCGCTAATGGGAAAGAACCCGCCTGCCAGAGCATGAGACTTGAGATGCATCTTCAATCTGGATGGGGAAGATTCGCTGGAGGAAGGCATGGCAACCCACTCCAGTGTTCTTGCCTAGAGAATCCCATGGATAGAGGAGCCTGTCGGGCTACAGTCCATAGGGTCACAATACGTTGGACACGGCTGAGTGAGCACACACGCGGGCATATTGAAATTGGCCCCCTTAGACTGAAAATTCACTAGTGACAGAAGATGAAGAAGTGAGAAAAAACTAAACCTATAGAAGACAGTTAGATAGGCAGAAGGAAGAATTTAAGGGCGAGGAATTTTAAAATGCCTCATTTTAATTTTATTATAAAAATAGAACACAGAGGTGGTAAAAAAAAAAAAGAAAAGAAAAACAAATCAAGCAGGAGCGTTGTTGCTGTGGGCTCCGTGCTCCCCTAAAAGGCAGAGCTCAGGTTGTGTGCGGGTACCGAGGTCGGGGAGATGACGCAGCTTCTGGCGGATGAGATCTCGCTGTCAGCAACGGGATGTGGCTTAGAAATGAAGGGGAGGCAGCCAGGGACCCAGGGTAACAGGAGGAAGATCTCACAAGCTGGACCAGGGTTGCATCAGGTACTTGCCAAGAGATGGTCAGGAATCTACTTACATTGCAAGATTTTGGTATAGAATGTAGAGGAGAGGAAAGATTGGTTTCCATTGCCAAATCGGTCTCTATGAAAGAATAATTTATTTATTTCTGGCCATGCCCCGTGGCTTGCGGGATCCGAGTTCACAAACCAGGGATGGAACTCATGCCCCTGCAGTGGAAGTGCACGTCTCCCAGGAATGCGCACGTCTCCACCCTTCAGAATAGTCAGAAGGCGCTAGCTTGCTCTATAAAAATCACACTGAAATGCAGTCAGGCTTTACTGTCCAAAATGTTCATTGTAAATTGGTCCTGCCTCTGATTTTCAAAGTGTTAATTGCCGGGTACTGTAAACTGACTTACAAAGAAGTGAAAGCTCAGTGGAGGTGACTGTAGCGTCAGCCTGTCGAGGTTTACCTGGCAATCTGTGCATCTTTGCTGGCCCTTCTGTTTCAGGTGGCAGCTGAGGTGGGGAAACTCCTGGGTACAGAGAAGGTGGACGCGATCCTTTGTGTGGCTGGAGGATGGGCTGGGGGCAATGCCAAGTCCAAGTGTAAGTCCTTTTCTGAGTTAATCTTTCACCTGCTCTGCTCTTTGTCCAGGTGCACGGGTCGGGCCTGTACTATGCGCCAGGCTGGATGCTTTCCCGTCTGCTGCCCAGAACCTTTTTAGTTGCTGTAAGGTGGGGATCAACACCCCGTTTACAGAAGAAGAAAAAACCTCCCATAAAGGAGGTCAGGGGGCTTCCTGGTGGCTCAGCAGTAAAGAATCCACCTGCGGTGCAGGAGCCGCAGGAGGCTTGGGCCTCCATCCCTGGGTCACAAAGATCCCCTGGAGGAGGGCATGGCAACCCCCTCCAGCATTCCCGCCTGGAGCATCCCATGGACAGAGGAGCCTGGCGGGTACAGTCCATAGGGGGCAAAGAGTCAGACACAACTGAAGTGACTTAGTGACTTAGCACGCACGGACGCTCAGAGGAGGTAGGGCAGAGGGGCCTTGAGATTAAAAAGGAGACAGGACGGAGTCAGCATGGTCCCCCACCGCAGTCTTTCAGGGCTCGTTACTGGGAACTGGGAAAGTGAATGGAATGGAGAGATCATTCAGAAGTTCACAACTGAGCTTTTGTTGAGGCTGTGAATTTATTTGCTATTTTTTTATCATGAACATTTTCAAATATACAGAAAAGATGAAAGAACCATTCAGTCCTTGTTAATGCTTGCCATACTTGCATGCTCATGCTTTCTCGCATGCGTGTCCTCTGTGTGTGTATTTTTAATCATTTGAAAGTGCTTTGACACTTGACTGTATTTCAGTATGTCTCTCCAAAGATTAGGCCGTTCTCTCACATTAGTATAATGCCATTCCCTTACCTAAGAAAGTTAGCAGTAATTTTGTAAGATTAATAGTATCAGCCCATGTTCCAATTACCTCAGTCTATTCCATAACTGTTTTCCCTAGGTTTATTCTAATCAGGGTTTATGTACTGCATTGTATTATTGTTTGAGTCTCTTAATCTAGAATCTTTTTTCTTTCCTGTGATAGGCTTCGCAGGTCTAAGGCAGTTTCCATGTAGAATGTCCCCCACCCTGAATGTGTCAGACTGTTTCTTTAAGGTGTCATTTACCTTGTTCCTCTGTCCCTAGTGTTTCCTGTGAACTGGAAGGCAGGTCTGGAGACTTGCTTAGATTCAGGTTAAATGCTCTGGAGCTGAGGATGCTTGCTGAGTGATGTGGACTTCACTCTGCACGCCTGTGAGTCCTCACCATATCCCACGGCCTGCTCCACCGTCCATCCAGAGTGATTCCAGCTTTGATGCTGGATCAGGCTTAAGGTGATAAAGCTCAGTCGTAAAGTCCATTTTTCTATTTGCAATTAGTAAGTGACCCATGGGTTGATGCTTTGCCATCATGTATGAGTATCCTGTTCCCAAACACCTTGAGAAACCCAAATTCCCCCAAAACTAGTGGTTGTAAACATCCACTGATGATCTACCTGAATCAGTCATTCCACTGGGTCTTGGAAAATGGTAGTTTCCAGTTCCGTCATTCCTTCTACATTTATCAGCCAAAGTGATTTAGAAAGGAATTGATTTTCTGTGTGCACACACATGTGTGTGTGTGTGCTCAGTCGTGTCCGACTCTTGGCGACCCCAGGGACTGTAGCCTACCAGCCTCCTCTGTCCATGGGATTCTCCAGGCAAGAATACTGCGTGGGTTGCCATTTCCTTTTCCTTCTCTGCGAACCACACCTAAATGTGAAATTGTCAGTTTGTCGGTGATCAGCTTGGCAGAGCACCTGATGGCCTTTTGTGTATTTGGGGAACAGGAAGTGGTAGTTGTGGGTCCACCCTTTTCCCCCTCGTTCTTCTTAACGGGGGAGTGCAGCGCCTTGGCCGTCACCCCTGCAGACCCTCCTTCTATACCAGGAGGGCTCTGTCTCAGGCTCACGGGGGCACTGGGTTCCGTGTGTCCTGTGAGCGGGGAAGGGATGGTCGTTCAGCTGGTGATGTGACCTCCCTTACCAGTTGTTCCTCCTCATGTCTCTGGCGAGGCCAGAGGGTTAAAACAAATGTGAGGTGGTTGTTATTTCAGCTTTCTTTTAAAGAGTCTTCAAAGTTGGCATTAAACTTTCAGCCATAAAACACTGTTACTCCATGAAAGTCCTCTTTATGTCGTCATAGTCCCTGAGATCTTTTATCACAGATAAAACTTGACTTAGACATATAGGTTCTAATTAAAGATCTGAAGTCTTTTATTTATATTTTTAATTTTAAAAATTATTTTTTTGGCCACACCATGTGGCTTGTGGGGATCTTAGTTCCCGACAAGTGATTGAACCCAGACCTTGGCTGTGAGAGCATGGAGCTCTAACCACTGGACAACCAGGGAAGTCCCCTAATGCCATTTATAAAGTAGGGCAGTGTTTGAATTAAAGCCAGTCCCACCTGTCTGTCAACAGCCCTCATTTATCGGTTGATGTTTGCCAGTTTGGTTTCCCCGGTGGCTCAGACGGTAAAGAATCTGCCTGCAGGACAGGAGACCCGCGTTGGGGAAAATCCCCTGGAGAAGGAAATGGCACCCCACTCCAGTATTCTTGCCTGGAGAATCCCATGGACAGAGGAGCCTGGTGGGCTACTGTTCATGGGGTCGCAGAGTTGGACATGACTGAGCTACTAACACTAACCAGTTTACAGGTGAGGAGGCTGAGACTTGGCTGATCATGTGGCCTGGATTTGAACCTGCATCTCTGAGCACAAGCCCTGGGCTGTGTGTGTGTGTGTTAGATTTCCCTGCAGACCCGGAGTGGCCCTGTGGGTTTCCTGGAGCGGCGGGTGCTGGGGGTCAAGCTCACCCTTCAGTTTCTTCCCTGTGAATGCTGACCTGTGTCTCTTGCTTAGCGCTCTTTAAAAACTGTGACCTGATGTGGAAGCAGAGCATCTGGACATCCACCATCTCCAGCCACCTGGCCACCAAGCACCTCAAGGAAGGAGGGCTCCTGACCTTGGCGGGGGCCAGGGCTGCCCTGGACGGGACGCCCGGTGAGCCTCCGTTTCCCCATCTGTGAAATGGGAACTCTCACACTTGCTCGCGTGCTGGGGTGCTGAGTGCTTCCGTGGGAGGAGGAATGTTAGAGCCCTTTACCCTCCAGGGCTGTTTGCAGTTGGGTGGACTTTGCTCCTGTTAGGCCCACATCTTTTTAGGGGCAGCGCCCTCGTCTTTCACGGGCATTGTCCTCATGGTTGTGCTGGCCAAGGACCACTGTCCTCTGGCACCCACTGCCTCTCGTGCGTGTGTGTCTGGGACCCACTCCGGGAATGGGTGGCGTTGCAGTGACTCTCACCTCGTTAATATGGGCTTTTCCCTGGTGGCTCAGATGGTAGAGAATCCACCTGCAATGCAGGAGACCCAGGTTCAGTCTCTGGATCAGGAAGATCCCCTGGAGAAGGGAACGGCAACCCACTCCATTGTTCTTGCCTAGAGAATTTGGATAGTACTGAGTTGCTAAGTCACTTCAGTCGTGTCCGACTCTGTGTGACCCCATAGACGGTAGCCCATCAGGCTCCGCCGTCCCTGGGATCCTCCAGGCAAGAACACTAGAGTGGGTTGCCATTTCCTTCTCCAGTGCATGAAAATGAAAGGTGAAAGTGAAGTCGCTCAGTCATATCTGACTTAGCGACCCCATGGACTGCAGCCTACCAGGCTCCTCCATCCATGGGATTTTCCAGGCAAGAGTACTGGAGTGGGGTGCCATTGCCTTCTCCGAATACTGAGTGACTAACGCTTTTACTGAAGTGCGGGCGGGGGATGGTTAAGACTTCACCATCTGAATTTAGTGAGGGGTTGGGCGCAGTTCACTCTCCCTTCGGATTAGGATAAAGAAAGGGATTTAAGCAGGGACAGGGGAATATAGTTCAGGGAGCCAGAAACTGTCTCCACCACCTAAATTAAACTCTTAAAAAAAAAGAGGGAAGTGTTTTAGGACCTCTTTAGTAAGTGGTGAAACCTTGAGCATCTTTTTCAGTTTTCATGTAGTTGTTTTGCCACTCATTTTATTAGATTTCACAGAGAAAGTGATCTTATAAATCCATGGCTCTTGCAGTAATTCACACTGTGTAAATGTTCAGTGGTAGTCTGGCTGAGATATGATTTTTGTTAAAATCAGAGACTCTAGAGAGTAAATACAGAAATGAGTAATAGCTTGACATTGAAAAGAGAAAACCCTAGGACTGAAACACTAATTTTTCTGAAGGACAAAAACAGCTTTCTACCCTTGCTTTTGATTTATTAGTATCATTCTTTGCTTATAGTTTCAGATACTGGTTAAGACTATAGCATCTGGAACTATACAGGTTGGTTTCAGATTGTGGTTTTGCCGTTTGGTCGCGGTGTGATATTTACTTAACCTCTCTGAGCCTCAGTTTTGTCATTTGTATAATGAGAAGAAACAGTATGTAAATGGTTTAAGACAGGTATTGCAGAGAGTCAGGAGTAAATGTGAACTGTTATTATTTACTCCAGGTTTCTTTTTGCTCAGTTACTCCTTCAGATGTTGACAAGTCTGTTCCTCTTTTAGCTCTTTAGTTAGATGTTGTTAAACTTATTTGAGTCATGAAATCTTTTCACTTCGATTTAGACTCCAGAAAAATCTGGGGAAGTCTGAAAGCAGGCGATGAACAGGCTTAATAGTCCTTGAAAACCCAAGAAGAGGTGTTCAAAAATGAAAAGTTTTTCATGTGGACACACACTGAGAAACCCCCCACCCCCTCCTATTTCCAAGGTTGTTTATTTGTGGACAGTCCACTGGAGGATAAATGGTATCCAAGAGATGGTGACCTCTCTCCTGTACCATTTAGGGATCTGTGCTGTGTTTAGGAATCAGTCTTTGGGGACTACACTGATCACTTTGTACTTGTTTATCTTCTTGATGAAGTGCATTCTTTCCCCATATTTTGCACATGATCCTCACCAGCATTGTACAGAATTCTGTGGAATTAAACCTTTAGGGCTACTGGTTGCTGCTTGCTTATTTTCTCTCCTCATCCGATTCCTTGCTTTCATGCTGTTTGAATGGGGTGAAGAGAGTCCTGGGAGAAGAGAGAGTGCTGGGGATGGGCTGGCCGGATGAAATTCATGCGTTAGTTTGTTTACAGCTGTTGGAATGGTGATTTTTCGCTCATTTATTTGTTATAATTTTTATTGGAGTAGAGTTGCTTTAGAATGTGGTGTTGGTTTCCACTGCACAGCAAAGAGAATCAGCTCTACGTACACATACATCCTCTCTCTTTTGGATTTTCTTCCCATTTAGGCCACCACAGAACCCTGAGCTATACAGTAGGTTCTCTAGTAGCTATTTTATACATAGTAGTGTATATGCAGAGAAGGCAATGGCACCCCACTCCAGCACTCTTGCCTGGAGAGTCCCATGGGCGGAGGAGCCTGGTAGGCTGCAGTCCATGGGGTCGCACAGAGTCGGACATGAATGAGCAACTTCACTTTCACTTTTCTCTTTCATGCATTAGAGAAGGCAATGGCAACCCACTCCAGTGTTCTTGCCTGGAGAGTCCCAGGGACGGGGGAGCCTGGTGGGCTGTCTGTGGGGTCGCACAGAGTTGCACACGACTGAAGCGACTCAGCAGCAGCAGCGTATGTCAATGTCAATCCCAGCCTCCCAACTCATCCCAGCCCTTCCACTGGTTTATTTTAATCTCTACAGAGTTTGTTAGATCTTCATGCCATGGTCGGCCTTCTGCCCCTAATTAAGCCAAGAAAACCAGGCATGGTGAAATAGTCTTCTTGTGCTTCTAAATAACTTTTTGAGACCTTGACCCTCTTGTGCAATGTGAGTCCCTGTGGAAGCGGTTCAGCGATTGGCTGCTCCGCTGGGCTGTGGGTCCCGCCTCCCACCAGACTGGTGCCTCTGGAGCTGCTGACCTGCTGGGGTTTTAGGGAGTGGCCGACCTTTGGAAGCAGTGGTTTTCTGAACGCGGAGGGGGTGTTGGCAGCAATGAGGCGTTCTTTGTTGTGATGGCTGCATTTAGTGCACCTACAGCTGGGAGCTGTGGGGTGCTTCTATCGTGTTCACCTGTGGCTGATTCATGTCAATGTATGGCAAAACAAATACAGTATTGTAATGTAGAATAAAGTATTAAAAAAAAAGAGAGAGAGACACCTCGCCTGCCGTGTGTCTGTGGGACAGACGCAGCCCTGACCTGATAAGCTGTTACATACAGACTGAGTAAGCAACAGGATCATACTGTATCACACAGGGAACTAGTCAATATCCTGTGATAAACCCTAATGGAAGAGGATATTAAAAAGAATGCATATATATATATATGTGTGTGTGTATATGTGTGTGTGTATGTGTGTGTATGTGTGTATGTGTATGTGTGTATGTGTGTATGTGTGTAGTGTATGTGTGTATATGTGTGTGATATGTGTGTGTGTATATGTGTGTGTGTATGTGTGTATATATGTATGTGTGTATATATGTATGTGTGCATGTGTGTGTATGTGTGTGTATATGTGTGTGTATGTGTGTATATGTGTGTGTATATATGTGTGTATGTGTGTGTATGTGTGTGTATATGTGTGTGTGTGTATATATGTGTGTGTATGTGTGTATGTGTGTGTATATGTGTGTGTGTGTATGTGTGTGTGTATATGTGTGTATGTATATATGTGTGTGTGTGTGTGTGTGTGTGTGTGTATGGGGCTTCCCTGGTGGCTCAGTTGAGTAAAGAATCCACCTGCAATGCAGGAACCAAGGGTACAAGCCTTGGGTCGGGAAAATGCATGGATAAGAGAATGCAGCCCCTCCACTATTCTCGCCTGGGAAATCACATGGACAGATGAGCCTGGTGGGCTATAGCTTGTGGGGTCACAGGAGTTGGCCATGACTCAGCGACTAAGCCACCACCGTGTGCGTGGTGTGTGTGTGTGTGTATGTAACTGAATCACTGCTGCACAGCAGAAATTAACACCTTATAAATCAGCTATACTTCAGTTAAAAAAGGGAAAGACATGCCCTGCTTCTGTCAGCAAGCGTTCACTGACTCGTGGGAGGAAAGGAAGGCTGATAGGAAGCCAGTAGACACATATGCTGCGATTGCTCAGATAGTGTGGTTTATTTTGTAATTATTTTTTTGGAGTCTAGTTGATTTTCGGTGTTGTGGTAGTTTCTGCTGTACAGCAAAGTGAACCAGTTATACATATATACGCATATAGCCACTGCTTTTTAGATGCGGTTCCCATACAGGCCATTACCGAGTAATGAGTCCAGTTCTCTGTGCTGCACAGCAGGTCCTTCTTTTCTATTATATATATAGTAGATGTACGTGTCGATCCCAATCTCCCAATGTATCCCACCCCAGCTTCCCTCCCTTGTAACCATAAGAGTGTTTTCTGCATCTGTGTCTATTTCTGTGTTGTAAATACGTTTATTTGTGCTGGGTTGGCCAAAAAGTTCATTCAGGTTTTTCCGTAACGTTTACAGAAAAACCTGAAGGCCATTTTTGGCCAACCCCGTACTTTTTAGATTCCACGTGTAGGCAGTGTCATATGATTCAAATGGTGTCCTTTAATGGGAGCTGGACTCAGGGCACAGCGCTTATGTTAATATGATGGGCAACATGTATGGAGGTCCTCCCCTGTTCTGAGCCTAGAACTGAGTACTTTATCCCCATTTTACAGATGGGAAAACTGAGGGTTAGAAAGGTCTTGAGAACCTGCCCAGGATTTCTGTAGTGGTAAATGGGAAGGCCTGGGCTTTGAACCTGCACAGCCTGACTCTAAAGCCTGTACTTCAAACTACTGCTTGATTTTGCCAACCTACAGGGCACCCAGTGGTGTGTGCTGGCTGCTCAGAAGCTGTTATGGATTCCAGGGTTCAGAACCCTGGCCTGGCTTTCCAACTCTCTCTGGCCTCGGCACGAGTCTGCGCAAGCCTGGGCCTGTCCAGGCCTCCTTTTCCTTAGCAGTAGAACTAGGATTAGCCTCACGGCTTCTCTGATAACCATTAAGTCCCAGGTGAATAGTAGGTTATGTCTTTCCCAATTTCCCTAGTTCTCTCTTCCCGGCCTCCTTGGGACCCTGGCATGCTGCCTTTGGACGTGCCAGTGGCGGCCGGTGGTCCCTGAAATGTTTTCTCCCTGTTTCCCAGGGATGATCGGGCTATGGCATGGCTAAGGCCGCGGTTCACCAGCTCTGCCGGAGCCTGGCCGGGAAGAACAGCGGCCTGCCGCCCGGCGCTGCGGCCGTCGCCCTGCTCCCGTAAGTGGCTGGGGGTCCCTCCACGCCTGACCCCGCCGAGGGTTCACGTCGGTCCTGGAGCCACTCCACACCAGGGATGAGTGCGTGCTGTCACCTCGGCCCCGAGAGTCGCCAAAGGCCCTGACGATGCTTGTTCAGCTTTCAGATTATCCTGGGCTTTCCTGGGTGGTTGCTTAGCTGACGAGATGGGTCTTCCTGGCCTGCGTCTTCCTCATTTTCTGTCCTCCTGTCCCTCTTTATTAAGAAATAGTGGACACATTTAATTTTAATATCTGTAGCTCTGTCTTTCAAGTCATGTTAAGGTCAGCATGGAAGAAAGACTCCTGTTTGGTCTGTGGATGTGGGAAGAGAATTTGGGGAGAATTTGGGGAACTCTGGGAGATGTTTCCGGAAGGATTTCCAGACCAAAGACCTTGTCTCTTGGCTTTAGTCCTGAAAGATGATGTTGGTGTGCTGGGGGCACTGGACGGTCCTCTCACCTTTCATTTCTGAGATTCTGTGACCTGGTCCTAGGGCTATTAGTTTGAGTGATTTCCCAGGCCTGAAAGTTCTGGGGAAAGTCATTCATCTCAGAATTCTGTATTCTGTTATTGAAAGTCATAAGAGTCCCTGGAAAACAGTACACAATGAAGGATGAGGCTGTCTTTCCCAATATTTAAAGAAATATTATCGTTACACTTAAAAAAATCCTGAGAAATGAGTCTGCCGCCTTTTAGGGAGGGAATGGAGACACAGGCAGAAAAAAGAGTTTACTGCAGTAAAGACTGTTTTAGAAAAAGGCAAAACGTAACTCTTACCCAAAGTGCCTGCTGGCTCAAGGCTGGGCTGGGCTGTGGTCTCTGACCGGAGGTGGCTTCCTGGCCTCCTGGTGAGCTTCAAGTCGTCTGTTCACATTGGCGTGGTCACCCTTGGTGCCGTCTCCCAGGATTGGGGACACACACGTGACAGGCTTGTCTCCGCTCTGCAGGGTCACCCTGGACACCCCGGTGAACAGGAAGTCGATGCCCGAAGCTGACTTCAGCTCCTGGACGCCCTTGGAGTTCCTGGTTGAGTGAGTATCACAGTCGCGTCACTGACTCAGCAGCTCCCGGCCCCGTACCTCCCTCTTGCGGGTGAAAGGACAGGCCCATGTTTTCCTGGCTTATCAGTCAACCTGGCTGCTCCAAAGGTCCTGACCTCCAAGGGAGCCTTGCAACTCCATGTGAACCTCTCAGGCTGAAGGGGTTAATGGTGCCTCCGCCTCCACCAGGAGTGGTTCAGTTCCTCTAGGCCTCAGTCTCTCAGTCTGTACAATGGGGGTCCATGATGACCTTCGGGAGGGTAAGCCATCGTAGAGTGGGACAGGCTCTCAGGCCACATCGGACCCACAGAAGTGCTGGGTGAGCCCAGCGCCCGGAACACTGGCTCTCTCTGTTAACAAGCACAGCTGCGTGGAGTGAGCCACTGACCTGGGTGGGACCTCTGGGCCCACATGTCTGAATTAGTGCTGAGCCTCAGAAAAGCGTCCTTTGTCCCCCAGATCATATTCGGCCCCCGAGGCCCTTGGTGAATACGAGTGGCTTTGGAAGGTGGGGAGAGGATGTGCCTTCTGCTTGCTTGTGTTCACCTAGATCTCAGTTCCCCCGGCCCCCTCTGTTTAAGGGGTGCTGAGCACATGTTCGCTGAGCACCCACTGGGGCTGGGGGCTGTGCTGGGCCTGGGGACGATGATGAGGGAGCAGGGACCACCTCGCCCAGCAGAGTGAGTGGTGAGCCGCCTGGATAGCTGTGTTCTTATGGGGATGTTTGTAGAGCTTGCGATGTGCTTCTGGGCTCAGGCTGCCTTTTATTTAGATGGAGTCGGGAGATAGTTGGAACCTTTATGTTTGGAACAAACACTTACGTAGCACCTATGTGCCAAGCCACTTGACTTTATAACCCTGGTCTTATTAAATGCTTGTAGCAGGGGCTTCTTCACCCCACTCCAGTACTCTTGCCTGGAAAATCCCATGGACGGAGGAGTCTGGTGGGCTGCAGTCCATGGGGTCGCTAAGAGTCGGACACGACTGAGGACTTCACATTCACATTTCACTTTCATGCACTGGAGAAGGAAATGGCAACCTACTCAGTGTTCTTGCCTGGAGAATCCCAGGGATGGGGAGCCTGGTGGGCTGCTGTCTCTGGGGTCGCACAGAGTCGGACACAGCTAAAGTGACTTAGCAGCAGCAGCAGCAGGGGCTTCTTAAGTGGCTCGGTGGTAAAGAATCTGCCTGCCAGTGCAGGAGACTCAGGAGATGGGAGTTCAATCCCTGGGTCAGGAACAGCCTCTGGAGGAGGGCGTGGCAACCCACTCCAGTATTCTTGCCTGGAGAACCCCATGGGAGAGAGGAGCCTGGCAAGCTGCAGTCCATGGAGTCGCAAAGAGTCGGACAGGACTTAGTGCCTGAACAGCAGCAGCAACAGCTTCTCTGTACCTGCTCAGCCCCTTGTTATTGGCAGCTTGAATGACTGGACAGCCGAAGGCCAGCTCTGGTCCAGCAGGCTACTCATTGCCACTAAAGACCTCAGGAGCTCCTGAGGACTTTCCAGTGAAGGAGGGGCCACAGTCCCACCTGTGGGATGGGGGATGTCAGAGGGGACAGCATTCTCAACAGCAGGAGTTAATGCTTTAAAAATGACCAGGGGACTTCCCTGGCAGTCTAGTGGTTAAGACTATGTGTTCCCAATGCAGGAGACACGGGTTCAGTTCCTGATAGGGGTACTAAGATCCCGCATGCTGTATGGTGTGGCCAAATTAAAAATAAAGAAATAAAAATTATCAGTCTCTTGTTAAACCTTAATAATTCCTTGTACACTTTTTTCTTTCCTTGTTATTTTTTTTTGTGTGTGTGTGACTGCTAGATTTTACTGAGATATAACTGACAAAAAATGATATAGGTTGAAGGTACAGAGTTTGAGTTTTTATATTCATGTACATTGTGAAAGGGCTTCCTGATGGCTCAGACATTAAAGAATCTGCCTGCAATGTGGGAGATCTGGGTTTCCTCCCTGGCTCAGGAAGGTCCCCTGTTGAAGGGAATGGCAACCCACTCCAGTATTCTTGCCTAGAGAATTCCATGGATGAGGAACCTGGCAGGCTGCAGTCCATGGGGTCACAAAGAGTCGGACATGACTGAGTGACTGACGCACACTGAACCACAACTCCCCCAGGCAACCCACACCCCTCCCCACACAGAGCTGGTTATTAAATGCCCCATCCTGGCACTGAATGTGTTTTATTGCAGTAATGTGTTTTTTTAAAATATCTTTTTCCATTGCATGGCACAGCCGTGGATGCTCCATAAATGTTTGTTAAGAAAATAATAATAATTTTTTCTCTTTAACTTTCTGAGAGGTACTATAACAAAGTATAAAGTATTCTCCCCATGTCTCTTTTTTTCTAACTTTTTCCATTTATTCTGTTTCCTTAATTTAAATATATATTTTAAAAAAAATTTACAATGTTGTGTTGGTTTCTGCTGTAACAACAACGCAAATCATCCCCTCCCTCCTTCCCCTACCCCCTTCCCATCCCTCCTGGTCATCACAGAATGCCAGACCGGTGCCCATGTCTCTTAGGATGAACTCATGAAAATCTTTCTTTAATCACATAAAATCACGGTGTTCCAACAATACAGATTCCAGCAGCACAGGAAAATAGCCAAGTGGATAAGATGTTCCTAGCCGCTCAGGAGCTGCAGTCAGTGAAGTCCTAGACTCGCTGGGGACCTGGGTGTGTGTCCGTGAGGCCTTGGGGGCTTTTTTTCCAGCTGCTGCTTGGCCCTAAGGTGAAGATAAGCCTGTGTCCAGATTTTTGCTTTTGGAATGTAAAGCTTTTCTTCCTTTTGTTCTAGAACCTTCCATGACTGGATCACAGAGAACAATCGACCAAGCTCAGGAAGCCTAATCCAGGTGGTGACCACGGAGGGGAAGACGGAGCTTACCGCAGCATCTCTATAAGCTTCATTCCACCGTCGGTCAGAAAGGTCATCGGTCCATCCACGCAGCCGAGCGTGGCCCTCGTTTTCTGTAATCCTGTTTGTGGGACGTGATTCTAAGTCCTGTTTTCCTCTTGCCTAATGTGCGTTTGTTCTCCTAGGACGGTGTCCCAGTTTGTGTGAAATAAAAGCGTGTGAGGCTCACAGACAGCGCCGTGGGTCAGTGTTATCCTCGAGATTTGGGGGAGGTCTCGGCACGACCCCTCTGCACCGGTGTCGTGTTGAATTGCTTTTGAGACTCTGCGTCTGAGTCCCTGACAGTGGCTGTCGACTGACTTGTTCAGAGATGTGTTGGGAATGGGGACATTTGGAGCCTGACTTGTTTCTGAGTGTTGTGCCTGTCTCACAGATGTAGTTTTCATAGCCTTGAATTCATCTGCCTTAAAACTCCTTCTACGGTATAAGCAAAATCCTGTGGACTCTGTCAAGGAGTCTTTTTCCTGTGAGTTGCCGAGTGCCCCAGGGAGCCTATCCTCCTAATAAATGCGCTTCACTTACGGTGTTGTCTTCTCTAAGCAAAATGCATCTTATGAACGGTCATGGCTGGCTGCACCAGAATCGTGGGCTGCCAGTGCGCTTTAGCCTGATGTTCTAGAAAGGGGGTTGGATTCAAACCCTGAAATAAGTGTTTTCAGCACAGCGGCAAGAGGCACGATTCCCTCGGGGCATACCGGAATCTGCAGGGTGGCCGCGCGTGCTTAGAAACAGGGTTCCCTCTGACTTCACACGGGCTGCTCTGAGAACTGGTGGTGCAGTGCAACCCATTTCACATGTGGCGAAACTGAGGCCCACAGCGGTGCCTTGTCATCCTCACGGTCAGTAAGTATCAGAGTGAGCCCCAAACCCCAGTAACCAGATGGTTGTGGTTCACAAAGGCCTTTACCATGTTTTTCCTCTCCTTAATTCTTTTAAAGACTTTTTTTCATTGAAGTAAAATTCATATAACATAAAATTGGCCATTTTAAAGTGAAAAATTTGGGAGCATTCACTATGTTCACAGTGGTCTGTAACCACCTCCTCTGTCTAGTTCCCAAACATGTTCATCAACCCCAAATCCAGCTCCTTAGCCGCTAAGCAGTCAGTCTCCTTCCTCCTGCCCCCAGCCCCTGGGAACCAACAGTCTGCTCTCTGTCTCCGTGAATTTACCTGTTCGGAATGTTCCAGAATGTAAATAAAGTCATGCATGGTGTAGACTTCTGTGTCTGACTGATTTGACTTCCCAGGTGGCTCAGTGGATGAAGAATCTGCCTGCCAGTGCCGGAAACGTGGGACACATGGGTTGGATCCCTGTGTTGGAAGAGCCTCTGGAGGAGAAAATGGCAACCCCTCCAGTATTCTTGCCTGGGCAGTCCCATGGGCAGAGGAGCCTGGCAGGCTATACAGCCCATGGGATCACAAAGAGTCAGACATGACTGAGCACACATGTGTATTTTACTTAGCATGTTTTCAGGGTTCATCCACCACGTGTGCTTAGTCACACAGTCAAGTTCATATCCTCGGGAGATGATTTTATGAGTCCAGTTCTTGAAAGAACCATACCCCTAGACCAACAAGCCGCCATAATTAGGATGAGATGAGGTTCATAGGGTGAAGAACTCATGAACAAGATTAGTGTCCTTATGAGAGTCCTGGACACCTCGCTTCCCTCTGCTCTGATCTCCACCACGGGTGGCCTCAACGAGAAGCTGGCTGTTGCAGCTGAGAAGTGGGTCCATACCAGGACCCAGACATGCTGGCCACCCAGTGTCAGGCTTCCAGCTCTCAGAACCTCCGGAACACACATTTCTGTCATTTATAAGCCACCCCACCCAAGGTAGTTGGTTACAGCTGCCTGAACTAAGACACTAGCAAAACAAAATGTGTGCAGAGAAGAGAGAGATGCCCAGGGACTGAGCTCTCTTAAGACTGGGAGAGAGCTCAGCAAAGGACACTGGAAGGAACAACCGATCAGCAGAATGTGCTGTCTTAGGAGTAAAGTGAAGAAGCATATTGAGGTGGAAAGAACGCACAGGCCAAATGCTGCTGAGAAGTTAAGGAAGGCGACTACTAGAAGCAGACCACTGGACTTTGGCGGCAAGGAGATCCTGGGTGACGCTGGCAAGCACTTTCAGTGGAGTGGTGGGGGTCAGAGATTCGGGCAAGCTTCAGAGAGGGCTTCCCTGGTGCCCCAGACAATAAAGATCTGCCTGCTGGAGACTTTGGTTCAGTCGCTGGGTCGGGAAGATCTGCTGGAGAAGGGAATGGCAGCCTCCTCCAGGATTCTTGCCTGGAGAATCCCATGGACAGAGGAGCCTGGAGGGCTACAGTCCTTTGGGTCACAAAGAATCAGACGACTGGGCGACTGACTTTCACGTCGGAGAGCAGGGAAGAGAGGGAGGGAGTGTGTGGAGGCCTCTGTCTCAGTTTCCTTTTTGAAATGTCTGTTCATGTTGTGCTGTGTCGGGTGTCGGCTGCAGCCCGCGGCATCTGTCACTGGCACACGGGCGCTCGTTGCGGAGCGCGGGCTCTAGTGCCCACGGGCTCAGCAGTTGTGGCGCTCGGGCTTAGCTGCCCTGGGGGATCTTAGTTCCCTGACCGGGGAGCGAACCCACGTCCCCTGTATTGGCAGGGGGATTTTAACCACTGGACTGTCAGGGAAGTCCCTAACTCAGTTTAAGTATTTTGTTGGAGTCTCCTAAATGTTATTCTTTTTTAAATTTAAATATTTATTTATTTTAATTGGAGGGTAATTACTTTACATTATTGTAGTGGTTTTTGCCATACATTGACATGAATCAGCCATGGGTGTACATGTGTTCCCCATACTGAACCCCCTCCCTCCTTCCCCCGCTCATCCCATCCCTCAGGGTCATCCCAGTGCACCAGCCCTGAGCACCCTATCTTATGCATCGAACCAGGACTGGCAATCTGTTTCACATATGATAATATACACGTTTCAATGCTATTCTCTCAAATCATCCCACCCTCGCTTTTTCCCCACAGAGCCCAAAAGTCTGTTCTATACATCTGTGTCTCATTTGCTGTCTCACATATAGGGTCATCATGACCACCTTTCTAAATTCCATATATATGTGTTAGTATACTGTATTGGTGTTTTTCTTTCTGGCTTACTTCTGCTCTGTATAATAGGCTCTAGTTTCATCCACCTCATTAGAACTGATTCAAATGTATTCTTGTTTTTTTAACAAGAGCTTTTATTAACTCACAGGGCATTCATGACATAGCACAATTAAGCATGCCACTTTGAGCAAAAGAATTAGACACCATTCTCTGAATCAACTCCAATCCTTATTCCTTTAAGATACAGATGGTTCTTGAAGGCAGAACAGAATGGTATTTATTCTTAAAGAGCTCCATACCATGAAGGAAACATTCTCTTTATCAATTCATCTCCTGACCCAGAATCACTTCATGATTTTTGCTTTTAATTTCTCCCTGCTTATGTTACCTACTAGCTGTATGACTTTAGATAATTTTTTTCTCTTTCAAAAGCTCAGGTTCCTATTTCAAAGAATACTATTTTAAAAGTGTATCATATAAATATAAATAGCATTAAACTCATAAGTGACTATACAGATATGTCTTGCAGATATTGAAGGTTTGTTTTCAGAGCACTGCAAAATAGTGAAAATCACAAAAAAGCAACTCAAACAACCCCCCCATCGACTCTGATTTTTCAGTGTCCCAGTGCATGTAAAATTAGGTTTACAGTATGCTATAGTCTCTTAATTGTGTAATAGCATTATGCCTTTTAAAAATGTACACATTTAATTGGAAAACATCTTATTGTGAAAATCTGTTAATCATCATCTGAGCCTCCAGAAAGTCATAATCTTTGCTAATAGAGTGTCTTGCATTGACGATGATGGCTGCCAACTAGTGAAGGTGGTGGTTGCCGAACCCTGGCTGCAGCAGATTCTTTTTTTTTTTTTTTTAAATACTTTATTCTACATTACAATACTGTATTTGTTTTGCCATACATTGACATGAATCAGCCACAGGTGTACACGATCTCCCAATGTCGAAGCCCCCTCCCACCTCCCACCTCATATCATCTCCCTGGATCATCCGTGCACCAGCCCCAAGCATCCTGTATCCTGTATTGAACATAGACTGGCGCTTCATTTCTTATATGATAGTATACATGTTTCAATGCCATTCTCCCAAATCATCCCACCCTCTCCCTCTCTCTCAGAGTCCAAAAGTCCGTTCTATACCTCTGAGTCTCTTTTGTTGTCTCACATACAGGGTCATCATTACCATCTTTCTAAATTCCATATATATGTGTCAGTATACTGTATTGGTGTTTTTCTTTCTGGCTTACTTCACTCTGTATAATCGGCTCCAGTTTCATCCATCTCATTAGAACTGAGTCAAATTTATTCTTTTTAAGGGCTGAGTAATACTCCATTGTGTATATGTACCTCAGCTTTCTTATCCATTCATCTGCTGAGGGACATCTAGGTTGCTTCCATGTCCTGGCTATTATAAACAGTGCTGCAATGAACATTGGGGTACATGTGTCTCTTTCAATTCTGGTTTCCTCGGTGTGTATGCCCAGCAGTGGGATTGCTGGGTCATAAGGCAGTTCTATTTGCAATTTTTTAAGGAATCTCCACACTGTTCTCCATAGTGGCTGTACTAGTTTGCATTCCCACCAACAGTGTAAGAGGGTTCCCTTTTCGTCACATCCTCTCCAGCATTTATTGCTTGCAGACTTTTGGATCACAGCCATTCTGACTGGTGTGAAATAGTACCTCATTGTGATCTTGATTTGCATTTCTCTGATAATGAGTGATGTTGAGCATCTTTTCATGTGTTTGTTAGCCATCCGTATGTCTTCTTTGGAGAAATGCCTATTTAGTTCTTTGGCCCATTTTTTTATTGGTTTGTTTATTTTTCTGGAGTTGAGTTGCATAAGTTGCTTGTATACCTTTGAGATTAGTTGTCAGTTGTTTCATTTGCTATTGTTTTCTCCCATTCAGAAGGCTGTCTTTTCACCTTGCTTATAGTTTCCTTTGTTGTGGGGAAGCTTTTAATTTTAATTAATTTATTTATTTTTGCTTTTATTTCCATTATACTGGGAGGTGGATCATAGAGGATCCTGCTGTGATTTATGTCGGAGAGTGTTTTGCCTATGTTCTCCTCTAGGAGTTTTATAGTTTCTGGTCTTACATTTAGATCTTTAATCCATTTTGAGTGTATTTCTGTGTGTGGTGTTAGAAAGAGATCTAGTTTCATTCTTTTACAAGTGGTTGACCAGTTTTCCCAGCACCACCTGTTCAAGAGACTGTCTTTACTCCATTGTATATTCTTGCCTCCTTTGTCGAAGATAAGGTGTCCATAGGTGTGTGGGTTTATCTCAGGGCTTTCTATTTTGTTCCATTGATCTATATTTCTGTCTTTGTGCCAGTACCATACTGTCTTAATGACTGTGGCTTTGTAGTAGAGCCTGAAGTCAGGCAAGTTGATTCTTCCAGTTCCATTCTTCTTTCTCAAGATTGCTTTTGCTATTCGAGGTTTTTTGTATTTCCATACAAATCTTGAGATTATTTGATCTAGTTCTGTGAAAAATACTGCTGGTAGCTTGATAGGAATTGCACTGAATCTGTAGATTGCTTTGGGTAGTATACTCATTTTCACTATATTGACTCTTCCGATCCATGAACATGGTATATTTCTCCATCTATTAGTGTCCTCTTTGATTTCTTTCATCAATGTTTTATAGTTTTCGATATATAGGTCTTTAGTTTCTTTAGGTAGGTATATTCCTAAGTATTTTATTCTTTTCATTGCCATGGTGAATGGAATTGTTTCCTTAACTTATTTTTCTTTCTCATTATTAGTGTATAGGAATGCAAGAGATTTCTGAGTGTTGATTTTATATCCTGCAACTTTACTGTATTCATTGATTAGCTCTAGTAGTTTTCTAGTCGAGTGTTTAGGATTTTCTGTGTAGAGGATCATGTCATCTGCAAACAGTGAGAGGTTTACTTCTTCTTTTCCAATTTGGATTCCTTTTATTTCTTTTTCTGCTCTGATTGCTGTGGCCAAAACTTCCAGAACTATATTGAATAGTAGTGGTGAAAGTGGACACCCTTGTCTTGTTCCTGACTTTAGGGGAAATGCTTTCAATTTTTCAACATTGAGGATAATGTTAGCTGTGGGTTTGTCATATATAGCTTTTGTTATATTGAGGTACATTCCTTCTATTCCTGCTTTCTGGAGAGTTTTTATCATAAATGAATGTTGAATTTTGTCAAAGCCTTCTCTGCATCTATTGAGATAATCATATGATTTTTATTTTTCAATTTGTTAATGTGGTGAATTACATTGATTGATTTGTGGATATTGAAGAATCCTTGCATCCCTGGGATAAAGCCCACTTGGTCATGGTGTATGATCTTTTGATGTGTTGCTGGATTCTGATTGCTAGGATTTGGTTAAGGATTTTTGCATCTATGTTCATCAGTGATATTGGCCTGTAGTTTTCTTTTTTTGTGGCATCTTTGTTAGGTTTTGGTATTAGGGTGATGGTGGCCTCATAGAATGAGTTTGGAAGTTTACCTTACTCTGCAATTTTCTGGAATAGTTTCAGTAAGATAGGTGTTAGCTCTTCTCGAAATTTTTGGTAGAATTCAGTTGTGAAGCCTTCTGGACCTGGGCTTTTGTTTGCTGGAAGATTTCTGATTACAGTTTCAGTTTCCATGCTTGTGATGGGTCTGTTAAGATTTTCTACTTCTTCCTGGTTCAGTTTTGGAAAGTTGTACTTTTCTAAGAATTTGTCCATTTCTTCCAAGTTGTCCATTTTATTGGCATATAATTGCTGATAGTAGTCTCTTATGATTCTTTGTATTTCTGTGTTGTCTGTCGTGATCTCTCCATTTTCATTTCTAATTTTATTGATTTGATTTTTTTCTCTTTGTTTCTTGATGAGTCTGGCTAATGGTTTGTAAATTTTATTTATCCTTTCAAAGAACCAGCTTTTTGCTTTGTTGATTTTTGCTATGGTCTCTTTTGTTTCTTTTGCATTTATTTCTGCCCTAATTTTTAGGATTTCTTTCCTTCTACTAACTCTGGGGTTCTCTATTTCTTCCTTTTCTAGTTGCTTTAGGTGTAGAGTTAGGTTATTTATTTGACTTTTTCTTGTTTCTTGAGGTATGCCTGTATTGCTATGAACTTTCCTCTAAGCACTGCTTTTATAGTGTCCCACAGGTTTTGTGTAGTTGTATTTTCATTTTCATTCATTTCGATGCATATTTTGATTTCTTTTTGATTTCTTCTGTGATTTGTTGATTATTCAGAAGGGTGTTGTTCAGCCTCCAAATGTTGGAATTTTTAATAGGTTTTCTCCTGTTATTGAGATCTAACCTTAGTGCATTATGGTCAGAGAAGATGCTTGGAATAATTTCGATTTTTTTGAATTTATCAAGGTTAGATTTATGACCCAGGATGTGATCTATCCTGGAAAAAGTTTCCATGTGCACTTGAGAAAAAGGTGAAATTCATTGTTTTGGGGTGAAATGTCCTATAGATATCAATTAAGTCTAACTGGTCTATTGTATCATTTCAAGTTTGTGTTTCTTTGTTAATTTTCTGTTTAGTTGATCTGTCCATAGGTGTGAGTGGGGTATTAAAGTCTCCCACTATTATTGTGTTATTATTAATTTCCCCTTTCATGCTTGTTAGCATTTGTCTTACATATTGCAGTGCTCCTATGTTGGGTGCATATATATTTATAATTGTTATATCTTCTTCTTGGATTGATCCTTTAATCATTATGTAGTGGCCTTCTTTGTCCCTTTTCACAGCCTTTGTTTTAAAGTCTATTTTATCGGATATGAGTATTGCTACTCCTGCTTTCTTTTGGTCTTTATTTGCATGGAATATCTTTTTCCAGCCCTTCACTTTCAGTCTGTATGTGTCCGTTGGTGCTGAATTCTCTCAGCTTTTGCTTGTCTGTAAAGCTTTTGATTTCTCCTTCATATTTGAATGAGATCCTTCCTGGGTACAGTAGTCTTGGCTGAAGGTTATTATCTTTCATCACTTTAAGTATGTCTTGCCATTCCCTCCTGGCCTGAAGAGTTTCTATTGAAAGATCTGCAGTTATTCTTATGGGGATCCCCTTGTGTGTTATTTGTTGTTTTTCCCTTGCTGCTTTTAATATTTGTTCTTTATGTTTGGTCTTTGTTAGTTTGATTAAAATATGTCTTGGGGTGTTCCGCCTTGGGTTTATCCTGTTTGGCACTCTCTGGGTTTCTTGGACTTGAGTGAATACTTCCTTCCTCACTTTAGGGAAGTTTTCAACTATTATCTCCTCAAGTATTTTCTCATGGTCTTTCTTTTTGTCTTCTTCTTCTGGGACTCCTATAATTTGAATGTTGGAACGTTTCATATTGTCTTGGAGGTCTCTGAGGTTGTCCTCATTTCTTTTAATTCGTCTTTCTTTTTCCTCACTGGTTCATTTATTTCTACCATTCTATCTTCTATTTCACTAATCCTATCTTCTGCCTCCGATATTCTACTATTTGTTGCCTCAAGAGTGTTTCTGATCTCATTTATTGCATTATTCATTAAATGTTGACTCTTTTTATTTCTTCTAGGTCCTTGTTAAACCTTTCTTGCATCTTCTCAATCCTTGACTCCAGGCTATTTATCTGTGATTCCATTTTGATTTCAAGATTTTGGATCATTTTCACTATCAGTATTCGGAATTCTTTCTCAGGTAGTTTCCCTATCTCTTCCTCTTTTGTTTGGTTTGGTGAGCATGTCTCCTGTTCCTTTACCTGCTGGGCATTCCTCTGTCTCTTCATCTTGGTTATATTGCTGCGTTTGGGGTGGCTTTTCTATATTCTGGGAATTTGTGGAATTCTCTTTATTATAGAGCTTCCTCTCTGTGTTTGGGGGTTATATCAGTGGCTTGTCAAAGTTTCTTGATTAGGGAGGCTTGTGTTAGAGTTCTGGTGGGTGGAGCTGGATTTCTTCTCTCTGGAGTGCTGTGAAGTGTCTAGTAATGGGTTATGAGACGTCAGTGGTTTTGGAGTATTTTGAGCTGCCTGTATATTGAAGCTCAGGGGCTTGTTCTTGTGTTGCTGGAGAATTTGTATGGTATGTCTTGCTCTAGAACTTGTTGGCCCTTGAGTGGTGCTCAGTTTCAGTGTAGGTATGAAGGCGTTTGATGAGCTCCTATTGGATAATGTTCCCTGTATTCAGGAATTCTCTGATGATCTCAGGATTTGGACTTAAGCCTCCTGATTCTGGTTTTCAGATTTATTTTTACAATAGCCTCATGATTTCTCCATCTATACAGCACTAATGTTAAAACATCTAGGTTAAAGATGATAGGTTTCTTCACCTTGAGGGTTGCCCCTGGAGGATCACTGAGTTACTTGGAGGAGAGAAGAGGGAGGGGGTAGTTAGAAGTGAGTGGAATGGGATGAGGTGGAATCAAAAGAGGAGAGAGCAAGCTAGCCTGTAACCACTTTCTTGTGTGCGCTCCAAAGTCTGGACCTCTCAGAGGTGGTCACAGAGTTATACATGGAAGAGGAGAGGGAGGAAGTAGATAGAGGTGGCCAGGAGGATAAAAGAGGGAGATGAAAAGGAGGGATACAGTAACCAGTTCCCTGAGAGTTCTCCACCTTCTGGAACACACAGAGATTCATAGAGTTGGGTAGAGAAGAGGAGGGGGGAGGGAGGAGACAGAGGCCACCTGGTGGAGAAAAAAGAGAGTCCAAAGGAGGAAAGAGTGGTTAAGCCAGTAATCTCACATTCATGTAAAATTGGGTACTGAAAATTAGGTTTTTAAATGTACAAAACTGGCAACAAATAATGCAAAGATTAAAAATCTGGAGTAGAGATTGGGTTTTCAAAATTAAAATATTAAAGAAAAGAAGAAGAAGGAGAAAAATAAAAAAATTAAAAAAATAAAAGACTCCAGAAGTATTAAAAGACAACAACTTCCACCACCAAAAAGACTATATACATCGTTTGCTTTAAAAATAGGGTGTTTTTTTTGAAAAGTGATAGTAGATTATAAAAATAATAAATAGAGATATAGAGGACTTACAAATTTAAGAAAGTTTAGAAAAAAAAGATGAAAAAGAAAAGAAGAAAAAAATTTTTTCAAAAAAATTAAAAAAATTCTTAAAAAAAAATCACGCTTCCACATCAACCCCCTCCCCTCAAAATTTGATCATAAAAGTAGTAAAGGTATATCTGGCGCTTTCTCTGGCTTTGTGGGCTGTGTGGGGTCGCTACCGAGGCAGTTCTGTTTGACTTCCTCTGTTTGCTGGTCTCTTCTGTGTCTGATTTCTGTCTTGACACAGGGAGGGTGGTGGTGGACTCTGCGATGGGTTTGCCCCTGCTCGCAGATAACCGTCTGAGGCCTGCCCTAGGCTTCATGCACCTCCCCGGTCTAAGCCACTCTGGCTCGGAGCTCAGGAAGCCCTCCGAGGCGCAGATTTGGTTGAGCCTGCGCTTTGTGCCCTTCCCAGGTCTGAGTAGCTAGGGAGTTTGGCGAGCGCAATTGCTGTGATATCTGGCCTTTCCGTGCTGCTCAATTTTCTGGGAGTGCCGCTGGGGCTCTTTCCCCAGGCAGATGATGACTGTCCAGAGCCCCCAAGAAGTCTTAATTAGCAAAGAAACCTGCTTGCAATTTGGTAGGTAATGTCTCTCTTGAGCTGCGATTGCCCCCTTCCAGCATGTAAGGCTCTGGCTGCCTGTCGCTGGAGGGGGGATGGTCTGCAGCCGGCCTTTTCCGATCCGTCCTTTGTTCTGTGCGCAGGCCTGTCGGTGTCTTATGTTCGAGCATTTCGTGTGTTAGCTATCCCACAGTCTGGTTTGCTAGTCCAAGATAGTTCATTCTGGCCACACGCGGACCTGATTCTGGCCACTTTACCACCCAATTCTCGAGAAAGCCCTGCAGCCTACGTCTCCCGCAGCCTGATTCTTAGAAAGCACTGTTGCTGGCGCCTCGCGCTCCTCCCTGCCCAACCCCCACTTGCTGCTGTCGGATGTAGGCATTTGCGCTGCTTATCCGCTGGGGGGTTTTACTTTTGAACTCGTAATCTGTTGGTTTTAATTATTTATTTATTTTTCCTTCCTGTTATGTTGCCCTCTGTGCTTCCAGGGCTCGCCACAGACTCTGCTGTGAGAATGTTTCCTGATGTTTGGAAACCTCTCCTTTTAAGAGTCTCTTCGCAGGACGGGATTCCCTTCCCGGGACGGGGCTCCCTCCCTACCTCCTTTGTCTCTTTTTCATCTTTTATATTTATTCCTACCTGTTTTTGAAGCCAATGATCTGTGTTGCTGGATGCCTGATGTCCTCTGCCAGCAATCAGAAGTTGTTTTGTGGAATTTACTCAGCGTTGAAATGTTCTTTTGATGAAGTAGTGAGGGAGAGAGTGTTCTCACCGTCCTACTCCTCTGCCATCTTTTCTCTCCTCTTCCAAATGTATTCTTTTTAATGGCTGGGTATAGTCCATTGTGTATATATACCACAGCTTTCTTATCCACTCATCTGCCGATGGACATCTAGGTTGCTTCCATGTCCTGGCTATTGCAAACTGTGCTGTGATGAACATTGGGGTACACGTGTCTCTTTCAATTCTGGTTTCCTTGGTGTGTATGCCCAGCAGGGGGATTGCTGGCTCATATGGGGGTTCTGCTTCTTGAACAGAATCTGGCAAAGTCTACCAGGCATTTGGCTCTGCTTTTCTCTCAGCTTCACTTTATGGCTGAAGTCTTTTCTGAGAGCTAAGCTGAAACATGTGATTTGCAGCCTGCTTGAGGGCATTTTCCGATTGCCTTTGCTGGAGTGCACCTGAGGGCCCTGGGCCCAGGTGCCCACTTCCGGCCATGTTCCATGCTCTGCTTTGTCCCTGATGGGCTCTCACCAGCTCAGAGGTCAGCATCCTGGCTGCTCCTCCTCATGTATCCTGAAGAGGGTCCACACCCAGGGGCGGTTTTCACAGGAGCCTGTCTGTCCCTCTCTTCAGGCCCTCGCCCTGGGACAAGGACTGGGACTCACCTGACGGGAGAGGCTGGGCATGACGAGTGACCAGCCACCATATGGACCAGGGCCCGGGGCCCCGTGTGGCGTTTGGGCAATATGTGTCTCCTACCCGCCTGCCCTCCCTCCCTGGCCCTCAAGCAGCTGACTTGTGCCACCCTGGCCCTTCCTCTCCTGCTGCCTGCTCCTGATGGTTAAGAAGGTGGAGGAGGGGAGGGGTGACCGCTCGATGCCCCGAGCCCTGGCAGCACTGCTTGCCGTCTGTTTCTCCCATCCTCAGTGTTCTGGAGAAGGGATGGCACCCCCTCCAGTCTTCCCGCCTGGAGAATTCTGTGGCCAGAGCAGCCTGGTGGGCTCTAGTCCATGCAGTTGCAAAGAGTCGACACAACTGAGCTATTAACGCAGGTAAACACATCTTCACTTGTTCAGTAAATGAATAAGTAGACGGAAGGCTGGCTTGTAGCAGTTAGCTAACTGACCTGTGTGCTCCCAGGGTGAGATGCAGGTAGGTGAGGCAGCCAGCTGTCTGCAGATCCCCTGCCCCGTGCTGCATGTTAGGTGCTCTGATTAGAGGACTATGTGCTGCGTGCCGTGATAAGTTGCTTCATGTCTGACTCTTTGTGACCTCATGGACTGTAGCCTGCCATGCTCCACTGTCCATGGGATTCTCCAGGCATGAATACTGTAGTGGGTTGCCATGCCCTCCCTACAGGGGACCTTCCCGACCCAGGGATCAAACCTATGTCTCTTAAGTCTCCTGCATTGGCAGGAGGGTTTTTTACCACTGAGCCACAAGGGAGGCCCCTATTCAATAAGCTAGAACATGATTATTTACTCCTATTACCATACTTCTGAGAAGGAAATGTCAACCCACTCCAGTATTCTTGGCTGGACAATCCCACGGACAGAGGAGCCTAGTGGGCTACAGTCCATGGGGTCACAAAGACTTGGACACAACTGAAGCGACTTAGCACGCAAGCACCGTATTTCAGGGGGAAGTAGTGGGCCTGTTTCAGGAAAGAGTCTGCTTTGATGTCTGCAGTTTTAGTTTGCCCACACAGTCACTGGTGCTCAAGCTCGCAGCGTCCACTTCTCACTATAGGGAGGTGGTGAAAATGTCGTCACTCACGCTTCCAGACACGTGTGAGGGGCTGGATCCGTGCAGCTGAGTGCCCAGGCGCTGGAGCGAGGCCTTCCCAGTGTGACCATGGTCCATGGCGGGTGGCCCAGCTGAGAGTCTGGGAAAGCCAGCTGCTGCTCCAAGCTTGTTCAAGTCACAGCTGTTTACAGTCCCAGGAAACGGAAAGGCTGAAGCATCGTGTCTAAGGAAACAGTGAAGGCTGGTGCTTCATCGACCGTGGCGTCGAGAGGGGATCCGGGGGCTTGGAAAACAGATAGGGAGGCTCTGATTCTGGGTTCCATTGGTGGAGCATCATCAAGGTGAGGCTAATGTTTTCCCCATAGATCAGTTCTACTGTGACACTACCATCTGGTTGCTGTTCAGTTGCTCAGTCATGTCTGACTCTTTGTGACCCCCTGGACTGCAGCACACCAGGCTTCCCTGTCCTTCACCATCTCCTGGAGTGTGCTCAGATTCATGTCCGTTGAGTTGATGATGCCATCCAACCAGCTCATCCTCTGCCACTTCCTTCTCCTTTTGCCCTCCATCTTTCCCAGCATCAGAGTCTTTTCCAATGAGTTGGCGCTTCGCATCAGGTGGCCAGAGTATTGGAACTTCAGCTTCAGCATCAGTCCTTCCAATGAATATTCAGAGTTGATTTCCTTTAGGATTGATTAGTTTGATCTCTTTGCAGTCCAAGGGACTGTCAAGAGTCTTCTCCAGCACCACAGCTTGAAAACATCAGTTCTTCAGCACTCAGCCTTCTTTATGGTCCAGCTCTCACATCCCTATGTGACTACTGCAAAACCACAGCTTTGACTAGATGGACCTTTGTCAGTAAAGTGATGCCTGTGACTTTTAATATGGTTAAAATAAATACTACTTGGGACATTCTAGCGAGAAAGAAAGAATAAATCATCATGGAGGCTACGAGAAGCACATCTAAGCCAGAGGCATCTGCCATCTGGGGGTCCAGACCAGACTATGTGCAGGGGATTATGGATAGAAACCTGATGTGTTTCTAGAATGTTCTTAGCACTGAGAGACTGTGTCCTGGGGAATACTCCTAAGTCCCTTTCTGCCCTCTGCCTCAGTGTCCCAAAGATATATTTGCTCCATTTTCAGGGAGAATTTCTAAGTTAAAATGTTTATTTTTAATTGGAGGATAATTGCTTTACAATGCTATGTTGGTTTCTGCCATACACCCACATCAGTCACAGGTATACACACATCCTCCCTCTTGGATCCTCTTCCCACCTCCCACCCCATCCTGCCCCTTTAGGTTGTCACAGAGCATGGGGTATGAGGTCCATCTTCAGGGGAGAATTTTCTTTCCAAAATGTTTTGCAAAGTAGGTTATCTCTGGGTAAAGTAGTTTGAACTAGAAATCTGACTGAGAGGAAAATTAAATGTCCCACCTCACTCGTTATTGAAGAAATGCAAATGGAATCAGCGAGATAGCAGGAGTGATCATTAACCACAGGGGGCAAGATCTGTCCCCTCAACATGTATCTCTTTGGCAGGAGGGTTGTTTTGGGCTGATTATCTATTTTTTTAATTTGAACTTTGTTTCTTGCTTTTATATTTTTGGCAGCAAGTGGGATCACAGTTCTCTGACCAGGGACTGAATTCCCGCCTCTGTATTGGGAGCTTGGATTCTTAAGCCCTGGGCCACCAGGGAACTCCTAGGCTGACTAAGAAGAATGAGATTTAGGACTTCATTCTTTTGACCTCTCTCTTAGACTAAGAAGGTCAAACCAGTCCTCGTAAAGGAAATCAGTCCCGAATATCCATTGGAAGGACTGATGCTGATGCTTCAATACTTTGGCCGCCTTGATACTAAGAACTGACTCACTGGAAAAGACTCTGATGCTGGGAAAGACTGATGGCAGGAGGAGAGGGGACAACAGAGGACAGATAATGTCATCAACGCAGTGGACCCGAATCTGAGCAAACTCTGGGAGACAGTGGAGGACAGGGAAGCCTAGTGTGCTGCAGTCCAAGGAGCTGCAAACAGTCAGACGTGTCTTAGTGATGAAAAACAACAAGAAGAATCTAGATAAAGAGCTTGTTCTGAGAACAGAGCCACCTCCAGAGAGATCTGAGAAGAGTACGGGCTGGGTGTGGTGGGGGAGACCAGAGTCCTCTCCGTGTCCCTCGTCTCTGCAGGGTCCAGCAAACATCTGTTTACTCTTTTCCATCTTCACACGGATTGTCTTTCTCCCCTTCCATATTCCAAACCACTGCCCACAGGGTCCTCTTTTGTCTTCAGCTGAACATGGTATTTAAGACCAGGACTTTGGCCATTTTCCTGGGTCTCTCCCATGCGTACATGTTAATAAACTTTTATTTGCTTTTCTCCTATTAATCTGTCTCACGTCAATTTAATTCTTAGACCAGGCAGAAGAACCTAGAAGGGTGGAGGACACTCTCTTCCTCCCTGACACAAACCAGCAACTATTTTCAATGCGTGTGCTGACATGTGTTTTCCAGTCCTGCTGATCGGAGGGTCACGTCAAAGCTTGCAGGAGAGTCATCGATCTCTATCAATACTCTTAAGACTTTACAGCATTTGATCTAGTAGCCCCGTGTCTTAGATTCTGTGAAATAATCAGAAACAAGATAGAATGAATAAGCAACAAGGTCCTACTGTATAGCACAGGGAACTATATTCAATATCCTGTGATAAACCATAATGGAAAAGAATACACACACACACGTATATAACTGAATCATTCTGCGGTCACAGCAGAAATTAACACAACATTGTGAATTAACTATACTTCAATAAGACAAAAGACACAAGAAGGGCTTCCCTGGTGGCTCAGTGGCAAAGAATCTACCTGCCAATACAGGAGACACGGGTTTGATCCCTGGTATGGGAAGATCCCACACGCCACGGAGCAGCTAACCCTCTGCCACAACTACTGAGTCTGTGCTCTGGAGCCCAGGAGTTGCGAGAAAAGAAGCCACGCCAGTGAGGCTGCAGCTAAAGGGGAAGCCCGAGCAGCAGCTAAGACCCAGCACAGCCAGAGAAGAAATCAGAAGAAAGAGCAAGGAATTAGAGCGAGTATATTAGTTTCTGCAATCTTTGAAACAACTCAAAAGACCAACAATGAAACATTGTTCCGTAATAACTGTGGTCCCATCACTTCATGGGAAATAGATGGGGAAACAGTAGAAATAATGTCAGATTTTATTTTGGGGCTCCAAAATCACTGCAGATGGTGACTGCGGCCATGAAATTAAAAGATGCTTATGCCTTGGAAGAAAAGTTATGACCAACCTAGATAGCATATTGAAAAGCAGAGACATTACTTTGCCAACAAAAGTCCGTCTAGTTGAGGCTATGGTTTTTCCAGTGGTCATGTCTGGATGTGAGAGTTGGACTGTGAAGAAAGCTGAGCACCAAAGAACTAACACTTTTGAACTGTGGTGTTGGAGAAGACTCTTGAGAGTCCCTTGGACTGCAAATAAAGCCAACCAGTCCATCCTAAAGGAAATCAGTCCTGGGTGTTCACTGGAAGGACTGATGCTAAAGCTGAAACTCCAATATTTTGGCCACCTGATGCAAAGAGCTGAATCATTGGAAAAGACCCTGATGCTGGGAGGGATTTGGGGGCAGGAGGAGAAGGGATTGACAGAGGATGCAATGGCTGGATGGCATCACGGACTCGATAGACATGTGTTTGTGTGGACTCTAGGAGTTGATGATGGACAGGGAGGCCTGGCGTGCTGCAGTCCATGAGGTCGCAAAGAGTCGGACATGACTGAGCGACTGAACTGAACTGAATCACTGTAGCAACATTATCAAGCACTTTCTTTACTTCCAGCTTCACAAGGATTAACCAGTGCTCACAATTCTACTGAAGAAAACTCCTGTGTTTGTGTCCATTTTACAGCTGAGAAGAATGAGGCATAGAGAGAAGCTGCTTGCCCAAGTGTACACAGGATGTAGTGAGAGCCAGCATTTGAACAGGCGATCAGACTACAAAGTTTGTGCTCTCGGTCACTACACTACAGCTGCCTGCAAATAAGCCATACGACTAGCGCAACTTAGCTATGCTAATGACAGATCTAATGTCACTATTAAAGATGACATTTTCAAACAGTTCTTACTGATATGAGAACATCCTCATGGAATGTGACAAACACCTGTTGTGGAGAAGCAGACTTTTGTTAATAAAAATTTCATGCAGAATGATTTTCCCCTCTTTCTTTCTTTTTTTTTTTTTTTAACAAGTTTATTTCTATGGGCAGAACCTGACTCAACATTTTGAAAAACTTTTCCAACATCACTTTTTTGGTGTTGTTTGTTCTGAATTCAGTTTTCCTACATTACCTTCCAAACCAGACTTCTCAGGAGGCAGAGGAGAGGACCTTGCCGTTTAGGGAGGCCACTAGCTGTCCCACCTGTTGCAGGAGACCTGGGTTCAATCTGTGGGTCAGGTAGATCCCCTGGAGAAGGGAATGGCTACCCACTCCAGTGTTCTTACCTGGAGAATCCCATGGACAGAGGAGCCTGGTGGGCTACAGTCCATGGGGTCACAAAGAGTCGGACATGACTGAGCGACTAAACAACAATGAAGCTGGTCGGCAGGAGAGAGACAAACAGGCTCTGAGTCAGCATTTCAGCCAGTGGTGATGGGGGCTTTAGGTAGGTGCCTGTGGCTGCAGGTGTAGGAAAGGAAACCACTAAGATGAGAGGTGTTTTTGTTTTTAATTGGCGTGCAGTTGCTTTACAACGTTGCGTTTGTCTCTGCCGTGCAGCAAAGTGAACCAGCCACACATACAAACACCCTCTTCCTTGGATTTCCTTCCTGTCTGGATCCCCACAGGGCATGCATTTCCCTTCGCTATATAGTCGGTTCTTATTAGTTATCGGTTTTATACATAGTGAGATGGTTCGATAGTGTGACTGACTCAAGGGACACGAGTTTGAGTAAAGTCCAGGGGACAGTGAGGGACAGGGAAGCCTGGCAGGCTAGAGTCCATGCGGTCACGAAGAGTCTCACAAGACTTGCGCTGCTGCGGCTGCTGACTCGCTTCAGTCGTATCCGACTCTGTGCGACCCCAGAGACGGCAGCCCACCAGGCTGCCCCGTCCCGGGATTCTCCAGGCAAGAACCCTGGAGTGGGTGCCATATCCTTCTCCAATGCATGAAAGTGGAAAGCGAAAGTGAAGCCGCTCAGTCGTGTCTGACTCTTAGCGACCCCATGGACTGCAGCCCACCAGGCTCCTCCGTCCACGGGATTCTCCAGCAAGAGTACTGGAGTGGGGTGCCGTTAACTAACAACACAGTGTATATTTTAAAATGTCCACTTGGTGGTGCTGTGAGCTTAGCTGGAAGTGTGACTGGCTTATCTGCAAGTGTCTCCGGAGCTGTTTCAGTGACTCTTAGAAACTGCTGCCCAGCACTGCCTAGCTCCTTCAAACACAGATTCAACAGTCATAGCTAAACAGCTCGCAACAAGAATATGAGTACGCTCTGGAGATTTAATGCACAGGATGAGGACTGTAGTCAACAATACTGTATTCTATACTTCAGAGCTGTAAGAGAGCAGATCATCACAGAGATGACAATTACGTGACGTGATAGATGCCTCATGGAACGCTGCGGTGGCCGTTGCGTTGCTGTATTTAAGTGTGTCACATCAGCAGGCTGTACCCTGTGAACTGACACAATGTTACCTGTCAGCTATATCTCAACAAAATCCAAGATCGCAAAACGATGTTTGCCTGTTGCAATAATCACTTCATGCCAAATAGATGGGGAAACAATGGAAACGGTGGCTGACTTTATTTTCTAAGTCTCTAAAATCACTGCAGATGGTGACTGCAGCCATAAAATTGAAAGAACTTGCTCCTTGGAAGAAAAGCTATGGCAAACCTAGATAGCATATTAAAAAGCAGAGACATTACTTTGCCAGCAGAGGTCCTTATAGTCAAATCTATGGTTTTTCCAGTAGTAATGTACAGATGTGAGAGCTGGACCATAAAGAAGGCTGAGCACCAAAGAAATGATCCTTTTGAACTGAGGTGCTGGAGAAGACTCTTGAGAGTCCTTTGGACAGCAAGGAGATCCAACCAGTCCATCCTAAAGGAAATCAGTTCTGAATATTCATTGGAAGGACTGATGCTGAAGCTGAAACTCCAATACTTTGGCCACCTGATGTGAAGAGCTGACTCATTGGAAAAGACCCTGATGTTGAGAAAGATTGAAGGCAAGAGGAGAAGGGGACGATAGAGGATGAGATGGTTGGATGGCATCACCGACTCAATAGACATGAGTCTGAGCAAACCCCTGGAGATGGTGATGGACAGGGAAGCCTGGCATGTTGCAAAGAGTTGGACATGACTTAGCAATGGAACAACAAAATTGCCTGCTGCACCCAGATGCTGTGAGCTTCATGGAGGCACTGAACAGAGAGACACCAAAGGTCAAGACCCAGATACCTTGCTCTGGCTCCGTTCTTCCTCTGACTTGAGTCATCAGAAGGATCGTCTAACGAGTTTGTTAAAAGCGCATTCCTGGAGCTCTCCTCCGTTCTCAATCACAGTCATGGGTGGGGCCACTTGCTAGTTCTCTGTTGCTGCGTTAACAAACAGTGGGTTAAAAAACCATTATTTCTTATCCTCCTCAGTTTCTCTTTTGGGGGTGGCTAGTTTGGGGATCCTGGCTCAGGGTCTCCCTGAAGTCGCTGTCAGATGTCGTCTGGGGGCTACATTCATCTGGAGGCTTGCTTGGGGCTGGCATGTCCACCTCCCGCGGGTGCCGGTAAGTTGGTTCCAGGAAGAATGCAGGACCAGAAGGGTGTACTGGGCTGATGCAGGCATATTTAGCCACAGGCGCTGTCTGGGAATGGCAGTTTTACAGGCTAATTATTTCATCGAGTACATCTCAGCTGGAGTCCTCTAGCCACTGCCTCCAACCAGCAATGCTTAATATAACTTTCTCTTCCAGCAGGTGTAACCCTTGGCCACTAGGCTGCCATGAAAGTGAAACAAAAGTGAAAGGGTTAGTTGCCCAGTCGTGTCCAACTCTCTGTGACCCCATGGACTGTAGCCCATCAGGCTCCTCTGTCCATGGGATTCTCCAGGCAAGAATTCTGGAGTGGGTTGCCGTGCTCTCCTCCAGGAGATCGTCCCAGCCCAGGGATCAAACCTAGGTCTCCTGCGTTGCAGGTAGATTCTTTATGATCTGAGCCCCCAGGGAAGAAACTTCCATAGCTACCACCTTTTGGTGCCACGGTGCCTTTCTGTGTTGGCTCCTTTGTCCCGCCAGGCCTCTTCTCCTGGGCAGCGTCCTTCCCAAGAGGCCTTGACGTTGGCTCCTTCCCACATGGCCACCTCCAGCTTGCCCCGCGAGTCTGAGTCTTCCTCTCTCTAACACAGAAGGGAAGGGATGAGCCTCAGCTCTTCAGTAGCTCATCTCTCCCTCTCCATCCTCTGCTCTGTCACAAGCTGGACGTAGGTGTGCAAGGACTCTAGCAGAGACTTCCCAGGCTCTCGAGCGGCCCCCACACCATCGCAGGCACCGGGTAGCTATCATGCTCTCCCCTGCAGGCATCGACAGGAAAGCTGACCCACCAGGTCCCTTTCAACCTCCTGTTTCGCCTCTCCGCATTCCAGTGCCGAAGCTTCCCTAATTACTAGACTCAGGTTCCTATCTGCTTATTGACCCTTTCCACTGCGGTGTCCAGAGGGAACTTGAACGTGTTATGTCAGAGCTCGGCATCCATCCCTGTCTTAGTCCATTCTGGCTGCTGAGATGCCAGCCTGCTGAGGGCTTACCAATGACAAAACTTTATTTCCTAGAGCCTGAGACTGGAAGAAAGTCGGATCAGGGTGCCAGCAGGACTGAGAAGGGCCCTCTTCTGGGTCCCAGACTTCTCAATGTGTCCTCACGTGGCAGGAGGGGCTAGGGGGCTCTATGGGGCCTTGTACAAACCTGTCATAAGGGCTCTATCCTTATGGAAGCAGTGGCGGACTTCATTTTCTTGGGCTCCAAAATTACTGTGGCTGGTCACTGCAGCGATGGAATTAAAATAAGCTTTCTCCTTGGAAGGAAATCCATAACAAATCTAGACAGCATATTAAAAAGCAGAGCCATCACTTGGCCAACAAAGGTCTGTCTGGTCAAAACTATGGTATTTCCATAGTCGTGTACAGATGTGAGAGGTGGACCATAAGGAAGGTTGAGCGCCAAAGAGCTGATGCTTTTGAACTGTGGTGGTGGAGAAGACTCTTGGGAGTCCCTTGGATTGCAAGGAGATCAAACAAGTCAACCCTAAAGGAAATAAGTCCTGAATATTTATTGTACGGACTAATGAGGAAGCTTAATCTCCAATACTTGGGCCACCTGATGTGAAGAGCCAGTTAATTGGAAAAGACCTTGATCCTGGGAAGACTGAAGTCAGGAGGAGAAGTGGACGACAGAGGCTGAGATGGTTGGATGGTATCATCGACTCCACAGACATGAGTTTGAGAAAACTCAGGGGGCTAGTGGAGGACAAGGGAGCCTGCTGCAGTCTGTGGGGTCACAAAGAGTTGACATGACTGAGCAACTAAACATCGACAACTATCCCATTTGTTAAATCTCCACTTTCATGATCTAACCACCTCCCAAAGGCTCCAGCTCCTAATTCTATCCTATTAGACATTAGGAGTTCAGCATAGGGATTTGGGGGAGGGTGTGAGTTCTCAATCATTGAAACCATAGCAATCCACAAAGGGCAAATCTTTTCTATCTTGGACGGTAGTATTCAGGTCGGTCACCCAGAGTCACCCAGAGTCACTCAGAGTCACTGACCACACTGACTATTGTCTCACCGAACCCTGCCCACCTTACCTCCGGCAGAGACCCTTGACCGCCCCCTTCCTCTACCTCTGCCCTCAGTCCACCTGGCATTGCCCCAGCTCAGTCCTTCAGCAGTCTGTTCCCCCACCCCCGATGAGGGCAATGTGATCTAGCCATGGGGTAGCCATTCAATCCAGGAAACTCTGTGTGATGAAACCCCAACTCTTTGACCAAAGGCTGAGCTGTGTTAAGGGCCCGTCCTCCGCACCTATGATTTCCTGGGCCAGCATCGGACACCTCTGGTGCCCAGCCTTGCATCCTGTTGTTCAGTTGCCCAGTCATGTCTGACTCACTGCGACTCCATGGTCTGCAGCATGCCAGGCTTCCCTGTCCCTCGCTGTCTCCTGCAGTTTGCCCAAGTTCACGCCCATTGCATCAGTGAGGTCTGTGTCACCCTCTTCTCTTTCTGCCTTCAGTCTTTCTCAGCATGAAGGTCTTTTTTGATGAGTCAGCTGTTTGCATCAGGTGGCCAAAGTATTGGGGCTTCAGGTTCAGTATCAGTTCTTCCAATGAATATTCAGGGTGGATGTCCTCTAGGATGGACCGGTTTGATCTCCTTGTTGTCCAAAGGGCTCTCAAGAGTCTTCTCTAGCACCAAGTTCTAAAGCATCAATTCTTTGAGTCCTGCCTGCCCTCACTTATTCCAGCCATTCCTGGGCCACCAGCTCCGGGCAAGTGCAAGTTGCCCACGCTTCCGCAGCTGTCCCGCTCATTTTGCTCTCTGCCTCTGGGCTTGCCTGACTTTGGGGCTCAGGATGTGTGCAGAGATGCGCTGGGTGCTTGCAGGCGCATAGGCCTGGGAGAGTGAGGGAGTCAGCACTCTAAGGGACAATCTCGACGGCTAAGACATAAGAGCTGCTGGATAAATGTCCCCTTTTCAGTCCTCCAGGCAGTCAATATGAGTCACATTCCTTGTGGCTCCTTAGAGAGTCCTCGTGGGCTCAAGCCTCAATTGTCCACAAGATCCCACTTGATAAAGCACCTTCTGTGGGCTTTCTTCCTTGCTCCTCTTCACTCCTCCCAAGTCCCAGCCCTGTTCCCTAGGACCACTTCCCCAGAAGAATCAATGCCTACAATTCTTTCTCTTAAGTTTGCTTTTTGGGGGCTTCCCTGGTGGCTCAGACAGTAAAAGCGTCTGCCTGCAATGCGGGAGACCCGGGTTTGATCCCTGGGTCGGGAAGATCTCCTGGAGAAGGAAATGGCACCCCACTCCAGTACTCTTGCCTGGAAAATCCCATGGGCAGAGGAGCCTGGTGGGCTGCAGTCCATGGGGTCACAAAGAGTTGGACACGACTGAGCGACTTCACTTTTCTTTCTTTCACTTTTGCTTTTTGGAGGAACTCAAAATCCCTCAGGGCTCAGATGATAAAGAACATGCCTGCAATATAGGAGACTCCGGTTCAATCCCTGGGTCAGGAAGATCCCCTAGAGAAGACAATGGGAACCCACTCCAGTACTCTTGCCTGGAGAATCTCATGGACAGAGGAGCCTGGTGGGCTACAGTCCATGATGTCGCAAAGAAGAGGACACGACTGAGCTAAGAATGCAAAACTACTCTGAACTCTACCACTGCCTTTGCCAAAATAAAAATATCGTGATTATTTATATTTCTTTCTGTTCCACTTGACTATGGGTCTTTAAAGGCTGCTTTATTTGTCATCCGTGTAGTTCATAAAAAAAATTCTTATTAAATGAATGGTTTAGAGGCAGATCCTCTGGAGAAGGAAATGGCAACCCACTCCAGTATTGTTGCCTGGAGAATCCCATGGACTGTAGCCTGTCAGGCTCCTCTGTCCATGGGATGGAAAGAGTTGGACACAACTTAGTGACTAAACCTTAGAGGAAGAAAGAATGAATTTACAGAGAGGGCTTCCCCGGTGGCGCCACTGGTAAGGAAGCTGCCTGCCAAAGCAGGAGATGTAAGAGCCTGGAGGAGGGCATGGCAACCCACTCCAGTATTCTCACCTGGGGAATTTCAAGGACAGAGGAGCCTGGTGGGCTACAGTCCACAGGGTCCCAAAGAGTCGGACACAACTAAGTGACCTGGCACACAGCACAGAGCAGCTGAGGTTCACTGAGGTGTGTAACCTATAAGACAGTTTTCATGCTTTATGGCATTTAACCCTACAACCGCTCCAGGAGGTAGGTGCTATTATTGTGCCCATTTTACAGATGAGGAACAAGCTCAGAGAGGTTAGGTGACTTGCTCAGAGTCACACAGCTGAGGAGAAAAGGAAGACTGGAGTTTGAACTCTGGTCTGATCCCAGAGTTGGTCTCTGATCAAAGCTGTTATTGGGGGAACTATGAAGGCTGGTGGGGGCGGACACGGAGAGGAGGCTGTCTTGGCAGGGGCTGGATCCCGAAGGCTCTTTGTTTAGTGAGTTTTATCTTGCAGGCCCTGGGGACGCTCTGAAAACTGAAAACATTGTTTTCCACTGTGAGCCCTTCCGTTTCTGAAAAATCCAAGCGATGGGAAGAATGTCCACAGGGGGCAGGCATCAGCAACAGATGAGAAGACTGGTGTAGGAAAAGCAGCCCGTGAAACTGGTTCGATTTTCTTTTTCTCACGGGGCCTCTGCTCAGCTTTCTGAGTAGGCCTAAGATCGATACATAACCTCGGGCACTGGAGACTCGCTGCTGTTCTTTCCAGCTCCTTTCTCCCTCCCTGCCTTCCTCCCCCTCTCCTCTCACCCTTTCTCCTCTGGATTCCTCTTGCGAACTTTCTTCACTGAAGTGGAAAGTCAGGTTAAAAAAACAAGCACAGTAAGTGCCCCACAGACGAATGGGTTTCCTTCTGAGAGCTCATTTATAAAGCCCAACAGAGTTAGCCTAGCTAACACAATCGGCTCTATAGCGCTGTACTGTAATGGGTTATAGCACTTTTTATACAAATGATACATAAAGAACAAACACACAAAAATAAAGAAAACACTTTAAATCTTACAGCACAGTACCTTGAAAAGTTCAGTAGTGCAGTACAGCAGCTGGTACCCAGCGGCTGGCATTGAGTGAGCAGGCAAGAAGGGTTACTGCCTGGAGGAGGGAGAGGAGGTGGGAGATGGTAGGGATGAAGGGTCATCAGCAATAGGAGACGGAGGGCAAGCTGCGATTTCACTCGGCCTGGTGGGCTGCTGTCCATGGGGTCACACAGAGTCGGACACGACTGAAGCAACTTAGCATGCATACATGCATGTCATTACGGAAAGCACGTCCGTTATCTTTGAAAGCTTATGACTTGAAAGTTCGTATGTAGTGGACTTACTGTAGATCCTTCTTAAACATGATGGAGTTTGCAACATTTTAAAAGCACGGTCCTCCTGTGGACAGATGACAACACATACATGGAAAACAACTGTTTCGACCGAAAAGGACTCTTCCCCTATCAATACGTCACAAATCTCTGTAAAGGCCCCTTCACCTCTACACACTAGCAGACAGGTTTGTTGCTGTTGTTTAGTTGCCAAGTTGTATCCGACTCTTTGTGACCCCACAGACTGCAGCACACCAGGCTTCCCTGTCTCACTATCTCTGGAGTTTGCTCAAACTCATATCCATCTAGTTGGTGATGCTATCCAACCATCTCATCTTCCGTTGTCCCCTTCTCCTCCTGCCTTCAATCTTTCCCAGCATCAGGGGCTTTCCCAATGAGTCAGTTCTTCACATCAGACAGAAAGTATTGAAGTTTCAGCTTTAGCATCAGTCCTTCCAATGAATATTCAGGACTGATTTCCTTTAGGATGGACTGGTTAGATTTCCTTGCAGTCCAAGGGACTCTCCAGAGTCTTTTCCAACACCACAGTTCAAGAGCATCAATTCTTCGGCCCTCAGCCTTCCTTATGGGTCCAGCTCTCACATCTGCACATGACTACTGGGAAACCATAGCTTTGACTAGATGGACCTTTGCTGGCAGAGTAATGTCTCTGCTTTTTCACACTGGCTGACATTTTATCTCTGGCCCCTCTTCCTCTCTATTGGGGAAAGAGTGATTTCTACATCCAGGTCTTGAGGGGACAATTGTAAACAGAACATGTATCAGCACAGTGTTAGAGGCTGGTCCAGCTGGAGGGACCCAAGAGAATAAAGTCTTTGCAAATATCTCAGGGGAGTTTTTGTACGTCTTTCTTGTATATCATCTCAGTTAATCCCCACCAGATACTCTGAGACCCAGAGAGGTCATGCAGTGGACTTAATGGACCAGCTGGGATGTTAGTCATGTCCATGTTGACTGAAGGCCAGTTCTCACAATTGCTGTCATGGACAAACACGCCTGGTCACTGTATTTTATGGGTAGGGTGGTCTTGATGGCAGGCTTCCCAGGTGGCTCAGTGGTGAAGAACCCACCCGCCAGTGCAGGAGCGACAGGAGAGCTGGGCTCACCTCTGGACTGGGAAAACCAGGGTTGACGTGGTGTCTCCTGCTTTGCGAGGTGGATTCTTAACCACAGCACCACCAGGGAAGCCCCACAGGGGTAACCTCTGCAAGGCAACTGTGTGTCCTGCCATCCATTGCTCCGCCGTGTCTGTCTCTTTGCCACCCCACGGACTGCAGCATGCCAGGCTCCCCTCTCCATCACCAGCTCCTGGAATTTGCTCAAATTCCTGTTCATTGAATCGGCGATGTCATCCAACCGTCTCATCCTCTGTCATCCCCTTTTCCTCCTTCCCTGAATCTTTCCCAGTATGAGGGTCCTTTTCCAATGAATCAACTCTTCACATCAGGTGACCTAAGTATTGGAGCTCCAGCTTTAGCATCAGTCCTTCCAATGAATATTCAGGGTTGATTTCCTTGAGGATTGACTGGTTTGATCTCCTTGCAGTCCAAGGGACTTTTCAAGAGTCTTCTCCAGCACCGCAATTGGAAAGCATCAATTCTTTAGCACTCAGCCTTCTTTATGGTCCAACTCTTTTTTTTTTTTTTTTTTACACAGCATACCTCATTTTATTTTGCTTCAGGTTATTACATTTTGCATCTTTGGAGTTTCTTTGCAAATTGAAAGTCTGTGGCTACCCTGTATGGAACAAGTCTATAGGCACCCTTTTAACAGCAGTATTTGCTCACTTCGTGTCTCTGTGTCACATTCAGGTAATTCTTGCAATATTTCAAACTTTTAAAATTGTTACTATATTCATTATGGTGATGTGATCAATTATTTTTGATGTTACTATTGCAAATGGGTTACAGTTCACTCAGGGCTCAGATGATAATTGGTGCCTTTTAGCAATAAAGTATTTTTTTATTTTCTTAGAGAACTCTTAGGTTCACAGAAAGATTTAGGGAAGGTACCAAGATTCCCCATATAACCTCTTGCCCCACACAGATAGTCTCCCCTATTATCAACATCCCCGTAAGAGTGCTACATTTGTTACAACTGATGAACCAACATTAACTCGTCTTTGGGCTTCACCCTTGGAGTTATATGTTCAATAGGTTTAGATAAATATAAACTAACATACAGTTCCTACAGATCAGTTTCACTGCCCTAAAAATGCTATGCTTCACCTATTCATCCCTCTTTGCATTTAAACTTTATTATTTAACATTTTCTACATTTGTATTACTTTTTTTTCTTTTTAAAATTTTTTTAATACTTTATTCTACATTACAGTACTGTATTTGTTCTGCCATACATTGACATTAATCAGCCACAGGTGTACACGATCTCCCAATGCCGAAGCCCCCTCCCACCTCCCACCCCATATCATCTCCCTGGATCATCCTGTGCACCAGCCCCAAGCATCCTGTATCCTGTATTGAACATAGACTGGTGCATCGTTTCTTACATGATGGTATACATGTTTCAATGCCATTCTCCCAAATCATCCCACCCTCTCCCTCTCCCTCAGAGTCCAAAAGTCCACTCTATACCTCTGTGTCTCTTTTGTTGTCTCACATAGAGGGTCATCATTACTCTGTTTCTAAATTCCATATATATGTGTCAGTATACTGTATTGGTGTTTTTCTTTCTGGCTTACTTCACTCTGTATAATCGGCTCCAGTTTCATCCATCTCATTAGAACTGAGTCAAATTTATTCTTTTTAAGGGCTGAGTAATACTCCATTGTGTATATGTACCTCAGCTTTCTTATCCATTCATCTGCTGATGGACATCTAGGTTGTTTCCATGTCCTGGCTATTATAAACAGTGCTGCAATGAATATTGGGGAACATGTGTCTCTTACATCCAAATGTGACTATTGGAAAAACCATAGCGTTAACTCTACAGATAGGCAATAGCCCCACAAAGACTTAATCTAACCTGCAGTCTTAATAAGACTAAAGACCAGTTGACCCTTCAAGCCACTTGAAATACTAGCAATTAATGACAGGATACCATGCATAATTAGACTAGTGAGCAGCTCTTTTTAAAATTCAGTGTTTACACTGGATGTCAATCTTTCCTTTGGCCGGGGAACTGTACTGTACATTGTTAAGTGAAAGCAAGCAGCCAGGTTAAATTCTAATTAAATGTTACCATTGTTATTTGAAAAATAACAGCTTAGTGTTGGTGTCAAATTTACTTTTATCAGTGGATGGAATTAAAGCATTTTGTCATTTTAGGGTTGTCTAATGCATGTGAATAACACTGCCTAAGAAGTCTTCCTTGACTTTCGTTCAGGTTGAAACAAAGAAAATTAATATGGTGAGGATGTAAATGAGAATACAAGAAGAGGATTATGCTGCGCCTGGTTTTCTTTGAGCCTCCACTGCTGATGCTCTGCAAGCAGGTTGGATGGTTTCCTGGGCTGTGAATTCCAAACATAGCTCACGCTTCTGGTTGTCAGTTCAGTGGACAAGCAGGTCTCCTTCCTGTGTGATTTCCCTAAACTGGCTGCCTGTGTAGGGGGATGAGAAACCTTTCCCCAGGGACACGAGGATAAAATGAGAAAGAGAACTTTGAGTTTTAAGACAATACGTACTTGTCAAGGGAGCAAACCCATCAAGACTCGTCTTGGGGTGGGAAGTGAATACAAGGCAGAGTTGCACGTCTACAGAGCTGCCAGGGAGGTGACATGAGGCAGCAGTGGGGATCAGAGGCTTGTTACTGGTTACTGGTCAGTCCTCCTGTCCTGGAGCTCCGTGGTGCCCTGGTGATGGAAGATAGGTCCTGCCTTCAAGGATCTTAGATGCCAGAGCAGCGGGGAAGACCTGCGGTGGAACATGACGCTGAAGTGGATGGCAGCCTCCAGTTCCCAAGTCTTCCCATTTCTATCTCTGTGAACCTGGACTCATTACTGCAGCCCTTGATTCCCAGGCTCCTCGTCTGTGAAGCTGGGACACTGATGCCTGCCGAGGGGAAAAGTGGAAACGGTCACAGATTTCATTTTCTTGGGCTTCAAAATCACCGTGGACGGTGACTGCAGCCATGAAATTAAAAGATGCTTGCTCCTCGGAAGAAAAGCTTTGACAAACCTAGACAGTGTATTAAAAGCAGAGACATCATTTTGCCTACAAAGGCCCATATAGTCAAAGCTATGGTTTTTCCAGTAGTCACGTACGGATGTGAGAGTTGGACCATACAGAAGGTTGAGTGTGAAAGAACGATGCTTTCGAATTGTGGCACTGGAGAAGACTCTTGAGAGTCCCTTGGACTGCAAGGAGATCAAACTAGTCAATACTAAAGAAATCAGTCCTGAATATTCATTGGAAGGACTGATGCTGAAGCTGAAACTCCAGTACTTTGGCCGCCTGATGTGAAGAACTGACTCACTGGAAAAGACCCCGAAGCTGGGAAAAATTGAAGGCAAAAGGAGAAGAGGGCAGCAGAGGATGAGACGGTTAGATAGTATCACCAACTCTATGGACATGAGTTTGAGCAAACTCCGTGAGATAGTGAAGGACCTTGGGGTCGAAAAGAATCGGACATGACTTAGTGACTGAGCAACACAACGGTGCCTGCCTAGCAGGTCTTTGTAGGGTGAAGTGCTGAGCATATTGTTAGTTCCCGCACACGTAGCCAGACCTCAGGAACACGCTAGCTTCCTTTCTCTGAATGCCTCCCTTCTTAGGTTAAAGAATGACTTTGATTGGACAAGTAAGAAGAGGGCTGCATCAAGGCAAATAAACAGGCCATACCCTTCCTGCTGCTGCTAAGTCGCTTCAGTCGTGTCCGACTCCTGTGCGACCCCCATGGACTGAAGCCTACCAAGCTCCTCCATCCATGGGATTTTCCAGGCAAGAGTACTGGAGTGGGATGCCATTGCCTTCTCCGATACCCTTCCTAGTCAATGATAAAGAATGAGAAGTCTTCTTAATCAAGGACTTCCATCTCTTCGCAGCAGAGCTGGCATGTAAGCACACCCCATTCTGTTTTGGGTGAAAGCAAATAGGCTTCATCACCCAGCGGGAAAACGGGTCACAGAGCTGGGTCTCGCTGTAAGACCTTCCACTCCCCTGCTCCCCACTTCAGATACTCCCCCTCTGAACAGCAAATTAATTTCTAGTTCTTCTTTACAAGTGAATTCTAGCCCTTTGTAATACCAGCTTTATATGTAGGAATTGGAAGTCAACGTTAGAAAGGAGTAAAAATAACAAGAACTGGCCACCTTGGGCAGTCTATGTTTTCGATCGCATCCCTACTTTTCAGCCGCGCCCAGGAAAGTTCAAGCTCTGTAGGTGGGGATGTAGCAGAAAACATCACTGATGTTTTCTCTGTAGCAGAAAACATCAGTGAAAGTTGAGTCTTAGAGCTCCATGACCTCCTGCATTTGTCACGTTTATTTTTGCCCCTCCACACACCTAACCTCTATCCCAGTTTGCCTGGTGATGCATTTAAAAGGTGCTTTTTAAATATTTCATTTCAGGGACTTCCGTGATGGTTCTGTGGTTAGGAATCCAAGTTTCCACTGCCAGGGGCCAGGGTTCAATCCCAGGTCAGAGAACTAAGGTCCCATAGGCCACCTGGTGAGGCCCAAACCAGGAATGAAAGAAAATGGATATCATGTTATTAAAAAAAGATATCATTTCATATTTTAGTGATTCTCCATTAGAAATGTAATTCAAAGTACCTGGTCTGCCATCCTGCCAGAAATACAAGGTGAAATAAGTCAGGAAGAGAGGAACAATGTAATATATTAATGCCCTTATGTGGGATCGAGAAAAATGGTACAGATGAACCTATTTCCAGGCAGGAAAAGAGATGCTGATGTGGAGAGCAGACACGGGGCGCAGGGGTAAGGGATGGGAGGGGTGGATGGGGGAGGGCAGCCCGACATGTGCAGTCCCACGCACAAAACAAGCAGCTGGTGGGAAGCTGCCGTGTAACACAGGGAGCTCGGCTCGGAGCCCTGTGGTGACGGAGAGGGGCGGGACAGCAGTGGACGGGAGGCAGGCTGAAGAGGGAGGGAAAAATGAACACATGCAGCTGATTCACGCGCTTGTGCAGGAGCAGCTAACACCACATTGCAAAGCAATCATGCTCCAGTATAGATAAACAAATGTCTGCAACCAAAAATTAATATAAACAATAAAAAGTCACTCAGCAGTGTTCAACCCTTTGCGACTGCATGGGCTGAAGCCCTCCAGGCTCCTCTGTCCATGGAATTCTCCAGACAAGAATGCTGGAGTGGGTTATCATTCTTCCGGACCCAGGAATCGAACCTGGGTCTCTCACGTTGCAGGCAGATTCTTTACTGTCTGAGCATAGGTACACAACGGACAAATTTGGTCGATGTCCACAGAACAATAATAAATTGTATCCCACTGGAATAAAAAAAGCTCCCATCACTGTATCATCCAGAAAAAGACAGTTGTCTCCCCAAGAAGAGTTTTGTTCTAGCTTTTGAAATATTTCCCCTCGCTGCCACATCTAGTCTCTTCCGTTGATCTGGTCGCTTGTTTATTCATCAAATGTCTGCTGAGAGTTTCCTCTGTGCCAGACACTGCTTCAGATGCTGAGATCCTAAGTTTGTGTGTAATGGCTAAGGGAAATATGTATAAAATCAAATGTAACAAGGCCTAAACAGAAGGCTTATCTCTTATAAGGGAGGGTTTGTTCTCAAAAAGCCCCCAAATATTATAATATCTTAATTGACATCTTGTCTTTGGGTTGCAAGTTTTGCCAGTCATTTCCAGCATTTTAAGATGTTTGTAAATTTGTCTTTGTCTTGGGGCTTCCATAACTGAACCCACCATTGCTTATGTTAAGCTCACGAGTATGTGTTTGAAGCTCAAGATTTGATGCTGTAGAGGCATGCATAAGAATTTCCACCTCCATCTCAGTTTGTAATATTTACACATCTACCAGAGTATTAGCATTTTATTTTTTTCACATTTATTCATTTTAGGAGATAAAGATCCAATTTTCTACAAATTTGCCAAAGAACATAATAGTTGATCTTGTTGTTGTTGCTTTTTTAAAATAAACTGCTTAACTTTGTTACAGACACTTTGTTAAGTGAGCGCGATCTCACTTAATCCTGGGGGAGGGTTTCCCTTGTGTGTCTGGACCATGTAACAGATGTTCATGGCATAATGTTCAATGCCTTGTTTGAGAGAAAGGGAAGTTGATGCAGTTTAAAAGATTATCGTGACATAAAGAATAGTACACAAAAGCTATGATCAACATTCTTTCAAATTTCAGATAGAACTGTGGTTATTTCAGTTAATGAATAATCTCTTGATTATACTCTTCAAAAAACATAAAGTCTAAAAATCAGGCTCTAAGCCCCAAATCTCTAAGTTCTAATTTGGAGTGAGTATGTGGGATTCCCTTATTATGAGCCAGACAGATGTGGTTGAGATCTCCTTTCCCCACTATTACCTGCCATGACCTCGGTCATATGATTTAATTCTCCAAATCTCAGTTTACTTGGCTGTAAAATGGGAGCAATCATGACAATCCTCCCAAATGTTTTGAAAAGGGTAAAATAATTTATGATTTATAAAGAGCATATAGTGTGAAATTTCAAACATCACAGTGGTTCAAAAATACCTGGGTCCCCATTTTCTGCAGTCAGGTATATTGTGAGTATTTAAGACTATTTGTGGAAGATGTCATGATGTTAATAGTCAAAATGGGGTATAACATGAAAATCAAATTACTGAAGTTGGACAGAGGGCTGAAACCGTTCAGACCTCACTCTCTCTTCCTTTCCTAGTCATGGAACTCTTCAAGGACAGATGTCCTGAAATGGCCAATTCTTTGCCTAATTTTCTTGTTCCTAACTAAATGACCTGTCAGAACATCCGTGCATTCGTGTTTAGTCGCTCAGTCATGTCCGACTCTTTGTGACCCCATGGACTGTAGCCCACCAGGCTCCTCTGTCCATCGAGGTGAGAATACCGGAGTGGGTTGCCATTCCCTTCTCTGCGGGGTCTTCCCAACCCAGAGGCTGAACCCAGTTCTCCTGCACTGCAGGCAGATTCTTTACCATCTGAGCCACCAGGGAAGCCCGTGCCTGCAGGAAAATAAGATTGTAGATGAGAAAAGGAAGAGGGTGCCCTCCCACTGCCTGCTCTGAGCAGGTGAGCCGTCCAGTGCTGAGGACATCTTTCCTGGTTTCTTAGATGTGTCTTAGGATAGAAGGCAAAGTGGGGAGAAGAAGCTTCCCCTTCCAGCCTGCTTTCCTTCTGCCTTGACTTATAAAGTCCTTGTGAAGCCTTGGAAGTAGATAGAACCAGAGTTCACGGCCACTGGTTTCCTCGCCTTCCCTGTCCACAGGCAGAACAGCACTTCTTAGCCTCCTTGCCTGTTAGTGGCGTTACCTGTCTCATTCTGGGTGAGGCGCTACAGCTGATAGAGCATGTGGCACTTCTGAGTCAGAGCAAAGGATGTGCAGACATGAAATCTCCATGCTCTTCTTCACCTTCCCTCAGGGAAGTGAGTGAGGAAGGGGACTCACTCCCCAGGTGAGGCCCCTGCACCACTGAGTTAATGCCTTAGTCACAACTGCCCTGGAGAGCTGCCAGGACCCACAGTGGACTTTACAGAAGTGAGAAATAAACTATTAAGGCATTAAAGTGCCGAAATTTATTGATACTTGCCATTGCCTTATCCTCTAGGATAAGGCAAAGTTGATCCTGACCAGCAGAGACTCTTTAGGAGAGTTTCAAATGGCATGAGGGGCGTTGCATGCTTCCAGCAAAATATCTTAAGATTCTGCCAGACAAATAGTCCTTTCTTAGCTTATGAGGGATCAAAGTTTGAGGTGGGAGGTGAGAGGAAAGGAAGCAATGAATCAAGACAAACTGCAAGAGAATTACAGCATACAATAGTGCCTGAGTATATTTTCTGGGTTTTGAATTCCTTTATAAACTTTCCGCATTCCAGAATTCCCAGATAAATTCTGTTTACTCTTTGCCTAGCTCCAAAGACTCCCCTGAAGACCTCTATTTTCAAAATGCCTTGAAGACTGCTCATGGTAGAAAGCAACCGAGTGCCTGTCTGTGGCTGGGCTCCTTGGCAATCCAGAGACTTCAAGCTCCTGTTCATTTGAAATGAAGGAATTTGGCTCAAGACATACAGTAGGCGGCAGGCTTACTGCACCAAGTCGTGTGTGTCTGGCTCTGGGAGGCCTGGACCCTCCCCCAGAGGAGCTCACAGTGCAGCCGGAGAGAAAGATGCAGACAAAACTAGCTGCAAAACAAGCTAGCCTGAGGAAGTGCTTCAGTGGAGGCATAAACAAGAAAAAGCCGGGGTCCAGAGGAGACAGAGTACTGTTGGTGTGGGGCAAAGGAATGGCGGAAAGACTGTGTGTGTGAGCTAGTGCTTGAAGGACGAGAGAGACCTTGACAGCTTTCTGTGGGAAATGAAAACTGGCCAGTGCTGTATCTCTCGCTTTTCAGATTTTTATTCCTAGGCTGCGGAAACATGAGTTCAGGAGATGTGTGATTTGGGCCTTTTAAAGCCGATGTAACCAAATTTCTGGGCTAATGGGAACACAGTCATAACATTGTCACTGAATGCAAGAACTTGTTGATATATTTTGCTAAATTGCCCTTATTAATGATTCATCAACTCTTTTTCCTTCCTGCACTAAAAAAAATCTTGCTATAGAATTTAACCCGCATATCTACACACCCAGCTGTTGGTGCCTGGCAGTCTTCTTAAGCAGCATGTGTTTTCCAGATGTGGTTGTTGACATGCGAATTTTGGAATTCAGCAACAATGAATACATATAAGGAGGACAGAAGGCTCAGAATAAATCTATGATCTACAAAGATTAGTGCTTCTTAACTTGTAGTGCCCAGAGCATTATTTCTTTTGGAAAAATTCACAGAGGTAAAAAAAAAAAAAGGTCTGTTTAGTGTGTATAGTCCCTTGGACTGCAAGGAAATCCAACCAGTCAATCTTAAAGAAAATCAGTGCTAAATATTCACTGGAAGAACTGATGCTGAAGCTGAAACTCCAGGACTTCGGCCACCTGATTCGAAGAACTGACTCACTGGAAAAGAGCCTGATGCTGGGCAAGTTTGAAGGCGGGAGGAGAAGGGGACGACAGAGGATGAGATGGCTGGATGGCATCACTGACTCGATGGACGTGACTTTGAGTAGGCTCTGGGAGCTGGTGATGGACAGGGGAAGCCTGGCGTGCTGCAGTCCATGGGGTCGCAAAGAGTCGGACACCACTGAGCGACTGAGCTGAACTGAACTGATCTGAGTGTTTTAAGTCAGTGTGTCAACTATCGATTTATCACCTCTTCCTTCCAAATGCACCTTGAATATTACCAGCTCCACGATGAAGCGTTAATTCTCCTTTGTAGAGAGTGTGTTAGGATTTGTCAGTAGAGGGCGCTGGAGAGACACCGCAGGAAGAAGAGGATGCTCTTCCGGGTGCCAGGCGGCTGTTTCCTTGCTTCAGATGCATCCTTGTCAGCAGCTCTGTTCGTCTCCTGCAAGTCCAGAGCTTGCGGTTGCTCGGCAAGCTCGCAGTCCCCACACAGCCTGGAGACCTCCTCACACAGCCCTGCTGAGGAACACGCGGGGCACTCAGGCTTTGTGCTGTCCGGACAACCTTGCAGCCTGCCCTCCTGTGCTCTGGAGGTGTTTCCTGCTCACCCGGGCCCTACGGAGCTCACCTGCAGGCCCATCTGGTGGGCTGCAGCCACACCTGGCCCTCTGGCTTCCCGGCCGTGGGGGAGGGGCTCTCTTGCAAGGTTTTGTCCTTGCGTAGTTCCTCTCGTGCAGCCCTGGGATATTATTTATTTACTTAAAGATTTTTTTTTTAATGTTGACCGTTTTTTTTTTAAGGCTTTATTGAATTTGTTACAATGTTGCTTGTTTTATGCCTTTTGGGTTTTTTTTTTTTTGGCCGTGGGGCATGTGCAATCTTAACTCTCGAGGAGGGATGGAACTCATACCCACCACTGCACCTGGAAGGTGGTCGGTCAACCACTGGATGGCCAGGAAGCCCCATAGGGCATTATTTAGAGTTCTAGGTTGGTCTTTATAGTTACTCCTTTATGATGTTGGGAAATTCTTTAGAGTCAGTAACCTTTATATTAAGCTTTCCCTGTTCACGTCTCCTCACTGGTCCTCCTGGGACTGCGACTGTCATAGTAGTTCTCAAACACTGATTTTCAGGACCCCCTCTATACTCTTAGAATTATTGAGGACTCCAAAGAGCTTTTGTTCAAGTATGTTATATCTCTTGATATTGCCATATAAAAGTGAAACAAAATTTCAATACATGTATTTATTAATTCCTATAAAATGATAAACCCATTACGTGTTAAATCATATTGAAAAATATTTATTTTTCAAACCGGAAGTATTAATGAGAAGAGTAGTATGGATTTACATTTCTGCAAATATCTTTCACGTCTGACTTAATGAAGACAGCAGGATTCTCATATCTGCTTCTCTTGTGCCAAATTGTTCAGCTTTCCCCCCCTTTCATCGCTTCAGGTATGTTGTGCCATTCCCTCTGGCTCGAGTTTCTGTTGAAAAGTTAGCTGATGATCTTATGGGAGTTCTCTGGCATGTTATCTGTCATCTCTCCCTTGTTTCTTTTAATATTTTATCTTGGTCTATAATTTTTGTCAGTTTGATGGCTATGTCTCCGTGTGTTCCTCCTTGAATTTATCCTGCCTGGGACTCTCTGTGCTTTGTGGACTTGACTGACTGTATTTGTTCCCACGTTAGGGAAGTTTTCAGCTATTATCTCTTCAAATATTTCCTTGGGTCCCTTCTCTCCTCTCCTTCTGGGGTCCCTATAATGTGAATGTGGTGTGCTTACTGTTGTCCCCGTAGTCTCTTAAGCCATCTTCATGGTTTTTCATTCTTTTTTCTATTTTCTGTTCTGTGGGAATAATTTCCACCATTCTGTCCTCCAGGTCACTTATCCACTCTTCTGCCTCAGTTTTTCTGCTACTGATTCTTTCTAGTGTATTATTCATCTCTGTTTGTTTGCTTTTTAGTTCTTCTAGGTCTTTGGTAAATATTTGATACATCTTCTCCATTGTGACCTATCAGTTTGAAATGTATGAAGAAAAATTGACTTCTCAAAAATACACAGTTTGGAAAGTGGGAAGTATTTAACACACTTGTGCATATTCTCTGATGCAACAGAAAAATTCAATAATTGATAGTTTTCAAGAGGTTAGTTGCAATGTGGAATCTGAAATTAAAATTAATTGATCTCTCTTGTATGTTGAGTGTCTTTACCCATGAATTTTCAGTTTCAGAACTGGTCATTTGGAAAATACTGGTTCACTGAGTTATACAGATCTTCTGAATGATGACATATTTCATTACATAATATCAGAAAATCACCTTCATTAATATTACCACTGATCCCATCAGGGAAAAAAATCTTGATTAGAAAATGCCAAGATCACAATGAGAGATACAAGCTTAAAAACATTAAACCACTTGAATACTAATATTTTAATATTAATGCTAACATTAACATTCTAATATTAATTGAATTCTAATATTCACTGAAGTTTAGCACTGGCAAGAAAGTCTTTGACAATTGACCAAGTCTGAGTCACCATAGTTTGTCAGCTACCTTTGGCTAGTTCAGCTTGCAACTGTCACAAGTGACTTTCCTCACGTCAGAGCACAGCGAACAGCTTTCTGCCCACGTTCCATTTCATCACAAAGAGTATTGAGAAGATGTGTACTCAAGAGTGAGACCTATAAAATTAGCCCCCCTTTTTTTCTGTTTCATTGGGTGATGAAATGAAATTTTCATTTTTAAACAGACTTTGGCTGCATAGGTACAAAACGCAGCAAGCGCTGGCACAGAGCGGCGGCGCCACAGACTGCGGGTAAGGACGGGGGGCGCCCGCCGTCGCTGTCCCGCCGCTAACGGGCCGGCAGGTGGGAGAGGCGGGCACTGTCCTCGTATTATAGCGGAGCAGCGTGGGCTTCTCGGGCACTCGAGTCTGGGCACTCACAGGCTTGAGGCCCACACTTGGAGAACCGCCAGGCTAGTTACGCCTTGAAAACAAATGGCTGCAGAACGTCAGGGGCTTACCCACAAGTGCGCATCACTGCCCGCTGGCACTGCGTGTCTGTGTGGCTTGGTTAAAGGTTTGTTTTGTGTGTTCATTTCAGGACCCAGGAATTGGAGCAGACTGTTTCTGGAATACTGATGACATTAGCTAAATCTTATAAGGGTTTAAATTTTTCACCCAAACATTGGAAACTAAATAAATTCAGAAATTCTATTGAGGGTGAATTATATGGCATTATGGAGACTTGTAAATTACGTTCAAAAAGTAAACATTAAAAATAAAATTATTTCTCTAACAATAGAACAAATGCAATTTTTGGTGCAACACAATGTCAAAGTAAAATAGTATTTTTTAATTATGAAGGCTGAATTATAAAGCCTACATTTGCAATTTTTACTTGGGATTGGTTGAATTATACATATAATTCAAAATTGCATCCAAATAAACTATAATATTCTACTAATGAAAATAGAGCTTTGCCTGTCAAATTTTAAACTTTATTTTTTGATATGTGCAGCTTGAGTAACTGAACCACACAATTTATTGTAATTAAACTAGTGTCAGATATAAAAACCGTCAGCATGTCAGAACATGCCTTTTTTTTTCCTTAGTGCCCACTAATAAGCAGATATTAGGAATGTTTACATCTACAAACAAGTGTCAACTGAAGCTTTCAACAGTTTCAAAGTTTATGAACTATGTAATACAATTTGGAAAAGCATGACAGACAATTGTGTGAAAACATTAAAACTGATAAAACCATCCTTTCTTCAGAAAATAACTGACATTTTACTAGAGACAGATATGGTTAAGAAAATTGAAGTACTCAATGTGTTAAGACTAATTATTCTGTTATTTTGAATGTTCAGAAAATCAATGTAAAGAAAGTTTCTTCCATTTTACTCTACTCGTCACAGTTATTTTTAGAAAATATTGCATACTTAGAAAATATTACATAGAAAAATACATCTGTGATTCTAGGGGGTGGGATAAATTGGGAGATTGGGACTGACATATACACACTACTATTATAAAATATAAAACTAATAAGGACCTACTGTCTAGCTCAGGGAATACTGTGATCTATAGAGGAAAAGAATCTAAAAAGAGTGGATATATTGATATGTGTAACTGATCCACTTTTCTGTGTACCTGAAACTATCACAACATTGTAAACGTTACTCCAATGAAAATGTAAAAGATTATATTTCACACAAAGTAGAAGTATTTACTTTTAAAATTCTGGTCATATTTTATTGGCAGTGTCCTTTTTAAAATTAATTTTCACTGGAATATGATTGCTTTATAGCGTTGTGTGAGTTTCTGCTCTACAGCAGAGTGGATCAGCTGGACACACACACACACACGCGCGCACACACACACACACACACACACACACACATCTCCCCTCTTTGTTGGGTTTCCTTCCAGTTTACGTCACCACAGAGCACCAAATGGAGTTCGCTGTGCTATGCAGTAGGTTTTCATTAGTTATCTAAGAAAATATTTACTTTTGAAAACGGTTTTTTGAATAGAACAATTTTATAGGTCTACTGATTGAAGAAAACCAGTTTGCTGGTTAGTAAATAAATACTTCAAAATTATATAAGATCACCTTAAAAAAATTACTTTAAAAATGCCTGACAGCTTCCTTTTCCATTCATCTGCCGAAGCACATCTAGGTTGCTTCCATGTCCTAGCTGTTGCAAATAGTGCTGCAGTGAACACTGGGGTACATGAGTCTTTTTCAGTTCTGGTTTCTCAGGGTACATGCTCAGCAGTGGGATTGCTGGGTTGTATGGTGGTCTTATCCCTAGTTATTTAAGGAATCTGCATACTGTTCTCTATAGTGATTTTATCAGTTTAAGAGGGTTCCCTTTTCTCCACACCCTTTCCAGGCATATTACTCAGCTATAAATAAGAATGCATTTGAGTCAGTTCTAATGAGAATGATGAACCTAGAGCCTATTATACAGAGTGAAGTAAGTTGGAAAGAGAAAGTACTGTATATTGGCACATATATATGGAACCTAGAAAGATGGTACCGACGGTCCTACATGCAGGGCAGCAAAGGAGACACAGATACAAAGATCAGACTTTTGGACTCAGTGGGAGAAGGCGAGTGTGGGATGATTTGAGAGAACAGCATTTAAACATGCGCCTTGCCATATGTAAAACAGGTAACCAGTGAGAGTCTGATGTGTGATGCGGGGCACGTACAGTGTGCTCTGTGACGGCCGGGAGGGATAGAGTGGGGAGGGAGGTGGAAGGGGAGTTCAGGATTAGGGGACACATGTATACCTATGGCCTGTTCTACTGATGTGTGGCAAAGACCATCACAATGCTGTAACCATCCTGTAATTGATTTTTAAACGTCCCCAAAGTGTATTTGAAGGATGAATGTTATGGTCATTCTCGGGATGGGCGTGATCAGTCCCACTGGAAATCCACAAACTGAGAACGAGAGATGAGGGACTCTTTGAAGGGAAATAAATACAAGTTGCTGGGTGGACAACACCCGCGTTCCAGACCAGGGCTCAGGCCCCAGGGCTCAGGCTCCAGGGCTCAGGCCCCAGGGCTCAGGCCCCAGGGCACCAGGGCTCAGGCCCCAGGGCTCAGGCTCCAGGGCTCAGGCCCCAGGGCTCAGGCACCAGGGCTCAGGCTCCAGGGCTCAGGCACCAGGGCTCAGGCTCCAGGGCTCCAGGCTCCAGGGCTCAGGCACCAGGGCTCAGGCTCCAGGGCTCAGGCACCAGGGCTCAGGCTCCAGGGCTCAGGCACCAGGGCTCAGGCACCAGGGCTCAGGCTCCAGGGCTCAGGCACCAGGGCTCAGGCTCCAGGGCTCAGGCACCAGGGCTCAGGCACCAGGGCTCAGGCTCCAGGGCTCAGGCACCAGGGCTCAGGCTCCAGGGCTCAGGTTCCTTTGATGTTCTGGCACCAGATCTCATGCTCCATCTCCCTCTCCTCTTTCGGGTTGTAAGGTTTGTTCCCCTCAGCCCTCTGCCTGCCAGCTCCTCAGGGCAGCTCCAAAGAGCACGGCCTCCTTCAGTGCTCTGACAGCGGCCAAGAGCGGTCATCTTTAAAGAGTCCTAAAAACTGCAGTAAAGTTAGTCGCTCAGTCTTCCACTCTTTGTGACTCCGTGGACTGTAGCCCGCCAGGCTCCTCTGTTCATGGAATTCTCCAGGCAAGAATGCTGGAGTGGGTGGCCATTCCCTTCCCCAGGAGAGCTTCCAGGCTCAGGGGACTGAACCCGGGTCTCCTGCATCGCAAGCAGATTGTTTACCATCTGAGCCACCAGGGCAGCCCCAAACCGCTTGTCAGTTCGTTGCAAAACAAATTCATAATGCATAAATGCAACAAGAGTTGAAATGGAGCAGCAGCAGAAGCTTTCAAAAAGCCTCAGGAAAATGAGAAGCCTCTAAAAGACTTTTTCTAAAGGATTACAGTCTATCTCACCTGCTTCTCCCACTCCCATCCTGGGGAGGGGCTTCCCCTCCCACAGTAAGCTGTAATTGTCAGGACAGAGTAGTCACTCTGTTAATTATAAAGTAATGAAACGAGTGGGCATTGATCTTAAGCATTTCCGTTCTACACGTTCAGGTTTAATTGGAGGTTATTCCTCTGATGCCACTTAAAAGAAACATGAGGCACTCTAGAATCTGCCTGCAATGCAGGCTGGGTTCCATCCCTGGGTTGGGAAGACCCCCTGGAGGAGGGAATGGCTACCCATTCCAGCATTCTTGCCTGGAGAATTGCATGGATTAAGGAGCCTGGCGGGCTACAGTCCATGGGATTGCAAAGAGTCACACATGACTGAGCCACTAACACTTATCACTTTTCTTTCACTAGAAAATAATGTTTTAAGTACTCATTCAAGGTTAAGTGAACTCAGAGTTGAGCTTCTATAAACAAGGTATTTTAAAATCTGAACTGGGTATGTGAGTGACAAATGATTTCTGATTTCTGAGATCCCTTTACATCTCATGCTTCAAAACTTACTTGCTGATAAGTATGCCTGGGGATGAACAGACTATATCTCTGCTGGCAAGGGTAATACCTTGATCCTTAACCAGAAACACCCCTTGTGAAAGCAACTTCTGTTCATTCACTTGATGATTTATTCAGGTACTCTTTTGGAACGCCAGGATTTCAGTGGGACATCAATTTAGGCATGTTATGCCAATCTGGGTGTTGTTCATTGTTCAGTCGCTGAATTGTGTCCGACTCTTTGAAATCCCATGGATTGCCGCATGCCAGATTCCCTGTCCTACACTATCTCCTGGAGTTTGCTCAAACTCATGTCCTTTGGGTTGGTGATGCTTGATCTAACCATCTTATCTTCTGCTGCCCTTTCTCCTTTTATCTTCAATCTTTCCCAACTTTAGGGTCTTTTCCAATGAGTTGGACAATCCAAGTGTAACACACCAATTTAGGTATAGAAATATTTTGGAATAATAATATTTTGGCTTATACTTATGCTGACTACATATAATATATTATTCTGATTGTTTTATATATATTAACTCATTTAACCTTTACTACCACTTATAAGGGAAATAAGATCATCAACGTTTCCACTTTACAGAAGAGGAAACTAAGCTATGAAGATAACCTACCCAAGGTCACGTATCTGGTAAGTAGTACAGCCAAGAGTTTGACCCAGGCAGCTTTAAAATCTGTGCTCTCAATGGCTACTCTTTACCACAACTATACAAGTTACATTTTCCATCTGCAGTAAAATCCAAGATATTCTTTGGTGACTTTAAATGGTTTAGCTGAGAATTTCCAACCCCATGCTCTGGAGCAAGAACTGAAGACAGTCAGTGTGAGGATCATTTTATCCAACAGCTATGGCACAGTGGGCTCCTGATATTTATTTTCAATTCCTTTTTCAAAGAATTGGAGAAAACCTTTATAGGTTTCTAATGGCTGGTCTGTTTAGGTCAGTTCTGAATTATGTTCTTTTAATGTTTTTAATGGAACACATACAGATTTAAGAGTAAGAAAGACCCTGTTCACTGTCCAAGCTCCATCACTGCTTTCCTTGCCAGTCAGTTGATATGGGCTTCCCCGGTGTCTCGGACAGTCAAGACTCTGCCTGCAGTGCAGGGTACCCAGGCTCGACCCCTGGGTCAAGAAGATCCTCTGGAGAAGGGAATTGCAAACCACTCCAGTATTCTTGCCTGGAGAATTCCATGGACAGAGGAGCCTGGCAGTCTAGACAATCCATGGTGTCCCAAAGAGTCGGATGTGCCTGAGTGACTGTCACTTCACCTTTTCAAATGAGTGCATCCATGCCAATTTTGCAGGCTTGGTGTGGGAGTTAAAAGAGACTCTCATTCGTGACTCCAGAGACAGTCCACTGTAATCCTGTGTAAAGCATTTGCTGTGACTCAGTGCCACACTCGCTGTCTGTGACATCACGAGTGCTTCATCACTCAGCTCTATCTGACTCTCTGCGACCCCGTGGACTGTAGCCCACCAGGCTCCTCTGTCCATGGTGATTCTCCAGGCAAGAATACTGGAGTCGGTTGCCATGCCTTCCTCCAGGGGATCTTCCCAACCCAGGGATTGAACCCAGGTCTCCTGCATTACAGGCAGATTCTTTAACATCTGAGCCACCAGGGAAGCCAGTGAATACTAGAATTGGTAGCCCATCCCTTCTCCAGGACAACTTCCGGACCCAGGAATCGAACTGGGGTCTCCTGCATTGCAAGCAGATTCTCTACCAGCTGAGCTACCAGTGAAGCCCTATGCTATATCATAGGGGTATAATAATACAAGCTGGGTGATGAATGAAAGTGCCTGAAACACACTCTATTTCATTGGCCCTCAAAACACTCATGTTTTAACTTCTCGGGACTTGGGAGGTGCCCCACCATCAGTGGAATATTACAGTAGACCTTGGCCAGGCGATCGCTGAGCTGCTGTCATTGTCCCTAGAGCTATGAATTTGGTTTTTATTCCAGGGGTATTCAAAGACTGAATATAAGTCCTGGTAGCCATTTGAGAAACCTTTCATGGATACCTTTTGGTAAAAGACATTTCAGCACCAAAACTTACAGAATGAGTATCAGCTGTATGGACGAATACGTCTGGAGAAACCAGCGTACCACTTTCAAGAAATGCTGTACCCTCAATGCATTTAATGGCACAGAGGATGCTCTTATATGGGAAGGAAAGATGAACATATCTATTCTGAGTCCAAAGAGGATTAGAAGAGTTGGACACTGAGTGTCACTACCTTAAGCAATGCTCCAGGCAATTTATCTTGTGTATATATTCCATTTTGTGTTGGTACAAGAATGATAGGAGATAAGAGTTCAGATTGAAATGAGCCTGAAAAGCATTTCCAAATGAAATTATGAGTGATAAGTAAGCATGCTGCTGCTGCTGCTAAGTCGCTTCAGTCATGTCCGACTCTGTGAGTGCTGTTTAATTGGCAGTGGTTTTTGTTTTTTGGTTTGTTTTGCTTTTGGTCTGGTATATGTTTAAAGGGCTTCCTACGCGGTGCAGTAGTGAAGAATCTGCCTGCCAGTGCATGAGATGCGGGTTCAATCCTGGGTCAGAAAGACGGCCTGGAGGAGGAAATGGCACCCCACTCCAGTATTCCTGCCTGGAGAATCCCATGGACAGAGGAGCCTGGTGGGCTACTGTTCATGGGGTCGCAGAGTCACACACAACTGAATGACTGAGCGCACGCATGCACACACACGCACACACACACACATATGTTAAAAGGTACATAACATTACAGGTTAGACAATGCCATGTTGCAGTCATAAATATGATACACAAACTTAAGAAAGTATAGCTATTAATTATTAGTTTGATTTCTTCACTGTGTGATGGATTTGCATTGAAAACAGATCCTTTACTATGTATAACCTATACAAGCAGCACTTATTTTTTAATTGGAGTAAAATTGCTTTACAATGCTGTGATAGCCTCTGCTGTACAACACCATGAATCGGCCATATGTCTGCGAACGACCACTCCCTCTTGGACCTCCCTCCCACCCCCTCCCCTCACCCCACCCCCTCCAGGTCATCACAGGGCACCGAGCTGAGCTTCCTGTACTTCACAGCAGGTTCCCACTAACTGCTAAACAGAAAATTCCTGACTGGGAAAATATGTTAATATATTGCCCATGCTTTATAGCAGGCTAGTAGGAACCTGCACAGGATGCATATAGTTGGAATCATTCAGGGTGATTGGCTTTGTTCACTTAATAATATACATCTAAGACTATCCTTATCCATCATGCTTCCTCACCTGCAAAATGGGAATGATAACACCTGGTATGGAGAGTTACTGAGGAGATTAAAGAGATAATGTATGTAAAACACAAATATAGCTCATAGGGACTAAGCACCTATGTGCCAGGCTTTTATAGGTATCAAACAGTTTAATCCTGGTAACAATTTCATGAAGTGGACATTATACTTTTACAGAGAAGGAAACAAGCACTTTGCATCATCAGAGCCAACTTTTAAACCCAGGCCATCTGGTTCCAGAGCCTGTGTTCTCAAATACAGCCCTCAGCTGCCATCCTGGGCATACAGCATCTGTCAGGCCGCAGTCTGTGGGGTCGCAAAGAGTCAGACATAGATGAGCACGCAGCTCGCACACACACAGACGTGATAAATACTGTTATTACTCACAGCTTGGGGTATCCAATTTTTATTTGGAATTATGGTATGATTAGAAACCCTGGCTGGTGTAGTGATGAAGAAAAATGTATAAGAAAAAATACTACTCACACTAACCTTGGAAATTTGGGTATTTCAAAATGAGAGATCCATTGGTGGCACTTCCTCTCCATTTACGCCGTCCCAGTCTTAGTAGGGGTCTGGGCTATGATAGACTCAGGCGGCTGTTTAAATTAAAATTAACTGAAATAAAATTCAGTCCCCCAATGGTACTAGCTCCATCTCAAGATGGAGACTCTAAAGCTTGGTCTTCTCATCACCAGACTAAACTCTTGCCCATTGTGAATGCGGCAGAGTTTTGTAGAGTGAATCGGAGTGTCTCACCCGGACCACAGAGGAGATGGGCATTGAAGGTGGAGGGCAAAGCAAAGATACTCTAAAGGTGAGGCCCAGAGAGGTTAACTCAGTTGCTTGAGTTCATACAGTGAACATTGGGAGTTTCCACATGTTTCAGAGAATGCATTAAATGTCAAGGCTGGAGGTGATGAAATGAGAAATGGAAGTTGTTTTTTCTTTTTCCTAAACCCTTTCACTCTCCCACTTGCTATGTAAAAATAAAAGGACTATTGGATGGCATCACTGACTCAGTGGACGTGAGTCTGAGTGCACTCCAGGAGTTGGTGATGGACAGGGAGGCCTGGTGTGCTGCAGTTCATGGGGTCGCAAAGAGATGGACACGACTGAGCAACTGAACTGAACTGAACTCAATCTTGGTAGGGGTCTGGGCTATGATAGACTCAGGCGGCTATTTGAGTTAAAATTAACTGAAATAAAATTCAGTCCCCCAATGGTACTAGTTCCATCTCAAGAGCGCAGTGGACATGTGTACCTATTGGCCATCAGCTTAGAAGGCATTTCTGTCCTCACAGAATCTCTGGGCCAGCGCTGGTCTAGGTTCTTCCACTTTCTCACTTGCATCGTCATCTCCTAAGTGAGGTCCACATTCCTAGGGCTTATTTCCTGGCTCATTTAGTAAATATTTACTGGGCATCTTTCACGTGTGAGATATTTGTGGATGCAGCAGGCACAGAATCAGACATGGGCCACCTCCCAGTTCTTGCAGGCTTCCTCCAGCCTAGACTGTCTCCTATAGGTCAGTCTGCTTCCCAAGTTATCTGCTTTAGAATGCAAGTCTGAGCATGTCTCTCTTCACCTTGGATCCTTCCAGAAGAACCTCTTTGCCCACAAAATAACCTCATTATGCTTTAGCATGCAGCAAGGTCCTCTAATATCTGGCCTCTGCCTTCTCCAGCCTTCCAGCCCTCACTGGACCAAAAGGCCATGGGTTATCTGCTGCCAGGGGTCCTCCTGGGTACTGGGACCCCCTGGCACCGCCTTTTAGACCACGCTGAGCTCTGTGGCTGCAAAGCCAAATAAGACCAGCCCTTGCCCTTTAAGGGGCCACTAACTCACCAAATATAACATACGATATGACACCCATGGTAATAAGGGAATATAAAGCAGGAAAGTTGAGAAATGTTGTTCGGATGAGAGTTGTCACTCATAGAAGGCTTCTGTCTAAACAAAGTGACTGTCACCTAATAGACTCTCCATAGATGGCTGTGCAAAAATGTTGTTCAGTTCGTGACACTTTGCGACCGTATGGACTACAGCACGCCAGGCCTCCTTCTCCCCAGAAAAAATAAGTGCCTCGTGTTAATAGTAATAACCAGTTCAGGCCTTGAGAACACATTACGTGCCCAGCTTGTGGTAAGTGGCTTTACATGCATTTTAATCGTTTATCCTGCATAACCACCTGTGAGTCGTATTTGTTGTTGTTTTTCAGCCGCTAGGTCTTTTACAACTCTTTTTGACCTCATGGACTAGCATGCTAAGCTCCTCTGTCCTTCACTGTCTCCTGGAGTTTGCTCACATTCATGTCCATTGAGTTGGTGATGCTGTCTAGCCATCTCATCCTCTGTCGTCCCCTTCTCCTTTTGCCTTCGGTCTTTCCCAGCATCAGGGTCTTTTTCAGTGAGTCAGCTCTTCCCATCAGGTGGCCAGAGTATTGGAGCTTCAGCTTCAGCATCAGTCCTTCCAGTGAAGATTCAGGGCTGAGTTATGTATTCTGCTGCTGTTTTACAGATGAGGAGATGGGCTTAAGTCCTGTGCCCACTATCATCCTAGCTAGTTGACTGCTGGAGCACCGCATGAATTCAGAATGGTCTGACTCTAAAGCTTGGTCTTTTCATCCCCAGGCCAACTCTTGCCCATTGTGAATGCAGCAGGGTTTTGTAGAGTGAATAGGAGTGTCTCACCCAGACCACAAAGGAGACGGGCATCGAAGGTGGGGGGCAAAGCAAAGATATTGAGGCCCAGAGAGGTTAACTCAGTTGCTCGAGTTCACACAGTGAGCATTGAGAGTTTCAACATGTTTCAGAGAATGCATTAAATGTCAAGGCTGGAGATGATGAAATGAGAAATGGAAGGAGTTTTTTTTTTTTTTCCTAAACCCTTTTGCTCTCTCACTTGCTATGTAAAAATAAAAGGACTATTGATTGGTAGGGCCGAACATGCCGTTAGTAATAAGATTCCCTCTGAAAATCCTTTAAAGTCTCCATAATTTATTTATTTGGGAGGTGAAACAAACCATGCACAAGAAATGAGCTGAACTTATTAACAGGTCTGCACAGGGTCCATTTCCTGAAGCCACCCAGCCTGACGCTGGGCACTGGGACTCAGGTCTGCACTCAGCATTTCCATCGCAATTGGAATCATCTCTGGATCAATTATTGATCATACCCGGGACTCAAGCAGCTGTCTCTGCCTTGGCTATGAGCTCAGCTCTGCTGAGGCTTCTGCCCCTGTTCCTGCCCTGCTGGACAGAACCAAGAGTGGGAGGTGTGGAGGAGAGTGGGGCCCTTCCGCCCTGAGAACCCCCTACCCCACTCTTCCACGCTGCTTCTCTGAGTATATCCAGTGGAAGCACACCTGATTGTAAGGATCTGGCCATTGAGAAGCCCCTTGTTGCATGACAGGGTAACCTGGCTTAGAAATTCAAGAAGAGGCAAAACCCATCTATGCTGATAAAGTCAAAATCGTGTAATCTGGGTGGGTGGAGTCTTGGCTGGGAAAAGGATGTGGGAACTTAATGGGAAGATTGAAATGTCTGCCTCGGTCCTGATGGTCTCTGAGCACAGCTAAGGTTTGTGCATTTTATTATACATAAGTTCAGTTCGGTTCAGTCGCTCTATGGCGTCCGACTCTTTGGGACCCCATGGACTGCAGCACACCAGGCTTCCCTGTCCATCACCAGCACCTGGAACCTACTCAGACTCATGTCCATCGAGTTGGTGATGCCATCCAACCAGCTCATCCTCTGTCATCTCAAAAAGAAAGAAAGAAATTGTTTTTATTACTTGTCTTGTTCCTTCCAATGTAAAACAGTAAATAATAATAATAAACAATGGCTGAAAGTGAAAGTAAGTCACTCAGTCATGTCTGACTCTTTGCAACCCCACGGACTATAAATAGGCCACGGAATTCTCCAGGCCAGAATACTGGAATGGGTCGCCTTTCCCTTCTCCAGGGGATCTTCCCAACTCAGTGACTGAACCCAGGTCTCCCGCAGAGCAGGTGGATTCTTCACCAGCTGAGCCACCAGGGAAACCCAAACAATGGCTAGCTCTGGTATACTTCATGCTGGGAATTGTTCCAAGAGTTTTTCAATTTAAAAAAATTATTAAGACTTTATAAGAGCAGTTTTAGGTTCATAGCAAAACTGAAATGAAGGTACAGCAACGTTATGTATATTTCCTGCTCCCCTCCCTCCAAACTGTCCCCCAATATCAACGTCCTCCACAAAGTGGTGCTTCTTTTCTAACTGATGAACTTACACTAACATATCATAATTACCCAAAGACCACAGTTAACGTGGGGTCATCCTTGGAGCTGTGCATTCTATGGCTTTTAACAAGTGTATAGCGACACGTAATGATGTATCCATCAGTGCGGTATCTTTTTTTTTTTTTTAACTGCCTTGAAACCTTCTGTTTTCTGTGTATTCACTGCCTCCCCCATACCTCCACACAGATTCTAAGCATCTACAAATCAGTCTAATCCTCAAAACAATTCTATAGGGTATGTTTATATTGTGGCTCAGCTGGCAAAGAATCCACCTGCAATATGGGGGACCTGGGTTTGATCCCTGGGTCGGGTAGATCCTCTAGAGAAGGGAAAAACTACCCACTCCAGTATTCTGGCCTGGAGAATTCCATGGACTGTGTAGAGAGTCGGACACGACTGAGCTACTTTCACTTCACTTCCCAGGGGCTTCCCCGGGGGCACTAGTGGTAAAGAACCCACCTGCCAATGCAGGTAGATGCAAAAGGCTCGAGTTCAATCCCTGGGTCAGGGAAGAGCCCCTGGAGGAGGGCACCACAACCCACTCCAGGATTCTTACCTGGAAAATCCCATGGACAGAGGCGTCTGGCGGGCTGCAGTACATGGGGTCACAAAAGAGTCAGACATGACTGAGTGGCTAAGTGCACAGAGGGCTCCAGGAGGGACCGAGGCCCCAAGGCATCTCCTTGCGTTTCCTGCAAAAGCCCCGTGACCTTCTTATGTCCAAGTGAGGGAGGGCCTGCCACCCAAGGACAGAGATTAGGGTTCCCACCGACACTGAGATGTAAAATCAGAAGCATTTTATCTGAGAGCCACAGAAAAAGTCGTACAGGTTACATGGTTTTGCAAGTATTTTAACAAATGCCATCATTTAATCTTAACAAAAACTGTGTGAAAGAAGAGGATTATCATTCTTATTCGACAGATCTGGAGAGAATGAAAGCTTAAAGAGGTGGATAGTGGCTGACACCAGGCTGAAATCCAGGAGCCTAACTCCAAATTCATTGCTTGCTTTCTTATACCACGATGACAAGGGCATCCTTTGAGAAGACAAAAGAATTGCCCAGAGGTGTCTCTTGGGAAATTATCTTGCTACATTGCTAACTCTATGAGAGGCTGTTGCAAAGCTCTTAATAACAGAAAGGCTCAAGGACAAAGTGAAGAACCTCCCATTGCACGGTTTAATGCAGGAATTTAAAGCACAGTGCAAAGCAAGAGGAACAGGGTGAGGAGGTGATGGGTTTAGGGCATGGAGCAAGCAGGGAAGAAGGACCGTATTGCCTGCACCCTGCTTATACAGTGCTCCCACGTCCCAGCTCTGTCTGCTTCCTGTCTTCCTGCCTGATGCAATGGCTACAAGAGGGAGAGCTGAGGCTAAAGAATGTTGGGCGGTGCTTAGTTGTTCCAAGTCGTGTCTGACTCTTTGCGACCCCATGGACTGTAAGCCTGCCGGGCTCCTCTGCCCATGGAATTCTCCGAGGTGGAATGGGTTGCTGTTTTTACTCCAGGGGATCTTCCCAACCCAAGGACTGAATCTGTATCTCCTGCACTGCAGGCAGATTCTTTAGGACCGAGCCACAGGGTAAGGAGGCTAAAGAGGGATGATGACAGATGAGGATGCCTGGGACCCACACGGTTCATTTGTTCTATCGGAGGGATGGAAGGGCGGTTAGTCCTGACCCATAGCTGAAGCTCAGCACCTGGTGAGTAGCTGTGGCCTCTTTCATTTGGCGGAGGGCTCGTGGGCCCAGAATGGGAGTCACCAGTGGGTGGCTGATTTAAGAGCTCATAAGTGTAGAGAGCTTGGTGTGTACTGAATGCACTATGGAGCACTTGGAACCTCAGGTGCTTCACGTACATTTAGTGAGTCATGGAAATTTGATGCCTCTTGGTCTTTCATCCCCTTCTACGTTCAGCACACATGTGCTCTCCTTCACCTATGCCAACACCTCCCTGCGTAACTTTTCTATATCTATGTGCACTTAACACGCCTAATGAATTCTGCCTGTATCTCACAAACTGCTTGCTTCTTTACTTCATTTTGTTTATTCTCTTTGTTTGTGTTTTTTATTTCTACTTAGCAGAACTGAATTTCTTAAATAATGCAGCAAACATCCTACAGATGTGTAGGGGTGTCTGCACGTGTCTTTGTGGGGACCAGGGACGAGGAGCCTTTTGGACCAATGGATGGCCAGAGAGAGCCAAATGCAAGGAGGGCCTGTGAGCTGGGGAGTTAGACCTGAGCTTGAGCTCAGCTCCATCACTGGCGGGCCAGGTTATGAGCCTTGCTGATCTGTTTTCTTATGGAAAAGGGTGTGAGTACATATACCTCCCAGTGTTTGAAGATTTCATGATTTATTAAATAAGATGGAAAATTTAAGCGTGTACTAAGCATTAACACACGCCCTACAAGTACTCTATAAATGTAGTTTTACACTGATGAAAGAGTTTTACTCTGAAGAAGTTTTACGCCTCCTTTCTGTGCCTTTATAAAAAAATGAGATATAATTGACATTGAACATTAGTTTCAGGTGAATAATATGATTCAATATTTGTATATACAGTGAAATGATCACCATAGTAATATGGTAATAAAAATCTAGTTAATATTTGTCATCATATGTAATTATAATTATTTTTCTTTTGCTGAGAACTTTTATAATTTTTTGTCTTATCTTTCAAATGTGCAATACAATAGTAGTAACTATAGTTACCAGGCTGTAATTAAATTCCCGTGACATATATGTTTTACAACTGGATGTTTGTATCATTTAACCCCTTTCACTTATTTTGCCCGTCCCTTACCCGCAAACTCTGGCAACCATCAATCTCTTCTACCGTCATTCAGATTCCATATATAAGTGAGATCGTGTGGCTTTGTCTTTCTCTGACTTATCTCAGCATAATGCTTTCAAACTCCACTCATGTTGTTGCAAATGGCAAGATTTCATTTTCTTTGTAAATAATATTCTTCTATCTATCTTTTGCAATTTATTGGAATGCAAAAGCTGGAAGTCAAGAGATACCTGGAGTAATAGGCAAGTTTGGCTGTGGAGTACAAAATGAAGCAGGTCAAAGGCTAACAGAGTTTTGCCAAGGGGATTCACTGGTCATAGTAAACACTCTCTTCCAACAACACAAGAGATGACTCTACACATGGACATCACCAGATGGTCAATACCGAAATCAGACTGATTATATTCTTTGCTGCCAAAGATAGAGAAGCTCTATACAGTCAGCAAAAACAAGACCGGGAGCTGACTGTGGCTCAAATCATGAACTCCTTATTGCCAAATTCAGACTTAAATTGAATGTAGGGAAAACCATAAGACCATTCAGATATGACCTAAATCAAATCACTTATGGTTATGAAAAACACATTCAAGGGATTAGCTCTGATATTGTCTATCAGTGCCTAAGAACTATGGATGGAGGCTCGTGACATTGTACAGGAGACAGGGATCAGGACTATCCCCAAAAAGAAATGCAAAAGGCAAGATGATTGCCTGAGGAGGCCTTACAAACAGCTGAGAGAAGAAAAGAAGGCAAAGGAGAAAAGGAAAGATATGCCCACCTGAATGTAGAGTTTCAAAGAATAGCACGGAGAGATAAGAAAGCCTTCCTAAGGGAACAATGAAAAGAAATAGAGGAAAACAATAGAACGGGGAAGACTAGAGACCTCCTCAAGAAAAGTAGAGATACCAAGGGAACATTTGATACAAAGATGGGCACAATAAAATACAGAAATGGTACGGATCTAACAGAAGCAAAAGATATTAAGAAGAGGTGGCAAGAATACACAGAAGAACTACACAGAAGAGATCTTCATGACCCATATAACCACAATGGTGTGATCACTCACCTAGAGCCAGACATCCTGGAATGTGAAGTCAAGTGGGCCTCAGGGAACATCACCATGAACAAAGCTAGTGAAGGTGATAGAATTCCAGCTGAGCTAGTTCAAATCCTAAAAGATGATGCTGTGAAAGTGCTGCACTCAATATGCCAGCATATTTGGAAAACTCAGCAGTGGCCACAGGACTGGAAAAGGGGTTTTCATTTCAATCCCAGAGAAGGGCAATGCCAAAGAATGTTCAAACTACCACACAATTGCACTTATTTTCACACACTAGCAAAGAAATGCTCAAAATTTTCCAAATCAAGCTTCAACAGTATGTGAACTGAGAACTTTCAGATGTTCAAGCTGGATTTAGAAAAGGCAGAGAAGCCAGAGATCAAATTGCCATTTGTTGGATCATAGAAAAAGCAAGAGAGTTCCACTTCTGCTTCACTGAGTACACTAAAGCCCTTGACTGTGTGTATCACAAACAACTATGGAAAATTCTTCAAGAGATGGCAATACCAAACCACTTTACCTGTCTTCTGCAAAACCTGTATGCAGATCAAGAAGCATCCATTAGAACCAGACATGAAACAATGGGCAGGTTCAAGATTGGGAAAGGAGTACGTCTTATTTAACTTATATGCAGAGTACATCATGTGATATGCTGGGCTGGATGAAGCACAAACTGGAATCAAGATTGATGGGAGAAATAACCATAATATCAGATATGCAGATGATCCCATGCTTGTAGCAGAAATCAAAGAGGAACTAAAAAGCCTCTTGATGAAGGTGAAAGAGAAAAGTGGAAAAGCTGGCTTAAAGCTCAAAATTCAGGAAACTAAGATCATGGCATCCAGTCCCATCAGTCCAGTTCAGTTGCTCAGTTGTGTTGACTTTTTGCGACCCCATGGATTGCAGCATGCCAGGCCTCCCTGTCTATCACCAATTCCCAGAGTTTACCCAAACTCATGTCCATTGAGTTGGTGATGCCATTCAACCATCTCATCCTCTGTTGTCCCCTTCTCCTCCTGCCCTCAGTCGTTCCCAGCATCAGGGTCTTTTCAAATGAGTCAGCTTTTTGCATCAGGTGGCCAAAGTATTGGAGTTTCAGTTTCAACATCAGTCCTTCAAAAGAACACCCAGGGCTGATCTCCTTTAGGATGGACTGGTTGGATCTCCTTGCAGTCCAAGGGACTCTCAACAGTCTTTTCCAACACCACAGTTCAAAAGCATCAATTCTTCGGTGCTCAGCTTTCTTTATAGTCCAACTCTCACATCCATACATGACCACTGGAAAATCCATAGCCTTGACTAGATGGATCTTTGTTGACAAAGTAATGTCTCTGCTTTTTAATATGCTGTCTAGTTTGGTCATAACTTTCCTTCCAGGGAGTGTCTTTTAATTTCATGGCTGTAATCACCATCTGCAGTGATTTTGGAGCCCCAAAATAAAGTCAGCCACTGTTTCCCCATCTATTTGCCATGAAGTGATGGGACTGGTTGCCATGATCTTAGTTTTCTGAATGTTGACCTTTAAGCCAACTTTTTCACTCTCCTCTTTCACTTTCATCAAGAGCCTTTTTAGTTCTTCTTCACTTTCTACCATAGGGGTGGTGTCATCTCCATATCTGAGGCTATCACTTCATGGCAAATTGATGGGGAAACAATGGAAACAGTGATAGACTTTACTGTCTTGGGCTCTAAAATCACTGCAGATGGTGACTACAGCCATGAAATTAAAAGATGCTTATTCCTTGGAAGAAAAGCTATGACAAAACTAGACAGCATTTTAAAAAGAAGAAGGAGAGATAGCTGGATGGCCTCACCGACGCAATGGACATGAACTTGGGCAAATTTTTGGAGATGGTGAGGGCAGGGAGGCTTGGCTGGGGTCACACAGAGTCAAACATGACTGGATGACTGAAGAAAAACAACAACAAAGTTCTAAAATCTATTATGGTGATGGTCATGTAAGTTGATGAATATGCTAAAGTCTGTTGAATACTTCAGATGGGCAAATTGTATGATATGTAAATTATATATCAATAAAATTGTTGAAAAATAAAATATAATAAAATGTAAAGGGATTAAAAAATAAATAAAAAGCAGAGACATTACTTTGCTGATAAATGTCTGTATAGCAAAGCTATGGCTTTTCCAGTAGTCATGTATGGATGTGAGAGTTGGACTGTGAAGAAGGTTGAACACTGAAGAATTGATGCTTTTGAACTGTGGTTCTGGAGGAGACTCTTGAGAGTCCCTTGGACTGCAAGGAGATCCAACCAGTCCACCTTAAAGGAAATCAGTCCTGAATAGTCATTGGAAGGACTGATGCTGAAGTTGAAACTCCAATACTTTGGTTACCTGATGCGAAGAGCTGACTCACTAGAAAAGATCCTGCTGCTAGGAAAGATTGAAGGCGAGAGGAGAAGGGGACGACAGAGGATGAGATGGTTGGATGGCGTCACTGACTCTATGGACATGAGTTTGAGCACACGCTCGGAGATGGTGAAGGACAGGGAAGCCTGTTGTGCTGCAGTCCATGGGGTGGCAAACAATCAGACATGACTGAGTGACTGAACAACAATACCTATCTATCTGCCACCTTTTATTTATCCTTCAATCCATTGATGGATACTTAGATTCTTCAATGTCTTGGCTGTTGTTTGTAATGCTGCAATGAACATAGGCGTGTACAAACCTGATCTGGCTAGTGTTTTCACTTCGTTCAGATAAATGCCTGGAAGTGGGATTGCTGGATCATATAGGGGAGCAGGCACAAAGCCGGCAGACAGACCCAGTGAATTTACTGGACTCGCCAGGTGACTCCAGCTGTTAAGGACTTGCCTGCCAGTGCAGGAGATGTAAGAAAGCGGGTTTGATCCCTGGGTTGGGAAGATCCCCTGGAGAAGGCATGTCAGTCCACTCCAGTATTCTTGCCTGGAGAATCCCATGACAGAGGAGCCTGGTGGGCTGCAGCCCATAAGTTCACCAAGAGTCAGACACAACTGAAGCAACTTTGGGGCTTGTATGTGCTATATTTCGTAGTGGCTTCACCAATTTACATTCCTACCGATAGTGCAGAAGGGTTCCCTTTTCTCCATATCCTCATCAACACTGATATTCCTTTCTGATGATGGCCATTCTAACGGATATGAGACCATATCTCATTGTGATCTTCATTGCATTTCCCTGGTGATAAGTGATGCTGAGTACCTTTTCATTTACCTGTTGGCAATTTGGATTTCTTTGAACAAATGACTTCAGATCCTCTGCCTGTTCTTAAGTAGGATTGTTTGTTTTTTTTGCTGTTGAATTGTGTGAGTTTTTAAAAAAAATTTTTTTGGTTATTAATCCCTTATCAGAGATGTGATTCACAAATGTTTTTCTCCGATTCAGTAGATTGCCTTTTAATTTTGCGGATGCTTTCCTTAGCTGTGAAGAAACTCCCCGTGTCCTTTAGATGCCATGGAACTCTCCTGCAGAGCCATGTTTCAGCTACTCAAGGGTACTTTTCTGATCAGAGAGTCCAGCTGGTGGGAACTGACACCTGTTGAGCCCACAGCAGCCATCCTAGCTGCTGAGCATCTGCTGTATTTTTATGGTCCCACCAGGGAGGGAAGCACAGGTGTTGTGGGGACGCAATTTACCTAGTCGGGAGCAGAAGGGAAATTCTAGGAAGGCTCCCTGGAGTCGGTGAGCTTTGACTTGAAATTTGTAGGATGAGTGGGTATCAGCTAATTAAAATTGGGAGGAGGGGAATGTAGGAAGTCCAGCTGTAGGCAGGCAGAGTGGCATGGTTGGCGAGTGACTTCTTGCTTCACGTGGACCAGTCCTGAAAGATTAAAGGCCCAAAGATGGATGTAGAGTTGAAAATTTACATTTGCCTTTATTCAAGTCTACGCAGTAAGAACTGCAGTGAAATTAGGAAAATGGGTGAAGAGGAGGAGTAAAGTGTTTGTGTGTTGTCATTATGGAAATTTCTTTCTTTCTCTTTTTTTTTTTTTAAATGTGTGAGATGCTTCTGTGCATCTTCTGTGTTAAATCACTTCAGTCATGTCTGACTCTTTGCAACCCTATGGACTGTAGCCCACCAGGCTCCTCTGTTCATGGGATTCTCCAAGCAAGAATACTGGAGTGGGTAGCCACACCCTCCTCTACGGGATCTTCCTAGCTCAGGGATCAAAGCCTGGTCTCCCGCTCTGTGGGCAGATTCTTTACCATCTGAGCCACAAGGGAACCCCTGAGATGGTTCTAGCCTCCAGTGAGTACTACCCAATATAATGGTTTTAATTTCACGTCAGGAAGGTGGTAAGAGTGGAGGGTCTGAGCTGTCTCTTCCGGGATTCTTAGTCAATATGCAGGAGGCTAAAATGACAAGGCACGTATTCAAACCTGGCAGTGGTGGAGTTAAAAGGCAACTTCATTTTTTTTCTCCCCTGAGGGAAAGTAGGGAGGCAGAAGACTTAGCATCCGTTGAATTCATTCTAATTTCTTCCTGTTGGAATATATCTCCTGCTCCCTGGTCAGCTGCAATAGAAAGTGGCCTTGAGAGTTAGGGTGGAGGTTATCTTAATGGTTATTTTAATGCAAATAGAACTTTAAACAATTCTTCCAGGAAGCAGCACTCAGACAAACTCTCTGACAGGTCTGAGGTTTTATTGTATTAAGTGGTTCTTCCCAGGGAAAAAAAACATGAGTCTGGTCACCTCTTACCCTGACACAAGCTTTTTTAGGAAGGGACACAAAACTTCATTAGGGAAAGCAGAAGGCCCCATTGTGAAGCGCTTTAATACAGCTTTCATTCAGCTGGCCATTTGCTAATTTAATAAAGATTGCATATCCCCTGGCTTATAGTCAGAAGTCTGAGATGTCAGTTCCTGAAGGATTCAGTGGAAAAGCGTGAGAGAAAACTAGAGATGAACATTCCAGTTTTTAGAGAGGGAGATGTGCCTGGCTCATGTTCAGAAGGAAAAGCCAGGAAGATCAAGAGAGCAGTGGACCAAAAGGCAGTACCTGGGCTTGGAGTCCCGACTTTGACATTCTCAGGCTTCGTGCCCTCTCTGAGTGCCTGGACTTCTCTGAGTCTTAGCTTCCTTATCTGTAAAATGGACATGCTAATAGCTTCCTTCTAGAACTGTGAGCACTGGGTGAAATGAGGGGTATAAAGAACTTAGCCTTGTGTTTGCATTGCAAAGTCTTTGCCTTCGAGTGAGTTGGCACTGCAAGAGGAAAACGAAGGTGTTCTGGGAGCCCATGCGGAGGATGGAGAGCCTTGCCAAGGCGGACGGCTGCGGCCCGATGCCTGCAGCCCTGAGCTCCGTTCTTGCAGCAGGTGTGGGGGAGAGTGGGAGGGGCCACACCTGGCTCAGACTCTTCCCCTGAACCATTCAAGGCTGAAAGGTGGAGGCTGAATTGCAAAAATTCTATTTGCCTTTATTCAAGTCTAAGGAGTAAGAATTAATGCTTTTGAACTGTGGTGTTGGAGAAGACTCTTGAGAGTCCCTTGGACTGCAAGGAGATCCAACCAGTCCATCCTAAAGGAAATCAGTTCTGAACATTCATTGGAAGGACTGATGGTGAAGCTGAAACTTCAATACTGTGGCCACCTGATGCTAAGAGCTGACTCATTGGAAAAGCCCCTGATGCTGGGAAAGACTGAGGGCAGGAGGAGAAGGGGGCGACAGAGGAGGAGAGGGGTGGAGGGCATCACTCACTCAGCAGACATGAGTCTGGGTGGACTCCGGGAGCTGGTGATGGGCAGGGAGGCCCGGCGTGCTGCAGCCCACGGGGTCACAAAGAGCTGGACACGACTGAGGGATTGAACTGAACTGAACTGAACTGAAGGAATAAGAATGGTAGTAAAATTAGGAAAACTGATGAAGAGGAGGAGTGAGAAGTATTTATGATTATGTGAGTTTCATTTTTTTTTAAGTTGTGGGATGGTTCTACCCTTCAGTGAATGCAACCCAATATAACAGTTTAATTTCATGTCAGGAAGGTGCTAGAAATAGAGGATCTGTTCTGTCTCTTCCAGGATTCTTAGTTATATGCATGAGGCTAAGATGACAAGTCACCTATTCAAAGGCACATATTACTTACAAGGAACAGTTTCAGGCAGGAAAGGCATGTCAGCAAAACTCAGCACCTAGGAAGTAAAGGAAAAGGTTCAGGTGCTCTCAGGTGGCAGGGCGAGTGATGGAGCTGGGAGCTGACTGTAGCCTGTGTTGCATCACAGCATCTCCAGGGCAGCTGGAGCCTCACATACACTGACCAGAAGCCATGGGAACCCTGGATGGGGTCTACCCAGTGTTCAGTCTCAGGGTCATGATGGGGGGCGCCTCTAGGACTGGAGGGCAGAGTTTCAGGCAGCGGGTGATCCCCACAGTCAACAGCCTTTGGGGAGAAGCTAGTATTTGGGTAAGGAAGGTTAGGACCCTTCGATGGAAGCCCCCTCCTGCTGAACATGGAATCACTCTCCAGAAATTACAAGTGAACTGCTGAGTCAGAGTCAGAAAATGCAAGAAATGGTAAAATGCATACTCTAGAAACTGTAGATCATAAGACAATCCAAGAAAGACTTTCAAATAAGTACATCTATAATCTTCAGAGAGATAAAGGAAAGGATAGAAGCCGTGAGGGCATCATGGCCCAAGAAGGAGTGAATTCGAGGAAGAAACAAGCAGAAATTTAAGAAGGAAATATGCAGTAACTGAAATGAGAAAAAAAGGACTCATTAAGTGGTGCATGCTAAGTCGCTTCAGTTGTGTTTGACTCTGTGCAACCCCATGGGGAGTAGCCCACTAGGCTCCTTTATCCATGGGATTCTCTAGGCAAGGATACTGGAGTGGGTTGCCATTTCCTCCTCCAGAGGATCTTCCTGACCCAGGGATAGAACCCACATCTCTGTCTCGTTTGTCTCCTGCATTTGCAGGTGGATTCTTTACCACTAGCTTCCCCTGAGAAGTCTCATTAAGTGGCAGACTAGAGCATTTGAAGAGATAAGTAATCGAGTGGAAGACAGAGCTAAGAAAGTAAGCAAAACGGAGCACAGGTGTGAAGGAGGAACTATTAGAAAAGGAAGCTAGATCAAAACAAAAATACATCTAATAAGAGTGTCAGAAAGTTAGACTGGATATGCCGGAGAAGAAGTACCCCTTCAAGGCAAAATGACAGAGAATTTTTCTGTTTTGAAGAAAGCTATAAGGTATTAATAGATTTCTCAGAGTTTTGAAAAGTATAAAAAAACAAATTAATTCATAGCCATACCTTAGAAAACCAGAACATCAAAGAGAAAGAAAAGTATTAAATTTTGCAAAAGAAAGAGGCATATTATTTATGAAAACTGTGTGCTTCTTACAGACTCTGAAACATAACATCTAAAGTAAAGAAAGCAGCATGCATGATTCAGCTGTTGTCAGCTACACTCTTTTGGCTGTATTTCTTTCATTTTAAGACTTTTTCCTTTGAATATCTCTTTTTAAGAAAGTTTAACTCTTCAAGTATGCCCAGTTTTATGTCCTGCTTTTTCATTTAACCTGTCATGAATTATCCAATATTATTTCTAAAAACAATTTTTTAATGTTGAGAAGTCTCAAACCTGCAGAAATGTTTCAAGTAAAAGAAAAAGAACATCCCCTCCCCAGAGCCCTGGAGAGACAGTTGTCACTGATGCTCCATCACCTCCCAATACTTAGTGTCTATTTCCTACGAATAAGGACATCTTTGCATATAACTACAGTACAACCATGAAAGGCAGAGAATTAATATCAGCGGGTTGCATTTAATCCTCAGACACGGCTCAAGTTTTGCAGACACAACAGATCTAGCTAGTTTAGAATCATTGCGTTTACTTGTGAGTCTGGAAAACTCTTCAGTCTTCTCTTGACTTTCATGACCTTTACACTTTTAAAGAGTAAAGGTCACTTATTTTGCATGATGTTTTGAAGTTTAGGTTTTGCTATTTCCTTGTAGCTAGAGTCAGGTTACAATTTTTTTTGGCAGAAATATCAAAAACAGTGATGCTGTCTCATCATTGTACCCTCACAAATGGGAGAGATTCAATTCGCCCCAAAAGTAATCACACTCACCTTGACCACTTGATTAATGAACTCTTGGCCAGGCTCCTCTGTTGAAATATCACTCCTGTTCCTTTTTAATTAATAAGCATCTGATGGGGGCAGGGTATTTTGAATCTGTGTAAATATCCCATTCCCCACCAAACTCTTCTTTCTCTAGTTCTCCTTTAGTTATATCAGATGGACTCATGGTTTCCTGTTTTATTTAATGATGATAATCTATAACTATCTTTTCTTTAATGCTAAGATTTTCCAGATTTAACCCTGCAGCATCCTTCAAACTGGCTTCCGTGTCCTTTGAAATGTTCACATCCTTGTTGGAGCATTTCTTGATTCATCTGGTACATGTCTTCCTCCAGTCCTGCCTGGATTCTACCCCTTCTTCAAGGAACTGAGTCCTCTTACTAAAAAGACATTTAGAAAGCTAGATCTGGATGCTAGGTGTTCTCATTGTTACTGGAGTATTGCTATTTCTGGCCACTCTCTCACATCGTCACATTTACATCTATCTTTCCATCCATCCATCCATCCATCCGGTCTATCACCTGTCTCTCTACTGCTCCATCTATCGTCTCTGTATTTTGTCTCTCTCTATCATCTATCTGTCTACATATCTATCGTCTATTATCATCTATCTATCTATCATAGCTATCTATCTATTGATCTATCATCTATGTATTATCTATCTATCTACCAGCTCAGTTGGTAAAGAATTTGCCTGCAGTGCAGGAGACCCGGGTTTGATCCCTGGGTTGGGAAGATTCCCTGGAGAAGGAAGTGGCAACCCACTCCAGTATCCTTGCCTGGAAAATCTCATGGACAGAGGAGCCTGGTGGGCTGCAGTCCATGGGGCCGCAAAGAGTCAGGCACGACTGAGTGACTAACACTTACTTATTTACTTACCTATCATCTAAGGGGCTTCCCTGCTGGCTCTGTGGTAAAGGGATCTGCCTGCCACTCAGGAGACCTATGTTCAACCCCTGGGTTGGGAAGATCCCCTTGGAGGAGGGAATAGCTACTCACTCCAGTATTCTTTTATTTTTAGTTCATTTTTAAAATTTTATTTATTTTAATTGGAGGCTATTTACCTTACAGTGCTGTAGTGGTTTTTGCCATACTTGACAGGAATCCGCCACGGGTGTACATGTGTTCCCCATCCTGAACTCCCCTCCCACCTCTCTCCCCATCCCGTCCCTCTGGGTCATCCCAGTGCACCAGCCCTGAGCACCCTGTCTCATGCATCGAACCTGGACTGGCCATCTGTTTCACATATGATAATCTACATGTTTCAGTGCTATTCTCTGAGATCATCCCAGCCTTGCCTTCTCCCACAGAGTCCAAAAGACTGATCTGTACATCTGTCTCTTTTGAGGTCTCACATACAGGGTCACAATTACTATCTTTCTAAATCCCATAAATATGCATTAGTATACTGTATTGGTGTTTTTCTTTCTGGCTTATTTCACTCTGTATAATAGGCTCCAGTTTCACCCACCCCATTGGAACTAACTCAAGTGTATTCTTTTTAATGGCTGAGTAATACTCCATTGTGTATATGCACCACTGCTTTCTTATCCATTCTTCTGCTGATGGACATCTAGGTTGCTTCCAGGTCCTGGCTATTGTAAAGAGTGCTGTGATGATCACTCGGGTACACATGGTCTCTTTCAATTCTGGTTTCCTCGGTGTGTATGCCCAGCAGTGGGATTGCTGGGTCCTATGGCAGTTCTATTTGCAATTTTTAAAGGAATCTCCACACTGTTCTCCATAGTGGCTGTACTAGTTTGCATTCCCACCAACAGTGTAAGATGGTTCCCTTTTCTCCACACCCTCTCCAGCATTTATTTCTTGAGATTTTTGGAGAGCAGCCATCCTGACCAGTGTGAGATGGTACCTCATTGTGGTTTTTTATTTTATTTTTACTTTATTTTACTTTACAATACTGTATTGGTTTTGCCATACATAGACATGTATCCGCCATGGGCATACACGAGCTCCCAATCCTGAACCCCCTCCCTCCTCCCACCCCATACCATCTCTCTGGATCATCCCCATGCACCAGCCCCAAGCATCCTGCATCCTGCATCCAACATAGACTGGCGCTTCACTTCCCACATGATAGTATACATGTTTCAATGCCATTCTCCCAAATCATCCCACCCTCGCCCTCTCCCTGAGAGTCCAAAAGTCCGTTCTATACATCTGCGTCTCTTCTGCTGTCTCACATACAGGGTCACAATTACTATCTTTCTAAATTCCATATATATGTGTCAGTATACTGTACTGGTGTTTTTCTTTCTGGCTTACTTCACTCTGTATAGTCGGCTCCAGTTTCATCCATCTCATTAGAATTTATCCAAATGTATTCTTTTTAATGGCTGAATAGTACTCTATTGTGTATATGTACCACAGCTTTCTTATCCATTCATCTGCTGATGGACATCTAGGTTGCTTCCATGTCCTGGCTATTATAAACAGTGCTGCAATGAACATTGGGGTACATGTGTCTCTTTCAATTCTGGTTTCCTCGGTGTGTATGCCCAGCAGTGGGATTGCTGGGTCATAAGGCAGTTCTATTTGCAATTTTTTAAGGAATCTCTACACTGTTCTCCATAGTGGCTGTACTAGTTTGCATTCCCACCAACATTGTAAGAGGGTTCCCTTTTCTCCACACCCTCTTCAGCATTTATTGCTTGTAGACTTTTGGATCACAGCCATTCTGACTGGTGTGAAATGGTACCTCATTGTGGTCTTGATTTGCATTTCTCTGATAATGAGTGATGTTGAGCATCTTTTCATGTATTTGTTAGCCATCATATGTCTTCTTTGGAGAAATGTCTATTTAGTTCTTTGGCCCATTTTTTGATTGGGTTGTTTATTTTTCTGGAGTTGAGCTGCATAAGTTGCTTGTATATCTTTGAGATTAGTTGTGTGTCAGTTGATTCATTTGCTATTGTTTTCTCCCATTCAGAAGGCTGTCTTTTCACCTTGCTTATAGTTTCCTTTGTTGTGCAGAAGCTTTAATTTTAATTAGATCCCATTTTTTAAATTTTTGCTTTCATTTCCAGTATTCTGGGAGGTGGATCATAGAGGATCCTGCTGTGATTTATGTCGGAGAGTGTTTTGCCTGGGTTCTCCTCTAGGTCACTCCAGTATTTTTGTGTGGAGAACCCATGGACAGAGGAGCCTGGTAGGCTGCAGTTCATGGGGTTGCAATGAGTAGGACATGACTGAGCAGCTAACACACGTACACCTATCACCCACCTATCTATCTATACCTATCAGCTACCTACCTAGCATATTTATTGTCTATCTATCATATCTATCATCTATCTATTGATCTATCATCTGTGTATTATCTATCTATCTACCTATCATCTACCCATCTATCTACATACCTACTGAAAACCATGCATTTACATCAGTGCTTTCAGTTCCAAACCAATTAACACAAAGCTCATTCTTGTTTTCTCCCTCTTAATATGTGTCAGTGCTTTCTGTGGCAGTGAGAAACCCGCCTCCCATCACCTCAACGTGTTCATTTACTCCATCAGTCACTCGGCAGGTGACCACTTCCAATAGCTGCTTCTTTCCCCTGCACTCCTGCGGGGCTGCGGCCCCTCCCTCAGCCCCAAGTCCCCCCCAGCCCCGAGAAATTCCTCCCCAGCCCCAAGAAAGTCCTCCCGCATCCCCAAGAAAGTCCTCCCCAGCCCCGAGAAAGCCCTCCTGCATCCCCGAGAAAGTCCTCCCCAGCCCCAAGAAAGTCCTCCCCAGCCCCGAGAAAGTCCTCCCCAGCCCCGAGAAAGTCCTCCCCAGCCCCGAGAAAGTCCTCCCTCAGCCCCGAGGAAGTCCTCCCCAGCCCCGAGAAAGTCCTCCTGCATCCCCGAGAAAGTCCTCCCCCAGCCCCGAGAAAGTCCTCCTCCAGCCAGGCTCAGATGCCCAGTGCTACGTTGCACCACCTACAGACAGTCTCTCCCCTTGACTATGACTATTTTTCACTGTAGTAAAATAGCCATTGCTTAAGCCATTTTAGAAGATATAATTCATTGGCATTAAGTCCATGCACGTTGAGGTGCAGACATCGCCGCGACCCAGCTCCAGCCTGGAGTCGCCCATCACCCACACTGAAGCTCTGTGCCGGTTAAGCACTAGCCCCTCAGTCCCCTCTCCCCTCAGCCCCCGCCACAGCCTTTCTGCTGCCAGTCTCCATGAATCTGATGGTCCTCGGTACCTCACATAAGTGGAATCAGACTTTATTTCTCCTTTTGTGCCTGGTTTATGTCATTTAGCATAATATTTTCAAGGTTCATCTACGTTTAGAATGTATGAGAGCTTTGTTAATTTTTAAGGAATAACATTCATGTGTATATGTGTATGCATGCATGTGTCAGTTAGTCTGTCTCTCTATATGCCTGTGTGCGTATACTGTTGTTTCGTCACTAAGTAGTGATCAGCTCTTTTGTGACCTCATGGACAACAGCCCACCAGGCTCCTCTGTCTATGGGATGTCCTTGGCAGAATACTGGAGTGGGTTGCCCTTCCTTCTCTAGGAGAGCTTCCTGACCAAGGCTTGAACGCGCGTTCTACACTGGCAGGCGGATTCTTTACCGCTAGCCACCAGGGAAGCCCATATGCAAGTATAGACTTCTGTTTATCCACTCATCTGCTGATGGGTGTTTGGGTTGCTCTATCTTTTGCCTCCTGTGAATAATGTTGCTGTAAATATTGATGTACGAAAACCTGTTTGAGTAGTTACTTTAAATTCCATTAGGTTTATACCAAGAAGCGATATTGCTGGATTCATTGTGATACTATTCTTAATTTTTTGAGGAACTATCACATTGCTTTCTCAAGTGGATGCACCGTTTAAAATTCCTATCTGCGATGCACAGGAGTTCCAGTGTCTCCACATCCTCCCCGATACTTGCCATAGTAACTGCAGGGTTATTTATTTCTTGATAATAGTCATCCTAATGGATAAACTGATATCTAATTTTTATTTTAATTTGCATTTCCCTGATGATTAGTGGTGTTCAGCATCTTTTCACATGCATGTTGGACATTTGTGTATCATCTTTTGGGAATATGCCTAAAGTTCTTTTCCCATTTACTTAACTGGCTTTTTGTTGTTTTTGTTGGGTTGGTGGCTCAGTGGTAAAGAATCCGTGGACCAATGCAGGAGACATGGGAGACGTGTGTTTGATCCCTGGGTTGGGAAGATCCCCGGAGGAGGCCATGGCCACCCACTCCAATATTCTTGCCTGGAGAATCCCATGGACAGAGGAGCCTTGTGGGCTACAGTCCACAGGGTCTCAAAGAGTCAGTCGGACGCACATACGGAAGTTCTTTGTATGTTCTAGATATTGATCTCTTATCAGATGTATAGTTTGCAGATATTCTTCCCACTCCATGGGTTGTCTGTTCACTCTGTTGACAGTGTCCTTGGATGTGCAAAGGTCTGCGTTCTGCCTGAGTCCTGTTCATCTATTTTCACTTTTGTTGTCAGTGCTTCTGTTGTCACAGCCAAGAGATCATTGCCAAAGCCAATGTCGCGAGGGTCTTGACCTATAGTTTCTTTCAGGCGTTTCTAGCTTTAGTGCTTCTGTTTAGACCTTTGACTCATTTTTTGAGTTAATTTTTAATATAATGTAAGATGTCAGACACGACTGAGTGACTTCACTTTCGCTTTTTGCTTTCATGCATTGGAGAAGGAAATGGCAGCCCACTGCAGTGTTCTTGCCTGGAGAATCCCAGGGATGGCGGAGCCTGGTGGGCTGCCGTCTATGAGGTCGCACAGACTCGGACACCACTGAAGCGACTCAGCAGCAGTAGCAGCAAAGTGTCCTATATTATTTTAAATTCCTTATAAACATCATTTAAAAGAGGAGCCATTTATCTTAAAAATGGCTTTTTTTTGGGACCTTCAGAATGCTTCCTTATGTTTTGCTTTTATAATTTTATCACAAAAATCTTGAGCATTTCCTAAACTTCGGTATTCAGTAATGCCTGAACTGCTGGTGGGAGACAGCAAGGCTCAGTTGAAGACAGTGGAAGAATCCAAGTAGGGGAAGGTGAACGGTGGTGGAGGGATGGAATTAGGAGGTTTTATGGGTTGGCTGCCTGCCTCTGGTTGTTAAGAACCAAGTCCTCTCCTACCCCCAACTTTCTCCTTTAGTCACTGCCTGCCCCTGGTCTTCAGGTGCCCTGCAGAATCTTATTCTCCAATGAGGTGAGGTGAGGTGAGATGAAGTCGCTCAGTCATGTCCGACTCTTTGTGACCTCGTGGACTGTAACCTACTAGGCTTCTCTGTCCATGGGATTCTCCAGGCAAGAATACTGGAGTGGATTGCCATTTCCTTCTCCAGGGGATCTTCCCGACCCAGGGATTGAACCCAGGTCTCCTGCATCGAAGGCAGGCGCTTTAACCTCTGAGCCGCCAGGGAAGCCCATTCTCCGATGAGAATGGGTTTATTCTCCTGTGATTATTTTGTGGCCATAGTACAGGACATTTGTCCTCAGGGTGGTGACAGTGGTTTTGTTGGAGCCTAGAGGACCAAGGCTACTTAAAAATAGCTGTTCTGAGAGATGCTGAGCAGGGCTACCAGCACTGCCAGAGAGGAAATGGCATCCATTATTTAACCCACGATCTAGGGTAACGATTTTTCCCTAAGACATCTCCCAATTAGAGCGCTTAAGAAAGTTCAGTTGTGATTGCTTATCATTCTCTGATTGATTTCAAAAATGAAAACACGTTGCCCATTGCAGACTTCCTGTACAAATGGAGGTCAGTGGAGAGAAATCACAGACTATTGGACAATGAGAGGTGGAAGGAAGTTGCAATATTTTTCAAATGTTTTTTAGCCACTGGGTTTTTTTTCCCCAAGTGCAATCAATCATATGATCAATCCCAATAAATAAATAATATGAAAAACAGTCATCTGCTTACTCTTCTCTCCTCCTGAGGCTTGGAGAAAGGAGCTGGTGGGCTCAGAGTCCTCCAGCTTGTGATTGGTGGGTTGGGACCAGAACTCATGTTTCCCAGTTCTCAGGACAGGGCTCCCTAAGTCAGGCAAGACACGGCATGTTCTTCCGAGGTCTTTTGTTCTTCCAGAACTGAGATGAAAAGAGAATGAAAAAGAAAGATTAATCTGGTCCCTTGTAGATACTATCACAAATCAGCAGGGAGTATGACTTAGCAGGAAGGCCACACAGCTGGCCCTGGTTAGAAGGCCTGCTGTCAGGAGTGTAAGGGTGCCTCGAGGTAAAAAATAAGGCATCTGTAAGGACTGGGGATGAGAAACGCTAGGAAAACTATGCAAGTTGGCCTGAACTGCAGACAGGAACAGAGAAATGGAGCAGTCCATTCTTGGGAGCCTCCTCTTAAATTTCTTTTGCAAACAGCAGGGGGCTTCCCAACCTCCCTCCTGTATGGTTTGAGAGTTGGGAGCTACAGAGGCCCTGGTCCTCCCAGCTGCAAGAGAGAAGTCTCCAGCAAGGGCTTCCATTCTTTTGAAGGTTGTTGTGGGGGCCTGATGGCAGCAGGAGGCAGTGTGATGGGAAGGGGGTATGAGGGAAAGGTTTCTGAGCCTCTGTGATGATTGGGAAACTGGGCAAAGGAAAGCAGGAAGAGTTAGGGGCATGGTTAGAGCTAGAGAAGGGAGCTTTTTAAAAAAACAAAATTTATTTTTAACTGAAGGATTATTGCTCCACAATACTGTGTTTGTTTCTACCATACATCAACATGAATCAACCATAGGTGCACATATGTCCCTTCCCTCTCGAACCTCCCTCCTACCTCCCACCCCTCTAGGTTGTTACAGAGCCCCAGTTTGAGTTTCCTGACTCATAGCAAATTCACACCAGCCATCTGTTTTACATATGGTGCTGTATGCTTCCACGCTACTCTGCCCACTCATCCCACTCTCTCCTCCCTCACCTCTGCCCCCCATGTCCATAAGTCTGTTCTCCATGTCTGAATCTCCATTCCTGCCCTGCAAATAAGTTCATCAGTACCATCTTTCTAGATTCCATATATGTATCTATATGTATATGGAATATACATGTTCATTCATACACATGTACATATATATTTCCATATATATCTACATGTATATGGATATCATATATATTCCATATATATATGTATATGGAATATCTGCTATATTTATGTTTTTGCAGAAGAAAGCTTTTAGGAGTCACTGTCAGAGAGAGAATTTTTCTGGACTCTACTGCTGGGTGAGGGAGAGAGATGGCATGAGTAGAGACTGACCAAAAGAACTCTACTCAAAGGACGATTAAAATATTTTGCGTTCATCGAGAACTCACTGGCCTTCACCGTTTATTTCCTCAAGGGTCTGAGTGGAGGGTTAAATTAGCTTAGAGCCCTTTTTTTTTTTTTAAAAAAAAAACAAAAACCTGCTGGACCCTGATTCTTTGAAATGCAGAAATTGCAACATGCAAGGTCTTGCCTGTGTTTGGAATACTTAATGCGTAGTGATCCGGTGGAGACAGTAAGGGAGCTGGGGCAGAGGGCCTCGGCTTTTGTTGGCTCTACTCTGATTTACAGATGCTCACATCTCATGAAGCAGTGGGCTAACTTGAAGCAGAAGCCTATAAAAATACCCTGGTGGAGAGGCTTGTTCCTTCTGCCGGTTGATGGCTGGCTGAGTGACGGATGGGCTGAGGCACAACCAGAAGTCTCATCCTCAGTTCCCTCGGTGTCAACCCACCGAGGCTCCCTCAGTCCCCAGTCCTGAGCTTTCCCTGGGATCTGGAGTCCTGGTTTTTCACCCACTCTGCCTTGAGACTTATATTTGAATGTAGAGTTGTTGATAACCAGCCTCTATTCTATTGCTCCATGCCCCTGCAGACCTGGTTGTTAAATATTTAGGTTTATCATCCCAGGTTTATCCTGCTTTCCAAGTATGCTGGGTGCAAAAATCTATCCTCCTGGTGAACATGCGAGCTTAACATTCTGTTGCAAAAGGTGTTGAAATCTGGGCAGCTTGGGGTGCTGGGTGGGTATGTGGGCTGTGACTGGGAGATGGGGCTAGTGAAATTGACACTCTGGGTTCACAGGAAGGCTACAGGCTCCGGGTCTATGTTCAGCCTCTGCTTCTTGCCTCACAGGTTTAGGCTGCAAGATCTTGTTTCCAAATGCAAATGCAAGTATCTTAGTAGTCCCTCTCAGTGATGAATAATATGAACAACCTTGTCATTTATCACATCTCTTCCCACGTCTATTCTGTTTTTGAAATTACACTGGAGCTGTAATTTCACATAATGAGTGCTCAGACAAGTTTGCCGAACTTGTGAATTAAGCTTTTCTCAGAGGTAAGTTTTTGGATTTGTCAAGATTCTTGATTGCAAGTGACAAAAATTTTACTGGAAGTAGTTTAGGTAGAAGGGAAATGTATTTTCTTGGGTAGATAACCCTGAATATTCATTGGGAGGACTGAAGCTGAAGCTCCAATACTTTGGCCACCTGATGCAAAAAGCTAATTCACCGGAAAAGAACCCGATGCTGAGAAAGAGTGAAGGCAGGAGGAGCAGGGGATGACAGAAGATAAAATGGTTGGATGCCATCACTGACTTGATGGACAGGAGTTTGAGCAAGCTCTGAGAGATGGTAAAGGACAGGGAAGCCTGGTCTGCTGCAGTCCATGGCGCTGCGAAGAGTCAGGCACAGCAGAGTGACTGAACAACTCAGAGCATTAATTATGTACAATAGATTGAAGAGATCAAGTTGGATGGAAAAGTCACATCTTGGAGAAGATGTGACTTGAGCCGGCTGTTGAAGGTTGGGCAGAATTGGGGAGGAGGGAGGAGCAGGGAGAGGGTGAGGGGAGGGAAATTGTTGTAATTAAAATGGTAAGGATGGAGGTTGGGGGGAATAATAAAATGCTAACTGTGCTAATAAATGTTAATAATAAATGGTAACTGTCTACCACCTAACATTTATTGAGTGGCAAAGGAAGATGGGAGATTTGAGGTAGAGAGCAGTGGGAGAGAGATTTTGAATAAGAACTGAGGTATCACTAGTAGATGTATCAGTACTAAATAGTGGCTGAGGGAAACCAGTTAGGCAATATTCAACAAGTATTTATTGATCCCTGATTAGGTCCCAGCCAGTGTGGAACTTTGTTTCATAACATTAGAATACATTCGTTGCGAGTTGGCTCTGGTAAGCTTTGCCTTTAAATTCTTATATTAGTCAAGTTAAGATAAGTGATGCTGCATTAATAAAACACCCCCTAAATCTCAGCGGCTCAAGAAACCAAAAGTATATTTCTTGCTCATTCAAGTCCACTGAGCATTTGGACCACTCTCCAGAACAAAGCTTCAGTGGAGTGGCTCCTCCGTCTCACCACAAGCCTTCTGATTCCAGTATGGTTATCCTAGCAGGGGAAGAGAACACAGAGGGGGCTATGCCAGCAACTGAAGATGTCAAAGCAGACTTGTTACATGAGACCACCTACCTCCAAAATGTAAGGAAGTGTAATCTCTTCTGTGTCTGCAATAAGAAAACTGGTTATGAAGCTCTAGCACTCCAGCGTGTTTCCTGAATCGAGATACAAGGTTATTTTCTTCCTTCTCTCTCCCTCTCCTTCCCACCCTTCCTTCCTTTCATCCCTCCCTCTCTCTCTTTCCTCTCCTCCATCTGTCTTCAGGACTGGCTCTAGACTTATTTCAGCCTTCCCAGGTGGTAGAGAACCCGCCTGCCAGTGCAGGAGATGCGGGAGACGTGGGTTTCATCCATGGGTTGGGAAGATCCCCTCGAGGAGGAAATGGCAACTCACACCAGTGTTCTTGTCTGAAAATTTTCATGGACAAGAGGAGCCTGGCAGGCTGCAGTAGAGTCAGACATGACTCAGCACACACATTAGGCACACTGGAATTATTTCTAAGCTTTGGACTTGACTCTTGGAGACATCTAAGTGACTGTCCTCTGCGGTTCTGCGTCTAAATTCAGAAACTAACGTCTGGACCAGGGAAGCTGAGTGTGATTGATGACTGTGCTTGTGTTTGCATATACAGTAATGTACCACATTTTCAATCACTTGCGCATCGGATAACTCAAAGACAGATGAGGTACACCTGCTCCAGTGCAGCAGCCTCCAGGAACCATCAAGAACTGCCCCAGGCAGGGGCAGGACAGCCGAGCTGTCAATAAGCCAGATGTCTTCAGCAGTTATTTAACTCTGAAATTCAAGCTGTGGGGAAAGTCTCTCCAGAAACAGGGTTTCTTTTAAGGGTGATTTGGTTGCTCTGTTTTTTACATGGTTGGACTCTCCTGGTTATGATGGCTGATCTATCATGCAATTTTTGTAGCTCTGAAGTGATAACTTTTAGGCGACCTTGGTAACTTCTTCACTGGATAGAAGAGAATCTGTATGCCACCGCTTTATAGCTTGAGCTGTTTCAAGCCCTGCTCCTGAATGGCCCTCTGTGGTGGCCAAAGGACTCAACAGCGACACAAAGCCACAGTACTCTCAATGCCCCAGAGAAGCTAACACCAGTTTGCCTACCATTAGGCAGCACAGACGCATGGAACTAATTTTTTTTTTCTTTTGTTAGGAGTGTATTGGCAGAAAGACAATGTTTAAAAGTATGGTTCCTGCTGTCAGACCTGGGGTTTAAATTATGGTTTGACCTTTCACTGAACATGTGACTTTGAGGATGTAGCTCTCTGAGCCTCGATTTTCACATTGATTAAAACTGGGAAAAATAGTAGTCCCGATGTCATAGAACTGCTGTGAGGACTCAAGAGAGTTAATGCACAGAAAGCAGTCAGCATGGGGCCTGCAGCAATAAGTGCTCGATTTACACTGCCTTTTTTTTTTTAAGTCAATATTTATTCAAGGAAAAAAAGAGAAGCTAGTAATCTTTCGTCGGCTTACTTGTGGGTCTGTGATCAGCGCTGTCAGGCGGCTGCATGCTCATGCTCTGGAAAAGGTTGGAGACAGGTCCTGCCAGTCCAGCTTGGGAACTGTAGGGCTCTAGATGACACCACCCTTATGGCAGAAACTGAAGAGGAACTAAAAAGCCTCTTGATGAAAGTGAAAGAGAAAGTGAAAAAGTTGGCTTAAAGCTCAACATTCAGAAAACAAAGATCATGGCATCCATCACTCCATGGGAAATAGATGGAGAAACAGTGGAAACAGTGTCAGATTTTATTTTGGGGGCTCCAAAATCACTGCAGATGGTGATTGCAGCCATGAAATTAAAAGACGCTTACTCCTTGGAAGAAAAGTTATGACCAACCCAGATAGCATATTCAAAAGCAGAGACATTACTTTGCCAGCAAAGGTCCTTATAGTCAAATCTATGGTTTTTCCAGTGGTCATATATAGATGCAAGAGTTGGACTGTGAAGAAGGCTGAGCGCTGAAGAACTGATGCTTTTGAACTGTGGTGTTGGAGAAGACTCTTGAGAGTTCCTTGGACTGCAAGGAGATCCAACCAGTCCATTCTGAAGGAGATCAGCCCTGGGATTTCTTTGGAAGGAATGGTGCTAAAGCTGAAACTCCAGTACTTTGGCCACCTCATGCGAAGAGTTGACTCATTGGAAAAGACTCTGATGCTGGGAGGGATTGGGGGCAGGAGGAGAAGGGGACGACAGAGGATGAGATGGTGGATGGCATCACTGACTCGATGGGTGTGAGTCTGAGTGAACTCTGGGAGTTGGTGATGGAAAGGGAGGCCTGGCATGCTGCGATTCATGGAGTCCACAAAGAGTCAGACACGACTGAGCGAGTGAACTGAACTGAACTGAAAGATGTCCTGACCAGTTTCCTGGAACCTGTGAATGTGTTAGGTTACATGGCAATAGCAAACTGAGGTCATAGGCAGAATTAAGGCTGCTGTTCATCATCCTTAATATAAGGAGATGATGCTGGATTTTCTGAGTGTGCCCCATGTAATCTCAAGGGTCCTTATAAGTGGAAGAGGGACATAAAGCAAACTCAGAGAGAAGCACTGTTGCAGAAGAAAGATGGGAGACATACAACTTGGTTGATTTTGAAGATGCAGGAAGCGGCCAGCAAGCCAAGGCATGTAGGTGGTCCCTAGAAGCTGGAAAAGGCAAGAAAAAAAGATTCTTTCTTAGAACCTCTGAAGAGGGACACAGCCCTGTGACACCTTGGTTTTAGCCCAGTGAGGCCTGTGTTAGACTCCTGACCTTCAGAAGTGCATGATAAAAAAATTTATGTTTATGGGACTTCCCTGGTGGTCCAGTAATTAGGGCTCCACCAAGGGATGGGTTTGATCTCTGGTCAGAGAACTAAAATCCTGAATGCCCCATGCTGCAGCCAAAAAAAAAAAAAAGTGCTTTTAAGTAAGATATGAAATTTTTGGCAACTTGCTACAGCAAAAACAAACAAACAAACAAACAACAACAACAACAAACAAACACACTGCTGAATTCCCAGAGGATAAAATTATTTTTGCCTCTTCTTGATCGTAAGGTTTTCAACCTAATTCTTTTGAGGTGTTTCATAATCCTGGCGAAATCACTAAGCCGAGCAGAGCTGCAGAAGCTCCCTGACTTTCCTATCAGAAAATGTTGATCAATAAGAGTGCTTGCTGCCTTTGATCCACGCTTCAGTGCTGGCATTTGTATAGGACTTTCAGCTACACAAGAGAGTGGTACTTTCAGTGTTCTAAGAAAGCACTGAGTGATAATTATTGTGGAATGGCTGTATTCCCTACTCTGCAGGATATCAGCACTGGATTTTCACATGGTTTGGAAGTTTTTTGTTGTTCAGTTGCTCAGCCATGTCTGACTATAATGCAAGCCCATGGACTGCAGCAGGTCAGGCTCCTCTGTCCTTCCCTATCTCACAGAGTTTGCTCAAACTGAGATGCGTTGAACTGATGATGCCATCCAACCATCTCATCTCCTGCCTTCTCCTCCTGCCATCAATCTTTCCCAGCATCAGGGTCTTTCCCAGTGAGTCAGCTCTTCGAATCAAGTGGCCAAAGTGTTTTAGCTTCAGCATCAGTCCTTCCAGTGAATATTTAGAGTTGATTTCCTTTAGAATTGACTGGTTTGATCTCCTTGCTGTCCAAGGGACTCTCAAGAGTCTTCCCCAGAACCACAATTTGAAAGCATCAGTTCTTCCAGCACTCAGCCTTTTGTATGGTCCAACTCTCACATCCATACATGACTACTGGAAAAGCCATGCTTTGACTAGACCAGCCTTTGTTGTCCAAGCGATGTCTCTGCTTTTAAAAGCGCTGTCTTTGTTTCTCACAGCTTTCCTTCCAAGGAGGAAGCGTCTTTTGATTTCATGGCAGCAGTCACTGTCCATAGTGATTTTGAAGCCCCCCAAAATAAAACTGGCCACTGTTTTCACTTTTTCCCCATTTATTTTTCCATGAAATGATGGGACCAGAAGCTGTGATCTTAGTTTTTTGAATGTTGAATTTTAAGGTTTGGAGGAGTTCAACATTTTTCTCAAACACAAATTTCCTGGGCTGGATGCATCATGCTAGTTAGGAGGAGAAAGTCTTCTCTGAGAAGGTATGTTTTCATTTGTCTTTGTATGAAAGACCATGAAGCCCCTTGGAAGGAAATAGGACTGAGAGGCAGGAAGAAACAGCTCTTCAAAGATGCCCTGGAGCAAAGGGCAAGGGTGAGGGGAACAGACACAACTTGGACCCAAATGAGATCCAGTTAGGCTCATGGAAGGACATGAGTCCTTATGTGCAAGTTGCAGCCAGAGAAACTTTGGGAAACTTAGGAAAGTACCCTTTTCCAGGTTGATGTATGGATAGAGTTCCAGGCCCCTCCCAGCCAAGGTCTTTTGAGAAAGGCCAGCTCATAGAATGGACATGAGTTTGAGCAAACTCAAGGAGATGGCTGAAGCCTGGCTTGCTGCAGTCCATGGTGTCGCAAAGAGTTGGACATGACCAAACAACTGAAGGGCAACAACTTACAGAAATGGAAGGGGCAGCCTGGTCCACTGGGGAGTTTGCGGAGTCCCCAGAAGACACTCTTCTCTGGGCCTGACATCAAGACCATTTGAGAGATGGAGGCAGGAGGCAGGAAAATGGAGACATCAATTTTACTTTTGCGTATATACCCTGAGCAGTCGAAAGCAGGGACAAGAACTAATATTTATACAACTCTGTTCATTGCAGTATTATTCAAAGTCATCAAAAGTTCAGAGCAACTAAACGTCCATCCACAGATGAATGGTTAAAAACAGTGTGGTGTCTGCATACAAAGAATATTTTTCAGCCTTAAAATATAAGGAAATTGCGGCTACGAGGAGCTGTAATTCAGGCTTCCCTGGTGGAGCGGTAAAGAATCCACCTGCCAATGCAAGAGACGCAGGAGACTTGGGTTTGATCCCTGGGTTGGAAGATCCCTTGGAAGAGGAAATGGCAACCCACTCCAATGTTCTTGCCTGGAGAATCCCATGGACATAGAAACCTGCTGGGCTACAGTCCATGGGGTCACAAAGAGTCAGACAGGACTTAGGGACTAAATATCCACAACATGCTTGGCAAAGGTGTCCCTTAGAAAATACCTTGGGGTAGCTGGGGAAGGGCCACTCTGGTGGGAGTAAGGGCTCTATGAGGTGGTGGTCTTGGTTTATGTTCAACTTGGGTCTCGATCTTGAACCAACTGTGATATTGACACGACCTCAGAATAAATGCAGTTGTGACGTATTCCACACTTCACCCTCCCGGACTCCCTTATCCTGTCTCATGTCCTTTCACGTTTCTCAGTGTTATCATACTCTTGTGGGGTGACAGCAAGGGGCACTGGGAATTAGTGGGGGGGCAGATCAGACGGGTGAGGGCTGGGCTGCCCCGCCCCAGCCCCAGGCACCTTCTCTATCTGACCCTTTCGCAGTGTCTTCACACCAGTGCCTTCTGTTTGGTCCTGGGTCTCAGCACAGAAAGAGTCCTGTCTGACTCTTTGTGACCCCATGACTGTAGCCCATCAGACTCCTTTGTCCATGGAATTCTCCAGGCAAGAATACTGGAGTGGGTTGCTGTTCCCTTCTCCAGGGGATATTCCTGACCTGGGGATGAAACTTAAGTCTCCTGCATTGCAGGCAGATTCTTAATGGTCTGAGCCACCAGGAAGCTGTGATTGCTACCAAATCCAATAGTTTCAATTTACTTCAAAGTGTAAAACCTGCCACTAAACGGAATGCTTACCATTTGTCTTTGCATTTCAGAAGCGTGTGACTTTAAGATTCCTTCCTGTCTCTCCAGCATTCACGCTGTGAAACTGAGCTTTTCCCAGACACAGGCCAATCCCTTCCTTCAGCGTGACAAATTTTGAATGCATTTTCGTAGATAGACTCAGACGCCGGTATGATCTCCAGTGACGTCTTAAAGCCAGGTGACTGAGGAGACCTGTTTAGTAACTTGGAAATTGCCTGAGCAGAGCTTTTCTGAGGTTTATGACCTAAGCCCAGGTTCAAGTGGTATTTGTCTGGGATGGAGCAGAGAGAAATCATGCACAAGATGGCCACTGGCAGCAAAGAGACCCCAAGCCAAACACCATCTGACTTTCTCCTTCCTTGTGGCTGGGAATTTACCAGGTAAATGGTGGGGCCTATATTGCCTAAACAAAAAAGCAAAGCAAGAAAAAAGTCTGATAGTAACTACCTTTTGCAGGGGCACAATTTACCTGAAATCTCTAGACAGAAAGAGGGGATTCTAGCTCCCAGAAACGATACTGCCAAAATGCTATTTGGAAAGTGAATCCATGGGCGGGAGCTTAATGCACCAGATTTATATACGCTGTTAGCTTCTGAGCAATGTAATTATTGTGGCTTTTCTGCCTTGAACTACTGCCTCCAGTTTCTGGAAATAGGGCTCGAATATTTCCCACTTGGTGACATTTATTACCATCACCCCTCACGGCAAAACTCACCTTAGTTTTCCATCTCCCCAGCCTCCACTGAACCTCTTGTTTACAAAGAGCCACAATTTCTATTCCCAGTTGTTAATGCAAATATGAGTCAAGCGTCAAAGGCTCATTTTTGCAATATTGTACTGAGGTAGACTTCCTTGTCTCAGAGAGCTGAGACATCACCGATGGAGCCAGACCCTGTAAAGCACCTGGGCTGAAAGAGATGAGAGCCCAGGCGCGCAATCGCTGGCATTGTAAAGTGGACAGGTCTGAGGATAGACCCCATAAGTGATGCCTTGATTTATGAGCGCATCGTGCTGGGGGATCATTGCCCCGAGAAGATGTAATTATTGGAGGCGAAGTTCTCCTCTGTGTGAGCATCAGTTCTCTCTCTCTGCTCTGTCATGTCCTGACTCTGACTCAGAATTGGTGACTGGGTGGCACTTGCTTTTACTTTTTCAACTCTACCAGCTGAGGAGCCTATTCAGTGGGACTGTGCAGATGAATAATAGCTGGTTTGTGTCCTGTTTTTCCAGCATCACCATCCTCATTCTCATCTTTAACATCATCTCCATCACCATCAAAATAGTGACCCACCATTACTAGGGCTTCCCTTGTGGCTCAGCTGACAAAGAACCCGCCTGCAGTGTGGGAGACCTGGATTTGATCCCTGGGTTGGGAAGATCTGGCCTGGAGGATTCCATGGACTGTATAGTCCATGGGTTTGCAAAGACTCAGACACAACTAAGCACCTCTCACTTCACTTGCCATTACAATGATCATGTTTCCTAAAACTGACTGACAGTCTCTCCGTCCAGTTTTGTTAGCACTTCATTTGCTGCTGTTACTTACATATGTATTTCTTGTTTCTTTTTTGTTCACTAGTTTGTTGTATTTTTTAGATTCCACATATCAGTTGTATCATACAGTATGTCTTTCTCCATCTGAATTAATGTCTAAAACCCTCCAAGTCCATCTGTGTTGTGCAACTGGCAAAACTTCATTCAGTTTTGTGGCTGAGTGGCATGCCATTGTATATTTGTACCAAATCTTTATCCGTTTGTTGATGGGTACTTAGGTTGCTTCCATATCTTAGATATTGTAAGTAATTCTGCTGACAACGTTGGGGTGCATGTATTTTTTTCAAATTTGTACTTTCATTTTGAGGGATGTGTTAGGCACTTTAGCAGTATAATCTTGTTTATAACTCTTAAAACAACACTGCAAGCTGGATATGATTGCTCTCACATGGCAGTAAGTTACCTGCATTTCAGAGGGCTTAAGTGTCTTACACTAAGTCATAGAGTGAGACTTGAACACTGATCTGTTTGACTTTAAAGCCGGTATCCTCACTATCACACTGCCTTTCTTAGAATCTAACTAACCGTTTCTCTAAACAGAGGTTTTGTCATGCCGCACCTTAGTGGGGTGGGTAAAGCCAGATTAAACAAAAAAACTTTACTCAAGCTGCGTGCCAAGATGAAACAATGAACTTCTTTCCCCAAGCTCATTACAAGTGTTAAGTGTTCAGTGATTTAATTAGGATGTGTCTATTAACAGCTTTTACTGAGGTCAGTGGAATACAAATGTTTTGCAACTTGACGTTGCTCTTTGATTTTGTCTGGCTTTACCTCTTTGTGGATCCACCCGCAAGACCCTCTGAATGAAAACCTTCATCCTTCTGATGGTGCATTCCCATGCATGACTGTTTCATTAATTTTCTTGACTTCAAGAAAAGGAGAGGTTGGGGAGATTTTCCAGTTCATAAGACTTCATAAGATACAATGACCAAGGATGTTAAAAAAAAAAAAGAAACTGAAAAAAATTCAACTCTTCTGTTGGATTCATGAGCAATGGATGGAGTGTCTGTGAAAAGTGGGGTGTCTGATGGAGGGCTGGAAGCATTGGAGGTGATGGAGGGAGGTGGCTACGTTGCAGGATAAAATATACCCTTTGTGCCTTGTAAAAGTTTTCTATCAGCTCTTTTCTGCTCCAACTCCATCATCGTTTCTTGACATGCTCAGGAGCTTGTCCATTGCCGGTTCATTTACTTTATAACAGAAATATTGGATTAAGGTATAAGGGAAAAGTCATTACAGTGATAGACTGAAAAGAGAAGAGGAGATTTGACCAGAAAAATCTTTAGGGAAACACATAAATGGTCATTTACTCTAGTTTTAGTTATTATTTTGGAAAATTGCTGGAGGACCCAATGCTCTCAAAGGATGGAGTCTTAAATATGAGACCCATGTTTAAGAGGAGAGAAGAGAGAATTATTTAAAATTGGAACTAGAGAGGATAGCATTGAAACATGTATATTATCATATGTGAAATAGATGACCAGTCCAGGTTCGATGCATGAGACAGGGTCCTCAGGGCTGGTGCACTGGGATGACCCTGAGGGATGGGATGGGGAGGGAGGTGGGAGAGGGGTTCAGGATGGGGGACACACGTACACCCATGGCTGATTCATGTCGATGTATGGCAAAAGCCACTACAATGTTGTAAAATAATGAGCCTCCAATTAAAATAAATAAATGAATTTAAAAATAAATAAAATTGGAACTAAAACATGAGATAGTGAGGGTCTCTAGGTTCTAGAGAAATCTAGAAAGCATGTTTTCTAAGCTTAGAGAACTTGGGTTCTCCTTAGATCCACCTTCATTCTCTTTGGTGGTCTCAGCCCTTTTGGATGGATGCTGGGGAAGAGGGGTTTAAATCAATGCAGCAAGCATAACTCATGCTAATTTTCCAACACCTGACTTGGGCAAGAGCTTTCCTGGTGCCAGAGGTAGTTGTGGAATAAATCCGATGCGGTGCTCTGGGCTCCCAGACATTTAAATTATTTACACTCACTGAACACTTGTCAATGAAAAATGCAATGCAGAACCTAAGAAAACTCAGACCTAGATACCATTCTTGTTATTGACAGTCAAGCTTATTTCCTCACCATCTATTCCTTTGCCCCTGCACACCCCTCCCATACCTCTTCCAAGACCCTTTCCTAAGGTGGAGCTACTTAAGCTAAATGTTGCCTTTATGTCTAGTTGTCTTTATGTTTGTGGTTTTAAAAAAAAAAAAGGGAGAGAGAGAGAGTATCATAGACTGGGGAGGGGCCTGGTTACCAAGGCAACTGAATTGGCTGCTGGTGTTTTTCTGGTGTCAACTGGACGCTCTGCTCAATTTGCCAGATCATTTGTGGAGAGTTGTTTCTATGATGTATGACCTTTTTAAAGCCTTAATGACCCAGAACACTCGAATTGTCTCATCACCCCCTGGGTGATCAGTTACTGGGAGCCCAAAGACAGAGGATCTGAAAAGACACATTTGAGCAAGGCCAAGTTCTGTCTTATGGTCTGGGGTCTACACACCTGGCCTTGGGGATAACGTACCGTCTGTATCTTTATGCCCCTGCCAGCATCAGACAGCTGGGCTCCAGGAGCCCTTCACGGCTGAAATCGTCCCCTGGGCTGGCAGCTCCCTCTCCAGCTGGGTCCACCTAGTTTTACATTTCTCCTTTATTCTTTTCAGGCAGTTGCTCATTCACCAGGGTTGTGGGGCCACATTTTATTTATTTTTGTGATGTTGTCCACACCTAGCTCAGGGCCTGGCATAAGGCAGGAGTTGGTAATTATTTGTTGAAATGTGTGTGAAATAATTGGGGCTTCCGTGGTGGCTCAGATGATAAAGAATCTGCCTGTGATGCAGGAGACTCAGGTTCAATCCCTAGGTCGGGAAGATTCCCCTGGAGGAGGGCATGGCAACCCACCCCAGTATTCTTGTCTGGAGAATTCCATGGACAGAGGAACCTGGCAGGCTATGGTACATAGATCACAAATAATCAAATCTTCCCTTTACTTCCTGAGACCCAAATAACCCATATATCAATCAATAAAAGTGTACTAAGCACTGTATTACTTTGCTAAGACTGCCATAACAAAATACCACAGACTGGGTGACTCAAACAACAGAAATTTAGTTTCTCAGAGTTGCGAGGGCTGAAGGTCCAGGATCAAAGTGTTGTAGGCTTGGTTCTTCTGGAGCCTTTCTCCACGGCTTACAGATGGCTCCCTTCTCTCTGTGTCCTCATTCAGGCACCCCGCTGTCTCCTTTTGGGTCCAAAGTTCCTCTTCTTCTAAGGACAGTAGCCAGTTTTGGTAAGGACCCACAATAATGGCCTCATTTTTACTTAATCACCTTTTTAAAGACCCTGTCTCCAGGTGCAGTCACATTCTGAAGTTGCAGGGGTTAAGGTTTCAACACATAGATTTTAGGTACACATTTCAAGCTATTAGAAGCACCTGTCATTTGTCAGCCCTACACTAAGCCCTGAAGGTAAGGGAAAGTGATTTTCAGAATTCTTGACAGCAGCTATGGCTGGGATGTGGAGCATTCAGGACCGGCCTGGCCAGGCTGATCAGAAAAGATGCTCGTTGCAAACGATTGGTGAAGTTACATCTACGCATCCTTGCTTAGTCTCAGATATGGCATCCCAGGGCCCCAGGTCTCACACAGCATGTAGTGGGAGCCTAGCAGTGAGAGTGAGTCTACGGGTGGTGAGTGTTGGAAGCATTAGCTCGGGCTGCTGTGGAGGTACTCTTGTTCTTGCTCAGTCACTAAGTCATGTCTGACTCTTTGCAGCCTCGTGGACTGCAGCACGTCAGGCTCGCCTGTCCTTCACTATCTACCAGACTTTGCTTAAACACATGTCTGTTGAGTCAGTGATGCTATCTAACTGTCTCATCCTCTGCCTTTTGTCTTCAGTCTTTCCCACCATCGAAGTCCATTCCATGAGTGGGCTCTTCGCATCAGGTGGCTGAAGTGTTGGAGCTTCAGCTTCAGCATTAGTCCTTCCAATGAATATTCAGGGTATAATGAGGAGAAGGGGACAACAGAGGATGAGATGGTTGGGTGGCATCACCGACTTAATGGACATGAGTTTGGGTGATGGACAGGGAAGTTGGTGATGGACAGGGAGGCCTGGCGTGCTGCGGTTATTGGGGTCGCAAATAGTCAGACGCAACTGAGTGACTGAACTGACGATGGGAAGTTACTCTCTTGGGTGTTTGTGAGAGGCAGGGTAGGGAATGGTTCTATGAGAAAATGCTTCCGCTCTTGGCCAATGCTTTCACCCCTAAGTTCTTTTATGCAGACACCAGTGTCCTCTCCCCCAACCTTCCTAGGAGGATGGGATTGTAATTCTGGATTCTTCCTGACAATAATACCCTTAAGATCCTTATTTTTTCTAGGTTTCAGCTGAAGAATTACAGATACTATGTGAGGAGATAAAGTTGAAGGGTTATCTTATGTTTTGTGGAATGGTGTGGGATTTAATAATTGAATTAAAATGGTGAAGTAGCAAGGTAGAATAGAAACAGGAAATAAGAAAGACAAGACGGAAGTAAAGAGGGTCTAAGTTGCCTTCCTCTAGGAAGCGTCAGGGAAGTTTTGTTAATCACGCTGCCGTGCTACACTCAGTTGCTCAGTCGTGTCCGACTCTTTGGGACCCCATGGAGCCTGCCAGGCTCCTCCGTCCATGGGATTCTCCAGGCTAGAATACTGGAGGGGACTGCCATTTCCTTCTCCAGGGGATCTTCCTGACCCAGGAATCGAACCTGAATCTATTGTGTCTCCTGCATTGGCAGGCAGATTCTTTCCCACTAGACCACCTGGGGAGCCCCTATTTAATCATAATAATAACTAACACATTATGCTTCTTCTCTGTGTTCAGCTAACATGTGTTATGCACATACTGTATGCCTGGAACTAGCATCAGAAGGGGCAGCAAACTGCAAAGAAGGTGGTTGCCTTTGTGTCGTTCACAAGCTACAGAGTGGCTTCCTTTGTATTTAATAGTGGATGTTGCCCTGCACCTCTCAAATCCCCTTTTAGAATCATTCTGCCAGCTCTTCAGTTTTATTTATTTTTTATTGTAGTATGGCTGCTTTACAAAGTTGTGTTAGTTTCTGCCATACAGCAGTGATTGTTATACAGAATGAAGTAAGTTAGAAAGAGAAAAACAAACATCACATATTAACATGTGATAGTTCTTCTGTGTATTCTTGCCACCTTTTCTTAATATCTTCTGCATCACTTTGCTGACAAAGGTTCATATAGTCAAAGCTATGGTTTTATGGGTAGTCATGTGGATGTGAGAGCTCGACCATACAGAAGGCTGAGCACTGATGCTTTCCAGCTCTAGTGCTGCAGAAGACTCTTGAGAGTCCCTTGGACTGCAAGGAGATTAAACCAGTCAGCCCTAAAGGAAATCAACCCTGAATATTCATTGGTAGGACTGATGTTGAAACTGAAGCTCCAACACTTTGCCCATCAAATGAGAAGAGCCAACTCATTTGAAAAGACCCTGATGGTGGGAAAGACTGAAGGCAGAAGGAGAAGGGGACGACAGAGAATGAGATGGTTGGATGGTATCACTGATTCAATGGACATGAGTTTGAGCAAACTCTGGAAGATAGTGAAGGACAGAGAGGTCTGACATGCTGCAGTCCATGGGGTTGCAGAGAGTTGTACGTGACTGAGCGACTGAACAGCAGCAATGTTAACATGTATGTGAAAAGTTGTATCGATCTCATTTGCAAAGCAGAAATAGCGATACAGATGCAGAGAGCAGACATCAAGCGGGGGAAAGGTGGGTGAGATGAATTAGGAGAGAGGGGCTGACATATACACACTATTGACGTAATCTTTGGGCATGCTCAGTCGTGTCTGACTCTTTAAGACCCCTCAGGGCTTCTCTGCCCATGGGGTTCCCAGGCAAGAAGACTGAAGTAGGTTGCTATTTCCTTCTTTGTATACATATATAATGTATATGATATTATGCATAAAATAGATAACCAATGAGAAGCAACCATATAGCAGAGGGAAATCTTTTCAAATCTATTTCTGCAGCTCCTAGCTAGTGTCAACACACTTGCAGTTCACAGGAGCTGTCATCAGCTAAAGAGACCTGCCTCACTTTGGGTCACTCTCCCTCTTGAAGGCAGCCTGCATCCAGTGACTGGGAGACGGGGGCTTTGTTGTTTCTGTTTAGTCACTAAGTCAGGTCCAATTCTTTTTCAGCCTCATGGACTGTAGCCCACTGGGATCCTCTGTCCACGAGATTTCTCAGGCAAGAATAGTGGAGTGGGTTTCCGCTCCTTCTCCAGGGGCTCTTTCTGACCCAGGGATCGGACCCCGTGTCCTTCACTGACCAGTGGATTCTTTACCGCTGAGCCTCCAGAGAAGCCCTAAACACAGACTGCAGAGGACCAACCCTTTGCCCGAGTTCCAGACCACTTTAAAGGGCTGTCCCAGCTCCAGAGCTCCCTGGGGAATCATCAGAGGCTTCCGCTGAGGCTGCACGCTGGCACAGCACAGCCTCCATCCAGCCCTTCACCCCTCAGCACCCCATCGGTGCTGACTGTGGGAGCACACTCTAAAACCTTCCTGCGCACACTCTCCATCTCAGAGTCCAAGATGGGGAGTCTGATCTAAGATACATGGATTTAAGAACAAAATCCCAATCATAACCGAGGTTGCTATGATATTTTGTTATTTTTTATTGGAGTATAGTTGCTTTACAATGGACTATAAAGAAAGCTGAGTGCCAAAGAATTGATGCTTTTGAACTGTGGTGTTAGAGAAGACTCTTGAGAGTCCCTTGGACTGCAAGGAGATCCAGCCAGTCCATCCTAAAGGAGATCAGTCCTGAATATTCATTGGAGGGACTGATGTTGAAGCTGAAATTCCAATACTTTGGCCACTTGATGCATAGAGCTGACTCATTTGTAAAGATCCTGATTGTGGGAAAGATTGAAGGCAGAAGGAAAAGGGGAGGACAGAGGATGAGATGGTTGGATGGCAAAATCAACTCAACGGAGATGGATTTGGGTAGACTCTGGGAGTTGGTGATGGACAGGGAGGTCTGGCACAGTGCGGTTTGTGGGGTCGCAAAGAGTCGGACATGACTGAGTGACTGACTGAACTGAACTGAACTGCTTTACAATGCTGTTAGTTTCTTACGATGAAATGAATCAGCTGTGTGTGTGTGTTATATATATATATATATCCTCTCCCTCTTGAGCCTCCCTCCCCCACATCACACCTCTCTAGGTCATTACCGAGCACCAAGCTGAGCTCCCTGTCTATACTTAGCTCTCTGTTTTACACGTAACAGTGTATATATGTCAATCCTAATCTCCTGATTTGTCCCACCCGCCATGTCCCTGCTGTGTCCACACCTCCGTTTTCCAAGTCTACATGTCTGTTTCTGCTCTGCAAATATTTTATTATTCCCATTTAACAGATTAGGAAATCAAGGCTCAAAGAAGCTGAATGACTTGCTGCAGATTACAAAGCTAAAAAGTGTTAAAGTTGGAGCATGAACCTATTATTTCCTGATACCCTTAAAAAGTCACATGCTCTCAAATATGACGCTGCTCTAACTTAGGGCGACGAGGACACTGGGCCTTGAGGATGAGCAGAACTTGGGCAAACCTGGGTTTTGAGGACAACTTTTTCCCACCTCCCAAGAGTTAACTTGGATGTCCTCATTGTCTGGGTGAAAATCAAATCATTTACTATTGATCCTAAAAAGCTACTGTTCCTTTTTCCTAAAGTGTCTCTGTAAATGCAATGTATTGATTTCCGAAGGACAATTCGAGCCAATTTATTTTTTTTAAAACTAAGAAAATATAGATTTTGTTAAAAACTTGACTGTAAAGTCATTTTGATTTCTCATTATTGTGTTCTGTCTTCTAACTTTCATCCAAGAAGACCAAATGTTAACAAAGTATAGGAAGGGTTGATATTAGTGACATACTTTGTCTTCGCGAGGCTGAAGGCTTTAGCTGAAGCACAGGGGGCTTCTTCAATTCCTCTCTGTGTGTGCATGCCTGTGTGTTTAACGGCCACCAGCATGCTTCTCTGTTCACGCTTTTACTTGAGAGTCTGGAAGGGAGGGTTTGGTATCCCTGTTCTTCAGCTGAGGAAAGGAGGACTCAGAGGGATTAAAGTGCCCAGGTCACAGCTCTAGAGAGAGAAGAGCCTGTACTTAAAACCCCACCATCTGTCCCCCACTGCGTAACTCCTCTGGCCACTAGTTGGCAAAGGCATCTCCATCTAGAACTGGTCAGCCTGTCTGAACCCAAACCTGATGTGCATTTTCCATCCCTCATCCAAGCTAAGGAAACCAGTTTCCATTCAACTATCTATGACGGAAGCCCCAAATATTCCTAAGTCTTCCACTTCCTATTTGCCTCTTTGCCTCCTCCTCCATTTAAAACTGCATCTTTTAATCTTGTATCCAAATATTGCTCAGACCTCACTGTGCTTTGACTGTATCATTGCTGTCAGATTCATAATGCAGTAGTCCCCTAATTGGTATACAGCTGGAGAATGGACGTTCTTGGAGTTCCTAGGTAGGTTATAGTATTGTCTACAAATGTGGGATGCTTTGTCTCTTTCTAAAAAAAAAATATATTTATCCCTCTTTTGTCTTCTATCACTGAGATGACCAGGACTGTTGCATAATACTGAATAACAGTGAAAGTGAAAGTCGCTCATTCGTGTTCGACTCTTTGCAACCCCATGGACTATGCAGTCCATGAAATTCTCCAGGCCAGAATACTGGAGTGGGTAGCCCCTTCTCCAGGGGATCTTCCCAACCCAGGGCTCGAACCGGGGTCTCCTGCATTGCAGTCAGGCTCTTTGCCATCTGGTCACCAGGGAATTCTAACAGAAACTATCACACTTAGTGGTGAAACACTAGAGTAAGGCCCACTCACCGACTTATTCTGGCCTGGAGAATTTTCCATGGACAGAGGAGCCTGGCGGGCTACAGTCCATAGGGTCACAAA